>OY730193.1:44403759-45881259 GCA_963422505.1 Pseudognaphalium luteoalbum | reverse complement strand
TTGTTTGTTGAAACAACCATATGTTTGACCCTACTCTAAACACGATTCTGTACAACCCAGATGTGATGTCAAGATTTCATGTGACCCTACCCAAAACATGATTATGTACTACCCAGCTGTATATATTTCAAGATTTCATTAGATCTTAGATATCATCAACAGTTCTATCTGCAACCAGTTTTAGCTAAGAAATACAAAACACAAGGTTCTTACAATACCAGTTAAAAGTGCACGTTAGATCTGGAACAACCAAAAGATAACAAAAGTACCTAGTATAGGATTACAAATATGTACCATTTTATATGTTAATCTGACTCGCAATAATCCGAATCATGCCTTTATATCAGAAAAATAAAGAAGCAAACACATACCATCCAATTTAAAATACACAGCTGAAAAGGATAGACTATCTTAAGGTATACGGTATACCAATATGCATAAGTTTTACAGTATGTTGGAACCATACAAAAATCCAATTCTCCTACATAGAAAGCATAGAGAATGGTCCAGTAAAACTTAAAAATATCATTTCAGTTAGTTTAAGTTCCTATTTCAAATAACAAACCTAATTCAGCATTTTCATGTCAGATCAAAATCCTTAAAATCTTCAGGACTTCCTGGCTCCAAGAACTTGAAGTTGTAATTTCAATATGGATCCCCCTGAAGATATTGCTGCTGCATATACATCGTTTTGATTTTATGGTCCATTCCCATTCCATGCCTCATAACACACCTAATTAATTGTTTGACTCAGAGATAGGAACAACCGTTTCATTTTAATGATATTTGGTAAGTTGCATATAAGGGTGCCAAGTTTACCAAATTTCTCATTGCATGCATGTACCAAATATTTTTTACATTTAATTAAGGTATTTACAAATTTTAAACCATTAATATTTTTTTTAAAAGACACTAAAACTGTTTTATTAAATGGTTTAGGTACTACATTTATTCATTTTTTCTTTACCATCAAAAAACAATTTATTTACCTTTTGAAGCAAATCCATTGTTAACATAAAACAAATTAAATAACTTAAGTTTTCAAATTACCTCAATGAGAAATTTCGATACCTGTTTGTGCAATTTACTTGTTTGTATAATTCTTGATGAAGATGGTGAAAAAGTTACCATTAGTCAGGGTAAATACGAACCGATGCAAAGTTGATGGCCGGGGATGCAGAGTTGCAAATAAAATCCACTCCCATATCAGCTGCCCAATATTCTGGATTAACCGTCTTTCTCTTGTGACTTTATAAAGGTCGGTATTTCTTCTATCCGGTCTTGTATTTATAGAAAGACTCAAATGATAAAAGGAAACTCCTAAGCCATCAAAAAAGGGGGTCATATTCATAACCCTGGTCACGGTGAAAAGTTGTTGAAGTGTTCTCACTACTTAAAACCTTCTTTATGGCTTGATAAAAAAAATATTCTAACTATAGTTTTTATAACCATATATACTTAACAAATTTATTGTTATAGATAAACCCAAAAAGTGACCTTGTATAAGCCCAACCTGAATTGTTTTAAACACTATAGACTAATGCAGAACTTAAGAAATCCCATGAATTCATGGTTGTGTATCACCTCCTAAAGCTCCATGTATACCATAAATATGAAATTGAAGAGTTACCCAGATAAGAGCACTAACAAAAATAACAGCTAAAAGAATGAAAACAATAATTGAAGCTCTCTTAGAAATGGCATAAGCCATCCATAACTGACACCTCTGTGAGATATAAGGCTGTAAGTGAAAAAACCCAGTATATGTATTCATTTAAAGTGGGTAAATGGGATGGGGGAGGGGGTGGATTGACCTGTTTCCTTTTATCCTATTTTCAAACACTTTAAACATTTGACATGTTAAGAATAGGGTAAATTACAAAAAGCGTCCCTATGGTTGTTCATTTTTGCAGAGATCATCACTCAACTTCGTTTTTTGCAGAGATCATCATCGAACTTGTCAATTTTATCCCAAGTGCATCCTTTCTCTGTTAAATTTAACATTTAGGTTGTTAAGTCATGTCAAATGACCATTTTATCCTTCTTCTTTATCCTCACCACTAACATCAACAAGATCCCCATTCACACTCACAATCAATTACAAAATACAAAAAAAAAAAAGACACCAGTGTGAACTACGGGAACAACCACGACCTCCGTCACTAATCCCCGTCACCGGCGAACTCAAATACAACTCTTAAAATCTCAATTCAACATGCGATAGTGTACCTCAAATCAGTCAATCCTCAATTTCAATCTCTTGAACTGTAATTTTATCAAATCAATTAAATAAATTAATTAATCGATGATGGGATTCGAGAATCAAAGCATTGAAGAAGCCCGAGTTTATACATCTCGTGAAGAAATGGAATTACTTGTTATAATCTCCGTCGTCTAGTTTCGATTACTTGAAGATTTTTGTTACAGATCCGCAAAAAGATCAAGATCTAAACAATTCGCTTGTGCCTTATGGAAATACGTTTATGACGTACTTGATTACGACATGGACGAACTTACCTGAGTTTAACGGAACGGAATTTAGCATTCATAACCACCACCGGGCACCGCAACTACCACCGTGGCCCCCCACCTAAACTAGGGTTTCGTGCATTTTGTTTCAGATCTGTACTCGATTTAAGTAATTAGGATTTTGGTGTGGTAGAATGTCGGTGGATCTGGTCGGCAGGAGGTGTGATGGTTATTGTGGTGGTGTAGGTGGAGGTGTGGTGGTGGCAGTAGGTGGAGGTGTGGTGGTGGCTATTTGACTGTATGTGTATGTATGTTATATGTACATGTATGTTATATGTACATGTACGTAGGGAGTGTATGTGTATGTATGGTCACACACATTATTTTAAATTGTAAATGTTAGGGGTTGAAGAAGATGGGTAAAGTAGTCATTTGACATCATTTAACTATCTAAATGTTAGATTTAACGTAGTAAGGATGAACTTGAGATAAAATTGACAAGTTCGATGATGATCTCTACAAAAAACGAAGTTGAATGATGATCTCTACAAAAATGGACAACCACAGGGATGCTTTCTGTAATTTACCCTTAAGAATATAACAAAAAAAATCACCAGAAATTGCATACCATTGATAAAGTACAAACACATTTTATAAGGGAAAGAATGATAATGACAAAACTTAACTGATTAAACAATCAAGGTTTTATCATCAACAAAGTACCATCGGAACCGGAAACCCTCATTATATTCTCGTGTAGACCTAATCAGTCACTTGGTTTGTCATGATTAAGAATGTTGAAGGTTTTCCTTGTTCTTAAGCATTGCCTTAATAGCTGCTATTTTTATAATCATAACAGAATTCAAGGAAACAGAATAACCAATAAGAACACAAAATAAACCCAATATAACATTTTAAAAAAGTTTACGGTCTCCATCATCCTTATATCTCATTCTATAAACCGTACCAAGAAATAAAGTTGGTATTTGGGAATTTATTTTATAGTGATTCGAAGACTTGGCATTTTAGCAATAATAGCATAGGCATCTTGTCGTACGTAGTTTGTTCATTGCTACTACAACTGGTTTTTATTAGTATTTGCACTTTATAATGATGTTACGGTGTAATAAAGAACTTTCATTTTATTGTAACGGTGTCATTAAACAATTTAGACTGATATAGAAAGAAGAAAATAACCTGATCAAGAGCAGTCGATGCGTTAATACCACCACCAGCCTGCACACATCAGAATATATTGTATAGATGATGGTTCACACTTCAAATGATACTGAAAGATCTAATTAATCAATATCAAAGTAAAAATACACATGTTCATCATAGACTTGCAAAATAGTACAGTGGCCAATACTAAATTTCATACTGAAAAGTAGAGGTGGCATAGGGTGGGGTAGGACAGGTTAAGGATCAAAACATTTGGTTTCTAATTTTTGGTTGACCAGTGACACATTTATACGTCCATGTATCAATATCTAGTCTATTAAATATTCACGAAACTATATCATTACTCCATATGAAGCGAAGGATGTAATAACTATAAGAAATATGTACATTTGCGGCATTTGATTTTTGCTCTTGACCAACGTGAGACAACGATATTGGGTTTTTCAAATTCAAAGAATGATACTCTGCTGCACTTGAGTACGAACACTGTAACACAATCTAACAACTTCCACCTACACAATAAAAAGCCGAAAAGCTATAAATAAGTTAGTGGTCAAGCTACTTTATGACCCAATTTTAAAGCTAAATGTATATAAAGAAAAGGAAAAATTTGTTTGTCTTTTTACATAAAATAGTTTTTTCTTCTAAATGGCATTTACAATTCCGAAATTAAGAGCACAATTGATCAAATTGACAGTCAAATACCTCAAAATCGATAAAATCAATCACGCTATTATCAACCTTAATAATGCCATCCGCTGCAACCACATAGCTATACACAGACATTGTTTTCCTTTTAATCTTGACTGTAAAATCAATGTAAACATAATAGTAAAAATTAAACTTACAAAATCGAAACCAATGATAGATATCAGTCTCAAGATTGCAACAGTCGTACTCATCTTCAAAACAAAAACACTAAACCAAACGAATCAAACTCTTAATTAATTAACTTATATCTAACAAAACAAACAGTAAATGGATTTAAAAGGGGTTTTCGCTGATACAATTATATCAATGACAATAATAAAACTGTGACTCACCATGTATTTAGCTTCTATCCGAACAGCAAATCGTATAGCCCTAATTAGTATCGGAACTTGCCTCAATGTTTGTGTTCCAACGTTGGTGCTCCAAAAGAAAAGAAAAAAAGACCGACTTAATGGATTCTTGTAAGCGATTGTAGAAGATGTAAAATCAATACCTCGTGGTGGATTGGAGAAAAGAAATTGAAGACCGGGGGTTGATTGGGGAGGAAGGGGTGAATGATGGTGAAGCAGCAACGAACATATTCTGTTTCCGATTAATTGATTTATCTGAATGAGAAAGAGACGGTGGTTTGAATAATAAAAAATCATACGAGGCTAGGGGATTTTTATTTTTTTGTTTTTAAAAATTTAATTCAGGTTTATATTTTACAACTTGCAAAGATATTCCTTCCGATCAATATGGCGAATTCTTTTATTTAATTTGATCATTCGTATTATTTAATTAATTATTTAATTTTTATTAAATATATTCTTTCTGAATTGATTAGATTAACGTATTCTTTAATGATGATAAATATAAAGAGGGTGTAAGTGTAACAATCATTAAATTAATTTTAATCGTTGGATCAAGATGGGAAAAAGTAATTAAGGGTTGGGATTGTCCCAAGCTATTTTGCTTTAAGTATATTTTATAGAAGATTATTATTATTATTATTATTATTATTATATATTAAAACTAATGATTCATATCATATTTTAAATAATAACATTTTTGTATTGTTGATTCAATTAATCATAAAATATTCTATTAATTAACCATATGTTTTGTGAAAATGAAACAATCTTATAATAATGTCGTTGATTCAAGAAATTATAACTATAATTAAGTTGTGTGTAATATTATATATTTAGTTGTTCACATGACGATTCAGTTAATCATGCAACAATGATTCAGTTTATAATGCAATAATGATTCACATTGTCAATTGTTTGTCTCAACAACGATTCACCGATTCATATATTATCAAAGTAGCATATTTTATAACACTGATTCAGAAATTTATAAATTTTGATTCGGAAATGTTTAATATTGATTCGACAAAATTTATAATACTGATTCATAATATTTATTAAAGTGGTTCAGCGAGTCTATAACATTCTAATAGTAAAAGGTAAAAGGCTATTGAATCATTTGAAACTTCTTATCAAAATACATAGCATTTGTTTATGTGTTTTCAACATGTCAAACACTTTTCAAAATAGTTTCATCAGATTGAATAATGGAAAAAAATAATATAAATAAAAGTGATCCAGATTCTTGAATCAAGTTTACAACAATCTTGGTTGGTTCGTTAATTATAAGAAATTTTAGTTTTGATGAATTAAAAAGGTTTTGAAATGAAAATTTCATCCCTTTTTTAATGGGACGGTAAAAATAAAGTCAATTGTTTCCCTTTTTAAATCCTAAAAGATTCTAATTAGCTGATAATTAATAATTTTTTCTACCGAATAATCTTATCAATTGAAATATGAATCTGATGGTCAGAAATACTTCTCTCACCCCCTCCCCCTTTAAAATCCTTCTCCATTGATCCTAATCACATACATACATACAAATATATATATATATACATATATATATCATTAATTTTTAAATAAGAAGCACCACAAGGCTTAGAATTATGTCACATAGGATTACAAGATTTTGACACATCATTCATTATTATCTCTATTTTTAAATAATTTATTTCTTTTAAGTTAGCTAATAATAATGCTAACATTTTAACAAAATAAAAAATTCTTACTTTTAAAAAAGACTATTTATTAAAAATATTATATCTTAACACATGCACACATATGTAACAACCCGTCCCACATCAGAAAAAGATAAGAGTTTGGAGTTCCTTATAAGCCTAAGTTGTGACTAATAGATACATCATGATTTTTTTTAATTGAAACCCGAAGATATCCAGTTAGTCAAGCCGAAAGCCATAACTAACCTATTAAAGAAAGAGAATAACATGTGTCCTTATTTATAACTTCTATCCTTTACATATTTTATGCTAACCTCCATTTAATATCTTAATATCAATATTTATTTTTCATATACATCTTATCTTAATTGATATTAAAAAGCTTGACGTGCTTAAAAATATATTAAATCTCTATATCGTGACACAAATATTAATTAGAAAAGAAACTTTAAGTCTTAAAAATGTCCACAGAACTTATTGACACCTCGAAAAACTGTCATTATCATTTTCCTATAAATAAATGTAGAAATATCAAAATCTTAGTAAACTTTGTTAAAACATGTAAAAAAGGCAATTTGAAGGATACCCCTGACTCTCGTACTATATTTCAATGGTTCGCATCCGCCCCACCCACAAGGAGCATCAACGTTGGCAAATCATTTGTCTGCATATTACCCAAATGTATTGAGGTACAGATTCAAACGCTTGAACTTCCAGTCAAATATATGGAGTCTGACGTTTATGGTGGCGGTACCACTCGAGCTATTCCCAGTTCACCAATTGGTTGTAAATAAACAGGCAAACTTACCCGAACATTGCGACGAAAATAATATATGATAACTTATTTAGGTAAACCAAGTGAATTTACCTAAGCGTTGCTGCAGAAATTAATATATGCTAACATTTATAAATACAAGAATGAACTCTGACTTTTGGATTAGATTTGATTACATTACTTTTTACCTAAGTATTTCATAAAAAATGTGATCTTGAATCTTTAATTCGTCATCTTATACGGTGATTAACACATTAACATAAGATGTAAGATATGGGATGTGTGTCAAATTGAACTTAGATTTCATTTTGACATCTATGAATTTGTGTCAAACAAAATATTAATGGTTAATGTATATTATATATGGTTATGAATAGTTATGGATATGGATATGATATGTGTGTATATGTAGTTTGAGTAATTGTGGTTCAAGTAAAACCACTATATATCACTAATATTGTTTATCCCAGTATGGATCTTAATATGTATTACTTTGATTGATTATTAATAAGCTTGCGGAATAGTTTATTAATAACTTGAAGAATAAACTTGAAACACAGAATATTAATCAAAAGCTTCAATATTATTATCAAATAATACGAACACACAAACTGTGCTAGGGTTTACAACCTTGAAGCTAATAACTAGAAATTCGTCTATCTCCTAGAGTTCTACAGGATCTCTATTTATAACATATAGAGTCCTTTACAGAATCAAACTATTATAGAAATCATATATATTCCATAATTATCTCTAACCGACTACTAACAGTGGTTGAACTATACACTAACAGAGGTAGTACTCGTATATAACCAACAGTGGTTAAACACTTAATATAAAATATACTTATACCAACAGTGGCACTGTTAGACTAATTCTAACTGACAGTGGCACTGTCAATACAAAACTAACTAACAGTGGTAAAGTGCTAGCAGTGGCACAAGACTTGACTTCTGAGCAGATCTGGCAGTGGCTCAGGACTCAACAATCTCCCCCTAAACTTGATCATTCTCAGTAATGATTCAAGTTTCTTCATCTTTCTTCTCATCCTTAGAATTTTGATTCTGTCTTCTCCTTTTCTCCTCATCTTTTAACCTTTCCAACTCCATTCTCTTATGAAACTGATTGAACACCATGTATAAAGCATTGAAAGCCCCTTCTGAAACCACAGTAGTTCTTAACTTAGATGCAAGCACATTTCTCAGAATCTGAGTCCCCAAGACATATTGTCTTTCATCAAGCATGAAGATTGTGACTCCATCTCTGAACATAATCATATGTATTCCAGCTCTAACAAAATGTCTCCAAGTATGCACATGTTCAATGCAGTTTAAAAACAAATTAGTGAATGGCTCAGGCTCAAACAGCATATTCAAACATCTACCCAAATCTCTTTTCACAATCACCATAGAAGCTTGCCTGTTTCTTTGACTATTAAGCTCATACAGATCCAGAATGTCTAACCTATTCACATTTTTGATCACATCAGCTACAGATGTCAGATATTGCACATTCCCACCCTCTCTGACAATCTTGATCTGTTCTATAACAACATCAGCAATTTTTGATCTCTGTCCTTCCCATTCAACTATCCTTGATGATCTATCATGATTAATATGAATATTTTCTTTGCTATCCTTCATCTCTTTGATATATTTTCTTAACTCTGCTGCATCTTTCTCCAGATCAGGAACCACATTATCACAAGCAAGAACTCCATCCCATCTAATCTTTAGATTTCTATCAGAAAGCCTTTTTAATTCTCTTTCTTCTGCTTCTGCTTTCTCTTGCTCTTCCTTTTCAATTCTATTCTGTTCCTCTATTCTGACCTGCTCTGCAATCTTTTTCCTATCCTCAGATAACTTTTTCTCAATAAATTTATCTTGCATGAGCTTCTTTTCAAAATCCACCATACCTTCATTCTGATGTCTGGCATAAGCTTTTTCCAACCTATCCAATTCCCATCCTTCCAGAATACTTCTTGGTGCATACCTTCCACCAAGAATCCTGATTAAGTCCTTTTTTCTTGGAGCAGCAGTTGATGGTTTATTTCTTTTCTTTTCAAGCTCTGCTTGTCTTTTCTTTCTATCCCTTTCTTCATTTGCTTGTTTTAACTTGGCAAACACTGGGCTTAAATCATCCTTACCATTCTTCTTGTTGATCATATCATGAATCTGTTGTGCAGATAACCCTTTACCACTTGCAGCCATATCATTCAATATCTTTGCAGCCTTTTGAGACAAAGTTACCACACTCATATCTTCTAGCACAACATCAATATCAGAACCCTCCAGCCTCTTAGACTCAACAGCCATCCTTAACATTCTCTCATCATGCTCCTCCTGAGCTCTCCTAGCCTCATCCAAATCAATCTGAGGTTCTACAACCTTCTTTACCTTTCTCTCTTCTTTCAATTTTCCCTTACCTTTGTCTTTAGAATCAATCTTTGGAAGATCAGACTTAGGTTTGGGTGGTGAAGAAGGTTCTTCAATCATGACAGGGGGTAAAATTGTTCTGGTGACAGTGGTTGATGGTGTTGTGATGACAGTGGTTGATTTTGTGATAACAGGGGTAGGTAATATAGCAGTGGTTGCTGCTGAAGTACTAACAGAGGTAGATACCTCAACAGTGGTAGAAACCAAACTGCTAACAGTGGTTAGTGATTGAGATGACACAAGATTTTTCTTGACAGAAGTCTTTCTCACTGGAATTGATTTCTTTCTATTATAGGTTGTCACTTTCATCTCCTTTTCAACTTCAGATCTATCAACCATCATCCTATCACTAAAACTTACTCTCTTTCCCATATCAACATGTTCTCCCATAACATCCCAGAAATACAAATTAGCCACAGCCTCAAAAGGTAGTCCCTTGTTTATTGGGAAAACATTTAAAGCTGGACCTCTTTGTGCACTATTATCTGCCTCATCCTGACCTGTTTGTACATTTTCACCCTCATATATCACCATACTCCTATCAATTTCATCATCATCCATGCCCTCATTAATCACATAATCTGATACATTCAACGCATCCTCAACATTTTCACTAATACCACCTGCACCACCTGCACCTCCATCATCATTCCCATCAGTACCATCATTATCATCTTTCTTATCTTCAGGCATATTATCTTTCTCTTGATTTTCATCATTTTTCTCCCCCTTGCCTGAAGATTTCTGTAAAGCTGCAGCAGGTTGTAAGACTTGTGTAACAACATCTTCTATCACAGCCAATCTAGCTCTTAAATCATTAATCTCCTGCTGCTGCCTCTGAAGTAACTCATCCTGAGCAGCCAACTTGATTTGTTGCTCTCTTCTCAACTCTCTTTCCTTCACAAATTTGTCCCATATCAAAATGACATCATGTGCCAAATCATCAATCGTCAATTCCTCAGTTATATTACTAGTCTCATCAACATTAGAGTGTGACCTTCTAGAAGAATCATTGACTGCATCTGGCACTTGCTCAGATGCCCCTAGATTCATGGTACTGGGACCTTCACCTGCTTCATTACCCGTAGGTTCAGCATTAGAAGTTGCCTCTGGTTGGGTCTGATTGATGTTACCACTGTCCTGTCCTGCCAGTGGGCTAGAAACAGTAGTGGCAGCCCTTCCAGAATGAACATTTTCATCAAGTATGTTCACCTGTTGTGAATGTTCCTGTGACTGAGACTGTGAAGAAACAGGAATCTCCACAGCCTGTTTAGAGTTCTTGAATTTCTTGGCTTTGTTGTGGGTAGGTTGTTGATTACCTTGTTTTCTTTTTGTGCCACCTCCTGATGTGTGTTCAGAAGCAACTTGTGTTGTTGTCCTGTCATCATTTGGTCCAAGTGGTGTTGGTAATACACCACCAGTAGCAGAAGGAGCAACTAACATTGTAGAAAACAATGCAGTTTCCTTTTTGGAAAAAGTGTTTTGATATTGATACATGGCTTTAATAGTTTTCAAAGATAAAGTAGAGCTAACTATTACACTTTTATCTGCTGGCAGATTTGGCAGCTGTTGATTCAACAAAAGTTGAACAAACCTAGGGTACATAATAAATGTATCACCCTTTAAATTTTTAATCATATTATCTAAGATGAACCTAGACATATTAAATTTAAGACCCTGTGCCAAGCAGATTATAGGATATGCAATACTAGAACTAAATTCATTAAAACTAGTCCTCTTCTGAGATAAACATACCAGGAAAGTATGAATATAGAACTTCCATTGAGGACAGAACCAGGACTTCAAGAATGTGTATTCTGATCTTGTCTTTCCAGTACCTTCATAACCCATAGTATGTATTCCTTGAAATAGATCTCCTCTGGACAATTCCAGGACTCCTCCTTCATCATCAAACTGCAGAAGTTCTCTAAGAACAATCTCAGTTATCATCACTCTATTCCCCTTGACAGTAGAATGAATATGAGGAATGCCATTAACAGTTCCTTCCTTAGCATTCTTCCAGAATTCTTGAATGTGTGATCTGATCAATCTTGGAGCAACAGTAAGGGCATATGTAACTGGACAATTACTCAAGAAATCAATAATTGGGTGAAAATATTCATCTGCGATTTCTTTATTCAAGAAAGCCCTCATGTTGTGTTCAGAATGAACACTCAGAGGAGAATGATCAGTATCAGATGAAGATGACGATGCCATTTGTGAAATTGATGAAAGAAAGAAGACTGATTGATAACTAAGAAACACAAACGAGAGCGATTTGTAGAGAGTTTTGAGAGATTTGAAAGCGTAATTGAAAAAGTGAAGTGTTTAGATAGTTATATGTTGACAGCGCCAAGCCCTAGTAAAAGGAACTAACAGTGGCACTGTCAGTTATGTGCCAACAGGGGCACAACTAACACATAAGCCCAACAGGGGTTACTTCACTTGATCAAATTCAAACATTAATACCACTCAATAACACCAACAGAGGTACTAGTACTAGCAGGGGTATACTAGAACTAGCAGAGGCAAATACTTCACAAATTTATATATATATATATATATATATATATATATATATATATATTATTTTTTTAATCAAAAGAAAGAAAAACATTAGATTCCAGCTCTCCTAATGTCTCTTGACAGTGGCTTAATTCTGCAATATTAAACTAAAAACAACCAGCAGGGGTTAAATTACAAAAATATACAGCAGAGGTTGAAAATACATTGACAGTGGCATAGGTAAACTAACAGTGGAACCAACTGTTATCATGATGAAGCTAACAGTGGTACCACTTGACCCTGTCACAATATAATTCACCTCTGTTAGTATCTAAGCCTGACCAAAACACTAAGTGAGATTTATCATACCAATGTTAGATATCAAAAATGTAAATCTTCCTACATCAAATGCTTTGGTAAAAAGATCTGCAAGTTGATTATCAGTATGAATTTTGAAAATATGAATCAATCTTTTATCATAACAATCTCTTATAAAATGATATCTGATTTCAATGTGTTTGGTTTTTGAATGCTTAACAGGATTTTGTATGATACTAATAGCAGAAGTATTATCAATGTAAATAGGAGTGATCATGAAAGTCAAACCATAGTCCATCATTTGATTCTGAATCCAGATCACTTGTGCACAACAACTGGATGCTGCAACATACTCTGCTTCTGCTGTAGATGTGGAAACTGTGGTCTGCTTCTTGCATTGCCATGACACTAGCCTATTTCCAAGAAATTGACATCCACCACTAGTTGATTTTCTATCCATGTTTTCACCACCATAGTCACTATCTGTGAAAGCTTTGAGCTCAAAATCTGATCCTTTAGCATACCAAAGTCCCAAATCTGGTTGACCTTTCAAGTATCTAAAGATTCTTTTCACAGCATACATGTGTGACTGCTTTGGATTGGTCTGGTACCTAGCACAAAGACACACTGCAAACATAATATCAGGTCTAGATGAAGTTAAATACATCAAAGAACCAATCATTGACCTGTATAATTGCACATCTACTTCCTCCCCCTCAGGATCAGAATTAAGATGTTTATGTGTCTCCATGGGAGTGCTAGCTATCTTTACATCTTGATAACCAAATTTAGTCAAGATATCTTTAACATACTTCCCTTGGTTAATGAAGATTCCATCTGTCTTCTGCTTAACCTGCAGCCCTAAAAAGAAGGTGAGTTCTCCCATTGAACTCATCTTAAACTTCTTATGCATTAGCACCTCAAAATCTTTACACAGTGGATCACTTGTAGATCCAAATATAATATCATCGACATAAACCTGTACCAGCAAAATATCTTTCTGAATTGTCTTGATAAACAAAGTCTTGTCAATAGTACCTCTCTTGAATCCATTCTTGAGAAGATACTCAGATAGAGTGTCATACCAAGCTCTTGGTGCTTGATGTAAACCATACAAAGCTTTCTTCAATCTGCATACTCTATCTGGATATGTTGGATCTTCAAACCCTGGAGGTTGGCACACATACACCTCATCATCAATCAAACCATGAAGAAAAGCACTCTTCACATCCATTTGATAAACCTTGAAACCCTGATAAGATGCATAAGCTAAAAATAATCTAATAGCTTCTATCATAGCAACTGGAGCAAAAACATCATCATAATCAATGCCTTCTTCCTGTGTATACCCTTGTGCTACCAACCTGGCTTTATTCTTGATAACTATCCCTCTTTCATCTCTCTTATTCTTAAATATCCACTTTGTGCCTATAGCTCTCTTTCCTTTTGGTAAATCAACCAAATCCCATACATCTTGCAGCTTGAACTGCAGCAATTCTTCTTGCATAGCTTCAATCCAGCTGTGATCCTTGAGAGCTTCCACTGCTTTCTTTGGTTCCATCTGAGAAAGAAAACAAACATATAATGAAGTATGTAAATCTTCCTCTCTTATCTTTGACTGCTGTCTTGTCAAAACAGGTGAACTAATATCACCAATGACCAGATCCAAGGAATGATCTTTATGAACCAGATATTTAGATGTGGATGTATCAAGTAATTCCCTTTCCAAATTATGACCCAGAAGATTATCCATTTCTGATTCAGAAAAAGAATCTCTTTCCTCTCTTTCTTTTGCAGACTGTGGAGTTGTGTCAGAATCTGACAAAGAATTCCTTTCCAAGACTTGAAACGGTGAATGTTGTTCAAAGTTCTTTGGTGATCTCTGTTCTTCATATGAATCATCCTTTGCATCTGAACCAGTTGTTGCAGGAGTTGATCCTTCAGTTTCTGTTTGATCCTGTTGAAAAACTGCTGGTGGATCTGGAGTCCAAATTGGAAATAATACATACTCCAAGTCATTCTTTTTAGGTTGAATGAAGTTGCTCTGTTCATCTGCACCATCACCTGCACTAGTACCTGCACTAGTAGACAAATCTGGATATCTAAAAGCATAGGTTAGTGCATCAATATCAAACAACACTTCTGGACCTGTTCCTTCTACATTTAGTGTATGTTCATTAAAAGTCACATTCATGGTCTCCTCTATGATTCTAGTCCTTTTATTAAATACTCTATAAGCCTTGCTTTGAATAGAGTACCCAACAAAGACAGCCTCATCTACCTTGCTTTGAAACTTACCTAGGTGATCCCTGGTATTTAAGACAGTACAAGGACATCCAAATGGTTTTAAAAAGCTAACCAAAGGTTTTCTCTTAAAGAATAACTCATAGGGTGTCTTGTTATGAGGTTTGACTATCAAAATCCTATTCAAAACATAACAAGCAGTGCTAACTGCCTCTGCCCAGAAAGACATTGGAAGTTTAGCATCTGCTAGCATGCTTCTAGCAGCTTCAATTAGTGTCCTATTCCTCCTTTCAGCTACTCCATTTTGTTGTGGAGTCCTAGGTGCACTAAACTGTCTTTCTATACCTTTCTCTTCACAGAACTTATTCATCTCACAATTCTTAAATTCTGTCCAATTATCACATCTGATGATCTTAACCTTCTGATTAGTTGAATTTTCAATCCTAGTTATGAAAGATCTAAGTGTTTCACTTGTCTCATCCTTTGTCCTAAGAAAGAATACCCAACTCATCCTAGAGTAGTCATCAGTTATCACCAAGCAGTAAGATTTCTTCCCTTGACTAGCTACATTGGTAGGGCCAAATAAGTCCATATGTAACAGGTGTAAGGGAGTGGTATTGGTATTAACAAGCTTGGACTTATAAGAAGTCTTGTGTTGCTTGCCTTTGAGACAAGCTACACAATGGTCACTACATTCAAATAACTTTTCAGGTAAGCCTCTCACTAGCCTATCCTTAACAAGTTTATTCATGGTCTTGTAATTCAAGTGACACATCCTCCTATGCCATAAGTCAGATTCAGAAACAGTAGCTTTAGATATAAGACAGTTGACATTTTGAGATTTCATCTTGTTTAGATCACTACAGTATACATTGTTCTTTCTTGGAACTCTCATTAAAATCTTGTCTTCAGGTATTTTGAGTTTTTCAGAAAGTATAATGCATTCTGTGTCAGTGAAATAAACAGGATTTTGCTTATCTGTGATTTGACTCACACTAAGCAAATTGTATCTCAATTGCTCAACATAATAAACATCATTGAAAGTAAGCTTACTGCTTTTTACCTTGCCTTTACCTGTGATTTTTCCTCCTTTAGGGTTACTGCCAAAAGCCACATCTCCTCCATTAAATGCTTTAAAATCCTGCAGTTTCTCCCTATCTCCAGTCATGTGCCTTGAGCATCCTGAATCAATATGCCATAAACTTGGTTTGCTCTGCACATATCAAAAGAGAAATAATTAGTTTCTCTTGGGAACCCAAACCAATCTGGCTTTGGGTTTCCCTTTAGCATTTTTGACATCAACCCTCTTAAAAGTGATTGATCTCAATGCTTCATTGATTTTGGACACTTTTGATGTATATGCATTCTTATATTTCCAAAAACAATCTGTTTTAGACCTGACAGTGGTTAATGGTCTGACAGTGGTCACTTTCAAGTTTGTGTTTATTACCCTAGCAGTGGTAGCTTTACTTGGTATAAACATTTTTTTTAAATGTTTAACACCAGCAGAGGTACCATGCCTGACAGTAGTCAAACCCTCCCCTGTCCTTGTCTTGCCTCTGTTAGCCTTTGACAGTGGCACTGCTGCAGTATTAACAGTGGTTGCAGCATTGCCTCTGTTAGCTTTTGACAGTGGCACTGCTGCAGTATTAACAGTGGTTGCAGCATTGCCTCTGTTAGGCTTATTTCTAAACACTTGGCTTGTTCCACTGTTCCTATTATTTTTAGGATTGTGGTAGCAGTCCAGTTGAAGATGATTATACCCACCACAAATAAAACATGATTTTCTTTTCACACATTCAAACCCATTACCCAGCCTTTGTGACACTAATTGATTCCAATTCCTCTGATTCCCTCTAGGTGTAGGTTTGTTTATTTTATTTTCAGATTTGTCATTATGTTTGCCTGCACACTTATCACATTCAGCCTTGATATTTGACACATAACCTAGATTAGTTCTAGATTTGTTAACCCTATTCACTTGTTCAAGCTGAATTTTAGCTTTCTCCATGAACATCTTTTTACCTTCTACCAATTTATCACTTTTAAGTTCTGAAACTAGACCAGTAATTGACTTATTACAATCATTCATAGAATTATCACTAGATGAGCTACCACTATCATTCTCATCTTCCTCAGTCCAATCAGATATGTCTACTTTATCAAAATCTATATTATCATCACAATTAATTACTGGATCTACCTTAATAATCTCTTCTGACACACCTTCCTTAAGTTTTCCTAAGTCAAACTCAATTTTAGATGGAAAGTAAGTATGATTATAAGGTGGGGGAACAGCATTAAGATTGTAACCTAACCCAGTTTTTAATTTATCATGAATTTGAGACTTGATTAAGTTTTGGACACCTTTGGAAGCATTTTCCAATTCATCAACTTTCAGCTTTATTGACTCTTTATCAGAAATTTCCTCAGCCAACTTGGCACTTAGCATATCAACTTTTGTTTGTAAAGCTTTCTTTTCCCAATTTAGATATTTAATATCTAAGTGAAATTGTGATTCATTCTTTTCAAAAGCTTTAATTTGTTTTTCCAGATTTTCAATAGCTAAAGTTGCATCTTGACCTTTGACCTCAAAAGCTTTTAACTCATTGCACACAACAACATTATGATCCCTATAAAATTTAACCATTTTCTTGCATTCAGGAGAACATAATTTAACTTGTACCTCATGTGGAATGTCTGAAGGTTCTGGTTCTTTTGTGACCGCCATCAATGCTTGATTCTTTACCACAAGCTCTTCTTGATCACTCCAGTCAAACCCCCCCATTCCATCTTGTGCTAACAATGAGTCTGAAGTGGTGTTCTGTACAGGTACCATTCTTCTCTGAGGACCAGAACTATTTCTCATGATTCCATTAGCAGTATTCATAGATCCTCCATCCTGTGTGTTCCTGCATTCTCTAGCAAAGTGACCCAGCTTGTGACAGTTGAAACACTCCACCTTGCTCTTGTCAAAGCCTGCTACACCATCTCTCTTGAATGTAAAGTTTCTGTTACCAGACCTCTGCATAAACCTTTTTGCTCTTATGGTAATCATGGCCATTTGCCATCTTAAATCCATCTCCTCAAGATCTTCTTCAGTGACCTGCTCTAAATCCTCTGTAGTTAATGATGAATTTATATGGCTAGCAAAGAATGCTTCTAGCACATTATCATTAGCACCAGATGTGCTACTACTTCCAGTATTACCAACAGAAACAAAAGCAGTATTATTAGAACTACCAATGGATTGTTTCATAGCCAAAACCTTAGGCTCAAAGTTTCTTAAATCATTGTACAGATCCTCAATTTCCTTCTGATCAAGATCTGTACTTTGTCTAAGTCCCACAGTGTACATGTTCCATTCTGTACCAAGTGATCTTAAAAATTTCCTATTAAGATCATCCTTGTCAATCTTAACATTGTGATTTTCAAGATCTCCCACCAGTTTCTGAAACCTGTCAAAGGTTTGAGTTAAGGTTTCTGAATTTACTCCAGCAAAATTCTCAAACTGTTGTTTGAGAAGAGACCTCTTGTTCTTCTTTGTATTATCATTACCTCCAAACCTTGTAACAATAGCTTCCATGAGAACCTTAGCATCTACACATTTATCAAACTTCTTTTGATACTCATTGGGAATAGACAAGAGTAATGTACTTAATGCTTTCCATTCAGTAGCTCTTTCTTTTCTCTCAGCATCTGTTTTGGGTGGTGGTCTTTCCAATTTTTCACCATCTGGACCCTTTGGATAATTAGGTCCATTGATAACCACCTCCCACATCATATAATCTGTGAGAAGCATGTACTGCCTTATTCTTGTCTGTCATAACTCAAACTCATCAGGTTTGAGCATAGGAATCTTGGTAGCCTGTATTCCTTCCATTGTTTCAGTAGACATCTTGAAATTTGAAGAGAAAGCTGCAATCTTTTATAGAATTCTTCAAGATCAAAGCAATATCTAGCTCTGATACCACTTGTTTATCCCAGTATGGATCTTAATATGTATTACTTTGATTGATTATTAATAAGCTTGCGGAATAGTTTATTAATAACTTGAAGAATAAACTTGAAACACAGAATATTAATCAAAAGCTTCAATATTATTATCAAATAATACGAACACACAAACTGTGCTAGGGTTTACAACCTTGAAGCTAATAACTAGAAATTCGTCTATCTCCTAGAGTTCTACAGGATCTCTATTTATAACATATAGAGTCCTTTACAGAATCAAACTATTATGGAAATCATATCTATTCCATAATTATCTCTAACCGACTACTAACAGTGGTTGAACTATACACTAACAGAGGTAGTACTCGTATATAACCAACAGTGGTTAAACACTTAATACAAAATATACTTATACCAACAGTGGCACTGTTAGACTAATTCTAACTGACAGTGGCACTGTCAATACAAAACTAACTAACAGTGGTAAAGTGCTAGCAGTGGCACAAGACTTGACTTCTGAGTAGATCTGGCAGTGGCTCAGGACTCAACAAATATAAATATTCTTACTAATAATTACTTGGATGATCATGTAACAATCTATAAATGGATAAAATTCATACCATCATATAAGAATAGTCGGTTTGTAAGCTTAGAAATACATTTATTTGATAATATAATGGTAATATAATGATATTGAGTAGACATTGGAGGTGTCAAACTCAGTCTTGAACTCTTCTTCACGATTTTTGCTCTCCAAATAACACTAATAAAATATAAGATTCAATGTCGACTAAACGAACTTATCAGAAGTGTTAATACTGTAGAAAAGAAGACATAAAAGTTATTATTTTCTATTTCGCTCAACCATCATTTTAAAGATAATATATGTGTAACATCAAAAAAAATTGAAATTAACATTTCTAGAGGTGGGTTGTGCATCGCACAGCCCTAGAAGTTGACTAGTATATATATATATATATATATATATATATATATATATATATATATATATATATATAGTAGTGATCAAGAGAGAAATGCCTTTTTTGGGGGAAGGGGGAAGCGTCAGTATTCATCAAGAAGCATATTACAATTATCAATCAAAACGTCAACAAAAAATTATTTTTACCGGTAAATAGTAATCAAAATTGATGCTATAAAGAATATTTTAACGAATGAATTTCATTTTTAAGTCATTACAGTAGTTGTAGAATATTTATTTAATAAATTATTTATATTCACTGTGATGAATATTAACTAATATGCATCACGGTGCATATTAAAACTTCACATTATTTGAAAAATATTTTTATTGTTAATATTCATCACAATGCATATTAACTAATATTCACCACGATGCATATTAACGGATTTGGATCTAATTTTCATAAATCGATGTTATAACTTGCAGAAAGAATTTATCAAGGAAGCTTAACATTCATAACATCGATTCTGATTAACATTTACTAATTTTCAGTTTGTTCTTTTCGAGATTTGTATCGGTGAAGGTAATATGCTTCTTGATGGATACCAACGCTTCCCTTTCCCCTAAAAATGCACTTTCCTCTGGATCATTCCACTATATATATATATATATATATATATATATATATACTAGGTATTTAGCCCGTGCGATGCACGACCATTTATAAATTACAACTATATTAATTTGTAAGTTTGAAGTTGTTAATTAAAAAAATGCAATTATCATTGACAATGAAAATGATTAGTAACATAAATCAAGCGATAATGGATGATTTTGTTGAGTCACTGATCGCTGAACTCAAGTGGTCACTGATCACAAGGATTAAGGGGGAGATTTTGTAAGAGATTGTTGAAGTTATTGTTCGCTGATAAGTGAAGTCACTGATCATGCTATCTGTTCACAGTCTCTGATCTTCTCAATAATGTTCCATGAAGAAAATGATTCAAGTCAAGCTCCTGTTGCTGAAGGTCTCTAAGTCGCTGATCATATGTTAAACCAGTAGATGAATATCTTATCAAGATAAAAGACTCAACTATGTGTGTCGCTGATACTCATCTATCAGCGAGAGTCTCCAAGTCTTCTTGAGTTCTCTCTTCTGCTGAATAAAAGAAGTCACTGAAGATTAGCTGTTCAAGTCATTCTTTAGAGCATGTTAGCTCGCATCGAGAATGAGGAGAATTGTTGTTTCTATCAGTGACTGCAGCATTAAATGCCGCATTAAATAAGAAGTTGACATTCGGCGTTATTACGGCGCAGCACGTGTTCCTCGGAACTTGAAAAGAGTAACGTGGAAGCATTTGATTGGTCTATGGTACAAGGTGATATTTTCCAAGACAGAATGTCGTGCCATGATACATCACATCTCAACTACCTCTCCAATCAAGCAGCGACACGTGTCCTTCAGATCCGGAAATTAAGGATTTCAGCGTCTATAAATAGCGTAATATGTTGTACTTCATTTTGTGTCGATTACTTGTATTGTCACTTGTTTGTCAGTGACCAGTTTGTCTAAGATACAAGTAACACCAGTGAGTGAACTAGTAGCGTGTTTGTCCACTACTAGTTTACCTCAGCGAGTGAGCAAGTTAGCGTGTTTGTCCACTACTGCTCATCTCCTTTGTAATAGCTGCATTGTTTGATTTGGAGTAGCTTTGGCTAATCTATTCCGCAATCAACAAGAGATAAATTTTATTAATAGAAGAATTTATCTTTCAGCTAGAATTGCACCAGCAACTGAACTGCTTATCTTATATATATTTGTGTTCATATTGCTGTCACTTTAATACGGTTAAAAACTTGCTAAACAAGCTAACACATTATAACAGAAAAGTTTTTAATTGTATTCAACCCCCCTTCTACAATTAACTCACTGTTAACGATTCACAATCACTAACATAATAGTGATTAGGGACTCACAATTGGTATTTTTAACTTACTGTTAACCCTTCTGCAATTAACTCACTGCGGTCAGTGAGACGCTTGTTATTACAGTTCCCAAATCTAACTATTTGGGAAATGTAACTTGCCCTAAACCTGAGTATGCGGAGGTGATAAATTTTCTTAAAAATCACTTTATCCTCCCTGCTCTTACCTTGTCTCCTGGGGAAATGAACCCAGAATGGCTCAGTGAGTTCTGGTATACCTGCACTCACTCTGTCGTCTCTGGTGTTCCACAACTCTAGGGTTTTATAGACAATGGTACCCAAACCATCACCATCACTGCCAACACCATCCGCTCCATTTTACAACTTCTGACCTATGAGTCGTACGAGTCACTGCCAGAGAGCGACGTAGCCAAACAAGGCCTCGTTGATCTTACTGAGATTGAGTGTAAATACTCAGTCGATGGCAGTGGCAACCGTAAGTACTCTACGGTCCACAAAACAAAAATGGATGGTGTTTGGAATGCTATTTTCACAAACTTTATCCAATCGTTGGGTACAAAATCAGGGAGCTATGATCAATTCAGCTCCCTGGAGGCCCAGATCAGTTGGTCACTGGTCAACTCTCTACGAGTTGACTATGTAAGTGTGATCTTTAACGAACTGATCACCAAAGTCGCTGAGCCTGCCAGGGTCAAATATGTACCCTACCCTAGGTTTCTCTCACTGATCTTCAGGGATCAGTTTGATGCCTACGATAGGGTATCTTTTCAAGGTTTTGAGCCGACCCTGGTAGGATCTCAAATTTTTGCTAAACCAGCGACTGCGGTGTTACCCGCTTTTATGAAACACCCGGGGATCCTTGCACCCCAGCCTGTAACTTCTGTACATATGTCAGTTGCTGCCCCCCCATCAACCACGTCACTGACCACACCCCCAGTGACTACTGTTGGTCAACCACCAGTTAAGAAACCACCCACTGCTCCCAAGAAAAAATACAAATTAGGGTCCCTGACATTAAAGGACCAGGGACATAGCAAAAAGAAGACATCTACGGATGCCAGTGGTGAATCATTGACTGTACGTTCAGTTGCTGAGGGCACCACTGCTAAACCCTCAACTTTACCTGCTTCACTGGACTCCCGAAAGTCCAGTGACTCTATAAAGGGACAACTACAGACAGCTGCAGTGGATCAAACCACTGTTAGTAGTGATTCGGGTGCACCCCACACCCTCAGATTGAGTCAACCCAGCCACTTGTCATCCTCACAAAAGGGTGACATTTCATTCAAAGGGCAAGTGACATCAGTGGGTGATAACACACTCATAGCTGATGTCACACCACTGGCTACAGACCCGGGCCATCTCTCATCTATCACTGCACCGGCTGTCAATGTCTCACCACTGACCCATGGTGAGATACAGGTCGCTACCTCTATTTCCAATGAACCACCATCTAAATCACAAGCTGATGATGAGGAAATCATGCCCATGGACACCTCAGAGGACACCCAACCCATTCCTCCACCCACATCCCACTCTCCTATCAGAGAGCTTACCCCCACCTCTTTCTCCAGTGATAACATCTAAGTTGCTGCTGATTAGACCACTCCCCCTGATCATGTAGCCCAATCTACACCTACCCCCATTATTATTACCCAAACTACTCCCACAAACACCTCCACCCACTCCACATCAGATCAGCTACTGATGGAGTACATTGCCCAATCCCAAACCCAAATTAAGATGCTTACTGAAGACCGTGAGGCATTTATTGGCAATGTCTCTGTCCTCTAGAAAGCTGTTACTGCTCTCACTGATGTATACAACTCCATTGAACCATGGAGCACATCTGTTAGTGAGAGAGTACAAACAGTAGTTGATGCTAGTGCTGCAATAAACCATGCAGTCACTGAGCTAGCCTCCACCTCCACCACCAACTTTACCACTCATGCCACTGCCATTGCCCAGCTCACCACCAACCAAAATGATTTAGCCATTTCTGTATCCAACTACCTGTATAACACTGACAAAGTTATTAAGGTACTTCCACAGGTTGTCTCACAGCTTACAAAGACAAGAGCTGAGGTCGCTGCCCTGCGAGAAGAAAATGCTGCTTTCACTGATCAGATACTCAGGGCAGTTGATCAGTTTGAGCGAACCAGTCAGGGGGAGAGTGATGAAGAGGACTTTGTCTCTGATCCTGAGATGCCCCGAAAGATGACTGATCCGCTGTCAAACAAAGCTCACAGGGACATTATGCTCAACACTTATGCACTTCGTCCGATCGCTGAGCAACCAGAATTGGAAGCCCTTGCAGTTGCTGAACTGTATTGGGTGGATATGGAGATAGCCACTGATGTGGTGGATATAGCTGAGAGCTTTCCTGAGTTCAGTGCTGAAGAGCTCAGGAATTACAATGGGCTGGTGCAGCAATGGGCAGTGGATGAGGCTGCTAGGTTAGAGGGTACCTCAGTGAGCTATGAACTGGCTCGCTGGGAATGGATGAATAGGGAGGTGGTAGATGATGTATCTGATGATGAGGAAGATGATACCATCATGCATGATGCTGATGATAATGATGATGACAACAATGATGATGGCCAGGGAGGTGGTCATGGAAATGGTCAGGATTCAGAAGATGAAGATGATGTAAATATGGAGGATCAGCAACCCATATCATCTGTCATGAAGAGAAAAAGGACCAGTGACACCTCTCCTGCATCTACTCCTCCATCAAAGAAACAACAGGTCAGTGACCCTCAATCACATATTGTCATATCTGAGGTAGCTGTACCTTCATCTCCACCAGCAACCCAAAACCTACCCTCACCCACAGCAACTACAACTACAACAACCCAAATAACCACACCTTCCCCAGCAACAATAATACCAATCTCCACAGCAACTCCCTCCAACACTACCACTTCAGATACTTCCCCTACAGCATGCCTTTCCTCTGACTCAGCCTCAGATACCCCCTGTCCTGATGAAACAAAAGAACAGAGAGTTGCCAGAAAAATAAAGGCAAGACAGGACAGGGAGCAGGAGATGATAATGCAAATAACCTTTCAGGCTGAGTTAAGAGAGGAACAAGAAAGGAAAAGGTTGCTGAAAGAGCAATCAGATGCTGACAGAGCATACCTACTGGAATTGAGCTCTAAAGATGCCAATGAAAGGGCCAGACTTCTTAAACAAAAGAAAGATCAAGAAGAGTCTGATGCTGCAATTGCCAGGGTACTTGCTGAGATAGAAGAGAGTGAGCTAGAGCAACAGAAACTGAAAACATCAGCTAGCAAGAGCTCTAAAAAGAAAGGGGGAGCTGTCAGAACAGCAATGGATAGGAAATGGGATGAAATAGATAGAAAAAGATTTGCTGCCCGAATGATAGGGAGATCAAACCCTGCACCTATTACCAAGGTAAAATTGAAGAAGTCTAAGAATCAATCTCAACCTCAGCTGCTTATTCAAAGAGGATCAGAGACTCAAACCATGCTACTTGATCAAGTATGCAAGCTGCACAGAGAAGAATGGAATGAGATCAGGCTTGCTATCAGCCACTCTACAAGTGCAGCTAAAGCTGAGGTCCTGAAAGAGATTGATAGACTATATCAAAAGATGGTGTCACTGCAACTTCTCAGACCAGAAGATACTGTCACATTTGGTGAAGAGATTGTTCAGCCACCAAGCCCAAGGTATAGGTCAGGCACTAGCAGCATCTATCGAATCCCCAACACTTCAAGGTTAAATCTATCTATCCCTGCTGGTGTGCCAAAGCTTGAAGGACATGAAGTCACTGAGGGGGAGAAGGGTCTGGTATACAGGGACCTAAATGGTGCCCTTAGGTTTCAGAGAGAAGCTAAACTTGAGAAGGTTGATCAAGAACAACTCATATACCTAATCAGGTCAGCTAGCATGCTTCCCACAAATTCAAAGATCAGAAAAGCTATTCTCGATGAAGCCTTGGCAAGAAAATTCAGATACCTGCCCTCCAAAGACAAATATGAACTTGAAGCTGAGCTTGACATAGTGAAAGAGGAGGAGATGTGGAGAGATAAATAAATTAGATATTTTGTAATAGTTAGCTTCTGTAAATATTTATTCAATGATATAAATGAGGCTTGACACAGAAAATCTACAAGTACAAGTCACTGGGCGACCTACCTACTGTCAGAGACTTAAATCTTTTCAACAACAAAAATTTATAAGTACAAGTCTCTGAGCAACCAACTTATCTTCAGAGACTAAAAACTTTCCTGCAACAAGTTTGTCTAAGGGAGCTTTGACTTAAACCATTTAGGGGGAGATTGTTGAGTCACTGATCGCTGAACTCAAGTGGTCACTGATCACAAGGATTAAGGGGGAGATTTTGTAGGAGATTGTTGAAGTCATTGTTCGCTGATAAGTGAAGTCACTGATCATGCTATCTGTTCACAGTCTCTGATCTTCTCAATAATGTTCCATGAAGAAAATGATTCAAGTCAAGCTCCTGTTGCTAAAGGTCTCTAAGTCGCTGATCACATGTTAAACCAGTAGATGAAGATCTTATCAAGATAAAAGACTCAACTATGTGTGTCGCTGATACTTATCTATCAGCGAGAGTCTCCAAGTCTTCTTGAGTTCTCTCTTCTGCTGAATAAAAGAAGTCACTGAAGATTAGTTGTTCAAGTCATTCTTTAGAGCATGTTAGCTCGCATCGAGAATGAGGAGAATTGTTGTTTCTATCAGTGACTGCAGCATTAAATGCCGCATTAAATAAGAAGTTGACATTCGACGTTATTACGGCGCAGCACGTGTTCCTCGGAACTTGAAAAGAGTAACGTGGAAGCATTTGATTGGTCTATGGTACAAGGTGATATTTTCCAAGACAGAATGTCGTGCCATGATACATCACATCTCAACTACCTCTCCAATCAAGCAGCGACACGTGTCTTTCAGATCCGGAAATTAAGGATTTCAGCGTCTATAAATAGCGTAATATGTTGTCCTTCATTTTGTGTCGATTACTTGTATTGTCACTTGTTTGTCAGTGACCAGTTTGTCTAAGATACAAGTAACACCAGCGAGTGAACTAGTAGCGTGTTTGTCCACTACTAGTTTACCTCAGCGAGTGAGCAAGTTAGCGTGTTTGTCCACTACTGCTCATCTCCTTTGTAATAGCTGCATTGTTTGATTTGGATTAGCTTTGGCTAATCTATTCCGCAATCAACAAGAGATAAATTTTATTAATAGAAGAATTTATCTTTCAGCTAGAATTGCACCAGCAACTGAACTGCTTATCTTATATATATTTGTGTTCATATTGCTGTCACTTTAATACGGTTAAAAACTTGCTAAACAAGCTAACACATTATAACAGAAAAGTTTTTAATTGTATTCAAGCCCCCTTCTACAATTAAGTCACTGTTAACGATTCACAATCACTAACATAATAGTGATTAGGGACTCACAGATTTTATATTTAATTTTACAGCCGTTGATACGTGAAGTATAACGTAGTCTCTTCCATTCTTAAGAGCGGTTGGATTTTGAGCTTATGCTTACTTCTCACGATAACAACCATTAGTTGCAAAATTGTGTTAAGTTTTAATATATATATTTAAGCCCTTGCGATACATGATAATTAAAATATAAATACAATTAATCATAGGTTTTTTATAGGTTTTTAATTGTATTAATATTGTTGAAAGTTGGAAATTTATTATTGAAACTCAATAGTAACATATACCAAAATGTTAAATAATAATTAAATCCATATACTTTATCAAAACTGATTTTCTTATAATATGGTAGTTGATGATTATAATATTAGGTTATTGTAATGTATGAGATGTAGAAATATGAAAAGTTTTATAATAAATTCTAATAACATTGAATTATAACTTTTTGCAAAATAGAACGTAGTAG
The DNA here is from genome assembly GCA_963422505.1 of Pseudognaphalium luteoalbum. NCBI lineage: Eukaryota > Viridiplantae > Streptophyta > Magnoliopsida > Asterales > Asteraceae > Pseudognaphalium > Pseudognaphalium luteoalbum. Next base: position 45,853,859 of record OY730193.1, on the reverse strand, counting down.
TTTGGTAATGAATTTAAAATTTTAAAATTTATTAAGATGAAAGTGTTAGTAATTATAAATTTTTAAGGGAAAACTAAATTATGACGTGGCATGATTAGGAAAGCCCTATGAATTTTTTAAAGAAGTAAATTGATGATTTGGCATGATTAGGAGGATTTAGAAAAAGGTAATTATATGATGTGGCATGGTTAAAGAGTATGAAAAAATCTTTATTATATATATGTATATATATATATAGGGATGAGTTCTGGTGAAAAGGAGTTAAAAAAAACAGTGAAAACACATCCCCACCCTCCATCTAATCTAACATATATATATATATATATATATATATATATATATATATATATAAAGGGGTGAGAATAAAAAAACGGTGAAAACACTTTTTGATTCACAATTATTTTAAGTTGTGAACTTTTATTTTTTTTGCTTCACATATTAATTTTTTTGCGAACCCTTATATTTTTTTTTCACATAAAATTTTCGTCATGAATTTTTATTTTATTTTTCGCTTCACACAAAGTTTTTAACTTTTTTTAATTGTGTACCTTATTTTTTCACATAATTTTTTTTGTAAATTATTTCACGAAATTTTTTAAGTTTTTTTATAATGAACTTTAATTTTTTTTGGGTTCACGAAAAGTTTTTAACCTTTTCAACTATGAACCTTAATTTTTTTTAGTTCGCGAAAAGTTTTTAAAATTTTCAATTGTGAACATTTTTTTTCAACTGTAAACCCTAATTTTTTTTGTTTGGTTCATGGAAAGTTTTTAAAATCTTCAGTTGTAAACTTTTTTTTTCAACTATTAACCTTAATTGTTTTTGAGTTCACGGAAAGTTTTTTACTTTTTCAATTGTGAAGCTTAAATTTTTTTGGTTCACAAAAAGTTTTTAACCTTTTTAATTGTAAACTTTCTTTTTTCAACTGTGAGCCTTATTTTTTTTTAGGTTCACAACAAATTTTAACTTTTTCAATTGTGAACTTTTTTTTTATTTTAAGTTCACAGAAAGTCTTTAAGTTTTTCAATTGTGAACCTTAACTTTTTTTTTTTGGTTTTCGGATTTGACTTTATTTTATTTTTTTCAAAAAAAAAAAAATTTACACAAAAAATATTTTTTTGTGTGAACCTTAATATTTTATGATTTACATAAAAAAAAAGTTCACATATTAAAAAAATTGTGAAGGAAAAAGTGTTTTCACCATTTTTTTTATCTTCACCCCTTTTATATATATATATATACAAGTTAGATTAGATGGAGGGTGGAGATGTGTTTTTACTTTTTTTTTATCTCCTTGTTTTCACAAGGTCCCATTCCTATATATATATATAATAAAGATTTTCCTTAATTTTTAAACATGCCACATCATAATCTTTCCTTTTTCTTTAAAACCTTCCTAACTTGTCACATCATCATATTAATTTTTCCTTAAAACCTTAATTAATAATTATCAAAACTATTATTTATCAATTATACTTATTAAAATAGCCTTTTGAATTCTACATACATAAAAAAGATTTATTTTCTAATCCATATCTTATACATGGTAATTAACAAATATTACTATCATCAATTACCATGTTTTAAGAAAATTAACTTTTATAAAGATATTTGAAATTGATTTTTTTTTTTTTACATTTTGGTATATATTATTATTGAATTTCAGTAATAAATCTTAAACTTTTAACAATATTAAGATACAGTTGAAAACCTAAAAAACATATGTATAATTTTTACTTTCTTAATTACCTTGAATTGCATACATTCAATAAATGTCTTAAAATTTAAGATAATAAATAACAAAAATAATTTAATTGTATTATGTATACAAACTTAAACATAATAACATACAAAGTAAATTAATGGTTTTATATAAATGGTCATACATCACACGAGTTCAATGTTTAGCTTTTATATATAAAACAAGGTTTTTAACTACCTATTTGTAACACCCCCAAAATCACTGTTCAGCGGAAGCAAGCTTTAAGGTGCTACTAATCAAATATCACAGCACAAAAGTAAAGCAAACGACATCTATATGCAACGTTTGTAAAATGGTTACATTTCCATACATAAAATGTTTGAAAACATAGGGTTTTTGGTTACAAAATGAAGTTCCCTAGAGTCCGCGCGTATAGCGGGAGATTCTATTACATCATCATAATAAATACAAAAGATAATGCTAAGAATCTCCGTTAAATGCAGTTGTAGAAATCATGCGACTCTAGCTAGTACCCTGAGGGAATCCTACTCCGTATGTGTACCTGAGATACAAAGCTAAAAAGGTCAACTCGAATGTTTGTGAATCTCACAGGTTTGTAAATAATATTAGTATTTGAACACAAGCTTTCATCAGTAATGCCCGCAGGCGTAAATCAGGTATTTGCAATCCCGCAAATGTAAAGTAAGTAAGTTATACCGTTGCCATGAGGCTCATAATCGAAGCTTAACCCGTAAGAAATAAGTTGCTCCCGTGACATGCTCGTAACTGAGCAAGCATAAGTAACGAATAATAGTTGCCCGTTTATACGGTACAGTTCATGGTAGCGCTACTACCCCGGGCGGGGAGGGTCATTTCCCTAATGGATCCATTAACTAGTGTTCACCCTTAAGTCCATAACTAACGATATATGATGGAGAGACTTCAGTAAAAGTAAGTAACTCATGAAATCCCGTATAGTAAAATGAGTTGTTCGTACTTGTGTTCAAGAAAAGTAAGCAATGTATCTCACCCCATATGTATAAAACAGTAAAAGTGGGGCTGTAAGACTAACCTGAGCCACAAGAGTTTATCTAAATAAACTGGAATGGGTTTTCCTAGAATTGAAGTCCAACGACTTGTAACCTGAGGGTGTCCATGACACGCGATGGTTATAACATGGTTGGGTATCTCAAAGATCACCCTTGTAGTTGTTTGTTCAACTAGTAAATGTCCAAGAGTTTGTTTAGTAATCCGTTGGTAATTTGAAAACAAATAAGGGCCGTTAGTGACGGTTTGTAATAATAATCCAAAGTGTTATTATTATATGTATCGTTGTATCAGGTTTCATTATCTGTAAGTGTTTGACACTTAGTGTGAAAAGTATTTACAAGTTCCTGGATGACGGGGGTCCGGGGGCAGCGCCCCTGGTAGTGGGGTCCAAGGGGCGGCAACCCCTGGCGGGGTCCAAGAGGCAGAGCCCCTGGCTGGGGTCGAGCTGCCAGGTCAGCTTGGAAAATTTTTATTTCTACTAAATTGCTTTGGTGAAAAACGCATCTGGACTTGAATTTGGGTGAAATCGAGTGATAAAATATAAGGTCTCGACACTTAGTAAAATTTATGTTTTCTTGGTTCTGTTTCATGCGACATAGCGTGCGACATAGTCTGCTGTGTCGCAGATCACCTCTGCGACGTAAGGGCTTGTGTCGCTAAGTACGACATCCGCAATTTATGCGACATAAAATGTTGTGTCGCTATATGCGACGGAATTTGGTTTTTGTGACATAGTCACTTGTGTCGCTATATGCGACATAAGTGAGGGTTTAGCGACATAAGGGCTTGTGTCGCTATCCTGCGACACAGTTCAATTTATGCGACACAAAGTCTTGTGTCGCAGATGGCCTGGAGCCTCTGCGACACAACGAGCTGTTGGCCGGAAAATGAGCCGAAAAGGTGTTTTCCGACCTCCGTTCGACCTGAGACTTTTACCCAACCCATATTTGGACATTTTAAGCTTAAAGAAACAACTAGAACTTAAAAACACTTGAAATCGAAAGGTTTCGAGTTTTGTCGGAAACTTACAAAGTGGTGAATCGAGATTCCAGAAAGGTAGGAGTGTAGATCGTTGCGTGGTGATCGTTTTTCTCTAATTGAGTGTGACGATTTATGGTGGTTTGTTGATGTTATTTGGCGGTTTTAGATGATGGTGGTGGTGGTGAAAGTTGAGAGGAAAAGGAAGAAGAAAGAAGAGAAGGAGAGAGAGTGAGAATGGAAAAGTGAGGGTGAGGGAGGTGGTGACCCTCACCTTGGCTGATTTTCGGTGGGGGCCCACCGGGTGTGGGTCTCCACTTTACTCCCGTGCAATCGCGCTCCGTGCGGTGTTCGTTTCCTCGTTCGTTTAAATGTTAAATAACTGTCTTATACGTTTATTTATATGTTTTAAAATTCAAATGTTTATTTAACATTTTTGTTGAAGTATTTTACCAAATACTTAATAATTTAAATGGTTTTGTTTGTTTGTATGTTAAATGTGCAAATCGCGTAGACGTTTGTTATATGACACAAAATGTAATTGAAATATTATTAAAATAATATTTGTGACATAAAAGTGTCCTTAATTTATATTACATTATTTGATATAAATGTTCACCAACGCCCGTATGATTTGAATCGAATTACATTCGATTTGAAATTCGTACGATTTAAACCAAATCGCATATTAGTATATATTCAACAATATATATTTTGATACATTAATTAGCCTAGTACTACACTAATTACATGTATTAACAGTTAAGTAGGAACTAATTACTAGTCCTATCTTGGCATGTGTCACACTATTAGAGCGTATTATTTTAGTTAATGACTAAGTAATATTAATTTATAAACTCTTGACCTTTGTTTGCAACTAAATTTGTTTATAACTTTATGTTGAAGTGTAAAGGAATGATATATATGAAAAATATTGTAGTACACGTAAAGTCATTTGTCAACACCACAAATTAATTGTGATATCGATAACATTAATAATATATATCCATTTTTATATTCGGCTACTTACAAATTACTATATATATATATATATGCACTTTTTATACTTATTATAATAGCATTTTGAATTCCTATATTATATTTAATATATAACAATTTCTACATACATAAAAAAAAATTATTTTCTAATCCATATCTTATACATGGAAATTAGAAAATATTACTATCATCAACTACCATGTTTTAATAAAATTAACTTTTATAAAGATATTTGAAATTGATTATTTTTTGTACATCTTGGTATATATTATAAATGAGTTTCAGTAATAAACTTTAAACTTTCAACAATATTAAGATAAAGTTGAAAACAAAAAAAAAATATGATTAATTTTTACTTTTTTAATTACCTTGCATTGCATACATTCAACAAATGTATTAAAATTTAAGATAATAAATTACAAATTAATTTAATTTGAATTATGTATACAAACTTAAACATAATAACATACAAAGTAAATTAATGGTTTTATATAAATGGTTGTACATCGCACGGGTTCAATGTTTAGTTTTAATATATAAAATAAAGTTTTTTACTACCTATTAGAGCGTATTATTTTAGTTAACGACTAAGTATTATTAATTTACAAACTCTTGAACATTGATTGCAACTAAATTTGTTTATAACTTTACGTTGAAATGTAAAGGAATCATATATATATATAAAATATTATAGTAAACGTAAAGTAATTTGTCAACACCACAAATTAATTGTGCTATCGATAATATTAATTATATACCCAGCTATATAATCGGCTACTTACAAATTACTATATAACTGCACTTTTTATACTTTTTATAATAGTCTTTTGAATTCTTATATTATATTTAATATATAACAATATCTACATACATAAAAAAAATTTATTTTCTAATCCATTTCTTATACATGGTATTAACAAATATTACTATCATCAACTACCATGTTTTAAGAAAATTAACTTTTATAAAGATATTTGAAATTGATTATTTTTTGTACATTTTGGTATATATTATAAATGAATTTCAGTAATAAATTTTAAACTTTCAACAATATTAAGATACAGTTGAAAACCTAAAAAACATATGATTAATTTTTACCTTTTTTAATTACCTTGCATTGCATACATTCAACAAATGTATTAAAATTTAAGATAATAAATTACAAATTAATTTAATTGTATTATGTATACAAACTTAAATATAATAATATACAAAGTAAATTAATGGTTTTATATAAATGATCATACATTGCACGGGTTCAATGCTTAGTTTTTCTATATAAAATAAAGTTTTTTAACTACCTATTAGAGCGTATTATTTTAGTTAACGACTAAGTATTATTAATTTACAAACTCTTGAACATTGTTTGCAACTAAATTTGTTTATAACTTTATGTTGAAATGTAAAGGAATGATATATATGAAAATATTGTAGTAAACGTAAAGTAATTTATCAACACCACAAATTAATTGTGCTATCGATAACATTAATAATATATATCCATTTATATATTTGGCTACTTACAAATTACTATATAACTGCACTTTTCAAATGGTCGTGCATCGCACGGGCTCAATGCCTAGTGTATATATATATATATATATATATATATATATATATATATATATTGTGAGTCCCTAATCACTATTTAGTTAGTGATTATGAATCGCTAACAGTTGTTTAATTGTAGAATGGGGGTTGAATACAATTAAAACTTTTTCTTTTTCAAATGTGTTAACTGGTTAGACAAGTTTTAATTAGATTATGATAACAAGCAATTAAACTAATGCATTAAACTCAACAAGCAGATCAATCACTGAGGCACATCTAGCTGAAAGATAAATTCTATTATTCATAAAATCTATCAATTGTTGATTGCGGAATAGATTAGCCAATGCTAATCTAAATCAAACAATACAGCTATTACAGACTGAGATAAACAAGTAGTGGACAAACACGCTACTGTTCACTCGCTGGTGATGATCGTATTTTAGACAAACTAGTCACTGATAAACAAGCGACAATACGAACAATCGACAAGAATGAAGTACAACATATTACGCTATTTATAGACATCGAGTCCCTTGAAATATGGATAAAGAAAACACGCGTCGCTGCTTGATTGGTCTGGAACAAATGATGTGATATATCATTGTTCCAACATTCCGGTATAAACACGTGTTGCTGCTTGATTGGTTAGGAACAATGATGTGACATATCATTGTTCCAACATTCTGGTATGGGGAAAGATCACCTTTTACCTTGAAGCCAATCACTTGCTGCCACGTTAGTTTCTATGATGGACCAAGTCACGAGGAGCACGCGTGGCGCCGTAATAACGTAGAATATGTCAACTCCTTATTAATGCAACATTTAATGCTGCAGTCACCGAAGTAATAGAGGCTCTCCTTACTCACTGCGAACTAACGTGCTCTTGAAGAGTAACTTGAGCTACAGTACTTGAGTGACTTCTTATTTTCAGCAGAAGAAATAACTTAAAAAGACTTGGAGACTCTCGCTGATAGATGAGTATCAGCAACACACAAAGTTGAGTCTTTTTTTTAATAGGTTATTTATCTTCTAGCTGGAGAGATAGAATCAGAGACTAAAATTTTTGCAACAGCAGCTTCAACTACGATCATTTCCAAGAAGTCTTTCAGAGAGAGTATCAGTGACTTTACATCAGCGACTAATGAGTTGAGATCAGCGACCAGTGACTCAACAATCTCCCCCTAAATGATTGTGATTGAAGCTCTGTGAAAATTCTTGAGCAACATTTGTTGCAGTGAGGTTTCAGTTGTCTGATAGTTGTTTTGGTCGATCAGAGACTTACACTTGTAATCTTTTCTAACAAGGAAATATCAAAAGAGAGCATTATATATATAAAGGTTTACAAATGCTATCTATTACAAGGTAGTCTATACTACTTATCTCTTCACTTTTCCTCCTCCTTCACAGTTTGAAGTTCAGCTTCAAGCTCATATTTTTCTTGAGAGGGCAGGTATCTGACTTTTCTTGCCAAGGCTTCATCGAGAATAGCTTTTCTGATCTTTAAGTTCTTTGGAAGTATGCTTGCTGACCTGATTAGGTGAATGAGTTGATTCTGATCAACCTTCTCAAGCTCAGCTTCTCTCTGAAACCTTAGAACACCATTTAAATCCCTGTATACCAGACCCTTCTCCCCCTCAGTGACCTCATGTCCTTCAACTCTAGGCACACCAACAGGGATAGACAGATTTAACCTTGAAGTGCTGGGAATTCGATAGACATTGCTGGTGCCTAACCTATACCTTGGGTTTGATGACTGAACAATCTCTTCACCATGTATGACAATATCTTCTGGCCTGAGAAGTTGCAGTGACACCATCTTTTGAAAGAGTCGATCTATCTCCTTCAGAACATCAGCTTTAGCTGCACTTGTAGAGTGGCTGATAGCAAGGCTGATTTCATTCCATTCCTCTCTGTGCAGCTTACATACTTGATCAAGTAGCATAGCCTGAGTGTCTGTACCTCTGTAGATTAGGAGCTGAGGTTGAGATTAATTCTTTGACTTCTTTAAACTAACCTTGGTAATAGGTGCAGAATTTGATCTCCCTGTCATTCGAGCTGCAAATCTTTTTCTGTCTATCTCATCCCATTTTCTGTCCACTGAAGGCTTGCTCACTCCCTCTATCCTTATTGCACTTTTGCTGGCTGATTTCTTTCTTTGCTCTAGCTCACTATCTTCTTCTTCAGCAAGTGCCTTAGCAATCATTGCATCAGTCTCTTCTTGGTTAGGGTTTGCACCTTTTCACTGACTGAGGAGCTCCATGGTTCAAATGAGTTGTAGACGTCAGTGAGAGAGGTGACAGCGTTGGTGACTGTAGAGACAGTGCCAATAAGTGCCTCACGGTCATCAGTGAGCATCTTAATCTGGGTTTGGGATGTGGCAATGTACTCCATCAGTAGTTGATTGGAGGTGGAGGTATGAGGTGGTGGTGAAGTGTGAGTTGATTGGTGTGGTGGAGATGTAGGTCAACTGGAGAAGGAAGTGGGGGAAATCTCCCTGATGGGTGAGGTGGCGATGGTGATTTGGTGAGTTGGTGGAGCAGGTATGGTATCATCAGAGGTGTCCATGGTCGTGGCTTCCTCACCATCAGCTTGTGTTCTAGCTGGTGGTTCATCGGAAACAGAAGAAGTGACCTGTATCTCACCATGTGACAGTGATGAGACATTGACGGCCAGTGCAGTGATAGATAGAGGTTGGCCCGGGTCTGTAGCCAGTGGTGTGACATCAGCAATGAGTGTGTTATCACCCACTGATGTCACTAGCCCTTTTTCTAAAATGTCATCCTTTCGGGAGGATGACAAGTGGCTGATGGGTTGACTCGATAGAAGGGTGTGGGGTGCACCCGAATCACTGCTAACAGTGATTTGAGCCACTGCAGCTGTCTGTTGGTTACCCTTTTTAGAATCACTGGACTTTCGGGAGTCTAGCGAAGCAGTGGAAGGTTTTGGTTTATTAAGGGTGCCCGCAGGAGCTGAACGTTCAGTCACTGCTTCACCCTTCTTTTGGCTATGTCCCTGAACCATTAATGTCAGGGACCCTAATTTGGATTTTTTCTTGGGAGCAGTAGGTGGTTTCTTGACTGGTGGTTGACCACTAGTAGTCACTGGGGGTGGGATCAGTGACGCGGTCGATGGTATAGCAGGATCGGACGATGGTACCATAGTTACAGGCTGGGGTGCAAGTATCCCCTGATGTTTCATAAAATTTGGCAAAACCGTAGTCGCTGGTTTTGAAAAGATTTGAGATCCTACTAGGGTTGGCGCAAAGCCTTCAAAAGATACCTTATCATAGGCCTCAAACTGATCTCGAAAGATCAGTGACAGAAACCTAGGATATGGCACATATTTAGCCCTAGAAGGCTCAGTGACTCGGTTGACCAACTCAGAAAAGATCACACTTGCATAATCAACTTGTAAAAAGTTGATTAGTGACCAGCTGATCTGGGCTTCCAGGGAGCTAAATTGATCAAAGCTCCTAATTTTTGTGCCCAAAGATTGAATAAAGTTTGTAAAAATGGCATTCCAAACACCATCCATATGGGATTTGTGCACAGTGGAATACTTACGAGCACCACTCCCATCAAGAGTGAATTTACACTCGATCCCAGTGAGATCGACGATGCCTCCCTTGGCAACGTCACTCTCAGGGAGTGGTTCGTAAGTATCATGTGCAGGGAGTTTTAAAACTGCACGGATGGTGTTGGCAGTGATGAGGATTGGTTGGGTTCCATTATCGATGAAACCCTGGAGTTGTGAAACACCATTGACAACAGAGTGAGTGCAGGTAAACCAGAACTCACTGAGCCATTCAGGGTTTATATCTCCAGGTGATAATGTTAGAGCAGGGAGGATGAAATGGTTGTTCAAAAATTTTATCACCTCCGCATACTCAGGTTTCACACAAGAAACATTTCCCAAATAGTTAGATTTGGGAACTGAGACTATTAGTGTCTCACTGACCGCAGAGGCTTGAAGAGCTTTAATCTCTGTGGTCGGTGTGTAAGAGTTGTTGAAAAACTTTGATCGAGCCATGAGACAATTTACGCTTAATTGTTTTAGGGTTTTTAAGAAAATGAGAGAATTTTGGAGAAGAAGATGAAGTTTTGAAAATCAAGTAAGCGTAAAGAGTAAAATGAAACGTCGACTCGCTGTTTAAATAGGTTTGAAGGAATATGAATCGTGTGATTGAAATTGAAGTTGCGTGGTCAATGGTGGTGGTGAGAGGTAGACAAATAGGGCAATGATGGTTTAATGGGGCGGCATTAAATACGATGGAAATGATGCGCCGTAAAAGTGTACCTTGTTAGAGAAAAAGGTAACTTTTACGGATATTAATAAAATACTTTTTAAGGAATATAAATCGTTACACATTGAATACAGAATGTATTTAATGTATCGAAATATATGTCGATATAAATGTCATATTAAATGAAACAAAAAACAAAAACATGCAGAGAAAAATTAAATACATAAGGTAGATCATAAAGTAAGATAAGTATTATGCTTCACATTTGATTTCGCTGATTAAGTTACAACTTAGAATACTAACTCAATCACCTAGATGAAATGTGAGATATAATACTAGCTTAGTTTATGTGAAAAACAAATAATAAATTTTTTTTTTACAGAAGATCAACGAGACAACTTTTGAACATATATTTAATCATCTAAGTTCAGCATCCCCAACTCGCTGATAAGAAAGGTAAATCTTTTCTCATCCAAAGATTTTGTAAAGATATCAGCGAGTTGGTAATCAGTTGGAATGAAATGCAGTTCAATGTCACCTTTCATGACGTGGTCCCTGATGAAATGATATCTGACATCAATGTGCTTTGTCCTCGAGTGCATCAAAGGATTATTTGCTATGGCAATAGTACTTTGGCTGTCACAATAAATTGGAACATTGCTAAAGTCAAAACCATAGTCAGCGAGCTGATACTTCATCCACAGAATTTGAGCAGTGCAAGCTCCAGCAGCGACATATTCAGCCTCAGCAGTAGAAGTTGAGACTGAATTTTGTTTCTTGCTTGACCAGCTTACGAGCTTTTCTCCAAGAAACTGACAGCTACCAGAGGTACTCTTTCTGTCCATCTTGCATCCAGCATGATCAGAATCTGAATATCCCTTCAGCGAGAAATCTGAACCAGATACGTACCAGAGACCAAGATTTAGTGTACCCTTCAGATATCTAAATATTCTTTTGACAGCGAGCAAATGAGATTCCTTTGGATCAGCTTGATACCTAGCACATAGACATGTAGCAAACATAATGTCTGGTCTACTAGCAGTCAAATACAGCAGTGACCCGATCATTCCTCATAAGCAGTGATGTTTACAGATTTACCATCAGGGTCAGCATGTAATTTTACTGCAGATGACATTGGTGTAGCAAGGGATGAGTAGTTAGTGAATTCAAATTTCTTTAATAAATCTTTAACATACTTTCCTTGATTTATAAAAATACCAGTTTTGGTTTGCTTTATTTGCAGACCAAGGAAAAATGTTAGTTCACCCATCATGCTCATTTCATAACTTTTAGTCATGAGGTCAGAGAATTCCTTGCACAAGTCATTGTTAGTAGACCCAAATATAATATCATCAACATAAATTTGGACCAATATGACATCTCTCTTATCTCTTTTGATAAATAGGATACTGTTAATTTTGCCTCTGACATACCCACATTTAGTTAAGAAAGTAGAGAGAGTGTCATACCAAGCTCTAGGAGCTTGTTTTAGTCCATATAAAGCTTTTTCCAGCTTATAGACATAACCTGGATGCTTGGGATCAGTGAATCCGGGTGGTTGCTTAACATACACTTCCTCCTGCAGCTTTCCATTCAAGAAGGCACTTTTTACATCCATTTGGTATACCTTGAATTTCTTGTGAGCTACATATGCTAAGAACAACCTGATTGCTTCAAGTCTAGCAACTGGTGCAAAGGTTTCATCGTAGTTAATTCCTTCTTGTTGACAGTAACCTTGTGCAACCAATCTGGCCTTGTTCCTTATTACCACACCATCAGCATCCATTTTGTTTCTGAACACCCACCTTGTTCCAATCACTGACTTTCCAGCTACCTGAGGAATAAGTTTCCAGACTTTGTTTCTTTCAAATTCAGATAGCTCCTCTTGCATGGCAGCTACCCAGTGATGATCAGTGAGTGCTTCATCAATCTTTTTGGGCTCCATCATTGAGACAAAGCTAACAAATAGACAGAAATTAGCAGTTGCTGATCTGGTCTGAACCCTTGAAAGTGGATTACCAATAATCAGTTGATTATCAATATGTTTTGTCCACTTTGTCATTCGTTGAGGTGCATCAGTAGCTTGTGTACTTGTTGATGGCATAACTGATGAGTCAGGATTAGAAATGTGAGAGTCATCATTTTGAGTATCTTGACTCTGATGATGAGTTGATATTGATGGAGATTGAGAAGAGTGAGATGAGGTTGATAATGTATTCATTGTAGATCCAAGATTGATATTAGCAACATTATCTTCCTTTTCAGAATCTGATGAATGAGCTTCATGCTTGTCATCACTGATAGTATTAAACATGAGATCTTCATAGTCTTCTGGAACAGTGAATGATTCATCATAAGATTCATCAAATGTAACATCCATAGATTCTTCAATGCACTCTCTCCTTTTATTGTAAACTCTAAAAGCTTTTGAAATGGTTGAATAACCAACAAATATTCCTTCATCAGCTTTAGGATCAAACTTTCCTAAGTGATCTCTTTTGTTTAAGACAAAGCATGTGCTGCCAAAAACATGAAGAAAACCTATGTCAGGTTTTCTCCCCCTTAATATTTCATAGGCTGTATTATCATGTCTTTTGACAATCAGTGACCTATTCTGAGTATAGCAGGCAGTGCTCACTGCTTCAGCCCAGAAGTAGGTCTTAAGACCAGCATCTATGAGCATTGACCGAGCTGATTCAATCAGAGTTCTATTTCTTCTCTCAGCAACATCATTTTGTTGAGGTGTTCTAGGAGCAGAGAAATTTTGATAGATGCCTTTGGAATCACAGAAGCTCTCCAGATCAACATTTCGAAATTCAGTGCCATTATCACTTCTCAAGTGTTTCACTGAACAATCATTTAAGTTTTCCATCTTTTTGATAAAAGATATGATTTCCTGTGCTGCTTCATTTTTGGCTTTGAGAAAGAATACCCAAGTGTATCTGGAGTATTCATCCACAATTACCAAGCAATACCTTTTACCACCAAGGCTGGGAGAACTCACTGGACCAAATAGATCCATATGAAGCAGATGAAAACATTCAGTCACTGAAGATGTTTGTTTACTTTTGAATGAAGAGTTGTGATGCTTTCCCTTCTCACATGCTGAACATAGCTTGTCTTTCTCGTAAGATAACTTTGGCAGGCCATTGACTAGGCCATACTTGCTGAGCTTGCTGATAACTCTAAAGTTCAGATGAGAGAGTCGCTTATGCCATAACCATTTTTCTTCTGAAACGGTTTTGGAATAAAAGCATGTCCCTGATTTTGCTGAGTCCATGTTGACTACATAAGTATTACCTTTTCTTTGAGCAGCCAGGACAGCACTACCATTCTTGTTGTAAACAACTCCAGCTTCACGATCAAAAAGCACTTTATTCATGGCATCACAGAACTGACTGATGCTAAGCAAGTTGTGCTTTAACCCTTCAACATAAGCTACTCGCTTAAACATCACATTCCCATTTGATAGGACACCATAACCCTTTGTCTTTCCAACCTTGTTATCACCAAACACTACATCAGGACCTTTTTCATCCTGGTAGTCACTGAGCAGGGACTTACATCCGGTCATATGTCTGGAACAACCACTGTCCAGATACCAGATAGTCTCTCTAAGAATGCCCTGCATCATACACAAACAATTAGTTCAATTGATGAACCCATCCTGAGATGGGTTCATGGTGGCCAGGCTTTGGTTCAGGCTTCCACTGGTTTGCATCAATAGTATCTAAATGCTCACTGATTATTTGTGGTTTTGAAGATGATGTAGCTGAACATTCAGATGCCAAATGCTGACACACTAATGATGGTTGGTTGAATGAAACTTGTGATGATGAACAATCTGATGACACATGCTGTCTACTTCCACATTTGTAGCATTTTTTATTTGTGGATTTAGATTTCTTTGACTTATTGTTCAGACCTGATGAGGACTTAGAAGTTCTCAGACTTACTACCTCATTTTGTTTCTTTGACTTCAAGTCACTGATGATAAGATCATCAGTGACTGGAGTGTCGGAAGTGAGGTCGCTGATAGATTCTTGATCATCAGCGATATCTTTGATAAGAGCTGTGCAAGTTGTTGATTCATTAATTTCTAATTTCTTTAGTTCATTAATACTTGCAGCAATATCATAACTATTAGTAACCAGTGAACTTCTCACAAAGTAATTTGGTTTAGGCTCACTGAAAACTGACATTGGTTCAAAGACAAATTCTGAGAATGTTTCATCAGGATTGAATATTTGATCAACTTTGGTTGCATCAGCGAGAGCAGCAGCAATTTCATAATCTCCTCCCAGAATAGCTTTAACTTGTTTTGGGATTTGATTACTAATGCACTGATTCACTTTTAATGTAGATCTACACCATGACTTCATCACTTCATTGAGTTGTGAAAATTTAGTTTCAAACTTTACTTTTTCTTGAATGCATATTTGATTTGCATGTATTTGTGCATCAAGATCAAGTGTAAGATTTTTTATTTTTAACAAATTTTCTTCTTGAAGTTGAAGTTTAGATGTTAAGTCACTGATCATATATTCTTGTCTTTTCTGAATGTCATGAGCATTTGATAAGTCAACTATCAAAGTCTCAAATATTAAATCTTTTTCAGTCGCTGATGCAGACTTAAAACAATGTACCTTGTAGAGAGTTTCTGGATCCCAACCAGATGCTGAACATTTCTGAGCTACTTCTTTGATGTCTTCATGGAAAGCAGCATCGTCAGCCATCAGGCAGTAATCCTTGTCTAAACAGATCATAGCTTCTTCCTCATCAGATAATGAAGTTGAGTCAGAGTCGCTGACAGATCCTTCTTCAGCAATAAATCCTTTATTCCTTTTCTTTGACTTGGACATTTCCTTCAGCTTCTTGTACTTTGTTTTGTACTTGTTGTACTTGTCATTTCTGAAGCTGGGTTTTTGATCAGCGAAAGAGTTGACAGCTTTGGACCGGCATTCAGCTGCAAAATGGCCAGGCTTGCCATATTTGTAGCACTCACCTTTTGGTTTAGAATCATCATTTGATGATGCACCATCAAATCTGTTGAATCTGCTGTTCTTTCTGAAGTTTGTAACCATCATGGCCATATCTCTTTCCAACTTCTCTAGTCCTTCATCATAGCTTGCTTCTGACTGGTCTTCAGCGACACTACCTTCTTCTTCTGCAATCAGCGACTTTGAGCTCAACTTGGTGAGCTTTGCTTTCTGCTTTTGATCAACTTCATCAAGCTCAGCTACAAGGGCATTCAAAATCTTTTATCCTCCTAGTGCAGCACGAATGTGCTCACTTTGATCAGCTAGCTTCTCAGATTGTTCCCAATTTAGTAAAATTCCATAAACTTGAGTTAGATTGAGGAAATTATAATCATTTCTTTGTATTATGCATGTTGCCATGGTTCCCCAAATTTTCCTAGGTAGTAACTCTAGAAACTTTTCAACAATGAATCTCTAGTCCTTTCCTATATTAGCCTTTTTCATTTTATTAATTAAAGCTTGATATCTAGTGTAGGTAGATGCCAGTGACTCATTGGGTTCCATAAATTATGTCAGGAGTTCCAATATAGATGTTTCTAAGAGTATCCCACATATGTTTCGCTGTTGTGCACAATCTAATAGACTCAAACACTTCATCAGGAAGTGCCATGCTTATGTAAATTTTAGCTTGTTTGTCTAGCCTTACCATACGCTTATCCTCATCTGACCATTGTTCCTCCCTTTTAGGCATAACCATTTCAGGTATAGCAGGAGTGGTTGCAGTAGCTGCAACTGCAGGAACAATAGTAGTTGGGGTGTATGGACTATCAATAATTATTGAGCAAAGACGATCATCGACAAGATCTAAGAACATCATCATCCTGGACATCCAGGTTTCAATTCTAGATGGATCAAAAGCTGGTGGTTTAGTAGTGGAGCCATTTCCCTTCTGGTACTCAGAATCAACACAACTGTATCTAACCGATTCCATTGCAGATCTGATTTAATTATATTTAAACCAACTCTGCTCTGATACCAATTGTGAGTCCCTAATCACTATTTAGTTAGTGATTATGAATCGCTAACAGTTGTTTAATTGTAGAAGAGGGGGTTGAATACAATTAAAACTTTTTCTTTTTCAAATGTGTTAACTGGTTAGACAAGTTTTAATTAGATTATGATAACAAGCAATTAAACTAATGCATTAAACTCAACAAGCAGATCAATCACTGAGGCACATCTAGCTGAAAGATAAATTCTATTATTCATAAAATCTATCAATTGTTGATTGCGGAATAGATTAGCCAAGGCTAATCTAAATCAAACAATACAGCTATTACAGACTGAGATAAACAAGTAGTGGACAAACACGCTACTGTTCACTCGCTGGTGATGATCGTATTTTAGACAAACTAGTCACTGATAAACAAGCGACAATACGAACAATCGACAAGAATGAAGTACAACATATTACGCTATTTATAGACATCGAGTCCCTTGAAATCTGGATAAAGAAAAACACGCATCGCTGCTTGATTGGTCTGGAACAAATGATGTGATATATCATTGTTCCAACATTCCGGTATAAACACGTATTGCTGCTTGATTGGTTAGGAACAATGATGTGACATATCATTGTTCCAACATTCTGGTATGAGGAAAGATCACCTTTTACCTTGAAGCCAATCACTTGCTGCCACGTTAGTTTCTATGATGGACCAAGTCACGAGGAGCACGCGTGGCGCTGTAATAACGTAGAATATGTCAACTCCTTATTAATGCAACATTTAATGCTGCAGTCACTGAAGTAATAGAGGCTCTCCTTACTCACTGCGAAATAACGTGCTCTTGAAGAGTAACTTGAGCTACAGTACTTGAGTGACTTCTTTTATTCAGCAGAAGAAATAACTTAAAAAGACTTGGAGACTCTCGCTGATAGATGAGTATCAGCGACACACAAAGTTGAGTCTTTTATCTTAATAGGTTCTTTATCTTCTAGCTGGAGAGATAGAATCAGAGACTAAAACTTTTACAACAGCAACTTCAACTACGATCATTTCCAAGAAGTCTTTCAGAGAGTGTATCAGTGACTTTACATCAGCGACTAATGAGTTGAGATCAGCGACCAGTGACTCAACATATATATATATATATATACACACACACACACATGCCAAATCATACAAATCTTACGTGTCATCACCATATAAAAAAACTTGATGATGTGAATTTTCCTACACCCTTATTCCAAATAAGGTAATATTCAATTAAAATTTATATTATAACTATTTTTATTTAATAAGGTAATTAATAAAATTAAATTATACTATTTTAATTCAAAATAATGTGTCATATAATAATACTTATAACTTTTTATCATAGTCCAAACTCATGACATCCTTTAATCTATTTTTTCCTTCTAATTTTAATCTTTTAGTTTTTTCATCTTAATCTTAACTCTTATGCCTCTAACTTTCTCTTTTCTAAAAATAAATAAACTTTTAGTAAATTCTGAGAACTTACTTTTAATGTAATTATATCTTTCATGAAAGTTTTGTTAATTTAATTTTTTTTTATTATCATCTTACAGATTAAGGGAATTCAATTTCTATTATTTAGTAAACTGAATACAAGCTTTATGGATAGGCAGATCAAGGTCATCATCTATTTTTTAAAGAGTTTTTTTCTATTTTTTTAATCTCACACAACTTAATTACATTTCAGTATGCGAATGGTAAGACGTGTACTTCTATTAATTCTATATTACTTTTCAAATCTATATAATGTAGGTATATATTTGATTGTTGTAGAATGATTTATACTTTGTATATATATATGTACATTAGTTATTCAATAAAACGTCTAAATTGTTATAGTAATTTTTACAATTTATTTTTCCCATTGTTTATCAATTGTTGCAAGGTTAACATATTATAATTATAAGAAACAGAAATGTCACAATGACTAGACAATTTTTATTAGTTAGAAAAATGTCAATTTATAACATATCTTTTTTAACCTTCCTATTTCATTGATATATTGTGGAAAAAATATGTTGTTATTAATTCATTTTTGAGGGGTTAAAATTTATAAAGTATCACTAATACCGATAAAAAAATTCTTTTATAATCCGGAAGTTTTTACCATTTCATATATCATTTTGACTTGAAATTCACATATTACGACATTGTATAATGCTACCCGTGCATCGCACGAGTTTAACACTAGTTATAACTAAGGGAGGAGACCTTAAGTCTACTTAGCTATAAATTAAACCAAAAATTAGACTTAATTCTATGTGTCATCAAATTATGCAATCTACTCCTTTGTTATGCCACCATGTCTATTTTTCTCCAATTAATGGTAATACAATTAAATAAGATATTCAAAGATGGAAACTTAATAACTTCAATATATCATACGATTTGTCTTTAATTTATTTATGGAGAATTAGTTTAAATAGTTATCACATTACCATATATGACATAGTCTCTATCATATACAGAGACAGTATTGTTAAGCGTATGATCCGCTTTAACATCGCGGCTCCAATAGACATACAATAAATGGTATCTCTTGAATTCTTCTGCCTCTTCCCTGACACTTAATTCGACAACCATGTTAGTATCAAAATGCTCCACTGAGGTGAATTTCTGAAATCTTATGTTTGTGTTCAAATTTCTTATGTATCACATATTTCGATATTAAAAGACAATAACTTTAAGGTTGATTTGATTTCATCTCATTTTATAGGAGAGTGTTGGATTCAATCGTTTCGCCACTAAAGATATTCCAGTGAAGATTATGATCACCGAATGAAAACGGTTTGATCCTTTTCATGCATATATTGAATATACTTTTTTAAAGGGAATGATTACTCAAAAAGATAGGTACGTTGCCTCATTGTAATGTCTGACTTTCACTTTGACTTTTTGTTTGATTAGATAAGAAGATGGAGATCATTGTCACAACTGTTGTCACCACGTTTTTTCTAATGTGACGACATAACTCTACCTTAACTCGGTTCAATATATCATTGTACGTGTGACCAAACATTCTGTTAAAACACAAAAGGTACTCTAAAATTTGATTAAGAAATCTCTAAGATATAGCAAATACATTTTTATTGAAATTTTAGAGTTCGTTAGGTCACTACAACATACATATAATGCATATTACAGTATGTTTAATATATATATAAATGTTCAACATTTTTTTTGGTAATAGAAAGGCTCAATTGTTAGTTATGTTTCCAGTGAATATTATGTTTTTAATTCTCAGGTGTTGTACGATTTGACAAGGAGATACTTGGCAAGGTTAATCCGAGGAATGCGAAACATTTGCGAAAAGAATGAAATACTATTCGATTGCTACTCATAGTGTGTTAGATATATAGGTTAGTAAGTTACAAGTCTTGGTGTCAACAAGATGGATAGTAGATATTTAAAGGTGCTACTAACGTATATGGGATCAATAAGTTTGTTCAACAAAGGTGTTAAATGCTTCAAGGCACAGTAATTTATTATTCTATTATAATCTATTTTAACATGTCAAGTGGTTATTTTAATGGTCCAAGATCAACAAACTCCCAATTTGATTCTTTCATGTCATCTCCCCGTTGACAAAGTATCAAGTGCATCATTTAAGGTTCTTCCCTTGATTAAGTTGGTCATAATTCTACACTTTGTTCATATACATGGTTAGTCGATTTTAGTCGGTTTCAGTTATCATTAGGAGTGATCTACAATGATCACTTTCAATGTTCGTTTATGATTCATTAATATAATCTACAAAACATATAATCTGCGTTTTACAATTAACTCCAACTTCTTTCGTTATAATGAAGCTATAAAATAATAATTAAAATTACACAGTCGTGCATCGCACGGGTCTAACACTAGTATATATATACTAGCAGAATGCTCGCGCGATGCAGCGGGTACAAAAATTATAGTTTCATGATTTAACATCTATATTACGATATACTACGATATTGTTTTTTAAGGAAAAATATCAACTCTTTACCTTTTTTATTTTAAAAAAAGTCAGAATATGTAACACAAACATATATATTAAAGAAACGTCGTTAAAAACCCGATGCTCGGGTTGCGAGTTGTGATTGTCAAACTCAATGTTCTTAATAGTGAGGCGAAGTTATTGTGTGCGAAAACGTAGCTTGGTTTGAGACTTTAATATTATGTACACCAAATTGATATCGTAAAATTTGATCAAAAAATTGAAAATCTCGAATATAGGAATTCATTGTATAAAAACGAAATTAAAAATACAAACAATAGCTTAAATTTAACATTTCATAAAAAACACAATCAAGAGATCGTTTATAGTATCTTACAACACTTTAAAAACGTGATTAATTGGAAAAAATTAATTTTGGAGGCTTTAGAGATGGATTTTGACCATAAACGGTGGACAAACCGCCTACGGTTGTTTGCTAACACGTTTGTCTCGTTCGAAGCTTTCCGTCCATAATTGACATGTCTCGTAACTCCTTACGGTTAAAAAGTTATGTCACATTTTTATTACTTTAATGTTTAATAATAATGATAGTATAAATAAGACTTTATTATAATGGAGGGGTATGTTAGTAATTTCAAGTAGGTTTTCACAAATTAATAATAGCGTTATGGGTAAATTAGTAAATTCTATCTTAAAAAAATTATTGACATGCATTATATATTCGTATAGATATAAAAAGTTTATTTAATTAGAATTTAATGTCATGTGTTTATTACTTTAAAATTTAATAATGATAGTATTAATGAGATTTAAATACATGTAGGGGTATATTAGTAATTCCAAGTAGGTATTTCAAATATTAATAATAATGTTAGGGGTAAATTAGTAATTTTCCTCTTAAAAATCACAAATATATTATATAATAGTATAGATTAGCGTTTTTTAGACTTTTAGTTCATGTTAGTATTAGTGAACATTAACTACGGATCTGGATGTTAAGATAGGCTATCGCACGAATTGTTTACATAATATTAAGTAAATAAATAATTAATGAACATCTACAATTTATTCAGAAAAATTCTCAATTTTTAGTTTTTCATTTAATACATACAAAATAGGCTAATTATTGATTGAACCGGTAGTACAATTTGTTCGACACAATACAATAATTATAAATCAAATCTTTTTGAAAATTATTTCCACTTCGTATGTTAGTTAGAGCTACCCCTAATTTGTATGGTCAATGCTTATGAATTAGAATCTGATATACACTGAAATTTGTTGTCTACTCATTTGTTGGTAGGAAATTATGATGTGATTATGAGTCCTTTTTTTTTTTATGCCTAAAGAAATCAAAATAGGACTTACAATGACTATGGTTGTATGGACTCACTTCTTTGTAAATGCTACTGAAATCTTGATTATTTTTGTGCTAAATATATGTTTAAGTGTGTATACTAAATATATAAATCACTGTATTAAGATGTAAAAAGGAACTTCACGCATGCTGACTATCCGATCGATTAGAAAAGTATACAGTAACCTTATATCCATGTTGCAACCACTTGTATGGTCAAATATATATGACCTAGGAGGGTCGACAAAATAATAAGTATCGTATATATTAGAGATATATCCAAACAAACGAATACGAAGAACAAACAAAGACGAATACGAAGCTGAAGCTATCAAATTCTAGTTGCAAATCAAATTCAAACAAACCAAACAAAACAAATCAAATTCGAAAGGTACACAATTTCTAAACTTAGAGCAAACAAATTAAACCTAATCCTAAACAAACTTCAAATACTAATACTAATTCTAAACCAACTCAAATACCAAATTTACAATACCAACCCCAAAAGGTTAAGTCATATTCCAACAATCCACCGTGACTTAAACTTCTTCAAACTTCGAACCAAATGCTATCCAAATCAAAATTTCAATCCAAATTTGTTGATGCATTTCAGAGTGTCTGTCAGTTGGTCTAGTTCGTAGTTTGTAATTAGTTTTGAGTTTACTGATTAGTGCGACATTGTCTGTAATGTCGCACTAGCGACATCAGTTAGTGGGCTTGCGACATTGTCTATGTCGCATGGGCATGGGCCTGCGACATTGTGTGTAATGTCGCAGGAACCAGCAGGTTTAGTATAAATACGTTTTACGTATTCAGTTTTAGGGTTGACGAAAAACCCTAAACGCAATTTGTCAAAATTCTCTGTAAGCTGATCGATTATAATCAATAATATAACGTTCGGTTTGATTAATATTGCATTTGATTTCTAAACTAATGAGCTCTATTTTTTAGAGCGAACAAATTAAATCAATCCTAAACAAACTCCAAATACTAATACTAATCTCAAACCAACTCAAATACCAAATATACTATACAAACCCCAAAAGTTTAAGTGATATTAACAGTATAAATGAAAATAATACCAATATATATATATATATATATATATATATATATATATATAAGAAACATATAAGAAGAACATGACTTAATAATGAACAACCATGACATTATATTCGACGATAGCATCACCGGATGTAAGATTAAAATCATAAGTTTTTGCTGTGGCAATACCTCTTGCCATCCTAAAAACTCCAGAGCCACCGACGATAGGCATCTCACGGTATGGATGAAACAGTGCATTCCGCCCCAAAAGGCTTAGTGTACTACCATTGTAATCTGCTCCATTAAAAACCAAGTTCATGGTCATGAGCAAACCAGACTCCGCTAAACAAGCTGAACCGTAGATGCCTTGCGCTTTACCCACAGCAGTAGAGTTGGGTTCGGGTCCACTCGTCAGTTTGTCGTCAGCCATGGCAATGAACCCAAAAAAGGTTGGGGATGTAGAAGTGATGTTGGATTGGGCAACTCTCATGGCGGTTGGGCTTTTGCCGCTGACTAAGTCATGTAGATAGAAGTGAAGGTGGGTGGTTTTGGGGGTCATGTTGGGTAGGTTTTTGAACCATTCTTCTACGGCTAAAGGGTCTTGATCAATGCTATGGACTAAAGGTATGGCTACGAGTATCACTGCACCTAGTATTAGTGTTACACATAGCTTCATCATCTTTGTGTTTCTATGTGTATGTGTTTTAAGTTTATGGGTGAATATAAGTGTGTGCATATATGTAGAGGAGTGGGTATGACTCCCTTTTCATTAGTTTAGCTAAAACACAACTTCCTTATTTTAGTATTTTTTTATTAATCTCCCTCCATCTCTCTTTAGCTATCTCTGAAATCTTTATAGTATATTATTTTGTTTGTTAGGATATTGAAAATGATGCATCATTCATAAGGGTAGGTTGACCAAAAAAAAAGCTTATTGCTATTATTTTTTTAATCTTCATACTATAAACTTACGAGGGTTGGGTTTGGTGTTGTCAACGTTAGTTTAACCATAACACTGCTTTATTTAGAATTATATTACAAAAATGTTTGTCACATAATTTGTGAACCTGTAAAGACTCCCTAAGTACATGTTTGTGACTTTGCAACCTCAATATGTGTTTCTTTCGGATAATTATATATTATTGTAGAGAAGAAACATGATGGGTGGCTACGTGAGAGGTTCTTATATATAATATATATATTTAAATCAATATGCATACACAAATATTCAAGATTAGTATTACTTTAATCTATCTAGTGTTCATTTGGTGTAAATACTAGAATGGAACCTATTATTTTTTTTGGCTAATAATTCATGGAAATACGGCCAACAGAATCTTACTGAGTTCAAGTAAGTCAACACTACTGCCTAAATATGCTGCTAAAGTGGATTAAATAGCCTAGAGGTGGCAAAATGGCAAGGTTAGGCAAGTCTGGGTAACATGTCAAAATGGGTTCGGGTCAGTACGGGTCAAAATGGTTCCAGATCAATATGGGAAATTTAAAAAATGGGTTGAACATGTTTCTCTTCATGTTGAGTTTAACTAAATTTTAAATCATAAGATTAATAATCTAACTGTAGGCAATGACCAAGGTTGGATTAACCCCGGAAAAGGTGATCCAAAGATGGATAAAGTTTCATCCAAAGATGTTCCCTACCCAATAGTGAAATCCTCCAAATAAAGCAATAACGGCTCCCATAGAAAGTACACAATGGAAATGTGCAATTACATAATAGGTATCATGAAGAGCAAGTCTAAACTTACTTTGTTTCTTTCTCTTTATAGTAACATTATTATTCAATCTTTTGCTAACCCGAAACAGGTAAATTGATCTGCTAAAAACGTGAGTTTCTTATTTTTCTATTTGATGAGGTCCAGGTTGCATCAATTCTTCTTATCCGTACGAATATATAACTAGATTATTATACGTAGGTACATTTTCCAGTTTAATCTTCTTCAAGAATAGTGTTATTGTTTACTTCAATCACATGTATCTTCAAAATCTTTAATTTTATTTTTCCTGAAGTAAAGACCTTCACAGGTTCTTATTCTATATTCATAGGGGCTGTGGTATAGATTTTGAATTCTATGAGGGGATTTATAAGACACTAAAACAGGGTATTGGTTCTAAATTTCTAATTAATTCTGCATAACAAAATTTATTGACTCCTACATCGCTAATTTTATTGTAGAGATCTTGAAAAATATTTACAACTGATTGAAATTGTATATAACTGGTCTTTCTAGTTTCCCACTTCATTTTTCTTGAATGAGTTCCTACAAGATTTGAACTACTTGTATTTGATTCTGTCACTACATCTTCTTGTTTGTGGTTTTGGAATGAAGAGTCTATTCAACCCGTTAGGTTTCTTCCTCTGCCCACATGGACCAGAATAGCCCAGAACTGGACGTATTTTGCCAGCTCCAGAACTTATAGAATATAAACTGCAGCTTGGGATGTTGATTGTTGAGGAGGGATTGTGAGTCTCTACCGCCTATACCGTTAGTCATCTCAGAAGCCAAAAACAAGTCTTGAGGGTATTCTTCGAGCAGTTCCTGTAATATTATATAACTGAGCTTTTCTGAAGCATTAACCAATACAATTTATCCTATAGGCCTATTTGTTAAAGGGATAAGTATATGTGAATGCATCAAACTTGCACTCAGTGTCTAATGTATGTACCCAACTAACGGGTGATAATTTTGATGCATACAACTTTCAAAAAGCGAGTATTAATGTATTATGATGTGTCATCTGCTTAAGGTGCCACGTGGCATCCATAGAAGTCTACATCATCTAAAGTACTACAAAATTCATTAAAACAAGCTTTTTGAGAGTTGTATGCATTAAAAATACCATCCGTTATTTTGGTATACACAATACACATTTGGTGTAAGTTGGATGCATTCACAAATATTTATCCTTTTGTTAAAAATGGTGTGCCTTTCACTTACCAAATCTGGTAAGTTGTTGAAGGCTATTACATCTGCTAAAGATGGAACAGGCTAATCAACCAAGTCATTTAGATAGTCATTTACAGCTATCTTGATTTCTACAGGCATTGCTATAAACCCACTGTTAAACATAGAACTAATATGATCGAAGTTGCTGATTTCCATCAAAGTAGCACCACTCTGTCTTGATGTACATAATATTTTGACATAAGAATGGTAGAGAAACAATTTATAGTCGAGAACAGTGACAGCAAGACAAAGTGGTGTATGCTTACCGTAATTTTGCAAGATGTTTCTCAAACTTTTTCAAGGTTACAGTATTGTTAGCAAATCCAAAATGGGGATAGGTCCTCATTACTCTTAACCTCTTTCCCTTGAGTCCATTGGATTTTAGGTGGTTCACATAACCTTCCTTTGGAAGATACTTTGAAGCATTCTGGTTGCCTCTGCATCACTTTTATCATAGCCAATAATGGTGTCGAGGACATAAACAGCATCCGTAATGGTCCTACATAGTGGCATGTATAAACCATATATGGATGAATAAAAGAGGATTAGGCACAAAATATGGATGGTGATCAAAGTTAAAAGAAAATGTGATGCCTACCCAACTGAAAGATAATGCCAGTTGATGTTTTGATTCCTTTTGCTGGGGTCTTGTTTGGATGGCTTCTCTTTTTGGCATCGGATTGTTGGTCCAGGTTTAAGATGATTTCGCTAGTAGTGTACTTTTTTGGTCTTCTGATTGTAATATGAGCTGTGGGTTTTAGTTGGTTTCTTTGTGTGCATAGCTTTTGTTTTGTTGTCTTAATGTAGTTGTTTAGCTGTCCCCAGGTTACTTCTTGTAAGGGTGGGGGTCTGTGTTTTGTGTTTTTGTTGTAGTCTTTTGTGTTGTTGCGACTCTGTTGTATTTCTACGATTGGTAATGGTATAGTAGTCTGCATATTTTCAAAAAACTGTCTTGCCCAGTGGAAACTGGAACAACTGCTCGGCTTGTGATACCTACAGTGGATTTAATCCCAACGACCGCGTTGGCACTTGAAGGACATAGAATTGATCCATCTGTTTCTGTACTTAGCTTATCTTTGGTTGCAATGGTATCCTTGATCAAAACAGGGATACCATGCAATCCAGAATGCGAATTGGGTGCATTATCATTTCGCTCTTGATCTGCCTTTTCAGCTTGTTATATTGCATCTGGATTCACTTCAATGACTGCTTTGCAAATTGGATTGACTTTGCGTATCTCATCAATGCAATACTCAACTAAATGTTTGGATGTAAGTTTGTTGGTCCTAAAAGCTGTTTGTATCTCCTGTATAGTTGCCTCTTTTATGGTAAACTCAGAGCATTCTATGGTGCTAACTGTTTGAATCAGGAGAATTATCAGAAATATGGGTGTTATCATTTTCTTGTTTTTTCCACCTTGATTTAAATCTAAATAAAAAGTGTGTGTGTACATATATCTATATACTTATCTAACAAAAAGATACCATTTTTACTGTAGCAGTCTTACGAGCTAACAAGTTCCAAAATGTCATTGGTCCACGTTTTTAATATCTTCTCATTTGACACCACACCTTACTTAGGTTGCTGAAATTTGTGCCTCTTTTTTCTTCATTTAAACCTTATATGTATGTATGTATATGTATATGTATGTATTTCCTTGATAGCGAGATAATATGTAATAAAATGGATGTATTAAAATTGCGAAGTGTGAACTCATGCCTTTTTCTACAACAGAACTATGAAAAGTTGTTAAATTACAGTCGGTCTATTGTTAAACGTGTGGATGAAAATCAACTTTTTATTAGTTAAATAACTCATATAATATAAACATATCAATATCATTATCAGTATGACTTCAAATACATCAGATCATCCATCCATATCTAAATATATAAAAACATTAAATGAAGAGAATTTATAATCTCATTTTGAGAGTTCAAATATTGAAATCACAATGTATAGATCTTAATGTTGACACACATCCATAACAAGATTCCACTTTGTGGCAAATTTCATTCTGAAAATAAGTCACCAACAAATCTTCAATTAAATTTTGACAAACCAATTCAATATATAGAAAATTTAAACCCTACTTTTATCTTAAGGTAAGAATTATCATACGTTTAGCACTATTCCTGTCTTAATTTTCGGATCTACTGTTTCGACTTTAAAATAGGGTTAGAAACAAAGAGCTTATTAATAAATGAAGATGATTCAAAGCAATAGAACGAAAAGGGTATTGGGTAATAACACACCCTCTGAATAGTTTAGAGTCCCCTATCAGATTGAACAGTGCAGCAGTTCAGTCAGTACCGGACTTCATTCAGGGGTATCTTTTAGCTTTGTCAAACGCACTGAATGCGACTGGTTCAACATTTAGTTCTGAATGAACCCTTTCAGTGATAACAAACACATACCAAGTGTTTTTGTGATTTTACTTATAACTTCAGTACAATGAAACCCGTTTACGCAAATTCTCTGTCCTTATTCGGTTTAGGTTTTTGATGAATTAGTCATTAACCATTCGTGGTACGTATTATGCTAGGGAACAGTCATATAAAACATTCTAAATTCTCTAAAAGATGAAAAACTACAATCTTTGAGAAACTGATACAATATTTTAACATACATATGAATGCACATGTAAGCATAGGTCTACTGATCACAATGGATACTTGTTGGAGGAGGTTTTCTGACCTTAGTTGATTGTTCAAACCCAAAAGCAATTTCTATCAAAGTTGGCTCTGAACCTTTTAAACCTCCAAAACAAATGCCATAAGGATACCCATCTTCGTCATACCCAGCTGGAACACTGATTCCGGGATATCCGCCAACTGCAAGAACCGTACTACCATCTGAATATGGTGTAACAAGTGCGTCCAATTTGTTTTCTATCATCAACTTTTCAAATCCATATTTTGATGCTTTTGTCAAGTTTAATAAAGCTTCCTTCTCTAAGTTGCCTATACCGTTAGTCTTCTCAGCTGACAAAAACAAGTCTTGTGGGTATTGTTCCAGCAATTCCTACAGTATAATACGATTGTGCACTTTTTTTATAAGAAACCAATGTAACTGTGTAAAAATGAAGATTAATACAAATAACTCTTACCAAATCTGCAAATTTGTTGTTGAAGGCTATTACATCTGCTAAAGATCTCACTGGAGAATCTACCAACTCATTTAGATAGTTATTTACATCTATCTTGAACTCTGCGAACATTGCTGTAAACTCACTATTGAGCATAGTGATAATATGATCAACGTTCTTGATTTCCATATTTTCTATCAGAGTAGCACCACTTTGGCTGGTCATACATAAAAATGAAACATATGAATATGAGAATATAGATTTTTATCAGTTGAGAACAAAAACAAGTATGTATATACACTTACCTTAATATTTCAAAATGTTTCTCAAACTTATTCAAGGTTATAGTATCATTAGCAAATCCAAAATAGGGATAAGCTCTCATTACCCCTAACCTCTTTCCTTCTAGTCCGTTGGATTTTAGGTGTTCCAGATAACCATCATTTGGAATATACTTTGAAGCATTTCTGGTTGCCTCTGCATCATTTTTATCATAACCCACAATGGCATTAAGGACATGCACAGCATCCGTAACTGTCCTACATATTGGTCTGTATTCCCCAAGAATGTATGAAGGGTGTAACTTAATAACATTACAATTTCTGAAACATACATCAAAGTTAAAAGAAACTGTTACACTTACCCAATCGTGTCTTCCCTAAGAGAAACAGGAATAACTCCTGCTCGGCTTGTGAGACCTACCGTGGGCTTGATCCCGACAACCGAATTGGCACTTGAAGGACATATGATTGATCCATCTGTTTCTGTACCCAGTGATACAGTAACCATGTTTGTCGCAACTGCTATTGCTGATCCAGTACTTGAACCACATGGATCAGCCGTTGCTACATATGGATTCTGTAAGAGTTCAAAAAATCGTATAATACAATACAGATCATCAGATGACTACATATAGTGTTCAGTTCTTTATGGCATAACCAATTTATAAACAAATACCAGGTTTAGAGAATACATTAGTGTTTGTATATAATCCATCTGTACAATTGGATTTGACAATATACAAACCATAATATATATACATGGAATATGTTTAGAGACATACCAGTAGTGGAGTAACCCCTTTTTTACTTAGAATAGTCATTAGTAGATATATAGGAAAATAAGTTATCACAGTCTATATTGTAATAATGAAATATTCTCAGATTAATATACAGACCAAACTCAGTACTTCACTGCTTAACAAGGGTGTGAACGAGCCTGAGACAACTCCCAAGCGAATCGGGACCGTTTTCAGATTGAACTTTTAATTTATTAGTTCAAATTCTCACTATCGGTATAATCAGGCTATATATATAACTTATCATGTGAAGCTACACTCTCTTTTCTTGTATATAGGATCAGTGATTGTTCTAGAAAACAGGTTTTAACCAAATTATTTCATACAGTATCATTTTTTCTTTTCCGCCTCTTCAGATATTCACAAAATCAGTACTAAACACCACGCCCTAGATCTGTTTGATAAAATGCCAAGTTGATTTTTGTGCCTAGAAGTGTGTTTGCTTTTTGAAAATGCGGTATCCAGTAAAGCCGATCTCAAAAGTATTGATTTCCTTATGGGGTGGAGCTAGAGCTTAAAAGTTAGAATTCGTCGTGGTAGCTAGAGCTTGGCAGGGTTCGACTGGGCTCGATAACACCCCTATTCTCTAATGCCTAAGTACTAACAAAAAGAACATTAAATAGGAATTTATTAACTTACAATTGCTTGTTTAGCTCTAGCACTCCAACCACTAGGAGCAGATGAACTTCTAAAATGAAGCCATTCACTCAAACTCGATTTCCCGAGTATAATCGCCCCTGATTCCCTCAACTTCTTAACCACACCAGCATCACGAGGCACCACCGAGTTCAGCAGTGCGTAAGATCCTGCACTCGTGTTAAGCTTATCTTTAGTTGCAATGGTATCCTTGAGCATGACAGGGATACCATGCAACCCAGAAGACGAATTGGGTGCATTATCGTTTCGCTCTTGATCAGCTTTTTCAGCTTGTTGAATTGCATCTGGATTCACTTCAATGACTGCTCTGTAAATTGGATTAAGTTTACGTATCTCATCGATGTAAAACTCAACTAAATACCTGGATGTAAGTTTGTTTTGCTTAAAAGCTGCTTGTATCTCCTCTATAGTAGCCTCTCTTATAGTAAATTCAGAGCTATCAATGCTGTTGATGCTCTGCAACAACAACAACAGTAGCAGTAGATGAAAAACTGGCCTAATCATCTTCTTTGCCTAAGATCTTTGTTAAATGAGATGAAGCCTTCTATAAGCCAAGATTAGTAAAATACAGAATGGGATCTAGTATTGGGCCTTGTAATCGGGGTTGATTGTAACAGAGGCTTTTAATATTATACAAAACTAATAGTAGTAGTTTACTCTAGTCTCTGGAGGTATTACCTTGTACTTTTTTTATTTTGGTTGAACCTACCAAGCTACTCCAAACCCAGGACTCGGGCTCGAAACTCAACTCGAGCTTGACCGAGCTTTAAATTTAAAGCTCGAGCTCAAGAAATACTTGACACTTGCAAGCTCGGCTTGACTGGATCCGGAACTTGCAAAGACTAATGACACATGTATCCTTTGGCATTTTAACAAACAGGTAATGTGCACAGCACTTCGAGGTAATAGACAACCTAAACAGGCAAACTAACGGGAATACGCTGATTTTAGTTAACTATGAACTAAAGGAAAAGGACAAGATTTTATTGAATTGATCTAGAAAAAACATATATTTATATACGAATTTGGGAGAGTTTAGATGGAGGGTCACTAGAAATTGTAGAAGACAAAAACAGAATTGAGAAACAGCCTATTTATGATTATCATTGATTAATACGTAGTACAATTTAGTAATTTACCTCTCCAAATTTTGATTGTTTAATATGATACATATCACTTTTAAGTCTACGTTAAGTCTATCTAATTAGCCATTTTTTATAAAAATATTTTTTTTATCTTGTCACTAAATTAGAAATATTCAAACTGTAAAGTACATGATTAAAAATATCTATCAAAATTGACCAACACGTAAAAATATAAACCTATCATTTTGTGTATTATAGTCATAAATAGTTAACCTAGATCATTCCCCAACAATTACATGAACACAAGAGTATCAGGAATAGACATAAATAATTCATAAAGTGGTAACATAGATAATGTTGGGTCATTAGTCGCTGATCAAGCCAATCACTATTGATGCAATAAGTGAAAATTATAAAGTCAAAGTCTTGTCGTTACTGAAGAAATAGATCACTACTATTACTTTCTTACAAGTGTTTAGCATAGTAGTAAATCTCAACTTCATATATCGCTGGTTATCCTCATGACAATGAGAGATTCAAGTCACTCATTCTATCTAATAAAGGTAGCAATCGATGTCCCCGAATAAAAGATAGTTGTTGGAAGATGATAGGATGACTCTACAAGAGCATGCTAGCTAGCAGTGAGTGAAGAAGAATGTCATTTATCCAGCTACTAAAAAAATAAGCTTAGCTTATCATAAATCAGGTCAACAAAATCATCTTTAACCACAAAATCTTTGTTGATCATTTATCCGAGGCACATTCTTTGCATGATCAGAAATCGGGTCTACAAAATTTTCTCTAACCGTTTTTAGTTAGAGTAGACACTGTTAGGCGACATGTGTGATTCTATATTCCAGAATTGTTGGAGATATTTACGTGAATATCTAGCCTATATATAGTGTAATATATTGTACTAAGGAACTTTCTGTTTTGTGTTAATTATTGTGTTAGAGTGTCCCTCTCGTTGATACACATATATTGATGCGTACCCAGGATCCGATTACTAGAATACGAGTGCGGAATCCTCGTAAACTAATCATTGAGATTATTAATACTACGTGAACGAATACGAACTGAATAACGAGATGAATAGGAGATAAACACTTTGATAAAATAAATCATTCATTAATAAATCAATCGATTACAATAACCTAATGATTACAATACCAAAGGAGTATACGTCTAATGATTCAAATGATTGAATCAACGAGACTAGCCTAGACACTTACATGACTCTGGCTAAGGACGGAAACCGTTACAACTAAATCATCAACTGAAACCATAAACCTAAGAACTCTATTTATACTAAAACCCCAAACCTAACTTCGCAGGTCATGGGCTTCTGCGAATTCACTTTGTTGGGTTCGGTTCGCAGTCCATGTGGCCCAACGAGACCAATCAGTTCGCTAGCCACCTTGCGAACCCAGATCTCATCTCGCATCGCAATGCCTTGCGACTTGAGATCTGATTCGCATCGCAGTTCTTTGGTCTTCTAGGCTCGTTCCTGAATTGTATAGCGATAGTCACCATAACATGTCCTAACAGACTCCCCCTTGACTATTGCTCTCAATTCAGATAGACACCATAAATCATTTGTTACAAAATTTGCACCAACAGCTTTGATTGCAGACGCAAAAAAGTTATAAGCTAGAAAATTAAACCTAAACGTGTAAGTTGATGATTTTGGCGAACGTTTTTTATTAGATTAAATTGTTATTTGATGAATTGAGATTAGAGTGTAGGTGATAGCGAATGTTAATCCTAGTCTAATTGAGATGAACATGAATTGTTAATAATTTTGATTTTAATAAAATACCCCAAAGTCTTACTAAATTAATCCAAACAAGTGTCATTTCTAGTATCAGAATTTGACTAGATCTTCCTGAGTCCACATAGTTAATCAATTTAGTTTGTTAAGCAAAGTGACAATTCGGTCACACAAAAACACAAGTCTTTTTTGTACTTAAGTTAATTGCATTTGATTATAATTCTCGAATATATAGTCCCTGTGGAACGAACCAGGACTTACTGTAGCTATACTATACACGATAGGGTATACTTACCTCAATTGTGTAATAGTTAAGTGTTAGTATTTCTTAGTTTATTTTTATAACTAGATTTTACACATCAAGTTTTTGCCGCCGCTGCCGGAAAATTGTGTTTAATTTGAAAATTTAATTATAGTGTGATTAATTGATCATTTCTTGGAATTTTAATTCTTAGAAAGTTACTTTTAAAGTTAATTATATTGCGTCGGTGCGTTTGACGGTTTTATCTTCTTCGATTTCGCAGGTTTGCTTAGGGGAACTCTGATTTGACGTAAAAAGTCATGTTTTACGCACATCTTTTACCTCATATTTAGCACTTAATTAACAAAATCATGCCAATAAAGTCCACATTTATCACATTTTGTTAAAAAGGTCAAAACTTTATAAGTATTTCAAAAACAACAGTAAATGGATGAAAAACACACTTAAATAGGCATAATTCGTTCGACACGCTATTTTATCATAAAACTCCGATCTGGGACTTAATAAGTATCTTAAAATGTAGGTCTGGAGATTACAAATGTGTGGATATAAAGATCGTCAGAAACGGATCAAGAACGAAGAAGTTAGAGCCAAACAAGTACGATCCAACACACAAGACTTACGATCCAGTACACGAGACCACGACCCAGGGTACACCACCCCCACAGGGGCCGTATACCACCCTCTAGGGGCCGTATACGCCCCTGTAGAGGCCGTATACGCCCCTATAGAGGCCGTATACCCCCTCTAAAGGGTGGTATACCCCCTCTTTGGTGCTGGATACGCCTTGTTTGCTACTGAATACGCCCTATTTGCTACCGAATACGCCCTTTAGGTGTGGAATTTCATAGCTCGAGGG
Source organism: Pseudognaphalium luteoalbum (assembly GCA_963422505.1). Taxonomy (NCBI): domain Eukaryota; kingdom Viridiplantae; phylum Streptophyta; class Magnoliopsida; order Asterales; family Asteraceae; genus Pseudognaphalium; species Pseudognaphalium luteoalbum. The sequence continues at coordinate 45,819,213 of OY730193.1, read as the reverse complement.
TGTATTTCAGTGTAAATAACGGGTGAGGGGTGCTGTATGTAAATTTAGTTCTTGAAGCCTATAAATATAGGCTTAACCTCCTCATTTCGATATCAACTCACAAATCCAATTCTAAATTCAAGAATTCACTCTCACTTTTACATTTCTCTTGTATTTTCATTAGTTAGTTAGTTTCTCTCTCTAACTTCTCTCTCTAGAGGGTTAGAGAGTAGTTAGTGGGTAGCTAGTAGATTATAGTAGAGAGTAGCTTTTGTAATCAAGGAGTATTGGTGTTCAAGCTTTTATTCAAGGATTGCAAGTTCTATTCTCTTGTTACGCTGCTCTATTACCCGGTGATATCTATTCCCTCATACTGTTATTATGTCTGATTTATCCATGCGTAATATTATGGTATGTGCTTTACTTATTGCCATGTTTATTGAGTAGTGTAATATTGTGATTGTTGAAATGTAGATATTTAGGAGTAGGGATGATGTTAAATTAATCTTTATTTAAATATATGATTGGAATTTGTTATGTTATGTATCGGGTTAAACTTTTCAAGCGGTAGATCTAAACCACCCATTCCACCCTTTCCAAGCTTTCACGTGACTATTACTTTAGTATTAGGACCTGATCAACCCTAGTATCGGTAGATAGTTATCTGTGTTTTTGTATGAAGCTGTAGACATGCTGTAAAATGGCCCAGTACTTAGTATAGCGCTGGAAACACCGCTGGTGAAGTACAAATGTGTGGAAGCTACGGACCGGTCGTAAGCATATGACACCGTGGATACCTGGAAGTCACCCTTCCTGAACATCGTCTAGGTATATATAAAAGCTGTGGAACTGCTGAAAAACGTAGTATACACCGTGAAACGAACCTAGGGATGAACGTTTGATCGCAAAGGAGGGTCTACACCTTGACATACGTATTTGTGCTCCTCAACTAAATCTAAGGGATCTTCAAGAGAACCAAACATTCAGCTGTAGTGTAGGATGCTTAAACCCCTTGATCCAACATAACTGACAGTTTAACATACATTAGCAAGCAATAGTACGACCCTTAATAAAATCAATTAGAATTAGGTGTTAAGAAAGGTCAGAAATTAAATATCGGTATGTTGCCTTATTCATGCGCCCAAGAGTTAACTCCAAGACGGGTCACTAGTTCTCATCGGACAGTGTTGGGGGACTGAGCAGCCTGATCTGATCAAACTCATGATAACCTAGTATTCAGTGACATGCGACTTAGGGTTTCCACTTAAATCGTAGGATGCTAGTGTTGACATCAAACCTATGTTAATTTTATTAAAGGAAAGTCTCCAATCATCTTTTATAATGAACATTATCCCAAAACCTGAATATTGAAACTTCAACAATCACAATCTCTATCTATCTGCTTACCCTATCCGTAGTTTAGTATTTACTTTTCTGTATTGTAGTTAATTTAAAAAATACCAAAAACAAACCCTACCTGCTCTTTTAAACCCATCCTATTAGCTTCTATTGTTTAAGGTATTTACTTCATTTCGATTCGCTCTGATTTTAAGAACGACACCTGAGTCAAACTTACCACTTACTACCCTTAACAAGAGCAGTAGGTAGTAATAAAACTTAGGCTTCCCCAGCAAAATATAAATATTTAAAACCCTCTGATCTGCAACCCAACTGGACGGTCCGCAACGACAGGGAAGCGATTCCTTGACCGACCGTTGGGACGCGATCAGGTTTTTGGCGCCGCTACCGGGGATCGTCGAACGTTGTGATTTGAAAAACATACCTTTAAGTTAGAAGCCCTTAGGAGAACCTTTCGTTCAAGCCTAACTTGTTCGAAAGTTACTGCTTTCTTAGAATAAGTTAGTTATTAAAACACAAAAACCATAAAAATACGAAAAATCAAAAACCATCTGATTCGGTTTCTAGCCCCGTTTCCCTGTTCTCTCACAAGACAGCATATGAGATGATGGCAATGGATGATTATGAATTTTTTGATTTTATGGAAAAAGAATTAGAGGATAACTCTTCTTGTTCTTTATCCCCCAAAGTCAAGAAAATCTTAAACGTCCAAGAAATTGATATCAGGCAAAAACACTTTGACCTAGAAGTAGAGGAATCTCAGCAGAAGATATCAACTTCTGTTACTCACACTTCAAGTAGTCAATTTACCCTTGACCCTGAGATCTCTTCACTTCTGTCCAAATACCCACAATATGTTAGGCCACCTGACCTTCCCAAAGAAGTACCATTCGGCACTGAGGTTTACTTTTATCCACCCATGTTAGGATTAGATAGAAATGAACGCCTTCACTGCTTGGATGAATACTTTGAATATGATCTCCCTGACATTTTGAGAACATATTCATAAGATAAGCATCTCTCATGTTCGGAAAATCATACATTCAAATCAGGAACCCCCTACATATATGAACCATTTCAAAGATGTCCAGTCCAACCTAGGTACACCATAGCTAAAACCGTACTAAGTAGACCACCCACAGACATCATTGAAATCATAGATATTCCACCCGAGACTGAAACCGAGCGTCATGTCGGAAACTCTTTTAAACCAGATAGGAGGATAGATATTTGTGCCAACTTTCTTAAATACCTTAAAATATCATACTTCCACTTTTCGGTGTAACAAAGAAAGACCTTCGTGGCTTTCGATAAAAGAATTTTAGGACTCCGCGCTAATTACGCTAGAAAAGATGAGCTACTACTAATATCAGACCTAGACCTGTTAATGAATTACTTGCTAATACTGATTACCATCCTGTGACATCAACACGGATTAATTGGTATATTTCAGATCTGATTAGTGAGCTTGAATCTTGGATAAAGCGTGACCCTATAATTCCAATCTTACTCCCTGGCAAAATACCATTCTTTGTCGATCCTGCCATCTATTTAATCAATAAACTAATAGAAAATTTTCCAAATGCAACTAAGGAGGCTATTGAGAAATCTTTCTGTGAAAAACGGAAAGAAATTCACATTAAGCTAACTCAGTTATTTCAAAAATCAAAATTTCCTTTCACGCTTTAACAAAAATTACTTTTTAAAGAATTATCGGTAGCAGTCCACGCTACTACCGGAAATCCTGATTCAAAAGAAGAAAAGGAATTTTTTAAAACATTGGATAAATTACTTCATGATCTTAACTTTTTAGACGACGGACCATGAGATGGAATTTCAAATCCCAAGAAAGTTAAACGAGAATTTAATAATTTCGTTGATGCACTCATAAAATTAGGACACGAGGAGAGAATTTTTCTAAATGAATTTGAATTATTTTTCTTAAACTCTGCCGACCTAATTTATCATATCACTAAAGTGCTTCGATTTTCATTTATTCCTCGTTATACTTTTCCTCAGCCTCGGGCCCCGAATTAATTATTTGAAAAGTCGAGCCGTTGACTTTAAAACAAAGCGCTTATTGGGAGGCAACCCAATTTTAATAAATTAAGTAGTTAATTTAGTTTATTTAGGGTTTAAAATTTTAAAAGTTTTTAATAATCTTCTTTAACGTTCTTTAAAACTTTATCTCATTGTTTATCACGCAAAGTTTAAAGTTTGTTCAATTATTAAACCACAAATTTAATAATTAGCAAATTTTAACAAGTTTTAATGGGATTAAAATTTTTAAGAACACAAAAATATTTGAAGTCTTTAATAAAACCTTTTTAACCTAATTACCAATTCCTTTCACTAAATTACCACTTGGGGTAAAAAGTAAAAAAGGGAAAGGAGGTTAAAAAGCAAAAATGAAAACATTTTCACTCATCTCCCTCCTCTCCCTTCTCTTCTTCGGCTGAACACCACACCACCACCATGCCATCACCAAATTTCCATCATTTTTGAAGATTTCAAGCTCTACATTCTTCATTTTCATTACTTGTATGCTTCATTTATCATCATTGCATCATTTCGAAGGTAAATCTCTAACTTAAAATCTCTAGTTCATGATTTTACCCAAAAGTTAGGGTTTCAATTTGAAACTTGATATTTAGGGCTAAAGATTAGGACTTTAGGTGTTATTACTTGCTATTGAATGTTTGCATGATTATTATTGATAGTAATCTAGTAATTTCATGAGAGATTGGTGAACTTTGATTTTCAAAGTAATGAACTTTGACTTTTTGTTGACTTTTTGGCTAGAATTATTCATGTTTGACTTTTGTTGATTAAAATTGCTTATAGTGATGTGTTAAACATAAGTAAACTAGCTTAAATTAGTTAGCAATTGGTTTAAATGACTTTCCAGAATTAAAGTAAGCATTTTTATGAGTATTTGTGAAGTATCATTATTTTAATTAAAATCTTTCAAACCAAAATGATACTAGTGCAAATATTGACATCAAATACTCAATTGAATTCTTGAAACCTTGCTTTAAAAGATATAAACAGCCAGTTTCAATTTAAAAGAAACATCATTTTAGTAACTAGAATGCATGAAGCTTTTAAATAGCAAGTCGCGTTTTCAAAGGAACCAATATTGTAATTATGCCATTTAAAGATGGAATGTTAAGATTGTTAGTCAATTTCACATCATAAAACACCAATTTTCTAAATTTGACTAACACTTAATATTAATATCTTTAAATACATAAAATGGTCAAAGTTTCATCACTAGTTTTCTAAGTTTATGGTAAATTGCAAAGTTTTAATTAAAGTAAGATAATTACAAGATTTCTTTAAAATCTTAATGCTTACTTAGTTAATTACTAATGCAATTTCATTGTTTAAAGCCTTTTCTAGGAATCATTCATAAAATAAAACCTTCTGTCCTAAAAAAATGCTTATGACATTTACCATAGCTTAAAAACTAATTGGTGATAAATTTGTGGTTTGGTGATTGCGATTTGGTTAAAAATGTATCTTTCTAGGTTATGGATTATTCGATTTTTAAAGCCTACATTTCAAATTTTTATTTAAAATTTGGGATAACATAGTAAATCCATATATCTATGATCGTGATGCGCACTAATTGTCTTTTATCTTGAACAGATGAAGTCTGCTTCTGAAGATATCCATCCTACTTTGGAATACTTGGCCACTTCCGCCAAAAAGAAGGAACTAATTAAGGATTGGATAAACCGGCCATTTGGAAAGAACATATTTATCGTCTGGAGAGATGTAAAGGCACTTGGGTATAAGAGAGAGTTTAGGAAGTTAGTAAAATACAAGATCAATGATGAGAAAATGGATGCTTGGTACAAGATGTTCACCCTCAATGAAGACATTTACCGAGAGCTAGTTATCGAATTCATGTTGACCTACAAATTCAACCCTTGCATCTCCAATAGTACAGATAAGCGATTAATCAACTTTAACTATAGAGGGGTGAAGCAGCATGTGTCTTTGGCTGAGTTTGCGGTATTTCTTGGGTTCTACACGGAAGAGCAGACACATTCTCAGATATTCATTGATAGTTTACGGGGTATTTCATGTAATGAAGACCATGGGCTGATTTGGGACAATCTAACAGGTACTAGTTTTCATTCAAATGTAAAAGCCTCCGCGTTCTTTAAAGTTGAGCATCGACTCCTGCACAAGCTACTAGCTGTATCACTGCATGGAAAGAAAGAAACAGGAGGAGCTGTTGGAGCTGACGATCTCTTTTTGATGAATGCAATGATTCAGAAGAAGAATGTGAATGTAGCTTTCTTAGTAGCCGAGAGGATTCAAAGAGAGACGACATTTGAGATGACAAAGTATATCTATATGGGAGCTTTCATAACCAGGATTTGTAGCCGTATGGGTTTGCTCATAGAGGATCATATGAGCGAGTACACTAGCTCGCCTTATGTTCGATCCCTGCCATTTGATCTAGAGTACTTCCGCACTATATGGTTGATATCTAGTGATTCGAGCGGGCAGGCATTCTGGAGAGCTACCAAACATGCCATTCCTGGCTGTGTTCTGAAGAGGAAGAGTAGTAAGAGAGACAGGGATGTTGAGGATGATGAGCCGATTGAGATACCAGATGATGATAGAGATGTTAGAGCACCGCAGGAGGATACTAGGGCATCTGGCTCTACATCTAGGGTTCAGAGTGTTGTTGACTGGACTACACAAGTGACTCCACTTTCTCAGTATTGTACTTTCCACGCACTTCAGGTTAGACATGCTCATGACATAAATGTAGCTCGCAGATTTGGATTGCCGATACCAGAGCCACTGATGTATAGATGTGCGACACCGCCAGCTACATTTCCACCAGTCACCACTACCATTGCCCCAGTTTCCTCTACTATCCCACCATACCCACCACATCTCGCCATGAGCCAGTATACTCTGTACACACCTCAGCTATTCCATCCACTTCACGACAGCCATCCCCAGCTACCCATGTCTTATCTCCGATTTATGAGATCCCGAGGCCTGATGATCCAAATGTTTATCGCCCAGTCATGCCCATCACTAGTGCTGACGGCCTTACATTCTCAGGATTCTCAGGGATGCTCAACTTTGATGCTATTCCAGAAAATGAGCTTCCAAATGAGAATGACATTTGGAGAGGTTACTTGATATTACTTGAGGAAGCACACATGACAGCTCAATGCCTACAAGAGTGGGGTTTTGAATCTGTAGATGACTTACCGACAAATGTCTTGAGGGATGTTTTGAGGCAACACAGTCTTATTACATCAGAGACTGTATCAGGAAGAGCCACTAGTGGAGAGCTTTCGGCTGCAGGAAATAACCCTTCCACTTCTGCATTTGATCTTCATGTGATTGGTCAGGGGTCTCCTCGTCCTTAGACTTTCTCATCACCAGTACTTTATTATTATTATTATTGGTCTGTATTAGCACTAACTATTATGGTGGGATGACTTGTGAACTTGTTTTGATCTTTTGGTACTTTTTTTTACCCAGCTTGCTACCTAGCTGGATGATCTATCTAACTATCTTTATTATGCTTACGTTTTCTTTGTTTATTTTAGTAGAATAAAATGTGGTTGAATTGATTGTTGAGAATGATGGAAACAATTCACGACTAGATGACACACACTAAACCGGAAGGCTGTTCTTAGACGAAAGCAAGCTGGAATCTCTAGCAAGCAATTCATCCTTCTTCAGCCGAATCATTTTCATCTCGTGAATCCATGAGGGGAGTTTTTCGTTCTTTTTCGTTGTCTTCCCAAAATATTCATACCATATCCTTTATGCCTAATCTCTAAGTGTGGGATTTTATTTCACCATTTTCAAAACACGTTAAAGTGAGCATATCCTATAATCAAACTCTAAGTGTGGGATGCCCTAAAAGATCACCGCCTTAGTAGTGAACATTAGGGACAATGTTCCTTTAAGTGTGCGATACATGGTATGTTATACGGTAAAGTTTTCTGACCTTTTGTCCTCCAAAGTTAACTTGAAACTCATTTCTTGCTCAAAATTTTAACAAAATTTTTCTAAATCAAACTCCATTTTGTCAAAATTTCAAAATTTTTCGCTATAAAAACAGTCTCGCTTCGACAGTAGTCGGACTACTCATTCAGCAGACTGACCTTTGTAAATTTTTAGATCTTTTGGTAAGAAAAATACTTTTTAAGGACAATCACTTTTTCAGAATAAATAAATTACTTTGGAAAGTACGATAAGGCAGAATAAGGATCCTTTAAAAATGAAATGGTCATCTTCGAAGCATCGCATGACTAGGCGCATACACCCTATATTGTTGTGTGAGGAACTTGAGCCTTTAATAAGCATTCATTTTTAATGCTTCACCATTCATTTCTGTGTGTGTGCCGATGCATGCATCTTAGAATTAGAACTTGTTCCTGGTAATCGTTTCGAGACCATACCAAAGAGTACCATACGCGGTATAGGTGCAATTAGAGGAACTTGACATTTATTACGATTAAACCCATTTTTCTCATATCTCTTCAAGCCTAACCCTGCCGATACTCAATTTTAGTATCGATGATCCGCTTAGTAAACCATGTTGAGCTTTAACCTTTTCAGTTCTTAAATACCCAAATATTTTAAAACCCATTCCTTTCCATACCCACCAAAACCTTATCTTAGAATTTTTAAATTTTTGAAAAATGATATCTAGATATTCTTTTTGCTTTCACTCCAAAATTCACAAAATTCGTGTTTTACTAAAAAAAAAAGACTTCTCGCGTGCGTTTCAGAAATCAAATCTCAAAAGATCGAGAATCTTGAGGTGCGAAAAATTGGCACCAATTAAAATTCGAAATATCAAAAAGTTTGAAAAATGAAAATATGAAAGGATCTTAAAAGGTAGTAAGAAAGAAAAAAGCCTTAGAAATTCTTTCGCAAAGAAATTCTAAACAACAAAAAGTTTATCATCAAAATAAAGCTAAGTGCTTCAAAATCTCCCGAAAACTCTGATCTCTGAAAGACGTAAATCTTCTGTGTGTTTTCAAGAAGATAGAAGTCAAAATTGCTATCTTCCTTCCTTACCGTTATCCGTTTCCATTTTCATTAAAAAGCATATCTAAATAAAGTTTTTCATAAAATTTGAAAATCCTAAGATAAGCATACCCTTTAAACCTTGAAACAACCCTTTTTCATACCCATTTAACCCTCACCCGAACATTACAACCCAACAAAAATGCCTTGGGATAATTAGCACCGTCCTCATTTGGAGTGGTGGAGATGCGATTCTTGACCAAGCCTATGATGATAAGCGCTGCATGACTGGCTTTGAGCGATTTCATTTGTTTAGAATGTTAGGAAACCCAATACACTTCTTGAGTGAATTGAGTGACCACCTGTGAGGATCGCCCAGTCATGTAATTCTACATTTCGAGAGTTGCAAAGTATGCTAAAGGGACAGCTAATTCAGTTTTAAGATTTCTTATTCTATTAATGCTTACTTTCTGAAATAATTTACCTATTTTGAGGAATTGATGTCCTTAGGAAATATCTGTTCTCATCAACTGATCCATTTTCTCTAAACCTTGAACGAAGTGAGATACGGTTTGCTTGAGGACAAGCAAAGTCTAAGTGTGAGATATTTGATTTGACGTAAAAAGTCATATTTTACGCATATCTTTTACCTCATATTTAGCACTTAACTAACAAAATCATTCCAAAAAAGTGCACATTTATCACATTTTGTTAAAAAGGTTAAAACTTTATAAGTATTATAAAAACAACGGTAAATGGACAAAAACACACTTAAATATGCATAATTCGTTCGACACGCTATTTTATCATAAAACTCCGATCTGGGACTTAATAAGTATCTTAAAATGTAGGTCTGGAGATTACAAATGTGTGGATATAAAGATCGTCAGAAACGGATCAAGAACGAAGAAGTTAGAGCCAAACAAGTACGATCCAGCACACAAGACTTACGATCCAGTACACGAGACCACGACCCAGGGTACACCACCCCCACAGGGGCCGTATACCACCCTCTAGGGGCTGTATACGCCCTTGTAGAGGCCGTATACGCCCCTATAGAGGCCGTATACCCCCTCTAAAGGGTGGTATACCCCCTCTTTGGTGCTGGATACGCCTTGTTTGCTACTGAATACACCCTATTTGCTACCGAATACGCCCTATTTGGTGTCGAATACGCCCCTTTAGGTGTGGAATTTCATAGCTCGAGGGTGTATTTCAGTGTAAATAGCGGGTGAGGGGTGCTGTATGTAAATTTAGTTCTTGAAGCCTATAAATATAGGCTTAACCTCCTCATTTCGATATCAACTCACAAATCCAATTCTAAATTCAAGAATTCACTCTCACTTTTACATTTCTCTTGTATTTTCATTAGTTAGTTAGTTTCTCTCTCTAACTTCTCTCTCTAGAGGGTTAGAGAGTAGTTAGTGGGTAGCTAATAGATTATAGTAGAGAGTAGCTTTTGTAATCAAGGAGTATTGGTGTTCAAGCTTTTATTCAAGGATTGCAAGTTCTATTCTCTTGTTACGCTGCTCTATTATCCGGTGATATCTATTCCCTCATACTGTTATTATGTCTGATTTATCCATGCGTAATATTATGGTATGTGCTTTACTTATTCCCATGTTTATTGAGTAGTGTAATATTGTGATTGTTGAAATGTAGATATTTAGGAGTAGGGATGATGTTAAATTAATCTTTATTTAAATATGTGATTGGAATTTGTTATGTTATGTATCGGGTTAAACTTTTCAAGCGGTAGATCTAAACCACCCATTCCACCCTTTCCAAGCTTTCACATGACTATTACTTTAGTATTAGGACCTGATCAACCCTAGTATCGGTAGATAGTTATCTGTGTTTTTGTATGAAGCTGTGGACATGCTGTAAAACGTCCCAGTACTTAGTATAGCGCTGGAAACACCGCTGATGGAGTACAAATGCGTGGAAGCTACAGACCGGTCGTAAGCATATGACACCGTGGATACCTGGAAGTCACCCTTCCTGAACATGGTCTAGGTATATATAAAAGCTGTGAAACTGCTGAAAAACGTAGTATACACCGTGAAACGAACCTAGGGATGAACATTTGATTGCAAAGGAGGGTCTACACCTTGACATACGTATTTGTTCTCCTCAACTAAATCTAAGGGATCTTCAAAAGAATGCAAACATTCAGCTGTAGTGTAGGATGCTTAAACCCCTTGATCCAACATAACTGACAGTTTAACATACATTAGCAAGCAATAGTACGACCCTTAATAAAATCAATTAGAATTAGGTGTTAAGAAAGGTCAAAAATTAAATATCAGTCTGTTGCCTTATTCATGCGCCCAGGAGTTAACTCCAAGACGGGTCACTAGTCCTCATTGGATAGTGTTGGGGGACTGAGCAACCTGATCAGACTCATGATAACCTAGTATTCAGTGACATGCGACTTAGTGTCGCACCCCCAAAACACGTGGCAACGGAAGTAGGAGGTGTTATGGGGGCGCCGACCAATTTAAATATCACAACACAAAGATTAAGCAAACGACCTCTATATGAGATGTTTGAGAAGTAGTTACATTACAATAATTCAATTGTTTACAAAAGTTATAGGAGTTCACATAACAAAAGTAGGATTACATAACTATGATTTCAAAATATAGTAAATGCAATCTAGTTCCTTGATATTTGAAAACAATGCGACTCAAGCTAAGCTATCCATAGCTTCCTACTGCGGTGGGATACCTGAAAAATACATACTAAAAGGTCAACATAAAGTTGGTGAGTTCATAGGTTTGTTAAGTAATCAGTTGCTAATATGATCCACAAGATTTCACAAGTTTGCATCATTCAACAATGATAAGTAAAAGTATCGTTAGCCAACGAAAAGTAAAAGTATTGCATAGTGCAATATAAGTATACCATTTGCATGAGTCTCATAGTTCGAGCTTAACGTTGTTTGCCTCCGGTAAGTGTACTAATCCGATACACTTCTAATTCACAAATAATATTGCGCCTGTGGATTGGCTAGCGCGACTAGCCCGAATGAGGTTTGTCAAACCCTGATAGTACTATCCAATAATATTCACGCATATATTAATGAACTATTATGGGTAGAAGGCTTTAGTGGATTATCATAAGGTCTCATGCAATCCGTATGAAAAGTTGTTGCCAGTACTTGTGATCATAAAAGCAGTTTATATAAAACTGTTGTATGTATTCTCATCCCAGTGAAAAATAGTAAAAAAGGCCTATGAAACTTACCAGAGTTAAGCAAGTAGCAAGCAATATCAAATATTAGCAAGTAGTGGGTGTTCTCGTCCCATGTGCAACCTCCTAACGCCCTAAACGTATGATGTTGTATAAGTAGATGTCTCAAAAGACCATCTATAGCGATTGTATAAGTGGGGGTTAATGTCCACTTAAGCCAATCGGGTAGGTGGGGGGTTTATGTCCCCCTCAAGATAGTTCATCAACTAGTATGTCCAAATAAGTTGTTCAAGTTCGTTTATCAAAAACGTGTACGGCCCCGATGGTGAAAGTTTGTAATAATAATTCATTTAGATATTATTATTAAGTTTGTTTTGTTGTATAATATTTATTAGTACATATCGTGTGTTGCAAACAGATTATTTAGTTCGTAAAGACCTTAAATCGTAGGTCAAAGTTGGTCAAACCTGGTCAAACTGGTCAAACCTGGTCAAACTTGGTCAATTTTATGAGTCACTTCCCAATTTTATGAGTCACTTCCCAATTTTATGAGTCACTTCCCAATTTTATGAGGCACTTCCTAATCCAAGTGTTCTAAGTGTCGGTTTCTAATTCAGGAAACTTTCTAAGTTTAGTTTTTGGTCTAAGTTACTAACTGTCGCACCCCCAAATTATGATGCGGAAGCGGGTCGGTTCGGGGCGCGACTAATCAATAAACAAAGCACATAAGATAAAGTAAACGACTCTATATGCGTCGTTTACAATACATTGATATTATAAAAGTTTTACACTGTTATAATATAGTTTACAAAAGCTTGTAAGCCAAATGATAGAGATTCTACGGCATATCTTATTATACAAAATATAGAAATGCAAGGAAATCTCCTGATGTCTGTATGTGACTCGAGCTATAAGGCATCCTGAGTAAGCAGACCTACTGCTGCTGGGAACCTGAGAATACACGCTAAAATGGTCAGCTAAAAGCTAGTGAGCTCACAGGTTTAATGATAAAGTGTAATGTATGAACCGCAAGATTTAAGTATGAATATTTGTAATTAAACAATAAGTAATTGATAAATGATGTATATATTGCCATGAGCACATAGTCTGAGCTTAACTGAGGTTTTAGGATCACAATTAAGTGCCTGAGCGAGGGTGCCTCTATGCGTGCGCCTAATCAACACACGTATGAACAAATGATAATGCGTCCGTTTGACCAGTTAGTGCTTGCTAACCCGGACGGGGATTGTCAGTCCCATATGGTACCATACACTAACATTAACGCTACAAAAGTATTACCAAACTATGCTAGAGGACTTAAAACGATTAGAGAAAACAACTCATGCAATCTATAGCGATATTTTGATACTTGCGTTCACATGTAAAACAAAACAAGCATGTATTCCCACCCCTTGGTTAAAAACAGTAAAATGAGGGGCTATGAGACTCACCTGAGAGTCTGATGACTTGTTAAACAAGTGATAATGATGATACACTAGGTATTGATATCGTCCCAACGACTGTAACCTGCCGGGCGTCCTAAACGCGTAAGGTTATAATAATGATTAGATCTCTTAACGGACCATCTATGCTAGTTGCTCATTCAACTAGTAATGTCCAAATGATTAGTTTTTGGATTGTTTATATTTTGTAAATATGTACAGCCCGTTGGTGGGTTTTTGTAATAATAGTTTCAAGTATTATTATTGCACGTTTCATCATTTTGTATACTTATAAAAGTATATACATATGCATTTCCGAAAGTGAGTACTTTTATATATATCCGAAAGTATATATATATATATATATATATATATGTCTGAATGTTTGTAGTCCGAAGGTGTCTAGGTCCGAAAGTGTATATCCGATTGTGTTTAAGTCCGAATGTGTATGTGTGTCCGAATGTAGGTTTTAGTCCGAAAGTCAAGGGTCCGAGAGTCTAAGTTCGGATCAGAATTAATCCGTATGCCATGAGTTCAGGTTCGGGAAAGTGGTCAAACAACCACCGTTTGACCCGCAACTTTTACACAAATCCTAATATGTCAAAATAAGTTTATAAAAGTTGTCGTTACGTTTCGTGGGTCTCTCGAAGTGCCACTTTCACAAAATGACTAAAACAGTTGTTATGTTTATATTTTCCAAATTTTGGACTCGATATACCACTCGGTTTCACCAATTTTCAAGTCGATCTAGGTCTCAACAAAAATCATGCATGATCATCTATGAACCTAGTCCATTTCTGCACTTTATGGTGATTTTATATGTTCATTTACTATTTTTAACAAAAATAAATATGAGATGTGGTCAGATTGTGTCCGGAGATGAGTTCAGTCCAAAGATCCACATTTTTCACCATGATCCGAGAGGATCTGGTCCAAGAGCCAAAACTGAAAGTTGTAACCAGTATCTTATTGAACATTTTTCGTTTAGATGTCAAGAGTTGGTTCTACCTAGTTTTCAAGATATAGATGATTTCGTGAGGGCTATTTTCTGATCAGATTTTAAGGTTTAATGTTTGTGTTCTTAAAATTACTTTCAAGCTTATATTTGAATATAATATAGTCACATGAGCTACTAGACATATTAATATATGTAAATCATGAAAATATAGAGAGAGAAATTAGGGTTTTATACCAATAATCGGGATCTAGAGAGAGAAATGAGTGAGACGATGCTAGCTTTTGTTCCTTGCTTCTCCTCCTTTGTTTCTCTCCAAGTAAATGTTGGTGGATGATGGTGGTTGACGGTGGTGGTGGTAGCCGTGAGTGAGGGAGAGGGAGGGAGAGATTGGTGGGTGTTTTTAGTGTGAGAAATTAGAGAGAGAGTGAGGTGAATGAAATGAGGAAATTATGGACCATTATCTGTGGTCTTCTGGTCAAGAAAGAAACATAGTTCCATAAATCATGGGGAGATGTTTGGGGGGCTGATATTTTCGGCCCATGGGACCCACAAGGGTGTGCTTTGGTTAATTTTTATTCCCCCAAAGTTACGTAGTGCGGGGTGCTCGTTTGCCCGATCGTTTCGTTGTCCGATTAAACTTAAAGCGTATTATATGTGAGTTTTCGTATACGATTTAAAACTCGATATTTTTAACTTGAAGTAATACTTAATATTACTTGGAAATACTTATTAAGATGTTTGGTATCGTGACGGTATTGATTTGTGTGATCGTTTAAGGATTAATTAAATTGCGTGACGTTATCAAACATTATATTTGATTGCGCGTGATCGCGTGAATTTTTATTGAAGTATTTTATCAAAATACTTGAAAATGAATTATAAAAATATAATTCTTATAAATTTCGTTTGTTGGGTGCGTTTTGCGCATTTCGGTCACGTATAACTTAATCGGTACGATACGAAATACTTATGAAATATTATCGAAATAATATTTAGAAAATCACTATGTTTATTAAATAATTTCATATTATTTAACATTTTGAGTTCACCAACATCCGTATTAATGTATCAGAATTCGGCCGATATAATAATATGCACGATTAAATCTAATCGCGTAAATGCGTATATTTATAAAATACACGTAATGATACATACAATTAGCCTAACATAGAACTAATTACATGTATTACAAAATGATTAGGCGCAAATTCCAAGCCCTAATTGGTCGGATGTCACACTAACTAAGTCACCCAAACCCATTTTTGTTACCATTTTCCAAAATAGTAAGTTTTTAGAAACCGAGCCGTTTTTGTTGACTTGGTCAAACCTACTCGGTTTGACCCGAAACTTTTACCCAACCCATATATCAGTTTATAGAGTCCATAAAATTTGTCGGTTCATGTCGGAGCTCACCAAAAGTGTCGGTTTTACAAAAGTTCCAAAACAGCCCCTAAGTTATGTTTTCGGTTTTTGTAGGTTTGTTTCACCATAGGATTTCTACCATTTCTAGTCCACATCAAGTCTCACAAATTTTTACTAATTGATCATCATAGTTTCTAGTCTAACATATAACTTTTACAACAACTATAGTGTCCATTTACATAGGTAATTAATTTAGCGTAGGAACCGAACTCGGTTTTCGAATAAGTGCAGACCAGACTCAAAGACGAGATTATCCATAAAAATCCGTACAGATCTGGAAAAAGTGTAAAACACGAAAGTTGTAGCTCTTTTCAATACGCAACTTTTAAAAAACCATTCATTGTCCAAATCTTCCTAGAACTCCAGATATGACCGTTTTAGTGGACTATATTTTTCTGGACAGATTTATGCATGTTGGTGTTTGCTTTATAAAAATGATTTTTGACCATAGATTTGGACATATTCAAGTTATATGAGCTAGATAATACATAACTAAACATCATGTAAGTAAATTTAAAGAGAGGGTGGTGGTATTTATACCAACAAAATGAAGAACAAAGGAAGGAGATGAAGTTGATGAAGAAAATGATGATCTTGTGTTTGTTTCCTCCTCTTGATCTTGCAAGTTTGATGATGATTTATTGGTGATGAAATTGAAACTGAGTTTTTGATGATGATGAGGGTGAAATAGTGTGTGTGTGTGAGAGAGAGAGAGAGAGAGAGAGTAGAGGAGGTGAGTGTTGAGTGTCAAAAATGAAAATGGGTTGGAGTGTGAGGTGAAGTGTGGAGTATGTAAGTGATCAAGATCACATGGTGGTGCATGTGGGTGGGATAAATCTGCAGATTTTTCATGGGCCCCACCCCAAGTTATTATGTTAATTTAATTCCCCAATTCACGTTACTCGTGGTACCCGTTTATCCGTTCGTTTGGACGTTTATTTAGACGTTAAACATTTATTATACGTGTTTAAATAACGATTTGAATCCCGATATTTTCTCATGAAATATTTAGTCTAGATACTTGAAAACATATATAAAAATGTTCCGTTAATTCGTCTGCCTCGATTTGCATGTTAGTTCTTCGGAGGTTTAAATCGCGTAACGTTTTAAATAGACGTTTCTATTGATGAATCATTATACGATGTTTTTGACAATAATTTCATACAAAATAATATATTTTAAATTATAAAAATATATTTCGACTTTCGTTCGATTGTTGGGCACGTTATGCGCGTTTTCGTCGTGTTTGTGCTACTTTATAATGTACTAATGATTCATTAAATATTATCACCCTAATATTTGTAAGTTTTCGAGTTTATTAAATAATTTCATATTATTTAATATTCAGTTCACCAACGTCCGTATTTATACTGTGTCGGACTCCGTCCGGTTGTTTCGCACAATTTCATCAATTTGCGTAAGCGTATTTATAACCAATTACGTAAGCGTAATATAAATCAATTACGGGAGTGTATATTCACATAAATATACAAATAGTTACAAGTAATTACAAGTATTTAGCCTAATACTAAACTAAACACACATAATTAGGGTTTCTAGCAGGTTAATCAGTAACCCTAAATCGTCAGGTGTCACATTCTCCCACTGTTAGGAGAATTTCATCCCGAAATTAGTTTGTTGCCGCTGTCTGTGGGGTATCTAAGAATAGATGTGGGTGTTTTAGTCGCATTTGGTCTTTCCCGTTCCCAAGTGAATTCTGGACCGCGCCTAAAATTCCACCGGACTTTAACGACGGGAATACGACTCTGTTTCAAGCGTTTGACCTCACGGTCCATCATTTATGTTGGATCCTCGACGAAATGGAGTTTATCATCTATTTGGATTTCGTCGAGCGGGACTACAAGTGTCTCATCAGATAGACATTTCTTCAGGTTAGAAATGTGGAATGTGTTGTGCACGTTACTAAGTTGCGGTGGTAGCTGCAGTCGATATGCCATCGGACCAATTCTTTCAAGAATCTCAAAAGGTCCGATGTACCTAGGGTTTAATTTTCCGCGTTTGCCAAAACGAATGACACCTTTCCAAGGTAAAACTTTTAGAAGTACTTTGTCCCCAACCTGGAACTCGAGTGGTTTGCGTCTTATATCAGCATATCTCTTCTGACGATCATGTGCGGCTTTCAGCCGGTTTTGAATGGTCACGATTTTCTAGGTTGTTTCACGGATGATTTCAGGACTAGTGAGTTGGCTATCTCCGATTTCGGTTCAACAAATGGGTGATCGACACTTTCTCCCATAAAGTGCCTCGAACGGTGCAACATCAATGCTGGTGTGCTAACTATTGTTGTAGGAAAACTCACAAAGAGGTAGGTGGTTTTCCCATGTGCTTCCGAAGTCAACTACGCAAACTCGTAGCATGTCTTCTAAGGTTTGGATGGTCCGTTCACTCTGACCATCGGTTTGTGGGTGATAAGCAGTGCTCATATCCAGACGAGTACCGAGGGCTTTTTGAAGTGTTTGCCAGAATCGAGAGGTGAAGCGGCTATCTATATCAGAGATGATTGAGATGGGTACGCCATGTCATGCTACGACCTCTTTGATGTAGATGTGAGCCAAATTGTAACACCCCCAAATTTATTGTTTAGCGGAAGCAGGATTTGGGTGTTACTAATCAATAATCAAAGCACAGAGATTAATAATGAACGACCACTACATGCGTCGTTTTACATTGATATTGATAAAATAAAAGTTTACATCAAAGTATCGTTTACATTAGCTCCTTTTGAAATTGAGAGATTTAAGTACATAATTAAACTATACAAAATGTAATAATGCAGCTAAATCTCGGATTGTTTGCATGCTGACTCGAGCTAATGGATCTTGATTAAGCAGTCCAACCTACTGCTGGTCACCTGTGATACATGCTAAAATGGGTCAGCGAAACGCTGGTGAGCTCACAGGTTTGTATATCAACATATATTTGTATGAACCGCAAGATTTTATAATTGAATTTAAAATGCAATTAAGCAAAATAAAAGTTATACAGCCATGAGCACATAGTCTGAGCTTAACTTGAGTGTCAGGTCCAATTAAGGAAACCCAACTGAGTTGCCTCCTACGAGTGCCTAATCTACACTCGTCTTCCCAAATGCTAATACGTACGTTTGACCAGTTAGTGCGTGCTAACCCGGACGAGGATTGTCAATCCTATATGATATCATATACTAACATTCACGCTACAGATGTATTACCAGACTATGCTATGGAGGGCTTTATTGATTAGTTGAAAACAACTCATGTAGTATTTGATTGAATTGTACTTGCGTTCTACTTGTAAAACAAAACGAGCAATAATATCACACCCCTTAATGAAAAACAGTAAAATAGGGGCTATGAGACTCACCTGAGCCTTGAGCGATTAAATTAATAAACTTGAATTGATTAGCTGTGGATTGATGTCTGAAGACTTGTAGCCTGAGAGTGTCCAAGACACACAATGGTTATAACATGAGTAGGCATCTCGAAAGACTGCCCTTGTAATTGTTCGTCCAACTTAGAATGTCCAAATTACTACGATTTGGTTAATTGAATTATCCAAATTACTACGATTTGGTTGTTTGACTTGTGTTTTGAAAACGTGTACGGCCCGTTGGTGATTTGTTTGTAATGATAATCCCATATCATTATTTTGATGATTTTGAAGCATTATACTAAAAATAAATTCCATTGTGTTTTAGAAGTTGTATCGCATTCGTGTTTGATGTTATACAAGTTTAACACTTGGTGTGAAAGTTTATATGTAACACCGTTACTTGTGAACCTAGGGTAAGGGCGAAGCCCGTTAATGACGGGGGTCCGGGGGCAGCGCCCCTGGTAGCGGGGTCCAAGGGGCAGAGCCCCTGGCTGGGGTCGAGCTTGGAAAATTTTTATTTCTACTAAATTGCTTTGGTGAAAAACGCACCTGGACTTGAATTTGGGCGAAATTGGGTGATAAAATTTTAGGTCTCGACACTTAGTAAAATCTGTGTTTTCTTGGTTCTGTTTCATGCGACACAAGGTCAGATATGCGACACAAGAGCTTTGCGACACAAGGGTTGTGTCGCATAAGCTTTCGGTGCTAAATCAATAGCGACATAAGGGTTGTGTCGTATAGGGTATACGACACAAGGTGCGACATAATCGTTGTGTCGCAAAATCTACGACACAAGGGTTGATGCGACATAAAATGCGACGTCAATGGGTTTATGTGACACAACCTTGCGACACAAGGCTTGTGTCGCAAAGATGAACACCAGCCCAGAAACAGCGCCTGTCGCGTTTTTCCGACCCAAATCACAAATCTAGCTCATTTTTAGGCTGCAAAATTGTGTTTTCTTCGTACATTTGGACAATACTAAGTTGTGTAAACATTATAACACCGAAATAATACACCAAAATGAGTAGATCTAATTATTTAGAGAATTTCTTACAATTTCAAATCGAAGCTAGAGGAGGCCGAAAATGATGATGATGCTTTTGTAAATCTTGTTCCTTGCTTGATGGTAATTCCGAAAATTTTTATTTCAACTAAATTGCTTTGGTGAAAAACGCATCTGGACTTGAATTTCGGTGAAATTGAGTGTCAAATTTTGAGTCTCAAAACTTAGTGAAAAATGAGTTTTAAACTCTCTGTTTTTAGCGACACAGCATGCGACACAATGGTCATGTATGCGACACAAGGGTTGTGTCGCATAAGAATGCGACACAAGAGCTTAGCGACACAAGGGTTGTGTCGCATAAGTGTACGATGCTGATTTAACAGCGACATAGTGATTGTGTCGCATGGGATTTGCGACATAAGGTACGACACAATATTGTGTCGCAAAGATGAACACTCAGACAGTCCCCAGCGACTGTCGTGGTTTTCAAACCCAAAACCCAAATCTAACTCGTTTTTAGGCTATAAAATCATGTTTTCCTCATACATTTGGACAATACTAAGTTGTGTAAACATTATAACACCAAAATAATACACCAAAATGAGTAGATCTAAATATTTAGAGAATTTCTTACAATTTCAAATCGAAGCTAGAGGAGGCCGAAAATGATGATGATGCTTTTGTAAATCTTGTTCCTTGCTTGATGGTAATTCCGAAAATACAACTTTTGTTGGTTGGTTTACAAATCCGAAAATTGATGAAATCTTGGGAGAGAATTTAGGGAGTGTGTGTGTTTTGTTGAAATGGAAATGGAAGAAAGAGGGAAAGAGGTGGGGTGTAGGTGAAAGCCTCACCTTTTTCAGTCCTCGCAATCGCGCTCCGTGCGGTGTTCGTTCTCCCGTTCGTTTAAACGTTAAATGTTTATTTTATACGTTTAAATACACGTTTTAAATACGAATAATTACCCAATATTTTGATGAAGTATTTTACCAAATACTTAATGGTTGCGTTATAAGGTATAACTTTAACTTGTTTCGATTTGTTTGCGCGTTTAATAATCTAATCATGTAGTCCTTGTTTGTACGATACGAATTTGAATTGAAATATTATCTAAATAATATTTTGGATATAATTGCGTTATTAAATAATATTATATTATTTAATAAAATTTTCACCAACGTCCGTATTAATTGAATCAAATTGCATTCGATTTGAAACTCGTACGATTTAATCAAATCGCATACTTGTATATATATATATACTCATCAATATATATGTTGATACATTAATTAGCCTAACACAGAACTAATTACATGTATTAAAACTTGATTAGGCACTAACTACTAGTCCTAATTTGACGGGTGTCACACAAATGCTCCATCTTGTCGGTTTATTTGATAGCTAGGAAATGGGCAGATTTTGTGAGACGATCAACGATTACCCAAATGGTATCGCAACCACTCGGTGCTTTTGGTAGTTTTGTGATAAAGTCCATGGTTATGTTTTCCCATTTCCATTGAGGTATTTCGGGCTGTTGCAGCAACCCGGAGGGTTTCTGGTATTCGGCCTTAACCTTGGCGCATGTTAAACATTTGCTAACATATGTGGCGATGTCAGCTTTCATGTTGGGCCACCAATAAAATTGTTTGATGTCATGATACATCTTGTCAGAACCAGGATGTATGGAGTATCGAGATTTATGAGCTTCACGCATCACCAAATCTCGTAGGTTTCCATAGTTTGGTAACCATATCCGGTTAGAGAAGTATCATGTTCCATCGGGTTTGATTTCTAATTTTTTTTCCATGCCTCGCAAGGCCTCATTTTTGATGTTTTCGTTTTTGAGTGCTTCGAGTTGAGCGGTGTGGATTTGAGTGATGAGATCCTTGTGAATGGTTAAACCAAGGGCTCGAACACGAAGGGGTTTTGAACGTTCTTTCCCGCTGAGGGCATCAGCAACAACGTTTGCTTTGCCAGGATGGTATTTG
Organism: Pseudognaphalium luteoalbum; assembly: GCA_963422505.1. NCBI lineage: Eukaryota > Viridiplantae > Streptophyta > Magnoliopsida > Asterales > Asteraceae > Pseudognaphalium > Pseudognaphalium luteoalbum. The sequence continues at coordinate 45,797,466 of OY730193.1, read as the reverse complement.
ATTTCGCAGTCATAATCGGTAAGCAACTCGACCCATCGACGTTGCCTCATGTTGAGATCCTTTTGATAAAATATGTGTTGGAGACTTTTGTGATCAGTAAAGATGGTGCACTTAGTGCCATAAAGGTAATGTCTCCAGATTTTGAGAGCAAATACGATAGCTTCAAGTTCAAGGTCATGAGTGGTATAATTCTTTTCGTGGATTTTGAGCTGTTGAGAGGCGTAAGAAATGACTTTATCACGTTGCAATAACACACAACGTAGTCCCTGGCGTGAGGCGTCACAGTAAACTATGAAATCATCGGTGCCTTCGGGTAAGGAAAGGATTGGTGCACTGCTGGGTTTATGTTTCAGAAGTTGGGATGTTGCCTCTTGTTTGTCGGTCCAACCGAATTTCTTATCTTTCTGAGTTAGGGTGGTTAATGGTTGAGCAATTCGGGAAAAGTTCTCATTGAATTTCCAGTAATACCCAGCGAGACCTAAGAATTATCGCACCACGGTTGGAGTAGTTGGTGCTTTCCAGCACTTGATGGCCTCAATTTTGGCTGGATCAACATGTATCCCTTGGCTGTCAATGACATGCCCTAGGAACTGTACTATTCGCATCCAGAACTGACACTTGGAGAACTTGGTGTATAACTCCTCGTGTCTGAGTAATTCCAAAATAGTTTTCAGGTGTTGGCCATGTTCGGTTTCGTTGCAAGAGTAGATCAAGATGTCATCGATGAACACGATGGCAAAATTTTCTAGATAGAGTTTGCACACCCGATTCATAAGGTCTATGAATACAGTCGGTGCGTTGGTTAAGCCAAAAGGCATCACTTGGAATTCGTAATGCCCGTAGCGAGTATGGAATGCAGTTTTCAGGATATCGGTGTTTTGAACGCAAAGCTGGAGATAACCAGACCGAAGGTCGATCTTTGAGTAAAAGCTCGAACCTTGAAGTTGGTCAAACAGGTCATCGATTTTGGGAAGTGGGTATCGGTTTTTGATGGTTAGTTTGGTTAAGTTCATGGTCTACCGGTCTCCCCTTGTTTGATCAAAGTTCCTCTAGTAATGAAGGGAATACGAACGATTTTCTAGAGACAAATGATTTCGGCACTGTGTTTGGACAATCAGTCCATGCCTATGATGATATCAAAGTTTTTGATTTTGACGAGTTTGAGATCTATGGGAAAATGTTCTCTTGCGATGGTGTAAAATCAGTCTATAAATTTCTATGATAATTGTTTGTTTGGAACTATGAAGTCCGTTGAAAGCTTGAGTTAATCAAAATATGTTGGAAAAATCTGGTTATTAATATGTCGTTGAAAATTTCTGTCTAGCCAAATTAATTGAACATTAGAAGTTGTAAATAGTTCCGGGTAGTTGTTTGGTAAAAATTCTTTGAAAACTTGAAATGGTAGAAATCTGTTGAAAACTTTTGTTATTGTAAAGTGTTGGAAATATCCGTTGATTCTCGTAGTGGCATTTCCTTAGACGAAAAGGGATAAATAATGAACGAGATCCTTATATGAGAACTAAGATTATCGCAGACGTGCTTGAAATAATATGTGACATCATAGTACGAAGGTTAATTGATACAAGGTAATATGATTAGTGACCAATAGGGTGCAAGATTAATAAATTATAGAATTCGAAGTTTACAAAACATGCCAGACATCATTACATCCGGATGAATGCATAAGTCTTATACAAAATGTGATGGGGTTTTATACACCCATCGATATATTATTGAGCTAACACTAGCTATGTTCACCGTTGTTCAGGTCTACTTCTAATCTATTCTAGATTCAGGTCATGTGGATAGTAACGTGGTTTGAGCATGTCACTGTATCGCGGGAGTGCAGAGTGGAGTAAGATGTTGTCTGATGAGTAGTCGTTCTTAGGGGAGTTTGACATCTTTTTCGGGAGGGCATTCTATTAAGGCAATAAAACAACAACAAGAAGGTTTAGTCAAAAGAGTAGTCACAAAAATGACCGGGTAGTGTTCTCAAAGTAGTCAATCATGACTATATTGTTGTTTCGAAATGAACAAATGCTTGGTGAAGGTGTTTGGTGAAGATAGTTGACAAATTCGTAGCAGCGGGTAGTCCTTGCAGTAGTAATTAGAATGTTCAAGTCATAGTTTGAAGCAGACAAAGTCGCGAATCAAGTTATAAGTAAATCGGTTGACAAACGTGTCGAAATGGTGACCAAACATGATCAAGCAGTAAGTCTCGTGTTTGAAAGAATTGTTGACATACAAGTCAAAGAGTGATCAATCATGATCAAGTAAGGAGTTAAGTGGATTGTTGAAATTCACGCAATTGTTCTAATGGTTACTTCCATTACGTAGGTGTTGTGGTTGACAAAGTTCACCCGCGGACCCTTGCATAACAACGGGTTCTAGTGGTTGGAGTATCGGTAGTAGTAGTAGTAGTAGTAGTAGTAGTATGAACAAGATAGTTTATAGTTCGAGGCGGTTCTAGTGTTTCCCCTAGTTGTTTGTAACGTACGTGATCCATAGATCTACGATGTGAGTGGGAAGGGAGAGTGTGCAGTGACGGAAGTAGGTGCAGTTCATCTAAGTGACGAAGTATCGTATTGTTAAACTTTTATACGTGTTCCCGAGTGATTTAGTTGCGAGCGGAAGAAGAGGGTGAAGTAGGTGTCACTTGTTTGGGTGGCGAATCCTTAGGTGGATTTTCCTCAAGTGAGTCCTACTTGATTATCTCGTTGCCCGATTCGGTTGGGCGAGCGGGTACCGTGGAAATCTCCACAGTAGTAAGTAAGGTTTGTGTTTTGTTTTCGATGTTAGGTGACATAGTTGTGGGAGTGGTTGCCATTTTCTGTGGCAAGAAGTTTAGTATACGAGAAGTTAAGGTTATATTATAGAAATGTAATAACCTAGCACATAAGCACATATAAGGTTGGTCCCGTTTCTATCCTTAGTCAAAGTCTTCTAATGCATTCCCATTCACTATAACCATTTCAGGTCTTGCATCAATTCTCCTTTAATTGTACATAGTTGATCAGACTATGTTAAATTAAATTCAAATGATGCAATTGCTGAACCAGTCATACCAAACAAGGAATACTAATCTAATGGTTATAGTCTAGGTCACTAATGCAATCCTAGTTCGCTATAACCTTTGGCTCTAATACCAATCTGTCGCACCCCCAAAACACATGGCAGCGGAAGTAGGAGGTGTCATGGGGGCACCGACCAATTTAAATATCACAACACAAAGATTAAGCAAACGACCTCTATATGAGACGTTTGAAAAGTAGTTACATTACAATAATTCAATTGTTTACAAAAGTTATAGGAGTTCGCATAACAAAAGTAGCATTACATAACTATAATGTCAAAATATAGTAAATGCAATCTAGTTCCTTGATATTTGAAAACAATGCGACTCGAGCTAAGCTATCCATAGCTTCCTACTGCGGTGGGTTACCTGAGAAATGCATACTAAAAGGTCAACATAAAGTTGGTGAGTTCATAGGTTTGTTATGTAATCAGTTGCTAATATGATCCACAAGATTTCACAAGTTTGCATCATTCAACAATGATAAGTAAAAGTATCGTTAGCCAACGAAAAGTAAAAGTATTGCATAGTGCAATATAAGTATACCATTTGCATGAGTCTCATAGTTCGAGCTTAACGTTGTTTGCCTCCGGTAAGTGTACTAATCCGATACACTTCTAATTCACAAATAATATTGCGCCTGTGGGTTGGCTAGCGCGACTAGCCCGAATGAGGTTTGTCAAACCCTGATAGTACTATCCAATAATATTCACGCATATATTAATGAACTATTATGGGTAGAAGGCTTTAGTGGATTATCATAAGGTCTCATGCAATCCGTACGAAAAGTTGTTGCCAGTACTTGTGATCATAAAAGCAGTTTATATAAAACAGTTGTATGTATCCTCACCCAGTGAAAAACAGTAAAAAGGGGCTATGAAACTTACCAGAGTTAAGCAGGTAGCAAGCAATATCAAATATTAGCAAGTAGTGGGTGTTCTCGTCCCGTGTGCAACCTCCCAACGCCCTAAATATATGAGGTTGTATAAGTAGATGTCTCAAAAGACCATCTATAGCGATTGTATAAGTGGGGGTTAATGTCCACTTAAGCCAATCGGGTAGGTGGGGGGTTTATGTCCACCTCAAGCTAGTTCATCAACTAGTATGTCCAAATAAGTTGTTCAACTTCGTTTATCAAAAACGTGTACGGCCCGTTGGTGATAGTTTGTAATAATAATTCATTTAGACATTATTATTAAGTTTGTTTTGTTGTATAATATTTATTAGTACATATCGTGTGTTGCAAACAGATTAATTAGTTCGTAAAGACCTTAAATCGTAGGTCAAAGTTGGTCAAATCTGGTCAAACTGATCAAAGTTGGTCAAACTGGTCAAACCTGGTCAAACTTGGTCAATTTTATGAGTCACTTCCCAATCCAAGTGTTCTTAGTGTCGGTTTCTAATTCAGAAAACTTTCTAAGTTTAGTTTTTGGTCCAAGTTACTAACTAATCACCCAAACCCATTTTTGTTACCATTTTCCAAAATAGTAAGTTTTTAGAAATCGAGCCGTGTTTGTTGACTTGGTCAAACCTACTCGGTTTGACCCGAAACTTTAACCCAACCCATATATCAGTTTATAGAGTCCATAAAATTTGTCGGTTCATGTCGGAGTTCACCAAAAGTGTCGGTTTTACAAAAGTTCCAAAACAGCCCCTAAGTTATGTTTTCGGTTTTTGTCGGTTTGTTTCGCCATAGGATTTCTACCATTTCTAGTCCACATCAAGTTTCACAATTTTTTACCAACTGATCATCATAGTTTCTTGTCTAACATATAACTTTTACAACAAGTATAGTGTCCATTTACATAGGTAGTTAATTTAGCGAAGGAACCGAACTCGGTTTTCGAATAAGTGCAGACCAGACTAAAATATGGGATTATCCATAAAAATCCGTACAGATATGGAAAAAGTGTAAAACAATAAAGTTGTAGCTCTTTTCAATAAACAACTTTTAAAAAAAACTTCATCATCTAACTCTTCCTAGAACTCGAGATATGACCGTTTTAGTGGACTGTGTTTTTCTGGACAGATTTATGCATGTTGGTGTTTTCTTTATAAAAATGATTTTTGACCATAGATTTGGATATATTCAAGTTAGATGAGCTAGATAATACATAAATAAACATCATGTAAGTAAATTTGAAGAGATAGTGGTGGGATTTATACCAACAAAATGAAGAACAAAGGAAGGAGATGAAGTTGAAGAAAATGATGATCTTGTGCTTGTTTCCTTCTCTTGATCTTGCAAGTTTGATGATGATTTAATGGTGATGATATTAGATGAAATTGAAACTGAGTTTTTGATGATGATGAGGGTGAAATAGAGTGTGTGTGTGAGAGAGAGAGAGAGAGAGAGAGAGAGTGAGAGAGTAGAGGAGGTGAGTGTTGAGTGTCAAAAATGAAAATGGGTTGGAGTGTGAGGTGAAGTGTGGAGTATGTAAGTGATCAAGATCACATGGTGGTGCATGTGGGTGGGATAAATCTGCAGATTTTTCATGAGCCCCACCCCAAGTTATTGTGTTAATTTAATTCCCCAATTCGCGTTACACGTGGTACCCGTTTACCCGTTCGTTTGGACGTTTATTTAGACGTTAAACGTTTAATATACATGTTTAAATAACGATTTGAATCCCGTTATTTTCTCATGAAATATTTAGTCTAGATACTTGAAAACATATATAAAAATGTTCCGCTAATTCGTTTGCCTCGGTTTGCATGTTAGTTCTACGGAGGTTTAAATCGCGTAACGTTTTAAATAGACGTTTTTATTGATGAATCATTATATGATGTTTTTGATACTAATTTCATACAAAATAATATATTTTAAATTATAAAAATATATTTCAACTTTCGTTCGATTGTTGGGCACGTTATGTGCGTTTTCGTCGTGTTTGTGCTACTTTATAATGTACTAATGATTCGTTAAATATTATCACCATAATATTTGTAAGTTTTCGAGTTTATTAAATAATTTCATATTTAATATTCAGTTCACTAACGTCCGTATTTATACTGTTTCGGACTTCGTCTGGTTGTTTCGCACAATTTCGGTAAATTGCGTAAGCGTAATTATAACCAATTACGTAAGCGTAATATAAATCAATTACGGGAGTGTATATTCACATAAATATACAAATAGCTACAAGTAATTACAAGTATTTCTCCTAATACTAAACTAAACACACGTAATTAGGGTTTCTAGCAGGTTAATCAGTAACCCTAAATCGTCAGGTGTCACACTTAGGGTTTCCACTTAAATCGTAGGATGCTAGTGTTGACATCAAACCTCTGTTAATTTTATTAAAGGAAAGTCTCCAATCATCTTTTATAATGAACATTATCCCGAAATCTGAATATTGAAACTTCAACAATTACAATCTCTATCTATCTGCTTACCCTATCCGTAGTTTAGTATTTACTTTTCTGTATTGTAGTTAATTTAGAAAATACCAAAAACAAACCCTACCTGCTCTTTTAATCCCATCCTATTAGCTTCTATTGTTTAAGGTATTTACTTCATTTCGATTCGCTCCGATTTTAAAAACGACACCTGAGTCAAACTTACCACTTACTACCCTTAAGAAGAGCAGTAGGTAGTAATAAAACTTAGGCTTCCCCAGCAAAATATAAAATTTTAAAACCCTCTAATCTGCAACCCGAATGGACGGTCTGCAACGACAGGGAAGCGATTCCTTGACCGACCGTTGGGACACGATCAAACTCCTAAGTCCTTTATTCGATCCGGAGAAAACCACCAGAATGAAAAGAAAGAAGAAATCAAAAAATAAACCGACGGAATCAACTGACAGCCAAACTAAAAGCGGGTCAACTTCAGCAAACACAATTATTGAGGAAGAAGTTTGTGAGTAAGAACTTGAATCAAGATTCGAAGAGGAAGTCAGATTTGAAACCGAAGAAGAATCAATGGCTGATGAGAATGATACACCCGTGTTTGACCGGACTAGGACCGTTGCTCCTACGCCGACATCAGCTATTAGAAGGCCACCAATCGATAATAACTTTTCACTAAAGGGTAATCATTTGCAAATGTTTAGGGATACTCAATTTGATGGAAGAGTGTGGGCCGATCCGCACAAACATATTGCCGATTTTCAGGAAATAGGGGAGTATGTATGGTCCGAAACTAAAGAATCTATCAGACTATGAACGTTCCTAAAGTCTTTATGTGGCGAAGCTAAGATCTGGTACCAAGAACTCGAACCCAATACCATTCAAACTTTGGACCAAATGTGGGAGGCTTTTGTTAGCCGGTATTTTCCTCCGGCTTTAGCAGAAAGGTTATTAAATGAGATTAGGGGATTCAAACAAACTGAAGGAGAAACATTAGTGGAAGCATGGTTGAGGATGAAAGAGTTGTTGAGAAACTGTCATGGCCATGGTTTATCGAAGGATGAAATCATTGAACTCTTTTATAATGGTCTTGACACTCCCTCGACCTCTGTTCTTGATGGTTCGGGAGGAGGTTTATTCATGTACAAGACTCCAAATCATGCATGGAAGGTACTAGAACATACGGTTCTCCAAAGTCTCAATTGGGCAAAAGATAGCAAGGGTAAACCAACCCGGAAAACTGTTGCATTTGCTAAAGGAAGTGGAAGTAGTTCTGATAATTCTGAGATGATGAAAGAGTTGAAAGCCATGTCTACAAACTTTGATAATTAGTTCAAGACTCTTAAGGGAGAGATTAAAGAGCTTCGAGAGGGTTGTGGTAATTGTGGTGGTAATCATGCCACTAATTATTGTGATAGTGATGGTCAACCTATGATGATGGCGGATGAAGATGCCAATTACTTGCAACAAAGTAACTACCAGAGTGGGAATAATTATTAGAAAGGTGGTTTTCGAAACCGGAATTCGGGGAATTATCAGGGTAACTATCAAGGAAACAGGTATTCTAGACAAGGTCAGAACTACAATAATCAATACCAAAGAGATAATGTCCCACCACCAGTTCAGCATCCGGAAGCCACAAAATCACCAATGGAGAAGATGATGAGGGAAGTTATTTCTAAACAGGATGGTTGTACTGAGAGGCTGAAAACCCAAATGATGAACTTGAGTCTATGTTTGGATCAAGGTCAGAAAAATCAGCAAGCCTCGATTCAGGATTTGGAGAGGAAAATGGATCGATTGTCTGAGGGTCAGAGTTGTAGACCAACCAATGGTCAACCGAGAAACACCCAACCAAACCCGAGGTAGACATCTTCTAGTGGCGGCCCAAAGCCATATCAGCCACCACCTGCCCGAAATGAGCATGTACATGCCATTACCACTCGTAGCGGAAAAGAGCTACCACCACCTCCGGCTAAAAAGGCCAAAGTTTCTAACTCTATTTTGCAGGATACTGATGAGTTGGAGGTTGATGATAAAGAAGAAGAGGTCGATCAACCCACATCTATTCCGGTTTCACATACTCCTATGGTTTTACAACCGGTGGGGAAGGCTTACAAACCGAAGATTCTATACCCTCAACGCTTGAGGAGGAGAAGATTGCGGTTCAGTATTGAAAGTTTTTGGATATGATCAAGAGCATACGGATCAATGTACCCTTGGTAGATGTTTTAACTGGAATGCCCAATTATGCCAAGTTTATAAAAGACTTGGTAAGCAACAAAGATAAACTATCGGAGGCATCTGCTACTTTTCTGAATGATGAGTGTTCTGTGATCATTCAGAACCAGATTCCACTCAAGTTGGGTGACCCGAGGAGTTTTATTGTTTCATGTACTTTAGGAAATTTTATTACTTATGATACCCTAGCTGACTTAGGGGCTAATATAAACTTAATTCCTTACTCCCTTTGTGCTAAGTTGCCTTTAGGATCCCTTAAGCCCACACGTATAAGTATCTGACTAGCCAATAGATCATACCAATGTCCCGTTGGGATTGCGGAAAATATGTTGATAGATGTTGGTCCATTTACTTTTCCCATTGACTTTGTGATCCTCAAAATGGAGGAAGATAGTAAAGTCCCACTCATTTTAGGACGTACCTTTTTACATACTGCTGATGCTATTATTCATGTGAAAAATAAGCAGTTGACCTTAGGAGTGGGCCAGGAAAGGATTGCTTTCACGGTTGATAAGGCCATGAAGCATCCTTATTCTACTGACGATACTTGTTTTTGTATTGATGTCATAGATAAGACTTTGGATGAGGAGTTACATGGATTGCTTGGATTGGATGCTGAACTTGCTGAGCTATTGAAATCTGTTGAGGAGAAAATGACTGAGGAAGAGTTGCTTGAAGCTGTGGAAATTAAGGAGGATGATGCAGAGCAGATAGAGGAGGAAAGCTTTGAGGAGCTAAATAGTGAAGATCGGTTGAGGATTAAGACTTCACTGGAGGATCCACCGAGAGGCTTGGGGTTGAAATCGCTCCCAAGTCATTTGGAGTATGCATTTTTGGAGAAGGAAAACTTATTACTGGTTGTAATTCCTCTAATCTTGTTAATTCTTAAAAATGCATGTTAATTGATGTGTTGAAAACTCACAAGGGCGCCATTGCTTGGCATACATTTGACATACCCAGAATAAGCTCATCATTTTGTAAACATAAAATAAATCTTTTAGATGACGCAAAACCCGTTGTTCAAAGACAACAGAGGCTTAACCAGAATATGAAGGATGTTGTCAAGAAAGAGGTTGTTAAATTGCTTGATGCGGGTATCATTTACCCTATTTCTGATAACCCTTAGGTGAGTCCGGTTCATTGTGTACCTAAAAAGGGGGAATGACTATAATTATGAATGACCGGAATGAATTGGTTCTAACTAGGACAGTCACGGGTTGGCGAGTGCGTATTGATTATAGGAGGCTTAATGATGCAACCCGAAAAGACCATTTCTTTTTGCCTTTCATTGACCAAATGTTAGAGAGACTAGCCGAAAATGAGTTCTTTTGTTTTCTTGATGGGTTCTCGGGATATTTCCAAATGTCATAGACCCTAAAGATCAAGAGAAAACGACTTTCACATGTCCCTTTGGTACATATGCATATAGGAGAATGCCTTTCGGGCTTTGAAATGCCCCAACCACCTTTCAAAGTTGTATGATCGTTATTTTTCAGGACATGATTGAGACTTCCATGGAAGCTTTCATGGATGATTTTTCTAGTTTTTGGGAATTCATTCGAATCATGCTTGTCTAATTTAGACAAAATGCTTGAAAGATGTGAGAAGGCGCATTTAGTTCTTAATGGAAAAGTGTCATCTCATGGTTAAAGAGGGTATTGTTTTGGGACACAAGGTGTCGAGTGTGGGGATTGAGGTTGATAAGGCAATGATTGATGTCATCACCAAGTTACCTCCACCCGCAAATGTTAAATGAGTTAGGAGTTTCTTGGGTCATGCGGGTTTCTACCGTAGGTTCATTGAAGACTTTTCTAAGATCACTAGACCCATGGCCAAATTGCTAGAGAAAGATGTTCCATTTTTGTTTGATGATGAATGTGTTGAGGCATTTAAGACTTTAAAAGAACGACTCACCAATGCACATATTATGGTTTTAGCCGATTGGATAAAAGCATTTGAAGTAATGTGTGATGCGAGTGACTTTGCCTTACATGCAGTTTTAGGACAGCGAGAGGGTAACCATTTTAGACCTATCTACTTCGCTAGTAAAACACTTAATGGAGCTCAACAAAATTATACCACCACTGAAAAAGAGCTCCTAGCTGTTGTGTTTGCTTTTGATAAGTTTAGGCCTTATTTGGTATTGTCCAAAACTGTTGTGTTCACCGATCATCCAGCCCTTAAGTACTTGTTTGCGAAATAGGATGATAAGCCTCGTCTAATTCGTTGGATTCTTTTATTACAAGAATTTGACCTTGAGATTAAGGACAAAAAGGGGGCTAAAAACCTTACCGCCGATCACTTGTCAAGGTTGGAACATCCAAACCTAGACAAGGTTGGCGATACTGACATTGACTATTCATTTCCCGATGAATTTTTTTTGCAGGTATGTGAAGGAGCTGAAGATGAGGAGGAAGCACCTTGGTACGTGGATTTTGCAAATTATTTATTTGGAGGTGTTTTGAGGAAAGGAATGAACCATCAACAAAAAGGAAAGTTCTTTGCGAATTTGAAGTATTATTTTTGAGAAGACCCGTATTTGTTTAGGGTGTGTGCTGATGGAATGATAAGAAGATGTGTATCCGGGGGTGAAACGAGGAAAATATTGGATGAGTGTCACCATGGACGAACCGGTGGACACTATGGACCGTCAGTTACAACTAAAAAGGCTTATGATGCAGGATTCTATTAGTCCACCATCTTCAAAGAGGCAAAAAAACTTTGCCAAATTTGTGATGCATGCCAATGTGTAAGCAACATCTCCAAAAGGGATGAAATGCCACATCACAACATTCAAGTTTGTGAGGTGTTTGACATATGGGGTATAGACTTAATGGGCCCATTTCCACCATCTCACAAATGTTAATATATTCTTGTTGCGGTGGATTATGTGTCCAAATGGGCGGAGGCAAAAGCCTTTCCAAAGAATGATGCTCGGGTAGTGATTGACTTCTTGAAAAGTTCGTTTTGCTGATTCGGTGTTCCTAAAGCTTTAATTAGTGATTGTGGAAGCCACTTTGCGAATCAGCAAGTAGAAAAGGTGTTGAAAAAGTATGGAGTTAATCATAGGTTTTCCACTTCTTACCACCCTCAAAAGAGTGGTCAAGTTGAGAACGCTAACCAGGCATTGAAGAGAATTCTAGAGAAAATGGTAAAGGATAACTAGGCTATTTGGGTGAAAAAGTTGGATGATGCATTGTGGGCGTTTAGAACAATCTACAAGACACCTATTGGAATGACACCTTACCGTTTGCTTTATGGTAAGACGTGTCATTTTACGGTAGAAGTTGAAAATAAGGCTTATTGGGCGTTAAAGAATTGTAATCTAGATTTAGTGGAAGCCGGTGAGAAAAAGTTTTGCAACTTCACGAGTTAGATGAGCTTAGATTGCAAGCTTATGAGAATTCAAAGCTATACAAGGAACGCACCAAAGTGTGGCATGACCGGAAGTTGAAAATGAGGAAGGAGTTTAAGGCTGGAGATAAGGTACTTTTATTTCAGTCTCGTTTAAAGTTAAAACAACCAAAGCTTAATCCTCGGTGGACCGGACCGTATACGATCAAACATGGTTATCCTTCCGGTTATGTTGAGTTGTTTAAAATGAATGTTGGAAGCTTCATTGTAAATGGCCACCGTTTAAAGTTATATAACAAAGAAGATGTTGGATGCGAGTGGGAGGCACTCGCGATTTACCCCAAGGACAAATGAATTCGGGGTCGAGTCTCGCTTAGGACTCGTCAAAAAACTAAGCAATCGCGGAAACAAAACCGAGTATGTATCCTTTTATGGTTAGTTAGTTTTTTTAATTTATTTTATTTTAGTTTCAGCTTTTAAAAAAATCATGTTAAAATATCAAAACACGATCCAGGTTTGGCATTTGGGATCATGTTCACCTGTTGATTTTGGTTACATAAGACTTTGAACGTACAAACATGATCCGTGTTGGCGTTTGGGATTGCGTTACCTAGTGTAAAACAGTGACAAAATGTTTTTCAATCTATTAACGCGATCCGGCTTAGTTATTCGGGATTGCGTTTTCATTCAAAAATCAGTGTAAGTTCAAAATTGAACTTCATTATGCGATCCGGGTTGAGTATTGCGATCGCGTTCTTCAGTGGGTCACGGGTACCTGGGTTAAATCCTTAATCAAGCAAACTAAAATCCACACACACGACTTTTTCTTTTCTCTTCCGAAACCCAAAACTAACCCAAACTACCTAAAATCGATTTCTATCATAAATCTTGCAAGGATTTCCCAATTCAAACACTAATTCACCATGGCTAACTTTCTTAAGGTATAATCAATATCCATTTTTGTGTTTGATTGCAAGAAATTTTGGGAATTCTGCATGAATTCGGGTTTAGTATAATCTAAGTGCGGGGATGTTGTAATGGCTTTCTTTTCTTCATTTTCATGCTTCATTGATTACCTATAACTTGTTTATTCCTTAGATCCATGTTTAACTTGCATACATTGTTGCCTCATGAAATTAGGGTTTGTGGTTTAATCTGATTTGGGTGAGTGTTTGTTGATGTTTGGTGTTACTTTGCATGAACCTCATGATTGCTATGCTTAATAACACTTAATTGTTGATTAATTTCAATTGTTGGGGTAGATTATGCAATTAGGGTTCATGTGAATTAGGGAAGAAGATAAAGTTGACTTTTTGGGTCAACATTTGACTTTGTTTTCATGACTTTTGATCGTAATGCATTACTTGATTATAATTGTGTGAATTTGATGTAATATTCAAGTATATGATTGATATTAACATTATGAAACATGTTGTAAGTGGTCAATTTGATTGAAGATGATGGTACATTGAATTAATTAACATGTAATCTTGATTGTAAGACTTGTCTGGCTTAGATTTTGTTATACATTGTGATGTTCCAGCATTGTTTGATATTAGATTGCATGTTTTGTTTGAGAGGTTTGCGTGTGTCATTGTGTTGGTTAATGGTATGTACCTAGGAGGGTTGTACTTGTTTAGACTAAGTTGGTGTTTCAGGATTAAGTTTTGGAATGTTTAATCTTGTGATTAATATATATGTCTTGAGATTTTTGTGAGATGCTTAGTTTTACACGTTGATCGCTCATTTTGTGGATTGATGACTAATTGAGGTTTATGCTAACGCTAACATTTTCTACAACCATATGTTTTGTCTTATGTTTGGTGTTACAGAGAGCTCGAGGCAACAAAGGAAAAGGCAAGGAATCAACCTCCGGGAGCGTACTGACCTTATCCCTTGCTTCTCTGCTTGTTCCGGAGTCAATGCACCCAAATTTAAAATTCACAAAGAAGAATTGTTCATGGAAGTTCAACGTATACAATGAGAACTTGCTAAAACTTCAAGACAAAGACATTGTCCATCCGCGCTTAATTGATTGGTGTCCATTGGAAGAAGCGGGGAAAGCTAGGTCCATAAGGATTACTCTTACTCAATTTATAAAGAGTAGATGGGATGGGTTTACTTATAGTGTGCAGGATTGGGAGACATTGTTCGCCATCAAAGAACCAATCTACGCTGAGCTGTGTCTAGAGTTCTTTTCAACAGTCGAGATGCTTAAAATTAAAACAATGAAAGATCCTTTGTTGGGGTTCTCTCTAGGGGGTAAAGATAGGGTGATGAGTTTAATGGATATGGCGGTGTGTTTGAACATTTATGATGATGATGTGATCAATGCTAATTATTTTGAGGATTACATTTTTCAAGGTGCATGGTTGGACGAATTTGGAACACTGTTGGATACCATGTGGCGGAAGCTGAGTGACACCCCATATAATTCAAGGGGTGATATCGCGTAAAAAGTCACGTTTTTACTACCGATATCTCTCTCATTCTAGAACGATTCTTGGAAAATAAGCTCAGATAATGTTCAAATCAATGAGAATCTGCCAAGAAGGTCAAAACAAGGTTGCACGATAAAAATCAAGCAAAACGGATGAAAAACGAAGATTCCACGCACGTTTGAAGATTCAAGGCATCAAAACAAGATTTAAAGACTAAAGTGCCCATCATCAACATCCATCTTATCCAAGATGTTCATTTTCAAAATACGAGTCTAATAGAAGAAGAATCAACAAAAACGGATAAAGAATGAAGATTCTACGCCCGTCGGAAAATTCAAATGATTCGTACGCAATATCTGGAGATAGGAAGCTCAATTTTGGAATTACTTTTCATCAAAGTCTTCGTTTTTGAAAAATGAATCCAACGAAAAAGAATCAACAAAACGGACGCATAACGAAGAAAACACGCACGAATTAAGAAACAAAGTAAAAGACGGCGAACCGGGGCGGGTGGCAGCCAGCCGCCGCTGGCCACCACCAGGCCACCGCCGGCCACAATGGTGCCACACCTTTGCACGATTGTACGTACCTGGTGCACCACCTTTTCCACCTTTTGCTAAAGTGCTCCTCAAGATGCTAACATGAGCCGGATTTCTCCTATAAATAGGAGGCATGAGGCTTCATTTCAACACACACCTTAGAAATACCAAAAACACACTTTACACACCATATGTATGAGTGATATTACTTTCTTACTTTCTCATTCTATTAGGCTAGTTAGGAAGCTTGTTTAGAGTAGAACAAAAGCAAGGAACATCTTGTAATCTTGGGTGTACGCTTGGAATTACGCTTATTAATTCAAGTCTATTCCTTTTCGCATTCTAATCTGGGTTCTTTCTTTCCTATTCTATCTTAATTAAATATGTAAGCTTTAATTATGCTAGAATTAAATCGTGCCATGATTAGCGGGTAGATTACTATTGTATTTGTTGTGATGTAGTTAGCATATATAATTATGGGATGACTTTAAATACGTCGTGAAATAATATGACAACCCCTATTCGACTGTTTACTTGGTTTAGTGTTGGAAATGCTTTTAAGCAAAGTACATACGTATGGAAGCCGGTAAACGATCGAAGGTAGTTGTATTATGGATCGACGTTATAAAAATGAAAACTTTATGAACGGACTTATCGTGTGATCTTAAACCTAAAAATTACATTCGCCTTTCGATTAACAAACGTGATTGTAAACTTGTAAAGAGGAGTCGCGAACCTTAATACTTGGTCAATAATTATCTGCGTCAAAACTATAGTTTAATTGTAACGTCATGCAAGCATCATAAAAAGCAATGTGATTACATGGAATTACCATGAGTATAGTACACTTCCAATCACAATGTAATTATCATGTAAACATCACGAAGCAATTAAATTCACAACGAAAACATCGGTAAATGATTATATACATTGTGAACTACCATAGCATTTTCTGACATGGTCTGGGTTTAACTTTCTGCAAAAAGCCATCAACATTTTAATTAGATTAGTTTAAATTAGTTTAGAGTAGGTAGGCTATAGGCTAAATAACCACTTACGAAAACCTAGGGATTTGTTAATTATATCAAGAAAGGCAAGTTTAAAATCCAATCTAAAATGATACTCTTTCCTAACCTATGAAACCCTAAAGTAAGGTACGCAAGAAATCTAAACATTTTCCCTTGCTTATCACTCTTAAGTTTTATTAATAGGAATTAGTACACAAGTCCGAACATAAACCCTAAGTTAGTTGTTTACAAGACTCATAATCTTTATGGTATTAAGAACGGTTAGACGTATTATGGACTTGCTACTCTATTCCTTCGCCCACGAGCAAATGCGTTCAATAATATGGGTCACTAACTCCCTCACAGGAGAGTGTGGAGAGTTGAGCATCATCTGTCTGATCAGAATCATGACACCTTAGTTCCTCATGACATATTAGTTGATAACCGACTAATAGGGAATCTATTGGTTATACCATAAGTTATAGAATCTTGCAAATAATTCTAATTTAGTTAATCATTTTTCCCATGAAAGTCATCATCCCATATTATTAACTAATGAACTCACAACAAATACTATTTTCCGTTATCTGATTTATTATTACATTTTATTCGCTTTATTTACTTTACTTAGTTAATTGAACCAAACCCCCAATGCACTCTTTTAAAAACCTGTACTAGAAATTGATTGGATCACCTCCGTTTCAATTCAATTTCTCTTTAAGAATGACTCTAAGTCATACTTACCATCTACTAGCCCTTGGTTCAGTATTAGTAAGTCATACTTAGACCTCAGTAAATATAAATTTAAAACACCCTCCGATTGGCGTTGTGATCACTCGCGTTTGCGACGGTCGAACGGCCAAATCAAGTTTTTGGTGCCGCTGCCGAGGAGACTAATTGTCCGATACAGAGGCCCAACCAATCCTGTTTTCTAGTATACCCTTAGGATAAAACCTTATAAAAAAAAATATTTTCTTTATTGTCTGTATTTAGTTAGTGTATGACCTGTTCCCCTAGATCTGCACCGCTTTTTAACTTTCCTGATCCAGAACTTATAATACGCACTATTCGATGAGAAAAGAAGCAATCTGCAATTAGACAAGCAATGGCTGATCGCATCACTCTCGCTGACAACAGTAAGCCCTCTATTGAAGGAAGAGGAGGCCCAATTCTCTACCCAGAAACCCCAGGACAAGCATTCGAGCTTAAGCACCACATCATCCAACTAATCCAAAACCACTATCAATTCCATGGATTACCAAGTGATGATCTGAACTCTCACCTCGACAAGTTCATATCTCTTTCAAACTCCTACAAACAAAATGGAGTTAGCCAAGATACAATCCGATTATATCTTTTCCCTTATTCGCTCACACATCATGCACAAGCATGGTTTGAAGGTTTAGAAACCAGCTCTATCCCTTCATGGACAGTAATGGCAACAAAGTTCCTAACCAAGTACTTTCCGCCCTCTAAACAAACCAAATTCCGAAATGACATCATGAACTTCCACCAAGCTTTTGATGAGTCATTATACACCGCATGGGAACGATTTAAAGGAGCACTAAAGAAATGCCCAAATCACCGACTCGACAAATCTGCACAATTATGTACCTTCTATAATGATTTAGACCCTAACCACCAAACCACCCTCGACGCTGCCGCACAAGGAAGCTTTATGACGAAGAAGGATGGGACCTTGTAGAAAATATGACTATGCATCACCATGATTGGAACTCTGGAGATCACTCGACATCTTCAACACCTCTCGCTGCATCAAATCCAATTCCAGTCGAAGCAATTAAGGTATTAACAGAGAAGATGGACACATTTGTCAAGCAGTTTGGAGAACTTAAAAAACAATAGCATAAAGTACACCAAGTACAAGCCTGTCAAAACTGCACCAACTTGCAACCACCCGGTGAATATCAAGTTGAATATGAAGAGACAGACGGCACCGTTTACTATGCTCAGTATCCCGCTCGACCACAGAATTCTCCACCCAGTTTCAACCAAAATAACAACCAACCTAGAGGACCTCCATTCCCACAAAGAAACAACTGACCTTTCCAACCCCGATACCCACCTAGATACCCACCTTACTCACAACAACAACAACTTGCCTACAACCAATCCCTCGCACTTCCTGGACCCACTTCCGACACAAACCAAACTACTGAACAACCCAACCAGACAAATGCCTCAGCTTCAAGTTCAGAAGACGCCTTTACCCAGTTCATGCAAGGCCAACACATACTCAACCAAAAGACGTCCGCTAGGCAAGACCAAGCCGATCTCTTCATGAGAAATCAATTGGCCGTATTGAAGAACTTGGAAGCTCAAATTGGAAAATTGGCACAACTTCTTGAGAACAGACCCAGAGGAAGTTTGCCTAGCAATACGGTTCACAACCCATATGTTGAGGAGGCAAAGCAAGTTACCACCACCAAGGAAGCAGCCACTCCGCCACCTGCTGCTGTCCCAGTAAAGGAAGAACAAACGGTCAAGACACCAGCTGTGGAAACCACTCCGACCATGAACAAGGAGGTTAGAATCCCTTACCCCGCTAGACTTAAGGTCCAACCTAAGAAATTATCATCTTTTAAGTTAGATGGAAAATTCCTTGATACCATGTCTAGAGTTCCCGGTCGTAATAAGTACATCAGAAAATTGCTATCCACTAAGGATAAACTGCCCGAAGTAAATAACATTCCCCTTAGTTCTGAAACCTCAGCCCTACTTAAGAATAGCCTTCCCAAAAAATTAGGAGACACCGGTAGATTTACAATCCCTTGTTCTATTTACCAATCCGGAGAAATAAGCGCCTTAGCCGACCTAGGAGCTAGCATTAATCTCATGCCCTACTCACTGTTTAAGAGGCTAGAGCTTGAAAACTTGAAACCCACTAAGATGACCGTCCAGCTAGCTGACCAATCCATTAGACACCCAAAAGGAATAGCTGAAAATGTCCTAGTCCAAGTTGACAAATTCTTCTTTCCTACGGATTTCGTGGTAATGGACATCGACGAAGACATAAACACCCCGATTATCCTTGGAAGACCATTCATGAACACAGCCCGAGAAGTGATCGATGTGTACAACCACACGATTGTCCTACGCTCACACAGTGAAAGCATCACTTAAAAGATCGACCAACCAGAATGTACCTCAGAACAAGAAGAATGGTGTGCTCTATCAATAGGCAAATAACCTATAATGATGAATCAGAGCCCGAAGAAGAACAACCTTTCACCCGATCATCAGTTTTTATCTCTGACTCTGAGTATGAACCAGAGGAAGAAGGAGAAGAAGAAACTGAAGAAGAGGAAGAAATGAACGAAGAAATGGAGGACGATGAAGATCACGCTGAATCACCACAAATGGCTGAAGTCAAGAGGATACAAAACTACGAAGATTACTCTTCATCAGAAGAATCCATTGATTATGAAACCCTCCGTCAAGAACTAAAGTTCACTCATGTCAGAAGAATGGGAAACATTCTTGACTCTTATCTCGACCCATCAAAACCTTTCACCCGAACCCGACTCCGAGATATAGATACGTTTGAAGAAGAACTCCGATCATCAAAGCACCCAGACTTATATACTACACTCTATCAGAAAATTGCTGCATATAAGGCAAGGCAAAAAGGTGGCTTTTATGAAGGAAACCTTCAAGACACAACCACGGAAGTTAGGACCATCGAAGTCGACAGTTCCCAACCTTTTAATAACGCCCCCTCAGATGAAGAATTCCACCAATTCCCAGACTCACGTGACAAGGATTCTGAATATAATAGCGAATGTGACGACGGATACGTCAATATTTCTTGCGATGAACGCTCTATTCCCCCTGCTCCAGCAAATTCTCCCATCACCACAACCGAGATATTGGAAATCCCTCTCATAGATACCCACCAGGAGATGATTGACTTGATTGATGAAAATGAAGATGTTCGCATCATCGTAGAAGCTATCAAAGAATCAACCAATGACTACAACGCCGCTCAAAAGCACCTGATAAGGGAAATCGAACGAGAATACGTTTCATACCTCGCCAATTATGGAGAACCAGAACCCCGCGCTCTTCGAAGATATATTCAAGAATTATCCGATTCCCTTCAAGCACAAATCACCAAAGAAGCTCAACAGTCAGAAAGACCCCACTTCCCGATGGGAGAAGTCGAGTTCTACAGCAACCAAAGGTAAATATACCAAAAAGTGTATTGTGCCTTGGCCGGATCTGCTTTTCCCTACTCTTCTAGTCAGAAGGCTATACTTGCATCAATGAGAACCAATCTTGAAAGAGCTACTGGAAACCCACGAAACTATGCCGACATCAGAATGGTGGGAGATCTTAGAATCCTTCTAGATCTCATCGAAACTGGAGAACATCTCACAGCCTCAGAAAATTATAGAATCGTCATTCACTCCACCATTGGTCATCACGTTGAACTAATAATTGATGAGCTGAACGAGTCAGCATATGAAGAAGAAACTCGTGAGGTACCAAGATTCATTCCACACATGTCACAAATCAACTTAGCAACCTATGTGACAACTCGACTGCGCAGAATGTACCAATAAAAAGATGTAGAACTTGACGTTTACCGAAATGGATATCGTGAAATATTCAGCAAGTTAATCTACATCTTCACAGACTCGGATTTTCCATTCAACCTTGAACAACACCAAATCATCAGACAAGTATGCCAAGCAACAAGATCCTTTGGAGGAGATCCCTTGGCTAGTGACTTTGAAGAAGTAAGAACTGAGTTTAATGCTTTAATCGCCTCGATAGGTCGAAACCACCCCCAGCGTGAGGTTGTCTGAACTTACACCTACACCAGAATTGACCTTAATGAACCAGTTACACGATCAGTTAGATACATCAGCTACGGGATGGCAATCCTCGACAGATTGGCCACTGACCACTTCAAAAGCTTCAGAATGGAATCCACCAACCCACCAACTCTTATTGCCGACATGACAGAGCAATTCCTCCAATACTTTCCTCCAAGATACGCCCTACCTAGAATCCATAGTGACCACTCCAGCACTAGGGACGCATCCAACATCATCTGAAGAAGAAAGGACTAAGTCAAGCTCTCGACTTTAAAAGAGCGCTTCTCGGGAGGCAACCCGTGTTTTTAAAATTTCTGCAAATTTTACTTTCCAAGAAGTGATGAAATCTCCGACTATCTTTCACACAAGGATCATACATGCCCCAGCCTACAAGAAAGTATCAACACCCGAAGAATTGTATATCCAACGTGTTCACACCTATGAGACCAATCACAAGAAGACTTGATCAAGAATGCACCTATAAAGACGAAGTCCGACAGATGCAAGCAAAAGGAATACTGCAACTACCGGGGAGTACTTCTATACCATCTCTTTCACTCGTTATAAATATACCATATCCATTATACTTATCACTAAGTGTGGGATTCAAACCCAACACACACCGCTAAAAGAATATGTATTAGATGTTTCAACTTCTAAGTGTGGGATTTTCACCCCGGACAGAGCTTAGAATAACATCGAGGATGATGTTCCTTTATGTATTGGATAGCAGTAGTTGCAATACTATGAAATGGATAATGGTATATGCTTGATTCTAAAATTGTTGCTCTTTAGACCATCCTTCTCCAAAAAGAAACTCGAAAAAAAAAGAGGGAAATTTTTCAAAATTGAGTTAAAAAAAAAGGGCGTCAATCCTCCAAAAAATTCCAAACTTCACCAAAAAGAAACCAATGAAAAACCAACAAAACCCCCTCTCACATCACCAACACTTCACCCCAAAAACCGTACATCACTTCCCTTAGGATGATTGTGGCTAGATCGACTTCGCGCTCACCAAAAAGGTAACGATTTGATCCTCGATCAAGCCTATGACGATAAAATGATACATGACTGGCATTCAGAGTGATTGATAATACTA
Source organism: Pseudognaphalium luteoalbum (assembly GCA_963422505.1). Taxonomy (NCBI): domain Eukaryota; kingdom Viridiplantae; phylum Streptophyta; class Magnoliopsida; order Asterales; family Asteraceae; genus Pseudognaphalium; species Pseudognaphalium luteoalbum. Next base: position 45,775,517 of record OY730193.1, on the reverse strand, counting down.
GAATAGGAAACCCTAAACACTTTGAGTGATTAGAGTGACCACTTTGAGAGAATCGCCTAGTCATGTATCCAAGATCAAAGATCAAAAGCATGCTCCTAATGATTACAAAACCTTGTTTTTCAAAGAACAAATATTTCATTTTTCCCAAAAACCCCCCCTTTAGTAAAAAGTTCTGCCTCAAAATATTTCATTAACTGCTTATCTGTAACCATGTTGAAACGAGTTTGCTTGAGGACAAGCAAAGTTCTAAGTGTGGGATACTTGATATCGCGTAAAAAGTCACATTTTTAGTACCGATATCTCTCTCATTCTAGAATGATTCTTGGAAAATAAGCTCAGATAATGTTCAAATCAATGAGAATCTGTCAAGAAGGTCAAAACAAGGTTGCACGATAAAAATCAAGCAAAGCGGATGAAAAACGAAGATTCCACGCACGTTTGAAGATTCAAGGCATCAAAACAAGATTTAAAGACTAACGTGCCCATCATCAACATCCATCTTATCCAAGATGTTCGTTTTCAAAATACGAGTCTAACAGAAGAAGAGTCAACAAAAACGGATAAAGAATGAAGATTCTACGCCCGCCGGAAGATTCAAATGATTCGTACGCAATATCTGGAGATAGGAAGCTCAATTTTGGAATTACTTTTCATCAAAGTCTTCTTTTTTGAAAAATGAATCCAACGAAAAAGAATCGACGAAAACGGACGCATAATGAAGAAAACACGCACGAATTAAGAAACGAAGCAAAAGATAGCGAACCGGGGTGGGTAGCAGCCAGCCGCCGTCGGCCACCACCAGGCCGCCGCCGGCCACCATGGTGCCACACCTTTGTGCGATTGTACGTACCTGGTGCACCACCTTTTTATAAAGTGCTCCTCAAGATGCTAACATGAGCCGGATTTCTCCTATAAATAGGAGGCATGTTGGGATCTGAGCAGAATTGATCAAGTGTTGAAGTCTTGCCACTGTTAGTTCAATTGCTTGCCACTGCTAGAAGGATTGAAGAACTAGCCACTGCTAGTGTATTTGTAGCAGCAGTGCCACTGTTAATGTAATTATACTTGGTATCTGTAATAGGAACTTACTACCACTGTTGGTATAAAGTAAGTTACTCCCACTGTTGGTGTTTATAAGTCGGTTAGAGTTATTTATGGGATAGATTTGAATACCATAATAACTAGAGATTGTATAAGACTCTATGTATTATAAATAGAGATCCTTAGACCTAGATTAGGTTAAGATTAGTTTTACGCAGCTTCAAGGTTTTCTGTAACCCTAATACTTAAGTGTATTCGTCTTATATCATTAATAAGATTCAAGCTTTTGATAATCAATTGTGTATTACAAGTTATTATAATTCTTGATCTTCTTAATATTATTGAGTGTAATTCCACAACTTCTCAATAATAATTCAAGGCTTATTGAATAGTTTATTAGATTATTTTGGGTTTAACAAGTGGTATCAGAGCATTGGTTAAGCTTTGAATACAAGAAGATCTAGTATTACTGTTTGATTGATTTTTAAAATTGTTTATTGAATCAATGGCAACAGAAGGTAATGAAGGAATCCAGGCAATTAAGATCCCCATGCTTAGACCTAATGAGTTTGATCTTTGGAAGAACAAGATCAAACAATACATGCTTCTCACAGATTATCAGATGTGGGAAGTAGTGGTTAATGGTCCTGCAGTAACCCGTGATAGTGATGGTGTTGAACAGCCTAGAGCACCATCAACTTCTGAAGCAGAAAGAAAGGTTAGATCTATAGAGTATAAAGCACTAAGTACTCTGTTGTTGTCTATTCCCAACGAATATCAAAGAAGGTTTGTAGCATGTCAAGATGCTAAAGTTCTTATGGAGGCTATTGAAAAGAGATTTGGTGGTAATGAAAGCACTAAAAGGAATATAAGATCTCTATTGAAACAGCAATATGAGAACTTCAACTCTGCAAAGTCAGAAACTTTGACTCAAACCTTTGACAGGTTTACAAAGTTAGTAGGAGATCTGGAGAATCATCAAGTGAAAATTGATAAGGATGATTTAAACAGAAAGTTTTTGAGGTCATTGGATGAGGAATGGACAATCTACACAGTAGGGTTAAGACAAAGTGCAGATTTGGAGTCAAAAGAGCTTGAAGATATCTATAATGATCTTAGGAACTTTGAAACTGAAGTGGAAAGCAAGAAGCAGGGATCTGCAAACATCAACAACAATGCAGCTTTCATGTCTATGGATGGAACTAAAGCAGAGTCAAGTCACAAAGGCTCTGCTTACGTTTCAGGAGGATATGGATCATCATCAAACTGCTCGAATGATCAGATATTGGAATCTTTCTTTGCTAGTAATGTGAACTCTTCACTTACAAATGAAGACTTAGAACAATTTGATGGAGATGATCTTGAAGAGATGGATATCAAATTGCAAATTGCTTTAATCACTCAGAGGGCAAAATGATTTATGCAAAGAACTGGGAGGAACAACTTTGCATATAAAAGGAATGATGCTAGTTGGTTTGATAAGAGCAAGATTGAATGCTTCAACTGTCATAAGATGGGGCACTTTGCTAGAGAATGCAGAAGTCCAAAGAATGAACAGAATGGTAGTGGTAATGGACAAAGAAATGGAAGCAATGTGGTTCAAACAAAGAATGTACCAATCCAGAGTGCTTCATCAAATGCGTTTGTTTCTATGGATGGATGTGGATGGGACTGGAGCGATCAAGAAGAGCATGAAGTAAAGAATCAGTGCTTCATGGCAATTGCTGAATCTGACAAGAAGTCAGAAATTCCTTATGAGGTACAAAACAAATTATGTTCTGCTATTTGTAAACAAACTGTTAAACATTACAGGGATCATAATCAGAAAGTGTGTGATGAACTAAAACAATGGGAAATCAAAAGTAAACACACCATATCAGCAATTGAAAATCTTGAAAAACAGATAAATGCATATGAAGTCAATGAAACACAGTTTAAATATGACATTGCGTATGCTAAGTGGGAAAGAGACACTTTTAAAGATAAGGTAGATTTGTTAACTAAGAAACTTGCTGAAGTCACATGTGAGAGCGATAGCATAAGACTTAATGTAAGTAACTTAGAAAATGCATCCAAAAGTGTTAATAAACTTATCAATTCACAGATTCATGATAAGCTTAAGACTGGATTAGGATACAATAATGTACCTCCTCCTTATAACAACAACTACTTTCCTTCCAAAACTGATATTGATATCAATTCTCTTAAAGAAGGAATGAATGATGATTTAAAAAAGGCTGATCCAGTTAAGAGTTTAGAAAAAGATTTGGATGTTGATAAAGTTAAAATTAGTGATTGGAGTGAGGAAGATGATCAGAGTGATAGTACATCTGAAAGTTTTGAATCATCTAATTCTTCAAGTGAAGGTAGCAAAAAGGTTACTGGCCTAGTTTCTGAACTAAATGTTGATAAATTAGAAGAGGGTAAAAGATTGTTTCAAGAACAGGCTAAAGAACAAATAAAATAAGTGATCAATACTAATAAGTCTAGAAAGGGTCTAGGATTTGTTAGTAAAACAGTTAAGCAGGAGTCAAAATCTGTGACAAATTTGAATGATAAATGTATTAACTGTGATTGCAAAACAAGACTTTCTTCACCAAAACCTTTTACTAAGACTGCACCTAGAGGCAATCAAAGAAATTGGAACCAAATGGTTTCACAAAGATTGGGGCAGAATTTTCAAGTGGTAAAAGAAAAGTCTTGTTATATCTGTGGAAAAACTAATCATCTTCAACATGATTATTATCACAATCCTAAGAATTTCACTAGGGTTGTGAAACCATTATGGACAGCAGCAAACATGATTAACAAACAAAATTTCAAATCAAAAGTTAATCATGTTGCCACTGTCAAGAGGATGAAGAATATGGCTAACAGTGGTACAACTGCAGCCACTGCTACTAATGCTGCAGTGATACCAACAAATAAAGCCAACAGAGGTAAGAAGACTAATACAGTGGGAAGTGTTACCACTGTTAAGCATGCAGCCACTGCTAGTGTTAAAAATTCCAAAAGAATGTTTACACCAAGTATGGCTACCACTGCTAGAATAATTAACACAAGCCTAAGGGTTACCACTGTTAGGCCAATTCCCACTGTTAAGTCTGAAATTAGTTGGGTTTGGAAACCAAAGAACACTGTTGCATCCAAAGTTTTCAAATCTAACAGTGCATCAAAATCAATTGTCTTCCAGAGAGTTGATTTTAATGATGCACACGGGAAACCCAAGACCAAATTGGTTTGGGTTCCCAAGAGAAACTAATTCTCTTTTTGATGTTTGTGCAGGGCAAGCCAAAGAGCTTATGGCATGTTGATAGTGGTTGCTCAAGGCACATGACTGGAGACAAAGGAAAGCTACAGGATTTCAAATCTTTTGATGGAGGGTATATAGAATTTGGAAGTAATCCCAAAGGTGGGAAAATTACGGGCAAAGGAATAGTGCAAAGTGATAAGATAAGTTTTCATGATGTGTATTTTGTGGAACAGTTGAGGTACAATTTGCTAAGTGTGAGTCAAATCATAGATAAAAAGAATCCAGTCTATTTTACTGATACCAGAAACATGATTTTAATGAGAATTCCAAGGAAAGATAATGTATATAAGTGTGACTTAGCAAACATGTCACCTCAATCTGAATTAAACTGTCTTATTTCAAAAGCAGGTTTGAATGAATCTGAATTGTGGCATAGAAGGATGTGTCACATGAATTATAAAACCATTAATAAACTTGTCAAAAATAAGCTTGTTAGAGGTTTGCCTGAAAAGGTATATTCATGTGATGATCATTGTGTTTCTTGCCTAAAGGGAAAGCAACACAAAACTTCTTTTAAGTCCAAATCTGTGAATACCAACTGCACACCCTTACACTTATTGCATATAGACTTATTTGGACCAACCAATATAAGTAGTATAGGGAAAAGGTCTTACTGCCTTGTCATTATTAATGATTACACTAGATTTACATGGGTTTTCTTTCTTAGAACAAAAGATGAGACAGATGAAATACTTAGATCATTTATAACTAAGATGGAAAATCAATTGGATAAAAAGGTTAAAATCATCAGGAGTGATAATGGAACAGAGTTTAAAAATCATGAGATGGATAAATTCTGTGAAGTTAAAGGTATTAAGAGAGAGTTTAGTGCACCTAAAACTCCTCAACAAAATGGAGTAGTAGAGAGAAGGAATAGGACATTAATTGAGGCTGCTAGAACTATGTTATCTGATGCAAAATTGCCTATGTCCTTCTGGGCAGAGGCAGTTAGCACAACTTGCTATGTTCAGAATAGGGTACTAGTTGTTAAGCCTTATAACAAAACACCATATGAACTGCTGTTTAAGAACAAACCTTTGGTTAGTTTCTTAAAATCCTTTGGATGTCCTTGTACCATTTTAAATACCAAAGATCACTTAGGAAAGTTTGAAAGCAAGGTAGATGAGGGTGTCTTTGTTGGTTACTCCATTCAAAGTAAGGCTTATAGGGTATTCAATCAAAGGACCAGGGTGATAGAAGAATCAATGAACATCACTTTTAATGAAAATATCACTAATCCAGATGGAAAAGGTCCAAAGTCTTTGTTTGATATTGATGCACTTAATTCTGCTTTTAGATATACAAATGTAGACTCTAGTGCAGGTACAAGTACAGGTTCAAATGCAGGAACAAGTGATGAATGTGGTACATCTGAATCAGGAATGTCATCTGGAAAGAAGAAAGATTCAGTGGAATACATTGTATTTCCAATATGGTCTCCTGATCCCCCGGAAGTGTTTGAAACTGATCAGTCAAAGTCAACACAGAGTTTAGAGTCAGAAGAATCAGATGAACCATCCATTAAGCTTGTTGAATCTGACAGACAAAGCATGGAAGACAGTGAAGAAGAAAGTGAGATGAGTCCAACACAACAACTTGATAAGGAGAAGGAGAAGATAGATTATCTGAATTATATGAGTTCTACTCCTTTGTCAAAAAGGATCTCAAGAGAGTCATCAAGTGAAAGGTCTGGACAAGATGGTAATTATACCAATTTGGAAACTGAGATACCTGAAACTCCTACATCCAAATACACTGTTCATAGAGATCATCCTCTTGAACAAGTAATTGGTGATGTTGGTTCTACTGTGCAAACTAGACAGCAGACCATGATCAATGAAGAGGAACTCCATACTTCTTTATATGTATGTTTCTTATCTCAAACTGACCCAAAGAAGGCAGTGGAAGCTCTAAAAGATCCCAGTTGGATTGAAGCAATGCAGGAGGAATTGCTACAGTTCAAGATACAGAATGTGTGGACCTTAGTTGATCTACCAAAGGGAAAAAGGGCTATAGGCACAAAATGGATCTTTAAGAACAAAAAGGATGAAAGGGGTATTGTAATTAAGAATAAGGCAAGGTTGGTGGCACAAGGTTATACACAGGAAGAAGGTATTGATTATGATGATGTGTTTACTCCTGTTGCAAGAATAGAAGCAATCAGGTTATTCTTGGCATATGCTTCATATCATGGATTTAAAGTTTATCAAATGGATGTCAAGAGTGCCTTTCTGTATGGGGCTATTGATGATGAAGTTTATGTTTGTCAACCACCTGGATTTGAAGACCCCAAGTATCCAGATAGAGTATGCAGATTGGATAAGGCTCTATATGGCTTGCATCAAGCACCTAGAGCCTAGTATGAAACTCTATCTGTTTACTTATTGGAGAATGGTTTTAAAAGAAGTACCATTGACAAAACACTGTTCACCAAGAAGGCTCACAATGATATTCTGTTGGTGCAAGTGTATGTTGATGATATCATTTTTGGTTCTAATAATGATATATTGTGCAAGGAGTTTGAGAAGTTAATGCATCAGAAGTTCAAGATGAGTTCTATGGGGGAACTTACTTTCTTTTTGGGACTTCAAGTCAAGCAGAGGACTGATGGCATTTTCATCAACCAAAACAAGTATGTTAAAGACATTCTGGACAGATTTGGTTACTCAGATGCTAAAATAGCTAGCACACCAATGGAGACACACAAGGCATTACATGCAGATCTTGAGGGGGAGGATGTAGATGTGCATCTCTACAGATATATGATTGGCTCCCTCATGTATCTCACCTCATCTAGACCAGACATAATATTTGTTGTGTGTGTGTGTGCTAGATATCAAGCCAATCCCAAGTAATCACATTTGTATGCAGTAAAGAGGATCTTTAGATATTTAAAGGGTCAACCACAATTGGGCCTTTGGTATCCCAAGAGTTCTTTCTTTGAGCTCATGGCATTCACAGATAGTGATTATGGTGGTGAGAATCTGGACAGGAAGTCTACATCAGGGGGTTGTCAATATCTAGGAGAAAGATTGGTAACATGGCAATGCAAGAAGCAGACCACTGTATCCACTTCAACAGCAGAAGCAGGGTATGTTGATGCATCAAGCTGTTGTGCACAAGTGCTTTGGATTCAGAATCAAATGCTGGATTATGGTCTGACTTTTCTAAATACTCCTATTTATATTGATAATAACTCTGCAATTAGTATCATTAACAATCCTGTTAAGCATTCTAAGGCCAAACATATTGATATTCGATATCATTTCATAAGAGATTGCAATGAAAAGAGATTGATCCAAATCTTTAAAATTCATACTGATAATCAATATGCAGATCTTTTCACAAAGGCTTTCGATGTGGGAAGGTTTACATTTTTGGTCACCAATATTGGAATGATCAATCTAACTTAAACTATGTTTGGTATTAGAATAGATACTAACAGTGGTTCTTTATACAGAACAGTGCTTTATGTTCCAAGTGTTTACCACTGTTAGCTTTCAGTTGCTCAGTTGATACCACTGTTAGAACATTCTAGCCACTGCTCCTTATAAAGTTGCCACTGCTTGTAAACTTGTGTATATTACTGCTACTGTTTTTGTTTTCTAGCTAACCACTATGCAGGTTCCTAGCTACTGTCAGAAGACATTGCTACTGCTGGAACTAACATTTTATTTGTTTTGTTTTGTTTTATTTAGTTTTGATAAAAAAAAATCTGCTTATAAAGCTAAGTGCTTGGCACTGCTAGTACTAAGCTTTGGTTACCTTGGTCGGTTGCCACTGCTAGTGCTACTAGCTGCTGTTAGCTTTGCAAGTACTTTCTTTGAGTGTTTGAAAAATTAAATGTTTGCCACTGTTAAGGTATTTTATCATACCTTTCTACTGTTAGTTATGTTGGGCAATGCCACTGCTAGTTATTTTTCTAGGGCTTGGCTCTGTTCTTATGACTAACAGTATATAAACTTTGAACACTTCAATTTTTCATTACGCTTTCTTATTTTCACACATAACCACTGCGATTAAACTTCAAATCAAACCCTCACTTCTATTACAATCAATTTAACAGTCATGGCTTCTTCTTCAACCGATCTTACATTAAGTGTTTATGAAGAACACAATATGATCGCCTTTTTGATGAAACCCTCATCGGCGCAAAATTTCACACAAATTGTGGATTTTCTGCGTTCGAGTTATATCTTTCATGCGCTTACCATATCTCCAAGGGTTTCAAGGGGTCATTTGAACGAATTTTGGAAGAATGACCGATTGGAAGTGATTGAGGGCAACAATCAAGTGGTTTCTACGGTTCAAGGAACCAAGGTGGTGATATCAGAGGATTCTCTTCGAGAAGTACTTCTTCTTGATGATGCTACAGGTATATCCTCTATTGATGACAGAGATTTGTATGCTAATCTTAGATTAATGGGGTATGAGGGTGATTACACACGTTTTACCTTTTTTAAATCACTCTTTAGTCCTCAATGGAAATTTTTAATACATACACTTTCCACTGTTTGTCATCAAAACGAACTGCTTTCAATGAATTTGGCACCCAAATAGCCTATGCACTTGTGTGTTTGGCTCAGGGTCAAAAATTTAATTTTTCAAAATATATACTTGAAGGCATGATAAGAAATATTACAAAAGGGAAAAAGGATATGTTCATTATGTATCCTAGATTTGTGCAACTTGTTTTAAATAAACAAATTCCTGATTTAGTTGCACAGGAACTTATTATTGGTGTTAGTACTCTTTCTGCTAGAACTTTTACAGAGATGAGTAAGAATACCAATAAGAAGTATTTTGGGAAGGATACAACATTTTTTTCTACAATGCTTCCTGTTTCTTCCACCACAGATGTAGTACTACCAACTACATTTGAACCAATTGGTGACAGGCCAGTAGTACCAACTGAGTCTGAACACACACCAATTGGGGGTGCTAAAAGAAAACAAGGGAACAAGCAACCTACCCACTTACAACCAAAGAAAAAGAAAAGAAAACAGGCAAGTGAGGTTCCTGCTACTCACTTGTCTCAGCCATCAATTTTATCACAACAAGTGACCCCACAGGAGATGGGTGGTCATTCTGGAAGGGCTGCCACTACTCCTACTAGTCCACTGACAGAGGAGGGCAGTGGTAACATCAATAAGACCCAACCAGATGCAACTTCTAATGCTGAACCTACGGGTAATGAAGCAGGTGAAGGTCCCAGTACCAAGAAAAAGAGAACTTCTGTTGACCATGCTAGGCATGAGGCAGAAGATGATTTTGTCAATGATTCATCTAGGAGGTCACACTCTAATGATGATGAGACTAGACCTCACATTGAATTGACGAATGTACAATTGACAGAGGCAGTTGATTTACTTTGGGAGAAATTGGTGAAGGAGAAAAGGGTGAATAAAGCTCAAGATGTTAAAATTGCAGAGCAAGCTGCTAAGATTTATGAGCAGGGGAAAGAAATTGATGAACTCAAAGAAAGGCTTGCTGTGTTAGAAGCTTTATTGGTGAAGAACACTTCCAACAAGGGGGAGAATACTGCAGAGGAAGAGTTCAATGATAATGTTTTTATGTATGATCATGAGGATGAGGTTGTGGGTGAAACAGATGCTATGTCTAATGCTAACACTGAAGTCTTGGAAGATGATATACAGACTGAAATTGTTGAAAGTGTTATGCAAAAGACTGTGGAAAGGGTTGATGGTGAAACAGAGGTAATTATTGATGTAGAAGATGGTGAAGAGGTGGTACCACCAGTGGATGATTTGGTGAGTATGGAAACTGAACAGATGGAAGGTGATGGTGATGGTGATGATGCAAAGGCAGAGGGGGAGTCAAAGCCAAGATCAGATCCTAAAGTTACATATGGTAGGAAGAAATCAGTACCATTGTTCAGTATAAGAGCTAAAAAGATGGAAGAAATCAGAAAATCCAAGTCAAGTAGTCCCACTGCTAAAGTGGATACCACTGCTACTGCTAACACTACCACTGCTACCACAACTCAACAACCCACTGCTACAACTACTACAAACCCACCAACCACTGCTAGAACTCCAGAAGTACCTTTTGTCATCAAAGAGTCTAGAGTGGACAAACCTGAGTCTAAGCTTCCAAAGATTGATCCAAAAGACAAAGGTAAGGGTAAATTGGTAGAAAAGCCAAAATCAAAGGTCAAACTGGTACAAAGGAGCGTTGAGCATGATCATGAATATGCATTCAGGTTGCAAGCAGAGTTGGATGAGCAGGAGAGGGTAAGAACAGAAAAGCGAGCATCTGAGGTGTAGAGGTCAGTGCCTATACAGAGGTCAGTGCATACATCTGATGTTGATGAAGTGGATGTTATGCTTGAGAATGGTCAGATTGTGAAAATGACTAAAGAAGCTAGCAGAGTGTATGCAGATATGAGAGCAAAGGGGTTAAATGATGATACTGTGTATCATGCTTATGAAGAAAAGAAAAAGGGTAATCCTCTGCAAATGGCTTTAAAGAAGAAAATTGAAAGAGAGAAGAAGGAGAAATTGGAAAAAGAAGTTGCTAGGAGGAGAGCAAAGAAACCAACCAAAACTGATTTGAAAAATGATCTGGTGTGTAAACTTAGAGGAGGTAGGATTCCCACTTTGAAATTGAGAAGGATGTCATTGGAAAGATTGCAAGAGATATACAATAATGATCCATTTGTGAATCCTGAAGCAAGACAAAGATTGGAAAAGAAAAAGAAAGAAGATGCTGAGATTCAGAAAAGGTTGCAGGAAAGATATGATCAAATTGATGAGGAGTTGGAGAAAGAAAAGGAATAGAGACTGAAAATTGAAGGAATTAAAAGATCATTTGCAAAGTTTCAGGAGTTGGATGACCAAATAGATGATTTGGATAGAGAGGAAGAGGTGATAGAAAACATGTTTGTGGAAAAGATTGATAGAACTGAGAATACTAATGTAATTGATGAAGATTTTTCTGAGATTATTAAATGGGAAGGAATTTGTTTTGGATCCAGTATTGAGTCATCTGAAATAAGGATTGAAAGAAAGAATGGAGTTGTAAGATTTCACAAGTCAATGCAGGATATTCTGAAAAGAGTTCACAAATTTGATATATATGATATGTACAAGCTTGGTTTGGAGAAGGATGTAAATAAGATGAAATTTGCTCTTGAAAGGCACATATGGGAATGGTTGCAGATGATGTTTGAACCAGAGTTATATGGTGATATATTTTTATGTGCTGAGTTGGTTGCTTACTGGAGACATTTTGCTAGAGCAGGAGTGCATTGTATTTCTCTCAAGAATGGTAAATATGTGTATATGTTGGAAGAGAGAGAGTACATTCTGAGCATAGTACTGTTGAAGCAACTAATTGAGAAGAAATTGCAAGTTGCAGTGAAGACTGAAAAAGGCAGAGACATTATCTACTGGATTATGAATCAATACTACAAGAGAGATCAAGCAAGCAAGAAAAGATAAAACTCTCCTACAAAAGAATGAAGTTGATTGAAGAAACTTAATGCAATGCAGATTGATTAAGTTTAGGGGGAGATTGTTGGGATCTGAGCAGAATTGATCAAGTGTTGAAGTCTTGCCACTGTTAGTTCAATTGATTGCCACTGCTAGAAGGATTGAAGAACTAGCCACTGCTAGTGTATTTGTAGCAGCAGTGCCACTGTTAATGTAATTATACTTAGTGTCTGTAATGGGAACTTACTACCACTGTTGGTATAAAGTAAGTTACTCCCACTGTTGGTGTTTATAAGTCGGTTAGAGTTATTTATGGGATAGATTTGAATACCATAATAACTAGAGATTGTATAGGACTCTATGTATTATAAATAGAGATCCTTAGACCTAGATTAGGTTAAGATTAGTTTTACGCAGCTTCAAAGTTTTCTGTCACCCTAATACTTAAGTGTATTCGTCTTATATCATTAATAAGATTGAAGCTTTTGATAATCAATTGTGTATTACAAGTTATTATAATTCTTGATCTTCTTAATATTATTGAGTGTAATTCCGCAACTTCTCAATAATAATTCAAGGCTTATTGAATAGTTTATTAGATTATTCTGGGTTTAACAAGGCATGAGGCTTCATTTCAACACACACCTTAGAAATACCAAAAACACACTTTACACACCATATGTATTAGTGATATTACTTTCTTACTTTCTCATTCTATTCGGCTAGTTAGGAAGCTTGTTTAGAGTAGAACGAAAGCAAGGAACATCTTGTAATCTTGGGTGTACGCTTGGAATTACGCTTATTAATTCAAGTCTATTCCTTCTCGCATTCTAATCTGGGTTCTTTCTTTCCTATTCTATCTTAATTAAATATGTATGCTTTAATTATGCTAGAATTAGTTCGTGCCATGATTAGCGGGTAGATTACTATTGTATTTGTTGTGATGTAGTTAGCATATATAATTATGGGATGACTTTAAGTACGTCGTGAAATAATATGACAGCCCCTATTCGACTGTTTACTTGGTATAGTGCTGGAAATGCTTTTAAGAAAAGTACATACGTATGGAAGCCGGTAAACGACCGAAGGTAGTTGTATTATGGATCGACGTTATAAAAATGGAAACTTTATGAACGGACTTATCGTGTGATCTTAAACCTAAAACTTACATTCGCCTTTCGATTAACAAACGTGATTGTAACCTTGTAAAGAGGAGTCACGAACCTTAATACTTGGTCAATAATTATCTGCGTCAAAACTATGGTTTAATTGTAACGTCATGCAAGCATCATAAAAAGCAATGTTATTACGTGGAATTACCATGAGTATAGTACACTTCCAATCACAATGTAATTATCATGTAAACATCACGAAGCAATTAAATTCACAACGGAAACATCGGTAAACGATTATATACATTGTGAACTACCATAGCATTTTCTGACATGGTCTGGGTTTAACTTTCTGCAAAAAGCCGTCAGTATTTTAATTAGATTAGTTTAAATTAGATTAGAGTAGGTAGGCTATAGGCTAAATAACCATTTACGAAAACCTAGGGATTTGTTAATTATATCAAGAAAGGCAAGTTTAAAATCCAATCTAAAATGATACTCTTTCCTAACCTGTGAAACCCTAAAGTAAGGTACGCAAGAAATCTAAACGTTTTCCCTTGCTTATCACTCTTAAGTTTTACTAATAGGAATTAGTACACAAGTCCGAACATAAACCCTAAGTTAGTTGTTTACAAGACTCATAATCTTTATGGTATTAAGAACGGTTAGACGTATTATGGACTTGCTACTCTATTCCTTTGCCCACGAGCAAATGCGTTCAATAATATGGGTCACTGACTCCCTCACAGGAGAGTTTGGAGAGTTGAGCATCGTCTATCTGATCAGAATCATGTCACCTTAGTTCCTCATGCCATATTAGTTGATAACCGACTAATAGGGAATCTATTTGTTATACCATAAGTGATAGAATCTTGCAAATAATTCTAATTTAGTTAATCATTTTTCCCATGAAAGTCATCATCCCATATTATTAGATAATGAACTCACAACAAATACTACTTTCCATTATCTGATTTATTATTACATTTTATTCGCTTTATTTACTTTACTTAGTTAACTGAACCAAACCCCCAACGCACTCTTTTAAAAACCTGTACTAGAAAGTAACGATTGATTAGATCACCTTCGTTTCAATTCAGTTTCTCTTTAAGAACGACTCTAGGTCATACTTACCATCTACTAGCCCTTGGTTCAGTATTAGTAAGTCATACTTAGACCCCAATAAATATAAATTTAAAACACCCACCGATTGGCGTTGTGATCACTCGCGTTTGCGACGGTCGGACAGCCACATCAAGGAGTAACTTTTCTAGCAATCTTAGGGAATGGAGCATCATTTAATTCAGAAATTTATTGCTCACTCAATAGCTTACCGGGGTAAGAACACTGAAAAAGTCAACGCTCTGGATATGTGGTTTTTGTATAAGTTTAAGAATAGGGTATGGATTTCTATTCCTTATTGTGTAGAGGAGTCTTTAATGGCTCATGGAAAGGGCCACAAGGATTCTTCTAAGATTGCTGGAGGGCACTTTATCACGTTGATTGCAAAGCATTTGGATGTGAGGTTGAAGGCGAAAAAGAACTCTTACACTCTGGTGGAGGATAATTCACAGCCTTTGTCAATTGAGATGTATTCAGCTGCAAGAGCAGTTTCACATGAAAAGAAGAAGTTTATTCCTTGGAGGCCATCAAAGAAAAGTCAAGGATGGGGTACATCATCACAACCTCCTGAACAGCAACAGGAGGAAGATCAGGAGATGGAGGACGCTTATCCTGAGGGGGGTTCGGGATCTATGTACCAGAATGAGCTGGTTTGGTTGCAAACTTTTATGACTAACTTTGATAATATCAGTTACGGCAACAAAATATCCAGGATGAGGCAAGGTATGAATGGGGAGCTCAGAAGTATCAGAATGATTGGTTGATTCACAACACGAGGTGTATTTTTAATGGTCTCGATGATGTATACCCTACTCCTTATCACCATCCTCCACGATGGGGTAAACCTGGTGGTGTTCTGTCGGCCCCACAATATGAACCTGATGAGGATGCATTCAGAGGAGCCTTATGATCAGGATTCACCATCTGCTCCGCATCATCCTCAATATCCATGGAGATCGTGGACTTTAACTCAACAACCGCAGCAGCAGCCTCCGGAGAGAGATCCTCAGGACCCATCATGGCAGCAGGGATGGGATCGTTTCTTGTTTGGATGATCTCATGGTTGTTGGTTATTTGTACTACCTAGTTATGACTGTATAACTTTTTATTTATATGTTTATTAGACTTTGAATTTGGTACTTTGGATATTTGGTCTAGACTTATGGTGGTTGACACTTGGTTACGCTTTGTACAGTGCCACTCCACCTATCTTTATGTATTATAAGTTATGTCTAGTTTTTTTTTTTGATAGAATGCCTTGTTGGAATGGAATCACGTGCATATGCTGGCAGTAAGTTCAACGGCAACATACACATGGCATTTCATCATTTTCTGTAACTATCCCCGGGGAAGTACTCGTTCCCTTTTACTCCCACGTGTTTATTGAATATTTTTGTTTTGTTTCATTGGGGACAATGCACAACTTATGTGTGGGGAGGTTAAATTCACTTGAATTTTATTCTTAGTAAACTATTGTTTATAGTCTCTTAACGGGTTAAAAAAGGATGGTTTGCTAGGAACTTGTTTGTCCTCATAAGTTAAGTCGCTTCATAATATAGGATAAATATTAGTATATGAAGTACCAATCAAATTAATAAGTCTAACACCAAACTTCGACAGTACGCTTTCCTACTCATTCAGTTGGCTTATTTAGCTTGATTTTCCCTCTTTCAAATTAAAGTTTTAGAGATGTGTCATGTGAGCAACCTCATTGGGTGAATTGCATGACTAGCACACTTGTAGCCCCACTAGTAAATTGTGAGATATTTGAGCCTTATTGAGAAAAACACTTACTTTTAGTGTTTACATTGTTTGTTGCTATAAGTGTGCTGGTGCTTGTAGTTTGTTCTTGAACTTGCCCTAGTGATACATTTTGAGGCTGCTGTGAGATCACAGAAATGTGATATAGGTGAGGTCGTATGATGAAGAGGTATTCATAGGATTGGAGCTTAATCCTAACAATTTTGACTTTCTAACCAATTATCGGGACTGTATGGATCATTTAATTGTTTAGTACTAATCTCAATAATCGGTCAAGGAATCTTAATTGTTTGGGATCTTATTTTCTTTTAAAACCCATTAATATCCAGTCCACCCAGGTTGTTAGCACTCAATTTTAGTGCTAAGAAACCCGTAGACACTTCCACAATCATACCATCATTATATTAGCCTTATTTTTGTAGTCAATTCCCTACCCATTTATTTTCCAAAATGTTGCTTAGTTAGAACTTTCAATGGATTTTTTTAATATAAAATGTGACTTAAATCGTTTAAAAAAAGTGCATCACAACTTGGCTTGATTGAGTGTTATATGGTCTATTCATTTACCCTGTAGTTTATAAGTTGAGAGTGAGTGATTGATACACTTATCCTATTGTGAGGTGCTGGGTCGTGCATTCGGGCTTGACAAATTATCATCTTAAGCTTTGGTAATTATATACATGTTGCTAGCATAATTGCTTAGGTGATTATGGCTAGTTTTATTTTGCAAAACTTGATCTCCATTTCTGAGAATGCAAGAGGAATTTGAGGTTTAAATCTGGAAAAAGATGATTTGCTTGAGGACAAGCAAAGTTCAAGTGTGGGGATGTTTGATATCCCTCATTTTGTAATTATATATCTCCCGCGATATCATTGCTTTTATGTTTATTTTTTGTTAACTTTTAGAACTTTTTGTACTTAGTTGGTTGGAATTTGATTTCCAAGCAAAATGGCTGAAGATCTGAAGGATGGTGACAAGCTAATTGAGATTCGGAGCGAAAATGATGAAGCTGGAAGTTCAATTTAAACTAAAAAACGCGATCCCAACCATTGACCAGGATCGTGTTCACAAGTGTAAATCCATCTCAGAAGACTCAAAGCTAACAAATGCGATCCGGATTCACTTTCAGGATCACATTCATAAGGCAATTTCGGTCACAGAAGAGAAGTACAAAGACAAACGCGATCCCACTAGACTAAACCCAGATCGCGTAAGCCTTTAGAGTTTGGGAGATGCTTAGGATCGTGTAAGAAGTCTGGGATCGCATTTGCGGGCGGTTACATCTTATTTTGAAAGTTACAAATACGTTTTATTATTTTTTTAACACAACTTTTGACTACGGAAACCCTAGTTACGAAAATTGTCTAAACATTTGAAGGCTTTCTACTTGTTTGAAGATCTTTCCATTTTTCTAAGCATTTGGTTATGAAGATTAATCATTGAATCATTGTAATCATTAGCAAACTCTCTTTTATTTAATATAATCATGTTTGCTTTAACTTCATCTATTTCGTTTGATTGTTCCGTGTAATCATGAGTAGCTAAATAATTTAATACTTGCTTGGATGAAATAACTAATGATTAGGGGTATTTATCTTTGATATTCATGTTTAATCAAATTATGTTTAATCGGAAACCTTACGTATTAGGTTTTGATTATCAAATCTAATTTATTTGGTAAACGTATAAGTGATTATAGAGAATGTTTGTCATTTATATGTTTATTATCAATTGTTTGTCTATAAATGATTGAGCTTTGATTGCGGATGCAGAAAAGTTGTAAGTTGGAAAATTAAACCTAAACGTGAAAGTTGATGATTTTGGCGAACGTCTTTCATTAGATTAAATTATTATTTGATGAATTGAGATTAGAGTGTAGGTGATAGCGAATATTAATCCTAGTCTAATTGAGATGAACATGAATTGTTAATAATTTGTTTTTAATAAAATACCCCGAAGTCTTAGTGAATTAATCCAAGCAAGTGTCGTTTCTAGTATCGAAAAAGCTAAACAAATCAATTTGACTCTTCCTTAATCCACATAGTTAATCAATTTAGTTTGTTAAGTAAACTGACAATTCGGTCACACAAAACCCAAGTCTTTTCTGTACTTAAGTTAATTGCATTGATTATAATTCTCGAATACATAGTCCCTGTGGAATGAACCAGGACTTACTGTAGCTATACTATACACAATAGGGTATACTTACCTCGGTTGTGTAATAGTTAAGTGTCAGTATTTCTTAGTTTATTTTTATAACTAGATTTTACACATCAGTGTGAATGATGACTAAGGAATCTAGGTAACAAAACTTCTAGCAGGGTTCCATGTTTGAAACTGGAAAGATGATAAGAACTTTAGATAATGGTGAATAGATCGATCCAATGAAGTCCAGACAAGTTGATACATAGTTCCTATGGTCTTTGGGTTGATGATAATGTTGTATTCTGGGCAAGGAGGTGGGATAGAGTCCATTGACGTCTCCAATCTTGTAGAAACATTCTCATCAACTACTTGGGTAATTGGTATGTCTAATGCAATAAAGGGTTCAACTGGATCAAGAGGTGATTCATCCTGTGAGATATGTTGAATATCAACAACTAGTTGTGGGAGAGTATCAACCATGTCTGTTTGAGTTGGGATGAGATCACTTCTCAGAGTTGGCGCACATTCCTTCCGTCCTTCTGAAGCTGAGTCTTCTATGTAAATCTCCTCTCCCGGGTTCTCCATTTCTATCTCCTCATCTACCTCATCGTACTCATCACCCTGGCCAGTAGTTTCGAGTTGCAATGATTCGGAGAGCTCCTCTAAAACGAACTCTTCATCGGTCTTAGACGTTGATAGGTTAAGAATGGGTGGGAATGAGGATTTAGAAGATTGGTTAGGTGGAGGAGTTGAAGGTAGTTTGCAACCAGACTCATGAGAATGAAAGTCTGCGTCAAGTGAAGTAGGTGTGGTGTGTGTATTCCCATCATCTTTTTGTAGCCTAGAGTTGAGTCTAACTTGATTCCTATGTCCCTCACTACTCACTTGGACGTATTCTTATTTTTCTGTTAACTTATGAGTGATGCGTTTAAGCAAGTCCTCTTGTTCTTTTAATGATTGTTCAAGTGGGTTGTAAGGGGATGAGAAAGCAGCATTACTGCTAAGAAAGGTCAAATACGTATCTCTCAAGTCAAAGCTCACGTATGGTTGAAGTTTAGATACAGGGTAAGATGAGTATGTGTAGACTTCGAGTGGTTCAGAATAGTAAGGTTGTTTTTGGAAAATGTAAGGGCCGTATTGATATTGTGTGTGAGGATCTAGGTACCCTACGTTATCCAAATAATTCCTACTATAACCTTGACATTCTTTATCTAAGTGGGAATCACTTCTACGTCTATCTTGAACAAGACTATCAAATTGATCTATTAGTTGTTGTGCATTTTCCATTGCCCAAGTTTTAGAGAATACACGAAGAAGGTTTAAGAATTAAAGTTGAGGTGAGAAGGGAATTTAATCTAAACTACGCTAAGTTAATTAAGCTACGCTAATCTACGGGCAGAAAGTAACTTATGACAGGGATGGTGATTCCTAGTCAAAAGGATCGATTAAAACTACTTTATCTAAACAAGCTCCAATCGTATTACCGTCCCCGGCAGCGCCGCCAAAAACTTGACGCGCCCCAAACGGTCGGTCCAGGAATCTTTTCCTGTCATTGCGGATCTCACGCTCACGGCGGCATCATGAGTAGTTTTAAATTTATTATTGTCGGGACCTAAACCTTCTGAACAACATACTGATACTAGGTACGAGTACCGGATACTAGTAAGTGGCAAGGATGATCCAGGGTTGTTCCTCACGACGGTAGAATTGAAACATAGCTCATTTGGATAACTTAGTAATTAAGCTGGGTTTTGGATAGTTGGATAGGTTTTGTGTTTGGTTTTCTATTTTATTAAACTACTAAAGCATAAAATAAAAGGGAAACTCACATATATGTAACACTTAAGGATGACGGAGACGTGGTTTACCATGATTTGGGATAGTGCATTACTGGGATGATGTTTATTAAGGGACACAGTTAGCTAACAGACAAGTAAACTATAGGTGTAAACACTAGGACCCTACTTCTTTAGATAGATTCTAAATTAGTATGTCACTGAGTGTGACAACCGTCACCAAACCGTTATCGTAGTTCAAGCCGTAAAAAGTCATTTGTGTGAAAGTACTAATTTCAATGATATCTTTACATCAAAGTCTTCTTTTTTGAAAAGTGAATCCAACACAAAAAGAATCATCTTAATCTAACGTGTAACGAAGGAGATACAAAGAAAAACGTAAAATAAACAAATAATATCAATTATTTTTGGACAGTGTGACCCAACTTTCTGTGTCTTTTTGTTTGGCCCAAAGAAAACCGACACAAATTCCTCCTTGGAGGATCTGACCGGCCCAACCCATTCAAACTCGAGTAACCCTAAAACTATAAACAAAAACCTAAACTGAAAATTTTTAGTTTATGTTGATTTATTTTCGTAGTCGACTTCAGATGCCGTTTTGACATACTTAGAATCATTTTCAGGATTCGGTTAAAACTAAAAAGTTGTAGATATCGATGTTTTACATAGTCACAAGGTTTCGGTCTCTGAAACAAAGCAGATTATTTTATAAAAATTGTTTTGTAAACTGCTGCAGTGTATCACGAATTTTCTGAAACTTTTAGTTATTAGTATATAAACGTGGTTAACCCTAAAAACGATTTCTAAACCCTATTATTCGACTCCAGATGTCCAAGAACGAAAATATTAGTCTATATTCAGAATCCAAACCCTAAAAACTCAAATAATCATCCTCTAATCCATTCTATTGATCGAGAACTCGCGTATTCGTGTTTTCGGTAAGTTTTTGTGTTCTAAATCTTCATTTCCTTCATTTTCTTATTGCAAGGAACGTTTTGATTCTTATAAAACATTCATATTACATATTCTAATAACGATTATCGTGCGGATCATCGGTAGTTGGTATAATCTCTATCCGATTTCGTTCATTTATACATATTTCGATTGTTTCGATGTTGTCGGTTATGTTCGGTTCAATTCCATTATGATCCTAGCGATTAAAATCATTAGGATATAAATAAAATCAGTATATAAGTTGGTAGAATCGAGAAAATATGATTGTGTTGACGTTTTGGATTGTTCATATATGTGATTAGGGTTGAGTTCCTATAAACCCTAATCTGGACATATTGTGTTTTCGGTTTGGAAAGCTTGTAACTTGGTCAATTTATGATGAATTTTGGTGAAACAAGAGTCTAAAAATAAGTATTTTGAGTCTACTTTCAAATGACATTGGTTTTGTGTCAAAATTTTGAGTTTATGCTGGTCAGAACGATTTTACAAGATCAAATATCAAATCTGAGTTTTTCAGTTCTTGATTTTGGTTAACTTGTCGATTTTTGAAACATTGGTTAAATAAAAAACTGATTCTTGAAATTTTTACTGAAGTAATTTTAAAGTGTTAACTCTTTTATGTAAAAATATTAAAATCATTTAAAGTTTTAAAGTATTTTTAATAAATTGGGACTTTTTAGTACTCAAAAAGTGTTGTTATTTTTGGGCAGGTTGTTTGAGTGAATTTTTAAAAATAGTAACATATAATATTTAATTCTGGAAAAATTACAAATTATTCTAAACACATTTAAAGTGTCACTAGTTAAATTTGTGGAGTCAAATGATTTCATTTGTTCATGTTTAAAAATCGGTTAAGTAGTACAAAGTTTGTGGACAGAATCTGAATTTCACAATGGGGTTGATTTTTGTAAAAACACATGAGGTTTGGTTGTGAGGAAACTTAGTAGAGGTGGTTTGGACTTGGGATACAATGGAAGGACATAGATATGTCTAGGTTGTAACCCGTATACATATATATTCATTTGTAGATTGGCAAAGGGTGTTTGGTGGATTCATTTAAGGGTGATATCTACTTAAGTATTCAAGGTGAGTTTTCGTGGTCCCTTTTTCATATACATGTTTTCAAATTGGGGGAGAAGTATGCTCACATGTTTTATCAAAAAAATTTATGCTGTGAAACATATTCATTTTCATTTTTGGACATATGCTTGAAATGTGTGACACTATATGACTTATGTGCATTGGATGTTGGATTTATTTATATAAAAGGCCTTAATCTTTCGAGGGTAAGTACCTAATGTGTACTTTTTGTATGCATTGAAGGTCATGATTCGGTTGTTTTTATCAAAGGTCTTACTCTTTCGAGAGTAAGTACCTAATGTATACTTAGGTGTACATTGAAGGTCATTTATGGGTAGCTACCGCATACGCATGATTTAGTTGGGTCATACTCCTTCGTGGGGTGATGACGGTTTGTGGATTGTTTGGTTGGATTATTTCACTTGTGTGCCATTTCTATATGCACTGTCCTAACTTATTATCATCACAGCAAAAGTTTTATTTTTGATGTCTGGTTTCAAACCTACGAAACTCACCAACATTCGTGTTGATGTTTTTGAGCATATCTTTTCAGGTTATACTAGTGGACTTAAAGCAGAGGACAAGAGAACTTAGTGGAACTTTAGGGTTGCATTAAGAGTATATCAAGAATTGTGGTACATCATGGTTGTTTTTGAAGGGCATGTTTTGCCTTATTATTGTAGTGTACGTTTGTTCTAAGTATTTGAATTCATTGATGAAATGTATGCATAACATGAACCGTCATTCATGTTATTGGCATCATGACACATTGGATATTTTATTTCATGTAGAATTCTTTATAATGATGTGTTATGATCCTATCACAGTCGTACCCCGTTGTTTCCGCTTTAGACGGGGTGTGACACTGAGTACCTAGGCTATCGTGATTCTGATCAGAATAGGCTGCTCAACCCCCCACACTGTCCGGATAGGACTAGTGACCCATGAAGGGTGCAGGAATAAGGTAGCAGACTGCCCTCGGGTTATTCTGACCTTATTTAACACCAAAGTCTTAATGTTATTGATAACATCAAATAATACTATATTTATAAAAACAATTTCCTTTAGTTTTTATACATTTTTATTACACTTTTATGATTTTAGATATTGATTTGATTTATATTTGCAGAAAGGTGTTTTATATTAAAGATTGAAGAAACAAACGGAAAAGAGAAGAAAATGAAGCAACAATTAAAAGAAATGAAGATTCGGGCTTAAAGTGAAGACCATATTCGTACTTAATTGATTTTGAGCCAGAAGAGAAGAAATAATCCGAAAGATATAAGTTGAAGACCCAAAAATAAGATGCAGCCCGTTTGAAGGAATGTTCTGGAATTACTATTTAGACGGTGGCTAAACTCGTTAGCTGGTGGTTAAAATCTAATTATAAAAGGCGGTGGAAGATGCGGGTTGAAGCCGGGTTTTGGTGGGTAAAAAGTTAACCCGACTGACGGCTATAACATTTAGCCGACGATTAAATTCACGCAGTCTCAACTATAAATAGAGGTCATATTCTGCATATTATACATACACCAAATACCTTAATAATTCGTAAATACGAATTATTATACCCTAAATTCAACTAGAAACATTTTATAGGGGTTTTAGGAACGACTTTGAGGCACGAGAATACAAGGGTTTGTCTACGATCAAGCATCCGGAGCATGATTTGCTGTTTGGTTTGTGTATCTTATTTTATCTTTTATTATGAATATGTTTTTATTTATGATTTATTGTTTAACTTCACCCATTATTATGGGCTAAGTTTTTAATACTTGTTTATATTAATTGACATCTAGTAGATGGATATATTTTCGTGATTTGATTTATAGACTTTGATTTCTCGGTAACGAAATAACGATTGATATTATTTATTTATTGATATATTCAAGTAGTGACTTTATTGCTTTGCAATTAGTTATAACTTTTGCGTGATATTGTTACTTTGTCAATTGAGTGATTGATTGTGAATTCTGATCAGATGTATTTAGAAGACTTGAATTGGTTTGATTGATTTATAATATTGGTGGACCATAATTTAGAGACATCTTGTTTGGTTAATGGTGTTTATGAAAATATAACCGTTAGTTAATTTGAGATTTCATTGAGTACATAATTCATAGTTAAGAGGTTTTAAATTTCAAGGACACTTAAATTGTATAATTTTGACTAGGTGATTGTTAAGTGATAACTTGTAATCCGGATTGTGTTTTCAAGGTGGACTAAATCTGATCCAGTTCTTAATCCAAAATATCCATTAAGCTAGATGTTAAAAGATCTAAACAAGTATATTTTCTCTATTTGAGTACAACTATTATTTATTTGCTTTTCTTATTTAATTATTAGTTTAATAAACTATCTCTTTGACTGTCTGTCGATAAAAGACACAAAACTCTCAATCTTTACTTGCTTTTATTAGTGTAATTATTAGATAAATTAATTACATAAAATACACATATATTGTTCCCTATGGAGACGAACTTAACCGAAATTTACCTTTACTATACTATTGTGCGATTAGGTACACTTGCCTAGTTGTGTTTTAGTCTAGATAAGTATCATCAATTCTCTAACTCTTTATTTTCTAAAGATATTTTTAGTGAATTTAAACAAGAAGAAGATAAGGATATAGATTTGTCAATTTTGTCAAAATTTGATTACCAAGATTCTGATGAGGAATAACTCTCGTTACTTGATTGTAATGATGAGGAAAACCTTGAAATGGAAAACCAAGATAGGGTTATGATAGAAGAAGAATTGCTAGCTATTCTAGATCCAGCTATTGATAATAGTTCATCATTGCATCCAGAGGGTGAATAGTTGGAAGAAGGTAGATCAAACAATGGTAAAGGTTGGAGAAGAAACCGAAAATAGAACTTGCGGTAATCAGACATCCACTAGCCGTTGGATTAAAACCCGACCGACGGTTGAATTCCGAACGGTGGTTGAGTCGTCTCAACTAGCGAATGGAGTGTCTGTAAGCATAGGTTCATTGTTTTACCAATATGAAGATCCTTTTTGGGAATTCGATCGGAAGGAAAGTTTCTCATAATTGTTGGGAAATCATGGAGCATCACGGACTGGACAAATGTCTGCCATAAACGATAAGTATATATTTTCTTTAATTTTATTAAATTTACATTTTTGGATAATTTATAAATATTACCATCCATGCTTTACGCTAAGTGTGGGGAAAGTCACTGGATTTTCAGGTAAGTAAGGTTGGAGTCAAGTTAGTGACTCGAACAAAAACAAGCGCTTCTCGGGAGGCAACCCCTACTTGTATATTATGTTGTATAATTTTTAGGTAGATTTGGTTTTAGTTTAGTACATTTTTACTTTTATCTGGTATACTTAATTTGTTTGTTTGTTTTGCTAGAATTCATTAAGTACATATGAGGCTGTCAGTAATTACAGCTTATTTTTTGGAGATTATGAACTTTGTGGGTGTGTTCCCTGGAAACCCTCACGAGACTATAAATTGTCCACTCGGGATACTAAGGGTTTAAAGGCTTATTTCATACGCTAAATGCAATTGTGATTGCCTACGGAAGTGTGCAGTTGTATTTATAAAGATCGCAAGATGACCAAATTATGCTGAACAAGATCAAGATAATCGCTTCTAAGTCAGGGGAGTTTTTCGTTCTAATTTCTTATCTTCCTTTTCTCACTAAATTTTAATATGTTTATATACAATGAGGACATTGTATAATTTAAGTGTGGGGATGGGGGTAGAAAAGAAATATTCCATTTAACTATTACTTAAATGTTTACTTGTCCTTATATTATAAAATTTTCATCAAACTTAATAAAAAAAATAAGTTAATAACTAAGTATTTATTAGTTAGGATAATTTTGTTAAAAGTTTTTTTTTTTTTGTATTTGAAAGTTTAGACTTTAATATGGATGAACTGTTTTGTACATGTAATGTAAGCTAAATAATAATAAGTAATATATAGTTATATGATATGATGTACTAATAGGCAATCTATATGAGGATTTCTGAATTTTAAGAAAATAATGAATAACTTGTATTTTATTTTATGGTTCGTATTATGATGTATGACATAAAAGTCTTAATCCTTAAATTTATCATTTGATAATTTTATATGTCTTGATACTTATGTGAAAATATTTGGGGGTTTACTAATTGTTTCCTATGTTGTACGTAAATACAGATCTGGTCTCATATTAGTATTCTTAAAAATACAGCAAAAGAAAGAAAAATCTTTCAAATAAAATCAAAAATTATCAAACTATGTCACTTTGTTGTACGGTTGTACAGACCTGTCACAACTGGTTTGATTTTAAATTACTTTACCTGAATTAAGTTATGTCGCTTTGTTGCATGAAAATGCAGACATGTCACCAATGTCTTGATTCTTAAAAATGGATTTCATATATTTATTTTGAATATAAAAGTAAATTGCATGATTAAGTTTAAGAGTATATTATATGTGGAAATCATAAGTAATGTACATACTAATAATTAAGATGTATTCAGAAATATGAGTATAGATTGTTTAAAATGGACAAATATATTTATATGTTGCATTAGTAATAATAAATTTTTATTTGTACTTTATAGTTATCCATGTTAGTAAAAATGTTTAAAGATTTAAATTGAAACAGATTTTTAATTTGGGTATTCTGATTCTTAAATATTAGTTTGATGCATGTCAAGTCTTATGATCAATATGTATTCTACTTGAGGACAAGCAGAACTTAAGTGTGGGGATATTTGATAGCATCAAATAATACTATATTTATATAACAAATTCCTTTAGTTTTTATACATTTTTATTACACTTTTATGATTTTAGATACTGATTTGATTTATATTTGCAGAAAAGTGTTTTATAATAAAGATTGAAGAAAAGAATGGAAAAGAGAAGAAAATGAAGTAACAATTAAAAGAAATGAAGATTCAGGCTTATAGTGAAGACCAAATTCGTACTTAATTGATTTTGAGCCAGAGGAGAAGAAATAATCCGAAAGATATAAGTTGAAGACCCAAAAATAAGATGCAGCCCGTTTGAAGGAATGTTCTGGAATTACTATATAGCCGGCGGCTAAAATCGTTAGCCGGCGGTTAAAACCTAATTATAAAAGGCGGTGGAAGACGCGGGTTGAAGCTGGGTTTCGTGGGTAAAAAGTTAACCCGACCGACAGCTAAAGCATTTAGCCGGCGGCTAAATTCACGCAGCCTCAACTATAAATAGAGGCCATATTCTGCATACAAGACATACACAAAATACCTTAATAATTCGTAAATACGAATTATTAAACACTAAATACGACTACAAACATTTTCTTAGGTTTTAGGAATGACTTAGAGGCACGGGAATGCAAGGGTTTATCTACGATCAAGCATTCGGAGTGTGATTCGCGGTTTGGTTTGTGTATCTTCTTTTATCTTTTATTATGAATATGTTTTTGTTTATGATTTACTGTTTGACTTCACTCATTGTTATGGGCTAAGTTTTTAATACTTGTTTATATTAATTGACATTTAGTAGATGGATATATTTTCGTGATTGGATTTCTAGACTTTGATTTCTCGGTAACGAAAGAACGATTGATATTATTTATTTATTAATTTATTCAATTATTGATAACTTTTGCATGATTTTTTTACTTTGTCAATTGAGTGATTGACTGTGAATTCTGATCGAACGTGTTTAGAAGACTTGAATTGGTTGATTGATTTATAATATTTGTGGACCATAACTTAGAGACATCTTGTATGGTTAATGGTTTTTATGAAATATAACCGTTAGTTAATTTGAGATTTCATTGATTACATAATTCATAGTTAAGAGGTTTTAAATTTCAAGGACACTTATATTGTATAATTTTGACTAAGTGATTGTTAAGTGAAAACTTGTAATCTGGATTGTATTTTCTAGGTGCACTAAATCTGTTCCAGTTCTTAATCCAAAATATTCATTAAGCTAGATTTTAAAAGATCTAAACAAGTATATTTTCTCTATTTGAGTACAACTATTATTTATTTGCTTTTATTATTTAATTATTAGTTTAATAAACTATCTTTTTGACTATCTGTCGTTAAAAGACACAAAACTCCCAATCTTTTTTTTCTTTTATTAGTGTAATTATTAGATAAATTAATTACTTAAAATACACATATATTGTTCCCTGTGGAGACGAACTTAACCGGAAGTTACCTTTACTATACTATCATGCGATTAAGTACACTTGTCTAGTTGTGTTTTAGTCTAGATAATCAGTAATTTTCATATCATATTTTATAACCTGATTTTAGCACATCAATTATTATCTAATCGTGTACTAATTATTAAGAATCTTGAAGCACTGTTGGACTTGACTTTCGTTTCTAGACTCATTATGTTCTGTTTTTAATGGCACAAATACTCATGTCATGATCTAGACCCTCCTTTGCGATCATTCATTCATCCCTAGGTACACTAGTGGTGTACAGTGCATTTACTCCTTGCACAACTTACTAACCCTAGTTACGTTGGTGGTGTATGATACTCTAATTGTTTTCCACAATATCTTGTTACCATAGGTAGGTTCACAATGTACTACAGCTGTTCTATAGCTAATTCACCCTAGGTACAATAGCGGTGTACGGTGCTAGAAGCATTTCCACAGCCTTTATAACCAGATGTAGGTTTACGATGTACTATATCTTTTCAACATGTTTACTAATCCTAGGTACAATTACGATGTACTTTAGTTAATGTATTTCCACAGTTGTGTAACCAGAGGTAGACCTACGGTGTACTATAGCATTTTCATAGCTCTACGGTTCCTAGACCATGTTCTAGTTTTCCTAGGTAGGTCACAATGTCGGAACCAACGGCGGTTTCCAGGGCTTCCACATTTGTACTACACAAGTGGTGTTTCCACCGCAATACCCAATACTTTAGCCGAATTACAGTAACAAACATTGATTCGTACGACAACACAGATAACAATATACCATAACTTAGGCCTACAACTAAAGTGATAGTCACGTGAAGGACTGGAAAGGGTGATCTGTAAACTAAGTCTAGATGCATGATAAGTTTAGAATGATACAAGGTTTAACAATTCCATTAATCATACCTAGTTACAACTATCTAAATCATGGCAAACATACAAGAAACTACTCACAAAGCATGGTAATAAACATTTCGACCATTAATAAATCACAAACATCAAACAAGAACATTATGATAAATTAATATAAGAAAGGATAGATATTACCCGTAAATAATTGCGAGCAAAGTAACACTTGTATTTCGCCGAATAATATCCAAAGTATTACAAATGCTAGCTTTAACGAACTAAATTACATAACTCTCTAAAAGTGACAGATTCTCTTCCTAATCTTCCCACTAGTTTCTTGAGAGAGAAACTAGAGAGAGAGAGACTAGAGAAAGAAACTAAAGCTAAAAATGAAAACATAAATCTAGAGAGAGAGTAGTGAGAGAATGAATTGTTTGTGAATGAGAATGTCTTCAAAATGGAGGAGGAAGCCCCATATATATAGAAAATCCTGAACCGTATTCTTGACCCATATCTGGACCTTTAAATGCTCAACCGTATTTTCTACCCATATAAAAATCTCATTTTTATCACCCAAACACGAGATACGGGTGGTTTTGGCCGTATACGGGCAAATACGGGCAAACACCAACCGTATACGGGCAACTTGGGTCGTATACGGCTGGACTAGGTCATATAGGGTCTACACAGGCCGTATACGGTCTGTGTTTGGCCGTATAAGGCTCAGCTTGGCCGTATACGGTCTAGTTTGCCCGTATTTCGGTTCTTTATTTCTTCATTTTGGCGCAACTTATTCGTCATTTATCCGTTTTAAGTGATTCTCATGCTCACGCGTTCATAATTTCCTAACGAAGAAATTGACATAAGTTAGAGATCATAACTCCAAGTATAGCTCAAAATGCATTGAAATACGTGAATGAGAGATTCAATGATCGTTTGTGCTCTATTTTACTCGTTTTTAGGCCGTTTTAGTTGATTCTTGAAGAATTGCCTATATTTTAGTCTTCATGATGAAGTTTAGTATATATTTATATATTTATAAATGTTTTCATCCATAATCGGGCTAAAAAGGTGAGATAATAACACATAAAAACTTAACTGTTGGCGTGTTATCAAAACCTAAACCCAAATGTATAAGAAAGTAACCATGGCGAACGTCCGTTACTAAATTAAATCATATGGTTAGATAATCAAAGTTAAGGTTTGTACGTGATAGCGAACGTTAATCCTATGCTTAATTAAGATTTACACATGCATTGTATAAACTAGTTATAACTCAACACCCCGAAATCAATAGTGATATAATCTAAGCAACCATTGTTTTTAATATCCGTAAGTTACTACAAACCACTTTGACTCTTTCGGAGTCCACTATTGTTTAGTTTTAGTTTAAGAGTAGTTGTTAAGCAATGTGACAACTCGGTCACAAAACCCCCACCTTTACTTTACTGTACAAATAACTTGCATTTATATATAGCTTCTCAAACTATGATTCCCTGTGTTCAAACCCGAACTTACCCGACTATACTAATACACGATAGGGTCCACTGCCCGATTGTGTATTGGTCTTAGTACGGTATTTTCTAGTTCACTTTTCAACGATAAATTTAATACTGGATTTTGCACATCAGTTAATGAGAAGTTAACTTGAGTCCTTGCCCTCGAGATGGGATGTGAAGGTTGATATCATGAAGGAGGATGAAGGATTGGCTACTTAATGAACTTGAGGATATGATCAACAAACTTCAAGTTTATAATAATGATATGAGAAAGAAAGAAACCGGAAAACTTTATGGATATACTCAAGATTTAAGTTTTATACGGTTCCAAAGTATTAGTTCATGATAACTCAGCAGCTTTATTTTCAAATCATATCTCATCATCATCTGGATGAACTGAAGGATTTGGTGGCACAACAAAAAATTATCCTGGTTATGGGAATGTACCTTCATCAATGTCAACTCAAAAGGTATCCAAGCTTACAGAAGAACATGCTCTTATTGTTACTGCATTCTTGGTGTCATATGAAGATTTCATTTCTAGGAAAGTTGCAAATATTGACTTAATAGAAGAAGACTATGACCAGCTTCATCCAGATGATCTAGCTCCTAGATCTGCTAATGCATTATTAATAGACATGTTACCAATTAAGCAAGGAATGGTAATACTCCCTAGATCTTTTACTTTCGATGGTAATTTGTTTTGCATCAAGGTTGACCATCGTGCATTCATAGTTACTTTAGTCCCATCATCCAGTTTTCTCTTGTTTGTCAATAGCTCTTTCAAATATTTCACGTATTTCGGCATTTAAGTTATAGCTTCCACAAATGGTATGTTGATATGCAGTTGCTTCAAGTTTTCTAAGAATTTGTGGTAATTCTCATCATCCTTCCCTTTTCGTAGAGCAGCTGGATATGGTGGTGGGGGTGTATAATCTTTAATTTTTGTTCCTGCCTTCGGATTTCCAATTCCACCGACTTGTTCTTTTAGCATATCTTCTACTTCTTCCTTCTTATCAGCAACCTGTTCAGAATTAACAACAATGTTAGCAATAATAGGATAGTCAAGAATTTTACCACTTCGTGTAACCACTGCTTTGGCATGTTTGCGTGGATTTGTTTCTGTAAATCCTGGTAATGTTCCTGGCAAATCTCTCCTACAAAACTTTTACAATTTGATGAACGACGCCTTTAATTTGATTTATAGATGCTCCTTGATTACGCACTACGGTAACAGACTCATCCATCCTTTTACTAGTAGTTGTGATTAATTTATCATTATCCTAAACAAATTTACTCATCATGCCTTCCATTGATCCCATCCTATCCGAAAAAGATGGATTATGTCCGTTCTTGACAAAGAAGCCTGGTGCCCTTTGTTGATATTGTCCTCCTCCGCCTTGATTAGTCCTTTGAAAAGTATTTTCAAATTGATCATTTAGATATCCTAGAAAATCCCCATACATTACTTCCTTTGTAGTTACTTCTATATCTTTATCTGGACATTTTGTTTTCAGATGATTTCCTCCACATATCTCACAACCGATTCGAATTACATGAACTTGTTCATTAACTTTCTTAATATCACGCCCCCAACTTTCCAGTTTTGATGCATTGCTGCAAGTCCTTCATTATCTTCACTAGACCTCTTTCTTCCTACATAACCGTCATCCCATAGTTGGGAATGTTTTGCAAGCTCTTTTATTCATCTGCGTGCCAAGGCATGAGTTTTCTTTGGTACTAGTCCTTGTACATCTAATTGTTGTCGAGTTGCGCGATCAACTCCCTTATAGAATACAGTAATATCTTGTTGCACATTCAGATCGTGATGTGGACACTTGTGTAGCATTTCCTTGTATCGTTCCCAAGCTTGAAACAAAGATTCATCAGGTTTTTGTTTGAAGTTTATGATTTCTTCAATCATATTTGAAGTTTTAGATGGAGTACAATACATCTTCAAAAATTTAGTAAGAAGATCCTCCTAGGTAGTAATCGAGCATGCTTTTAGTTCCTACCTTTAGTGTCAATGGAAACTGTAACACCCCCCAATTTAGGACTACAATTAGTATCGAAACTACTTGAAATTTCGGGTATTTAGTTTTATAATACCCTAAATAAAGGTAACATTATGGTGTGAATACGGGCACGATACGTGATCTAATTTAAATCGTACACTTTTGAACCGGACAATGTCCGACATTAATAAATGGACGTTGGTGACAAAACTTTATAACAAGGTGGACTTATCCAAACAAACGTGATTTTTCAATAATATATTGTGAGAATATATTCCAAGTATTTCTCATTGATAAAAGCACCCTGTACACGACAAACACGCACGAAGCACGTGAGTCAAGCGAAAACAATTCAAATTTATAATTTTATAACTCATTAATTAGTGTTTTGATAAAATATTTCTATTAAAATATTTTGAATATACTTAAACACGAAACACGGAACGACATTTAAACAATCGCGGAATGTAACATAAAAATCGGAGCAACGAGTTCACGAGATCGAGACCCAAATGGGTTAGCCCAAACCCGCGGATCCAAGCCTCAACCCGACCCATGACCCATCTCCTTTAAAACTCCTCCATCCTTCAAATCCTTCCATTTTATTCACAAACACACACACACTTACATTTCCAAAACCCTCTCTCTTTTCTTTCCCCTTTTCTTCCTTCGAATCAGCAGCAAGAGCAACGTCACCGTCATCAAAATCGTTCATCATCATCAACAAGAGAAAGCACAAGGACCGCCATCATCTTCTACCTCACCTTCATCATCTCCATTTTCGATTCTTGGTATGAAACGCCTTAAAACTCGATGTAATTACTTGTAAAGCTTTTATTTACATGCTAGAACGTTTACTCAACAAAGACTTGCCCAAAAATCGACTTGAAAATGCATTTTTATGAAAAAGTGTTCGAACAACTCGTTCTGCGAACCGAGATCTGTTCGTCCTGCGAGGCGAACCCAATTGCGAACTGAAGATTGAACTCGCGAACCCAATGGCGAACCGAACCCACCTGCGGGTAGGCTTGCGAGTCGACCTACGAGTTGACCTGCGAGTCGACCTGCGAGATGACTTGCGAGTCGACCTGCGAGTTGACTTGCGAGTCGACCTGCGAGTGGACTTGCGAGCTGACCTGCGAGTTGACCTGCGAGTGGACTTGCGAAGCGAACCTTGTGTTGCGAACTGAGTTCAGTTCGCAGCCTACTGCCTTGCGAGCCGAACTCGGCTCGCACCGCGAACTCAATTCGCACCACTATTTCAGTCAATAACCCGACTTGACCAATTTTCCGAATTTAAATCCTAGATACGATTTTTAATAAAATGACATACATAATAATACCACACCAGGATTTTTTTTACAAACCGTCACCAACGGGCCATACTTGTTTTCAAAATGCAGACGGTTTACTAAACAAACACTTGGACATCTCCTAGTTGAGTGGACAACTAGCATGGGTGATCTCTTAAGACACCAACTCGTTTACTAGTTTACTTACAACCTTGTGCGTTACGGACGCCAGAAGGTTGCAGGGTTCTGAAAATCGATACACAGACTTACAACCGCTTTACCTGGTTGATTACACATACGTACTTACTGGACTCAGGTGAGTCTCATAGCCCCACTTTTACTGTTTTACTGTTTTACTTACGGGGTGAGATACATTGCTTATTTTTATGAACACGAGTACTGATTTACATGTTTACCAAACGGAATTGCATGAGTTTTCTCACCATTTATTTGGGGAAGCCTCCTCATCATATATCGTTAGTTATGTACTTAAGCGCGAACACTAGTTAATGGATCCATTAGGGAAATGACCCTCCCCGCCCGGGGTAGTAGCGATACCACGAACCGATCTGTATAAACGGGCGACTATTATTCGTTACTGATGCTTGCTCAATTTCCGAGCATGTCACGGGAGCAAATTTATTATTTACGGGTTAAGCTTCGATTATGAGCCTCATGGCAATGGTATAACTTACTTACTTTATATCGCGAGTATTGCAAATAACTGATTTACGCCTGCGGGCCTTATTAATGAAATCTTGTGTTCAAACTCTTACGTTATTTACAAACCTGTGAGATTCACCAACATTCATGTTGACCTTTTTAGCTTTGTATCTTAGGTACACATACGGAGTAGGATTCCCTCAGGACCTAGCTAGAGTCGCATGATTTCGACCTTGCATTTAATGGAGATTCTTAGCATTATCTTTTGTATTTATTATGATTATGTAATAGAATCTCCCGCCTTTTACGCGGACTCTAGGGAACTCCATTTTGTAACCGGAAACGTTATGTTTCAAACATTTTATGTATGGAAATATAACTATTTTACAAACGTTGCATATAGATGTCGTTTGCTTTACTTTTGTGCTGTGATATTTGATTAGTAGCACCCCAAAGCTTGCTTCCGCTAAACTGTGATTTTGGGGGTGTTACAGATTGGTATCAGAGCCTAAGGTTATAGCGAACTAGGTTGCATTTAGTGGGCCTAGACTATGACCGTTAGGCAGTATTTCCTCATTAGGCATGACTGGTTCGGGAATTACATCATACGACGTTAATTTAACATAGCCTGATCAACTATGTACAATTAAGAAAAGATGATGTGAAGCCTGAAAGGGGTTATATTGAACAGGAATACACTAGTTAACTCTGACCACGAGAGGAACGAGACCAAATACTACTTGCTACGCTGTTAGATTATTATAGGTACTGTGTATATAAGTGAATAGGCTTCACGCCTGTACTAACTCCTCGACTGTAAGAAGGACAATATGACCTACGACCATGGAAATGGGAAAAACCAACATCTAGTTAGAACGACTCACTATTTCGACAGCAAAAATCTAACACCTACCGACAACAGTAGTGACACCCACAGTATTGACACGCCCATGCGTTTATAGCAACGGCGACCCAACCAATCCCACGAAATCTCTCCAATATCTTAGAATAAAACTTCGTCATTCTTATGAACGAAACATCTAGTGCTAGCCAGGACTATAACCACTGAGACATTCTTTATCCTCTTTGCGCTTTATAGGATCTCTCCAGCAATAGGTCAAGCGCAGCTATGGAAGAATACCCGTCTGACTCAGACCAGATTCAGGAGGAACAAGTACAATACACCTACCTCGACGGAGAATATGCACCAGTAGAGGAATTCGGGATCGAGGAGGACGAGAATCAAAACTTTGGAATAATCGACGTAGAGGCTTACGAACGGGTCATGGAACAGACAATCGAGCTGAATAATCGTACGTGGGAGCTGAAGTACAAGTGTCAGGACTATGAGAAGGAGCTGAGGATCATGAAGAGGTCCGTCGCTCGAAAGGTTAAGGAAAAATTACACCACTGGAAGAGGGTGGCCGCAAACTTCACTAGGAAGACGAAAAAGTGGGTCAAACGACTGGGAGGAAGGCAGGTGGAAGAAGATGCACTTTACCGTGCACCGCCACGTTACCAAGACCTACTCGCCGAACGCTATTACCCACACGACATGTACCTGGAATGAAGTTCCAAGTGATCAGAAGCCTACTTAGGACTAGCTAGATAGCAACTATAACCATTTTGCCAAATCTGCGTAAAGCAGGGTTGTAGGAGCCACAAAACGTATTGAATACTTATGACTAGATGACTGTATTATTACATTCTGTAAAATGTTATGGCATCCGTTCGGGTGTAGTACTGCCCGACAAATTTTGTAAACGAACAATCGGATGGAATGACTACGAATCAACTAGATTCTTAGATTTATTATCTGTGCAAAATCCTTTGACATGTACAACATTAAGACACCCTGACCTCAATAGGTATGCAGAATCCCCGCCCCGCCCAGCATAAGGTTTTTGGAAATCGTGTGAATGTTAACGAACTCTCGATACCCTCTTAAACTTCAAAACACGAGAATCTTCAAACTCATGACCTTAAAGAGCCCTTGACCTTCTCGCACCACAATACGACCATCACTTAGTACTACTACAGATTGCCTCACTATTCACACCCGTTTGACACACCACAACCTCTTACAAGCCACCCACTTATCTCTCTTCTCTGAACAGTTCAAGTACGATGCATGCCCAACGGCACATTTACAACGATATCACTGGAAATACTACTAGGATTCTAACATTTCGCCCTTCTTCGCCCTACTATGGTAGACCCAGAACACTAACGTATCTAAGAGCACATTCGTGGACTCCCCGAGAGCATCCCGGAAAACGTCGTCTCCCCCAAACCCACAGACATCCAGTGAGCCAACTGTAGGGCACACGTACTCCTGGTTATGATCGTACGCCGCAAATCACTAACCCCTACCCTTTAGATCGAATTCGGCTGAAGCCGCGACTACTAAGACCTATGCTCCAAGACCAAAGAATTCGAGACCCAAACCTAGAAACAATTGCGGCTCACACCTAGTCAACCTGATTACCCTATATTATATGACTAATAAATCTTGCTGACTACTTAATGATCCACTGTTATAGATCATGGGCACGACCTAGGATAAGCTGACAGATGTAATAATTCAGTACATCAGGAACGTAACAAACAGACTTTTCCAATATATCTCACACCGGTTGGGACCGGGACCCACTGGACTACCATCATTATGTGTCGTCTGTCTAAAAAATGCACCACAGGTCATCTGTTCGGAGGGAATCATTTGCTCTTTTATTGGTTTCACTAAATTACAGCTTATGCTCGCGACCCCATAATTTCTATTATACCATACATAATGCCAACGTCAAAACTTTAAGTTGATAAACCCCCCCCCCCCATTTCGTAGGAAATGACAGATCACTCCGCTGGTAGCCACATGTACGATGATGACCAACACGGTGAGGACCGGACCATGTTCCCTTACCTACTTACTCTCGAAGGCGACATCGAGCCAGTGAGTGAAGAACCGTTGGAAGAAACGGCACACCCGGCAGGACTCCGAGACTTTCCATCTCAGACCATAGTCACAGAAGTTACCCAACTAACCCGAGCAGACTCCCTTTCAAACCCTACTACTGATAACCATATCACGACCACTACCATCACCCCTCCTCCTACGGTTACCACTCCGATCATTGTCAATGTAAACACTGACCACTCTAAGCATACTGACAAAACGATGAAGGCATTATGCAACCAACTAACTACTGTCCAGGAGGAAATCACCAGTCTACGCCTACTCACCCACGAGCAAGGACTGCGTCTGCGAACCTTAGAATTCTATTGGGAACAATTAAGATACTTGTGCCCAACGCTGGGAGATATGCTCCAATTAGTTTCTGACTCATTATCACAAAAAGCCCAAGCTAGCGTCCCTGTGGAAAAGGACACCGAAGCTCAACTGGTAACCCTCAAAAAGAACCCGGGAGGAAGCTCCAACACAGACATTACTCAACCCCGGATTCAAAGGGCAAAGATAACTCAAACCCCCACTACCGAATCTAAGGGGAAAGCTTATAAGGGAAATCTACCCTACTGCTCCCGATGCAAACACCATCATAAGGGACAATGCCTCCCTCCTTGCGGCAGATGCAACGTGCATGGACACCAGGCCCAGAATTGCAAATTCCCTCGAAAGGACACAAGCTCGGAGACAATGGGGTTGTGCTTCAAGCGTGGAAATGCTGGGCATAAAAAGATAAATTGCCCGCTACCAACTACTACAGACGGCATCCCCGAGGCTAAGCATGACACGAA
The DNA here is from genome assembly GCA_963422505.1 of Pseudognaphalium luteoalbum. NCBI lineage: Eukaryota > Viridiplantae > Streptophyta > Magnoliopsida > Asterales > Asteraceae > Pseudognaphalium > Pseudognaphalium luteoalbum. The sequence continues at coordinate 45,737,475 of OY730193.1, read as the reverse complement.
CGCTACTACAGGTACGTTATACCTCTAGAAATAATTCCATCTCCGACATTACAGACTATCACCACTATTACGAATGCGGTATAAATCACACGCTACTATAGACTACTAGTACAAATTGTAACTATACCCCACTGATTTCCCGACCGACCCCGTTCATAGGACGTGACGGTTTACACACGTTAGCATCTCTTCCTCTCTCTTTCTCCTATTCTAACAAGGGGGAGGAAGGGAACCAGAGACATTTATGACAACACTAAGGATACTTCAACACCTTCTTAGGAAACGTACGTACTACTTCCTCGAATAGATTCCAGATATACCGTACCATATAACGCGAAATGACATTTAAGCAACTACGGGATTTAACCGACAACGACCCGTGAACGTGTAACTACAACTAGGCAAACTAGGAATTGAGCCTTATTTGATCGTTAGCTGCCTTGTTAATGACAGAACAAAACTTTGGTAAAGAATTGGTCCAATGACTTATCGACTGCAGCTACCACCTGAACTCAGTAGCGTACATCCCGTTTTCCCCACTTCTAACTTAAAGAAATGCCGGTCTGATGAGACACGAACCTTACCGCTCGATGAAACACAAATTGATGACGATCCTCATTCTGTCGAGGAACCTATGGAAATCATAAAACCGCGAGGTCACGGAACTGAAATGAAGTCGTATTCCCATTACTAAAGTCAGGTTGAATTTGAGGCGTGTTCCTGGATTCACCTGGGAACAAGAAAACCAAATGAGACTGAGATACTCACATTTGTTCATAAACTATACTCCTACTGACACCACGACTACAAGCTAATTTCGGGACGAAATTATTCTAACAAGGGGAGAATGTAACACCCCCCAATTTAGGACTACAATTAGTATCGAAACTACTTGAAATTTCGGGTATTTAGTTTTATAATACCCTAAATAAAGGTAACATTATGGTGTGAATACGGGCACGATACGTGATCTAATTTAAATCGTACACTTTTGAACCGGACAATGTCCGACATTAATAAATGGACGTTGGTGACAAAACTTTATAACAAGGTGGACTTATCCAAACAAACGTGATTTTTCAATAATATATTGTGAGAATATATTCCAAGTATTTCTCATTGATAAAAGCACCCTGTACACGACAAACACGCACGAAGCACGTGAGTCAAGCGAAAACAATTCAAATTTATAATTTTATAACTCATTAATTAGTGTTTTGATAAAACATTTCTATTAAAATATTTTGAATATACTTAAACACGAAACACGGAACGACATTTAAACAATCGCGGAATGTAACATAAAAATCGGAGCAACGAGTTCACGAGATCGAGACCCAAATGGGTTAGCCCAAACCCGCGGATCCAAGCCTCAACCCGACCCATGACCCATCTCCTTTAAAACTCCTCCATCCTTCAAATCCTTCCATTTTATTCACAAACACACACACACTTACATTTCCAAAACCCTCTCTCTTTTCTTTCCCCTTTTCTTCCTTCGAATCAGCAGCAAGAGCAACGCCACCGTCATCAAAATCGTTCATCATCATCAACAAGAGAAAGCACAAGGACCGCCATTATCTTCTACCTCACCTTCATCATCTCCATTTTCGATTCTTGGTATGAAACGCCTTAAAACTCGATGTAATTACTTGTAAAGCTTTTATTTACATGCTAGAACGTTTACTCAACAAAGACTTGCCCAAAAATCGACTTGAAAATGCATTTTTATGAAAAAGTGTTCGAACAGCTCGTTCTGCGAACCGAGATCTGTTCGTCCTGCGAGGCGAACCCAATTGCGAACCGAAGATTGAACTCGCGAACCCAATGGCGAACCGAACCCACCTGCGGGTAGGCTTGCAAGTCGACCTACGAGTTGACCTGCGAGTCGACCTGCGAGTTGACTTGCGAGTCGACCTGCGAGTGGACTTGCGAGCTGACCTGCGAGTTGACCTGCGAGTCGACTTGCGAACCGAACCTTGTGTTGCGAACTGAGTTCAGTTCGCAGCCTACTGCCTTGCGAGCCGAACTCGGCTCGCACCTCGAACTCAATTCGCACCACTATTTCAGTCCATAACCCGACTTGACCAATTTTCCGAATTTAAATCCTAGATACGATTTTTAATAAAACGACATACATAATAATACCACACCCGGATTTTTTTTACAAACCGTCACCAACGGGCCATACTTGTTTTCAAAATGCAAACGGTTTACTAAACAAACACTTGGACATGTCCTAGTTGAGTGGACAACTAGCATGGGTGATCTCTTAAGACACCAACTCGTTTACTAGTTTACTTACAACCTTGTGCGTTACGGACGCCAGAAGGTTATAGGGTTCTGAAAATCGATACACAGACTTACAACCGCTTTACCTGGTTGATTACACATACGTACTTACTGGACTCAGGTGAGTCTCATAGCCCCACTTTTACTGTTTTACTGTTTTACTTACGGGGTGAGATACATTGCTTATTTTTATGAACACGAGTACTGATTTACATGTTTACCAAACGGAATTGCGTGAGTTTTCTCATCATTTATTTGGGGAAGCCTCCTCATCATATATCGTTAGTTATGTACTTAAGCGCGAACACTAGTTAATGGATCCATTAGGGAAATGACCCTCCCCGCCCGGGGTAGTAGCGATACCACGAACCGATCTGTATAAACGGGTGACTATTATTCGTTACTGATGCTTGCTCAATTTCCGAGCATGTCACGGGAGCAAATTTATTATTTACGGGTTAAGCTTCGATTATGAGCCTCATGGCAATGGTATAACTTACTTACTTTATATTGCGAGTATTGCAAATAACTGATTTACGCCTGCGGGCCTTATTAATGAAATCTTGTGTTCAAACTCTTACGTTATTTACAAACCTGTGAGATTCACCAACATTCGTGTTGACCTTTTTAGCTTTGTATCTCAGGTACACATACGGAGTAGGATTCCCTCAGGACCTAGCTAGAGTCGCATGATTTTGACCTTGCATTTAACGGAGATTCTTAGTATTATCTTTTGTATTTATTATGATTATATAATAGAATCTCCCGCCTTTTACGCGGACTCTAGGGAACTCCATTTTGTAACCGGAAACGTTATGTTTCAAACATTTTATGTATGGAAATGTAACTATTTTACAAACGTTGCATATAGATGTCGTTTGCTTTACTTTTGTGCTGTGATATTTGATTAGTAGCACCCCAAAGCTTGCTTCTGCTAAACTGTGATTTTGGGGGTGTTACAGAAACACTCTAAGCATAACCTGATCCCTAGTGACATCAGGGATATTAAATGGAACACCCTAATTTTTAAAGTATGTGTTTTAAATTAATAAGAGTTATTTAAATTATTATATTTGTGTTTGGTGTTAAATACAAATATCGAGTTGGGGCTAACTTATAAACAAATATATATATATATATATATGTGTGTGTGTGTGTGTGTGTGTGTGACTTGAGTTTGAAATATAATGTAACACCTCAATTTTTTTGTAAGTGAATATTTTATGAAGCAACAATTATATTTATATTGTGAGTTTGAAAAGTTAAGTTGGAAAAAGTTAGTCACTTAGTTAGTTCAATTATGGTTAAATCACTTGAGGGACTTAATATGACAATTTAGAATTGTAAAGGGGTGTGAAGTGAAAGTTATCAATTAGACCCCCTCTTTCTTGAATATTCTGAAAATTAAAATTACAGTGTATGTATGTGTGCGACGTGAGAGAACAGGAAGTAGGGGGAAAACAAGCAAACAAGGAAATCCATCAAATTGAAGCTTCAATCTTAGTGCTTTTGAGTTTCTAATCTCGTTTTTATCATCATGAAGGTAAGAATCATCCTCTAGCCACTTTAATTTGTAGTTTTAATTAGTTTTACATAACCCTAAAAGTAGGTTGTGATAATTGGTTAAGAAATTGGAAGAATAGATGCTAGATGATGCTTGTAATATGTAAAGGAACATGTATAAAATTAAATTGATGAGTTTTAATAACAAACTTGAATGGTTCATGAGAACCCTAATTTGGATTTGTGGAATTATGTTAGTTTTGAAAGTAAGAATGATTAGACAATGATTATGATGTATAAACAACTTCTTTAATCTTTTAATTTGATGTTTATGTGAAAATTAAGTATGAACCCTAGGTCGGAAAAACATTGAGAAAAGATGGTTAATAAGTATCAAGATGTTGTGTGCTTGTTATTGAGGGATTTTGAATGCTTATTAACCTAAAGAGATGAGTTATAGTGATGTTCTTGTGTGTTTTAATGATTTTGTTCATGTGAAGAATTTTGATGGTAAAGTGGTGAGTTTTGATTATTTGATATGCCGTTGAGTTATAACATGGTTAAATTGGGTGTTGAGTCTTGTTGAAATCGGTCATTAATATGTTAATTGAGTAAGAGTTTATCAATAAAAGTGTTTTAATCATGTTTGAGTTGAATTGGTATGTTTTTGGTGAAAACTCGTAGGTGGACAGCTCCATGTGCAGAAAATGGGCTGTTTTCAATAAATCATAACTAAATAACCGTAACTCCGTTTTTGATGTATTATATATCGTTGGAAAGATGGGAGAGTTTACTTTCTGTTGATTATAGTCTTGGTGCCCAGATCTGATTTTAAGTTAGCCAAATAGTGAGTTTAAAAGCAGCTGTCCAGCTTTTATGAAACATGGTAAGTGTTTATTTATTGTATTGAGATGTATAATGAAAGTTAACTTGTAATAAAGAATTGAGAAGTGTAATTTGAAAGATAAAATGGTGATATTTGAATTAAGTTGATAAAGTTGTGCTTAATTTAACTTTGAAAGTCAAACGGGTCGATACTAAATGGGTAAATTGATAAGTATGAGTTATATGTGTGTTATTACATTTAATATGAAATTGAAGTTTGTAGTGATTATATAGTTGCTAGTTAGTGCTTAATTATAACTAAAACCCTAACTTAGAATCGAAGAAATTGATATATGTTCTTGGAGAAACCTTATGGGTTTAGTTGTTTATATAAAAGTCATAGCTTTAAAGCTTAGAGTAATGATATATAATTGATAAGTGTTGATAATGATCATATTATGATTGATTAATGATGATGATTTACATTAATTAAGTTAAGGGTTGTGAAATTGATTAAGTGTTCATGAGGGTTATGTTGATTATGAGGAGTTTGATGGATTATATGATGAAATTAGTATTGTTTACTAATTAGAACACTTAAATTGATAATTAAAGAGTAAAGTTAAAACTTATTTGGTTAAGTATTCATTAGACCAAATATTGGGGTTTGGAAATCTTGTTAATGGTTTAATTATGTTAGCTAACAATGATTATGGAGTAATGTGAGGTTGTGATCATAATGCTCATAACTTGATAAGTGATTATGAATTTTGATGTTTAAGGTGATTATTCATAAACTTGGCATGATTTGTGTTAAAATGATATAAATTAATAATCATATGTTTGATTGAGTTGAAAGAATGAGTATTATGATAATTAATAATGATTAAGTGATAATTCAAGGAATTTGATAATTGAGTCAAATATCATGTTATATCATGTTGTAGTACCATTTTGTATTTAATAAATATGATGTAAGTCTTCTCCATATAGATAATTGCGATGATTGTGTAAACTTATATGAATTGAGTATTTAGAGATTTGTTGATGTAAACATATTGAATGATGTTGTATACATTTTGAGACAAGGGACTAACTTGTGTTATTCTGTTGTGTTCTTAGTGATGCATGTGAAAGCGTCTAGTTTTATTATTTATAAAGTACAGGATATACCAATCAATACTATCACACAACCAGACAAGAATACTCGATCGGAATAGTATAGCTATGGTAAGTCCAGGTCGAACACAGGAACACAGGAACACAGGAACAATGTTATTCAATTAAATTGGAATTATTAACTAAACTAATAAAGCAGTAACATAGGGGTACATTTTAATTCCGTACGAACATTAAAGATGAACTAATTAACTAAACCAAACAACATAAAACAAGATAAGAGGAACAGATAAATAATCGGAGATAGACATGTAATTGCTCAGGTTCTTCCGCTCAGATTCATATTATCGATTTCATGTGTTTTGATTGTCTGATTGTGATTTTTTTATATTAACTTAGATACTAATCAAAGAGTCCAAGTTAAATGTATATTATTCTCCGGTTCTGGTTAACTAATATCTACAATCTAGAGTCCCACATTAAACATCGATCCGACGTCGCAAGAATGTTACTCTATTGGGTGTTTTTCCCTAGATTGTGCATTAAGTGTTCACGACTTGTTACGATTAATCCTTGCGGTATGACTCAACAATACCCACAAATAATCTCTTATTAGCTTGCTCATTTTAGATTAATTAATTACTATGCTCTTAACCTATCAAACTCAATATATTTAGCAATAATTATAAACCTAAGTCTATAATCATCAATAATCAACAATGTCAAAGGAACTCAATCTCGACAACACTATTGACCACGTTAAGTAGCAATTAACAATCACCAATAAACAAGGATTCACGGATAACATAACAATCTTCAATCAGATAACTTATTCAAAACACAATTAAAACCTTCAAACAATCATAATCAAAGATTCTTAAACTAAACAATATACATAAAGTCTAATTCATCATTCAATTATACAAAATCAGTTTCATAATCTCAAACAAAACATATAGACGATGTTCGAATTGAAATCGGAAAAAGATATGCAAACCAAATCATAAACCGCGCGAAATAGAATCGATAGGAATCGATCCTATCCTTTTACGCCTCCAAATCATCATCGAAATGCTCCCAAAATGGGAGAAAACCCTTTGGTTGTCGGCTGCTTAGAAGTGGTTTAGGGTTGGAAAAGTTATGAGAAGTTATGAGAAAATGAGAAAAATTAGGTTTTTTAACCTAATCTGGAAAATCAATCCATACACCGTATGGATAATCCATACGCCGTATGGATGAGTTTTCACCAAAAGTCCAGCCCGCGTACTTGGAAGCCCAATTAATCAATCCATACGCCGTATGGATGCAAATTTCAGTTTTTTCACCATTTGATCATCTTTTACTCCGATCCAACCTTCTCTTGTCCATTGTTTTATTCTCTTAGCAACTTTTCTTCACGATTAGCTCATTTTTAGTTTCTTTTCAATCCAAGCTCCGATTAAACTCCTAAATGCAAATATGAATGAAATAAATATCTTATTCACATAAAATGCATAAGAAATCTATTGAACAACGGGGTAATTAGTACTATAATCTTGTACATTTTGGCGTTAATCAAACATCTCCACTTGAATCCTACTTGTCCTCAAGTAGACTATCAAATAAAATGAATAGATAAATGGTAAAATGGGACTTACATACCAACTAGCATTTGATCAACCAAATTTTTATCTTAAAAATAATCCTACCTTAAGATTTAGAAATCAAGAAACTCCTTTAGGAAAAACAAATTGTCTCATTCATTATTATTATGCATAACAAATAGCTCACATGGATTACCGATATTGTTGTCCACCTAAACAATCTATACTTAGGTAATTGAGCTTGATTTATCATTGTTCTAGCAGCTTTACCCTTGATTCACAATAGCAAAATACCCTCATACATATAACGTGATAATATTGCACTTATTATGGATATCCAATTAAACAATCATTTTTCAAGTCAAGACATTGGTGACAAGTCTGTGCCTCAACACAACATAGCGACCTAACTTGACTTTGGTTTAGCATAATTACTTTTTAGTCAAACCATTGGTGGTAGGTCTGTACCTTAGTATAACAAAGCGACATAATTTGACTACATTTTCATGAGTTGTTAAACTCTTTTGCTCTTTTTCATTAGATATACTTACGGAGACCAGGTCTGTACTTACGTACAACAGAGGAAACAACACCAGTATATCCCCAAATGATATGAATTAAATACAAAAATTATGGCATATCGTACGCTATCATATATAAGAATTAAGACTAAAGTCATACATTGCTAAAGTTCCTCTCGGAATATCGCCAACTTATTGCATAAATTTTATTTAATAGCTCAACAACTTATACATAGATTGCCTATCGATATATCACATGATGAACTATCTAATATCTTAAAATTTAAGTTCACATTATCCTTTGAATTTCCCAGATTTGTTACAAGATTTTCTAAATTTAAAGAGAATACATTTTTAACATAAAAATTTGGGTTGAAAAATGACTAACATAGAATGCCTTACACCTTTAGTCTACCAATATTTATTGATTTATAACTCAGGACAATCAAACTTCTTTTCCCGCATCCCCCACTTAAAATAAAGCAATGTCCTCATTGCAAAACAAGGAATCGTAAAATAGGGAATAGAAAAGAAGTGAACAGAAAACTTCCCTGATCATGAAAAAAATGCTTTCATGATCTAGTTCTGAAAATATACAACAGCACACTTTTGTAGGCATCACGGTTGCATTTAGCATATGCAACAAGCCTTTAAACCCCTCGATATCCCGAGTGGACGAGTTATAATCTCGTGAGGGTTTCCAGAGAGCACACCCACAAAGTTCAAAACTGCAAACAAAAAATAAGAAAACAAAAATACGCCGTATGGATACAAATTTCAGTTTTTTCACCATTTGATCATCTTTTACTCCGATCCAACCTTCTCTTGTCCATTGTTTTATTCTCTTAGCAACTTTTCTTCACGATTAGCTCATTTTTAGTTTCTTTTCAATCCAAGCTCCGATTAAACTCTGAAATGCAAATATGAACGAAATAAGTATCTTATTCACATAAAATGCATACGAAATCTACTGAACAAAGGGGTAATTAATACTATAATCTAGTACATTTTGGCGTTTATCACTCAGATATGGAGAAGACTCAGTGACATTAGACTACTGAGTGGACAACTGAGGTGTTGGTGAATGAATTTGGAACTCACCTTTTGATTTAGTTGTAACTGTTTGGTTGCAACAAATGAACGTAGATATGTTTATTAGACTGCTTAGTCTGTATTGTTGATTGTGAATCTACGTGCTATGTGGCCTTTTGGCACCAATTGTTATTGAGGTCAACAAGTTGGTTGGGCTAGTTGGTTATTGTGTGAATTACACAGGGTCTTGATTCATTCGTTGTGTGTAGAACCTGTATTTGAATATAATAACCGTTAGCTATCGGTCTATTTTGTATTGGCCTTACAGATTGTTAGGTAAGTTTTCTTTGAGAGCCACCGCAGCAGTAGGGTTTCTCAAGAGTCACCGATCCTCATTGTTGAAAAGTTGTATTGTGTAATGTGTGTTTACGGTTGTTTGATGTAAACAAGTAGTTATGCTAAGTTGAATTGTGTGTGACTTATCCATTCACTTAGCTTTGTGCTAATCCCTTAATTTACTTCCTGCAGGTTATGTTAAATATGTGGGTGGTCAGGAAGTGGATGTTTTAGCGAGAATGTTTGATAGCGCCAACAACTCTGATATAGTTTTGTAATAAACTAAAGATGATTACTATTATATAACACCTCGTCTATGGTTTGTGGTTTTGAATACATTCTGAATTGTGACGTGTCTGATTTAACACAGTTAAGTAGTTAAACTGTTGTCTATTAAAGTTTGAACAAGTTTATGTACATTTCAGAATGTATAGTAATAAATTATGTTTTAATATACGCTTCCGATCTGAATTATATTATAATGATGTATAAAATGAGGGGTGTTATAAGTTGGTATCAGAGCATATGTTTGGGTGAATTGAACATTGTATGGTGTTCAATCCCAAATCTAGAATTGTGTCAAGTCAAACATTTCAAGGTGTCGGATTAGTTGTGTATGAGAAATTGGTTATTGAATATGTACTAACACTTAACAAGATGCAAGATTGTTGTTTTGATTGCAGAGACGGAGGAACATGAGTAACCGACTGGTATTCTCAATGATTCCTCTATCCTCATTGGCATGAGTGTATTAAGTATTTTTCGATAAGGTTGTCGAATTTAAATAAGCTTGAATTGTTTACTTTGTTAAAATAATGATGATTAGTAGTAAAGTAAATTGAGTCATACTGATATGATTCCCCAGTATGAGTTATTGATGATTATTACTTGGTAATATGATAATTTGAATATTACATGAGATATTGAGTTGTGTAGCCACCTTGTTGAATAAAGTGTAACAGTGGTATTAACTGAATTAAAAGGTGTCTACAATATTGAAATAAAGTGTATGATTTATACGATAGAGGAAGAGATATGCCTTCCGGGTTAAAAGCAAAATTAATTATGTTGATGATGGGTAATAGCAAATCATGATAGACTGAATTAATATGACTCCCTATAGTGAAATAAATGAGATCAATTAATATGTTTTGGAGTCATGTTGTTGTTTAAATTAGAAAGTGTCCATTGATTAGGAAGTGTGCGTTTGACTTGGAAAAGTCAAAGTTGAATTTGGTAGAGTCAAATTTGGTAATAGCTATGTTATAAAGTGATAAATGTGGCTAGATGTTTATGTGTGGCATTGATCATGATTTCGGTTGAATTATGATCTATGTATTAAAAAGAGGTAAAGTAAGAAAGTCAAAGTGGTCAATAAAACTTTATATGCGCTGACAAGTTTATGAAAAATCAATGTTGAATACTTGTTGCAATTGAATTAGATAATTCATATTAGCTATATATTGGATTAGATGTTCAGATAAATGCTAGTATAATGGCACTAATGTTAGGAACCTCGATTATTTGAAATATGATAATTGACCATATGTGTATTATGAAATTGAGATGATAACATATACTGACTTATGTCAGTTAATTATATTAAGGACTTTATTTGACTATGTGTTGTGAGTATTATGATTATTGTTGATTTGTTGTGTTATTTGACTTAGTCAGTTAAGAATAGTCACATTGGAGATTAACGATATGAAGTAGCCTGAGAAGGAAGTGTGAATGACATAATATGACGACGTCTGGCCAACATTGTTATATTATGCCATATCACATAAAATTGTTGAGGCTGCTAAGTATCAGAGAGATTTAATGTGATTGTAGAAATATGTATGATTACTTGTATATACGTAAGATATGTAATGACAATTTGAATATATGTATAAGGTATGCATGATTAATTGAACATGTGTAAAGTAGTTGTCGAATATAGCAATATAATGTTAAAACTTGAATATGAAACATCTAAAACTATCGTGAACAACTATTGAGGAAAAGTTGAACTATATTAATTAATTGATTGTGAATACCTAAATGGGTTACTTGGTGCTCCATTAGGATCGCCAAGGTATTGATATAATTGGACAAATTGAAATTTTGAGTCACCTTGACTTCTTAATTGTATAAAACCTATATATGCGACTAGGTGTTAAAATGAATTATTAGTCAAAATAGATGGTGACATGTAGTTGTTATTTAAAATAATCAACATTGTAGGGAGAATTGAATTAGACCATTATATGATATTAATTATTAGTGATTATGACAAATGGGTCAAAGGTGCTTAAACAGGTCACTCATGTACTAGTAGTCTAAAACATGTTAGCATATGAATATGTGATTAACGACCACTAAGTTAATAATTGAAATTGGATCTAATTGATAATTATGTTGTTGATTTAGATTAAAGTGCCCAAATGGACACTAAATAGGTCGTTATGCCTAAGTAGTCTGTTTTAATGAAAATAATGACGTTAATTGAATTAGAAATTAGGAAAATTAACGAATATAATTGTATGTTGTAAAGAAATAATGATGAAATGAACTGATTGATTTATAATTAATAGAAAATTGAATATGAATTTAAGAGGGTGTAAGGACTACACCTTATGTATGATGACTAGATAATTCACTATCATGTGAAATCAAATGAATTGAACGTCATGTGATTCCGAATTACATCCGTGTAAGAGGTTTTACCTGACCAAGATGTAAGTGTTGTAGGTTGTTGCCTAGTTGCTATATGAAATTTTAGCATTTCGCTAGTTAAATCAATGTATAAGTACTAGCTTTTATGCTAATTATGATAAAACTTAAGGCTAAGAAAATTGCTTTATTTATATAATGGGGTTTCTTTACCACTAACGTAATTGACATAAAGATGAAAATAATTGAACCATGTAATGATTTTAGCATATAGCTAGTTTCAAATTGTAAGATTTTATCAATCGACTATATTTTTGAAATTATTTGTAATGGACATATGCAGTGTGCATTAATTGACTTGAATAGATTAAATCGAATACAAAGCTTATATGCCTATTTGAATAAATTTGAATGCACATCTTGTGTGTATTAATGGATAAATTGATAAGATATTTGATACGCACAAATTGTTGTTTTTAGGTATGAATGATTTCTTTGGAGTGATTTCTGTGATAAAAGTGATGAGTTGAATTATTGCTTATTGTCTTAGTGAGTATAGCTTGACAATGAACCGAGAGTGGATTGTGAGGACACAATCCTATTAAGTGGGGGATAATTGTAACACCCTATTTTTTAAAGTATGTGTTTTAAATTAATAAGAGTTATTTAAATTATTATATTTGTGTTTGGTGTTAAATACAAATATCGAGTTGAGGCTAACTTATAAACAAATATATATATATATATATATATATATATATATACATATATATATATATATGTAACACCCAGTTTTCGGGTCTGGAACTAAATAGTATTTTAATATGTTTTAAAATGGTTTATTTGAAAATAAATAAGTAAAAGAGCCTCAAGTTTTATTGTGACTAGTAAAATATTACTTGTTTTAAATTAATAAAGTTGACAGTAAAATAAAATATTTTGTTTCGCGGGTATTTTCAGGTTCCAAACAATAGCATTAGAAGGGATAAAATTAACACAGATAGAATTGGGGGCGGTGGGGATTAGGCCGACTCATTTTCTTCACCTAACATTTCTATTGCTTCATCTTTTCTAAATCTCTCTCAAATTCTTAACCATTTCAAAGAAAAATCAAGAAGAACAAATAGTGATTAAATCTTGCTAAGGAAATCAGATTATCTCTATCATCATCATCTTGCTCATCACTTGATTGCAAGTGTTTTAGGGTTCTTGAACCTATTTTATAGAAATTAGGTAAATGATGAATATATATGTGTTTTGTATGGAATTGAAGTTAAATAGTATAGGTTTGTTAAATCTTTACTGATTATATGTTATATTGATGATTGTATGAAGATAATTTACATGAGTTGTTGATGTTCTTCTAAGTTTTATTAGTTAGGGTTAAATTATATGGATTTGATGATGAGGCATGCTTAAGATTGAAGTTGGATAGTTTGTTAATTGTTATATTATGTTAGTGTTTGATGTTTGTGGTTTTTCTCTTGATAATTTCGTGTTTATAAGTTGGTTTCATGAAAATTGGGTTTTTGGTTCGTAGTATATAGCTGCTGAATTGTGCAGGTCTGAACAACCAAGGGAATCCGGCGGATTCTGGCCAGTTTTGGGTACCTGATTCAAGATAAATCCGGCGGATTCATGGGGCGGATTCTTTAATTTTTTTCTGGTCAATTTCTGGGCTGGAAAAACTTGTAGAATCCGGCGGATTCATGGTGAATTCGGCGGATTCATGGTGAATCCGACGGATTCCCCTGTTAGACAGAAATTTAATTTATTATTTTGATTACTTATACTTGTGATAATTGATAGTATATTACATTTATAATATGATTAGTATATGTTTTGAAGGATGTTATTATTTATGTTATGGAATAAGTTATGGAACAAGATACTAATTTGTTATTATTGTGTTCTCAGATAAGCAGGCGGCAACTCAGTAATATAAGACCACTGGGTTGAAGGACTGGTCATTTTGGTGAGTGGTTACTGTAATCCTCGGTTCAACTCAGTTGTAACGGGTTCGGTTACAATGGGTAAACCAGGATAGATTTAGTTATGTTCAGTTATAGTTATTTTATATATTATTTCCAGTTGATGAGTTGATTGATTCAGTTTTATTGATATAATTGTACCAGTTGTTCAGTGTTTAGTTGTTGTTCCATAACTGCATACAGATTATGCCTTTATGTGACTAGTTGCTCAGTTGATTTGGAGAGAGGTCAACAATGGTTGGGTCTGGTTACTACTGTGTAGCTGTCTAGGTTACTTTGATACACATAGTTGAGAACTAACCTATTCAGTGAAGGTAGTATTCAGGCTATCGGTAAATCACTGTGATAGTATACCAGTGATTGCAGGTGACTGTGATAGTATACCAGGAACCGCCGATCCTCTTGTAGTTATGTGCTTATGTGATTTAGTTTATCAGTTGTTGTCAAACTTGTTATGATTGGATTGAACCGTCGGTTACGGTTCCATTCACTTAGCGTGAGCTAATCCCCTCGTTGTTGAATCTTTTGCAGATTTTTGGTTAGCTTTTGATGTAGATCGGGATATGGTGGTTGAGTGGATGTTTGACTGAGTTATCGCACGCTCTGACTTTTTTTGTTAATATTATGTTTTGAATAGTTTTCATAACACCCGGTCTTGTTAATATGGTTATGTAATTATTTAGTATAAGTGTTATGTTTTGAGAATCTATAAACGTTTAGTTACAGTAAATATGTTTTGGGACAACGCTTCCACATGGATAATATTATTAAATATGTTGTTGAAAATGACGGGTGTTATAATATATATATATATATATATGTGTGTGTGTGTGTGTGCGCGCGCGCTATATGACTTGAGTGTGAAATATAATGTAACACCTCAATTTTTTTGTAAGTGAATATTTTATGAAGAAACAATTATATTGTGAGTTTGAAAAGTTAAGTTGGAAAAACTTAGTCAGTTAGTTAGTTAAGTTATTGCCACACCCCCAAATTCGGGTTGCAAAAACGAATCGGGTCGGGGCGCGACTAATCATTAATCACAAGCACAAAGATATAATGAACGACCACTATATGCGTCGTTTTACATTGTATTGATAAAGCCAAATTTTACATCAAAAATATTGTTTACATTAGCTCAGTTCCTTGAAATTGAGAGATTTACATTATATAATTAATTTATACAAAATATAATAATGCAATTAAATCTCTGATTGATTGAATGCAGACTCGAGCTAATGAATCCTGAATGGGCAGTCCAACCTACTGCTGTGTACCTGTGATACATGATAAAATGGGTCAGCGAAACGCTGGTGAGCTCACAGGTTTGTATGTCAACACATATTAGTATGAACCGCAAGATTTAATTGAATTTAAAATGCAATTAAGCAAAATAAAAGTTATACAGCCATGAGCACATAGTCTGAGCTTAACTTGAATGTCAGGTCCAATTAAGGAAACCCAACGGAGGTGCCTCCTACGAGTGCCTAATCTACACTCGTTTTCCCAAACGCTAATACGTCCGTTTGACCAGTTAGTGCGTGCTAACCCGGACGAGAATTGTCAATCCTATATGATATCATATACTAACATTCACGCTACAGATGTATTACCAAACTATGTTGTGGAGGGCTTTGAAATGATTAGTGAAAACAACTCATGTAGTATTTTATTTGTATTGTACTTGCGTTCATATTGTAAAATAAAACGAGCAATGTAATCACACCCCTGATGAAAACCGTAAAATAGGGGCTATGAGACTCACCTGAGCATTGAGTGTTTATCGAAATAAACTTGAGTTGATTTGCTGTGAATTGATGTCCGAAGACTTGTAACATGGGGGTGTCCAAGACACGCGATGGTTATAAACATGAGTAGGTATCTCGAAAGACTACCCTTGTAGTTGTTCGTCCAACTAGAATGGTTACAAACATGAGTAGGTATCTCCAAGACATAGTCTGTTGTGTCGCAGATCATGACTGCGACATAAGGGCTTGTGTCGCTAAGTGCGACATCCGCAATTCAATGCGACATAAGGTGTTGTGTCGTTATGTGCGACGGGAATAATTTTTGCGACATAGTGTTTTGTGTCGCTATATGCGACGTCCGAAATTATTGCGACATAACCATTTGTGTCGCTTTATGCAACATCCGTGATGTGGTGCGACATAGAGGCTTGTGTCGCTATATGCAACATAGGCCATGATTTGGCGACATAAGGGCTTGTGTCGCAGGTGACCTGGAGCCTCTACGACATAACGAGCTGTTGGCCGGAAATTGGGTCGAAAACGTGCTTTCCGGTTTCCGTTTGACTTGAAACTTTTACCCAACCCATATTTGGACATTTTAAGCTTAAATAACCCACAAACAAGTAAAAATAAGTAAAATCGGAGGGTTTCGAGTTTTGTCGGAAAACTTACGACTTAACGCCGGAGAAATCCGGAAAGAGAGAAATGTAGATCGTGACTCCGTGAATCTTTTCTTCCAAACGAGTGTGAGGATTTGAGGTCGTTTTGTGGTGTTATTTTATGATTTAAGGAGGTTGTGGTGGTGTGGTGGTTTAAGAGAAAAAGGAAGAAGAAAGAGAGTGAGAAACGTGGAAATGAGATGGAGGGGGAGGTGATGACCCCCCTTTTTTTTGCTGATTTTTTGGTGGGGGCCCGCCAAAGTGTGGGTCTCCATATTTTAATCCTGTGTATTCACGCTCCGTGTGGTGTTCATTTTCCCGGTCGTTTAAACGTTTAAATAATTTTATGTACGCTTAATTGTAGGTTTTGAAATACAAATATTTATTCGATATTTTACTTACGCGACATCCGTGATGTGGTGCGACATAGAGGCTTGTGTCGCTATATGCGACATAGGCCATGATTTGGCGACATAAGGGCTTGTGTCGCAGGTGGCCTGGAGCTTCTGCGACATAACGAGTTGTTGGCCGGAAATTGGGTCAAAAACGTGCTTAATTGTAGGTTTTGAAATACAAATATTAATTCGATATTTTACTTAAAGTATTTCGTCAAATACTTAATAGTTGAGTTATAAAATATAACTTATTCTTGTTTCGATTGTTTGCGCGTTAATTATGTTAATCGCGTAAATGTTGTTTGTACGATACGAATTTGAGTTGAAATATTATCTAAATGATATTTTGGATAAAATAGAGTTATTAAATAATGTCATATTATTTAATAAAATTGTTCATCAACGTCCGTATTAATGAATTGGATTGCATTCGATTTGAAACTTGTACGATTTAATCAAATCGCATACTTGTATATATTCAACAATATATATATATATATATATATATATATATATATATATATATATATTGATACATTAATTAGCCTAACACAAAACTAATTACATGTATTACACTTGATTAGGCACTAATTACTAGTCCTAATTTGGCGGGTGTCACATTCTCTCCCTGTTAGGAGAATTTCGTCCTGAAATTTAGTTCGAAGTCGTGTTTGAAGTAGCTTCAGTGAATAACTGAGGGTACTTGAGTCGCATTTGGTCTTTCCGTTCCCAGGTGAATTCCGGCCCACGCCGCGAATTCCACCTAACCTTGACGATGGGAATACAACTTTGTTTGAGTTGTTTGACCTCACGGTCCATGATTTCAGCGGGTTCTTCAACGAAGTGAAGTTTGTCATCGACGCAAATCTCGTCGAGTGGAATAACGAGTGTCTCATCAGACAGGCATATCTTCAAGTTAGAAATGTGAAAAGTGGGATGCACTGATCGCGCCCAAATGGTCAGTCGGGTTTGTCACCCCGTCGTCGGACCTTCCGTCTAGACGCGGATCAGGAGTTAAAAGATTTTTATTAAAGATTTTTATTTATTTGCTGGGCCTAAGTATACTAAAGCTATGGATAGGTATAGCGATAGGTATGACCTAGGGTCGTTCTTCAAACTACAACGGGCATGGGATCTAGGACTTTAGTTATCTACGGGAATTTAGCTGGGGTTTTAAAAGAAGTT
Source organism: Pseudognaphalium luteoalbum (assembly GCA_963422505.1). Classification (NCBI taxonomy): domain Eukaryota; kingdom Viridiplantae; phylum Streptophyta; class Magnoliopsida; order Asterales; family Asteraceae; genus Pseudognaphalium; species Pseudognaphalium luteoalbum. The sequence continues at coordinate 45,719,628 of OY730193.1, read as the reverse complement.
TTGGTTTGGTTTGGTTTTAACTACTACTAATTATCTAAAATTTAAACAAAATAAAAGTAAAGTGGGGTGGAGGTGGCAACGAGAACTTGACGCGAGTGTTTACTATGATAATTACTCATGCTATTTAGGGGTAGTTAATGAGATAAAGCCTTAGTTAAGATGACATTAATATTTCCTAATGAGCCATAACTACTAGCCTATTATCTATCTAACGTAGAGTTGTCCGCAATCAGATAAATAATATGTCACATGGATAACAGTTATGGAATGTAAACTACACCGGAAGTTGTCCCAAATGTAGCAACCAATTTAACCAACAACCATCCTCGAGTCTTGTCCCCCAATCTCGGACATTTGAGATATCCGAATCATAGCATGAATTGTTGAATAAACAAAAACATGAACAGGGGTTTCCCACCGGGACAAGTTGGGATGGCCTGGTCTAACGGCTGATTAAATTGTTCATCATTATTCCATATAAATCATTTTAACTATTCTATGCATGTTAAACTGTCATATGCAATTGATAAATATTCGAAAACCTAATCATGTAACTAATCAGCATAACAGATACTAGCATGCAAACCCTAAGCAACAATCAAACAAGAACATGCAGAAAGGCAGCATAGCAGGGATCAGTTTTATGCAGAGTGACAGGGTACATGGTCAAGTCACAAGTGCCCCGAAAGTTCTCTCTAAGACACTTGTTAAATGGCCTGAATCTAATCTATCTCTAATCCTACGCTCCGTGTCTCCCTCCGGTAATATTTCAACCAGGAGAACACCGGCCATGTCGAGTTCAACGATCATCAGACACAGAATAATTAGTGGCATACAACTAGCAATTGGCCAAGCCTAGAAGGATGTCCCTAACCACAGCATAAGTTGGATAGATAAACACTTGAGATTCAATTCATAGATTCAAATATATTTCAACCGCATACAAACAGAGTAACAGCATGATTTAAGTATAACTACCCTAGCATGGCAACTATCATAGCAAACACAGATTTGTTTAGCTAAGCATGGCAATAATCCTAGCAAGTAATTCTAAACAAGTATAGCAACAGCACAACATTATTTAAAATAACAAGATAGAGATTATAATAAAACCTGACAAAGCTGTATTACAAATCGTGCGACACCGCAGTCTCGGAGCACCTCCGTTACAATTAAGCTACTAATCTACTAGCTTAACTAATCTAATTAACTAACTAACTAATTTAGAGAGAGAGTAGTGAGAGAAAGTGTGTGTAGTGTGTTGGATGGTGTAGGATGTGAAGTGTTTTTGAAATGATGAAATGAGGCTAGTATTTATAGAGAATGCTCAACCGTATCCGTAGACCGTATCCAAACCACAAAATGCACAACCGTATCGCAAGGGCAAATAAAAATCATATTTTTATCGCCCAAACGCACGATACGGCCAAGTTAGGGTGAATACGGGCAAACTGGACCGTATACGGCTGTGCACAGGGTGAATACGGGAAAACTGGGCCGTATACGGGTGGGCACAGGCCGTATATGGCCTGCACAGACCGTATACGGTCTGTGTCCAGCCGTATACGGCCTGGACCAGCCGTTTACGGCCTGGTTCAGCCGTATCCAGCTTCTTCGGTTCTTCGTTTCTTCATTCGGGCGTAACTTCTTCGTCGTTTATCCGTTTTGAGCGTTCTTTATATCCACGCGATCGTATTTTCCTAACGAAGAAAATGACATAAGTTAGAGGTCATAATTCTTTGTGTAGCTCAAAAAGTGCTAGATCGAGTGAACGAGAATGCTTGTGATCGTATTCGTTAGATTTATCGTGTTTTTCGACCATTTTAGATGACTTTTGAAACATTGTCTATATTTTGGCCCATGTGACGAGTTTTAATGATAAAGTATCTATTTTGATTAGTTTCGTCAAATATTAGGCCAAAAAGGTGAGATTAATGCACGCAAAAACATGACTTTTTGCGTGTCATCAAATATCCCACACTTAGACATTTGCTTGTCCTCAAGCAAACTTACCCTCTTACCATAGAAAATATTTGATTTCTAACCACAACAAAGATTTCACACATATTGGAAACAAGCATTTTTCCCGTTAGATAAATAAGAGGTGTTCACATGACGTATCTAAGAATTTTCAAGATGATTCACTTGGGCAAACTTTCAATTCTCAAATTGTGGAATATACACGACTGGGCGATCTCACTGGTGGTCACTCAATTCACTCAAAGTGTATCGGGGTTCCTATTATCCTAAGCCAAATGAAAAATCGCTCAAATACCAGTCGTGCAGCATTCGTCGTCATAGGCTTGCCCGAGGATCAAATCTTCATCACTTAGACAGGGACGGTACTGATTATCCCAGGACATTCAGATGGGTTGTAATGTTTGGTGTGGGTTAACAAAGGGTAAGGATAGATTGGGGGGTATCTAGGTTCCTAAGGGTGTTTGCTTATCTTGGCACTTTCGAAAAAAAGTTTTATCTAGATATCCTTTTTAATGAAAACGGAAACGGATAACTCATTTGGGGATAAGATAGCTATTTTGACTTCTATCTTTTGTAAACACAGAATGATATTTCTTTTTGAAGAGTCAAGTTTTCGAGAGAGTCGAAGCACTTAGCTTTATTTCAGCTATTTTCTTTTCTTTTTCTTTTCTATTTCTTTTCTATTTTTGGGCTTAGATTTTTCTTGCCAAGAAATTTCTAAGGGATTTTCTTTTCCCTTTTTGAGATCCTTTCTTATTTTCATTTCTCAATCCTTTGATGATTTTTGAGTTTACTTTGGTGCCAATTTTTCACACCACATGACTCTCAATTTCTTTTATATAGATCAATAAAACGCACACGAGAAGTTCTAGTAAACTTTATTTGTGATTTTTGGAGTGAAAGCAAAAAGGAATATCCAAATATTTATTTTTTCAAAAATACTGAGATAAGTTTTTGGTGGGTAGGGGGATAAGGGGTTTTAAAAATTTGGGTGAATGAAAGAAAAATAGGCTAAGGCTCAACAGGATTTTCTAAGCGGATCATCAACACTAAGATTGAGTGTTGGAAGGGTTTTTGGCTTGAAAAGATATGTGAAAAGGGGTTTAAATCCTAAGGAATGTCAAGGTCCTCTAATCGTACCTATGTCACGTATGACACCTGTCAATGTGATCTCGAAATGTATACCTGGGGCAAGTTCTAATTCAGAAATGCGTACACCGGTCACACACAACAAACGAACAGTGAAGCATTTAAAATGAATGCTTATAAGGCTCAAATTCCTCACCGCAAAAATGGGTTATATGTGTCCAGTCGTGCGATGCCCCTCTTAGATCCTCATCTTAATATTGTTTAGAATTCGTCATGATTTCGACCTTATATTTACCAACTTTTTGAAATACTTTGTAAAAAAAATCCGTATTCATTCTTGAAAAACTCATTGGTCAACTGAATGAGTGACAATTTCACTGTCGAAGTAAAACTGTTTATGTTTTACTGAATGAGTGACAATTTCACTGTCGAAGTTTTAACCAATTTGCTTTTATTGTGACTAAAAAGAGTTTAAAATTTTTGAAAATTTTGGCAAAATAAGGGTTTGAAAATTTATTTTGAGGACTAGCATGTTTCTAGGTCAACTTAAACAGATATTTTGACAGACGAGAGATATACCGCTATCCCACACTTAGAAATAAACATTGTCCCCAATGTTTCTACACTAAGTAGGGAGAAAAATCCCACACTTAGGGTTTTAGTTTTAGGAAAAAATGTGAATTTAAAAGCTGTAAGCGAGGGGGATCCCACACTTAGAGATTTAAGTGGTCAATAGGCATATCGAAGTTATACTAAAGTAGGAAGAACGGGTTTAGGAGAGATACTTCCCTACGGACAGTGGGCACTGAATGTAGGACCTTATTCGTGTAGGGTTGGTGTAAATGATTTGCTGGATTGTGCGGACCAGACTCTTTTCAAAGCTCATCCAATTCCTACGAAGATAAGGTCTGCAGCGTCATATAATACCATCATAATCATCAGTTTAACAACATAATAAGTCTAATTAAAAATAAAGCTAACTAAAGATAAAAATAAGCTAGAAATCGTCTAGTAAATCATCCATGTCTGGATCAAATGCTGCAAGTGCGTCAGGATCTGGATCTGAAGTGCGTGATATGGCAGCAGTGTGATCAGACACCATGGGTGCATCAGTGGGATTCTGAGGTGGCCTAGAATAAGCAACAGCAGTAGGAGGAACAGTCTGTGGTGGGGCAGCTGGGAAGAAGGACAACGGTGTGAGAGCTGGGCTGGGACCCTGACCAAGCTGATACGGTTGGTTAGCGAGTTTCGGCAGTCCCATCGCTTCTCTGATCTCGGACTGAGAGCTACGCTGAATCGAAAGCTCACTGAGCATCGCCCAAGTCACTATCGGATCTGAAGTGGTAACTCCGAAATCAAAAAGTGGGGCAGATACAGGAGCAGCCTGAGCATGCTCATCAGCCGTAGTGGTCGTCTTCTTTCTTTTTCCTCTGCGGGTCCTCTTCTTTTGCTGTTTCTGATTTGCTTGTCCTGAGGTCTCAGCTGAAGCGTCCATCCTGAAACATAAAGATAAACAGGTAATGCTATAGTTTTAAAATGGGTATACAAATGCAAAATAACCAGATGACTTCGAGAAATGTTTGTTTAGATGTTAAAGCTTTGCAAGGTCATCTGTTCATTCGCGTTTGTATACTATGAATAAAACTTATCTGATGTATATGTAGGCGTGTAGTATTGTCAGATACTTGGGTTATCCTGCATCGTTAGTTTAGGGATGATAATACTAAAACAAAAATAATTAAGAAATAAAATAAGATAAGCAATGGGGTGCCTCCCAAGAGCGCTTGTTTAGAGAGTCTCTAGCTTGACTCTTTGTACCTACTAGTCGGCTCAAGGTGGTTCAAAGATATAGACTTCCTCACCAGGGGGGAAATCTTCGATGTAGTGCTTTAAGCGATGGCCATTGACTTTAAAATTACCGTTCGGGGCTTCTAGTTCGACTGCTCTGAAGGTAAAGACTTTAGATATAACAAATGGTCCGCTCCACCTTGATCTGAATTTGCCGGAGAATTTCTTGAAGCGCGAATTGAAGAGAAGAACTTTGTCTCCGGGCTTGAACTTAGAATATTTGAGTTTTGCATCATGAGTATTCTTTGTTCGTTCTTTGAAGTGCAGAGAGCTATCATATGCTTGGTCTCTTAATTCGGCTAGTTCATTCAGTTGCATTTTCCGATGTGATCCAATTGCAGAAGGGTCTAAATTACAACCTCTTAGCGCCCAGTGAGCTTTATACTCCAACTCTATCGGTAGATGACACGCTTTTCCGTAGACTAGTCTGTAGGGCGTGGTTCCTAGTGGTGATTTATATGCAGTTCTGAACGCCCACAGAGCATCGTCTAATTTTTCAGCCCATCTTTCCCTATGATTTACCACGGTTCGTTCTAAAATTCTTTTAAGCGCTCGATTCGTCACTTCGGCTTGCCCATTCGTCTGCGGGTGGTAAGCCGTAGAGGTCTTATGGGTGACACCGTAATATTGTAATGTCCTCATAAACTGAGCATTACAGAAGTGCGTGCCTCGATCACTGATGATCGCTTTTGGAGTACCGAAACGTGAGAAGAGCTGCTTTAAGAATTTTACTACTACTCGGGAATCATTTGTAGTAAATGCTTGGGCTTCGGCCCATCTGGAGACGTAGTCGACAGCAACCAGAATATACTCTTTCCCATATGATTTTGGGAATGGTCCCATAAAATCCAACCCCCATATATCAAAGATCTCGCAAGCTTGGATGTTAGTAAGTGGCATTTCACTTCTCGATGAAATACTTCCAAACCTTTGGCAAGCATCACAGCGTTTCACCAAGTCGTGAGCGTCTCTGAATATAGTAGGCCAGTAGAAGCCAGAGTCATATACCTTTCTTGCAGTCATATTTGCTCCGTGATGTCCTCCAGTTGGTCCGTGATGACTTTGGTGAAGAATGTTCCTTGCCTCCTTCTCGTCTGCGCATCTTCTGATAATTTGGTCCGGGCATACTTTGAATAAGTATGGATCGTCCCAATAGTAGTTCTTTATGTCTCTAAAGAATTTGCGCTTTCTAGAAGTGGGCAATCCTTTTGGCACAATTCCTCCAACCAGATAATTTGCGTAGTCTGCATACCAAGGGTCGTAAGTGAATTGAGATCCCCTTTGGTATCCTCCGATATTCATGAGTTGTTCTTCAGGAAACTGGTCTTGAATCTCTCTCTCATCAAGCTTTTCCATCGATGGATTTTCCAGTCGACTAAGATGATCTGCTGCGACATTCTCGGCTCCCTTTTTATCCTTGATTTCTATGTCAAATTCTTGGAGGAGGAGAATCCATCTAAGCAGTCTTGGCTTAGCGTATTGCTTTTTGAAGAGATACTTCAAGGCTGAGTGATCTGTATAGACAATAGTTTTGGACAATATTAAATAAGAACGAAATTTATCAAAAGCGAATACTACCGCAAGAAGCTCTTTCTCTGTCGTGGTGTAATTCTCTTGTGCATCAGTGAGTGTCTTGCTGGCGTAGTAGATTGGCTGAAACTGCTTCTCCTTCCTTTGCCCTAAGACAGCTCCAACAGCAAAGTCACTAGCATCGCACATGATTTCAAACGGAAGACTCCAATCGGGGGCGACCATGATCGGTGCATGTGTGAGCTGATCCTTTAAAATGTTGAAAGCTTTAAGACAGTCATCTGAAAAGACAAACGGAGTGTCCTTCTCGAGAAGGTGCGTCATAGGTCGAGAGATCTTAGAGAAATCCTTGATAAAGCGACGGTAGAATCCGGCGTGACCTAGAAAACTGCGAATGGCTTTAACAGAAGTAGGTGGCGGAAGTTTGGCAATGGTCTCAACTTTGGCTTTGTCAACTTCGATTCCAGATTTTGATATTCGATGTCCTAAAACTATTCCTTCTTTCACCATAAAGTGGCACTTTTCCCAATTTAAGACAAGATTTGATTCTTCGCATCGGGTTAGCATCCTTTCAAGGTTGGAAAGACATGATGTGAAGGAATCACCGAAGACTGAGAAGTCGTCCATGAATACCTCCATACACTGTTCAATCATGTCATGGAATATTGCCACCATACACCTTTGAAATGTTGCAGGTGCATTGCATAAACCGAATGGCATGCGGCGGTAAGCAAATGTACCATATGGGCATGTGAATGTCGTCTTTTCCTGGTCCTTTGGATCGAGAGGAATTTGAAAATAGCCGGAGAAACCATCGAGGAAGCAGTAATATTCATTCCCCGATAATCTTTCCAACATCTGATCGATAAACGGCAGAGGGAAGTGATCTTTCCGGGTGGCTTCGTTCAATTTCCGGTAGTCGATACACACCCTCCAACCGGTGACGGTTCGTGTAGGAATCAATTCATTGTTTTCGTTAGCGATGACTGTCATTCCTCCTTTCTTTGGGACAACCTGAACTGGGTTGACCCATGGGGAATCTGAGATAGGATAGATCAAACCAGCATCCAAGAGTTTGATAACCTCTTTCTTGACCACGTCTTGAATCTTCGGGTTTACTCTCCTCTGTCTCTGTATAGAAGGTTTGAAGTCGTTTTCCATGAGTATCTTGTGCGTGCAGTAGTTTGGACTGATCCCTTGTATATCAGAAATCTTCCATGCAATCGCCTTCTTGTGTGACTTCAAAACCTGGATAAGTCTTGCTTTCTCTTTTGGTGAAAGACCTTTTGCAATTATGACGGGTAGGTGTGAGGTCCCTTCGAGAAAAGCATATTCCAAGTGAGAGGGTAATTCCTTCAGCTCCAATTCTGGTGGTTCTTCGATAGAGGGTTTCATTCGAGCGATCTCGTCTCTTTGTAACTCGTCATACTCCTTTTGGAACTCTAATTCTTCTAGAGATGAGTTGGCTGTAGCGGTTGATGCTATTTCTACTAGTTCTGTCTCATTGGAAAGCGCGTTCTTGGTGATTTCTGGATTTACTTTTGCACAACCTTCAGATAGTTGTGGCAAGGTACCGGAATCCATCTCCTCGAAAGATTTGAGAATTTCAGCTACAGACGGAGATGATTCGGGTATCGGAAAAAACTGATTTCTTCTTAAAAGTGGGATAGGGATGCCTTCGCCTAAAGGAACAGCAACAACAGAGTTGTTCGTGGAAGAGTAGTTAGGCGGTGCTAAAGGATTCTTCATTTCAGGTAAAGGAAATAGCAGCTCTCCGGAAGGTGCTGATTTGTCAGAGATAGCCGAGCAGAGTCCGATGTCGTCCGGGCAAAGTCTTCTTTTGGTGATGACATTGCTGGAGAAAGGTTCGTAACTGCTGATTGCTAGAATCTCCTCCAAATGCTCATCATATATTTCCTGCATGGAATCCACAAAACCAAGATCCTCTCCCATAGGGTGCTTCATCAACTTATCAATATTAAAGGTGACTTCCTCCGCTCCGACCCTCAGTTTTAAAGATTTTTCGTTTACGTCTATCACAGCCTTGGCAGTGTTTAGGAAAGGTCTACCAAGGATGAGGGGAACGTGGGCATCTTCCTCAATATCCATAATGACAAAGTCAACTGGGAAGATAAATTTACCGACTCGGACCATTATATCTTCAGCAATTCCTCGGGGGAGTTTAACTGATCTATCAGCTAATTGGATGGTCATTTGAGTTGGTAGCAGTTCACCTAATCCTAGTTTCTTATAGAGAGAGTAAGGCATAAGATTGACACTAGCTCCTAGGTCAGCTAAGGCGTTACTAACTTGGATATTTTGAAGAAAACAGGGGATAGTGAAACGGCCAGTATCTCCTAGTTTGGGTGGAAGGCCATGTAACATGATCGCTGAGCATTCAGCATCTAAGGGTAAACTGACTATTTGTCTTAATTTTTCTTTATTTGAAATGAGTTCTTTGAAAAACTTAGCACAGCTAGGCATCTCTACTAAAGCGTCTAATAATTTAACGTTTAAGTGCAGGCTTTTAAACATTTCAAGATATTTCCCAAATTGTGCTTCCTGTTTCTCTTTCTTAAGCCTACCAGGGAAGGGTATTCTAGTTCGCGGAATGACTTCTGGGGCTTTAGGTGATACTGGATCTGGTGCAGTGACAGGGGTGTCACTAGGCACTGGATCAGTGGTCGGTTTAGAGATAGGAAGTTGATTTGAAGAATTATCTGAAGACTTCTCATTTCTGGTTTCTTTACCTCCTCTAGTGATGACCATGATTCCTCCTTGGTTCTCAACTTTTAAAAATAGTTGTTTAAGACTGACTTCCAGGTTTTTGATCAAATCTTCTGATATTTTAAGTAAAGCATCAATTTTATCTTGAAAATCTATTACTTGTCTGTTTATGTTTATTTGATCAACCATGAAATTAGTCAAAGTTTCATTATAGTGTTGTTGAGAATTTACGGGAGAATCTGACACATTAGAGGATAAAGGTTGCAGAAAATGAGTAGGTGGGTTATTGGTTGGCCGCTGAATGAAAGGTTTAGAATGAAAGTTCGATTCAGGGCTTTCAGTAGTGACAAGAATTTCTTCCATACCTTTGCAAGGCTGAGGTGTAGAAGATTGAAGTTCCTTGAAGACTCTGGAGAGATTGTCCACTTGAGTTTGCAGAGCTTCAAAGGATAGGCTTGAAGTACTAGTTACTTCCTTAGCTGGTTCGCCAAACTCCCAGTCATGTTGATGCATTGCTATCGTCTCAACTAGCTCCCAGGCTTCTTCAGAAGTATGTGACATGAAATTTCCTTGAGAAGCAGTATCGAGGGTTGACTTGTGCTGAGGAGTCAGACCATTGTAGAATATGCAGATTAGGTTCGTCTTACCCATTCGATGATTCGGACATCTGTTAAGCATTTTCTTAAATCGTTCCCATGCTAGATAGAATGACTCATTGGTTTCCTGTCGGAAACTGACGATATCATCCTTGAGCTTGGTTTGTTTGGAAAGAGGGAAAAACTTAGTCATAAACTTAGTAGCCAACTCTTCCCAAGTATGAATCGAATTGGGTTCGAGTTCATCAAACCAGGTTCGAGCACGCGAAGATAAAGAATAGGGAAAAAGATATAGTCGGGAGACTTCTCTCGGAATCCCTGATTGCTCACAGGAATCAGAAATATTAATGAATTTATCCAAATGTGAATTTGGATCATCGAGCGGAAAACCGTGAAATTGGCAGAAGGTTTTGAGTAACTTGAAAACGCTAGGCTTAATTTCGAAGTTTTCTTCGGGTAGCACGATAGGTCCTCCTCTTCCCTCCAGTAGTGGTACACAGGTCGAGGCGAGAGTAATACGATTCGTCATAGCTGAAGTTCGGGTTTGGTAGAAAAGAGAGTTTTGGAAAGGAAAGGACAGAAAAGGAACTTTCGGATGATATTGATCTTCCGAAAGGATCGCTAAATAACTAAGACAACTAAATTCCTAAATCGGTCGTTGTAGTCCCCGGCAGCGGCGCCAAAAACTTGATCGCGCCCAAACGGTCAGTCGGGTTTGTCACCCCGTCGTCGGACCTTCCGTCTAGACGCGGATCAGGAGTTAAAAGATTTTTATTAAAGATTTTTATTTATTTGCTGGGCCTAAGTATACTAAAGCTATGGATAGGTATAGCGATAGGTATGACCTAGGGTCGTTCTTCAAACTACAACGGGCATGGGATCTAGGACTTTAGTTATCTACGGGAATTTAGCTGGGGTTTTAAAAGAAGTTTTGGTTTGGTTTGGTTTTAACTACTACTAATTATCTAAAATTTAAACAAAATAAAAGTAAAGTGGGGTGGAGGTGGCAACGAGAACTTGACGCGAGTGTTTACTATGATAATTACTCATGCTATTTAGGGGTAGTTAATGAGATAAAGCCTTAGTTAAGATGACATTAATATTTCCTAATGAGCCATAACTACTAGCCTATTATCTATCTAACGTAGAGTTGTCCGCAATCAGATAAATAATATGTCACATGGATAACAGTTATGGAATGTAAACTACACCGGAAGTTGTCCCAAATGTAGCAACCAATTTAACCAACAACCATCCTCGAGTCTTGTCCCCCAATCTCGGACATTTGAGATATCCGAATCATGGCATGAATTGTTGAATAAACAAAAACATGAACAGGGGTTTCCCACCGGGACAAGTTGGGATGGCCTGGTCTAACGGCTGATTAAATTGTTCATCATTATTCCATATAAATCATTTTAACTATTCTATGCATGTTAAACTGTCATATGCAATTGATAAATATTCGAAAACCTAATCATGTAACTAATCAGCATAACAGATACTAGCATGCAAACCCTAAGCAACAATCAAACAAGAACATGCAGAAAGGCAGCATAGCAGGGATCAGTTTTATGCAGAGTGACAGGGTACATGGTCAAGTCACAAGTGCCCCGAAAGTTCTCTCTAAGACACTTGTTAAATGGCCTGAATCTAATCTATCTCTAATCCTACGCTCCGTGTCTCCCTCCGGTAATATTTCAACCAGGAGAACACCGGCCATGTCGAGTTCAACGATCATCAGACACAGAATAATTAGTGGCATACAACTAGCAATTGGCCAAGCCTAGAAGGATGTCCCTAACCACAGCATAAGTTGGATAGATAAACACTTGAGATTCAATTCATAGATTCAAATATATTTCAACCGCATACAAATAGAGTAACAGCATGATTTAAGTATAACTACCCTAGCATGGCAACTATCATAGCAAACACAGATTTGTTTAGCTAAGCATGGCAATAATCCTAGAAAGTAATTCTAAACAAGTATAGAAACAGCACAACATTATTTAAAATAACAAGATAGAGATTATAATAAAACCTGACAAAGCTGTATTACAAATCGTGCGACACCGCAGTCTCGGAGCACCTCCGTTACAATTAAGCTACTAATCTACTAGCTTAACTAATCTAATTAACTAACTAACTAATTTAGAGAGAGAGTAGTGAGAGAAAGTGTGTGTAGTATGTTGGATGGTGTAGGATGTGAAGTGTTTTTGAAATGATGAAATGAGGCTAGTATTTATAGAGAACGCTCAACCGTATCCGTAGACCGTATCCAAACCACAAAATGCACAACCGTATCGCAAGGGCAAATAAAAATCATATTTTTATCGCCCAAACGCACGATACGGCCAAGTTAGGGTGAATACGGGCAAACTGGACCGTATACGGCTGTGCACAGGGTGAATACGGGCAAACTGGGCCATATACGGGTGGGCACAGGCCGTATACGGCCTGCACAGACCGTATACGGTCTGTGTCCAGCCGTATACGGCCTGGACCAGCCGTATACGGCCTGGTTCAGCCGTATCCAGCTTCTTCGGTTCTTCGTTTCTTCGTTCGGGCGTAACTTCTTCGTCGTTTATCCGTTTTGAGCGTTCTTTATATCCACGCGATCGTATTTTCCTAACGAAGAAAATGACATAAGTTAGAGGTCATAATTCTTTGTGTAGCTCAAAAAGTGCTAGATCGAGTGAACGAGAATGCTTGTGATCGTATTCGTTAGATTTATCGTGTTTTTCGACCATTTTAGATGACTTTTGAAACATTGTCTATATTTTGGCCCATGTGACGAGTTTTAATGATAAAGTATCTATTTTGATTAGTTTCGTCAAATATTAGGCCAAAAAGGTGAGATTAATGCACGTAAAAACATGACTTTTTGCGTGTCATCATGCACGCTGCTGATTTCGGGTGGCAGCTGCAATCGATATGCCACTGAACCAATCCTCTCGAGGATCTCGAATGGTCCAATGTATCTGGGATTTAACTTCCTGCGTTTACTGAATCGGATAACACCTTTCCAAGGTGAAACTTTGAGTAGCACTCGATCCCCAACCTGGAACTCGAGTGGTTTGCGTCTCACGTCAGCATAACTTTTCTGACGATCACGTGCGGCTTTAAGTTTGTTTTGGATCTCGAAGATCTTTTCAGTAGTTTCGTGAATGATCTCATGACCAATGAGTTGACTGTCTCCCACTTCGGTCCAACAAATCGGCGATCGGCACTTACGACCGTACAGTGCCTCGAAAGGTGCAGCCTTAATGCTGGTGTGATAGCTGTTGTTGTATGAAAACTCGCACAACGGTAGATATTTTTCCCAGTTTACACCGAAGTCAACTACGCAAGCTCGTAGCATGTCTTCCAGTGTTTGAATTGTTCGTTCACTTTGTCCATCGGTTTGGGGATGGTAGGCGGTACTCATATCGAGACGGGTACCCAATGATTTTGGAAGTGATTGCCAAAAGTAAGATGTGAAACGACTATCCCTATCGGAGATAATCGTGATTGGAACGCTGTGACGGGTTACGATTTCCTTCAGATAGATTCGAGTAAGACGTTCCATTTTGTCGGTTTCCTTGATTGCCAGGTAATGAGCAGATTTCTTGAGACGATCGATGATCACCCAAATGGTGTCGCAACCGCTCGATGACTTGGGTAGTTTGGTTATGAAATCCATGGCAATTTGTTCCCATTTCCATTCAGGAATGTTGAGGTGTTGGTGTAAACCAGAAGGTTTTTGAAATTCAACTTTGACTTTCGAGCAAGTGACACACTTGCCGACGTATGTAGGAATTTCGGCTTTCATGTTCGGCCACCAGTAAAAATCTTTGATACCATGATACATTTTATCAGATCCCGGATAAATAGAATAATTTGACTTGTGAGCTTCGTCCATCACCAAGTCCCGCAAGTTCCCAATTCTAGGCAACCAGATTCGGTTTGAGAAATACCTAATCCCGTTAGGGTTGATTTCGAATTGTTTTTCCATGCCTCGCAAGGCTTCATTTTTGACATTGTCGGGTTTCAGAGCTTCAAGTTGAGCAGCGAGAATCTGAATGTTTAGATCATTGTGAATGGTCATGCTGAGAGCTCGGACTCGAAGTGGTTTTGTTCGTTCTTTTCGACCGAGGGTATCGGCAACAACATTTGCCTTACCCGGATGGTATTTGATCTCGCAATCATAATCGGTAAGCAACTCGACCCATTGACGTTGCCTCATGTTGAGGTCCTTCTGATCGAATATGTGTTGGAGACTTTTGTGGTCGGTGAAGATTGTGCACTTAGTGCCATAGAGGTAATGTCTCCAGATTTTGAGAGCAAAAACGATAGCTCCAAGCTCAAGATCGTGAGTGGTGTAGTTCTTTTCTTGGATTTTGAGCTGTCACGAAGCATAAGCAATGACTTTGTCTCGTTGCATCAGCACGCAACCGAGACCTTGATGAGAAGCATCGCAGTATACCACGAAGTCATCGGTGCCTTCGGGTAAGGATAGAATCGGAGCACTGCAAAACTTTTGTTTCAGAAGTTGAAATGATGACTCTTGTTTATCAGTTCAATCGAACATTTTATCTTTCTGTGTTAGTGTCGTGAGTGGTTGGGCTATTTTCGAGAAATTTTCAATAAATAGACGATAATACCCCGCCAATCCCAAGAATTGGCGTACCTCGGTCGGAGTTGTTGGCGATTGCCAGTCTTTGATAGCCTCGATTTTTGACGGATCGACATGGATTCCTTGACTATCGATGACATGTCCAAGGAATTGAACGGTTTGTATCCAGAACTCACACTTAGAGAATTTAGCATAAAGCTCTCCGTGTCTAAGTAGCTCTAGGATGGTTTTGAGATGTTGCGCGTGTTCTTGTTCGTTTCGCGAATATATGAGAATGTCGTCAATGAAGACAATGACAAACTTGTCGAGATATGGCTTGCACACCCGATTCATAAGATCCATGAATACAGCTGGTGCGTTGGTTAGACCGAATGGCATCACTTGAAATTCGTAATGCCCGTAACGGGTTCTAAAAGAGATTTTTGGGATGTCGGTGTCGCGAACACGTAATTGATGATAACCTGATCGAACATCGATATTTGAATAAAAACTCGACCCCTGTAGTTGGTCAAACAGGTCATCGATATGAGGAAGTGGATATCGGTTCTTGACGGTCAACTTTTTCAACTCTCGGTAGTCGATGCACATTCTGAAAGAACCGTCTTTCTTTTTGAAAAATAGGACCGGAGCTCCCCAAGGTGAAGAACTTGGCCTAATGAATCCTTTTTCCAGGAATTCCTATAATTGGTCGGACAACTACTGAAGTTCGGATGGGGCTAAGCGATATGGTGATCGGGCCACAGGTGTGGCACCTGGCACGAGGTCGATTAAGAACTCAACTTGTCTTGGTGGTGGTAGACCAGGTAGTTCCTCAGGAAAGACTTCTGGAAAGTCTCAAATGATGGGCACATCCTCAAGTCGCTTCTCCTCCGACTTTTTCTCCATGATATGCGCGAGGATTGTTGGATAACCCTTTCTCATAAATTTCCGGGTTTTCACACAGGATATGATGTTGAGTCTCGTCCCACCAGTCTCCCCCTGTATGACCAAGGTTCTACCGACGGCGAGAGGAATACGAACGATTTTATCGTAACAAATGATTTCGGCGCGATGCTTGGACAACCAGTCCATACCAACGATGACGTCGAAACTTCCAATTTCAACGGGCATAAGGTCGATTAAGAAAGTCTCGTCGGCTAGGTTTAAGGTGCAATTAGGTATCACACTATCGGCTTCTATGAGTTTACCATTTGCTAGTTCTACAGTGTACTTAACATCTAAGGCAACGGGGGTGATGTCAAGTAGTGGATAAAATTCATCAGAGATAAAGCTTCTATCGGCACCAGTATCAAACAGAATAGAAGCAGATAAGTTGTTGAGGAGGAACATACCCGTGACCACATTCGGGTCCTGACGGGCATCCCCGGAGTTGAGTACGAACGCTCTTCCCCTTGCATTGTTGTTATTGTTGTTGTTCTTTTTTTTAGAAAATTCATTTCTGAAGTGTCCCGCTTCCCCACACCTAAAGCAGGATTTGGGTTGTCTGGCATTGTTGTGAGAGGTGTTGTTGGATTTGGGGGCTCAGAAATCCTTGGTCAAGTGCCCGTACCTCCTGCAATTGTTGCATATAGTACTGCATGGACCGTCGTAGTGGTAGTTACACTTGGAGCAGTAAGGCCTGTCCCCAGTGTATCCACGCTTGGGTTCAGAATTTGTGTTGTAAACTTGGATGGTGTTTGTTTTCTTTTATTGATGGTTGTGGGGTTCGGATGATTTGCGTTTGTTTTTATTGGAGAATGATGTGTTGGATGTCTCACGACTGACAACCAGGGCCATGAGTTCGTGTGCCAACCGGATTGCACTTTCAACGGTGGTTGGCTTGGATGAGGCGATGTTCCCCTGGATATTCTCCAGGAGGCCGCGGATATATCTCTTGATGCACTTCTCTTCCGGATCAACCAAACCCAGGCATAACAAAGCAAATTGCTGGAATTTGATGGTATATCCAGCAATGTCAGTTCCCTGCACTGTCAAGTGCCAGAATTTTTCCTCCAGACGGTGCAGTTCTTCTTCGGGACAGTATTTTGAGAACCGGTTTCTCTCGTGATCAGAGTCAACTAGTGTATCCTGTTCAGTCATGACTCCTTTCAGATCTCTCATCATATTCTTTTAATTGTATATAGTTGATCAGGCTATGTTAAATTAAACCAATACAATGTAGTCACTGAACCTAATCAAACTTAATAAGGAATACCGCCTACCGGTCATAGTTTATGCCCACTAAATGCAACCTAGTTCACTATAACCTTAGGCTCTGATACCAATCTGTCGCATCCCCAAATTCGAGTTGCGGAAGCGAATCGGGTCGGGGCACGACTAATCAATAATCACAAGCACAAAGATATAATGAACGACCACTAAATGCATCGTTTTACATTGTATTGATAAAACCAAAGTGTACATCAAAAATATTGTTTACATTAGCTCAGTTCCTTGAAATTGAGAGATTTACATTACATAATTACTTTATACAAAATATAATAATGCAATTAAATCTCTGATTGATTGAATGCAGACTCGAGCTAATGAATCTTGATTGGGCAGTCCAACCTACTGCTGTGTACCTGTGATACATGCTAAAATGGGTCAGCGAAACGCTGGTGAGCTCACAGGTTTGTATGTCAACACATATTAGTATGAACCGCAAGATTTAATTGAATTTAAAATGCAATTAAGCAAAATAAAAGTTATACAGCCATGAGCACATAGTCTGAGCTTAACTTGAATGTCAGGTCCAATTAAGGAAACCCAACGGAGGTGCCTCCTACGAGTGCCTAATCTACACTCGTCTTCCCAAATGCTAATACGTCCGTTTGACCAGGTAGTGCGTGTTAACCCGGACGAGGATTGTCAATCCTATATGATATCATATACTAATATTCACGCTACAGATGTATTACAAAACTATGTTGTGGAGGGCTTTGAAATGATTAGTGAAAACAACTCATGGAGTATTTGATTTGAATTGTACTTGCGTACATATTGTAAAATAAAACGAGCAATGTAATCACACCCCTGATGAAAACCGTAAAATAGGGGCTATGAGACTCACCTGAGCCTCGAGTGTTTATCGAAATAAACTTGAGTTGATTTGCTGTGAATTGATGTCCGAAGACTTGTAACCTTGGGGTGTCCAAGACACGTGATGGTTATAAACATGAGTAGGTATCTCGAAAGACTACCCTTGTAGTTATTCGTCCAACTAGAATGTCCAAATTACTACGATTTGGTTGATTATATTGTCCAAATTTCTATGATTTGGTTGTTTAACTTGTCCAAGTTACTACGACTTGGTTGATTAGATTGTCCAAATTACTACGATTTGATTGTTTTAACTTGTCCAAGTTGCTACGACTTGGTTGATTTGATTATGTTTTGAAAACGCGTACGGCCCATTGGTGATTGGTTGTAATAATAATCTCATTATTATTATTATGATTTCGAGACATTCATGTTTCAAAAACGTGTTCCGATGTGTTTAGAAAGTCGTATCGTAAAAGTGTTTGAAGTTACATAAGTTTGACACTTAGTAAAAATCCATGCTTTCAAGGTTCTGCTTATGCGACACTAGGTGCAACTTAAGCTGTTGTGTCGCTAAGTGCGACATAGTCTGTTGTGTCGCAGATCATGACTGCGACATAAGGGCTTGTGTCGCTAAGTGCGACATCCGCAATTCAATGCGACATAAGGTGTTGTGTTGCTATGTGCGACGGGAATAAGTTTTGCGACATAGTATTTTGTGTCGCTATAAGCGAAGTCCGAAATTATTGCGACATAACCATTTGTGTCGCTATATGCGACATCCGTGATGTGGTGCGACATAGAAGCTTGTGTCACTATATGTGACATATGCCATGATTTGGCGACATAAGGGCTTGTGTCGCAGGTGGCCTGAAGCCTCTGCGACATAACGAGTTGTTGGCCGGAAATTGGGTCGAAAACGTGCTTAATTGTAGGTTTTGAAATACAAATATTAATTCGATATTTTACATAAAGTATTTCGTCAAATACTTAATAGTTGAGTTATAAAATATAACTTATTCTTGTTTCGATCGTTTGCGCGTTAATTATTTTAATCGCGTAAATGTTGTTTGTACGATACAAATTTGAGTTGAAATATTATCTAAATAATATTTTGGATAAATAGAGTTATTAAATAATGTCATATTATTTAATAAAATTGTTCACCAATGTCCGTATTAATGAATTGGATTGCATTCGATTTGAAACTTGTACGATTTAATCAAATCGCATACTTGTATATATTCAACAATATATATATTGATACATTAATTAGCCTAACACGGAACTAATTACATGTATTACACTTGATTAGGCACTAATTACTAGTCCTAATTTGGCGGGTGTCACAGTTATGGTTAAATCACTTGAGGGACATAATATGACAATTTAGAACTGTAAAGGCGTGTGAAGTGAAAGTTATCAATTAGACCCCCTCTTTCTTGAATATTCTGGAAATTAAAATTACAGTGTATCTATGTGTGTGACGTGAGAGAGCAGGAAGGAGGGGGAAAACAAGCAAATAAGGAAATCCATCAAATTGAAGCTTCAATCTTAGTGCTTTTGAGTTTCTAATCTCGTTTTTATCATCATGAAGGTAAGAATCATCCTCTAGCCACTTTAATTTGTAGTTTTAATTAGTTTTACATAAACCCTAAAAGTAGGTTGTGATAATTGGTTAAGAAATTGGAAAAATAGATGCTAGATGATGCTTGTAGTATGTAAAGGAACATGTATAAAGATTAAATTGATGAGTTTTAATAACAAACTTGAGTGGTTCATGAGAACCCTAATTTGGATTTATGGAATTATGTTAGTTTTGAAAGTAAGAATGATTAGACAATGATTTGATGTATAAACAACTTGTTTAATCTTTTAATTTGATGTTTATGTGAAAAATAAGTATAAACCCTAGGTTGGAAAAACATTGAGAAAAGATGGTTAATGAGTATCAAGATGTTGTGTGCTTGTTATTGAGGGATTTTGAGTGCTTATTAACCTAAAGAGATAAGTTATAGTGATGTTCTTGTGTGTTTTAATGATTTTGTTCAAGTGAAGAATTTTGATGGTAAAGTGGTGAGTTTTGATTATTTGATATGCCGTTGAGTTATAACATGGTTAAATTGGGTGTTGAGTCTTGTTGTAATCAGTCCTTAATATGTTAATTGAGTAAGAGATTATCAATAAAAGTGTTTTAATCATGTTTGAGTTGAATTGGTATGTTTTTGGTGAATACTCGTAGGTGGACAGCTCCATGTGCAGAAAATGGGCTGTTTTCAATAAATCATAACTAAATAACCGTAACTCCGTTTTTGATGTATTATATATCGTTGGAAAGATGGGAGAGTCTACTTTCTCTTTGTTATGGCCTTGATGCCCAGATCTGATTTTAAGTTAGCCAAATAGTGAGTTTAATAGTAGCTGTCCAGCTTTTATGAAACATGGTAAAATGTTGTAAAGTGTTTATTTATTTTATTGAGATGTATAATGAAAGTTAACTTGTAATAAAGAATTACGAAGTGTAATTTGAAAGATAAAATGGTGATGTTTGAATTAAGTTGATAAAGTTGTGCTTAATTTAACTTTGAAAGTCAAACGGGTCGATACTAAATGGGTAAATTGATAAGTATGAGTTATATGTGTGTTATTACATTTAATATGAAATTGAAGTTTGTAGTGATTATATAGTTGCTAGTTAGTGCTTAATTCATGATTATAACTAAAACCCTAACTTAGAATCGAAGAAAGTGATATATGTTCTTGGAGAAACCTTATGGGTTTAGTTGTTTATATAAAAGTCATAGCTTTAAAGCTTAGAGTAATGATATATAATTGATAAGTGTTGATAATGATCATATTATGATTGATTAATGATGATGATTTACATTAATTAAGTTAAGGGTTGTGAAATTGATTAAGTGTTCATGAGGGTTATGTTGATTATGAGGAGTTTGATGGATTATATGATGAAATTAGTATTGTTTACTAATTAGAACACTTAAATTGATAATTAAAGAGTAAAGTTAAAACTTATTTGGTTAAGTATTCATTAGACCAAATATTGGAGTTTGGATGAGTTGTTGATGTTAGAGATTAATAATCTTGTTAATGGTTTCATTATGTTAGCTAACAATGATTAAAGTGGAGTAATGTGAGGTTGTGATCATAATGCTGATTGTGAATTTTGATGTTTAAGGTGATTATTCATAAACTTGGCATGATTTGTGTTAAAATTATATAAATTAATAATCATATGTTTGATTGAGTTGAAAGAATGAGTATTATGATAATTAATAATGATTAAGTGATAATTCAAGGAATTTGATAATTGAGTCAAATATCATGTTATATCATGTTGTAGTACCATTTTGTAGTTAATAAATATGATGTAAGTCTTCTCCATATAGATAATTGTGATGATTGTGTACACTTATATGAATTGAGTGTTTAGAGATTTGTTGATGTAAATATATTGAATGATGTTGTATACATTTTGAGTCAAGTGACTAACTTGTGTTATTCTGTTGTATTCTGAGATATGGAGAAGACTCATTGACATTAGACTACTGAGTAGACAACTAAGGTGTTGGTGAGGGGATTTGGAACTCACTTTTTGATTTAGTTGTAAATGTTTGGTTGCAACAAATGAACGTAGATATGTTTATTAGACTGCTTAGTCTATATTATTGATTGTGAATCTACGTGCTATGTGGCCTTTTGGCACCAGTTGTTATTGAGGTCAACAAGTTGGTTGGGCTAGTTGGTTATTGTGTGAATTACACAGGGTCTTGATTCATTCGTTATGTGTTGAACCTGTGTTTGAATATAATAACCATTAGCTATCGGTCTATTCTGTATTGGCCTTACAGATTCTTGTGTAAGTGTTCTTTGAGAGCCACCGCGACAGTAGGGTTTCTCAAGAGCCACCGATCCTCATTGTTGAAAAGTTGTATTGTGTAATGTGTGTTTACGGTTGTTTAATGTAAACAAGTAGTTATGCTAAGTTGAATTGTGTGTGACTTATCCATTCACTTAGCTTTGTGCTAATCCCTTAATTTACTTCCTGCAGGTTATGTTAAATATGTAGGTGGTCAGGAAGTGGATGTTTTAGCGGGAATGTTTGACAGCGCCAACAACTCTGATATAGTTTTGTAATAAACGAAAGACGATTATTATTATATAACACCTCGTCTACGGTTTGTGGTTTTGAATACATTCTGAACTGTGACGTGTCTGTTTTAACACAGTTAAGTAGTTTGAAAAAGTTTATGTACATTTCAGAATGTATTGTAATAAATTATGTTTTAATATACACTTCCGATCTAAATTATATTATAATGATGTATAAAATTAGGGGTGTTATATTAAACATATTAGCAATCTCCAATATTTTCTCCACATATTAATTAGCATCTTCCCTATCTTCACCCTTGAAAGGGTTTCTCTAAGCTCCTTAAGAAATTGTCTCTTCAATTCAAACTCCACTTCTCTAGCTATTACCGGGCAGACTACTCCCGGACGAATATCCCCACGAGTTAAACTCGTATAGTCCTCAATCGTCATATTAGCTATATTTTGCTCCATCTCTTGCTCTTGTTCTGAATCACTCGGGTATTCAGTAGGTTGCCTTGGTGGTTGTTTATCTTCACCAAACTCCAATCCGGAGTTATACCCATACTCTACCGTTGTGAAAAGAATATTATGAAATACTTCGTAATCCTCTGATGAAGCTCCGTGAACTGGCGAATTTGGTGGTGCGTGAAACAAACGTATTCCTGGATGAAAAACTTATTCTGGTTCATCAAGTGGACTCAAAGGATCCGGATGTGTTGTCCGGGTCATAAACTAACCTGAGACCAGAAAACAAGTTGAATTGGACTAGTTTAACTGAAACATATAAAGAATTAAAGCTAGAAAATAAATTAAATAATTATTAGTCAAATATACAATTAATTAATCATTAGATTTACAAAGCTAATCAAAATTCCTCAGTAGCTCCATTGTTCATACATAGAAGTGGAGAAGTAGGTCAGAGCGTGAAGCTTATTAAAAACCTATCTTTTTAGGCAAGAAAAGCGACCCTCCTTATACCTCTATTGTGTTGTATTCACAATAGGTGAACCGATTTTTCAATTGACTAACGAGGTATAAAAAGAAAATTTACATGAAAAAATTAAAAGTTTTAATTTAACAAACCGTTCCCTGGCAGCGACGCGAAAAACTTGATGTGTGTTTTAGTACGTTTAAAATAACAAGTTTTAAATAAATGAAACTACTAAATTTAACTATAACACAACCAGGCAAGAATACATGTTCATATAATAGTATAGTTATAGCAAGTCCGATTGTCGAACTACAGGGAATGGTGTAAATTAAAATAACTAATTAAACTTTAAATTACAAATTACAAGTAAATAGGGGGCGTTTTAGTTTCCTACGAACGTAATTTAATTGATACTTAATAAAAATAAACTTAAAACAATTAAAGAAATTTAAAAACAAATAGAGAAAATCAGGAGGACAGAAGATGTATTTATTTAGAATTAGATCCTTACATCAAGATTCTCATATATGTTAATTGATTAGTTAATTGACTTTAAGTTGAATTACAAAAGATCAGATTAACTATCATATAAATCTTAAGTAAAACACGAGATTCAATTTGAATACACTAGAAGTTCCTCTATGTGTTGTATACTTAATCTTTACTCAATTATTCCTTTCATAGACTATTAAGATCTATTTTATTAACTTCGTGGTCACAAATGTTTAAAATCACATTAATTATAGTTTATAATGGTTATAAGTCTTAATTAGGTTTTAAGCCATAAATTTAATATAAATCTAATTATGAATAATCAATTAGCTCATACAAACGGACTTCTTAATCACTTTAAGTAACAATTATCAATCATATAATCAACATAAATATTCGAATAACCTTAACAATCATACATAAAGTCAATCAAACATAAACATATTATCAAATCATCATCTAAGAATTATCCATCTAAATAAATACATTAAGAAACTTAGTTCATAGTTAAATCAATAGAAACCATATCTAATAACATATAAACAAACTTTGTTAAAAGATAAAAGATCAAGAATCAAACCAAAGAAATTGAACTATTTTTTATTAGGGTTGAAAATCTTCAAACTCTAGCATCCTAGCCTCCAAATTCGTACCCTAACTGTTCCTTAAACCCTTAAGTCGAATAGGCTTCTTCAAAATTTGTATATCAAATGGTTTAGCCGAGGCCTCTATTTATAGTTTCTGAGATTGACTTCCAACCGGCGGCTGGAGTCTTCAACCGGCGGTTGGATTAGCTTTTCGCCCAAGTAAGTTTGGGTATAACCCGCGTGCTCCACCGCTTTCCACTTTTGCTTTCAACCGCTGGATGGACATCCCAACCGGCGGCTGCCTTTCGATTCCAGAATCTTCCATACGTGTTTAGGTTGTAATCTCGGCCCATATCTCTTTTTAATTCTGAGTTTAATCTTCTTTTGGCACAATATATCTTATACTTCGGGTTTTTACTTCAATTTAGGTCCAATCATCTTGAATCTTGATTTTAACTTCATTTTCTTCAATCTTGAGCCCATTTTCGTTCATTTTTCAATTTATATAAAAGCAGGGGAATATTATTATATAAATAAAACATTATCTGATGCTATCAATCATACGAATAAAGTTGTTCTTAATGTGATTAATTAGTTTATATCATAAACTGGTGTTTTTTATATATTGATAACTTATTTGCAATTATTTACTTGTTAAATAATTATGACTTGAAACTGTGACTGGTAATTGATTAAGAATATAAAACTTGTTTATATAATTTATGTGGTAACTATAAACTATCGTTGATGTGAATTTGTTTTAATAAGTTATAATAAATAGTGAAAGTGTTAATTGAATAAGGGTTTGGTATAAAACACTCAAGAAGGACTTCTATTGTGTATTCACATCAAATCTAGTGTTTACTTAAGTTTTTGAATGAAAGTCAACTTTGACGAGGAAACTTTCTATATTTGTCATTTCACCGATAAATCAACCAACAATAAATAAACATAAAGGAAAGTTAGAATTTAAGTAAAGCTAATCTAATTAAATACAATCTTCTATCCAATTGATTATCTCTATTTGTTTTTAAATTCCTTATTTGATTTTAATTGTTTTTAATTTAGTATCAATTAAATTGTTCGGACGGAACTAAAACTTTCCCCTTTAATTGTAATTTATTCGTTAATAAGTTTAGTTAATAATTTCAATTTACACCGTTTCACGTAGTTCGACTTGGATTTACCAAAACTATATTATTATTCAATCTGGTTATTCTTGCATGCATTGTGTAATAGTATTATTTAGTATTTCTATTTATTTAAAACTTGTAATTTTTAAACGTTACTGTAACACACGTCAATCCCGCTACGGTTTGGCTTGGTAAACAACTATTTCTATATCGCCAAGGGAAACACGACAATCAGAGAAGAGATAAGGGTAATGTTACAATGAATGAATAGGTAATCTAGAAAAGAAAGTAATGTTCAAGTGACTTTGGATACTTAATACACTAGATTTTACACATTCAATACTTTAGATAAACAACATGAATAATCAGTTACACAATCAGATAAATGAGTAAATCATCTAGGTGTTAAGCATGGTCGAATTTGTTAAGTCGGTGCGCTACTTTATTCATGAACCTAGGTTTACACCAAGATAGGTCTTATATTTCAACTAGATAAGTGTTGGGAGTTGTACATATTGCTTCGATCCGAATTACGATAACTTAATTTCTAGTGACATACCATCTTAGAATCTAGAATAAATTTGTAGGGTTCTGGTATTTACACTAGACCGGTCATATACTCACATTACTCACTAGATTGGTCATATACACTAGACACGAGCCACCGGGGTGGGCATCACTCTGATACCAAATAAAAAAGATGCATGTGTATAGATTATTGCTTGTGATAATCATGAATATTTAATAGTGGATGATTGTGATATAATGAAGATATTGTGTTAGCTGCTAATATGATTAAAAGATAATGATTACAGTAAATATATTATGAATATAATCTGATATTCAGGAATCAAAAATTCCAACAGAGATAAGAGTAGATATACTCAAATACTAAAACAAATCTTCTTCGAACCGTAGAGGCAATGCCTCTATTTATGGACTTACATAAACACACCTTATACGACTTAGACTACATTATTAAAGAAACATTAATAATGACTCTATATGTTAATGGTTGACGCACTATACACTATTCTAGCATTTCATTAGTACATTATTATCATGCACCTGGCGTGGTCAGTAGTAAAGGATTATCATCACATATCTCCTTTAGACCATTCGTAATGCATCCAGGTGGCAGGCATTGTGAGGCTCCAGAACACTAGAATGCCCCTAACACTGTGTTCTGGAGAGGCGTTGTGGTGGTGTCGTGCAGGCAAAAACGAGGAGAGAACGAGCGTTCTTGTGGGTCCCACTTCATTTTTCTTTATTTTTTCCTTTTCTTTGCGACCGTTTAATAGGTTTAAAAAATATTTTTTTTTAAATCTAACCGTTTTAAAACGGTATAAAAAAAGGAAATTGATAAACAATACCCTAAGGGAAATGCTTTAGGATTCTATATATAAAACTTAATGTTAATTAAACAATAATATTTCCATATTTGAACTTCATTATAAACATCACCTTCCATATATAATACACCAATTAGTTTTTTTTATAGAAACTTAGATGTTTGATTAATGTAATTTTCTGTTTATGGAATCCTAAAACATTGCCCTTAGGGCATCGTATATCAATTCCCCAAATAAAAAAAAATAAAAACCTTAAATGCCATGTTGATCCTACGGTTTAAATTTTTGAAAAAAAAAAAAATTTTAAACAAACACTTCTCTATCTATATATACTACACTTTACATCCATCATTTTCACCATCAAAATTCATATACTTTTCACCATCAAAATTCATACACTTTATCATCAAACACTTTCACCACCAACACACATCAAAAACTCTCAAAAAATGGATTCGATAAATTTGATTTGTGAATCTTCTACCGAAGATGAACTTGTTATTGAACTTCTGCACAAATACAAGGCTCAACAAAATTGTGACGTCGGTCAAAGTTCAAGACCACCACACAATCGAGGCTACATTCAAAGAGATCGTGAAGGAGCCCAACAACGTTCGTGGGACGACTACTTTTCCAAGAACCCAAAGTATCCTCCAAACGTGATTAAACGACACTTTCGTATGCGTCGACAATTATTTGTTCGAATCGTACAAGGTATATCAGACTACTCTATTGAACCTATTCTGGAGCACTTTCAATGTTTTAAACAAAAATCGGATGCACATGGTCGGCTTGGTTTTACTACGCTACAAAAGTGCACATTCGCCATACGTCAATTGGCATATGGAGTTTCCCCTGATATGTTTGATGAACATTTACAAATGGGTAGAAAAACGTCCACCGATTGTCTAAATAACATTTGTAAATGTGTCTACGATTTATACTCGGTGAAATATTTGAGAAAGCCGACGGCTACCGATATTGCTCCGTTATACGCAGCTCACGAGCAGAAACATGGGTTTAAAGGAATGCTAGGGAGCATTGACTGTATGCATTGGTAATAGAAGAATTGCCCGAATGCATTGAAAGGGCAGTACACTAGAGGTGACCACGACCACCCGACCATTATGCTTGAAGATGTTGTTTCATATGACATGTGGATATGGCATGCTTTTTTTGGCATGGCGGGTTCGAACAACGACGTCAACTTCTTAAGCCAATCTTCTTTGTTCGAATCCATAAAAAATGATATTGGTCCACTTGTAACTTTTGATGTCAATGGACATCACTACACAAAAGGGTATTATCTTGTCGATGGTATTTATCCAGATTGGGTTACACTTGTCAAAGCCTTTCACTCCCATACTAATGATAAACGAGCGAAGTTCAAGAGATTCCAAGAAAGTGCAAGAAAAGATGTCGAAAGGGATTTTGGTGTACTTCAAGGAAGGTGATGCGCTCCCAACCGTCAGTGTCGTTGGTGTTGTTGCAATGACTGAGCGGACAATCAGGGTGTTTTAAAATTTGTTTTGCTCGGGGCCTAAACTTCCGAACTACCTACTGGTACTAGGTACTAGTACCTGATACTAGTATGTGGTAAGGATGATCAGGGTCGTCTCCAGACATTTGAATTTGAAATAGAGCTTGTTTGGATAATTAAGTCTTCAAGATAGGGTTCAAATAGTTGGTTTGGTTTGGGTTTTTATCTAATTTAAACTACTAAAGCAATAAAACTAAAATGAGCTAGCTAGCATATAAGGAACAACTAAGGATAAGGAAGACGTGGTTTTCCATAACTTGAGAAAGTATAATGTCAGGAATGTGTTTATGATGGGCACACTATAAGATTAATAGATTGACAGAACTTGGTGTAAACACTAGAACCCTACCAATTAATTTTCCCATTGGCATGTCACTAGGAGCTAGGTTATCATGATTCTGATCGAAGCAATACGCTAGACTTCCAATACTTAACTAGTTGAAAGATAAGAAACCTATCTTGGTTAAACACCGAGGTACATGAATAAAGAAGCGTATCATCTCATAGGTCCGACCGTTCTTAACACCTAAGCTTATCTCTCGTTCTTCTAATTGTGTAAGTAATTACTAACTTGTTATGTTTAAATAATCAAATATATAAGATCTAGTGGATTTACGTATCCTAGGTCACTTGGACTTTGCTTTCCTAGATCTTGTTAATACCTTTCTTAAGCTCTAATTACTTTGATTTATGACTTAGACATCTCCTTTTCAAACATTTATACATCCCTGGATTATTCGCAGTTTGTTAAAACATGTTTCATATGCAGACCATACATGTCAGTAATAAACAGTGTACTTTATAGAATAGTTCCACAGCTTCTTACATCCAACATGCGGTCAAGAGTAATTGACAGTGAAAGTGACACTCTAAACTAACTAAATGTAAAGCAGTGTAGAAATGTAAACCTAATATGTACCACGAGTGGTTTCACTGTGTCTTACTTATTGCATGTCATGGGCACAGATAACTACTTACCACAATTAAGGTTCATGACTCCCTAATATCTGGGTTATAGTCACGTGGATAACTAGAAAAGGTACTCCATAAACTAGGTCTGATGTCATATATTTAAACAATAACAAAGTATAATCATTCCCGTTCATATAAGTTTCTTTTTATAAATTAGAACTATATTAGATTAAGTTGTTTTATGATCCTATCGTCTAACTAATGTAGAGTTGTCCGCAATCAGATAGAAGATATGTCACATGTATAATAAATACAAACAATTACTGTACACCGGAAGTTCTCCCAAATGTATTGAACATATTGGCAAATGACTACCCTCGAGTCCTATTCCCCAATCTCGGTCATCAGAGATGTCCATATCATGACATGGTCTGTTGAATAAATAGTCTCATGAACAGGTTTTACCCTACCAGAATAAGTTGGGGTAGTCTGGTCGTAAGTGGTTTGCCAAACATGACATCATTCTATTTTAATTAATTTACAAATAGAAATTCATTAACACGTTTATCATATTGATCCGTAATATAACTACCTTCCGTCGTCCCCGGACTTCCATACGTTTGTACTTCGCATAAAGAGTTTCCAGTACTATATCCGGAAACAGTCGAATAGGGATCGTTATATTACTTTACAATATTTAATATCGTCCCATTATAACTATCTAAATCATGGCAAATATATAAGCAACTACTCGCAGATCATGGCAATAAACATTTATAATATTAATAAATCATAAACATCAAACAAGAACATTACAAATAATTAATAAGAGAAAAGGATAGATATTACCCATAATTATTGCGAGCGAAACGATGCTTATATTACTTCCGAATATTTCAAAGTGTTACATTGTTAAGCTAGCTACAACTAACTACTACATAATTAATCTCCTACTTATCTCTCACCAAATTAATTAGATTAATTTAGAGAGAGATAGTAGAGAAAAGAAAATAAAATAAAAGTTGGGAGAGTGAGTAGAAAGGTGTAAGGTTTTTGGTGTGTGGTGTGAATGGTGTGTCTTTCAAATGAACCAAAGGCACCTATTTATACTTGAATTTTTGGTGCACTTTAGCAACTAGGGGCACATGTTAGCAAAAGGTGGTAAAGTGGCTAGCACATGTACCCTAAAGCGTGGAAAGGTCTAACACATGTACTCTAAAGTTGCGGACAGGTCTAGCACGTGTACCAGGTGAGTACGAGCAAGGACGAAAAAGCGGCCGGGAGATGGGGGAGGGGAAGATGGTGCTGCAATCATGGTGGCCAGAGGCGGCTACATGGTGGCCGGCGGCGGCTGCCATCCACCCGCCTCGGTTCGTCGTCTTTTGCTCGTTTCTTGATTCGTGCGTATCTTCTTTGTTATGCATCCGTTTTCGTCGATTCTTTTTGCGTTGGATTCGTTTTTCAAAAACGAAGACTTTGATGAAAAGAAATCCCTGAGATTTTTCTTTATCTTTTAGATGTTTCGTACGAATCGTTTGGATCTTTCGGCGTACGCAGAATCTTCAGTCTTCGTCCGTTTTTGCTGATTCTTTTTCCGCTAGATTCGTAATTTGAAAACGAAGATCTTGGATAAGAGAAAACTCAGTGATGGGTACATTGTCTCAAATCTTGTCTCGGATGCCTTGAATCTTCAATCGTGCGTAGAATCTTCGTTTTTCACCCATTTTTAGTGATTTTTTCGTGCTTCCTTGTTTTCACCTTCTTGGCATAATATCACTTATTTAAGTGATAATTGAGCTTGTATGCCAAGTATTAGTCTTACATGAGAAAGATATCGGTAGTAAAAACATGACTTTTTACACGATATCAAGTATCCCACATTTAGACTTTTGCTTGTCCTCAAGCAAACTCATTCATAAAAGGCTTTTAGAAAGATCCTAGTTACACGTATCTTTTAGAAATACCATTTCCAAAGAATATAAAGCTCCAGCTATGAAAAAATTTTCACGAGAAACTAAGGGTTTATAGAGTTTGATACTTTCTTCAAGCAACTTAGATGAATCATGACTAGGCAATCCTTACAGTGGGTCACTAAAATCACTCAGGTGTTTAGGGTTTCCTACTTGCTAGTGTCAATCACTCAGATAGCCAGTCATGCAGCATTCTCGTCATAGGCTTGATCAAGAATCAAATCTCCATCACTTTGGATGAGAACGATACTAATCTTTCAAGACATCTTAGAAAGGAATCGGGTTTTTGGTTTTGGAGAAGTGAAGAAGGTATGTGAAATGGAGGATTACGGGTTTTTCTTTCCTCGTATCGTTCTTGAAATTTGAGTGTTTTTCCGAGAAAGTCTCTTTTGGAATTTCTCATTTTTGAAAAGACTTGATAGTGCAACCCTTTGTGGATTTTAATTTCCTTTTCTAGACTTTTCTGGGTAGTGCCGGCATATATGTTTCTTGTTTTCTTTCCTTTTTTCTCATTTTTCTTTTCTTTCTTTTTTATTATGCCCGCCTTACCGATGGATATTTTTATCCAAAAGGTTTCGTATGGTATTGTGAGGTTGTGTTGGCTTTTCTTGTGGAAATTTGGGAAATTGAGAGTGTCTCTGAAAATTCTGGAAGACGTGGCTTCCGTAGGTTCGGGATGAAGATATAAAGGAAGGTTTTGATTAGATAGTGGGTGTGAAGAGTGAGTGGATGTTTGGTGGTAAGGGGGTGTTGGGATTCCTTAGAAAGTATCGATATAGGATGTACCTATGCCACGTATGGCACACATTGGTGTGATCTCGAAATGTATTGCAAGAGCAAGTTCTAATTCAAAGGCATACATCGGCACACACATGAAATGAAAAGTGAAGCATTTTAAATGATGAATGCTAGTCACGGGCTCAAACCTCACGAATCGAATGTTTTGGTCAATGGCTAACCATGTGTTACCCTTTTCGTCCGTATCGTATTCTAAGAAAACCGTTTTGTTTCTTTGTTAAAACTCGTTTGTTGCTGTAATTTACATTTTTGGAAAAGAGAGGTTCTAAAGAATGTTGCTTTTGGATAGAGAAATTTGAAACTTTCTCTATTTTTTTAGCCTTTTAATGAAAATATTGTTTATTTTACGGACAAGAGGTTAAACTTGCGGTTGCAAACCGTATATCCCACACTTAGAGGAACATTGTTCCTAATGTTCGAATCTATGTATTGAACACCTCTTTTCGAAGTATCCCACACTTAGAATTTCTACTAATTATGAAAAATATCTCTTAGTATTTTGTGAATTCCATGGATCCCACACTTAGTGTTTGGAATGGGATATAGGTCGATATAATCTTGCAAAAATGAATGAATAAACTAGAGAAAGGAACGCAGAACTCCCCTATCATCTATATGACTGTGAGCTGAGGATCTGAGTGGTCGACTGTGTCAGCTCCAATATTTTCTGAACTTGGTTGGCGTCGGCCTTCATGTATTGAACTCGAGCTCCAGCAGTATAACCTTTCTTCAATACCTCAACAAGTTTCTTCACAAAAATAACTAAGAACTAAAGGATAGATTGCAGAAAATGAAGGGATAGCTTTCTCAGGATGTAGGGAGATTCATTCCGGTTGCAACGGGTTTTGTGATCTTCACCAATTGACTGGTGTCTTTGATATGATCTTTATCGGATAAGATTTTCAATTCCGTTGTAAAACCTGATATATTTCTTTGTATCCTATTAGTCTATCATTTCCCTTGAAGTGTGATGTTCAATTTATTCCTAGATCTAATGAACTATGGTGCTCTCATTCTCCGTTTCACCATTATAAATATTCTCCATTCATAGGCGTAAGTACCTGTCTTTTAGGCATTTGTACAAGTAACAGGTGAATGTGTTCTAAAAGACAGATGATTATTCTCTAAATCATAGACTCACTTTCAAAAGTATTTTGAAAACAAATCGGTGTATGACTTGGAGTCTAATCATATATTTCCACAAAACAAACAGTATACATGAAAATACTAGCATCAACATATCAGTAGCCAAGTATAGACGTATCTAAAGCACACATTTATCAATGAGTTTGAGCATGATTCACATATTGACATACAGACTATGTTATCAGATAAAAAGGTCTCATGTATATATAATACCTCATTACACGTGAGTGTGGGTGCATTTGTGTTGCTAGCATTTGTGAGTAAAAGGATGTTTGTGAATTTTGAGATCTATCAGTAATGATGAAGTTTAAACAAGTGGAAGAAGGAAGATTTTAAGGCTTTAACAAAAGACTTCAATGCATATGAGAACTTAAATTTCAAGTCATGTTAAAAACCATCATAACAATTTGAGAAACTTTAAACATTTATTCCAGGGCTTCATTTCTACTTATGGGGGTTAGTTCACTACTTAAACTACTTTAACTACTACTGATAATCCTATGTTAGACACGGGTTGACTCCCAAGAAACGCTTTTTTTTGTTCGAGTCACTAGCTTGACTCCAAACCTATTTCTTGGAAAATCTAGGGGGCTCCCTTGCATCCATCAGTAGACACAATTGGTAATATTGGTAGATACCTAGGGGATTAAAGTGAACTATGGTCAGGGTATGTCCAATCAGTGGAAGAGGCATGATAAAGTGGGTGATTTGTTTTACTTGAGGTAAAACAAAGCTCTCAACTTTTTCTACCTCTTAAGTTTTGGGTTGTTCGGGTTGGTCAAATAGGTCATCATCACTCCACGACATGTACGTTATTATGTAATGGAGAGATGCTTTGTAGGGTGCTCTTGATGCAAAACCCAGCTTGCTTCCTAAAGCCTTTGGTTAGATGATAATGTTGTACTCTGGGCATGGAGGTGGGACAATGTCCATTAGCGTCTTCAATCTCGTAGCAATGTTACCATCAAATACTGGGGTGTTTGTCTCCTCTAAGGTACTAGTAAAGTCTATTAGATCAGGAAGTGAATCAATCAAAGGGATTTTTGAGATACTGTCAACCACAACTAGTTGTGGGACGTGTTCAACCATATCAGTTTGAATGAGCTCACTACTTAGAGTCGGTATGTATTCCTTCAGTCCATGTGAAGCTGAGTCTTCTATGTAAATCTCCAAATTCGGGCTTTCCATCTCGATCTCTTCGTCTACTTCGTCATCCTCGTTACTCCGGCCGGAAGTTTCGAGTTGTAGTGGTTCGGAAAGTTCTTCTAGAACAAACCCTCCGTCGGTCTTTGACGTTGATAGGTCGGGAATAGGTGAATGTGAAGGTTTAGAAGATGGGGTTGGTGTGGGAGTTGAAGGGATATTGCAACTGAACTCATGAGAATGTAAGTCTATGTCGGGTGTAATAGATATGGAGTGTGTGCGTCTCTCAACTTTCTGTATCCTAGAGTTGGCTCTAGCTTGATTCCTAATCTCCTCACTACTCTCTTGGGCTTGTGTTGGTAGTTCAATATTTTAGACATATTATAAGTAAAAATTCTAAGTATGTTTTTTGTTCTTTACTCATATCTTCAAGTGATTCGGAAGGAGGTGAGAAAGCAGCATTACTGCTGAGACAGGCTAAGGGCGTATCTCTCAAGTCAGGATTCTCATAGGGTTGTGGTATACTTACAGGGTGAGGTGAGTGTGGGCAGATTTCGAGTGGTTGGGGATGAAAAGGTTGGTATGGATGTGGTTGGAAAGTCATGGGGTCATTTTGATACAGTGTTTGAGGATCTAAGTACCTAGGTTATCCGAATACATCATACTATGGCTTTGGCATTCTCCATCTACGTGGGTATTATCGCACATGCTACATCTATTTTGGATTGAATTAACAAGACTTTGCATTTGATCTAATCGTTCCCATTGATTTAACATTTCCCAAGGGTTCATAATAGATGGCATAGGGAGAATGTTTCAGAATTAACGTTGTGAGTGAGAAGGGAACTAACCTAACCTAAGGTAATCCTAACTATGCTAAACTATGTGAAAAATGTAACTTTTCACAAGGATGGTGAGTCCCAGTCAAAAGGATCTCTTAAAAACTAACTTATCTAAACAGGCTCCAAATCGTACTACCGTCATCGGCAGCGGCGCTAAAAACTTGATGCGCTCCCAACCGTCAATTTCATTGGTGTTGTTGCAACCGCTGAGCGGGCAATCAGGGTATTTTAAAATTTGTTTTTCTCGGGGCCTAAACTTCCGAACTACCTACCGGTACTAGGTACTAGTACCTGATACTAGTATATGGTAAGGATGATCAGGGTGATCTCCAGATGGTCAAATTTGAAACAGAGCTTGTTTGGATAATTAAGTCTTCAAGATAGGGTTCAGATAGTTGGTTTGGTTTAGGTTTTTATCTAATTTAAACTACTAACGCAATAAAACTAAAATGAGATAGCTAGCATATAAGGAACAACTAAGGATAAGGAAGATGTGGTTTGCCATGACTTGAGATAGTATAATGTCGGGAAGGTGTTTATGATGGGGACACTTTCAGATTAATAGATTGACAGAACTTGGTGTAAACACTAGAACCCTACCAATTAATTTTCCCATTGGCATGTCACTAGGAGCTAGGTTATCATGATTCTGATCGGAGCAATACACTAGACTTCCAAGACTTAACTAGTTGAAAGATAAGCAACCTATCTTGGTTAAACACCGAGGTACATGAATAAAGTAGCGTATTGTCTCATAGGTCCGACCGTTCTTAACACCTAAGATTATCTCTCGTTCTTTTAATTGTGTAAGTAATTACAAACTTGTTATGTTTAAATAATCAAATATATAAGATCTAGTGGATTTACGTATCCTAGGTCACTTGGATTTTACTTTCCTAGATCTTGTTAATACGTTTCTTAATCTCTAATTACTTTGATTTATGACTTAGACCTCTCCTTTTCAAATAGTTATACATCCCTAGATTATTCGCAGTTTGTTAAAACGTGTTTCATATGCAGATCATACCTGTCAGTAATAAACAGTGTACTTTATAGAATAGTTCCACAGCTTCTTACATCCAACATGTGGTCAAGAGTAATTGACAGTGAAAGTGACACTCTAAACTAACTAAATATAAAGCACTACAGAAATGTAAACCTAATATGTACCACGAGTGGTTTCACTGTGTCTTACTTATTGCATGTCATGGGCACAGATAACTACTTACCACAATTAAGGTTCATGACTCCCTAATATCTGGGTTATAGTCACGTGGATAACTAGAAAAGGTACTCCATAAATTAGGTCTGATGTCATATATTTAAACAATAACAAAGTATAATAATTCCCGTTCATATAAGTTTCTTTTTATAAATTAGAACTATATTAGAATGAGTTGTTTTTATGATCCTATCGTCTAACTAACGTAGAGTTGTCCGCAATCAGATAGAAGATATGTCACATGTATAATAAATACAAACAATTACAGTATACCGGAAGTTCTCCCAAATGTATTGAACATATCGGCAAACGACTACCCTCGAGTCCTATTCCCCAATCTCGGCCGTCAGAGATGTCCATATCATGGCATGGTCTGTTGAATAAACAGTCTCATGAACAGGTTTTACCCTACCGGAATAAATTGGGGTAGTCTGGTCGTAAGCGGCTTGCCAAACATGTCATCATTCTATTTTAATTAATTTACAAATAAAACTTCATTTAACACGTTTATCATATTGATCTGTAATATAAATACCTTCGGTCGTCCCCGGACTTCCATACGTTTGTACTTCGCATAAAGCGTTTCCAGTACTATATCGGAAAATAGTCGAATAGGGGCCGTCATATTACTTTACATTATTTAATATCGTCCCATTATAACTATCTAAATCATGGCAAACATATAAGCAACTACTCGCAGATCATGGCAATAAATATTTCTAATATTAATAAATCATACACATCAAACAAGAACATTACAAATAATTAATAAGAGAAAAGGATAGATATTACCCATAATTAATGTGAGCGAAACGAATCTTATATTACTTCCGAATATTTCAAAGCGTTACATTGCTAACCTAGCTACTACTAACTACTACATAATTAATCTCCTACTTATCTCTCACCAAATTAATTAGATTAATTTAGAGAGACAAAGTAGAGAAAAGAATAGAAAATAAAAGTTGGGAGAGTGAGTAGAAAAGTGTAAGGTTTTTGGTGTGTGGTGTGTGGTGTGAATGGTGTGTCTTTCAAATGAACCAAAGGCACCTATTTATACTTGAATTTTTGGTGCACTTTAGCAACTAGAGGCACATATTAGCAAAAGGTGGTAAAGTGGCTAGCACATGTACCCTAAAGAGTGAAAAGGTCTAGCACATGTACCCTAAATTTGCAGAAAGGTCTAGCACGTGTACCAGGTGAGTACGAGCAAGGACTAAAAAGCAGTCGGGAGATGGGGGAGGGGCATCCGGTGCTGCCATCATGGTGGCCGGAAGCGGATACATGGTGGCCGGTGGCGGCTGCCATCCACCCGCCTCGGTTCGCCGTTTTTTGCTCGTTTCTTGATTCGTGCGTATTTTCTTCGTTATGCGTCCGTTTTCATCGATTCTTTTTGCGTTGGATTCGTTTTTCAAAAACGAAGACTTTGATGAAAAGAATTTCCTGATATGTGTCTTTGATATTTTAAATGTTTTGTACGAATCATTTGGATCTTTCGGCGTATGCAGAATCTTTATTCTTCGTCCGTTTTTGCTGATTCTTCTGCTGGATTTGTAATTTGAAAAAGAAGATCTTAGATAAGAGAAATCTCAGTGATGGGTACTTTGTCTCAAATCTTGTCTCGGGTGCCTTGAATCTTCAATCGTGCGTAGAATCTTCGTTTTCACCCATTTTTAGTGATTTTTCTTGTGCTTCCGTGTTTTCACCTTCTTGGCATAATATCACTTATTTAAGTGATAATTGAGTTTGTATGCCAAGTATTAGTCTTACATGAGAAAGATATCGGTAGTAAAAATATGACTTTTTACGCGATATCAAAAGGTTTGCAATTTTAAAGATTGTGGGGAGATCTATGAGTGTCAACAAGATGCGAAGATAGTTGTATACTTGTATCATATTACATAACATGATCCAAGAGGATAATGGTTTCGCAATATCATCTATCGAGCAGGAAATGATCGAAGACCAGCTAACCGACCTCGTCGTGATTTTAGGACTCGTGTTCAAGATCGAGAATCTAGAATAAAGGAAATACGTGACAAACAGGTGCACGACCAACTACGGAACGATCTCTCCGAGCACATTTGGACGCTTCCGTCAAACTTTCGCAGCTTAAATCATACAACGGCTTAGTTATTTTATTAAATACTAGGGAGTATTGTATTTTATTTTAATTATTGTGTTGTATTTTATTTTAATTATTGTATTGTATTGTACTTTATTTTAATCATTGTATTGTATTTTATTTAGTTTATTGTATTGTATTTTATTTTAATTATTGTATATTATTTTAGTTATTGTGTTGTATTATATTTTAATTATTGTGTTGTATTTTATTTTAATTGAATTGTATTTGTTTAGTTAAATATAAATAAAAATTAAATTTAGTGGGTGGGTGGGTGGGTCCCAAAGAGGGGAAAATGGGCTTTCTGGTGTTATTAGGAAGGTATATGGTTGATATTGTTATCTATTTCAGTATATGGTTGAAACATAGAAATTATTTCTAATAATATCAAAGGCGAAATCATGCATATATATACTTGGTGCAATAAATGTTGTTTTCTCAATATTTATTGGTACCATTCTAGTTCTAGTTTGGTGCAATAAATGTTGTTTTTTCAATATTTATTGGTATCATTCTAGTTCTAGTTACAAACTATAGGTCTTTTATGATGGAAGGTTCAAATAAAAAACACTTATTATGATGGAAAAAGTAAGAATGAACATTTTTTATTTGTACCATCGAGATTATATATATATATATATATATATATATATATATATATATAAAATATGTATATCAAAATTATTAGAACTTTATGCTCTTTAATATGAGATAAAAAAAATAAAAATATGTGATACACATCATTACAAATTTAGTGTGTATCAGAGTACCACACATAAAAAGTTGTGATACACAACTTTAGTTTGTGTATCATATATTTTTTTTATTGTTTTTAAATCGATATAATATTAAAGTGTCTAAAGTTTTAATTATTTTGGCATTATTTTTTGTGCAAAAATATACCACATTGAAGTTAAAAGTGAAAAAAGTCATTTTTACCATAAGGAATGATTTTACAGTAACTTTTCTCATACATGAATGTTTTATTAACTTTTATAAGTTCATTGCAGCATCTTTTTGCTTCTAGTTCTGACAACATAGTCTGGTTGTATGTCCAGAAAAGAAGATATCGTTTAGCCAAAAAGGCATTGGGAAAAATCCTACAGTAGATTTTAGCTTTCTGCCGGACAGGTTTGGCATCTTTCTTTCTCTATTTGAAAAATTGGACATTTTTGGCTTGCCGTTTCTATAAGCTGATTAGTAGTCACCATGGGGTTGTGAAGCATACTCCTTCAGTGAGAGGGCGGAAGAGGAACAAAGGTGAGCGTGAAAGTTTGCGCAAACAGTGGCTACGTGAGCAAGAGCGGATGTAAATTAAAGTTTAAGAACTTAGATATATATGGAACTACAACTACTATAAAATGGTATCTTTCAAGTCTTATATTTATTTACATTGCATATGAGGCTCGTGACATCACTTACAGTTTTGGGTTGGAGCAGGGCATCGGCGAGTGATGCAGGCATGTACTAACTAACTACCTGCGACCCTCGACCCTCCTCGACCATTTTTACTGATTGACTTTTTAGGGTAGGAAAGGCAATGCAATTGACGACTTTTTACGATCTGTCCAGCAGCAACTTGCACCCGAATTTCGGGAAATTCAAACTTCTTCAGTTGAGAACTTTTTTATACGTAAAAGAAAATCTCGTCATTCCACATGTACAGAATTTTCAATCTGCTCAGTTTTACTTGTCTTCTAGTTATAGAAAAAAAAATCTCTGTTTTTGAATGTTTGTGTATTTTTAGCAACACCGTTTCTACCAATCGAGCATTATCCAAGTAGTACGGTCACCTCAAATGCCCAAACTCCGGTCACCTCAAATGCCCAAACTCCACATTTGTTTTATAAGTCAGTGATTTGAATCCGTGCCTCGGCATGTGTAATACTGTAATTGATTTGTGGACAAGTGAATTACCCAGCGTTGATGTTCCTGGTGATGGACCGGACGCGTACTATTGAAATATGATATGGTCTCAAATTTACCGTCCGATTTACCCTTTTTTCAGTTTCTACGAGACGGATTGTGAACAAAGCAACGGGAAAAAGTGGGCCGTTCTTCAATTTAGCTGTTGATTATTGTCTATTTTAACTTATATTTACTTTTAGTTGTATATTTTATGAAACTCTTCAGTTTAAATTTTAAAGTATTTAACAGTTTCCGGAATTGTGTAGCTTGCTTAGAATCTAAGGGTGGCAATTCGGGTTGGAGCTAACTGATCCGCTCGGGTTATCAAGTTAAAGTAGTCAACCCAAACCCGACCTAGACCCAACCCGACTCAGGTTACCCGTTTATCTAGGGAGATCAACTTGTTTGATAGTCACATGCAGGTAAAGTCGTCGAGAGGCACTAATATAAAAACAAACACATTATGCTGTAATGCTTGGATACAGCTCACGTTTACCATTGACACTATACCAAAGGTCATATCCAGGATAGTATGCTGTGGTGCTTGGCAGTCATGCAGTAAAAGTAGTACTTAGAATTCGATTTGAGCATCTCTGACACAACAAAAAAGATGAACCCATAAAGATTGAAGTTCTATCATTTGTATGGTTTATAATCCTGCATACTAAATGTATATGAAAAAGCATATTGCCTCTGGAATCTGGATACGAATAGTGTAAAATACAGAAGTAAATGGGAACAAATTTCATACAGACATTTAACTCATTCCTTAGAAAATATAGGATTTCGCTTGTTGAAGAGCTAGGAAAACCTTAGAAAGCAAATTAGTCCCCATGGATAGTGTACCTCTCCCACTTCTTAGTTGGGTCATATATCTGAAAATTTGTTGACCACAAAAGGATAAGAAATTAAAACATCAATTGATTGTTAATGGGATTGCTAGTAAGTATCTTATGTAAATAATAGCCCACGACAATGGTTGACCATATGTTTAAACTGTATGTGCATATGTAGAGATAACCAAACTCACTCCCACATCATATTGTTATAATTATAATAATATATCAAAGGAAGTGTGAGTGCACTACACATCCATGCTACACACCCATGCTCCTCAAGCACATATCTTGGTTGCTCTAGCCCACATCCTTGAAGTATGTTCATGGCTTCATGCACGTACATAACGTAAACTCTATATATTAGACACTTAATTTACAATACTGAAATCATCCATTCTACAAATGAACATGGATCTCATTAAGTCCAACACTATTCCTTAAAACATCTCTTTAGTCGTATACTCCTTACGATAATATCTTGATGTTGTTCGGAGTTGCTCTAGCTAGCTAAAAGATCCCCTCGATATCATTCTCATACATATACTAACTCGGCTCCAACTAATGAAAGTGGAGTAAAACCGATTACATTAAAGTGTGATGTGAGTTACCGAAATGGGAATCGCCACCCGAGACAACAAACCCCTTCCATCCCATATTCGTCCTAACAATATATCCCTACTTTCATGAGTGGTACGAGCATAAACACGTTAGCTATTCGGTAATTATGACCCGTAAACCAAACATGTGAATCTAAGTACATCAAATGTGATGATTTATTTGAATGTGAATAAACATGGTCTTTCCATTTGAACAAACTCCAAGCGAAATCACAAACTTTAATTAATTTAACCATATCAACTACAACATTTTTATCCAATTAAGTTTTTATTTTATGATCAAGTGCCCAACAGTTGATGGCGGAATGATTTAGCTTTATCAAGTTCACCTCAATTAGTTAATCTAGATGATGATGGGCCTAACCAGTGTTGTAAAAAACGGCCTACACGGCCAAGTACTCGGGGTGTACTCGGGAAAAGACATTGGAACGTGGCGACTCGGGGGTAGTCGGTCAAAAAAATGGTCAACCGAGGTCAACTCGGTCAAACTCGGATTACACGGTCCAAGTCGGTCCAAGTCGGCCCAAGTCGGTCAAAAGTCGGTCAAACCTGGTCAAAGTCAACTGTGGTAAAGATTCAAAAAGATTTTAATTAGGGTTTTTATCCTACATTTATAGCCTATAAGGCTGTAAATCGGTCAAAAAAACGTTTAATGTTTATTTCTATAGTTCTATTTTATATTTTTGCACATATAATATTGAAAATTATAAATTAAATGTAAAAAAGTCAACAAAAGTCAAAATCCGAGTACACCCCGACTAGGCCGATTACTCCTTAGAAGGGCCTTGCCGAGTACACCCCGACTAGCGTCTTTTTCAACCTTGGGCCTAACATTATGCAAATGATATCATTGTTCCTTGGTGTGTGATATACAGATACGGACTTATTTTCTTACGTCTACAAGTGTAAAAGTCATGACAATTCTTAGTTTTATCTACTCGGGCAATAATACACAAACAATAGTCAGACAGATGGAAAGAATGAAAAGAATAGGGGGTACCTCCCATCTTGAAGCAGGAAATATGTGCTTATTCTTCTCGTACCAATGCCTCTCGACGACTTTACCAGCATGTGACTATCAAACAAAAGCAATAGAAAACACCACTATAGATTTAGCTCTTCAACAAATACGACTGAAAAATTTTACATAACTAAGCATAGCTACACAATTCAAAAACTGTTAAATACTTTTAAATGGAACTGGACTTTTACACATACAGATAAAAAAAGTATATAAATGTGAAATAGACAATACTTAATAGCAATATTAAAAGTCGGCCGACCAGGCCAACTAGTCGCCGTTTAGTCGCTCTCCATCACCATCCCGACTCACCCTCACCCAAGTCGCTACCTTGAGTCGGTCAGCGCCGGTCAACGGTGGTCAACGGTGGCCAACAGGCCAGAATCCTTCGGTTTTTGCTCGGATATGTTTTTTCATTACTTTTTCTTGCTAAATGTGAAAGAAAATAGGGGAAATAAGTGGTAGAATGGGTCATAACATGATAAAAATGGAATGTTGGTGAAGATGAGTGAAGATGGGAGGATGGAGAGAGGAACCATGGGAAGAGAGAGAAGAGAGATGGTACTTTTCAACAAAAAAGTTAAAGAAGTTTACACTTTTAGTCCTTTATTTTTAAAATATATATCATTTTCATTCATATTTACACATAATTTTGAAATTTATTATTTAAATGTATAAAAAGTCAACAAAAGTCAAAATCCGACTAGTCCCCGCCTAGTCCCGACTAGTCCTTCCAAGGTCCCGACCGACTCGCCCCCGACTTCCGACTTTTTCAACCTTGGATATAAGTATATAACTAATGAGTAAAATTTCAACAGCAATGCTGAAATAGAAGTAGCAGCTGATCAAAAAAAACTATTACCTCATCCTTCTCTATGGTTGCATCCGCAATTGTTCGAACATCTTCATGCACATCAAAGTGGAAAAGCTGTGGATGTAAGACAAGTGTTCATGAGAATGTTGAAATTGGTGCATAACTGACACTGAAGGATAACTTTAACAAAGACAGTTAAACATACTGGCCCACTTTTTCCCCTAGCTTTGTTCACAATCAGCTCATAGAAACTGTGTTGCTGAACATACACAACAGTTATAAGTATATTTGAAATAGATTGGAAATAAACAAAACAACTAGAAATGAAAAAGTAACATTGAGCATATTATAGATTTCTTACATGTGGAATGATGAGATCTTCTTTCACATATAAAAGGTTTTCAACTGAAGTTGTTCGAATTTCCCGAAATTCCGGAGCAAGTTGCTGCTGGACAGATCGTAGAAACTCACCAATTGTATCGCCTTTCCGAACCTAAAAAGTCAACCAGTAATAGACGGTCAATGGTTGATGATAATTATGCGAAACTGTGAGGATTTAAAAATTTGGATACATGTAGTAACACATACCTGCATCACTCGCCGATGGCCTGCACCATCCCAGTAACTGTAAGTGATTTCAAGAGCCTCATCTGCAATGCATTCAAAAAATCACTCTGTG
Source organism: Pseudognaphalium luteoalbum (assembly GCA_963422505.1). Lineage (NCBI taxonomy): Eukaryota > Viridiplantae > Streptophyta > Magnoliopsida > Asterales > Asteraceae > Pseudognaphalium > Pseudognaphalium luteoalbum. The sequence goes on along the minus strand of OY730193.1, from coordinate 45,676,035 downwards.
GATATCACTTTATACCAATTCTATACAACATTAATTTTTTTTATAATTAGATTACTTTTAATTTGTTCTTGCTCACGTAGCCACTGTTTCCGCAACCTTTCACGCTCAGCTTGTTCCTCTGCCTCCCTCTCACTGAAGGAGTATGCTTCACACCACCATGGCGAGAACTAATCAGCTTATAAAAACGGCAATTCAAAAATGTCTCATATGTAAAAGGGGGCAGAAAGATGCCAAACCTGTCAGGCAGAAAGCTCGTTTCTACTGTGGGATCTTTGCCAAAACCTCTTCTGCTAACGATATTTGATTCTTTATTTTCTGGATATACAAAACCACACAATAACTTAACAAGTAGCAAAAAGATGCAGCAATGAACTCGTTATAATCTAGAAAACACTACTATACTTACTATCCTCCCCATCTTCTACTTCCTCTTCTCCGTTCTCAATATCTTCCGAAAAAGAAAGTTTTGGGTTAGCCTTAATTTTCCGCTTTTTTAGTTTTTGCAATTGAAGCTCCTCCTCCCTACAATACAAAAATATGTATAATCAAGTAAACACCGCAAAAATAAGTATATAACCACGAACATTTCTAGCCAACTGTTATGCTACTCACTCTTGTTGTAGCTTTTGAAGTTTCTCTTTCTCTTCTTCTTCAATTTTCGTTCGAATATTTACCCTCTGTATTACAAATATAATCAAAGCATAAACCACAATTCACATTTTTAAACATAGTGAAACGCAGTATTCGAATAAGTGATCAACCTTCTCAACATACTGCTCCCTCGTAACTAGCCCGACCGTTTCCTTCTTGAACGCAGTCTCAAGAATCTGATCAAGTTATTCCAAATTTCAAATATCTCATAAGCAATTAATCAACAATATATGTACACATATACAAAATTAGGGCACATAAGTGATGCTAGCTGTATGGAAGTATTAGGTTTATATTGAAATTAGATAAGACTAGGGCACAGAAATAAGTTTAATTATACAATTAATTAAATGATTGATATGAATAAGAAGGGTGCTTACTTCGGAGGTACCAGATCCGAATTGAAGAAGACCGGATTGGCCTTTAGCGTTTTTACTTTTGAGTTCTTGGATTTTTTTTCTTTCAGCTTCTCGTTGTTTCTCGAGTCTACGAATCCTGACAGCGTCTTGGGCGGTGCCGACGTACCCGTCACCCATGCCCGACATCTTCCTTGCTAGCTTTCAATTCGTGTTCGCCGGAAAACCGTGCAGAGGATTGTTGGGATCGAGGATTTTTTAGTCTCTAGTTTTTTAAGGGGCGTTTGGGTATGCTTAAAAAATAAGTAAAAAATAAGTATTCGACCTTAAAAAAATTGATTTTTTTACCTTAATAAATACAACCCTTATACCCACGTAAAGTGACACTCACGGTGACGAATAGCTTGTGACGATTTTACAATTCTTTTAGGCATCTTGCAATTGCTTTCGGTCATTCCGACAGTTTCCAGCAATCTCAAATGGATTTTGCATATAAGTTTTCTTTTAAGCTACAAAGTCTTAAAAGCGTCTTCATTGTATAGTTTCGTTTTCACTTATCTTAACTTAAGGTTTTATTTTTAAGGCAGGTTTATTATTGGATTATTAATATAAAAAAAAAAAAAAAACTTAACATTACCCAATACCATCTTCCACGGTGTATGGTTGAGATGAAATGTAAACAGACTTACCTCTATCATATTTAGAGAGGCTACTTTCAAATGGACTTTGAGCGGGGGAGGATCGAACCCTTAACCTCATTATCGAAAGGCTAAAACTAAATGTATATGGTTCATTTGTCACCATGTCGTTAGTTTTTTAGCTCTTGTTTAAATAATCAAAGATCTCATATATATATATATATATATATATATATATATATATATATATATATAGAATCACATATGCATTGTATATGATGATTTCTTTCTATGAACCCAACCTCTCCTATGAAACCTTTTTCCAAAGTTTCTTTTTATGCAAAAAGTAAATTTTAAAAAGCTTTTCTTCATTGGAGAAAAACTTTTTCAAGCAAAAGCTTGGCAAATCTCAAGTCTTGCATTAAAGACTTTTTTGAAACAAAAAGTTTTTTCTTATTGGGGACAAAGCTTTTCATAATATATTTTTTTTTTTTTAAATTGTAAGGTGGTCAACAAAAAAAATTTTAAAAGCTTTTTTCATCGGCCATGCTCTAATAGTTTTTTATTTTCTTTGTTGGTTCTCACGTAGAAAGTTGTGTGGCTTTCTTTTCTAAGAGACAAGTATTGAAAAAGAGTTACTTTTTTAAAGCTTTTTAGTGAAAAATAAGTAATGATATTTAGTCAAGGATAAAAGCTAATTATCTTTGAAGCCATATATAACAACTTAGGAGTTAGGAGGTGTTTGAGTTTGAGTTTTGAAATTTGAAGGGCATTTGATCATTTATATCATCATCATCAATAAGAAACATCTTATATCACTTTTAGAAAGAAAAAAAATACTAAAAGGAGTAGTATATTTTATCTTATTGGTAAATGAATTTGAAGTTAGCTTGGTAACGCACTCATGTCACCAGTTCTACCTAAAGCTACAAAAAAGTCCTATACAATTTCTACTTATAGATTCAAAACTGTTTTAGAGAGCATGTGATCACTGTAAATATTACTCCATATATTAAATTCAAAAGTTATTAAGAGAGTAAAAGATCGGAATATTGACAACAATGTTTGAAATGGGATTATATTAAAAAAAATAAACTTGATAACAAAACAAAACAAAGTTTGAACATTGGTTTTCATCTCCTTCTTTCTTTATATACTCGGTTCAAAGACACGAGAGGCTGAAAAAGCATACAAACAAACATGACTTGCGAGACTGAAAAAGCACATCATCCATTTAAGCTCTACGTCCATGGGGCAATAAAAATTAACAAGACACAAACCATAACCATCATCCACACCAATAATTAAAACACAAAATTAAATAACTAAAATGGAGTTCCTAAACTTAAATTCGATTAACGAAAAATGATAACCAAAAATATATAAACTGATGAACAAATTCATCACCTTAGATATTTTTGAATTCTTATTTGGGAGAAGTAAATACAAGAACCATAAAGTATCACTCTATACATTGAAAATATGGTGCGGCTGTCGGTTCCTGCAACTTTTGGTTTTCATATCTTCCTACAAAACATATGAAATAGTTAGATCAGAGGAAAAAACGAAGAAACTTTATAAATTAAAAAACACGCAATAAAAGTAACGCGATAATTCAACATACCTTTCAATATGTTGGTGGGTACTCAGTTTTAAGAAAACCGACGCTGGTGTGACTGGTTTCAGTTGCTGCCAATGTTAGTATTGGTTCCATTCAGTGACGGTGGCAAGAAAACCTTTTGACAAAAGAGCACCAAAACCTTTTTAGATTTAACACTATTAATAATAACAACAAACAAAAACAACAAAATTCTCCGATCTAATAAAAATATGTCAAAAGTTATATACTAACCAATTGGAGTAAAACGGCGATGGTGAATGATATTTTCGACAATTTGAGTTTTTCACAATAATCTTTAAAATGGTGGACGTTGGGTGTGTTTTCGTAGAGACATTATTGACATGTTTGTATACGGATTGTGTGGTTGTACTTTTCGATGGAGATGGATAATCACATACCCCCTCCGTCTCAAAATTATAGTCCATCTTTTCGTTTTTGGACGTCCCAAAATAATTGTTCACTTCTCATTTCAACTAATAAGAAGTGATTTTAGTGGGTGAAGATTTTATTTGATTGGTTGACATGTGTTGTGGTCCCAGCTTTATTGAACTGCGTATTTTTTGTTGCTCGACAATAATTTTGGGACAAATGGAGTATTTGAGAACTGGAAGGGAGAGAAGTATGTATTTTTTAAGTAGTTGGTGTGTGTTTTCATGCTTTTGCGGTATTTATATAGATATAGATTAATCAGTTTTGTATTGAAGATGGCATATTGGTGAATGGAGCTACAAATGAATGGTTTGGATTGAATTACATTCAAACGAAAGTGATAAAGTTATGCTCAAAGTCTCTCCTTAGAAGGGTATTATTTGTTTTCGTAAAAGAGGGATGCTAAGTCCAAGGTACATTGGACCTTTTGAAATTCTTGACAGAGTCGGAGGGTTGCTTATCGATTAAATTATCAGATGATCTTGGTTGTATTCATGACACTTTCACAACTTCGAAAATGTCTTGTTGATGAGGTGATCGCGCTCCAACGATCGGTCAAGAAATCGCTTCCTTGTCGTTGCGGACCTTCTAGTCGAGACCGACGATCGAAGGGTGGTTTAAAATTTATAATAGTCGGGGGGAACCAAAACCTTCCGAACTACTTACTATTACTAGGTATGAATACCTGATATTAGTATGTGGTAAGGATGATCCAAGGTCATCCCTCACGACGGTAGAATTGAAACAGAGCTAGTTCTGATAACTTAGTAATTAAGCTGGGGGTTTTATAGATTGAAGGGTGATTGTTTTTAGGTTTTTATTTATTTAAAAATACTAAGAAAGCATAAAAGTAAAGAGAGGCTAGCATATATGTAACACTTAAGGATAACAAAGACGTGGTTCACCATGATTTAGGATAGCGTATTATTGGAATGATGATTATTGAGGACAAATTCAGCTAACAGACAAATAAATTTCGGTGTAAACACTAGGACCCTACTTATTTAGTTCCGGTTCTAAATTAGTATGTCACTGAGTACCTAGGCTATCATGATTCCGATCAGATCAGGTTGCTCAACCCCCAATACTGTCCGATAAGGACAAGTGACCCTCTTGGAGATATCTCCTGGGTGCATGAATAAGGTAGAAAACCGCCATTACAGGATATTCTGACCATTCTTAACACCTATCTCTAAATGTTATTACCTACTTGTGTACTGGTTGTTTACGTTGTTACTCTAAACTATCGGCTAAGTGGAATTAAGGGGTTTAAGCATCTTAGACTACTGACGAGTCTTCGCTTTCTTTTCAGAATTCCGTTTTTTTACTTATTTTATGCTCAAATCCTTCCGTCATGAAATAGACCCTCCTTTACAATCATACGTTCATCCCTAGATATACTTACAATGTATAATGCATTCAGCATTTCCACAGCTTGTATAAATCTAAGTATACTCACGGTGTATAATACTGTTAAGGTTTAGCATTTCCACAGTTTTATGTGTCCTAGACCATGTTCAGGAAGGGTAACTTCCAGGTATCCACGGTGTCATATGCCTACAATCGGTCCGTAGCTTCCACGCATTTGTACTTCACCAGAGGTGTTTCCAGCGCTATACTAAGTACTGGGCCGTTTTATGGCATGTCCACAGCTTCATACAAAAACACAGATAACTATATCTACGTAGTATTAGGGTTTGCAAAGTCCTATCCTAAGGGCAATAGTCACGTGAAAGCCTGGAAAGGGTGAATGATAAGGTCTATTCAGGAAAAGCTTAGACTGATAACAGCATAAAACAACTCCTATTTATACAGATAGAGAATTAATGTAACATCACTCCTAACTATCTAAATCATGGCAAACATACAAGCAACTAATCACAAAGCATACCAATAAACATTTCTATCATTAATAAATCACAAACATCAAACAATAACATTATAACAAATTAATAATAGAAATGATAGATAATACCGATTTGTATTGCGAGCAGAATAACAGCTTGTATTTCTTTGAATAATATCCAAATATTACAACCGCTAACCTCTACTAATTATATTACATAGCTATTCTAAGAAGAAAGGATTCTCTCCTAATCTTCCCACTAGTTCCCTAGGGAGAGAAACTAGAGAGAGAACCTAGAGAGAGAAAGTCTAGAGAGAGAAAATCTAGAGAGAGTGTGTAATGTGTGTGAAATGAGTTGTGTATTGTGAGGGATGGATGGATTGATTGATTTGAGGAGGTTTAAGCCTCTATTTATAGGCTTCAAGTAACCGAATTTACATACAGCACCCCTGATCCATTATTTATACTGAAATACACCTTGAGCTATGAAATTCGACACCAAAAGGGGAGTATTCGATACCAAAAGGGGCGTATTCGGTAGCAAATAGGGCGTATCCGGCACCAAAAGGGGTGTATACCACCCCAAAAGGGGGGTATACGACCTCTTTAAGGGCGTATACATCCCCTAAGGGGGGGTATACGGCCCTTTTAGGGGTGGTGTAGCTCTGGTTGTGGTCTTGTGCACTGGATCGTAAGTCTTGCGTGCTGGATCGTAATTCGTTTGGCCCTAACTTCTTCATTCTAGCTCCGTTTTTAGCGTTCTTTATGTCCACGTTCTCGTAATAACCTGAAGATCATAATGAGACAATCAAAGAATAATTTCAAGGTATTATGCTAGAAAGTGCTCGTGGAACGTGACCGTATCGTTTATGCTTTATTTTGTACGTTATTTAGCCATTTTAAGTGATTTTTGAAGCAATGCCTTATTTTTAGCCTTAACAATGAATTATGGTGAAAAAGTATTGATATTGAATGATTTCATCCATTTTGGGGCTAAAATGGTGGGAATTATGTACGCAAAAACGTGACTTTTTACGTCCAATCATGAGGCGTCTTATGTTCCACTTCCTGAAATCCAGATTAATGATAAACTAAGCTATGTGGAGGAACCGGTTAATATTCTTGATCAAATAGATAAACAACTTAGAAATAAAATAATTTCAATTGTCAAAGTTCAATGACGACATAGAAAGTGTTCAGAATTTACTTAGGAACCCGAAGAGTGGGTGATGGTGTACTTATCCTTCAGTGCACCAAGAGTGGTTCGTGAGGACACGAACAGAATAAGTGAGGGAGAGTTGTAACACCCCACATTTTGAGGTATTAATTTAGTGTATAAAAATATATCATTATTTTAAAATATTAGTATTTTAAGTGACTTAAAATAATAGAAATCGTAAATGGTTTCTCAATTCCAGACTGTTTAAATTAAAGGGAATAAGTTATAATATATACACATATGAACAGCTCGATCCTCATCCCCATTTCACTTCTAAAAAGTTCCAGAATTTCTATTGTGAAGAATAAAAAACGTGAGAGCATATCATCACCTTCAAATCATCAAATTTATCATTGATTCAAACTTCTAATCTTCAAATAATCATCTCCTTCATCTCCTTAATAATCTGTAAGTATAATCCTTTCAATTTCATGGCCTAAAAATGGGTATTTGATGGGTTGTGTATAATTAGTAAAATTAATACAAAATTAGATTTTGAAATTGATTGGGTTAGTGTTAGTTAATGTTATTATGACTAGTAGTAATCATAATACAAGTAAGAAGTGATGAAGTCACTAGTTATATTCTTGAACGATTTTGAGGGTTTTACTAAAATTTGTGTGAATTGGTTTTAATCAACTAAAGATGTGTTATTATGAAGTTAGACTGTTAATATAGTATGAGTACCTTATTTGAACAAGAATTTAACTAGAAGTTTTGTTACCAAATAATCAAATGATGTTTACTTATGAAAGTAGAAGCATGAACATAGTGGGGGAGGGAAGGGAATTAATATGATAGACAGTGAAATTTGTGACCTTTAGTGCCTATATATAGTTATGTTGTAATGTATTATATGTTTAGTTACTAAAGTGTTTAAAATCTCATCATTGATCACGTGTAAATCACCAATCGAAGGCAAAGGTAAGTGTTATGAGGATTGATTAAGTAATGATTATGTATTCTGGATTGATTAAGTAATCATTCACACAAGTTGTAGATAATGAACAAACAAATCATTTTCAAGTGTTTTTACATATTATTATACTTATATATATGCTCAATATTTTGTACAGAGTATATATATATATATATATATATATATATATATATATATTTACTCAAAATCATTTTAAATGATCATTCTGTCAATACAACAAAATTACTCAAGTATATACATCATTTAAGTCATGTTTACACTATATATATCCAAATTTGTATAAGAAATTAGAGGATAGAAAGTTTTCTCACAATGGAATGATGATGATGAATCCTGTAACGCCCCTAAAATATGTAAGTTTAAATTATTAAAATACGTTTATGTTTTATTTTTATATGTATTAAATATTTTAAAAGCTTAAGGTAACAAGATAGTTAGAATTGGGTTAGTGGGACTAACCAAATAAGAAAAGATATATTAGAGGGACTATATGTGTAAAGAAACAAGGTTCAGGGGGGGCAGAATGTAAAATGCTAAAATCTTACATCCTACAGATTGAAGTTAGTAATCTATATACATATTCTGATTAGTTTCAGACAAAAAATTTATATACATATGTGTATGTATGTGGCGTAAGTAAGCACCAAGAAGAAGAAGAAGAAATCGAAAATCAAGTGAGGAATTGAAGGAATTGAAGTTAGTAATCTTCAATTAAGTATCTCTAAGGTATGTATGATCATTATACTAGCTCAATTTAAGTTAGGGTTTGAATTTCTTAAACCCTAGATTTTATGAAAGTTCATGTATATTAGTTAATTTAATGAATTAATGTTTTATGAATGTTTTAGATTGATGTAGCATGATTAATTCTTGCTAGTTAGATTTAGAAAGTTAGAATCATATGTTAGTGGATAATTGAGAAATTATGAATATGTATATGATACGGTAAAGTGAGATGTTAATGATTAGTGATGATTATGAGTAGAAAGGATAAGTAATTACCCACTTATGTATGATTATGAGTTACAGCTATGAGACATGTATTAGAAACTTAGGTGTGGTTAAATAACACCTAATTCATGTGATTAAGGTTTAAGAAAGAAGTAATTGTTATGTTAATTGATTATGCTATATGTTATGTGTATAGGTGATCAAGAAAAAAGAAGTTAAATCAAGTTATTCAAGTAAATTGCTTAATCAAGATCAAGGTAAGTAGATGGATATGAATGAATGATGAGTCAAGTAATGAGCGAGTCATTAGCTTGACATGTTCCGAGTAATGAGTCATGAACATTAGCTCGGTATTAATGTTAACTAGTAGTAGTTAACATGATGATGATGTTTAAGGATCCTTAATGTGATGATGTTTATATTAAAGTTAAAGTTTCCATTACTTATTAAGCAATTGCTTATGTGTTATGTTTAACATGTTTCAGGTGAGCCAAGTGTGAATAGGGGTGATTTGGGTAAAGGACACGTTTAAAGCTATTGGTGGAGCTTGTTGCACGGTTTTGGTAACAAGCTATCCCTTTTTGATCATGCTCTAGATATGATAGTTACACCCCCGTTTGTAAAGTGTATGACACTAAGCAAGTTTTGTAAAGAATGTTAAGTCTCACTTGAAATGGTACATGATGTTTGTTGAAAGTCAAAGTTATGGGTAAGGTCAAAGTTATGGTGAGACTTATATGTTAAAAGCTTGAATGTATGAAAAGTGTGAAAGTAATGTTAAATGAGAAATTTTGAGTTATGAAAGTCAAAAGTGTCATATTTTGATGTTGAGGTTAATTGACGATGTTAGTAAGTTAGTTTGACTTAAATAAGTCAATTGGGTAAGAATTGACCAAGAAAGTGGGTCAATATGGTCAAAGACCCAATCGGGTCATTTTGGTGTTCAAATGGGCAACCAATGAGGTTACGATTCAAAATTGAGTTATACTTGAATATAGTCAAATGCTATGGCACTAATAAGTTGTAAATAATGTGTTGAAAGTATGGTCAAAAGCTTAGAATCAAAATGTGAGTGGTTTGAAAGTAAGTATGTCAAGATTTTGGTAAAAAATGGTCTAAAACTCGTCTACGGGTCAAATCCCGATAAAATGTGAAATTTGAAAAAGTGAAAATGAGGAAAGTTACTTATTGATATAGTAAAGGTACCTGCAGAATTCCATGTCTTAATTCATAACGAGTAAAAAGTTATGCGCGTTTGAAGTTGGCAAAAAAGTTGACTTTTGCTGACTTTCAGAAATAGGCATAGACACGCGATCCCAGAAAATTTTCTGGATCGCGTGAGTAAGTGCAAATTGTGATCAGAAAAATTTGTTCTTAGCTACGCGATCCCAGAAACTTTCCTGGATCGCGTATGACAGTGTATTTTTGAAACAGAAAGTTTTTCAAGTGCTTACGCTATCCAAGATTTTTCCAGGATCGCGTATCAATGTAGAAAATGAATATTTTAGTTTTTAAAAGCCCATTTTCGCTATAGAACTTTATTATAAATCAAGTATATAAATGGAGTAGTTGTGGGACATTGTCAAAAGCGTAAAAAAATGGTCATGTTTTCGGGGTGTTTCAACTTGGTATCAGAGCACGGTTTAAGGGATTCGGGTATCCACCATTAGTGGGTACTTGAACTTAGACCAAAATTAATATGATGTTGAGCATGATTATGTTATGTTATTGATTTAATGAATTGCTAATGGTTCTTTACTCGAAGTGTGGCGTGCAAACTATGGATGTGTTTAATGTAATACGATAATTAGTGCGCCTGCCCAACGCAATGATTACCATATTACTTATATGTATCCATGGAAACCACGAGATATTAGAGGATCGGATATTAGCAAGTTATTAACTGTGTGTAGTAGAATTTATGATAAAGTAGATGGTAAAGTTATTATATTAACGTGGTGTGTCTACTTTCAGTTAAGATGAGTAAAAAAACAGAAGTTAACCCAACAGGAGGCAGTCAAAGTAGATCTCAGTCTCCTGTTCAGGAATTAGATCCACTTATAGAAAAGATGAAGTCTTTCATTTCAGAAGAGGTTGGTCGCGCCCAAAAGGCATCCATTCCTCTTTTAATGTCAACCATTTTAGAGACAGTTAAAGAAGTAGTTAAAGAAGAATTTCTGAAATATCGAGCAGAGATTATTGAAGCAAGACATGAAATACCTCCCCAAGCTCCAATTCAAGAAGAAAGCAAGAAGTTTAGTTATAAAGACTTTTCAGCTTGCAATCCACCAGACTTTGAAGGAGAGTTAGATCCGATAAAATGTTATAGGTGGATCAGGGAGGTAGAAGGGGCATTTACTACTTCTCGATGCCCAGCTGAATTGAAGGTAATCTTTGCGGCTAATTTGTTAAAGTCTCATGCAAAGAATTGGTGGGAAGTGCAGCGACGTACCATAGGTGACGAGGCAATTAGTAAGTTGAGTTGGGATGATTTCAAGAAGATGTTTGAGAATGCTTACTCTCAAGAAGCTGATTTAAAAAGGATACGTCGTGAGTTCATCACTATGGAACAAACAATAGAGTCAATGAATGAGATAGTCGGAATTTTCCTGGATAGAGCCCAGTTTTGTCTGGAATACATGGAGAACCCAAAAAGGCTTATGGATCATTTCCATGAAGTCTTGAAGAAGGAGATTAGTCAGTTCGTTAATCCCAATCGATGTAAGTCTTTTGAAGAAATGGTAAATGAAGCTCGGTTCCAAGAGCTTGAATCAAAGAAAGGTGAGCGTGCCTCATCTAAAAGAAAGTTTGAGCCAATTTCAGTTCCAGTTAAGAAGTTTAAAGCTAGTGGGAGTTATAAGAAAGATGAAAGGAAACCAGAAAGATCGATTCCTCCTGAGTGTAAGAAATGTCATAAGAAACATTTTGGGGAATGTAGATTTGGGATGAATGTATGTTATCAATGTGGTGAAGAAGGACATTTTAGTAAAGACTGTCCTCATCCGTTGAAGATACGTTATGGTTGTTACGAGCCTGGGCATGTGAAATCAGAATGCCCAAAGTTGAAGTCTCAGTCAGCTTCTTCAGTATTTCATAGACCGTCCGATAAGAAGCTGACTGAAGTACCAAGAGCTAGGCCTCGTTCATTTCAGATCACAGCTGAGGAAGCTAAGAGGACCCCAGATGTAATGTCAGGTACATTTCTTGTTAATATGATACCTGCATATGTCCTTTTCGATTCGGGTGCCTCTAGATCCTTTGTTTCAGAAAAGTTTAGTAAGAGTTTTGTGATTCCATTTTCTGACTTAGACACCCCATTAGATGTTGAAATAGCTGATGATAGAACTATATATGTGACTAACGTTTATCGTGGGTGTCGGTTAGAAATAAGTAATGAGCCATTTTCTATAAACCTAATCCCTATGCAAATGGGTGAATTCGATGTTGTAATTGGTATGGATTGGCTAGCGGCTCATGATGCTATGATCCAATGTAAACAAAAGATTGTAAGGGTTAAGTTACCACGTGGTGAAATATTAGATATTTATGAGGAAAAGAGAGAAATTCCCATTCCAATATGCACTTTTGCTAGAGCTAAACGTCATTTATCACATGGTTGTCAAGCCTTTTTAGCACATGTAGTTGATACTCAGAAATCCATCACAAAGCTTGATGAAATTTCTGTAGTAAAAGAGTTTCCTGATGAGTTGCCGGGTATACCACCCGATAGGTAAGTCAAGTTTAGGATTGAGTTAATGCCCGGAGCTACACCTATTGCTAAGACACCCTATAGGCTTGCTCCAACTGAGATGCAGGAGTTAATGAAGCAGTTGCAAGAATTATTAGACAAGGGTTTTATTCGTCCGAGTAGTTCTCCGTGGGGAGCTCCTATTTTGTTTGTAAAGAAGAAAGATGGTTCGATGAGAATGTGCATAGATTACAGAGAGTTGAACAAGGTAACCATTAAGAATAGGTACCCATTACCTAGAATTGATGACTTATTTGATCAGTTGCAGGGTGCTAGTTATTTTTCAAAGATTGATTTACGATCAGGTTATCATCAATTGAAGGTTAGAGAAGAAGATGTTTGTAAAATGGCTTTTAGAACAAGGTATGGTCACTATGAATTTGTGGTTATGCCTTTTGGTCTCACAAATGCACCTGCAGCTTTTATGGACCTAATGAATAGAGTATGTTGCCCGATGCTTGATAAGTTTGTAATCGTGTTCATTGATGACATTTTGATATATTCTAAGTCAGCTAATGAACATGAATTTCATTTAAGCCAAGTGTTACAGATGTTGAGAAAGGAGAAGCTTTATGCCAAGTTCTCAAAGTGTGAGTTTTGGCTTCGGGAAGTGCAGTTTTTGGGGCATGTTGTGAATAACGAGGGTATAAAAGTTGATCCAGTTAAAGTTGAAGCAGTTATGAAATAGGATGCTCCAACAACTCCGACAGAAGTTAGAAGTTTTCTTGGATTGGCAGGTTACTATAGACGATTCATCCTAGACTTTTCAAAGAGAGCTATGCCACTTACAAAGCTTACCAGAAAGAATATTAAGTTTGAATGGAATGAACAAGCAGAACAAGCTTTTCAAACTTTAAAGCAGAAACTTAGTCAAGCACCGGTCTTAGTACTTCCAGAAGGTACTGAAGATTTGGTGGTGTATTTGTGATGCTTCGTATAATGGTTTAGGTTGTGTTCTTATGCAACGTGGCAAAGTTATAGCATATGCTTCTAGGAAATTAAAAGAACATGAGAAGAGTTATCCAACGCATGATCTAAAACTTGCAGCAGTGGTTTTTGCCTTAAAGATATGGAGGCATTATCTCTATGGTGTGAAGAGTACTATATATACTGATCATAAAAGTTTAAAGTATTTCTTCGATCAGAGAGATTTGAATATGAGACAGAGAAGATGGCTAGATCTTGTTAAAGACTATGATTGTGAAATATTGTATCACCCGGGGAAAGCTAATGTTGTAGCTGATGCCTTAAGCAGAAAGGCGGCTCATTTTGCTCTAACGATTAAATCTCTTAGAATCACTGTCACTCCTAGCTTGATTGATCAAATTAAAGAAGCACAACAAAAAGCTTGGAGAGAGAAAGATATTCGATCAGAACGTATCAAGGGTCAAGTTGATAGTATAGTGGAAGACTCACGTGGATTAAAAACACGTTATGGTAGAATATGGATTCCTAATTCTTGGAATTTGAAGACATTATTATTGGATGAGGCCCATAAATCAAAGTATTCCATCCATCCTGGCGCAACAAAAATGTACCACGACTTAAGATCAGATTATTGGTGGCCAGGTATGAAAAGAGATATAGTTAAATATGTTGAACAGTGTTTAACTTGCTTACAGGTAAAGGCTGAGCATCAAAAGCCTTATGGGAAAATGCAGCCTTTAGACATACCTGTTTGGAAATGGGAGCATATAACGATGGATCTTATTACCAAATTGCCTAAGACTCAGCGTCAGCATGATTCAATTTGGGTAATAGTGGATAGATTGAAAAAGAGTGCATTGTTTTTGCCAATTAAGGAAACGATGTCTACAGAGGCGTTAGCAGATTTATATGTGAAAGAAGTAATTGCACGTCATGGCATGCCGGTTTCTATTGTCTCGGATAGAGATAGTAGGTTCACTTCAAGGTTTTAGGCCAAGTTTCAGGATGATATTGGTACACATATTAATCTTAGCACGGCTTATCACTCGCAGATAGATGGTCAGAGTGAGAGGATGATACAGACTTTAGAAGACATGTTGCGGGCTTGTGCTATAGATTTTGGAGGTAATTGGGATGTGCATTTACCATTGGAAGAATTCTCCTATGATAGTAGTTATCACGCGAGCATAGGTATTCCACCTTACGAGATGTTATATGGGAGAAAGTGTAGAACTCCAATATGTTGGGGTGAAATTGGACAGAGAGAAATGGGCAGTACAGATATAGTACAGAAAATGACAGAAAAGATAGATCAGATCAGAGAAAGGTTAAAGATAGCACAAGATAGATAGAAATCTTATGCTGACAAAAGAAGACGTCCATTAGAGTTTGAGGTTGGAAATATGGTCATGTTAAAGGTATCTCCATGGAAGGGTATAATACGGTTCAGAAAAAGAGGCAAGTTAAGTCCTCGATTTATTGGTCCATTTAAGATTTTGGAAAGAATTGGTAAGGTAGCTTATCGTCTTGAGCTACCAAACGAGTTAGCAAGTATTCATAGCACTTTCCACGTGTCATATTTAAGGAAATGCTTGGTAGATGAAGCATCATATGTTCCATTGGAAGAGATAGAAATCAATGACCAGTTAAATTATGTGGAACAACCAATTGCTATTCTTGATGAAAAGATTAAAAAGTTAAGAAATAAAGATATTCGGTTGTTCAGAGTCCAATGGAAGCATAGAAAGGGTTCATAGTTCACGTGGGAACCAGAGGAAGAAATTATAGTTTATTATCCAGCTTTGTATCAAGAATGGATTGTGAGGACACAATCCTAAATAAGTAGGGGAGAGTTGTAACGCCCCTAAAATATGTAAGTTTAAATTATTAAAATACGTTTATGTTTTATTTTTATATGTATTAAATATGTTAAAAGCTTAAGGTAACAAGATAGTTAGAATTGGGTTAGTGGGACTAACCAAATAAGAAAAGATATGTTAGAGGGACTATATGTGTAAAGAAACAAGGTTCAGGGGGGGGCAGAATGTAAAATGCTAAAATCTTACATCCTACATATTCTAATTAGTTCCAGACAAAAAAATTATATATGTATGTGTATGTATGTGGCGTAAGTAAGCACCAAGAAGAAGAAGAAGAAATCGAAAATCAAGTGAGGAATTGAAGGAATTGAAGTTAGTGATCTTTAATTAAGTATCTCTAAGGTATGTATGATCATTATACTAGCTCAATTTAAGTTAAGGTTTGAATTTCTTAAACCCTAGATTTTATGAAACTTCATGTATATTAGTTAATTTAATGAATTAATGTTTTATGAATGTTTTAGATTGATGTAGCATGATTAATTCTTGCTAGTTTGATTTAGAAAGTTAGAATCATATGTTAGTGGGTAATTGAGAAATTATGAATATGTATATGATATGGTAAAGTGAGATGTTAATGATTAGTGATGATTATGAGTAGAAAGGATAAGGAATTACCTACTTATGTATGATTATGAGTTAAAGCTATGAGACATGTATTAGAAAGTTAGGTGTGGGTAAATAACACCTAATTCATGTGATTAAGGTTTAAGAAAGAAGTAATTGTTATGTTAATTGATTATGCTATATGTTATGTGTATAGGTGATCAAGAAAAAAAGAAGTTAAATCAAGTTATTCAAGTAAATTTCTTAATCAAGATCAAGGTAAGTAGATGGATATGAATGAATGATGAGTCAAGTAATGAGTCATGAACATTAGCTTGGTATTAATGTTAACTAGTAGTAGTTAACATGATGATGATGTTTAAGGATCCTTAATGTGATGATGTTTATATTAAAGTTAAAGTTTTCATTACTTACTAAGCAATTGCTTATGTGTTATGTTTAATATGTTTCAGGTGAGCCAAGTGTGAATAGGGGTGATTTGGGCAAGGGACACGTTTAAAGCTATTGGTGGAGCTGGTTGCACGGTTTTGGTAACAAGTTATCCCTTTTTGATCATGCTCTAGATATGATAGTTACACCCCCGTTTGTAAAGTGTATGACACTAAGCAAGTTTTGTAAAGAATGTTAAGTCTCACTTGAAATGGTACATGATGTTTGTTGAAAGTCAAAGTTATGGGTAAGGTCAAAGTTATGGTGAGACTTATATGTTAAAAGCTTGAATGTATGAAAAGTGTGAAAGTAATGTTAAATGAGAAATTTTGAGTTATGAAAGTCAAAAGTGTCATATTTTGATGTTGAGGTTAATTGACGATGTTAGTAAGTTAGTTTGACTTAAATAAGTCAATTGGGTAAGAATTGACCAAGAAAGTGGGTCAATATGGTCAAAGACCCAATCGGGTCATTTTGATGTTCAAATGGGCAACCAATGAGGTTACGAGTCAAAATTGAGTTATACTTGAATATAGTCAAATGCTATGGCACTAATAAGTTGTAAATAATGCGTTGAAAGTATGGTCAAAAGCTTAGAATCAAAATGTGAGTGGTTTGAAAGTTAGTATGTCAAGATTTTGGTAAAAAATGGTCTAAAACTCGTCTACGGGTCAAATCCCGATAAAATGTAAAATTTGAAAAAGTGAAAATGAGGAAAGTTACTTATTGATATAGTAAAGGTGCCTGCAGAATTTCATGTCTTAATTCATAACGAGTAAAAAGTTATGCGCGTTTGAAGTTGGCGAAAAAGTTGACTTTTGCTGACTTTCAGAAATAGGCATAGACACGCGATCCCAGAAAATTTTCTGGATCGCGTGAGTAAGTGCAAATTGTGATCAGAAAAATTTGTTCTTAGCTACGCGATCCCAGAAACTTTCCTGGATCGCGTATGACAGTGTATTTTTGAAACAGAAAGTTTTTCAAGTGCTTACGCGATCCAAGATTTTTCCAGGATCGCGTATCAATGTAGAAAATGAATATTTTAATTTTTAAAAGCCCATTTTAGCTATAGAACTTTATTATAAATCAAGTATATAAATGGAGTAGTTGTGGGACATTGTCAAAAGCATAAAAAAAAAATGGTCATGTTTTCGGGGTGTTTCAAATCCGACGACGATGATGATGATGATGATAATGAAGAACACAAGATGAAGATGTTATTATTGTTATTGTTGTTAGATTATGATGATAATTTTTTGTTGTTGCTGCTGCTTATGCCAAAGATGGTCAGAGAGGAGAGGAGCCAAATTATTGGAGTTTGGTGGTTTGTTTGTGTGTGTGTATGTGAGATGGAGGGAGTATATAATATTATTTTGAGTTAAAAATTTCAACGCAGGAGTATGATTTACTCTCAAATTTGTCAGAAGATATTTTTATGTGGTAATATAGTAGGTATTTAACCCGTTAATTTAATGTACGGATCCAATTATTTGTACCCCATGTCTTACTCAATTATTCGTTTGTTTTAAAATTTATTTTAGATGTTATAATTGATAAAAATGAAATTGACATATTTTATTAAAATAATTAATAAAATTATTTGAAATGTGTGTCGGTACAGTTTGTAAGTTTTGTTCGCGTTTGATACGTTTATTTCTAAAACATATAATATTTTATATTATCAAAATAATATAAATTAAATAATGTTCGTAATTAATAATTTCATATTATTAATTAAAGACTTTTTTACACTATTCATCCATGTGGTTTGTCTAAAATTTCACTCGTCGTCCTTGTACTTTTTTTTTGGCACTGGTCATCTCTGTGGTTGCTAGTTGTTGCACTCGCAGTCCTTGTCACTAATGGTCGTTAGTTTTCTTCTGTAAAGAACCATCCGTGTAATTTTTTTTTTCAAAATTTAAGTTTATTTAAATTTAATATCATTTTAATTGTACTTAGCTGATTTATTTTTTGATTAATGAAATCAATTTAATTTAATTATTTTAATCAACTTTCTTCATGACAGTTAATTTATTCTATTTTTTAGGTATCCCGATTCTATATAAACCCACTAAAAATATAATAGTTTTTTTTAAATAGTTTATACTTTTAATTTTGCATATCATCGTCGATTTCACGACTACGTATAGACAATTCTACATGCCTACATATATATTGTTAATAGTTTTGTATATTATAAACGTACTCAAATTGCACATTATCAACACGTAACATTTGTTTTTGAGTTAATTAAAGAAAAAATTGTAAAATACTAAATTGCAGTAACTAAGTAACTACGTAACGTATAGTATTATTATACTCCATATGTTGAATATTATGTGTTTTTTTTCCAATAACCGACATATATTAAATTATGTAAATTAGTAGAAAAATTATACTGATAGTACATGACAATTTTTTACATTATTTTTTTAAAAATAAAATTATGTTATACAAAACTATTAGCAATATACATATATATATATATATATATATGCATGTAGAATTGTCTATACGAAGTCATGAAATCGACGATGATATGTAAAATTAAGAGTACAAACTATTTAAAAAACTATTATATTTTTAAACTATTACATTTTTAGTGGGTTTATATGGAATCGGGACACCTAAAAAATACAATAAATTAATTGTCACGAAGAAAGTTGATTAAAATAATTAAATTAAATTGATTTGATTAATAAAAAAATAAATTAGCTAAGTACAATCAAAATAATATTAAATTTAAATAAACTTAGAATTTGAAAAATAATTACACGGATGGTCCTTTAACGAAGAAAACTAATGGCCGTTAGTGACAAGGACTGCGAGTGCAACAACTAGCAACCACAGGGACGATCAGTGTCAAAATAAAAAGTAAAAGGACGACGAGTGAAATTTTAGACTAACCACAGGGATGAACAGTGTAAAAAAGTCTTAATTAAATGTTTATCAACGATTGTATTTATTTTTGTCGGGTTCGTTCCGATAACTGTGTACGTAATTATAGTTAATTACGAAATTTATAATACTTTTTGTACAAAAGTTTTGGGCTTTGCTAGACTTATCTCACATCAAATAGTTTAGTTTACTTTTTTGTAGGGAATTAGCATAAGAAATGCATGAGATTAAGTATAAGTTTATACCTAATTTGGAGGAGTGTCACATAGTAGTTTTATTTTCCGCATTGAACCTATATATATATATATATACACACACACACACACTAGGTATTTAGCCCGTGCGATGCACGATCATTATAAAATATAATTATATTAATTTGTAAGTTTAATTTTGTAAATTAAAAATGCAATTATCATTGACAACAAAAATGACTAATAACATAAATCAAACTATAATTGATGAATTTGTATTTAATTTTTGAGCCGTTGATACATCCAATATAATGTAGTTTCTTCCTTTCTTAAGAGTAGTTAAATTTTGGGCTTCTGCCCACTTCTTACGGCAGCAACCATAAATTGTAAAATTATGTTAAATTTTAATATATTTGTTGAGCCACTGTGATATTGACATTCAAAAATAAAATACAATTAATCATACGTTTTTTTAGGTTTTTAATTATATAATTATTGTTGAAAGTTGAGAATTTATTATTGAAACTCAATAGTAACATATACCAAAATACACAATCAATTCCATATATATTATTTAAACTGATTTTCTGAAAACATGGTAGTTGATGATGATAATATTTAGTAATTGCAATGTGTGAGATGAAGAAATTTAAAAAGTTTTTATAATAAATTATAATAACATTAAGTTATGACTCTTTAGAAAATAGAACGTAACAGTTTGTTAATAAATTTAATTTTTTATAATCTTTTAAGATGAAAGTGTTAGTAATTATGAATTTTTAAGTAAAAATTAAATTAATGATTTGACATGATTAGGAGGGTTTTAAAAAAGGTTATGAGATGATGTGAATTGGCTAAAAGCAAATTGAAAAGTTATATAATAAATTATAATAACATTAAATTATGACTCTATAGAAAATGGAACGTAGCAGTTTGTTAATGAATTTAAATTTTTGTAATTTTTTAAGACGAAAGTGTTAGTAATTATGAATTTTTAAAGAAAAATTAAATTGATGATTTGGCATGATTATGAGGATTTTAGAAAAAGGTAATGAGATGATGTGGCATGGTTAAAAAATAAAGAAAATTTTATAAATTATTAAGGAAAAATTAAATTGATGATTTGACATGATTAGGAAGGTTTTAAAATAAGGTAATGATATGACGTGGCATGGCTAAAAAACAAGAAAAAATCTATGTTTTATAAATATATATATATATATATATATATATATATATATATATATATATATACTCATATATAACAACTCTTTTAAAACTTGAAGGCCCCTAACTTTTGGGTCATTGTGCGCTGGCACATACTCCACTTCTCAATATCCTCCACTACCAAGAATACCTCTGTGATGATGACATATTTCCTTTTAAGTTTACACGAAAATATATCCCGATACGTCTTAGTTTTGCGATGACAATTAATTCAAAGCAGCTCATTTAACACTCTACAGTTAATATAACCATTTGTTTTTTAAAACGAAAGCGCATATTTAATAATCACATCAGACATTGCATATAATAATCAAAAGGCTGCAATCCACTTATACAAGATCTTCAAAGTTAAGTTACCATAATAATTACAAACATTAAGTTTAAGTGTTATATAAACTCAAAACATAATATTCAACCATTATCATGATTTTAAATTCAGAACGAGCCATCAAACATTCCATCAATACCTAAACTTCTTGCTACCCACAATCAAAAGTATAACCTGCAAGAAGTAATGAGGGGGATTAGCACAAAGTTAAGTGAATAGATCTATAACTATCAACATAACACAAATTAACAATTGTTTACAGCTAAGCATTATAAACAACTAGCTTCAAAGAGGATCAGTGGTTCTTGAGGTACCCTACTGCCGCGTTGGCCCCCAAGTAACACTTATAACCACTAAAAGCCAATTCAGTGGTTTAACCGATAGTTTGGTACTATTACTACCTACAACACAATTTCAATAAACAACACATGTGCAAAGCACTCATGTTGTCCAAGTAATAGTACCCAAACTCAAACCATGTTGATTCTGAACAATTCACATAATCCATACTCATCATGAAAAAATGTAAACATAAATAGTATATACAGTAAAACCAAGTTTACCCATTGTAACTAAGTTGTTACAACTAATTTAGACTGAAAGTCATTGATCCACTCTCCCTTTTCGATCACAGCCTCCACTCAGAGATCTTGATCTTATTTTACTGAGTCTTCGGTTTATCCGAGGACACAACCAAAACCTGAGTTAGATCCTCATGTTATGATTCATAGTATTCTACTCAAGTACATAGTGTCAAATAAATGCACATAAATATCACAAGTATACAAGTCACAAGTTATCAAATTTGTCAAATTAAAACATGCAAATGCGATCCATGTATGAGGTGGTGGGATTGCGTGCCACAGTTCAAAATCATTCTGTCACCATTTTACACTTGCAAACGCGATCCAGGTTATGGAGTTGGATCGCGTTCATAAGAAAAAATGCGATTGACCCAAAATAACACTGACTAACGCGATCCGGGCAAGGGTGTTAGGATCGCGTTCCCAAGAACAAATCGTACTGTGATTGAATTTCGCATGGTAACGTGATCCGTGCAAGGGAGCTGGATCGCGTTCCCACGTTTTACAGCAGAGGTTCAGACCTGCAACTGCACAACACGAACTCAAACCCCAATTTTTACCCAATTCAGTTGCAATACACGATTTTATCTATCAAATGACTTCAAATATCATCCATAAACATAATACAACAATAATCAACATCATCTAACCACAATTTCTACACATGCATCAGTTGTTCAACCTACTTTCAACCAAACTTAAACATATATGTGTAAATGGGTAAAATCAACTTACAATCTGTCGCACCCCCGAGACACGTGGTAGCGGAAGTATGAGGTGTCACGGGGGCGCCGACCAAATTGAATATCACAACATAAAGATTAAAATAAACGACCTCTACATGAGACGTTTGAATAATGGTTACATTGCCATAAATCAAATGTTTACAACTGTTATCCAAAAACATTGGAGTTCGCAAAAATAGACTAGAGATTTCAAATACATAATCGTTGATACAAAATATCGTAATGCAATTAAATCTCTTGTTTGAAAATATGCGACTCGAGCTGTGCTTTCCAAAAGCATCCTACAGTCTTGTTTCTTGTGGGTAGTCCTACTGCGTTTGTAAACCTGAGAATACATACTAAAAGGGTCAACATAAAGTTGGTGAGTTCATAGGTTTGTAAACAGTTGTAACATAAGTAAGAAACATGAGATTTCCGTTGTGATGCAAGTATGCAAAGACAGTTGTAAAAGTGTCATGTTATCATTTGTATTCCTTTGTTATCCTTTGCGTCATGAGCTCATAGTTCGAAGCTTAACCCTTGTTGTTGCCTCAACAAGTGTCTAATCCGGAACACTCATTTAAACAAATAATACTGCGTCCATTTGACCAGTTAGAGCAACCTAACCCGGACGGGGGTGTCAATCCCTGATAGATCTATCCAATAATATTCACGCTTCAAAATTAACGAACTACGATGTGTGAGGGCTTTGTTGGATTATGGTCTCACTCATGCGTTATTCTTGTTTCCTTTGTTTACATTTGTTATCCATTGTTTATAAATAGTTGTATAAAAACAATTGTATAAAATATGTGTGTATGTATTCTCACCCCAAAATAGTTAAAACAAGTAAAAAGGGACTATGAAACTCACCTAAGTTACGCAAGTAGCAAGTAAATAATCAAATAGCAAGCAAAGTGTCCCAAGGTGCAACCTTCTAACGTCCTAAACGTATAAGGTTGGATAAGTAGATGTCTCATGAGACCATCTATAGCGATTGTATAAGTGGGGGTCAATGTCCAGTTAAGCCAATCATGTAGGTGGAGGGTTAATGTCCACCTAAAGCTAGTTCATCAACTAGTATGTCCAAATAAGTTGTTCAAATTCGTTTATTAAAAACATGTATGATCCGTTGGTGAAAGTTTGTAATAATAATTCATGTAGACATTCTTATTAAGTTTGTTTTGTTGTATACTATTTATTAGTACATATCGTGTGTTGCAAATAGATTATTTAGTTCGTAAAAACCTTTAACTGTAGATCAAAGTTGATCAAACCTAGTCAAACTAGTCAAAGTTGGTCAAACATGGTCAAACTGGTCAAAGTTGGTCAAACCTGGTCAAAGTTGGCCAAACCTGGTCAAACAGGTCAAAGTTGGTCAAACTTTAGCAATACTTGCCAATTTATGAGACACTTCCAATTTTATGAGACACTTTCAATTTTATGGGTTAGAGTATTTGGTCCAAGTGTTCTAGGTGTCGGTTTCTAATTCGGGAAACTTTCTAAGTTTAGTTTTTGATCCAAGTTACTAAATAAGTCACCTAAACCCATTTTTGTTACTATCTTCCAAGCAAGTTTTGTCGTTTTTAGAAACCGGGCCATTTTTGTTGACTTGGTCAAACCTACTCGGTTTGACCCGAAACTTTTACCCAACCCATATTTCAGTTAATAAAGCCTATAAAAGTTGTCGGTTTGTGTCGGAGCTATTTCGAGGTGTCGGTTTTTAACATGCAACTTAGAACTTCAAGGATTCACATTTTCGGTTTTTATCGGTTTAGTTCGCCACTAGATTTCTACAACCTCTAATCCAAATTAAAGTCTAAGATTTTTACCAACTGATCACCTACTAATCTAGTGTCTAACATAAAATCCCTAAAATTTATAGTGTCCATTTACATAGGTAATTAATTCCGCGTAACAACTGAACATATTTATCGAACATATTCAAGTCAGTCCTAAAGATCAGATTATCCAACAAAATCCGTACAGTTATGGTAAAAGTGCCAAACATGAAAGTTGTAGCTATTTTCAATACGCAACTTTAAAAATAATAATTGTTGTCTAACTCTTCCTAGAACTAAAGTTATGGTCGATTTTGTAAGCTGTAAAATTCTGGACAGATTCATCACTTTTATATAAAAACTTCAAAAACGTATTTTAACAAGCTTTTAGGACATAATCTAGTTAGATGAACTAATAAACATTAAAATCAGTAGCATGCAAGTATATTTAACGAAGAGTAAGTGGGTTTTCTTACAAATAATGGTGAAAATGAAGAAGATGATGAAGGAAATGATGAGTTTGTGTTTTGTTTCTTCTTCTTCTTTCTTGTGTCTTGAAGATCCAAGGTAAATGATGATGTTTTTAAGATGGAAATGGGGCTGAAGTTGCAGATTTTTGAGAGAGGATTTTAGTCAAAGAAAGTGAGGTGGAGTGTAGGAAATGAGAAAGAGAGTTGCATGAGGGGTGTATGGCTAGAAAGGGGAGATGTAATGAGTGAAATTTGCATGTTCAAGAAATGGAGGGAGTTAAGGTGGTGGGTGCATGTGGCCGGCCATGAGGCCCCACACAAGGGTGTTTTAGTCATTTCATTATTCCTAATTTAATTTGTTACGTTTCCCGTTCGTTTACCCGATTGTTTAGACGTTTATTCGTACATTTAACGTTAACTACACACGTTTAAATAACTATCAATTCTCGATATTTTCACTTTAGATATTTAATCTAGATACTTGAAAACATTTCGATTTGCGCGTTTTTTGTGCGTCTGAGACTTTTTAGCCAAAACATCTAGGTTTTTCATATATTATTTTAACAAAATAATAAATAATGATAAATAACTTCTAAACATAGATTAAAGTTATTTATAGAAATGTTTTCACCAATGTCGTATAATTAGGCGGACTCCGTCCGGTTGTTTCGCGCGATTACACATAAACACATAATCATGTAAGTGTATATAAATATACAAGTAATTACATATATTTAGCCTAATACAAACTAAATACAAGTAATTAGGGTTTCAAGTAGGTTTAACAGCTAACCTAAAGTGGCGGGTGTCACACAATCAAAATGGTAGCAAGTTGATGATGATAATTAAACAAACTCAGTAACAATCAATCATTCAAGCATAACTATTCATACATGTATCAATTTTCTTTCTACCTAAATCATCAAGTAGCTCATAATTTCAAGAAATGCAACTTACAATTGAAATGGGGAATTAAGATAAGCCAAATGAAGAAGATGATGATGAATTACAGATGATAACACCCAAATCACAGCTTCAATTTTGTTTGAATCAGATTAATCAGTTCTCTTGAAAGTGTATGTGTGTTCTTGAGAGTGAAAAGGAAATTAGGGAAATGAATCAAGTTAGGTCGGCCTAACTAACTGGCCCCAGTATAAGTGATGTAATATTATTCCCCCTTCTAAACCTATTGTCTGAAACCTAGAAACCATTTGCGAGAAAATCATTTATTTTACCGACATCTACAGTAATTTAAAGAAGCAATATTTTACTAATCACAATAAATCATTTAACCATTTGACCTATTTATTTCAATTATCTAAGTAATATCAATTATTTCTAAACACAATTAAATAACCGATGGGCGCCTAGAGGTCGGTTGCGATCTAACTCGCGTTGTTGCGGGCCTTCCTCCGGGCGCGACCACCAGTGGGTTTTAAAATTTATTTTTACTGGGCCTAAGTATACTAAAGCTATAGGTGAGTACAACGATAAGTATGACCTAGGGTCGTGATTTGACGTAAAAAGTCACGTTTTTGCGTACATAATTCCCACCTTTTTAGCCCCAAAATGGATAAAATCATTCAATATCAATACTTTTTCACCATAATTCATTATTAAGGCTAAAAATAAGGCATTGCTTCAAAAAATAAGTAAAATGGCTAAATAACGTACAAAACAAAGCATAAACGATACGGTTACGTTCTACGAGCACTTTTTAGCATATTACCTTGAAATTATTCTTTTATTAGTTCATAATGATCTTCAGGTAATTACGATCACGTGGATATAAAGAATGCTGAAAACGGATCAAGAATGAAGAAGTTATGGCCAAACGAAGTTCGACCAGTGCACAAGACTTACGATCCAGTACACAAGACCACGGACCAAGGGGATACCACCACAGGGGCCGTATACACCCCCTTAGGGGCCGTATACCCCCTCTTTGGGGCCGTATACCCCCTGTAGCGGTGGTATACCCCCTCTACGGTGCCAGATATGCCCCGTTTGCTACCGAATACGCCCTATTTGCTACCAAATACACCCTATTTGGTGTCGAATACGCCCTGTTTGGTGTCAAATATGCCCTCTTTGGTGTCGAATTTCATAGCTCGGGGGTGTATTTCAGTATTAAATTGGAGCGAGGGCGTTAAGTGTAAAATCGAGTCTTGGATGCCTATAAATAGAGGCATAAACCTCACCATTCAATCAATCCCACACAATACACAACTCATTTCACACACACTTCACTCTCTCTCTAGAGTTTCTCTATCTATACTTTCTCTCTCTAGGTTCTCTCTCTAGTCTCTCTCTAGTTTCTCTCTCTAGGGAACTAGTGGGAAGATTAGGAGAGAATCCTTTCTTCTTAGAATAGCTATGTAATATAATTAGTAGAGGCAAGCGGTTGTAATATTTGGATATTATTCGAAGAAATACAAGCTGTTATTCTGCTCGCAATACGTATCGGCATTATCTATCCTTTCTATTATTAATTTTCCATAATGTTCTTGTTTGATGTTTGTGATCTATTAATGATAGAAATGTTTATTGGTATGCTTTGTGATTAGTTACTTGTATGTTTACCATGATTTAGATAGCTATGAATGATGTTACATTAATTATTCCACGTCAGACAACTAATTTTAAAACAGCCAAAAATAATTTAAGGATTGCTTTTAATTGTTCCACAAAAATGTACACGCGTCTTAAATTGTTTATAACGTAACGAAAGACTAACAAGTAACTAGTTACAATAAATACGTTTAGGATTTGTAATCATCATTAGTGGGACCTTAGGAATTAATCTAGGGAAGTACTTAGAAGTACATAGGGGACCATGTAAGGAATAGGGTACATGGGAACATGACAAATATTCTCATGGACCACAAGCCTTCCATTTGATCCCATAATTCAAAAATAACATAAAAAAACTTTTCTTCTCCTTCCTCCCTCACTCCCAAAACCGGCCACCCTAAACCCACCATGGATCACCACTCAATCTTCACCAACCTATCTAATTTCATGTCCTTTTGAACTCCTCATTGCATGATATTCTCGATTGTACGTTCGTTTTGAAGCATAACACACTAAAACAAGGTAAAATCATAAGAAACCCACTTTAAGCTTAAAGTTTCTCATTTTATGAAGTTACCTAAGTTAGTAACTAGGAATTGCTATTTTTCTTGGTTGAATACTTAGAAACTACATGCTACTACCACTTACCCATGCTAATTCATACTAGTTTGGACCTTTCAAGAAGATGTACTTTAACTTATTGATTAAGTCTAGAATTTAGCTTGATTAAGTGCTAGTTGTTAGATATTTAAGTAATTATGGTATTTTGAATGATTTCCCCATGTTAATTGTATAATGCGGATAGATTAGGATTAGTAAATTTGACTTTTGAAAGTCAACAAAAAGTTAACTAGCATGCATGATAGTGAATTAAAAATTACTTGAAAACCTTGCTTACTAGGACACTTGTACTTTCTTGACTAGTCAAAATAGGCAATATAGAATTATTACTAGAAACAAATGTCTTGAATAAAACCAAACACATGGATGACATAATTTTTGTGCATGACCTAGCTTGTTATCTAGTAGGAAAATGCCTAATAATGATTACATGCTTAGGTTATAATTTTGGTATGCGGACAAATTGGAATTATCGTCCGAAGTAAGTTTTGACCTAAAAGTCAATTTGAAGTATTGTATTTTTTTTAAAAAAAATTAATTGCGATTTTTATTCAAAAACCTTACTTCAAGTTGAACTTTTAAAAGTCAAAAATATACAATAAGACCATAAACTGTGAAATAATGACGTTTCAAATTTGGCTAAACACCAGACTTTGTAAACAACATTACTTCACAAGATAAGTTACCGCCATCCCATGACTATATGTTTCTACACATTGATGATTGCCTCACTATTGTTACTTGGGGGCATTTGATATTTACTGTAATCTTTGGACTGTCAAGAATTTAAAGCCCTCATTTCGAATTTTCCATTAGAAAATTTGAGAAGCGCTTTAAATTCCACCTTTCTTAAGACCTATTACTTTAAATTTCTCATGTTCTCAGGTACCATGAAGAAAAAGCTAAAACCAGCACGTCCACTTACAGGATCTCTTGCATACCTTAGTGCAACACCAGCATACGACTGGATGGCACGAATATGGCGAGATAAACCTTTTGGCCATTTTAGATATGTAGATTGAGAAAAGCTACAGATATTGGGGTTCAGGCAGAAATTAGAGAGTCTACTCAGTTACTCAATAGAGGGTCAGCAGTTTGAGTCTTTCAAGAGATTGTTCAGCATTGACGAACCGGTGTATATGGAGATGATCACCGAGTTCATGACCACCTATACATTCGAGCCAGGGAGTAGAGTGGAAGACGGGATGATCACGTTTAGATATATGGGGAGCCTATTCACCTTGTCATTGGCTCAGTTTGAACGTCACTTAGATCTCTATACACCAGAAGCGATAGATTCACCCCTGTTTACTGATGGAGCCACCACGATGTCTCTCACGACTACCACCGCAGAGGCATGGAGTCATTGGTCGCCAAAGTCATATTTCTTGGGTATTAAAGCTACCCAGCTCACAGACCCAGTTATGCAGATTTTGCATAAACTACTGGCTTGTTCACTTGATGGGAAACATACATCTAATGGCCGAGTGTCTGAGTTTGATGTTATCATGATGGCATGTATCGTCGATAGGAGAAACGTTCAGGTTGCCCATCTAGTTGCCCAGCGGATTTTGGAAGAGAAAGAGTTTGGTGCAAGAAGATCATTCATGGGCCCAGTAATTACTAGGCTGATTAGGAAAATGGGATTGATTAGGACGACGGAGATAGTAAAGTTTAAAAGCCTGCCAGGATGGAGTTCCCAACCAATAGACTATGGTTTTCTGAGGAAAATGGATATAATTAGGATTTTGAAGGATGGTACCGTTTACATCAGGGCACGATCATCAGACCCTGAGAGTATTGACACATTGGTAGCGGGTCTAGTCCTACCCAGAGAGTCCAGAAAGAGGAAGCAACCGAAAGAGGCCCGAAGTTCAGACTCTGATTCAGATGAGGATGCACGAGATTCTGATGTGCCAGTTGCACCACCACAGCCTACTAGGCCAGGACCTTCTGTCCCTGCCCCTAGAGCCCAGATACCAGCTTATATATACCATTACGGGACACCCCTGGGGCCCGATTACTGGTACTGGCTGATGCAGATGCAGATGCAAGTCAGAAGCTACAGAGCTATGAGGCAGCAGATCGCAGGGATACCAGTGAGCCCACTTCCGGACATACCATGCGGGATGGGCTGAGCCCCACCACATTTGTATCCCCCAGCAGCTCCTACTCCAGCACCTGGCCAACATCCAGTCCATGGCCATGGTTTACCACCTCGGACAGCCCCATTCAGGCCACAGGCACCGCGAGCACAGATCCCCCTTTAGAGACTGGCAGATTCCCTCAGTCGTCGGCTCAGCTAGAGGACAGATTTCGAGTAGCAGTAGGATATCTAGAGCCCCTACTCGAGCCACTTTTTTTCAGAGTCATAGGACTCTCAGGAGCACCAGCCCTGCAGCTGCACCGATTGCTCCAGTATCTTCTCACAGAAAGACCGATCTATTCAGAGAGCACTCTCAGCAGGGGATACATGAGACTCCACTCTATAGCTTTGACATGCCCGCAGGGGAGTTTGTTGATCAGTTGATACATGACGGGATATTCACCATGGGTACACCAGACGCAGAGGATGATAGGGATGCATCAGATAAGGGCACCCACTGTCAGCACGATGACTCCTCATCAGATGAGACATCTCCCATAGCATCTTCGATTGCAGTACCACCAGCCGAGCAATAGATTGCAAAGCCTTCTTACTTTTTTCTATTTTCTACCAAGACTTTATTATTATTATGTGTATTTGATGTACTGTGGATGCATAGACATCACATCTATCCAGTTATTACTTTATCATTTTATTATTTTACTTTTCTTATCAGCAGTTATTACTTGATTGAGTTGAGTGGTTTGTTTGAAAAACTATAGAAGACCTAAGCAAAGGAGGACTGTGGACCACGCAATGAAGAATGCCGAGAGCCATAAGCTACAAGCCACGGACCAGTAGACTTCCAACAAGGCACCGATAACGTGCACGGCAAAAGCGGTACAACGTTCCAAAACCCTCTACCCGTTTTGATTACCTCATCCGATATTCCAAACACTAAGTGTGGGATAATAAAAACCACACTGCACTTACGAAACAATCCAATAATAAGTAGAATCTCTAAGTGTGGGATACTTCAACAAGAGGTACTCAACAAATAGATTCGAACATTAGGGACAATGTTCCTCTAAGTGTGGGATATACGGCCATCGACCGCAAGTTTTTACCCCTTGTCCGTTAGTCAAACAATATTTTCGTTTAAAAGCTAAAAATGGATAAAATTTTCAAAATTTTCAGATTCAAAAACATCGCTCTTTAGATATCCTATCTTTCAAAAATATAAATTACAGCAAGGAACGAGTTTTTGACAACAAAACAAAACTGTTTTAGAATAAGATACAGACGAAAAGGACAACACATGGCCAGACACCGATATACGCATTTGAATTAGAACTTGCTCTTGTAATACATTTCGAGATCACACCGATGAGTGTCATACGTACAACCCATCTCGATAACTTCTAAGGAATCCAAACACCCTTCCACCATCAAACAACCACCCACTCAACACTCACTCTTCACACCCAATCAAAACCTCCTAACATTCGTCCCGAACCTACAGAAGTTTCATTTGCCAACGAATTCTCAAAGATATTCCAAGACTTCTGCAGCCTAACACAAAGCCATTGGAGCGTTCCCCAAAGGATGAGCATCATCCGTAAAAGGAGCTCCAAGAAATGAAATTCAGCAAAAAGCTTACATCGGAGCGTTCCCCAAAGGATGAGCATCATCCGTAAAAGGAGCTCCAAGAAAAAGAAATTCAGCAAAAGCTGCTTAAAAAAAAAAAAAAAAAAACCCAAGGATCAAGAAAAAGGGCTAAGAAAAGAAAAATTCCAAAGAAAAGGCTATGTAGTCCTTTCAGAATCTGAGAAATTCCAAAGAAACTCTCTCAAGAAAAGTTTCGAGAAAATACAAGGAAAACCCTCACACCTTCTTCACACCGAAAACACCCGATTCCTTCCAAGATATCTCGAATGGTTAGTACCGTCCTCATCAAAAGTGATGGAGATTTGATTCTCGATCAAGCCTATGACGAGAATGCTGCATTTGCCTAGTCATGATCATCATGTTGCTCGAAGAAGGTATCAAATTCAATAAACCCTTAGTTTTTGTTAAAAACTCTTTCATAGCTGTAACTTTATATCCTTTGGAAAAAGGCATCTCTAAAAACTGATGCAATTAGAATCGTTCCAGAAGCTTTTAAGAATGACTTTGCTTGAGGACAAGCAAAGTTCTAAGTGTGGGATACTTGATATCGTGTAAAAAGTCACGTTTTTACTATAGATATCTCTCTCATTCTGGAACAATTCTTTGCACTTTAACTCAAAAAGTCTCTTATATTTTAGTCTAGGGTTATTGTAATTAATCTACGGATTAACATAGAGGTTAGAGCGAACGTTAGGAGTTTGG
Source organism: Pseudognaphalium luteoalbum (assembly GCA_963422505.1). Taxonomy (NCBI): domain Eukaryota; kingdom Viridiplantae; phylum Streptophyta; class Magnoliopsida; order Asterales; family Asteraceae; genus Pseudognaphalium; species Pseudognaphalium luteoalbum. The sequence continues at coordinate 45,643,975 of OY730193.1, read as the reverse complement.
AGATTCATCTTTGTACGTGTGAACGAGTTGTCTGTCATAATAATGCGCTGCTGCGCATTTATTTCCGGGTGATATCGAAACCTTTATCATACTTGCTTTATTTCATATTTCAATTATGTATTATTGTCTTGTATGTGATTTGTCTATTGCCATGAATTGCGAATAGTCTATTATTGTGATTGTTGATGATGTAGATAATTATAAGTAAGGATGACATTATATAATCAAAGTGTGCGACAATTGTATACGTGATGTAACGGCCCCTATTCGACAGTTTATCTGATATAGTACTGGAAACGTTTTATACGAAGTACAAATGTATGGAATTCGATAAACGACCGAAGGTAGTTACATCACTGGAATCAGCTCTGGTTTAACAGTTGGAATTCCGAAAAGATAATACAACTTCACAACTAACTGGTATATCCTACGAAAGTCAACGCACAATAAAATAATGTTCGAAAACACGTTCAGACAAAATAGGAATTAATGACCTTTGTACCGTTAAGACTTTATGAACTCGAGTTTAATTTATGGAGTACCCTTTCCGGTTATCCACGTGACTGCAACCTAGTAATTAGGACTTGATCAACCTTAATTATGGTAAGTAGTTATTTGTGCCCATGACATGCAACAAGTAAGACACAGTGAACCCATTCGTTGTACATATTAGGTTTACATTTCTGCATCGCTTTACATTTAGTTAGTTTAGAGTGTCACATTCACCGTTAATTACTCTTGACCGCATGTCTGATGTAAGAAGCATTCGAACTACCCTGTAAAGTACACTGTCCGATTACTGAAAGGCATGGCCTGCATATGAAACACGTTTTTATAAACTGCGAATAATCTAGGGATGTATAACTGTTTGAAAAGGAGAACTCAAGTCATAAGTTGAAGTAACCAAACCTGAATGCATAAAACAAGACTTAGGAATAAGGATAACATCCTCGTGATTTAGATACCTTAAAACACTAAGCCTTACACAATCAGCGGTCAAAACATACAAAGTCATTAATCTGCATGCTAATAAAATACTAAAATATTTTAGGGGTTAAGAAAGGTCGGACCTATGAGACGATACGCTACTGATTCATGCACCTCGGCGTTAAGCCAAAATAGGTTGTTTATCTTTCAACTAGATAAGTATTGGAAGTTTGCGTATTGCTCCGATCATAATCACGATAACCTAGTTCCTAGTGACATACCAATGGGAAATTTAATTGGTAGGGTTCTAGAGTTTACACCTGATAGTTTAAATCATTATATTAGTATTGCCCCTATTTAATCTGTCATCCTGAAACATTAATTATCGAAATCTCAGCAATCACATGTTTATCTTTATCTGCTTTCCTGTAATTTACTTTTCTGCATTTTAATTACCTGCCTTTAGTTTAAAACCCCCAAACCTACCTACTTTGTTTCATCCTAAATATCTCCTACCGAAAGCACCAGCTTTAATCTCCCACACGTTTGGATTCATAGAATGATCTTAGGTCATACTTACCGCTTACTAACCAGAGTAGGTAGTACGTATAATTTAAGCCCAGCAAAATATAAATTTTAAAACCCCTGCTGCGCCCGCATCACCATCAGGAATCGCAACGACACTGAACCGACGGTTGCGGGTGCAACAGAGTTGTTATACTTTGTTATCGGTCTAAACTTTACATGCATAGATCTTATCATTCACCCTTTCTAGGCTTTCACGTGACTATTGCCCTTAGGATAGGACTTTGCAAACCCTAATACTACGTAGATATAGTTATCTGTGTTTTTGTATGAAGCTGTGGACATGCTGTAAAACGGACCAGTACTTAGTATAGCGCTGGAAACACCTCTGGTGAAGTACAAATGCGTGGAAGCTACGGACCGGTCGTAAGCATATGACACCGTGGATACCTGGAAGTTACCCTTCCGGAATATGGTCTAGGATATAAGCTGTGGAAATGCTAAGCCTTAACAGTATTATACACCGTGAGTATACTTAGATTTATACAAGCTGTGGAAATATTGAATGCATTATACACCGTAAGTATACCTAGGGATGAACGTCTGATCGTAAAGGAGGGTCTATTTCATGACTGAAGGATTGAGCTTAAAATAAGTAAAAAAAGGAATTTTGAAAAGAAAGCGAAGACTCGTCAGTGGTCTAAGATGCTTAAACCCCTTAATTCCACTTTTCCGATAGTTTAGAGTAACAACGTAAACAACCAGTACACAATTAGGTAATAACATTTAGATATAGGTGTTAAGAACGGTCAGAATATCCTGTAATGGCGGTTTGCTACCTTATTCATGCACCCAGGAGATATCTCCAAGAAGGGTCACTTGTCCTTATCGGACAGTGTTGGGGGTTGAGCAACCTGATCTGATCGGAATCATGATAGCCTAGGTACTCAGTGACATACTAATTTAAAACCGGAACTAAAGAAGTAGGGTCCTAGTGATTATACCGAAGTTTATTTGTCTGTTAGGTGAATGTGTCCACAATAATCATCATTCCAATAATACGCTATCCTAAATCATGGTGAACCACGTCTTTGTTATCCTTAATAGTTACATATCTGCTAGCCTCCCTTTACTTTTATGCTTTCTTAGTATTTTTAATAAATAAAAACCCAAAAAACAATCTCCCTTCAATCTATAAAAACCCCAGCTTAATTACTAAGTTATCAGAACTAGCTCTGTTTCAATTCTACCGTCGTGAGGAACGACCCTGGATCATCCTTACCACATACTAATATCAGGTATTCGTACCTAGTAATAGTAAGTAGTTCGAAAGGTTTTGGCTCCCCCCGACTATTATAAATTTAAAACCACCCTCCGATCGCCCGCCTCGAGCGTGAGGTCCACAACGACCAGGAAGCAATTTCCTGACCGACCGTTCGGGGCGCGATCAGGTCATTCTTCAAACTACAACAGGCATGGGATCTAGGTTTTCAATTATCTTTCGTAATTTAGATGGGTTTTATCAAGAGTTGATGGGTTTTTTTTTTGTTTTCTAATAAATACCTAATTTAAAACTAAAATACTAAACTAAGATAAGGGAGGTGTGGTGAGGTGGCTACGAGAACTACAGGTTAAACGCGTGTGTTTACTATGACATTCATGTATGCTATTTAGGGGTAGTTATTTTGATTTGGGCCTTAGTTATGATGACAGGTGCAGAATTTAGCAGACGTACTCGGAACAATCAATGAGATACAAAGTAATTTACCTACAACCCTTCCATGGCTTCCACGTGTTTGTACTACACTAGAGGTGTTTCCAACGCTATACCAGGTACTGGGCTGTTTTACGGTATTTCCGTTGCTTCAATTGAAAGGTCCTTGTTGTCTATTCTGGACGGATTATACTTCCTAATGAGCCATAACTCCTAGCCTATTATCTATCTAACGTAGAGTTGTCCGCAATCAGATAAATAACATGTCACGAAGATAACAACTATAAAATGTAAACTACACTGGAAGTTGTCCCAAATGTAGAAACCAATTTAACCAGCAACCATCCTCGAGTCTTGTTCCCAATCTCGGACATTTGAGATATCCGAATCATGGCATGAATTGTTGAGTAAACTAAAACATGAACAGGGGTTTCCCACCAGAACAAGTTGGGATAGCTGGGTCTAACGGCTAATTAAATTGTTCATTATTATTTCATATAAATCATCATAACTATTCTATGCATGTTAAACTGGTGTATGCAATCAACATATATCTGAAAACCTAATCATATATCCAATAGCACAAGTGATACTAGCATGCAAACCCTAAAGCAACAATCAAACAAGAACATGCAGCACAGTAGCATACAGGGATCAACTTATTTCATGCAGAGTATCTGGATAAACGTTTAAGTCATAAATGTTCCGAAAGTTCTCTCAAAAACATTTGTTATATGAAATGGATCTAATCTATCTCTAATCCTATGCTCCGTGTCTCCCTCCGGTCTTATTTCAACCAGGAGAACACCGGCCATGTCGAGTTCAACGATTATCAGACACAGAATAATTAGTGGCGTACCATTAGAAGTTGGCCAAGTTCTTAGTAGTAAGTTACTAACCACAGAATAAGTTGGATTGTTAAACATTGGAGATTCATTTCATAGATTCAAATATATTTCAACAGCTTACAGACAGAGTAACGACATGATTAAAGCATAACTACCCTAGCATAACGACTATCATAGCAAACACAGATCTGTTCAGCTCAACATGGCAATAATTCTAGCAAGCATTTCTAAATAAGCATAGCAACAACACAACATATTTAAAAATAACAAGATAGAGATTTAAAATAAAACCTGATAGAGCGTTATTACAAATCTGGCGTAACCGCAGTCTCGGAGCACCTCCGTTACAAGTAAGCTACTAATCTACTAGCTTAACTAACCTAATTAACTAACTAATTATATCTAGAGAGAGAGTAGAGAGAGAAAGAGAGAAAACAAGTTGAGAGATTCTTCCAAATGGTGAGGAGGTGGTTGTATTTATAGGCATCGCACAGCTGTATTCTTCAACCGTATTCCAACCCCTAAATGCACAACCGTATCGCACAACCGTATAAAAAATCTAATTTTTATTGCCTGAACATGGAATATGGTTGGTTTTGGCCGTATACGGGTGGGCACCAACCGTATACGGCTGGACTGGGCCATATACGGCTGGGCACAGGCCGTATACGGTCTACACAGGCCGTATACAGTCTGTGTCCAGCCGTATACGGTCTGGTCCAGCCGTATACGATCTAGGACAACCGTATTCGGTTCTCTCGGTTATTCATTTCTTCGATTTGGCATAACTTCTTCGTCGTTTATCCGTTTTGAGCGATCTTTATATCCACGCGTTCGTATTTTCCTAACGAAGAAAATGACATAAATTAGAGGTCATAACTCTTTGTGTAGCTCAAAAAGTGCTAGAACGAGTGAACGAGAATGCTCATGATCGTATTCGTTAGATTTATCGTGTTTTTCGACCATTTTAGTTGATTTTTGAAACGATGTCTTTATTTTGGCCCATGTTATGAGTTTTAACAATATAGTGCTCATTTTGGATAATTTCATCATAATTTGGGCCAAAAAGGTGAGATAATGACACTTAAAAACTTGACTTTTTGCGTGTCATCAATAACCAATTAAAATAAGGAAATTAACTTATTTCTTCTAGGCCCATAAAGAGGATGTTACAAATCTTTCCTCCTTAAAGAGATTTCGTCCCCGAAATCTCGCCATGCCCAAAAAGACTAGGATATCGTGCCCTCATGCTAGATTCGGTCTCCCATGTAAGGTTTGGTCCCAAACTATGATTCCACTTAACTAGCACCATAGGAATATCCTTCTTTCGAAGTTTAGTCACCTTACGGTCTAAAAGCTCTACGGGTTCCTCTACAAGTCTCTGACTTTGGTCGACTCGCAAGTCTTGCAATGGAAGAACTTGGGATTGGTCCTCCACATTATACTTTCTTAAATAGCACACATTGAAGGTATCATGAATACCCGCTAATTCAGGAAGAAGATCTAAGGACACAGTTTGATCATTAACTACTTGTCGAATTTTAAATGGCCCAATGTACCTAGGAGCAAGTTTACCACGTTTACCAAAGCGAATCACTCCTTTCCAAGGTGAGACTTTCAAATAAACTAATTCACCTACAACAAATGTAACTGGGCGACGACGTGGATCGGCATATTGTTTCTGTCTATCACGAGCAGCTTTTAATTTCTCACGAGTAATAGCCACCTTGTCTGCAGTAATCTGTACAATATCAGGACCCGTAAACTGTTTCTCACCCGCTTCTAACCAACAAATAGGTGTTCTACAACGACGCCCATATAACATCTCATACGGAGGCATACCAATACTCAAGTGATAAGAATTATTATACCCAAATTCAATCAATGGTAGGTGTGAATCCCAAGATCCACCATATTCCAACACGTAAGCACGCAACATATCCTCCAAAGTTTGAATGGTGCGTTCAGACTGACCATCCGTCTGAGGGTGATAAGTTGTACTCAAGTTGATCCTGGTACCCAATTCCCGCTGTAAACTCTGCCAAAACCAGACACAAATCAAGAATCTCTATCTGAAACAATATACAACGGAATTTCATGTCTCGAAACAATTTCATTAATGTACAATTGTGCCAATTTACTCAAGGATGTTGTCTTACTAGTAGCAAGAAAATGAGCACTCTTATTTAATCGGTCCACGATCACCCAAATCATATCATTACCCTTAACTGTCCACGGAAATTTAGTTACAAAATCCATTGTGATGTGTTCCCACTTCCACTCGGGTATCTCAAGTTGTTTCAAAGATCCATAAGGTTTCTGGTGCTCGACTTTAATTTGAGAGTATATGTGGCAAGATTCCACAAATCGAGCAACATCCGATTTCAAAGTTGGCCACCAATAAAATGGTTTCAAGTCATTTTCCATCTTTGTACTCCCGGGGTGAACCAACAATCTAGATTTATTAGCCTCCAACAAAATCACATCACGTAGTCCACCAAGCAAAGGAACCCAAACTCATGACTAGAAAGCTTTAACCCACGAGAATCATCAATTAATAAATCCTTTCTTTTAATCATGACCTCGGATTTTGAGTTATGATCCATCAATGCCTCCAATTGTGCGGTTTTTAATTGGTCGATCAAATCCGCTGAAACCTCTAATCGCATAAAGCAAACCTTTTCAGATTTTCCTTTCCTGCTTAACGCATCCGCCACAACATTGGCCTTACTCGGGTGGTAACGAATCTCACAATCATAATCTTTGATCAATTCTAACCATCGCCTCTGATTCATATTCAATTCCTTTTGGGAGAACATATATTGTAGACTCTTATGATCCGTACAAATAACACATTTAGTGCCATAAAGGCAGTGTCTCCAAATTTTTAAGGCAAAAACCAAAGCCGCAAGTTCCAAGTCATGGGTGGGGTAATTATTCTCACGAGGTTTCAATTGACGCGAAGCATATGCAATGACACGGTCTCGCTGCATCAATACACAAGCCAAACCTGCAGAAGAAGCATCGCAATAAACAATAAAATCCTCGGATCCTTCAAGTAATGCTAACACCGGAGCCTGACATAACAGTTGTTTCAATGTTTGAAAAACCAATTCTTGTTGATCACCCCACTGAAATTTTATATCCTTTCGAGTTAGCTTAGTCAACGGACCCGCAATCTTAGAAAGATCATTTATAAACTTTCTGTAATAGCCCGCTAACTCCAGAAAACTCTTAATTTCGGAAGCATTCATAGGGGCATCCCAATTCATAAAGGCCTAATCATTTCACGAATTTCAGAGGGAACTAATCTATAAGGAGCCTTAGCTACAGGAGTAGAACCAGAAGCCAGGCAACTCATCGGGAAAGACATTCGAGTATTTAGAAACTATTTGAATATCAGAAATAGTTTTCATTTCTAATTTAGTGATGCATGTGAAAGCGTCTCGTTTTATTATTTATAAAGTACATGATATACCAATCACTACTATCACACAACCAGGCAAGGATACCCGATCGGAATAGTATAGTTATGGTAAGTCCAGGTCGAACACAGGAACAATGTTATTCAATTAAATAGAGATTATTAACTAAACTAATAAAACAGTAAGATAAGGGGTACGTTTTAGTTCCGTGTGAACGTTCAATATGAACTAAATAACTCACCCAAACAACAGAAAACAAGATAAAGAGGAAAAGATAAACAATTGGAGATAAACATGTAATTGCTTAGAGTCTTCACACTCAGATTCATATTATCCGGTTCATGTGTTTTGATTGTCTGATTGTGATTTCTTTTATATTAACTTAGTTACTAATCAAAGAATCCAAGTTAAATGTATATTATTCTCCGGTTCTAGTTAACTAATATCTATAATCTAGAGTCCCACATTAAACATCGATCCGAAGTCGCAAGAATGTTGATCTATTGCGTGCTTTTCCCTAGATTGTGCATTAAGTATTCACGACTTGTTACGATTATTCCTCGTGATATGACTCAACAATACCTACTAATACTCACTTATTAGCTCATTCATTTTAGATTGATTAATTTCTATGCTCTTAACCTATCAAACTCCATATATTTAGCAATGACTATAAACCTAGATTTATAATAATCAATAATCAATAGCATCAAAGGATATCAATCTCGACAACACTATTGACCACGTTAAAAAGCAATTAATAATCACCAACAAATAAGGTTCAACAGACAAAATAACAATCTTCAATCAGTCAATTGATTCAAAACACAAATATAACTTTCAAACAATCATCATCAAAGGTTATTAAACAAAACAATTAACAATAAGTCTAATCCATGATTCAATTATACAAAATCAGATTCATATCCCAAAACAAAACACATAGACATATTTGTAATTGAAATCGGAAGATGATACGCTAATCGAATCGTGAACCGAATGAAGTAGAATCAATAAGATGATCCTAGCCTTTTCCGCCTACACGCCGCCATCGATTTGCTCCCAAAATGGGGGGAAAACCCCCTCTGGTCGGCTGTTATTCGTAGGTTTAGGTATTGAGAAGTTCGGGTTGAAATGAAATTAAATGAGATTTTTAACATAATCTGGAAAATTGATCCATACGACGTATGGATAATTTATACGGCGTATGGATTGTAAACAAGCCCGACCCAGCTTCGCGTTACATTGGGCCTCCACCTTTTTAATCCATACGACGTATGGATTGAATTTCAGGACTATTTTCCATTTCTTCATCATTTTCTGGCTTCGCTCGAACGATCATCTTTTACTCCGATCCAATCTTCTCTTGTCCATTGTTTTATTCTCCTAACAACTTTTCTTCGCAATAAGCTCGTTTTCCGTTTCTTTTCGATCCAAGCTCCAATTAAACTCCTAAATGCAAATATGAACGAAATAAGTATCTTATTCATACAAAATGCATTAGAAACCATCTAACAAAGGGGTAATCAGTACCATAATCTAGTACATTTTGGCGTTCATCATTTAGCATCAATAACATAAGCTAGATACGATTCACATCCCTTAGCTACAGATTTTCTAGCTTTCATCATTGAAATCAAAGGAATACTACTCTTCTCTCGTTCTCCCCGAGCCACGACATAAGACTCATCCGAGATTGGAATTTTTACCAACTTCTTATGGCATTCTATATGGGCTTTATTCTTACTTAACCAATCCATGCCTAAAACCGCATCAAAACCTGAAATAGGCATTAATAAAAAAGAAATAGGGAAACTATGGCCCTCAATCAATATGCTAGCTCCAGTCACCGATGTGGTAACCGGAACCATTTTACTATCCGCTACCTCAACCTCAATAGGATTTGTAATACAAGTAGGAGTCAATTTTAGTCTATCACAGAAAAACATAGATATAAAAGACCAATTAGCTCCTAAATCAAATAGAACACTTGCTGGTACAGAATTAATAAGAAAAGTACCAGTTATGACATCCTTGGTTCTGACAGCTTCATCAGCTGTCATTTGAAAAGCCTTGCCAGTTGCCGATGGTGGATTATTTCTTTTCTGGCCAGACGATGAAAACCCTCCGACCGTACCCGTTCTCTGTTTACTCGCCTCAGTACACTGACCTGATCGGTGACCTTCTTTCTGACAGTTCCAACACACATGCTTAGGAAAAGTGCAATATTTGATGTCATGCTCAAATTGTCCACACTTAATGCACCTAGCAGTTTGAGGAGTACAAGGCCCTGTATGCTTTGCTTTACAAGTATGGCACCAATTAGCTTTATCCACAATACCACCACTAGCATTCAATTTTCAGTTTTGTTAAGATCCTTGCCATTTCTTCTTTCCCTGATTCGCTGAGGAATCACCTTTGGATCTCGATGAAGATCTTTCTTTGCTTTCCAAATACTGAGCCCGAATATCACCATCCACAGAACGGGCTAATTCAAAAGCTTGAGTAAGAGAACCCGCTAATCTCACAGTTGTCCGATAAGTATGAGGCAATATCCCAACAAAATGGTCAATCTTAGTCCTTTCATCCGGAACCCATTGTTGCACAAACCTTAACTTTTCAGAAAATTGAGAAATAAGCTCATCCACGGTCATATTATCCGTCAAACGCATATCCATAAACTCCAGTCGAATACGAGTTATATCAAAATCTGAACAATATTTCTTGCAAACCTCATTATAGAAATCGGGCCATCTAATAGATTCCTTCTACTGTGGTGTCAAATGTGATGTAATAGAATCCCAACAACCCATTGTCGGACCCTTCAAAAGTTGAACCGCATAAGGAACTTTGATCTCATCCTCACATCGACAGACCTCAAACTTCCTTTCCACATCCCTTAACCAGTCGAGTGTGACCGAAGGATTGGTGCTACCAAAATATTCGGATGGTCCACTAGATTTGAAAGTCTTAAATGAACATAATTTAGGTTATTGTTGTTGGGATGACCGAGCTTGTTGATCTAGCAAAGACTGTTGTTGTAAACCTCTAAGTTTCAGTACTTCCTCCACTAACTGTAAGACATAGTCATCTTGGTCTAAATCCCCTGCTGAAAATGAAGTACCAGACTGACCTCGTCTATCAATAAGATTTTCTGGAGAAGTAACTTCCACTCTAGAGACGTTGTTGGGAGTATCGGTCGTATGTTCATTATCTGCCATATTTGCAACAACACAACATCTCACAACTCGTTAATCGTTAGTACCTACATACTAACCAATTCTCCTATCATAGCTAAATCCCACACCCTGGTATGTTTGACAAACACAAATAGATTTGGGATTGAACACCTAACACATGCTCAATTCACCGAAACCTATGCTCTGATACCAAGTTTAAACACACTACAATTAATATAACCATTTTTTTTATAAAAAAAAACGGAAGCACGTATTTAATAATCACATCATAGATTGCATATAATAATCAAAAGGATGCAATCCACTTATACAAGATCTTCAAAGTTAAGTTACCATAATAATTACAAACATTAAGTTTAAGTGTTATATAAATTCAATACATAATATTCAACCATTATCATGATTTTAAATTCAGAGTGATCCATCAAACATTCCATCAATACCCAAACTTCTTGCTACCCACAATCAAAAGTATAACCTGCAAGAAGTAATGAGAGAGATTAGTACAAAGCTAAGTGAATAGATCTATAACTATCAACCTAACTCAGATTAACAATTGTTTATAGCTAAGCATCATAAACAACTAGCTTCAAAGAGGATCGGTGGTTCTTGAGGTACCCTACTGCCGCGGTGGCCCCCAAGTAACACCTACAACAACCGAAGTCCAATTCAGTTGTCTAACCGATAGTTTGGTACTATTACTACCTACAACACAATTTCAATAAACAACACATGTGTAAAGCACTCATGTTGTCCAAGTAATAGTACCCAAACCCAAACCATGTTGACCTCTGAACAATTCACATAATCCATACTCATCATGGCAAAATGTAAACATAAACTGTATATACAGTAAAACCAAGTTTACCCGTTGTAACCAAGTTGTTACAACTAATTTAGACTGAAAGTCATTGATCCACTCACCCTTGTCGATCACAACCTCCACTCAGAGATCTTATTTTACTAAGTCTTCGGTTTATCTGAGGACACAACCAAAACCCGAGTTAGATCCTCATGTTATGATTCATAGTATTCTACTCAAGAACATAGTGTCAAATAAATGCACATAAATATCATAAGTATACAAGTCACAAGTTATCAAATTTATCAAATTTGTCAAATTAAAACATGCAAACGCGATCCGGGTATGAGGTGGTGAGATTGCGTTCCACAGTTCAAAATCATTCTGTCACCATTTTATACTTGCTAACGCGATCCAGGTTATGGAGCTGGATCACGTTCATACGAACAAAATGCGATTGAACCAAAATAACACTGACTAATGCGATCCGGGCAAGGGTGTTAGGATCGCGCTCCCAAGAACAAATCGTACTGTGATTAAATTTCGCTTGGTAACGTGATCCAGGCAAGGGAGCTGGATTGCGTTCCCACGTTTTACAGTAGAGGTTCAGATCTACAACTGCACAACACGAATTCAACCCCCAATTTTCACCCAATTCAGTTGCAATACACGATTTTATCTATCAAATGACTTCAAATATCATCCATAAACATAATACAACAACAATCAACATCATCTAACCACAATTTCTACACATGCGTGTTCAACCTACTTCCAACCGAACTCTAACATATATGTGTAAATGGGTAAAATCAACTTACAATCTAAACGGTAGCAAGTTGATGATGATGTTTAAACAAACTCAGTAACAATCAATCATTCAAGCATAATTATTCATGCATGTATCAATTTTCTTTCTACCTAAATCATCAAGTAGTTCATAATTTCAAGAAATGTAACCTACAATTGAAATGGGGAATTAAGATGAGCCAAATGAAGAAGATGATGACGAATTACAGATGATAACACCCCAATCACAACTTCAATTTTGTTTGAATCAGATTAATCAATTCTCTTGAAAGTGTATGTGTGTTCTTGAGAGTGAAAAGGAAATTGGGGAAATGAATCAAGTTAGGTCGGCCTAACTAACTGGCCCCAATATAAGTGATGTAATATTATCCCCCTTCTAAACCTATTGTTTGGAACCTAGAAACCATTTGCGAGAAAAACTTTTATTTTATCGACATCTACAGTAATTTAAAAGAAGCAATATTTTACTAATCACAATAAATCATTTAACCATTTGACCTATTTATTTCAATTATCCAAGTAATATCAATTATTTCTAAACACAATTAAATAATCAATTAAAATAAGGAAATTACTTTATTTCTCCTAGGCCCATAAAGAGGATGTGACGATTCCCAATGTTAGTGTCTATCTTCCGTAATCTGTGTTATTTCATGGTTAACTACATCTAGCGCTTTCAAGTGGGATTTGGCGCAACAACACATAAATATTGGTGTTTGCAAAACAACTTAATCAAACAATTCACATGTATATTATCTGAACATGTTTAGTATTGTTGAGCCGGACTGAGTTTTTTCAGACCTAATTCAACTGTACTAAACATGTTTGTAAAACAACAAAAATGTTAAACCAAACATACCATATTGTTAATGCAGAATAAACAATACTTGTTCATGCAACAACATACAGGTAACTATTATTGTTTAATATATGGAAAATGATAAAAGAACCCTTTTAAGGCTTTCATTAATCCTTTAAGACATGCATATAAACTTGTATTAAGACCATAACAAATTTTATGTCTCTTCCTGAATTTATGTTGACCGTAATGATTTTTGGCTGAATGTTCAATACTTTATGCGTATAAGATTTCATTAAAGAGAGCCGAGCTTCCGTTCCTTTAAAAATATACACATTTACGTATTAAGACTATGTTTGACCATTACTTGCAAAACATAAATGACTTTTTTTCTGTTAACTGCAACAACGTATTGTTACAACTTCTACATACAACTATACAATATTTTATATACGGGAAATTAGTAAGGACATTTTCATAAAAGTACACTAATTTCTTTTTTTTCCTTCTTTTTTTCCATTTTTTTAAAGTAACCCTACACTATCTATCTCACGGAATATATACAATCACCATGAATATTTACAAATTATCTTCACGAGGCTTGAACCCCTAACCATTAAGTTGAAAGGTTATTCACATACCGGTAAACCATAGACACTTTGATAAAAAGTAGACTAGTTTATTTATGAGTTACAAATGGTCAAAATAGTTGGGTGTTACTTTATCTCAGCTCGTGTGTGCCTTTTCCTCCCAAATAAATAAAAAAGTGTTGTCTAGCTGTGGGCTGGGCTACACTTCATATATAATTGAGGTATCCGTATCCCTTTAATGCTTGGTTTCAAGTTATATATCGTAGTCCAACTGTTTGATAAAATGTCTAGCTGGGAACCTGTGATTAAAAAAAGTATATTTTATTTTTCCTAAAGGTTGCTAACATTTATGTGATTAAACATCACCACTTGAATTTGTCAATATCCTATAGCTTATTCTTTTAAGGATCGTAACGTTATTGAAAATTCTTTTAGCTGTAGACCGAATGCAATTGGCCGGTTAGGGTTAATATACAAATATGTCACTGTATTTTACGAAAATGTTTTATTATAGTTACCAAACTTTAAAAATGTTCAATTAGGTTACTACACTTGTAACACATGTTCAATTAGGATACTAAACTTTCGACATAATTCAATTAGGTTAATGTACTTGTACAATTGGATCACTAAATTTTTAACCAAAATTAAGCAAAATATGCGGGATGACACTTTTTACAAGTACACTAACCCAATTAAACATTTTTAAAGTTTAGTAATCCAGATGAACATTTTCACAAAGTACAATGACCTATTTGTATATTAACCCGTTAGATTACAGCAAAGTGTAGTGTATCATATCATGGTCTGCAGAGCATTGGTTGAACTACGCATCTTTCTAAGTCTTTCGTCCCAGCATGTATGATAACTTTTACGCTTAAATTCTATGCATGGTGAGTTTCGTCGGCAATGAAAGTGTCAGTTTATAAACTGATTAGTGCTCGAAAAGTTACTACCTTTGTTCGTTTGTGTGTATAATTTGCAATGATTTTACAATTGTTAGTTTTCGACGTTCTTGAAGGTAGAGCAACGTGTAATCATGCACGTCGACGAATTTTTAGAAAGAAACAAGAAAAGAAGGTATTAAACTATTTATGAGAAGCTTTCAGTTAGTAGGTATAGATGTCCCATTTTACTTATTTACATGCTAGCTAAGCTAAGTATAATAATGCAGTTGAGAACTCATTCAATGAAGAAGATAATGGAACCATTCCTTTTTATTGTTTCATTAACTTTCATTCATGCATGGGTCCCTCAGTCTCATGTGATCTGTTTCACAGTTATGTTGGCGAGCAGCCTCTATAGCCAAACTGTTTTGGCTTTCATTATATATAAGTTGTACTAGTAACTGATTCAAGTACTAACTCAAAGATCGAGTCTTTTATAGAAACTTGTGCAATCTATCTTATGTGCTTGTAATAAAGTACTATCGTTTGTGCATTTTGAACATTCTTGATGCAAACTTATTCGGGCTGTCGGCATGAATCCCTTTTGGGATTCTTGCTGGTTATGTCAATTTGTGTGAGTTTGTGTTATGGTAAGATGGTTGTGGAGGTAGTTGGGATTGGAGAATGTGGTGATTGCGAGGAGAGTAATATTAAGAGCACCCATGCTTTATCAGGTAACATTAATCACTTCTGACAGAAAATTGTCAGGTAAATCAACAATAATGAGTTAGTATAATAGACCTTAAAAAAAAGAATCTTACTATAATAGTTTGCAGATCCATAGCAATATTATATTGTTGTGGTGAGTTATACATCATGAACTAAATTGCTATGGGTTACATCTATATCTAAATTGCTATCGGTTAAATGTATAAATAAGGTGCAGTGCTTATATAATTTTCGAGTTCACTTACTTATGTATACGTAACTTGGAACCATGATCCCCTTATCATTTGCAGTAACTCAAAAATGACAAATGTGTATATGTCTACTGTATTGCGTGTGTTCAGGTCTTAGAGTAACTGTTGATTGTAAGCTTGAGAACGGCAAGTTTTTAACAAGAGGCGTCGGGGAGCTTAATGGAGAAGGAAACTTCAAGATATCACTTCCACAGGAGATCTTGAAAGATGGAAAGTTGACACAAGAATGTTACGCTCAACTTCACGATGCAGCAAATGCACCTTGTGCAGTTCATGAGGGTGTAGACGCCACTAAGATCAGTCTCTTGTCAAACTCAGACCAAAAACACACGTTTGGACCATCAAAAAAACTTAAGTTCTCATCGTCTTTGTGCACATCTGCTTTCTTTTGGCCTGCATTTAAGTATCCTCCCTTACCACCACTGAAACATTGGCCAAAACCACACCCATTTTTCGGCCACCATTTCCCTCTCCCTTCACTTCCACCAAAGGTTTACCCTTCATTCCCATTTCCACCAAAAATTCCATTTATAAAACCACTCCCACCACCTGTTTTTGATCCACCAGTTGTTGAACCACCTCCTACTCCAGTGTACACACCATCACCGACGTATAATCCACCACCAAAACCAGAGCCCACTCCAACTCCAGTCCACAAGCCCACACCAACACCACCAGTGCCTGCATACAAACCAAAACCACATCATGTTCACAAGCCGAAACCAAAGCCACCTGTCATCAAGCCAGAGCCAAAGCCGCCAGTTGTCAAGCCAGAACCAAAGCCACCAACTTACAAAACTCCTCCTGTTCCAAAATGCGAACCGAAAGCTAAGCCACCAGTTTACAAGCCTAAACCAAAGCCTAAGCCACCTGTTTACAAGCCTGCCCCTGTCCCAGTTTACAAACCAAAGCCAAAGCCACCTGTTTACAAGCCAAAGCCAAAACCGCCAGTTTACAAGCCTGCTCCCGTTCCAGCTTACAAACCGACACCAACTCCATCTCCAAAGATCTTGCCACCACCTATTCCCATTTACAAACCAATTCCGCCATTCTATAAGACCCCGTGCCCACCGTTTGCTCTCCCCAAGCTTCCTCCTTTTCCCACCTTTCCTCCAAAAGATTTCCATCATCTTCCTCCCCTGCCACCTCTTCCAACCATTCCTCCAAAATATTTCCATAATTTTCCTCCCCTACCGCCTCTTCCAACCATTCCTCCAAAATATTTCCATCATCCCATCATAGGTGATCTCCCTCCCCTACCTCCTAAGTTCTCTCATCCATAAGAATTTGCTTGCTATAATATCAGGAAACATAATCGAACTTCATGATTCGAAATAACTTGAAAGAGAACATTAGGCATACAGATAATATAATGATCTATGAAAAGGATTTGGATGCGTCTACGCATGAAACAATTGTATCCTTTGAAGATATTGAATGGAGTTTGTAAAGTTTCAAGTTTGATTTTTATGTTGTATCGATATGATTGCACGTTTCAATAATCATACTTTTAGTTGAAAGATGTTATTGTTCTTTGTTTTGTTTGTGATCTACTAAATTGTGCTTATGGTGATTATGATTGCTTTTAGTTTTGAGATTACAAATATAAGTTGTAGTATATTTAAAAAATGAAGGTCAAAGGCGTAATATTGAAGAGGTGATGCAGGTTGTGACTTGTGAGGTAACTATTGTTGATGAGATGAGAGGAGAGGAGATGAACTGCATATATAGTATTAGATTCTAAACCCGTAAATACACACGCCTTTGAATTTGCAATTGATCTTTTTGAGTATATACGTGATGTATATGATAAAATCGTAACGTTTTAAAAACTATGTTGCTTACACCCATATTTATGGAGTCTGAGTATGATTACAAAATGAAAAAGTGATGCTTGTTAGTTTAAGCCAAAGTAATCTTGGAGTACTTATTATAAAGTAAATAAAACAAATAAGTAAAGAAAAATAGAAACTTATAAGGTAAAATGAGATACTCCGGTCAAAAAGAGCCCAAAAGTTTGGATTCATTTGGGAATTTTTTTTTTTATTATTAAATTATTGTTTAATTAATTAATTATTATGTATGATGTTATTATATACTCCCTCCGTCCCAAATCTATTGTCCCCTTGTTGACTTTGAAGTCTTTCTTTGACAACTTTGACCTTAAATATTTTTATTTCTGTTATATAATACTTGATGCAAATTATACCAATGAAAATACATTCAAAATTCAATCAATTCATATATTTTACATCAAATATTATATAACTCAAACAAAAATATTGAAGGTCAAAGTTGAAAGAAAAAGACTCCAAAGTCAACGAGGGGACAATATATTTGGGACGGAGGGAGTACTAAATATTTCTCAATCTGACATAATTCAATAATATTATTGGGTAATTGAAATTTTAATGATATTCGTGTGTGTATATATATATATATATATATATATATATAGGGATGAGTTAAGATGAAAACAAGGAGATAAAAAAAATAGTGAAAACACATTTCCACCATCCATCTAATCTAATATATATATATATATATATATATATATATATATATATATAAGGGGTGGGGATAAAAAACCCGGTGAAAACACTTTTTGATTCATAAGTTTTTTAAGTTGTGACCTTTCATTTTTTTTGCTTCACATATGATTTTTTTTGTGAACCCTTATATTTTTTTTTCACATAAAATTTTCGTCATGAACCTTTATTTAATTTTTTTGCTTCACACAAAGTTTATAACATTTTCAATTGTGAACCTTATTTTTTTCACATAATTTTTTAAAAAAAATTTCACGAAAATTTTAAAGTTTTTTTTATTGTGAACTTTAATTTTTTTTAGTTTCACTAAAAGTTTTTAACTTTTTCAACTGTGAACCTTAATTTGTTTTTTGAGTTCATCAAAAGTTTTAACTTTTTCAATTGTGAACTTTTTTTTTTCAGCTGTGAACCTTAATTTTTTTTAGGTTCACGGAAAGTTTTAAAAAATTTCAATTGTGAATTTTTTTTTTCAACTATGAACCTTAATTATTTTTTGAGTTCATGGAAAAAATTTTATTTTTTCATTTGTGAACCTTAATTTTTTTTGTTTCATAAAAAGTTTTTTACTTTTTCAATGGTGAACCTTAATTTTTTTTTGTTCACAGAAAGTTTTTAACTTTTTTAATTGTGAACATATTTTTTTCAACTGTAAACCTTAATTTTTTTAAGATTCACAACAAGTTTTTAACCTTTTTAATTGTGAATCTTATTTTTTTGTTTTGGGTTCACGGAAAGTTTTTAAGTTTTTTAATTGTGTACCTTAATTTTTTTGTTTTGGTTTCGAATTTGACTTTATTTTAATTTTTTTACAAAAAATAATTTTTTGTGTGAACTTAATTTTTTTTGGTTTACTTCAAAAAAAAAAAGTTCTCACCTTAAAAAAATTGTGAATGAAAATGTGTTTTCACTTTTTTTTTATCTCCACCCCTTTTTTATATATATGTAAGTTAGATTATATGGAGGGTGAAGATGTGTTTTCACTTTTTTTTATCTCCTTGTTTTCACAGGATCTCATATATATATATATATATATATATATATATATATATATATATATATATATATATATAATAAAATAAGGTTTAATTTCGTTGTTTATTGATGTAGTGCACAATTATGATAAATAGTTTAAACCTGTTGATTCTTATGAATACCAGGAAAAACTCTTCCAAGCACGTTGATTCACCAAGAATACCGTGGATGGGTATGCTTTGATTCACAAAAATAGAACCTTGATTCACAAAATTGGAAGCAAAATCGAAATTCTTGAAAATTAAAAACTGAATCCCAAAAAATGTACATGGAACCCTAAATAACATCGAGAATATTAAACGGGCCTAAAAAACATAACGGGCCAAACACAAAGCCCAAAACAAAAGTCCAAAATGAACAGAAAAAACATAGAATGAGCCGTATCTTTCAAACAGAGTTGTTTTTGGGCTTTGAGCATGGGCCTAACCACCTACGGCAGTTAACGGCTTGGTGGGCCTCGAACCGAGCTTCGATTCGCCTGCTCATGGGCGAATCGAAGCTCGGTTCGAGGCCTAAACACTAAATACTAAACCTCAAACCTCAAACCCTAAACACTAAACCCTAACCCCTAAACTCCAAACCCTAAACCCTAAACGCTTTACAAAATTCTAAGCCCTATATCATTCTAAACCCTAAACCTTGAACCCTACTAAACCCTAAACCCTACTAAACAATAAACTCTACTAAACCCTAACCCTAAACCCTAACCTTAACCACAAAGTAAATGTACAAACAATCACTAACACATGCGTTACCAATTTATAAAACCCACCAAAAAATGGAAGGAAAAAAAGGTTGTCGAAAGTATGCCTTGAGGGACGGCAAATCGAAGAGGAGAAAACGCTGAATTTTATGGTGCAATTTTCATGATTTTTCGACTTACCGGTTGTGAGATATTTAATTTTTAAAAATGTGGAGGAGAGAAAATAAAGTTACACATGACAGAAATCTGTTGGTTTCTTCATTCTCACTTAAAGTTGGTGTACTCATTTGAATCTTACTCTACATTTGTAATGTATTCCATATAAACCTTTTTGCAAGCGTTTTCAAGAGATGCATATGGAAGCAAGCAAAATCAATCTGGGAGCTTGGAGATTGAGAACATACAAAAAAAATATTGTAAAAAGGTTTCAAGCTAATTTATCAAACTAAAAAAATCCTATATAATTTAGGTTGCATTTTAAAGACTTTCAGCCAATTTCACTCATTTTCTTTTTGAGAAATGTATTTATAATTATTTTACCGATTTGACGTATTAAATATTTAGCATATGTTGA
Source organism: Pseudognaphalium luteoalbum (assembly GCA_963422505.1). NCBI lineage: Eukaryota > Viridiplantae > Streptophyta > Magnoliopsida > Asterales > Asteraceae > Pseudognaphalium > Pseudognaphalium luteoalbum. Next base: position 45,623,610 of record OY730193.1, on the reverse strand, counting down.
GACCAAGTCATCGTCCCAAAAGCGTAATAGATAACCTAAAATAAGCCCTTCAACACATTTATTAAAGAACGGGTCAATATGTTCACCTGAAATAACACATTGATAACATCAATTAATGCTATACTAATAATTCTTACATTTCATATGTCTTTTATTGCATTTACTAGATCATAACCCGCAAATTTACGGGCGAGATCATAATACCTTTTTCAAGTTATATTTTATTTACAAACGTTAATTTTTGTGTGATTATGTTAAACTTGTTGCGATCTTATTAGCAAAAAGTTCATGAACCTAAGTACATAAATGAAAAACATGAATAATATTCGCTAGGTACTCGAAGATCAACTTGTTAGGATATGACCACGTAATAAATAAATGCATGTCCGGAAATATTTAAGCCTACAGGGTCACACGTATTGACACTTATGCTCAATATAATTAATTAATATATATGTGAGATATATTAATTAATACGTTCACGAATAAATAAATAAAACGTTATTAAAGTGTTAATTGTATGTTTATTTGAAAGAGAGGGACTTAGATGTAAATTAGAGGTTCTTGAATGTTCCATAAAAACCCTTAACTTATTTTCCAAGCTACCTATACCCTATAAATAGAGAGGCAAAGAACCCTAATAACATTCATTAAATTCTCTTTTCCTCCTCTCTCTAATTCGGCAAAACCGAAAACCCTAGGGGTTTGTTTCGGTTTCGTGGTTCGACCAAAGTAAGGCACAAGGGTTGTGGGCATAGTGAACGGGTACTAGCATACGTATTCGAGCTGTTGTCGTGTGTGCAATCGTAGAGGGGTTTTACTGTAAACCCTAAACTATTTAATTATAGTTTTTATTGAAGCTTTGCTAAAGGTACAATTCTATCTTAACTAATTACATATACGTGTTTATTCGCTTCCGCAATTGTGTGACAATTTGTATATATCTGATTTGTATACTCTAACAGTGGTATCAGAGCCACACGTATGTTAAGTAATTAGTTAAATAAGTTAAACATCAAATTTGGTGGGGTTAAGTGATTCGATTATCACAAAGAAAATCGTTTTGGTTGTTTCGTTTGTTCAAAGTCGAAAAATTGAAAAATTTAATTTTCGTTCCAACCGGCGGTTGAATGATTCAACCGGCGGTTGGACTATGGATACTGGGAATAATACATACGAAGAAAAGGAAAAGTGAATTTTGGTTCCAACCGATGGTTGGACCTTCCAACCGCCTGTTGGACTGCAAACCCTAAATTTTTTCCGTATTAAATAATTAAATTTTATCAGAATCCCATCGCAAAATTTAATGTTTAACAAGAATAATAACATGTTTAATGAAAATTGTTTTGTTATTATTAATGTACTTCAAATTAGCTAGATAAAGTATATCCATGAAATTCACGCATAATTTGTCATGAATATCACTTTTACATGATATGCTAGTTAAAATTAATTGTTAATAGTGATAATTATGTGTTACTTGTTTAAAATTGTTTAATTGACAAGTTATCTCTAGTTGGTCATGGTTATGTTCATTCACCAAATGTTGCATGAATATTAATTATTAATTGTTTGATATTTATTAATTTTAGTAGTTTATTTATTTTGCTTATTTTATTGTAACTTGTAAAGCAAAATGGTTTTATGAAAAAATAAACTAGACTAATAACAATGAAATAAGATTTATTATTTTCTTGCAAATTTTATTGTCAATTCGGGTTGGGCTCACATACCGTAATTTTCTCCCACGACGAGATTTGCAAGTTAATAATCTGTTTTAAACCACGACTAGGAGCTTGTATAAGAGAGGTATCTTCGGCTTGGTGTCTAAGATGACGGGTTGGATAAAACGATGTAAAGATCCTAGCCCCTCCTCTGGCCTCTTCATGGCCTCTCTTGTACATGGCCGAAAAGGTTTAAAACAAGTTGAATCGTCAATTTTAATAAAAGTGCAATCTCTAATTTAATATGAATATTAAATTAGACATCTTGACGCACGTTAATAATTGGATTAACTGGAAAAGGTTTTATTAAAAACTATGTTACGAAGATGTGTGCATGTTTCTTCGTACATATTTGATACACATTATCAAATTATTACCCATTTAAATTAAGTCATTTTCCATCCAATTAGTAAGTACACTTGTACTTGATTTTTGCTCTGCGTGAGACGTTGGTGAATTGTATCCAAGGTAAATTACCACTCATCGTGAGACGGTGGTGTACTATTTACAGTTCTTAATTGGATGACTTAAAACGAGTTAAGCGGTGAGATCCTTAAGCCCGTGGCATAAGATGGGATGAAACATGCTTAATGAACTTACTGCTTGATCACTAAGTAACATTAAGTCCCATAAATTCTAGGAATTGCACTTGTAATGCAATTATTGATCGTCACTTACCTTTTGAATACGCCATTGCTAGCAGATCAACTGATGTGACGGTGGTATGTCAAGTAGGATCCTAGCCTTAAGAAAATTAAATGTTTATATATATAAACATTTGGGTATTTAATTTTCTTTTAAGGATGTATTATCGAAAATACTAAATTTGAACTTTTATCTATTTGTAGATGGAAAATCCTGCACCGAACTCGAATTATTCGGCTTTCAGGCAAATGCTAGATAGAGAAAAACTTTCTGGAAGTAATTTCAATGATTGGTTTCATCAACTAAGGATTGTCCTTCGTGTTGAAAAGAAAACTGATGTCATTGAACAGCCGTTGGGATCTGCTCCTGCTATTACTGCTCCTGCTGAGGAATTGGTAGCGTGGAATGCTCTTTATGATCCTCATAATGAAGTTGCTTGTTTGATGCTCGGCAGCATGACTCCCGAACTTCAAAAGCAATTTGAAAATCATAGACCACTTAATATGATTACAGAGCTTAGATCAATGTTTAAGAAACAAGCTGGAGTTGAACTATTTGATTTGATCCAATCACTCCTTGCTTGCAAACATGAAGCAGGCACACCAGTTAGCTCACATGTTCTCAAAATAAAGAGCTATCTGGATCAATTGGAAAGACTTCAGTACACTTATCCTCTGCCTATTGCTGTTGGTATGATTCTCAATTCCCTTTCCAAGGATTTTGAGGGTTTTGTGCGCAACTACAATATGCACAGCATGGGCAAGACTGTAGCTGAACTTCATGCCATGCTCATTGAGTATGAGAAGGGTCTACCAAAGAAACCGACTACCCCACAAGTCCTTGCGATTAGAAGTGGAAAGATCCAAAAAGACAATAAACCGCAAACTTGGGGAAAGACTAAGGGCAAGGGAAAGCAAGGTGCTTATGTCCCTAAACCTAAGAAAACCCCTCTAGCAAAGAAAGAGCATCCGGCTAAGGATGAGGCGTGTCACCACTGCAAGGAAGTGGGTCACTGGAGGAGGAATTGTCCTGCCTATCTTGCTGAGTTGATGAAAAAGAAGAAGAAGCAAGCCGGCCAGACCGGACCTTCAGGTATCTTCACAATAGAATTATATTCTTTCTCTAATTCAAAATCCTGGGTATATGACACTGGTTGTGGTACTCACATATGTAATACCCTACAGGGACTTAGAGAAAAGAAGAAACTGAAGCATGGGGTTCTATACTTGTACGTGGGCAATGGTGTACGTGCAGCTGTAGAAGCTATTGGAAGTTTTGACTTAGTTTTGCCTTCGGGCTTAGTTATTGTATTAGACAATTGTCATTATGCACCTACTATTACTAGAGGTGTGGTTTCAGTTTCACTTTTGAAAGATAATAGATTTATCAATGTTTTTAATGATTATGGTATCTCAATTTCTAAGAATAATGTTCATTATTTTAATGCTATTCCTTTTGATGGTATTTATGAAATTGATATGCATGATCGTGTTTCAAAAGTTAATTCTATGTATGCTGTTAGCAATAAGAGAGCCAAGACTAACTTGGACTCTACCTATCTTTGGCATTGTCGTCTTGCTGACATTGGCAAGAAACACATTGAAAGACTTCAACGTGAAGGGATTTTAAAATCAAATGATGATGGATCCTTTGATAAATGCGTGTCTTGTGTTTCGGGTAAGATGACAAAGAAACCCTTTCCGCATCAAACGCAAAGGGCTGAAGATCTACTTGGAATCATACATACGGATGTTTGTGGTCCATTTAGACATGTGTCAAGACAAGGTGCTAGTTACTTCATCACTTTTACTGATGATTTCAGTCGTTATGGTTATGTTTACTTGCTTAAACATAAACATGAAGTCTTTGAAACATTTAAAGTGTTTAAGAGTAAAGTAGAAAATCAACTCGGTAAGACCATCAAGATCCTTCATTCGGATTGAGGTGGTGAATACTTAAGCCAAGAGTTTAAGGATTATCTGAAAGCGTGTGGAATTGTCCAACAACTTACTCCTCCATACACCCCACAACACAATGGAGTGTCTGAGAGGAGGAATCGAACCCTGTTAGACATGGTAAGATCCATGATGAACCTTACAACTCTCCCATTATCATTTTGGGATTATGCTCTTGAATCTGCTGTACGTATTTTGAATATGGTTCCAACCAAGTTGGTTGATAAGACACCACATGAACTGTGGCATGGAAGAGTCCCTAATTTGTCTTACTTAAAGGTCTGGGGATGTGAGGAGCTTGTGAAGCGTGATACGCCTGACAAACTCGAGCAAAGATCTATTAAGTGCATCTTTGTAGGATACCCAAAGGAAACAATGGGTTACTACTTCTACAATCCTTCTGAAAATACTGTTAAAGTTGCTCGATATGCTGAGTTCTTTGAAAAGTATCTCATAGCTCAAGAAAATAGTGGGAGGGTAGTAACACTTAATGAGAATCAAGAGGAAGATGAATCACCTTCTACAAACAGTAGCGAACATCAACTTGGGGGGGAAAGTGGTCAAAGTGTTGAACCTCAAGTTGATGTTGTTCCAATTCATAGGTCCGCAAGGACTATACGTGCTCCAGAGAAGTTGTGTCTAAATGTAGAATCTGAGGAACACGTGTTAGGGGATCTTAATGAACCTCCTAATTTCAAAGTTGCATTATCAGATCCAGAATCTGAAAAATGGCTTGAAGCTGCGAATGTGGAAATGAAATCCATGAAAGATAATCAAGTCTGGCGCTTGGTTGATCTTCCACCTAATGCTAAAACCGTTGGGTGTAAATGGCTCTTCAAAAAGAAGACCGACATGGATGGAAATGTACACACCTATAAAGCTCGTCTTGTAGCGAAGGGTTATACTCAAGTCTACGGAGTTGACTATGATGAAACATTCTCTCCTGTAGCAGACATTAGGGCTATTAGGATTCTCTTAGCTATAGCAGCGTACTATGACTATGAGATTTGGCAAATGGATGTCAAGACTGCCTTCTTGAATGGTTACTTAGACGAGGATGTCTATATGATTCAACCTGAAGGTTTTATTGATCCAAAACATCCCAGCAAAGTGTGCAAGCTTCAAAGGTCTATTTATGGACTAAAGCAAGCATCAAGAAGCTGGAACAAGAGGTTTGATGAGGAAATCCAAAAGTTTGGATTCACTCAAAACCCTGATGAGCCATGTGTATATCAAAAGAGTAGTGGGAGTAATGTTACTTTCCTTGTTTTATATGTTGATGACATATTGATTATAGGAAATCACATTCCAATGTTATAAGATGTAAAATCCTACCTTGGAAAGTGTTTCGCTATGAAAGACTTGGGAGAAACATCATTTATTCTTGGAATCAAGATCTATAGAGATAGAACTAAGCGGTTAATTGGACTAAGTCAAAGTGCTTATATTGATAAGATCTTAAAAAGATTTAAGATGGAGAACTCTAAGCGTGGAAATGTTCCGATGCTAGAGAGACTTGACTTAAATAGCAAACAGTGTGCTTCTACACCTGCCGAGGTGGAGCGTATGCAAAGGGTTCCTTATGATTCGGCTGTTGGATCTATTATGTATGCGGTTAGATGCACTAGACCTGATGTGGCATTCGCACAGAACATAACCAGCCAATTTCAACAGAATCCAGGTGAAAGTCACTGGACTGCTGTGAAAAATATTCTCAAGTACCTGAGGGCTACTAGAGATATGTTCCTTGTTTATGGTGGAAATCCTGAAGCTGAGCTCAAAGTGACTGGATACAGTGATGCTGGAATTCTAACCAATAGAGATGATATGAAATCTCAGACAGGATACGTCTTCATCTTGGATGGAGACGTAGTGAAAATGGTTCCTTATGAAGCAATCCACAACTGCCATATCTGCAACTTAATCAGAGTACATAGCACCTTCGGAAGATGAGAAGGAAGTAGTCTGGATTATAAAATTTATTTCTGGGCTTGATGTGGTACCCACAAATAAAAACCCCATGGAGTTATACTACGATAACTTAGGAGCAATTATCATTGCCAATGAACCTGGAGTTCAGAAAGGGGCCATACATTATCCTAGAAGATATCACTATGTTCGAGAGCAGATCGAATTAGGTGAAATCAGTTTACTCAAAGTTCACACAGATGATAATCTAGCTGATCCCTTTACGAAGGCTTTACCTAAGGGAAAGCTTAATCAACATGCCGAGGTCATAGGAATTCGTTTTGCTAGTTATTTCATGTAACTCTGTGTTTTAGTATTTGGATAAAGGATGTAAAACAATTATTATACAATAAATGAATTGAAGTACTTGGTATGTTCGTTTTCATTAAATAATTAATTGTATCCTAAATTTGCATGTTTAAATACTTGAATAATTCTTAAATTACTCTAAAATGTCCATTATCAATTAACTATGTGGGAATATAGTTAAACTAAGATAAATCTGAGTGATTGGTATGGATGGTCCCTCCAAACTCACATGATATTCATAAGATGCATATCGGACAACCCCAACTGACAAGTTATCACTTTATGGATCGGCGTCATCAAGTGAAACTTGTAAATGGTTGCTTTACTTATCCTTAGACTTGAGATGCAAGTAGGTTTTGCATGTATAAATTGCATCTTCTTGATATAGTTCTAGCTATCCTGAATAAGGTGGTAATAAAGGGCTATTTTCAGAAGTGTAGTGAAATGCATGACTGACACGTGTAGTCAAGATAGGATTTTTTTCCTTCAACTAGCTATTGAAGTATGATACCACTGGGCCCCTCATTAGAATTAATTAAGATGTGTGTACGGCCGTACCCAAATGACATCCAGATATGTCTCGATTGATTTGGTAATCTTGATTGATTGTAGGAATGAGAAACAAAATCGTTAATCTATGGAATGACATTGATCCATATCCATAATTAACAAGGTATCTGAAACAAAGGGATAGTAAAGACTAAAATCATTTTCTTGAGAAGCTTGATTATACTTTAAGAAACTATATTATACTTTGAGAAACTATAATATATTTTAAGAAACTATACTTAAACGTTTCCGGGGGCATTGGCGTGTTGCTAAACGCTTACCAATGTCATTGCCTTTATTAATGACATGCTCAAGTGGGAGCTGTTGGGATATGACCACGTAATAAATAAATGCATGTTCGAAAATATTTAAGCCTACGGGGTCACACGTATTGACACTTATGCTCAATATAATTAATTAATATATATGTGAGATATATTAATTAATACGTTCATGAATAAATAAATAAAACGTTATTAAAGTGTTAATTGTATGTTTATTTGAAAGAGAGGGACTTAGATGTAAATTAGAGGTTCTGGAATGTTCCATAAAAACCCTTAGCTTATTTTCCAAGCTACCTATACCCTATAAATAGAGAGGCAAAGAACCCTAATAACATTCATTAAATTCTCTTTTCCTCCTCTCTCTAATTCGGCAAAACCGAAAACCCTAGGGGTTTGTTTCGGTTTCGTGGTTCGACCAAAGCAAGGCACAAGGGTTGTGGGAATAGTGAATGGGTACTAGCATACGTATTCGAGCTTCTGTCGTGTGTGCGATCGTTGAGGGGTTTTACTTTAAACCCTAAACTATTTAATTATAGTTTTTATTGAAGCTTTGCTAAAGGTACAATTCTATCTTCTTAGTTGTGTTAGAGTATACAAATCAGATATATACAAATTGTCACACAATTGCGAAAGCGAATATCTATATACAATCGTATTCAGTTTAATCACCTTTAATTCATGATAAAACATCCTTTAATATACTTTTGTATATCTTAGCATACTTATTAATCCCTTATAGATCTTCAGTAAAAGCTTTGAGAATATAATTAAGAATCGCGGAATAATTCTTAATAACAATCAAGAACAATAATACTTACAAATACAAATTACTTGAAGAACATGAATAACCACCAAAAGCTTCAATATTATTAATCAGATAATAATACGAATACACGGCTTGTATTAGGGTTTACAACCTTGAAGCTAATAAATTTGGTACGTACCTATTCTAGGTATTATGATCTCTATTTATAATGCATAGAGTCCTATTTACAATCTCTTACAATTATGGAAACAAGATAACTTCCATAACAACTCAAACTTATCTAACCGACCTGTGTTAATCATAAACAATGTTAACTACCACAACTATACAAACAGTGGTAAATACTATCAAACAGTGTTAACACTTGAACACTTGACTCAGCTAATTACAAAATCAGATAAACAGTGATAACTGTTGTAAAACAAGCTAACAGTTATAACACTTTACTACTAACAGTGGCAACTCTTTGTCTTCCTTAAATCTTCAATAACAATGTTAATCTTTTGAAGACAGTGGTAACATTAACACTAACAGTGTTAATGCCTTGTAAGCTTTTCACCAACAGTTGTAGTAAACTTCAAATCCCAACAATCTCCCCCTAAACTTAATCTGTATCTCACAGTATTAAGTTTCTCTTGATTCTTCACTTTGAGCTCTTGCAGATGCTTTCAAAACATTCATTTATTTTGCTTTTAATGTCTTTGATATTCTTCCTTCTTATGTATCTTATTCAAAATCATATATACTAAATTTTCTGCTGCATCACTGTTTAATGGAGCATACAATCTAGCATTCTTCAAACTTCTCAGCAAACTCAAACTCATCTCATACTCTCTTTCTGTAAGCATCCACAACATTGTACCATCTTCCATAATAACCTGATGTATGCGTGAATTAATCCGATAATTCCACTTCTTTACTTGTTGAAATGTATTAAACTGAAACACAAACTTCTCAGGCTCAAACATCATGCTAATACTATTCCAGGTACCCATCTCCATAATACTTTCAAACTTCTTTGAATTCAGATTCTTTTTAGTCCCAATTTCATACAACCTCACCAAATCAACTCTTGGTATCACTTTAAACAGCTCTACAACAGATCTCCAAAATGATAAACTTCCATCAGCTCTTTCAACCCTTAATCTTTCACACTTAACTGGAATTGTGAATTTCTCAACTGACCAATCAATAATTCCTGGTAATTCTTCTGGAATTTCCATATTCAAATAATTTACCATAATTACATCATTCAAATCAACTTGTCTTCTAGGAAAATCAGGAATAGATGCATATTCCTGTCTCAATTTCTCTTTTATCTCTGCATTCTGCCTTGCCCATTCTTTTTCTTTTGCAATATCTTCCTCTATCTTTTGTTGCTTTTTCTTTTCTTTTTCTGCCTTTTTCTTCCTTTTCAGTTCAGCTTCTGCTCTCTTCTGTGCTTCTGGATTTATAAACGTATCTCTATCCTAAATACCTTGCAAAGTCTCAAGAGACATAGCATTAAGCCTAGAAGTAGGAATATATCCTCCTCTCAGCTTTGCAATCAAATTCTTTCTCTGCTGAGCTCTTGTAGGAGGTTTAGCTCTTTTTGCAGCAGCCTTTGCAGCTCTTTTTTGTCTAACTCCTTCAGCTTTCTTTTCCTTTACTTGTTCAACCAGAAAATCAATGTCATCCTTTTTCTGTTCTTTCAACTGTTCTTCATCCCACTGATCAACTTAAGCTTTAGTCATTTTTACAAACTGCCCAGGTTTAACTTCAACATCAACCAATTGTTCTTGAAGTATATCAGCATTTATTTCTGCAAACAATCTGTGTGCATACTCATCATCATGTGCTGTAGCTTCAGGAGGAATTGGTTTCTGCTTTTTCTTCTTGGGTTCTTCTTCCAGCTTGCCTTTACCTTTATCTTTTGGATCAATCTTTGGCAATTTTGTCTTTTTAGCTGGAGCTGCAGAAGGTTCTCTTATTGAAACAGGTGGTAAAGTTGTCGTTTCCTTTTCTGTTACAGCAGACTTGAGTTTCTTTGCTCTAACAGAAAACACAGGAATTGATTTCTGTCTTTTAGTCTGTGGAGTACTTGAAAATACAGTCTTTTTCTCTTCTACTCCTGATTTTTTAGCATTGGCAGAGTCATCTTCTTTATCTTTCTCTTGCTCTTTATCATCATCTTTCTTTTTACCTTCAGATTTTTCTTTCACAGTCTCAGTCTCATGAGGTGTTGGTGTTTCCATCTCAATTTCCTCATCAATTTATTCAGAATTAGAACCAGTTGGTACTTTATTCTGATCATCATCCTCCTGATTATCACCAACATTCCAAAAATCATTAGGATCATCAACATGAACATTCTTTTTGTCACCCTTATTAGTCCAAAATATCTCCCCCTTCAACCAGGATATACTCCTTGCCCTCTTTCAATACTTTGACCACAAGCTTTTCCAATTGAGTGACTCTATGCTTCAAGTCTACTATCTCTGCATCTTTTGCTTTATTCTTTCTCCTTTCCACCTTGAACTTTTCCCAAACATAATCAACCATTTTCGTCAATTCCAAGTTAGTTCTAGCCTCATCACCATCAGAATGTGACTCCCTAGGTGAATCATTGACATGTGTAGCAAAATCTGCATCATACCTAGTACGATCATCAGATTCCCCTTGGTTATTGGTACTGGGACCACCAAAATCATCTACAGGAGTAGAGTCATGTTCTGGTGTTACCTCTGATTGGGTCTTATTGATGTTATTTCTGTCCTGCTCTGTCAGTGGACTAGTAGCAGTAGAAGTAGCCCTCACAGAATGGTCACCCTGCTCCTCATGGACCACATGCTGTTCCTGACCACTGTCATGAGTCTGAGATGTTTGAGCAGCATGAGCCTCAAACACCTGTTGTCTAGCTCTTTTGGCTTTGCTAACATATGTTTTTGGATTGGTCCCTTGTTTTCTTATGGTACCCCCAGCCACTGTTGGTTGAGAATGAATGGGTTGTTCCATTCTCTCAGCAACTGGGTCGGCCTCAGTTGGTTGTACTGGAGCTGTAGTGGAAGGTGCAGGAAGCATTGTTGAAAACAAAGCTGTAACTCTCCCAGAAAACTTAATACCTTTTATTGAAGTATCTATCTTCATATTAACAAAAACTTTTGATTTTAAAGAAGAGATACCAATAACTCTATCCAAAGCAGGCAATTGAGCAATTTGTTCATTTAAAAATAATTGCACAAACCTTGGATACATCAAAAACTTAAGCTTTGGTTGATTTATGTTTCTTAGCATACCAGCAAAAATAAAATTTGAAAAATTAAATCGTTGACCAGTAGCTAAACAGACTAATGCATACCCTACATTACTACTGAATTGTTCAAAAGATGATCATTTAGAAGATAAACAGTGTAATAATGTATGTATCAAAAATCTCCATTGATATGAAAATAAGGTATCTGAAAAAGAAAACCACCCAAAGTACCCTCATATCCCATTGCGCGTAAATTGGTATATAAAACATCATCAGAAAGTGAAGTAATACCTCCTTCATCTTCAAGACGAAGAGAAGAACGTAAAGAAGCCTCTGTAACCACCACTTGGTGCTCTGCAACTGTTGATACGATTCTTTGAATGCCCGCTTCTTCCTCGATTTTAGCATTAACCCAGAAATCATTGATGTATTCATGTGATATACGAGGAGTAATGGTTAACGCATTGAAAATATGTGAAGCGCGCAAGAAATCAATGATTTCAACATAATCATTGGCCTGAATTGGTTTAACTAAGAAAGCGATCATATTATGATCTTTGCCAATCGGTAGTTGAATTTTAGACGAAGAAGAAGAAGCCATGATTGAAATTCAAAAGAAACAGAATTGATGAAGCAGTGGTTAGCAAGGAATACAATAGCAGTGATGATGAAAGCATAATGAATTAGTGCAAGTGTTTGGCGTATTTATACTGTAAGTTTCGAAAACCTAATTTCAAAACAAAATCCCCAAATTTAACATCAACAGTGGAAACCGTTTTAAAACAGTGGAAACTGAGAGTTAAACTAACAGTGATTAAGTTAAACACTTAGAACACTTTTTGACTGTTAATAATACTAACAGTGATAACTAGTTAATGGAAATAACCCCCGACCAAAGGAATTATAACTCAACACCAGTATCTTAATTAGTATTATTAAAAGGAACAACATTTTTTTTTTTATCCACCAAAGAAATAAACCTGCAAAAAATAAAACAAAGAAATTTCCAAAAAGAAATCGAATTAACGCCATAATGAACAGTTATAACTGAATATTATAAACAGTGGAAACTGATATACTAACAGTGATAACTGTTGCACTAATAGTGGAACTGACAGTTATTACTGAGTAGTGAAAACAGTGGAAACTGTTTACACTAATAGTGATGGTCGTTTAACTGACAGTGATAACCTGCAAAGGGTTAATTCTAAAAACAAACAGTGATAAAAATAAACTAGCAGTGAAAACAAAGTTTACATATACAGTGGTAATTTAATAGTAATAGTGAATATCAGTTGTGAGTTGAGAAAATGCAAAACAGTTATTACTAACACTGTTATTATCAATTACATCTATCAGTATCTAATCCTTAAGCATTACAAAGATAATTTACAAAATATTTATGAGAAAACGATTTAAGAAGATTTAATCAGACCAATACTGGTGACCAAGTATGTAAATCTACCCACATCAAAAGCTTTGGTGAACAAATCTGCAAGTTGATTATCAGTATGGACTTTTATAATCTGAATAAGTCGTTTTTCATTACAATCTCTTATAAAATGATACATGATCTCTATATGCTTAGTTTTAGAATGTTTAGCAGGATTATTAATGATACCGATAGCAGAAGTATTATCAATAAAAATAGGAGTGTTTAAGAAAGTTAAACCGTAATCAAGCATTTGATTCTGAATCCACAAGACCTGAGCACAACAATTTGCAGCAGCTACATACTCAGCTTCAGCAGTAGATGTTGATACGGTCGTTTGTTTCTTACATTTCCATGAAATCAACCTCTCTCCTAAAAATTGACAACCTCCTGATGTTGACTTTCTGTCCATACTTGCTCCCCCGTAATCACTGTCTGAATATGCTAATAGATCAAAAGAAGAACCTTTTGGATACCAAAGGCCTATATCAGGTTGTCCCTTTAAGTATCTAAAAATTTTCTTAACAGCATACAGATGTGATTGCTTTGGACATGTCTGAAATCTTGCACAGATACACACAGCAAACATAATATCTGGCCGGGAAGAAGTTAGATACATTAAAGACCCTATCATTGACCTATACAGATGTACATCTACTTCCTCCCCCTCAAGATCTGCAGATAATAACTTGTGTGCTTCCATAGGTGTGCTTGCAACCTTAGCATCAGCATAACCAAATCGCTTCAAAATATTTTTCACATACTTTTCTTGATGAATGAAGATCCCATCTTCCTTCAGCTGCACTTGTAATCCTAAGAAGAAAGTTAATTCCCCTATGGAACTCATGCTAAATCTGTTATGCATAGTTTCCTCAAATTCTTTACACAGACTGTCTTTTGTAGAACCAAAAATAATATCATCTACATAGACTTGAACTAGTAGGATATCATTCTTAATTCTTTTGATAAACAAAGTCTTTTCTATAGTACCTCTTTTGAATCCACTTTCCAACAAATAAACTGACAAAGTATCATACCAAAGCCTAGGTGCTTGGTGTAAGCCATAAAGAGCCTTTTCCAATTTCCATACTTTATCAGGATATTCTGGATCTTCAAACCCTGGTGGTTGACATACATATACCTCGTCATCAATCTTACCATGCAGAAAATCAGGTTTAACATCCATCTGATAAACCTTAAATCCTTTGAAAGTAGCAAAGGCTAGAAACAATCTGATAGCCTCAATTCTAGCAACAGGGGCAAACACATCATCATAGTCAATCCCTTCCTCTTGAGTGTATCCCTATGCTACTAGCCTTGCTTTATCATTAACCACTATTCCTCTTTCATCTCTCTTGTTTCTATAAACCCATCTTGTGCCAATTGCCCTTTTTCCTTTGGGCAGATCAGTCAAAATCCATACATCTTGAATCTTATACTGAAGTAACTCCTCCTGCATTGCCTCAATCCAGCTTGGATGTTTCAATGCTTCAGTAATCTTCTTGGGTTCAACTTGGGACAGAAAACAAGCAAAGAAAGAAGTATTGATTGCTTCTTCATTGTCTTGTATCTGTTTCCTTGTTAACACAGATGAATCTATATTCCCAATTACATTTTCAAGAGGATGATCTCTATGAACATTGTAATGAGAAGTAGGAGTCACTTCAATCTCAGATTCCAAATTTGTAGAATTCCATTGTGGACTGGATTCAGTTGACACAGGCTTGGAGATTCGTTTAGATAATGGTGTTGAACTCATCTTATCCAAATAATTTAACTGCTCCTGCCTAGATGCTGTCATATCACCAAAATCATCTGCCAGAACTCTTCTCACATCTTTTGTAATGGTATCAACAATATGTTTAGAAGACTTATCATTGATTGTCTTCTCCAAATCATTGATTGTGTGGAGAACACTTCATCTTCTTCCAAGTGAGGCATTTCTTGATCCTTCTCACCCTTTTCTAAGCTTGAACTTTGATCTGAAGTTGATTGAAATACTTCAGGGGGATCAGGTGACCAAATGGGAAACAAAGCATGCTTAATTGGAGGCTGATGAGTCCCATCTGCACTAGTTGAACATGTACCTGCATTAGAACCTGCACTAACAGAAACATTTAGATATCTAAAAGCATGGGTTAGTGCATCAATATCAAACAAGGACTCAGAACCTTTGCCTTGAATATTTGGTGTATGTTCATTAAAGGTTACATTCATCGTTTCCTCTATGACTCTGGTTCGCTCATTGAACACTCTATATGCTTTCATTTGAGTAGAGTATCCAACAAACAGTCCTTCATCTACCTTGCTCTCAAACTTTTCTAAGTGGTCTCTAGTATTTAAAACAGTACAAGGACATCCAAAGTGTTTTAAAAAGCTAACCAATGGTTTTCTTTTAAAGAACAATTCATAGGGTGTCTTGTTATGAGGTTTAACTATTATTATCCTGTTCTGAGCGTAACAAGCAGTATCGATTGCTTCTGCCCAAAAAGACACAAGTAACTTAGCATCCTTAGCATCAGCTAACATAGTCCTAGAAGCCTCAATTAGTGTCCCATTCCTCCTTTCTGCTACTCCATTCTGTTGAGGAGTCCTAGGTGCACTAAACTGTCTTTCTATACCTTTTAATTCACAGAACTTATCCATCTCATGATTTTTAAAGTCTGTCCCATTATCACTCCTAATGATTTTAACCTTTAGATTAGTTTGGTTTTCTATCTTAGTAATGAATGACCTAAATATTTCACCTGTTTCATCCTTGGTCCTAAGAAAAAATACCCAACAAAACCTGCTATAATCATCAATGACCACTAAACAGTATGACTTTTTCCCTATACTACTCACATTGGTTGGTCCAAATAAATTCATATGTAGTAACTGTAGAGGAGAGCAATTTAAGTTCACAACTTTGGACTTAAAAGAAGTCTTGTGTTGTTTTCCCTTTTGACAGGCAACACAATGTTCATCACATGCATAAAGCTTATCTGGTAAACCTCTTACAAGTTTATGTTTCACAAGTTTATTGATAGTTTTAAAATTCATGTGACAAAATCTTCTATGCCATAACTCAGACTCATTAACAAAAGCTTTTGAAATAAGACAACTTAATGAAGATTGAGGAATCATACTTGCTAAGTCACACTTATATACATTATCTGTTCTAGGAATTCGCATTAAAATCATGTTTTCAGGTATTTTAAATTCCTTAGACAGAATAAGGCATTCAGTGTCAGTAAAGTGAGCTGGGTTCTTTTTATCTGTGATTTGACTCACACTTAGCAAATTATACCTCAATTGTTCCACATAGTAAACATTATCAAAGCTTATCTTATCACTCTTGATGGTTCCCTTTCCTGTAATCTTGCCATTGTTGTTTCCAAACGCAACATATCCTCCATCAAATGGCTTGAAATTCTGCAGTCTCTTCCTGTCACTAGTCATGTGGCTAGAGCAACCACTGTCAATATACCATAAGCTTCTTGGCTTGCCCTGCACACATACAAACAAAGAGACAAGTTAATTTTTCTTGGGAATCCAAACCAATTTGGCTTTGGATTTCCCATATGCATCAATATAATCAACTTTCTTGAAGATCATTGATTTTGATACATTGTTGGATCTTGGACCTCTGTGTGAATAAGATTGAAAAGCTGTCCAAATCCAACTAATTTTAGACCGAACAGTGGGTCTTGGTCTAACAGTGTTAACTGAAGGACCATAGTTATAATGCCTAACAGCGTGAAACTTATTAAAACTGTTATTATGTCTAGTAGTGTTGAAATAATTAACACTGTTAGTATTCCTTACAGTGTTATTTACTCTACCAGTGGTAACTGACGGCTTAACAGTTCTAACAGTTTTAAATGGTTTACCACTGTTTACATTATTCACTTTTTTCACTGTTTCAGTCTTATGACTGTTGGCTAAATCTGTAACTTTTGTTCCTGCAGTAGAAAACTTTGCAGCAGCCCTAGCTTGATTTTCCTTATAATACATCTTTCTGACATTAGCACTATGATTAACTTTAGATTAAAATTTTGTTTATTAATCATATTAGCTGATGTCCATGGCTGTTTCACATTCTTTTGAATATTCATTGGATTATGAAAACAGTCATGTTGAAGATGATTATTCCTGCCACATATAAGGCATAGCTGTTCTCTAACCACTGTTACATTCTTTCCCAGTTTTTGAGTTATCATTTGATTGCAATTTCTTTGATTACCTCTGGGAATGTATTTTTGAAAATTTTGTGGTTTAGAGGAGCTAGCTTTACAGTTGCAATTATCACAGTTATTCAACACAAATTTATTACACACAGAATCAACTGATTTAACTGCATTCCTAACATTCCTTTGAAGATTCCTAGATTTGTTAGGTGTGGCTCTCACATGTTCTAAGGCCTGCTTTTCCCTAAACAGTCTTTTACCCTCTTCTAATTTTTCATTATTTAAATCAGAAACTAAACCAGTAATTGACTTTTTCCTGTTCTCACTTTCTATTTCAGATCTAGAAGTATTAGATTCTGATTCAGAACTTTCACTCTCCTCACTGTCATCCTCATCAGTCCACTCTCTAATTTCAATCTTGTCCTCACAATCATCTTCTGCTAAACTTCTAACTGGATCAACCTGTTTTACCTCATCTGACATTCCTTCTTTTAACTTATTTATAGCTAAATCAGTTTTAGGAGGAAAGTAAATGTTGCCATAAGGTGGTGGGATCTTATTATATCCTATTCCAGTTTTAAGTTTATCATGGACTTGTGAATAAATCATTTTTTGTACATTCTTAGAGACACCTTCAAATTGATCAATTTTTAACCTAATGCTCTCTTTCTCACATGTAACCTCAGTCAATTTCTTAGTCAGCACATTCACACTATCCTTTTCATTATCTCTCTCCCATCTAGCATATTCAAGATCATATTTATATTGAGTAACTACAACTTCAAAGGTTTTAATTTGTTTCTCTAAATTTTCAATGGATGCTATATATTGTTTACTTTTAGCTTCTCATTGTTTTAGTTCATCACAAATTGTCCTATTATGATCTCTATACTGCTTAACAGTCTTTTTACAAACAGATGAACACAATTTAACTTGTACCTTATAAGGAATATTCTCCTTTTGGTCCACTTCAGCAATGGCCATGTGACAGTGATTTGTGATGTGCTCCTCCTGATCACTTCAATCCAGTCCAGGCCCATCCAGAGATACCATAACATTTGAATTGCCTCCTTGGATCTGCACTGCTCTTGTTTGAGATCCATTAGAATTTCCAAATCTCTGCCCATTCTGCTCAGATCTAGGAGCTCTGCATTCCCTAGCAAAGTGTCCTAACTTATGACAGTTATAGCACTCTACTTTTGATTTATCAAACCCAATACCTTCATTCCTGATATTGGTGTATCCTTGTCTTCCAGTCCTCTGCATGAACTTCCTCTAAGAGTGATCATAGCCAACTGCCACTTGATATCCATCTCCTCTAGATCATCAGGATTCAACTGTTCTACATCTTCATACTTCAGAGATGCATTCTGATGAGCAAAGAATGACTCAATAGCTTGATCATTAGAAC
Source organism: Pseudognaphalium luteoalbum (assembly GCA_963422505.1). Taxonomy (NCBI): domain Eukaryota; kingdom Viridiplantae; phylum Streptophyta; class Magnoliopsida; order Asterales; family Asteraceae; genus Pseudognaphalium; species Pseudognaphalium luteoalbum. Next base: position 45,605,166 of record OY730193.1, on the reverse strand, counting down.
CTTCAACTGCATAAGCACTTCCAGATTGATTATTCTCAATCTGAGTAGTACTTATTGATGCAAAGGCAGCATTAGTTGTATAACCTCCAGCTTGCTTCCTTTTCTCAACCTCAGGTTCAAAATTTCTCAAGTTATTGTAAATATCTTCCAATTCCTTTTCATCCAAGTCCTCACTCTGTCTCAAACCAACTGTATACATTGTCCAGTCATCACCCAACGATCTTAGAAACTTTGCATTAAGATCATCTTTATCTATCTTCACCTTATGATTTTCTAACTCACCAACTAACTTAGAAAATCTATCAAAAATCTGAGTTAGAGTCTCAGTTTTAGCACCAGTGAAATTCTCATACTGTTGTTTGAGAAGAGATCTTTTGTTCTTCTTTGTGTTGGCATTACCTCCGAATCTCTTCTCAATTGCTTCCATGAGTACCTTGGCATCTTCGCAGTTCTCGAATCTGCTTTGGTACTCATTTGGAATGGACAACAATAGAGTACTAAGAGCTTTCCATTCCGTAGATCTTTCTTTCCTCTCTTGATCAGTTGTTGGTGCTGCTCTAGGCTGTCTTACACCATCAGCATTCACTGTATACCTTTGACCATTTACGACTACATCCCACATCATGTAATCTGTAAGCAACATGTATTGCTTGATTCTGTTCTTCCATAGTTCGAACTCATCAGATTTGAGCATGGGAATCTTAGTAACCTGGATCGTATCACTAGATTCTGAAGACATCTTGAATAACTTTGAATATTCTCTAAAACTTGATCTTCAATTTAACAGTATTCCCAGATCTTCTTGATTTCAAAACTTTTTCCTAAAGCTCTGATACCACTTATTAATCCCTTATAGATCTTCAGTAAAAGCTTTGAAAATATTATTAAGAATCGCGGAATAATATTTAATAACAATCAAGAACAATAATACTTGCAGAATACGAATTACTTGAAGAACACGAATAACCACCAAAAGCTTCAATATTATTAATCAGATAATAATACGAATACACGTCTTGTATTAGGGTTTACAACCTTGAAGCTAATAAATTTGGTACGTACCTATTCTAGGTAATATGATCTCTATTTATAATGCATAGAGTCCTATTTACAATCTCCTACAATTATGGAAACAAGATAACTTCCATAACAACTCAAACTTATCTAACCGACCTGTGTTAATCATAAACAGTGTTAACTACCACAACTATACAAACAGTGGTAAATACTATCAAACAGTGTTAACACTTGAACACTTGACTCAGCTAATTACAAAATCAGACAAACAGTGATAACTATTGTAAAACAAGCTAACAGTTATAACACTTTACTACTAACAGTGGCAACTCTTTGTCTTCATTAAATCTTCAATAACAGTGTTAATCTTTTGAAGCCAGTGGTAACATTAACACTAACAGTGTTAATGCCTTGTAAGCTTTTCACCAACAGTTGTAGTAAACTTCAAATCCCAACAATACTTTAAAAACTCATAACTGAACTAATCTAACAGGAAAGTAGTCTTTTACAATTTCAAAGTCAAGATTGAAGGGTTCTTCCTCAACTTTCTTTACATAATATAGAAGATCCGCAATTCCAAGAGAGATTTCTCTTCCTCTTTCTACTGCAAGAAAGAATTACAAGCACGTAATAAGTTTTGCCATCTTCATGTAAAAGAATACAAGAAATTATATAGCAGTATCCAAAAAAAAATGTAAATGCCATTTTCATGTAAAATTGTCTAAGTAAATTTTTTGAATACAACGATATAAAAGGTTGAACTAATTTTTGTCATCCTTTCAATTGTTTGACACATTAAATCCATTTGACACATTCCCCTTTTAGTTAAACTTCTTAATTTGAACCATATAAGATCCCCACATGGACCTAATAGTAAATAAACGGGTCGAAGTAGCCACCTTTATAAGAATTAGTATGATTTGACTTGTACATCATTTGGACCCTTTGAAGGGTGACTTCACTGTCAATGACATATCTGTTTTTCTCTTTTCTCTCAAACAGAAATCAAATTTTACTTGTAAATATAATTAGCAGAAAACAATTAGAAACAAAAATAAAAGTTTAGGGATAGATATCAATGGTACCTTGATTATAGCATCAAGTAAGTTCTTTGCTTGCTCAATGTTTAACGCCATTGGCTCTAGGATAGTAGATCATAAAAATTCTTGCTTATCATATTCAGCCTTGCACACAAGACGAGCAAAATCACAAACACATGATGTAAACAATAGACAATAAAATGTAAAACTAATGAGAGTTTGCAAAGATACCTCCATTCCGTAAGCTATCTGGATCAGCTTAGTTTCAGATCATGCCTTCCCGATAAATTGAATCCCAACGATGGTCTGTTGAAAAAAACCTTCGCACACTTTGAGAAATCCTTGAGAATATCAAAATAATCCAGCCATTTACAGCTAAATTACGTAAATATGAGCATAGATAAATGATCATAGAACAGCAACCAACACTATCCAACACCACCTTATATCTTCAAACCCAACCCAAACCACCCAATACTAATTACTAACTAGCAGCTTAGCCTAACCCATGACATCATAAGCTTCTGCAGTATCACCAAAATGAAAGAGGTTCTACATCTGCACCTTTTAATAGGCAATTTTAGCCATGAGTTAGCTATCTCATTATCAATGAAAAACACAGGCTCAAATGTACACAAAATAAAAGGATCATTTAACATGAAATGAAGACCAAAATAATAACACCAAGTAATGGATTATAAGACCCGTGCAAAATAATCATGACATTTGGGGTGACAATTTCGACCCATTTATTTATGCATGGGTAATTTGGGTGTACAGTTTGTAAAAGCGAAAGGGGTCAAAAATAGTCTAGTAAAGAGGTGTTAATGTATCAATAAGCAATTTCTACTTCTCATTTAAACACATAATCAGCTTAAACAACTCCAAGAAATCTGATATATCAAAATCTAAAAAATAAAAATCAACTGACCACCCCTTCGTTTAACATTTGTTGAATAACCCTTTACTCTCGTTCCACCATCATCTCTTAACACATAGGAAAATTTTCAACTCTTAATAAACTTTAGTGTGTTCACTATATGTTTCATAGCATGCACTTAAAGCCACATCATATGGATAAGTGTTTGTAAGCATTTAAAATACACTTTGGAAGAAACTTGACCTGGTTTGATGCATGTGAGATTAACGATCCACCATAATCAACCCTTCAAAACTAAATGGGTCTAAATTTCTACTTGTATATACCCTAAAATAAGGGCTTAGTGTCTGGGAATGTATCAAACTTTCACCAAATCTCTATTGTGTGTATCCAACTTACAAAACTCAATATTAATGCACTCAACATGTCATCAAAGTACATCAATATAAGGGTTTTTACAAGTTGAGTACATTAATATTAAGTTTCGTAAGTTGGATACACACAATAGAGATTTGGTGAAAGTTTGATACATTCCCAGACACTAAGGCCCTAAAATAATAGTTGCCCAATGATTATAAAAGTTACTTTCGATTTCCAATTCTGATACTGTTATATTAATCATTCTTTCAACCAGTTTTTAATTCCTAATATGTCATTACAGAATTAGTGAAACTCGATAAACAATAACACAAACTGATCGAAACTCACCAAGATGTGATAACTCTTATAAATATCTTTTACAAAATCTTCATGACTTGAACACAAACCTGCATGAGTAAAAAAAAGTTACTTTCGAGTTAAAGGTGTAATACTAATCCATTCTTTAAACCAACAGGAATAATGAAACTCAATAAACGTTAACACAAACTGATCAAAACTCACCAAGACGTTTATCCAAATGACGTTTAACCTTGAAATGTATCTGCTCACAGGTGCTTATTATGTGACACAAATGACCTGTCAATCTGCCTTCTGATCACTACTCATTGGGGTACACATTCAGATACACCATCTTTAATTAACAAATATTAATATTTAAATCTTTAAAAGTCGATCTTGATCTACATATATATACAAAAATACCAGCATCTAGCAACTTATACAGTGACACATTTTTCTTGAAAAATTATCATTGATGAGTAAACCACTTATCGACACTCAAAAAGTTGCTGACATCATTCCATGTATTAAAACAACAAATAAGGTTACCTTTGAAAGTGAGGTGCGAAATTAGTATACGCTTTGGAACCACTGATCCATATGTGGAATTCTTTGTTTCCTGCTTGTTTTGTAACATACCTGTACCTACTTATAATCAAGTTGAAAAATAAAAAGGGGCATAAAAGTTAAAAAAAAAGATCAATACATTCAGTGATCTATGAAATGCATGTTATGAGTAAATTATTGGACTACTTGTTGAGATGGTTGGCAAAAACTGCACATTACAGACTTCACAAGTTTGTCTTTGGTATCCTGAAACATTATTAGAATCACAATCTATTAAATATTTATTTATGGTCTTATTGACATGGCTCTAATATGCATTAACTGTATATATAACATGCATTATAAGGCGATAAGGTGCACTACCAACTGTGTGCTGACATACATGGCATGATTGACAATGGTATAACAGATTCTAGTTAATGCATTACATCCGGATATCGATAGAGAAATAGCTATTTGATCTTACCAACTATATCTATAAAAATTGGTTAACTGAATCAACCTTTTGCAGAAAATAATCAAGAGTAGTCCATTTGCGTCAAGTATAAAGGTAACAGAAAACATAATTTTTGTCACTTACATGATGAATGATGATCACTTAATTTAGTTATCAACATACGTTTTCCAAACTATCAAACCTATACCTGCAATATTACATCCAAAAACTTGAATATTAGCTAAGAAACAAAACAAAAGATGATTAATTTTTATAATGGTAAGCATGGTAATAATCTTATTAATTTCTAAAAAGTGAAGAACACCATAATTGTGATGGGAGCAAGACCTGATGTAGGCATGGTTATAACTTTATAGCTGCCAAGCCATTCTCACACATTTCCATCATTATCAACTTCGATTCTTCACTCTCGTATCATTGGAACTACAGAATGTGTGGGTTTGGTTCCTGGCACCAGTCTTCTATTCGAGAAAATTGTATGGCCCCTGCACCAATAGCGATACAACAAATTTAGTATGTTAAATATTTTTTGCATTGTTTGTTCTAATACCAACTGAATAATATGGGTCCTATCTTAGGAGAAAACGGTGTCATACGATAGCAATAATACGGAAACAAAAAAATGCTGACAACGAATTCCGGGTTTGCAAGTAAGCAACCAATTCATAATATTTAACCTAATCAAGTGATCAACAGGATATAATAATCAAACAATATAACAACTAAAGTCAGGAGAGAACCTTGTCATATGATCGGTCTGTGAACTGGATCAGTATAACACCCTACAATTTTCAAGAATATTTTTTTTTAACATATCGGAAGTGCATTAATAAAAGTACTTCTTAGATTGCATATAATATAAAATCCCAAAATGGCAATCCACAATTACATAGTTTTGAATTCAAATTACCAAATAATTATAAACCTTAAGTTAGGTGTTATTTAATCCAAACACCTAAATGTTAAATCATTAACATCGTTATCATAATCAGAGAGCTGTCAAACATTCCTTCAACCCAACCTCTTGCAACCCACAAATCAAAAGCTTAACCTGCAAGAAGTATTAAGGAGGGTTTAGCACAAAGCTAAGTGAATAGATCATTACTATCAACCTAACTTAGATTAACAAATGTTAACAGCAAAGCATCATAAACAAATACTTCAAAGAGGATAGGTGGTCCTTGAGGTACCTGCAAGTCGCGGTGGCCCCCAAGTAACACTTGTAACCAACTGAAGGCCAAGCAGTGGTTTAACCGATGGTTGGCAACTATTACTTCATACAACACACGTTCAATAAACAACACATGTACAAGTACTTATGTTGTCCAAGTAATAGTATCCAATCCAATCCATGTTGACCTCTGAATAAGCACACAATACATAATCATCGTGGTAATATGTTTAACATATACAATAAATGTATATCTTATACAAATAAACCGGGTTTACCCGTTATAACCATGTTGTTACAACTAATTTAGACTAATAGTCAAAGATCCACTCACCCTTGTCGATCACAGTCTCCACTCAAAGATCTTATTTTATTGAGCCTTCGGTTTATCTGAGAACACAATCAAAACCCGAATTAGCTTCTCATATTATAATTCATAGTATTCTATTCAAGTGTATAATGTCAAATAAACACATATAATATACATTCAATACTATTTAAATAACACAAGTACATAAGTCACAAGTTATCAAATTCGTCAAGTTATAACATGCAAACGTGATCCGGGAATGAGTGAGCTGAATCGCGTTCCACAGTTCAAAACTATTTTGTTACCGTTTTTAACTATCAAACGCGATCCAACATGAAGGTCAGGATCGCGTTCTCAAGAACAAAGTTGAACTGACCCATAATTACACTGACCAACGCGATCCGGGTAAAGGGGCTGGATCGCATTTCAAAGAACAATTCGTTCTGTGATCAAAATACTCATAGCAACGTGATCCGGGCAAGAGTGCTGGATCGCGTTCCCAGCAGAAGTTCAGACCTACAACTACACAACACGAACTAAGAACCCAATTTCACCTAAATCAGATACTATACACGTTTTTATCTATCAAACGACTCCAAGTATCATCAACAAACATAGTGCAACAACAAACAACATCATCAAGCTTCAAATTCTACACATGCATCATAATTTAACTTAAATCAACAAAATTTATTTATAAACATAAAAATGAAGCACAATTAACTTACAATTTAATTGCAAACAAATGATAACGATGAGAGTAAAGTAATTTCAGTTGTATTGATCAATTTAACATCAAATTCATTTTAAGCATCAAGTTGTAACCTAAATCATCAAGAAACCTCAAGAGTTCCAAATAACTCAAACTTACATTTAAAAAGAGGAGATAGATGAACAAGATGAAGGATATGATGGTGAATTCAGTTGCATACACAAATCACAGCTTCAAAATGATTGATTGATGTTATCTTCCTTGATTTCTATTGAGTTCTAAGTGTCAATTTGAGAGAGTTTGGTTACATGCAATTTCTTGTAAATGTGGAAATAGGTATCGGCCCTACCAACTAACTCTTAAGAGGTGGTGTAATTTTTATTCCATTCTAAACCTATTATCTGGAACCTAAAAACCATTTGCGAGAATAATTCTTTTATTTAATCGACATCTATAGTAATTTAAAGCAAGTAATAATTTATTAAGCACAATAAATTATTTTACCAATTGACCTATTTATTTAAATTACTTAAATAATATCAATAATTTCTAACTACAATTAAATAATCAAATAAAATAAGGAAATTACCATATATCTCCTAGGCCCAAAACGAGGATGTTACAAATCTTCCCTTCTTAAGGAGATTTCGTCCCCGAAATCTCACCGTGCATAAACAAACTAGGGTACCGAGACTTCATGCTTTCCTCCGTTTCCCACATAAGGTTAGCACCCAAACCATGTCTCCACTTAACCAAAACCATAGGGATTTCCTTCTTTCGAAGTTTAGTCACCTTCCTATACAAAAGCTCTATGGGTTCCTCTACAAGTCTCTGACTTTGGTCGACATGTAAGTCTTGCAATGGAAGAACTTTGGATTGGTCCTCTACATTGCACTTCCTTAGGTAACACACATTGAAACTATCATGAATACTCGCTAATTCAGGAGGAAGATCTAACGACACAGTTTGATCATTAACTACTTGACGAATTCTAAATGGGCCAATGTATCTAGGGGCAAGTTTACCATGTTTACCAAACCGAATAACACCCTTCCAAGGTGAAACTTTCAAGTAAACCAACTCACCCACTACAAACGAAACGGGTCAACGACACGGATCAGCATATTGTTTTTGTCTATCACGGGCAACTTTCAACCTATCACGGGCTATATTTACCTTATCGGCTGTAATCTGCACTATCTAAGGACCCGCAAATTGTTTCTCACCCGCCTCTAACCAACAAGTGGGCGTCCAACATCGACGACCATACAAAATTTCATAGGGTGGCATGCCTATACTAAAGTGAAAAGAATTATTATAGGCAAATTCAACCAATGGTAAGTGAGAATCCCAAGACCCACCAAATTCCAACACAAAAGCCCTTAACATGTCCTCTAAGGTTTGAATAGTCCATTCAGACTGACCATCAGTCTGAGGGTGATAAGCAGTGCTCAAATTAACTCTAGTACCCAATTCCCGCTGCAAACTCTGCCAAAACCCAGATGCAAACCGAGAATCTCTGTTAGAAACTATAGACAACGGAATTCCATGCCTCGACATAACCTCATTAATGTATAACTGTGCTAACTTACTCAAAGATGATGTCTCACAAGTAGCAAGAAAGTGAGCACTTTTGGTCAATCTATCCACAATTACCCAAATCATATCATTACCTTTAACTATTCGAGGTAACTTGGTCACAAAATCCATGGTTATATGTTCCCATTTCCACTCGGGAATCTCAAGTTGTTTCAAAGATCCATATGGTTTCTGATGTTCGGCCTTTACTTGCGAGCAAATGTGGCAAGATTCCACAAATCGAGCTACATCCAATTTCAAAGTAGGCCACCAATACAAAGGTTTTAAATCGTGATACATTTGGTACTCCTGGGATGAATCGACAATCTAGAATTGTGAGCCTCTAACAAGATCACATCTCGAAGGCCACCAAGCAAAGGAACCCAGACTCTAGATTGAAAAGTCTTTAATCCACGTAAATCATCAACCAATAAATCTTTTCTTTTAAGCATAACCTCAGATTTCAAGTTATTATCCATCAATGCCTCCATTTGAGCGGCTTTTAATTGATCAATCAAATCCGATGAAACCTCTAATCGCATGAAACAAACTCTTTCAAATTTTCCTTTCCAGCTTAAAGCATCCGCCACAACATTGGCTTTACCCGGGTGATAACGAATCTCGCAATCATAATCCTTAATCATTTCCAACCATCGCCTTTGTCGCATGTTAAGCTCTTTCTGATAAAACATATATTGAAGACTTTTGTGGTCCGTACAAATAACACATTTTGTACCATAAAGGTAATGCCTCTAAATTTTCAAGATGAAAACCACAGCCGCAAGTTCTAGGTCATGGGTTGGATAATTTATTTCATGAGTTTTCAACTGACGTGAAGCATATACAATAGCACGGTCTCGTTTCATCAAAACACAACCTAAACCCGCGGAAGAAGCATCACAATACACAATAAAATCATCGGACCTGTCAGGTAATGCTAAAACTGGAGCCTGACATAATAACTGTTTCAAAGTTTGGAAGGCTGACTCTTGATGCTCAGTCCACAGAAATTTCACATCCTTTCGGGTTAATTTTTTCAAAGGACCCGCGATTTTAGAAAAATCTTTAACGAATTTACGGTAGTAGCCAGCTAATCCCAGAAAACTTTTAGTCTCAGACAGGGACTTAGAAGCTTGCCAATTCATAACGACCTTAATTTTTGATGGATCTACTTTAACCCCATCCTCACAAATAATGTGCCCCAAAAAATGGACCTCATGGAGCCAAAACTCACATTTGGAAAATTTAGCATATAATTTCTCCTTTCTCAAAGTGTCGAGAACCAATCGCAAATGCATCTCATGATCAGATTCTGATTTAGAATAAACCAAAATATCATCATGAATACAATAACAAACTTATCTAGAAAAGGTCGATAAACTCTATTCATCAAATCCATGAAAACCGCTGGAGCATTAGTTAAACCGAATGGCATAACAAGAAATTCATAATGGCTGTATCTAGTGCGGAAAGCTGTCTTAGGAATATCATTCTCACAAACCCGCACTTGGTGATAACCCGACCTCAAATCTATCTTAGAAAAATAAGATGACCCTTGCAATTGATCAAACAATTCATCAATTCGTGGCAAAGGGTATTTATTTTTAACGGTTCTTTTATTAAACTCCCTATAGTCAATACACATAATAAAGGTGCCATCTTTCTTTTTAACAAATAACACAGGTGCACCCCATGGAGAAGAACTGGGCCTAACAATACCCTTATCTAACAACTCCTGAATTTGATTCATCATTTCACGAATTTCCGAGGGAGCTAATCTATAAGGTGCCTTAGTTATAGGAGTGCAACCAGGGTTCAAATCAATTTTATATTCTACTTCTCTAATGGGACGCAAACCAGGCAACTCATCGGGAAAGACTTCTGAGTATTCAGAAACTATCCTAATATCTGAAACATTTTTCTTTTCTAACTTAGCATCAATGACATAAGCCAAAAACGATTCACATCCTTTAGCTAGAGATTTTCTAGCTCTCATCATTGAAATTAAAGGATTACTACCCTTCTCCCTTTCTCCTCGAGCTACGACATATGTCTCATCCGAGATTGGAATTCTTACCAACTTCTTATGGCATTCTATATTGGCTTTATTTTTACTTAACCAATCCATGCCTAAAACTACATCAAAACCCGTAATAGGCATCAATAGAAAAGAAACCGGGAAGCTATAACTGATATCGCGTAAAAAGTCATGTTTTTACTACCGATATCTCTCTCATTCTGGAACGATTATTGGCATTTTAAACTCAAACCCAATACAAATCAATGATATTATGCCAAGATGGTCAAAACAAGGTTGCACGATAAAAATCAAGCAAAACGGATGAAAACGAAGATTCCACATACGTTTGAAGATTCAAGGCATCAAAATGAGATTTCAAGACAAAAGTGCCCATCATCAACATCCATCTCACCCAAGATGTTCGTTTTCAAATTACGAATCCAACAGAAGAAGAATCAACAAAAACGGATAAAGAATGAAGATTCTACGCCTGTCGGAAGATCCAAATGATTCGTACGCAATATCTGGAGATAGGAAACATATTTTTGGGATATCTTTACATCAAAGTCTTTGTTTATGAATTATGAATCCAACGCAAAAAGAATCACGCAAACGGACGCATAACGAAGAAGATACGCGCGGATTAAGCAACACAGTGAAAGACGACGGACCGGGGCTGGCGGCAGCCGGCCGCCACCGGCCAGCAGCCAGCCGCTGCCAACCAGCAGCCAGGCGGAGCCGCCTCCCCTACCCCTGACTCTTTTTCGCTTTTCCATCCTTGCGTGTACCCGGTGCACCACCTTTCGCTACTTTTTCGTACCAGGTGCACCACCTTTCGCTACTTTTTCGTACCCGGTGCACCACCTTTCACTCTTTTTCTAATGTGAGCCTAGGGATGCTAATGTGAGCCATATTTTCCCTATAAATAGCAGCCCCTAAGCCTCATTTAATCACACACACAAAATACACATCTACATTCTAATACACTCACATACTCCTTTTCCATTTCCACTTCCTCACTCTAGAAATTCTCTTTTAGTCTAGTATTATTGTAATTAATCTTCGGATTAGTATAGAGGCTAGAACGAACGTTAGGAGGTTTGAAGATTCATCTTTGTACATGTAAACGAGTTGTCAATCATAATAATACGCTGCTACGCATTAATTTCCGGGTGATATCTAAACCTTTATCATACTTGTTTTATTCCATATTTTAAATATGTGTTATTGCTTGGTATGTGATATATTTATTGCCATGAATTGTGAGTAGTTTATTATTGTGATTGTTGATGATGTAGATAATTATAAGTAAGGATGTCATTATATAATTAATGCATGACAATCGTAAAGAGATATGACGGCCCCTATTCGACTGTTTATCCGATATAGTACTGGAAACGCTTTAAGGCGGAGTACAAATGTATGGAAGTCGGTAAACGACCGAAGGTAGTTATATCTCTGGAACCAGCTCTGGTTTAATAGTTGGAATCCCGAAGGGGTAATACAACTTCACAACTAACTGGTATATCCTACGAAAGTCAAAACACTATAAAATGATGTTCGTGAAATACGTTCAGATAAAGTAGGAATTAGTAACCCTTGTAGCATCAAGACTTTATGAATTCAAGTTTAATTTAAGGATTACCCTTTCTGGTTATCCACGTGACGGCAACCTAGTAATTAGGACCTGATTAACCTTAATTATGATAAGTAGTTATCTGTTCCCATGACATGCAATAATTAAGATACATTGAAACCACTCGTTGTATATATTAGGTTTACATTTCTACACTGCTTTACATTTAGTTAGATAGAGTGTCACTTTCACTGTCAATTACTCTCGACCGCATGTTAATGTGAGAAACTGTGGAACTACAACGTAAAGTGTAAGTCCCTAGTACGTGGATCGATAACGAGGTTATCTTAGGTATTAAGGTGCAGAATTCCTCAATACTTGGTTCACGGTATGTGAATAATTTGTTTCGCAAGAATAATAGCGAATTTATTAATCAACAAGGTTTTGTATCGATTAATTAATGTTAATCGATCAATACCTAACGTTATGAATGCTTAGAATCGTGTCTTTTTCCTCTGGAAATCGAATGGCAAAAAGTCCTTAGCCGATTTGACCTAGCTAAGTATTTATATGTTTCTATCAATCTCGATTCGTAGCCCGATGGGCTCTGCGAGTTGAGTTCAACTCGCAGCCCAACTCGCAGCCCACAACTAAGTCCAGTTCAACTCGGTTTGCTGCTCTGCGAGCCCAGATCTCATCTCGCAGGACTAAGTTCTGCGACTTGAGATCTCATCTCACAGACTTTAGTTTGTAACTTCGTATTCAATATTCGTCTAACACTTTAACATACTAATATATTTAATGAATATTAATACCAAACCAATATCATTTACAAATCCAAATCAATTGTACAAACTTGATTACAATAATCACTAGTACTATTACAAGCTAGATCTGTTGTCACACATACATGTCCCAACAGACTCCCCCTTGACAATAACTCTAGCATCTATGCTACTATGTCTTCAAGTTGTCTTTGATTTTTACTTGTAAATCTTACTTCCAGCATAAATCTTCAATTTTATACAAGTCTTAACCATCATTTGATAATCACGTGCTAAATCACCCCATGCTACTGTCGTCAAGATTCTATTTTCATTCAATTTTATCAAATCTTTCTTTGACATATTCATTAGGTTTCAATGGTCATAAACTCTGAAGATTTCTCTCTCACCTCCTTCAACCTCATCGTCAGATTCAACCATGACAGCTTCTCCAGTCTCTGAATCCACATGCCAACTCTTCATATTTCCCAGAATATCTTATGGCATTGTCTTCAATGGAACTTGCTGTACACATTTAACAGATGGATAAATCTTTTTTCTTCTTCTTCTTCTTCTTCTTCTTCTTCTTCTTCCTGTCCTTTGACTTCTCTCTGCCAGTTTAATAGTCTTTCCTTTTCTTGGCTTAATCTTTTCAAATTTATTAGCTCTAACCTCAGTCTTGATTATATGTTCAACATATCTTCCAACAAAATCATCACTTGGGTTATTCAAAGATAATCGAGCCAAATCTCGAATCTCAAATCTAGGCAAAGAACTAAATACTGCAAGCTTTCGCTCAAAATATTGAACTCCGTCAAACCTTTTAATAGCAAACAGCTTCAGCTCAGAGTCAAAGTACCAACCAATAATCCCTCTTTTAGGTTCCCGTTTCCCAGTTATATCAACTTCAGAAACTCCAACATTCTTTTTCTGTTTTGGAAGTTTTCTAAGAAAAACTGCTGGATTCTTGGTAGGAATCAAGATTTCATCATTTTCAGAATCGGTTGAGTCATCGATTTCTTCATCTACATCGACAACTATTGGACCTTGATCATTTTCAATAATAACTTCTGTCCTAGATGGACTCACATGGTGTTCATCAATATTTGTATCTGGATCTACACCAATGTCTTGTACATTCTCAAGTACAGCAGTCCAATCTTCAGGTAGTAAAAATTCTCCTTTTTCAAGATCAAAATCCATTTCTTCATCGATTTCATCAAGTATATCACTTCCAGAGTCACTTAATTCTAGCATTTCCATACCTACACAAATCAAATTAATAATATAAATTCTTTTATTGATTTCTCTGAATCAATCTAAAAATTTCGTTATTCATTTTAATTATGTTAGTATAACCAATCTATATAGCTTATAATTCTTTTATTAATTACCTTGAATCAATCAAAGAATTCTTAAGTCTTATAAACACTTAACAAATATTAACTAACTTTAAATTCTAATGCATTGTGAATAATCACCAAGCATTTAAATTCACTATTAATTACCTTACATAATTTCCAAAACTTAATTGAACTGTTATATCGCAACAATTTAACTTTCAACTATATCTTTAAATTATATATCATTTGTCTAGTTAAAAATCATACATACTTAACTTGTCAGTTATAAAAACTCTCAAGTCTAAAATGTCTAAGTTAAAATAAACTTTGACCGCTGAAATAAATCAAAACACGCCGCTCGACTTCTCAATGAGTCGGAAGACTTTCGATCACTAATTTATTTAACTTTTTAAAATCAAATAACTTAAACAATTTCTAATATATTTAACTTGTAATAATAATCTCAAGCCGAATATATTACCAAAACTATTAAGTTACAATTTGATGACACGCAAAAAGTCATGTTTCTGTGTGCCATTATCTCACCATTTTGGCCCAATTATTAATGAAAACACTTGAATATGAACTTAAACATCACATTTCATGATATTGGCTAAAATATAGACAATGTTTCAAGAATCGACAAAAACAACCTAAAAATGAGTAAAACAGAGCACAAACGATCATTGAATCTTCGGTTCACGTAATTTAGCACTTTTTGAGCTCCACAAAGAATCATGACCTCTAACTTATTTCATTTTCTTCGTTAGGAAAATACGATCGCGAGGATATAAAGAACGCTCAAAACGGATAAACGACAAAGAAGTTACGCCCGAACGAAGAAACGAAGAACCGAGGGAACCGGATACGGCTGAACCAGGCCGTATACGGCTGGTCCAGGCCGTATACGGCTGGACACAGACCGTATACGGTCTGTGGAGGCCGTATACGGTCTGTGCAGGCTGTATACGGCCTGTGCCCACCCGTATACGGCCCAGTTTGCCCGTATTCACCCTGTGCACAGCCGTATACGGTCCAGTTTGCCCGTATTCACCCTAACTCAGCCGTATCGTGCGTTTGGGTGATAAAAATCTGGTTTTTATTTGCCCTTGCGATACGGTTGTGCATTTTGAAGTTTGGATACGGTCTACGGATACGGTTGTGCGAGCTCTATAAATACTAGCCTCATTCTCATCATTTCAACACACCTTACACTACACCATTCCACATCTCACAAGCAAGAAACACTTCGATACTTTTTACGTTTATTTTATAATTAGTGGTAGATTAGTATTTAGTTAGTAGAGGGGCAATCTTGTAATATTGCTTGACGCATACTAGGAGTTCTGCTCGTGTAACGTTCAAGTTGTATTCAGCTACGCTCTTATTACGGTTATATCTATCCTTTATCTATTTTATTATGATGATTGTTATTACTGTTATCATGCTAGGTTTAGGATTGATTACCATGATTAGCGAGTAGTGATATTGTGTGTTTGCTATGATGTAGTTAGTCGTAAATTGGTTGGAATGATATTATAGTGCTTTGATTTACTTTCTATCTATGATTTTAAACCTATCAAACTAATCGCCTTTCAACCAGTAAACGTGATTACGGCCTTTATGATGGGACGTCGCGAACCCCATCAAAGGTACTTAGTTATCTGTGTCAAACATGAACATGGTCTGATTTGTTAAACCGTGTGCACATCGCTTTCTAAATGAACGCTAAGTACATCGTCATCGAGGAAATAATGTTTTCTAATATTGAACGCAAAGTACTCTGTGGCTATGGAAATATGGTTTTCAAACTGAACGCTAAGTACACTGGAGCCGTGGAAATAATGCTTTCTACTTTGAACGCAAAGTACACTGTGCCCGTGGAAATATGGTTTTCTAACGGAACGTGAATAGTGCACTGTTGACAAATTAGGGATTTATTGGGACTTAAAAGTAAGGGCTGGTTTATATCATAGATGGATAATATTATGCTTAAATACAAACTTAGTTAAGTAGTCTGGGTTAGCCTTTGTGAAGCAATGTAAAGGTACCGTAAGACGGCTGATTACTCGGTATGGCGTCGACAACACCTCCGGTGTAGTTAACACGTGGAAGCCGAGGAAAAGCCGCAGTTACCAAGCCTTGTGGAATAACGGTAACTCTGTGATCAGCAGAGCTGGTACCGACTAGGTCCTTGGTTCAGCAATGGAAACACCTTCGGTGAAGTCCAGTGTGAGAGTCACGGAAAGAGTCGTTGTTATCGGTCTATGTGAATCACGAGTCATGACTCAACACCCAGACTCACAAAACCATCGATAGAAAGTAATCAAGCACACTCTATAAACTTGGTCTTAAATGTTTTATTTAGATTAGATATTATTGTGGGGTTAAGAAAGGTCGGACATCGAGTTGGTTTGTCGCCTTATTCATGCACCCAGGGTTTCATCCCAGATAAGGGTCACTATACCTTCACCGGTTAGTGTTGTGGGCTGGATAAACCACTCCGATCAGAATCAGGATAGCCTAGTTGCTCAGTGACATACTGATCGAGAACTCTATCAGTAGGGGGCTAGTGCTCACTCCACATAATACCTGAAATAAATAAAATACAAACCTTTAGAATACGTTCTCATTCCAACCAATCAGGCTACCGAAATCATAGCAAACACCCCTCTCTTGATTATCTGCTATTTACATTTATCTTATTCCGCTTTAGTTTAAATTTTCTGCCTAAGTATAAAAACAAACAAAAACAAAACCTCAACCAGATCTTTTAAAACCCGCTAGATTGATAAATACGCCTATTTCGTCCAAGATCCACAATACACTGACTCAAAGAACGACCCTAGGTCATACTTATTACTATACAATAGTAACTAGGTATACTTAGGCCCCGCACATATAAATTTTAAAACTTACCCACCGATCCGCGCCTAGACGGACGGTCCGACGATGGGGTGAGAACCTCGACTGACCGTTTGGGCGCGATCAAATTTTTGGCGCCGTTGCCGGGGAGTCAGCCGTAAGATCTGAAGACGTTCTAGACGAATTTTTATTTCTAGTATCCCGTAGTTTAGTTTAGGTTTTAATTTTTCCTTGTTCCATTCGAAAATTCCTTCCCACAGCACACAACGATATTTGACCCGATCATCCGGATTCGAATCTCTCATTTTCGTACCCGATCCTGAGAAGATCATCCGAACGATCCGCAAGGAGAAACGTATCCGCAACCGACAACCGATGGCTGCACGTGTCACACTTGCCGACAGCACCAAACCATCAATTGAAGGTCGAGGTGGACCCATCAGCTATCCGGTCATCGACGGCGCGTCCTTCGAGCTTAAACATCATATCGTTCAGCTTATCAAGGAATTCTGCCAATTCCATGGTTTATCCCATGACGATCCTAACGCCCACATCAACCGATTCATTCAGACTACCAACTCGTACAAGCAGAACGGGGTCGATCAGGATATAGTCCGTCTATACCTATTCCCCTATTCGCTTACTCACCACGCTTTGACTTAGTTTGAGGGATTAGAGACCGGCTCTATCTCCTCCTGGACGGATATGGCTACAAAATTCCTTACTAAGTACTTTCCTCCAGCTAAGCAAACCAAGTACAAGAATGACATCATGAACTTCCACCAAGCTTATGATGAATCTATCTACACAGCATGGGAGAGATACAAGAACCTGTTGAACAAATGCCCTAACCACCTTATAGAGAAAACCAGTCAGCTGTGCACGTTTTACAACGGTCTTGCTCCGAACCATCGCATTACCCTTGACGCCGCTGCTCAAGGCAATTTCATGCAACTCACCGATGAGGAAGCTTGGAACTTGATCGAGAATATGACGACGCACCATCATGACTGGAACTCTGGTGAGCATTCCTCATCATCAGCACCGATTGCTACACCCAATCCATTCCAGACCGAAGCTATTAAATCTCTGACAGAGAAGATCGAGCACCTGACGAAGCAGATCGGCGAAATGAAGAAACCATCCCAGCATCAAATTCATGCATGCCAGAACTGTGCCAACCTCCCAACAGAAAGTTATCAGGTTGAGTACGAAGATCCTGCTGATGGAACGGTTTACTACGCTCAATTTCCAGCTCGCCAACAAAATCCACCTGGCTTCGCTCGAACCTCTCCACCTAGGACTAGAAGCACCCAATACCCACCTAGGAACCAACCACCCTTTCAGCCCAACTACCAACCTAGATACCCATCTTACCAACAACAACCCCAACTCACCTATAACCAACCACTATCATTGACTGCACCCAACGCAGATCAATCGACCGAACCCTCTAAGACCATAGTGCCCATTACTAGTACGGATGATACCCTCACTAAGTTCATCCAAGGCCAGCACCAAATTAACCAAAAGATTAGCGCTAGGCAGGACCAAACCGACCTATTCATTAGGAACCAACTGGCCGTTCTCAAAAATCTTGAGACCCAGATAGGACAACTAGCCCAACGTCTTGACTCTAGGCCCCAGGGTAATCTCCCTAGTAATACGGTACAAAACCCACACGTAGAAGAGGCCAAACAGATGAGTACTACAGACAAGAAGGTGGCACCGAGCCAACCTCCCACTCCTTCTCCGGTGAAGAGAGATACTCCTGTCCCGCCGACAGTTGAGTCCCCGTCTGTCCCTACACCACAAAGGGAAGTACGCATCCCATTTCCCGGCCGTCTTAAGAAAGCCTATAGGGCTAATGACTTCCGTCTCGATGGAAAGTTCGTGGACACCGTGTCCCGAACCCCTTCTAGTTCGAAATACATCCTGATACTCTTGTCGACCAAGGATAAGGTACCCGAAGTACCCAATATCCCACTAAACGCGGAATGTTCAGCTCTTATAAAGAACTCTATCCCTGAGAAATTAGGAGATACTGGACGCTTTACCCTTCCATGTTCGATCTATCACTCGGGCATGATACACTCTCTAGCCGACCTAGGAGCCAGTATCAACCTGATGCCCTATTCGCTTTACACTAGATTGGAATTAGGACCCCTTAAACCAACCAAAATGAGTGTCCAGCTAGCTGACCAATCCATTAGATACCCTAAGGGAATAGCTGAAAACATCATGGTTCAAATTGATAAGTTCCTATTTCCCACAGACTTTGTAGTGATGGACATTCAGGAAGATGTCCATATCCCTATCATCTTAGGTAGACCATTCTTGAACACCGCACGCACTATCATAGATGTTTACTCTCAGATTATCAGTCTTAGATCTCATGGAGAGACTATCACCTTCAAGATCGATCAAGCTGATCAGTCCATCACAGAGCATGCGGAGATATGTGCGATTTCGACAGGAAGAGTTACCACGGATGATGACACTGAACCAGACACTCCTATGTCTGACGAGCCCATCACGATTTCTTCCGACACTGAGGAAGAAGAGGAAGAAGAAGAAGAGATAGAAGAAGAAGAGGAAGAGCTAGTGGAAGCTACACCTGAGACACACCCTCCGACCACAGAGATCATGCAGATAGACTATGCTTTGAACTTCATCCCTCTGCCGGAGAGCGACTCAGAGGACCCTTCGATTGACCACTCCCTGGATGATGAGTCTCTACTCAAGCCACATGTACCTCCTCGAGGGATTCCACACCTTGACTCATCCGAGCCTCGATCACATTTTGAGCTTGGAGGTACATCTGGATCAAGCGATGATTCTGACTCTCAGGACGAGAGGGATATCGAGATGGACTCTTCCCAGCCAGTATCACAGATCACCGACGAGTCCCAACCACTCACCAACGCTGTTGAGTTTCCGGATACTTCAGCAATCTGGGGTGATGAGGACGATATCGTTTTCATTGATGTTCCGATTGATACTCGCTCCATTCGCCTTCACCTCACTCGATCATTCCTTCTCCAGTCATTACCCCTCCTCCTACTATAGGAAATATCGAAATCCCGATCGTGTCTGAACCAGAAGAAATGCTTAGTGCTATTGAAGAACACGGGGAGGATTTTCGAACTCTGATTGCGATTATACGAGATTCTACTATTGAATACACGCAACATCAGAGGGATATTATTGAGGACATTGAGATTGAATATGAGGTCTATCAAGCCAACTCCTACCTGAGTCCGCAACATCTAGTTAGTCGCATCAACGCCTTCGCCAACGACCTCGCAGGAGAATCATCAGACAATGATGAACCTTTCCCCGATGAAGAGGAATTCTATGAAACACAGAAGACCACGTATGGCCAGGTGTATCAAGCATTTATCAGGTCCGCATTTCCATATTCGCACCAACAGATGGAGTTTCTCCAAAATTTCAGACACAACATGGATTATGCTACTGGGAACCCTGAAGATGAAGTAGATGTTCAGCTAATGGCGGATCTCAAAGGACTTCTAGATTCTTTGGCTGATAATGATCACATTGACGAGTCCTCACCACACAGATTTTTCATCAGCTGCACTATCGAGCATCACGCCCAGATAATCGTCGAAAAATTAGAACGAGTCAGTTCAGACGAAAGAGCACGTGCCATCCCTTCTTCAGTTCCAGAAGGTCTGACGGTTAACGTTGCATATTTCGTCTCTGAACGACTTAAAGACATTTTCGGTTCTATCCTATGGGAGCAGCCCAGACAGCTATTCCACAATGGGTTGCGTGAGGTCTACAACAGGATGATTAACATCTTCCTGAAACCAGAGCTCGCATATACCGACCATCAGAAACAGCTGATCCAAGGCATACTCAGATCCATTGAAGAACTAGGGAGGGACATCAGCAATGCCACTCATGAGGACATCCACCTACGCTTCTTCGGATTTATGGACACCCTGCGGACAGATCGACCGGTGCGTGAGACTCTTGAGCACGATGGAGCCATCCTTGTGGACACTAATGGACCAATCTCCAAAGCAATCCAAGATGCTATAATGGATCTTTTATACTTACAAAGGACTGCTGAGGAGCATTTCCATACCTATCCTCTTCATGTGGCGAGAATCCCAAACATCACATAAGTCGTCGCACGACATTTTATGAGATTCTACCCACCAAACCCCAGGACACTTCCATTCCGCATCCCAAGTCCTGGGAATTCCTCTTTTGGCTGATCCAAGAGGAAAAGTCGAGCCCTCGACTCTAAATAGAAGCGCTTCTCGGGAGGCAACCCGTGCAATAAGTATCCTTAGTATTAGTATTAGTTTTTAAATTCCAAGAAGTGATATATCTCTGACTATCTTTCACACTTGGGTATCAAAATTCTTTCAAAACACCACTTCAGCTTTTACCACCTAAATCCAGGAAAATAGGAATTAAAACAAGACTTGTGTTTCGAGCATTTGAGGTACTTGCGTGCTACTTTCACGCATTATGCTCGAACTCGTTTAAAAACACATGACTTAAAACTGGTTTTGAATTAAAACATCTTTTCGCATTCTGGATTTAGGCACTTTCGGTAAAAAGCTATAATAAGAAGTCGGTAAAAATATACCCAACGTGTTCACACTTACGAGATATCTTCACAAGAGAGTGAAAGGAATGAAAAGATGGAAGCAAAGCTGTATTTGTAAAATGCGCACGCTAATGCCGAAAGATCTTTATGGAGCCACTGCTAAAGAAGGATTCCTGTTAAAAGATCCCCTCTTCAGCGCATCTTCCAGAATTCCATCCTTCAACCTTCACATCGATAGGGGAGTTCTCTCGTTCTCACTCTCGTTTTTGATATGATTGTTAGCTTTAATTTCTCATTAAAGTAGTCTATACCATATCCCAAGCTTATCACTAAGTGTGGGATTCCAGCCCAAAATAAACACTTGAGTAACATTTTCTGATTTGTTCAAACTCTAAGTGTGGGATTTTTCTCAAATCCCAACTCAAGAGAACATTAGGGACAATGTTCCTCTAAGTGTGGGATAGCGGTATAGAATACCTTAAGGTTTTCTTGTTAGATTCTTATTTCCAAAAGCAAACTCAGAAAATGTTTCTCAAAATCATAAGCTTAACTTCGACAGTGGAGATGCCACTCATTCAGTTAGCTTAGTTTTCATAAAAACTCACTTTTGCTAAAAAAAAAATTTTCAAAATTTGTTTGAGTTAAAATATCTTAAGAAGGAACATTTTCGTATATGAGTAGGGTATTTTGGAAATTAAGAGTAAATAAGATAGGAATTTCTTAGGTTTAAAATGATAATCTAAGAGGGGCATCGCATGGCTAGGCACAAACAAACCCAAAAACTTGCAGTGAGGTATCTTGAGCCAATACAAGCATTCATCTTTAATGCTTCACTATTCGTTTGTTTGAGTGTGCCGATGCATGCATCCGGAATTAGAACTTGCTCCTGGTATGCACTTCGAGACCACGTTGGTAGAGTACCGTACGCGGTATAGGTGCAGCTAAATGACCTTGACATTCCTTAGGATTTAACCCCCCTTTTCATCATATCTCTTCAAGCCCAAAACCCTTCCAACACTCACCTTTAGTGTTGATGATCCGCTTAGATAACCCTGTTGAGCCTTAGCCTGTTCATTTCTTCTAAAACCCTTTAAACCTTGAACCATTTATTCCACACCCACCAAAACTTATCTTAGAAACTTTCAGCTTGTGGAAAATGATCATTTAAATATCCTTATTGCTATCACTCCAAATCATAAATACTGGTGTTTACTCAAAATCTCTCGCGTGCGTTCCCTTGATAAATCAAAAGTTGAGAGTTTACGGTGTGAAAAATTGACACCAAGTAAATGCAAAGTCATCAGAAGGGTGAAAAAGATGAAAGAAAGAAAAGGATTTCAAAAAGGGCAAAAGAAAGAAACAAAATAAAAATCCCTAGAAAAATCAAAAAAATAGAAGCAAAAGAAAAAAAAAAAAAAAAGAAAGAAAATAGAATAAAGCTAAGTACTTCGAATCTCTCGAAAAATTCCCGCTCTCATAAAAGACATAAATCCCGTTGAGTATTTTCAAAAGATAGAAGTCAAAATAGCTATCTTCTTCCCATATTGTTATCCGTTTCCGTTTTCATTAAAAAGGTTGTTTAAATATCGTTCTTCAAAAGTTTAGAAGTCCTAAGATAAGCAAAACCCTTTACAACAATTTCCCACTTATCCATACCCTGTAACCCTCACTTACCATTACAACCCACTCTGAATGTCCTGGGATAGCTAGCACCGTCCTCACCTAAGTGGTGGAGATATGATTCTCGAGCAAGCTTATGACGATGGATGTTGCATGACTGGCGTATGAGCGATTTCGTTTGATTAGATTGATAGGTAACCCGAAACACTTTTGAGTGAATTGAGTGACCACCTGGTGAGATCGCCTAGTCATGTATATTCCAAGATCGCGAGAATTGAAAGCATGCCTAAGAGAATCATTTCAGGCCTCTGAAAGGAATACCTTACTTTCGCTTAATTCCAGGATATGTTGCTTGCATATGAGGATGGTTGTTTTTGATATATTTTGATTCCTCCCAAAACTAAACTCGTGTTTTCAAAATGTTTTTCCTAAAAGCAAGTGAGAATTTTGAGTTTTGCTTGAGGACAAGCAAAGTCTAAGTGTGGGATATTTGATGACACGCAAAAAGTCATGTTTCTGTGTGCCATTATCTCACCATTTTGGCCCAATTATTAATGAAAACACTTGAATATGAACTTAAACATCACATTTCATGATATTGGCTAAAATATAGACAATGTTTCAAGAATCGACAAAAACAACCTAAAAATGAGTAAAACAGAGCACAAACGATCATTGAATCTTCGGTTCACGTAATTTAGCACTTTTTGAGCTCCACAAAGAATCATGACCTCTAACTTATGTCATTTTCTTCGTTAGGAAAATACGATCGCGAGGATATAAAGAACGCTCAAAACGGATAAATGACGAAGAAGTTACGCCCGAACGAAGAAATGAAGAACCGAGGGAACCGGATACGGCTGAACCAGGCCGTATACGGCTGGTCCAGGCCGTATACGGCTGGACACAGACCGTATACGGTCTGTGCAGGCCGTATACGGCCTGTGCCACCCGTATACGGCCCAGTTTGCCCGTATTCAACCTGTGCACAGCCGTATACGGTCCAGTTTGCCCGTATTCACCCTAACTCAGCCGTATCGTGCGTTTGGGTGATAAAAATCTGATTTTTATTTGCCCTTGCGATACGGTTGTGCATTTTGAAGTTTGGATACGGTCTACGGATATGGTTGTGCGAGCTCTATAAATACTAGCCTCATTCTCATCATTTCAACACACCTTACACTACACCATTCCACATCTCACAAGCAAGAAACACTTCGATACTTTTTACGTTTATTTTATAATTAGTGGTAGATTAGTATTTAGTTAGTAGAGGGGCAATCTTGTAATATTGCTTGACGCATACTAGGAGTTCTGCTCGTGTAACGTTCAAGTTGTATTCAGCTACGCTCTTATTACGGTTATATCTATCCTTTATCTATTTTATTATGATGATTGTTATTACTGTTATCATGCTAGGTTTAGGATTGATTACCATGATTAGCGAGTAGTGATATTGTGTGTTTGCTATGATGTAGTTAGTCGTAAATTGGTTGGAATGATATTATAGTGCTTTGATTTACTTTCTATCTATGATTTTAAACCTATCAAACTAATCGCCTTTCAACCAGTAAACGTGATTACGGCCTTTATGATGGGACGTCGCGAACCCCATCAAAGGTACTTAGTTATCTGTGTCAAACATAAACATGGTCTGATTTGTTAAACCGTGTGCACATCGCTTTCTAAATGAACGCTAAGTACATCGTCATCGAGGAAATAATGTTTTCTAATATTGAACGCAAAGTACTCTGTGGCTATGGAAATATGGTTTTCAAACTGAACGCTAAGTACACTGGAGCCGTGGAAATAATGCTTTCTACTTTGAACGCAAAGTACACTGTGCCCGTGGAAATATGGTTTTCTAACGGAACGTGAATAGTGCACTGTTGACAAATTAGGGATTTATTGGGACTTAAAAGTAAGGGCTGGTTTATATCATAGATGGATAATATTATGTTTAAATACAAACTTAGTTAAGTAGTCTGGGTTAGCCTTTGTGAAGCAATGTAAAGGTACCGTAAGACGGCTGATTACTCGGTATAGTGTCGACAACACCTCCGGTGTAGTTAACACGTGGAAGCCGAGGAAAAGCCGCAGTTACCAAGCCTTGTGGAATAACGGTAACTCTGTGATCAGCAGAGCTGGTACCGACTAGGTCCTTGGTTCAGCAATGGAAACACCTTCGGTGAAGTCCAGTGTGAGAGTCACGGAAAGAGTCGTTGTTATCGGTCTATGTGAATCACGAGTCATGACTCAACACCCAGACTCACAAAACCATCGATAGAAAGTAATCAAGCACACTCTATAAACTTGGTCTTAAATGTTTTATTTAGATTAGATATTATTGTGGGGTTAAGAAAGGTCGGACATCGAGTTGGTTTGTCGCCTTATTCATGCACCCAGGGTTTCATCCCAGATAAGGGTCACTATACCTTCAC
Source organism: Pseudognaphalium luteoalbum (assembly GCA_963422505.1). NCBI lineage: Eukaryota > Viridiplantae > Streptophyta > Magnoliopsida > Asterales > Asteraceae > Pseudognaphalium > Pseudognaphalium luteoalbum. The sequence continues at coordinate 45,579,557 of OY730193.1, read as the reverse complement.
CGGTTAGTGTTGTGGGCTGGATAAACCACTCCGATCAGAATCAGGATAGCCTAGTTGCTCAGTGACATACTGATCGAGAACTCTATCAGTAGGGGGCTAGTGCTCACTCCACATAATACCTGAAATAAATAAAATACAAACCTTTAGAATACGTTCTCATTCCAACCAATCAGGCTACCGAAATCATAGCAAACACCCCTCTCTTGATTATCTGCTATTTACATTTATCTTATTCCGCTTTAGTTTAAATTTTCTGCCTAAGTATAAAAACAAACAAAAACAAAACCTCAACCAGATCTTTTAAAACCCGCTAGATTGATAAATACGCCTATTTCGTCCAAGATCCACAATACACTGACTCAAAGAACGACCCTAGGTCATACTTATTACTATACAATAGTAACTAGGTATACTTAGGCCCTGCACATATAAATTTTAAAACTTACCCACCGATCCGCGCCTAGACGGACGGTCCGACGATGGGGTGAGAACCTCGACTGATCGTTTGGGCACGATCACAATTATTCAGTTACAATTATAAATTACAATTATAATTCAACTAAATTCTAAGTACAAATATCTACACAAGTCTAAGCTGTCTTACCAGCTTCACTTGTACCCGCAACACTTGTACCAGCACCATCACCACTAACACCAACACATGCAGACTCCCCCTGAATAATAGCTTGCGCACTAGTCTTTGAAGGACCAGTCGGCTCACCATCTTTCTGAGCATCGGGATCATCATCTTTATCATCTATTCTCTTCTTAGCTAACTCATCCTCTTTGCAAGCTTCATGATATATCATTATCTCCCCCTGAGCAGACTGTCCTGAATGCACTCTCAACACCAAACGTTCTAAGTGTTCAAGCTTCAGTCGCTGGGCAGTAAAATCAGCAAGCAAAGTATCATGAGTTTTCAGCAGAGTCAAATGTGATTCACTTATATGAACCATCTGCTGATCAAGAGAAACATTCTCAGCCAACAACCCTGGAATCCTGGATGTACTCTGTTCCAATTCCTTAACTCTTGACTCTAAGGATGTAATCCTTTCAGTATCAGTCGTCGGAATAACAGAAATTGTTGATGGTCCTGGCGGTGTCACTAAAGTAATGTAAGATTCATGTGTAAGTGGTGGAATAGATTGAGATAACGCTTCCTTGAGAAGACTAGCTACAAATCTATTAGCTATATTGGTCAGAAACTGAGCATCATGCACCAGTTCTGCAACTCCCTCCTCAATAGTCTTGGAAACCATTTCTGGTTCCACTGACTCAAGCAGTTTCTCAGCCTATAAAGTTAGATATAATTAAATAAGTAATTGTTACAGATAACTCTGTCTCAATCTCTAATTAAATATTTATAATACTCGTAGTACTAAACGTTTATCTCATACCTCAGATGGTACAGATACTGGTTCAGTAACCACCGGTATCATCGTCTCTACCTGGGATGTATCTTGAGCAACTGTCACAGAATTAACTATCTCAGTTTAACTCCTGATAAACAACAAGTTAAGATTATTTAACTCTATATAAAACATACCATCCTGAATTATCAATGTCCTGGAACGCTTACGGCGTTGAGGAATAAGAGGTATATCCTCTTCCTCAGGACCTTCATCAATAATACTGAAGTCTGGGTCGACTTCCTTAGCCTTTCTCTTTTCCTTCAGTGCTGGATCTGGAATCATCTGAGATCGGTATCTAATATAACCAGCATCTGGAGGTGGAGAAGGAGTACTATTATCATCATCCGAAGCCGATTCACCATCACGGCCTCCAGATGGACCAACATCAGAATCCTAAATATTAAATATATTAAACATTTATGATTAGCTAAAAGCTCTATCATACAAGTTCTATATATTTATGATTCATCTGATAAATACCTTAGAAGGTAAACCCTCAGATCTATCAAGCTGTCCCTGCTCACCCTCAGGTTGAATGACCTCTGGGTCTGCAGTCTCAGCTCCCTGATCATAATGATATTTATATTTCATAATCAGAAATAATATCTAATTAACTAAATATCGATATCATTTGCATTATATAATAATAATGTGATAATAATATAACAACTAAGTACCGATATTACTATATAATTATAAAATTACCTCAGGTGTGCAACATAACTATCAATATCCCGTAGCAAGGGATCTGTATCATCATCAATCTGTATTAAAACCTCATGAAGAACCTCAACAGCTAGCTCAGGCACAACTTGTTGGCCTTGATGTTCAGCCTGATGTAAAACATCCTCAATGAGCTCCTGTGACTCTGCTGCTGGTTGAGGTTGAGGTTGAGCTTGTTGTTGTTGTTGAGGTTGAGCTTGTTGTTGTTGAGATTGAGCTTGAACGTGAGCTCCGACATCCATCCAACCATTGTTTGGTGGAGCAACATAATCAGCATCAAGAAGATGCCCAAAAAGATCAGCTGCCTCAGGCTTAATCTCATCTTTACGCTTGGATAACAAAAAGCAAGCGTTGTAACCTCGCAATCCGATGGTCTCAACTTGAAAATCAGCTGCATAAACTGGCAAGTTTGGAACTTGAGCTCGAATCAGGAGCATGCAGAATCTAGGATAAAGAATAAACAACGTCCTAGCAACTGCAATGATCTGTCCTCTGAAGGACTGAAAGATATAAGAAGAAAAACTGTATGGTTTATTATAAACCAGTGACAGTACAACTGACATCAACTCAGGACTAAGCTCATCTAATCCTGACTTCTTATTTCCAAAAATAGATACTATAACAGTAAAGAGAAATCTCCGCTGTCCTAGTACAAATGCCTTGAGAAACTGGCGTCCTCTCCTAGGTCCTGAATAACCTGTACGACCTAGAGCTCCTTCTATAAAGTCAGCTGAATAAGCAACCGGACCAGCTTCTAGCTCAGGAGTTCCTAGCTGCAGTAGCTGTCGTAAATCATCAGCAGTAAAAGAAATCGGATGCTTATTTACCGTCGTACGTATAGTAGGCGGGTTTGCAGCACCATCATATAGAATGTTCGTCCAAAACTGCGTAAGAAGATCTCTGTTCAGAGGAGGTGACTCAGTAATAGCAAATCGAATTCTCGAACGTGCTAATTATGTCAAAATCTGCTCAAAGCGCTCAGCACCATGCTCGTTGACATCTAAATTCACCAATATGTTGTGACCCTTCTCAAAAGATCTGTTAGCCATATCTGTAATTCAAAATTACACAAATAGCAAAAAGATTGAGTTAACAAACATTAGATAATTTACACTTTAACGTATTATGATCAAAAAGATCATCAAACGTCTAAGTATACTATCAACTAATAACGTAATTCACTGAAACTTAATTGAATTATATTCTGTAAATTATATATAAAGTCCGTTAGGTAAAAATAACAATTTGAGTTATCATACCGCCGATAAATATCAGGACACGCTGCTCGACTACTCGATGAGTCGAAAGACTTTCGATATGAAATAACTTAAATTGTTAAGATATTACACATATTTTAACTTATAAACAAAAGTTCTTAAGTCTATATGTATATAAAGGAATAACTTGTTAATTATTTGTAACCAAACGATTCTCAAATCGAAAATAAGTTATATTTCTGAAATTGTAAATTTAACGTTATTTCACAAAGTCAACTGAAGTCAACAAGTTAAATTCAGTTCTCAAAGTCAAATAAAGTTAATCATAAATTTTAATTTGCAAAAATTAAACAAGTTATTCGACTCGCTTCACAGAAGGTCTGCGAGTTGAACTCGAATCGCTCCGGTCAACTGAAGTCAAACGAAGTAACTCGTTTCGCTTCGGTCAACTGAAGTCAAATGAGGTGACCTCGTTTTGCTTCGGTCAACTCAAGTGAAACGAGGTGAACTCGTTTCGCTTCGGTCAACTCAAGTCAAACAAGGTGAACTCGTTTCGCTTCGGTCAACTCAACATCTCAGTTCGTTGGAGCGGGCTGCGAAGCGAGATAGATCTCGGTTCGCAGGACCATCTGCTCAACGAATTCAAACATCAAATTAGCAATATAATATGTTTCGAAGCAATTAATCGATTATAACATGTTCATTAACCATCGATTAAGCATTGTAAGCAGGGTTTAGGTTTTCTAAATCACTAATTGGTACAAAATCCGTGATAAACTAAACCGACACATTCGAAAACGGAAACCAATCGATATCTTACAAATTACACGGTGAAATCTCATGAAACTTACTGCAAAAGATGCGTAATCAAAAGTTGTAAAAGTTCCACGGATCGAAAATTCCTTCCTTGTACTAAAAATCAGAAAATCAATCAAAAAATAGATTTGATTCGTTTCGCCAAATTTTGAGTCGCAGAGGAGTTTGAATTCGGTTCGCAGAGTAAATAGAAAAGTGTGGTTCGGTTCGTTGGACTTGTTTCTTTTATACCCTTTATTCGATTCGCATGTTTCAACTCGACTCGCAAAGTTTGACTGGTCAAACTCGCAATGTTAGTTTAAAACACGAATTAAATGAAAAGTATAAATTAAAACGTAATTAAATAATTATCTTCGTAATTATTCAGCCAAAACAATAAATGTTTTTGCATATTTGACTTATACCACTATTAAAATGACCTTAAGTCAAGATTCAAGTCAAAAATAAATAAATCATTTTTTCACTTGAAGTTGAGACATTTATTCAACACAGATATAAGAGAACTAGTTTAATTTAAATCCAAAGGGTAAACACTAAATAAGACAAGAAGAATAATTAAAAACTTTTATTTATTAATTCCAAGAAATAATTATACAACTTAAAATAATAAAACTACTAACATTCTAAGAAAATAAACTAACGTAATAGAAAACGCTTAAAATTTTAACTGCTTAGGGATCATATTAGAGAGAATAAGGTAACATTATTACAAGTTAACAAGTTTAAGACAATTGTTAGTATATATACCTCATGAAATTCATATAAGCACAATAAAATCACAACTTTAATAAGTAATAAACTTATATTTATAAAATTATATCTTATGTACCTTTATCCACATGATATAACACTTCATTTAAAAATAACTTATTATTTCTTATTATTCACATAGGTGAATGTTCGAATATCATAGACAGTTCAAGATGATTACTGATATCATGATCCACATAAACAGATTACGCACAGATTTCAGAGCCAAACTTTTATTGTTAATGTACACAATATCTAGTGTTTTCTACTATACAACATACTGAAGAATTCAAATACAACACATAACACTGTATCTTGTATTAGCAAGGTAGAGATTACTAAATGATGTTCTTTAGAAGCATATAACATACACTTGACACTAGATACTTTGTATCTTTCATATGTAAGGTATAGGTTACTAAATGATGCTCTTTAGAAACATATAACTCACCTTTTGACATTATGATACTTTGTATCATTTTTTTTATTTTAGATCACAGTGCACGGCAGTTATCATTCAACAATTAAGATATATGTCATACATTATATATCAGATCACATTAGATAAGACACATGAAATTTATACTTCTTAACTGCTCGGAAATCTTAGCATAACCTGCCTACCAATAAATCGTGTGATGAAGCTGACTAGACTTAAGTTATTCTTATCACTTGTTAAGTAAAAGGACAAGTAATAATCAGTGGATATAGGTGTATAATAAGATAAATATAAGTGTAATCCTAGTTAAAAATCGTTATTCTAGTGCAACTTATAGGAATCTACTAACACATCGTACTTAATACTTAAGGTTATTATTCTTAGGCTTATTCTCCTAATGTACTATCATCTCCCAAGCTTTTACAGCTAAAAACTGAAAGCTTTTTCTAAAAGAACTTCTTTTGTTCTTTTATTGGAGGCGATTCCCCGCAGGTAACAAGCACTTGAATGCTATACGCCCCCCCCCCCTTTTTTTTAAATAAGTACACAAAAATAACTACTAACTATTACTAAAATACCCTTGGAAGACTAATCACTCTGGATTTCTCATTCCATTCAGTTGAACCAATGTCTCAAATCTTGCTCTGTCGAACGCCTTCGTGTAAAAGTCTGCTAAGTTATCCTCAGTCGGAACCTTAACTAACCTTATCATTTTCTTCTCAGCACAGTCTCTAATAAAATGATGTCGAATATCAATGTGCTTACTTTTACTGTGCTTCACAGGATTGTTGGTGATCGACATAGTAGATTCGTTGTCAATCGTCATAGGAGTATTGGTTATATTTAACCCGTAATCCCGCAGTTGTTGTTGTATCCAAAGAACTTGTGAACAACAGCTGCCAGCTGCAACATACTCAGCTTCACATGTAGAGATGGCTACTGAGCTTTGCTTCTTGCACTGCTAAGATACTAATCTACCTCCTAAGAATTGACATCCTCCGGTTGTAGATTTCCTATTTTGATTGCATCCTCCATAATCCGAATCAGTATATGCTACTAGATCTAAGTCTCGATCAATTGGATACCAAAGTCCCAGCTTCGGTTGCCCTTTGAGGTAACGAAAGATCCGTTTAACAGCCTGCATATGTGACTCTTTCGGATTGGCCTGATATCTTGCGCACAGACAAACAGCAAACATAATGTCAGGTCTAGAGGCAGTCAAATACATTAGTGATCCGATCATGGCCCTATATAGAGTAGGATCCACATCCTGATCACTCGATGTATCCGGACCTAGTTTTTGATTAACTGGAATCGGAGTATTGTAGACTTTACTGTCATCTATCTTGAAGCGTTCTAATAACTCATAAACATATTTAGATTGATGAATAAAGAATCCATCCTTCTTTTTGTCAACTTGTAACCCTAAGAAGAATTTCAACTCTCCCATTGCAGACATCTCAAACCTTTTTCTCATGACTTTCTCAAATTCTTGACACATCTTTTCATTAGAAGATCCAAAGATAATGTCATCAACATAAACTTGTACTAGTAGAAAGTCTTTCTTTTTCCATTTTACAAACAATGTACTATCAATTGCTCCTCTTGTAAATCCATTATCAAGTAGATACGTTGATACCGTTGCATACCACATCCTCGGTGCTTGATGTAATCCATATAGAGCCTTATTCAAATGATATACTCTATCTGGATACTCATGATCAGCAAACCCTGGAGGTTGAGCAACATACACCAATTCTTCCACTTTGCCATACAAAAAGGCACTCTTAACATCCAACTGATAAACCTTTATATCATAGAATGATGCGAATGCTAAGAATACTCTGATTGCTTCTAGCCTAGCAACTGGTGCAAACACTTCGTAGTAATCTATTCCTTCTTGTTGATTAAAACCTTGAACCACTAGACGTGCTTTATTGCGAGTAATGACTCCCTGGTCATCTCTCTTACACTTAAATACCCATCTAGTTCCAATTGGATATTCTCCCTTTGGAAGGTCAACCAACTCCCAAACTTGTAATTTTGAGAACTGTTGCAGTTCTTCTTGCATAGCTTCAACCCACGAGCTTTCTTTGAGAGCCACTTGCACATTTTTAGGCTCAACTTGTGAGATAAAGCATGAATATAGATATTGATTAGGAATCCCTGTCTCTTTCATAGCAGTATACAAGCTTTCTAAATCTTCAGAAGTACTAGCTTTAGATTGGGTCCTAGTCTGAACAGGAGTATTAATATCACCGATGATGTTTTCAACGGGATGATTCTTACTCATTCTTGTAACCGGTATAGGGTCAACTATTAACTCATCTCTTAAGTTAGTACCAATCTCTTCTAATGAAGGCATTTCTTATGAACTTGCTGAAGAGATCTTTAAATGGTTCAAAGAAGTAAGCACATCATCAAACGTCGTTTGAAGATCCTCTTCAGAATCTTCTATTTCTTGATACTTATCCTTTGAAAATTGTTGAGACCCACTTGAAGAAGCTTCATTTGAGTCATCTGTTGTCCTGATTCCAGATTTCGAAACACTCGATGTTGAAGACAGACTATTGTCCAAGTCTCCATTCAATAAGTGTTGTGAAATCTCTGAATCACTGACAAAGTCACTTATGGGAACTTTAAATGACTGAAAGAGATCGGAATAATCAAATTGCCAATCTAATCCCTTATGCACATCTGGTGTATAGCTTGTAACTTCAATGTTATAAACTATCTCCAGACGACTAGTGACCTTATTGAAAACCCTTTTATTTGGAGAATTAGGCATATAACCCAAGAAAAATCCTTCGCCAGTCTTCTCACTAAATTTAGATTGATTCCCAGTTTTCAATATTGTACAAGCAACTCCAAAGGGTTCAAATCCTTTTAAGTTTGGTTTCTTATTGTTCAAAAGCTCATAACAAGTCTTGTTATGCTTTTTCACCGTAAGAACTCTATTCAGAACATGACATGCTGTATTCACTGCTTCTGCCCAAAAGATGACCGGAAGCTTTGAATCTGCAAGCATTGTTCTAGCAGCTTCAATTAACGTTCTGTTCTTCCTTTCAGCCACACCATTCTATTGAGGTTCATATGGTGCACTGAATTGATGAATTATCCCTTTGCTTAAGCAATAGATATCTAACGTCGAATTCTTGAATTTTGTTCCGTTATCACTACGAATATGCTTAACTCTCATTTTGTATACATTTTCAATTTGATCTAAAAACTCAATTAGAATACCTGGAGTTTCATCCTTAGATCCTAAGAAAAATACCCACTAGAATCTAGAATAGTCATTTGTGACAACTAGACAGTACCATTTGCCACCTATGCTTCTTTTGCTTATTGGGCCGAAGAGATCCATATGTAGCAAATCAAATGGTGAGGAGATTGAGTTCTCAGTCTTAGATCTGTGTGGTTTCTTATGCTGCTTTCCTTTCATATAAGGAACACACTTATCCTTAGACTCGAAACATTTTTGCGGTACACCCAAAACTAAACCATTTTTGGTTATGTAGTTCATCTTTCTCCAGTTTAGGTGTGCCATTCTCCTATGCCATAGTAGCGCGTCTGCTTCTGAAGCCTTGGATAGTAAACATGTAGATACCAATGAAGAATTAGGAACACCCATGTTTATTGCATAGATATCCTTCTTCCTTGGTGCCCTCATCAATATCCATTCTTCAGGGATTGTGAAGCCTGGCTTCAGGACTAAAGCCTCCTTTTCATTAAAATGAACTGGATGACCTTTATCGCAGACTTGGAAAACACTCACTAGGTTATGAGTTAGTTCTTCAACATAATTCACATCTTCTAGAGTCAAAGTTCCATTTGAAACTTTTCCTTTCCCAGTAATTACTCCTCCTTTGTCTCCTGCAAAATTTACTTTTTGCTTGAAACCTTCTCTGAAGTCCTTCAGTAGACTTCGTTCACCTGTCATGTGTCTTGAGCATCCACTGTCTACATACCACCAGCTGTCCTTGTTCACAGTCTGCTCCTACACATAACAAGTTGTACACAGTTAGTTATCAAGAGGGACCCAAGTCATTACGGTCTTGGATTGTCCCTGATAATCTACAATCTGAACCTCCTTAAAGTAACCATAACTTTTCCCATCGGGAGTCTTGGTAACCTTCACAGGAGTTTGAGATTGTTGATGATCTGTAGTCTTAGGCCTATGAGGATAGTGAGTAGAAAACCTCTTAGGCACAAACTTAGTTCCCTGTGCAATCGAAGTAGAACCATTCTCAAATTGACTATGGTTTCTACTTGGGGTCCAAAACCTCGAAGGTGTCTTATCTCTTGACTTATTGAAAGTATTTTCGTTTAAAGTAAAAGCCCTTTTAGGTTTAGGTGGAGAGACACTATGATTACTATCTCTTTTCAGAATGTTTACAGGTTTGCTTCCTAATCCCGATTTGGAGCCTAACCTATCTACAATCGAACTAGAAATAGTCGGTTCTTTTTAGTATTCACTAACTTATGTGATGCTTCCAACTTCTTATTTGGGCAACAAGAAGCTACGTGTCCTTTTTGGTGACACTTGAAGCAAGACATCTGTTTACGTGACTTACTAACTTTTGCATCCGCTACCGGAGTCTTAGGCACTAAAGGTTCAATTACATGTTCTTTATTAACCATTTCATCAGTCTTAGTATCATTAATTACTCCACCCGGTACAAAATGTACTTTGGTGTGAGAAATTTTCTTACTATCATCAGATGAAGGCTTCTTAATAACATTCTTCCGTGCCTCTACCTTTTCCGGTTTATTAATTACTTTCGTCTCAGGGTTAACATCCGCCATCTCAATATCTACAGGAGTTTTAGTGTAATTTGAATTGAATGGGTGAGGCATATCATTATAACCTAAACCAGACATATCCCTCACACTACGCTGAGCACCTAACATTTTATCCATTTCAGATGTTCTATAGCTCTCAAGCTTGCGATTCTGAGCTACAAGTTTTGTTTTGCAATCAGCTAACTCCTTATCCTTATTAGCAATGGACAGATTCAAGTCATTTATGTTCATATAGAGACCATCTATGATAAATAATTTCTCATTCACGGTATCTCTAAAAACTGTCTTGTCAGCCGCATCTGCCTTAATCTTATCCTTTAAGGCCTGTTTATCATCACTTAACCTACATATATCTAACTTAGCTAAGTCAAGTTCAGATCTTACAGCCTCACTGGATTTACTAAGTGTGCTAAGTTGAGATGACATGGTATTATTAGTTTAAGTTAAAGTCTTGTAGGAATCAGCATAAGCACTAACTTGGGACTGTAAACTAGAAACTAACTGACAAAGATCTACAAGAGAGATAAGATCTAGGCATACCTGTTTTTTATCAGTTTGCAGTTCAACACATCATCGACATTAGCTTTAACAGGAGTCTCAGGCACCTTTATTTCAAAAGCTGGATCAGTGGGCATATAGGATAATGACTCAGCTACAATCTCTTGATCTTCAATCTCAGCCATCAAAGCTTCCTCGGACTGAGCTTTCCAATTATAAGAACTTTCTAGCTGTTTCACTACTAAGGCTTTGGAATTCAAAGTATTTCCCGAGCCTTGTTTCCCTTCACCAGTCTCTACCTTAGGTTTTTGGCATTCTCTAGCAAAGTGTCCGTAACTTTTACAGTTATAACACTTGATCTTGGTTTTATCAAACCCTGATCTGTTGCCAACAACCTTTATTCCATTCTTCTTTAAGAAATTCTTAGCTCTCCTTGACAACAAAGCAAGTTGATCCTGGAGATCTATTTCTTCAAGATAGTCAGGATCTATCTGTTCATAATCTTCATCAAAAAGAATTGGATCATTAATTTTACAATCAATATAATTCTCATATGAAGCTACAAATGAAGCAAGAACAGACAGTTGCTGCTCAGCAGATTTCACACTCATAGGTATCTTTTGATGTTCTTAAGGTGACTTCTCAGAAGGTTTCCATTTAGCTTCATTTCCACATGATGTAATGAAACACAGTTCATCAGTTATCATTTCACCCTTTCCATCAGCATTACCAACAAACAAAGCAGTGGTCGAACTTGATGAAGCAGTCGAGATAGTAGTTTTTCCATGATACAGTCCTGGATCCTGAACATGATCAGAATCAATATCTTTCAACTTCTTAGTGAAATCATATCCTTTGAGCTTGTCAATAACCTGCTCAAGAGTCATGGTTGCATATCTGGTTTCATTGTCTGTAATCATCACACCATACATCTCCCATTTAGAAGGTAAACCCTCAAGAAACTTGTCGGTTTTCTCTACTTCCTCAATAGTGATTTCATGGTTTTCAATCTCAGATAACAAATGGTAGAAACGTGTAACATAAGCATCAAGAGTTTCTCCTTTAAAAGCTTTAAACAAAGTAAACTGCTTTTTCAGAAGCTTCTTCTTGCTAGCTTGCACTTGTGGACTTCCCTCACATCTTTTCTCAAGCGCTTCCCAGAGTGCTTTAGCAGTATGAAAAGATTTTAACTGATGATTAATTTCCTTAGATAAGCACATCTTGATACAAGAATGAGCTTTATTCTCATTTTCATAATCTTTCTTTTGTTGTTCACTCATCAAATTATAGGATACCACAACAACAGCATTTTGAACAGTTTGGGTGGGTGCCGTGTATCCTCCTTTGATACACATCCAGATTGAGAGATTATGGAATCTACAGTAAGATTCAAACCTATCTCTCCAACTGTAATAGTCTTCAACACGTAACAACTTAGGTGGAGTATTAGATTTTCCAACCTCGTGCTCCATCTCGATCATTTTACTAATGTCAGACATTTTAAAAGTTTCGAGAATTAACAATCAGAAAAATCAGAAAGTTCACTTCGCAGAAAACTCGACTCGCAGGACAGGAACTCGGTTCGCAGAGGGGAACTCGGTTCGCAGGGGAACTCAGTTCGCAGAGGGGAACTCAGTTTGCAGGGGGAACTCGGTTCGCAGGGGAACTCAGTTCGCAGGGGAACTCGGTTCGCAGGGGAACTCGGTTCGCAGAGGGGAACTCGGTTCGCAGAATCGGCTGAAAAACCCTAAAACATAAATTTTAGTTTTCTAATCGATTAAACCCTAAGATTTCGGTCGATTACGAAACTAAAAACTTCCAGAGACTGATTTTGGTCATTTTTACGAAGATTAAACGTAACAACAACCCTAAATCTATCGTTATTATCCAAATAACCTCGAACTAACTAAGTATTTAGCCCGAAAGCTCTGATACCAATTGTAACTCCCTAGTACGTGGATCGATAACGAGGTTATCTTAGGTATTAAGGTGCGGATTTCCTCAATACTTGGTTCACGGTATGTGAACAATTTGTTTCGCAAGAATAATAGCGAATTGATTAATCAACAAGGTTTTGTATCGATTAATTAATGTTAATCGATCAATACCTAACCTTATGAATGCATAGAATCGTGTTTTTATCCTCTGGAAATCGAATGGCAAAAAGTCCTTAGCCGATTTGACCTAGCTAAGTATTTAATATGTTTCTATCAATCTCGATTCGCAGCCCGATGGGCTCTGCGAGTAGAGTTCAACTCGCAGCCCACAACCAAGTCCAGTTCAACTCGGTTCGCTGCTCTGCGAGCCCAGATCTCATCTCGCAGGACTAAGTTCTGCGACTTGAGATCTCATCTCACAGACTTTAGTTTGTAACTTCGTATTCAATATTCGTCTAACACTTTAACATACTAATATATTTAACGAATATTAATACCAAACCAATATCATTTACAAATCCAAATCAATTGTACAAACTTGATTACAATAATCACTAGTACTATTACAAGCTAGATCTGTTGTCACACATACATGTCCCAACATAAAGTACACTGTCTATCATTAAAAGGCATGGTCCGCATATGAAACACGTTTTAACAAACTGCGAATAATCCGGGGATGTATAACTGTTTGAAAAGGAGAGATTTGAATCATAAGTCGAACTAACTAGATCTTAAATGAATGATAATAGGATTTCGGAATAAGATTAAAGTCGTAATCTTTAAAACACCAAATCTTATAAAATCGGCGGTCTAAACATACAAAGTTATTAATCTGCATGCTAATAGAACAGTAAACTACCTTAGGAGTTAAGAATGGTCGGACCTATGAGACGATACGCTACTGATTCATGAACCTCGGTATAAAACCAAAATAGGTTGCTTACCTTTCAACTAGATAAGTATTGGAAGTTTGCGTATTGCTCCGATCAGAATCATGATAACCTAGTTCCTAGTGACATGCCAATGGGAAATCGAGTTGGTAGGGTTCTATAGTTTACACCTAGTAGTTTGGTTGCCACATTAGTATCATCCCTATTTATTCTGTCATCCTGAAATATTAACTATCGAAATCTCAACAATCACATATTTATCTTTATCTGCTTTCCTGTATTTTAGTTTCCTGCATTTTAATTACTTGTCTTTAGTTTAAAACCCCCAAACCTACCTACTTTGTTCCATCCTAGATACTTCCCTATCGAAAGTGATAACTTTAATTTACCCACACGTTTGGATTCATAGAACGATCTTAGGTTTTACTTACCGCTTACTAACCAGAGTAGGTAGTACATATAATTTAAGCCCCGCTAAACCCTTGTTGGCGCCCGATTAGTTACCATCAATGACACCGACGCTTTCGGGTGCCATCAAGTTTTTGGCGCCGCTGCCGGGGAATCACAAACGTACAAATTAAAGCCACCTTAAGTAGTAGTATTTAGGAGATCCTTCCGAACGAAACCTTCCAGGTATCTTTCGGAAGTTAATTTGAGTAATTAAGTATTAATTATTAATTTAGTATTAGTTTAGTTAATTAGGATAGTATTAATTTAAAATGACAACTCGAAAACCTACTTCTTACCTCATTTCAAAAGACAAACTGACGGCAATGGATGATACGGAATTCTTTGACTACTTAGTAGGAGAAATAGGATCTGATTTCTTGTCACCCTCTTCCTCTAAAGCTAAAGAAACCTCCGAAACCCTAGAAGAATTTAGGACCTCACTTTCTATTCCAAAACATTGCCTGGACTTTGATGACACGGATTAGTCGCCTGACCTGGCATCATCTCCAGAAGATCACTTTCCAACTTTGCATTCACCTCAAATACCAAATTCTGTTCACTTCGATAGTCATTCCAAAGAAGATTATGAAGAAAAACCTCCGAAATCATGTGACTTAATCACCCTCATTCCTGAAATGTCAGTGTGCGGCAACACTCTGTCAAATTCTCGTAATGACGGCATCTTTCCATTCCTTTCACAAGAACATGAATACACCATCTATTGAGTGGTGGATAAAGTTCCATCAGTTGAGCCAGAAAAACCTTGTTCTGAAGAACGCCACCTCGGCACATCCTTTAATCCTTCTCGCAGAATAAATGTTTATAGGGCATTCATTAGGAAATTAGACTCCTCCGACTTTCCTTTTTCATATGACCAACGAGAAAAGATTACCAATCTTGACGAACAACTCAATTTCTCATCTCGCCTGTCAAATCATGAATGCGAAAGCATTTCCACCAATTTCAGAGACCAAGAACTAAAGTTTATAGCAGATTTGGATCTACTTTTTGAATCACTTGCCAACATGGATTTCCATCCAATGTCTATGAGATTAATCAATCATAATGTTGCTGCAATGATCAATGAACTTGAGTTCTGGATAGGACGGGACCCGATGATTCCTATCATCATCCCTGGTAAAATTCCATTCTTTGTTGACCCCGCTTCTTACTTGATCTCAAAATTGCAAGACGTTTTTCCTGATTCCACCAAAAGACATGACATCGCTTTCTTCGCTAAACGGAAAGACCTTCACGTTAAGCTTGTTCAAATCTTTGCTTTCACCAAATACCCCTTCACTTCCACACAGAAAGCCCTAATCAGTAAACTCGTAAGAATAGTCAATTCTACAACCGGAGAACCTGATTCGCAAGAAGATGAAGCATTCCTGGAAATAATGGATAAACTCAATCACGATCTAAATTACAAGGATCAAGGACCTCGCGATGGATTGTCAAACCCTAAGAAGATAAGAAAGGCATATAATAAGTTAATTAGTGATCTTGTCAATTTAGGATATGAAGAAAGAGAAACCCTAGGGGACATAGAGAACAGTCATTATTTAATTTATAACGTCATCTGGGAGCTTTCAAAATGTTTTGTGCCTAAAAACATTCGTCTAAGGGAACAAATCTCGACCCTTTCCCTACGGAGAGATCGGAACGAATCATAAACAATTCTTTCTTAAAAGGTCGAGGCTCGCAACTTTAAACGAACTTATTTTTAATATATAATTTTTGAAAGTTTCTGTTAAAAAAAATATTTATATGTATATATATATATATATATATATATATATATAATAAATAACTTAAGTTTAATATTTTAGGTAATTATAATCATCCCGCAAAAATGTGCGCATTCCCTAAATTATTTATAACGTGACAAGAAACCAACAAGTAACAAGTCACAATAAATACACTTAGGATTCGTAATCATTATTAACAAGACATTAGAAGTTAACTTAGATTATTAGCTTAAAAGTACGTTAGGGACCATGTAAGGAATATGGTACTTGGAACTAGGACATATATTCCTAGGGGACCATTAAGACTTCCATGCACCCCCATAATTCAAAAACAAGAACACTTTCTTCCTCCCCTTTTGATCCCCATGGCCGGCCACACCTACACCTCAACACCTCCACCCACACCACCATGAACCACCATTAAATCTCCATCAAACTCTATAACTTTGCCTCCTTTTGAACTCCTCGTTGCATATTCTTTTCGGTTGTACATTCGTTTTGAAGTTTTACGCACTACACTAAAGGTATGATCATGAGAAACCTACTTTGAACTTTGAATATCCTATTGTATGAAATTAGCTAAGTTAGTAACTAGGAATTGCTACTTTTCTTGGTTGCATGCTTAGAAATTACATACTACTACCACTTACCCATGCTAATTCACACATGTTTGACTTTATTAAAAGGATGAACTTTGACCTATTAATTAAGTCTATAATTATGCGTGATTAATTGTAGTTGTTAGGTATTTAAATGATCATGGTGATTTGAATGATTACTCTATGTTAATTGCACAATGCGAATGAATTAGGATTAGCAAGTTGACTTTTGAAAGTCTACAAAAGATTAGCTAGCTTGCTTGAATAGAATAGTAAATTAAAATTACTTGACAATTCTTGCTCACTAGAATCTTGTACTTGCTTGACTAGTCAAAGTAGGCAAAATAACTAGAAAATTATTATTGTGAAAATAAAAGTCTTGAATAAAATCAAACACATGGATGACATAACTCTTATTGCATGACCTAGCTTGTTTACCAATTAGGAAATGATTGAAATAGTTTAGGTCATATTTACATGCATAGGATATAATTTTAGCATACGAAGTTATCATTTGAAGTAAGCTTTGACTTGAAAAGTCAACTTGAAGTAATTGCATTCTTAAATAAAATTTTAAACCTTACTTCAACTTGAACTTTTAAAAGTCAAAACCTACTAATAATTATAAATTGTGAAATAATGACATTTCAAATTTGGGTAACACCAAACCTTGTAAATTGCATTACTTCACAATAAAGCTATTGTCATTTCATGACTATATATTTTTCACCTATTAATGATTGTCTTATTATTTGTTTAAACTAATTATTGGTTACTTGAGGACATTTGATATTTACTGTAATCTTTGGACTGTCAAAAATTTAAAGCCCTCATTTCAAATCTTCCATTGGAAATTTCAATAAGTGCTTTAAATTCTCTCCTTCTTGAGAATCCATTACTTTAAATCTCTCATGTTCTCAGGTACTATGTCGCCGAAGAAGAAAAAACTAAACCCAGCACGACCACCTACAGGATCTCTCGCCTATCTTAGTGCATCACCTGATCATGACCAGATGGCACGCATTTGGAGAGACAAGAAGCTCGGGCGTTTTAGATATGTGGACTGGGAAAAGTTACAAGTATTGGGATTCAGACAAAGACTAGAGAACCTACTCAGTTATCTAGTTGAGGGTCAGCTGTTCGAGTCCTTCAAGAAACTGTTCAGCATTGATGAACCCGTATACATGGAAATGGTTACCGAGTTCATGACCACATACACATTTAAGACAAGGATTAGAGTTGGAGACAATTTGATCACGTTTCAATACATGGGAAGTTCATTCACCTTGTCCCTGGCTCAGTTCGCACAACACTTGGATCTATACACACTTGAGGAGATACATTCCCCACTGTTCACTAATGGAGCCACTTCGATATCCATCTCAACCACACCATCCGAGGCATGGAGTAAGTTATCATCAGCAAGATATTTCTAGGGTATAAAAGCTACCAGACTCAGAGATCCAGTCTTACAAATCCTACACAAGCTGATAGCTTGTTCATTTGACGGAAAATACACGACAAGCGGTCGAGTTGCCAGATTTGATATTGCTATGATGACATGCATACTCGAGAAGATGAATATTCAGGTTGTCTATTTAGTTGCCCAGCGGATTCTGGAAGAAAAGAATTTTGGTGCAAAGAGATCATATATGGGTCTAATAATTACCAGGCTGATTCGCAGAATGGGATTGCTTAAAACGACAGAGGTAGAAAAATTCAAAAGCCTGCCAATATGGAGTGCCCACCCGATAGATTATGAGTTCCTTAGGAGCATGTATATACTCAAAATCATGAGAGACAGCACCGTTTACATCAGGGCACGATCATCAGACACAGAAAGTATGGATGAATTGGTACAGGTCTAATTTTACCAAGAGAGGGAAGAAAGAGGCATCAACCAAGAGAGCCAAATAACTCAGATTCAGACGAAGATAAGGATGATTATGATGACCCAGTTGCACCACCACCAGTAGTGCCACAACCTACTACAGCAGGACCTTCCACCCCAGCTCCTAGATCTTAGGTGCCCCCTTACATATACCAATATGGGACACCACCAGGGCCAGACTATTGGTACTGGCTGATGCAGATGCAGGTCCGATGTTATAAGGCTATCTGACAGCAAACAGCAGGGATACCAGTGAGCCCACTTCCTGACTTACCCTGTGGATTGGGCCGAGCACCACCACACTTATATCCCCCTGCAGTTCTTACTCCAGCACCTCACTGACATCCAGTTTTGACCGTGACCATGGTTTACCACCTCGCACAGTTCCACCTAGGCCACAAGCACCACCAGCACAGGTTCCTATTCAGAGACAGCATGTTCCTTCTGTTGTTGGTTTGGCTAGAGGGCAGACTTCGATAGGCAGTAGGATATCCAAAACCCCTACATGAGCCACCATTGTTCAGAGTCACAGGATTCTCAGGAGCACCAGCCCTGCAGCTGCAGCGATTGATCCAGCATCCTCTCATAGACAGACTGATTTATTCAGAGGACACTCTCAACAGAGGACACCTGAGATTCCACTTGACAGCTTCGACATGTCCGCAGGGGAATTTGTTGATCATTTGATATAGGATGGAGTATTCACCATAGGTACACCAGATGCAGAGGCTGACCGAGATGCATCAGACAAAGGCATCCACTATCAGCATGATGATTCTTCATCGGATGAGACATCTCCTGGACCTATATTATCTTCAGCTGCAGTATCACCACCAGCCAAGCAATAGATTGCTTCGCTTTCTCACTCCTTTCTATTTTGTACCAAGACCTTATTATTATTATGTGTATTTGATGTGCTGTGGATGCATAGACATCAGATCTATCCAGTTATTACTTTATTATGCTATTACTTTACTTTTCTTATTAGCAGCTATTACTTGATTGAATTGAGTGGTTTGTTTGAGAAACTATAGAAGACCAAAGCAAGGGAAGCTGTGGACCACACGATGAAGAATACCTAGAGCCATAAGCTACAAGCCGTGGACCAGCAAACTTCTAACGAGTAACCAACAACGTGCACAGCAAAAGCGGTACACCGTTCCAAAACCCTCTACCCGTTTAAAGAATTGATTATCTCATCCGATATTCCAAACACTAAGTGTGGGATCATCAAAACCACACTACACTTACGAAACAATCCAAAAATAAGTAGAATCTCTAAGTGTGGGATACTTCAACAAGAGGTACTCAACAAATAGATTTGAGCATTAGGGACAATGTTCCTCTAAGTGTGGGATATACGGCCTTCAACCGCAAGTTTTTACCTCTTGTCCGTAACTCAAACAATATTTTCATTAAAAGGCCAGAAATGGATAAAATTTTAAAATTTTTAGATTCAAAAACATCGTTCTTTAGAAATCCTATCTTTCAAAATTATAAATTACAGCAAGAAACGAGTTTTGACAACGAAACAAAACTGTTTTAGAGATAAGATACAAACGAAAAGGGCAACACATGGCTAGGAACACATTGACCAAAACATTCAATTCGTGAGGATTGAGCCCATCATTAGTATTCATCTCTAAAATGCTTCACTTTTCGTTTCATGTGTGCGCCGATGTATGCATTTGAATTAGAACTTGCTCTTGTAATGCATTTCGAGATCACACCGATGAGTGCCATATGTGGTATAGGTACAACCTATCTTGATAACTTCTAAGGAATCCAAACACCCTTCCACCATCAAACATCCACCCACTCAACATTCACTCTTCACACCCAATCAAAACCTCCTAATATTCATCCCGAACTTACAGAAGTTTCATTTTCCAACAAACTCTCAAAGATACTCTTGAATTCCCAAGACTTCTACAACCTAATACAAGGCCCTAAAATGTATCGGTAGGGTCGGCATAGGAAAAGAAAACAAAAGAAAAAATAAATCAAAAAGATTATGCCGACACAACCAAGAAAAGAGCCAAGAAAAGAAAAATTCCAAAGAAAAATGAAGAAAAAAAAAAGGCTATGTAGTCCTTTCAAAATCTGAGAAATTCCAAAGAAACTCTCTCAAGAAAAGTTTCGAGAGAATACAAGGAAAACCCTCACACCTTCTTCAACCCAAAAAATCCGATTCCTTCCAAGATATCTCGAAAGGTTAGTACCGTCCTCATCAAAATTGATGGAGATCTGATTCTCGATCAAGCCTATGACGAGAATGCTGCATGACAGGCTAACTGAGTGATTGACACTAGTAAGTAGGAAACCCTAAACACTTGAGTGATTTGAGTGACCCACTTGTAAGGATTGCTTAATCATTATCATCATATATGTTGCTCGAAGAAGGTATCAAATTCTATAAACCCTTAGTTTCCGGTAAAAACTCTTTCATAACTGTAACTTTATATTCTTTGGAAAATGGTATCTCTAAAAACTAATGCAATTAGAATCCTTCCAGAAGCTTTTTAAGAATGAGTTTGCTTGAGGACAAGCAAAGTTCTAAGTGTGGGATACTTGATATCGCATAAAAAGTCATGTTTTTAATACCGATATCTCTCTCATTCTGGAATGATTCTTGGCATTTTAAACTCAAAACCAATACAAATCATGATATTAGGCCAAGATGGTCAAAACAAGGTTGCACGATAAAAATCAAGCAAAACGGATGCAAAACGAAGATTCCACATACGTTTGAAGATTTAAGGCATCAAAATGAGATTTCAATACAAAAGTGCCCATCATCAACATCAATCTCACCCAAGATGCTCGTTTTCAAATTACAAATACAACAGAAAAAGAATCAATAAAAACGGATAAAGAATGAAGATTCTACGCCCGCCGGAAGATCCTACGCCCGCCGGAAGATCCAAATGATTCGTATGCAATATCTAGAGATAGGAAACATATTTTTGGGATATCTTTACATCAAAGTCTTTGTTTTTAAATTACTAATCCAACGCAAAAAGAATCAACGCAAACAGACGCATAACGAAGAAGATACGCGCGAATTAAGCAACGTAGCGAAAGACGATGGACCGGGGCGGGCGGGAGCCGGCCGTCGCCAGCCCGCAGTCAGGCGGCGCCGCCTCCCCTACCCCCATCTCTTTTGCGCTTTTCTGTCCTTGTGTGTACCTGGTGCACCACCTTTCGCTACTTTTTCGTACCCGGTGCACCACCTTTCGCTACTTTTTCATACTCGGTGCACCACCTTTCACTCTTTTTCTAATGTGAGCCTTGGGATGCTAATGTGAGCCATATTTTCCCTATAAATAGCAGCCCCTAATCCTCATTTAAACACACACTCAAAATACACTTCTACATTCTAATACACTCACATACTCCTTTTCCATTTCCACTTTCTCACTCTAGAAATTCTCTTTTAGTCTAGGATTATTGTAATTAATCTTCGGATTAGTATAGAGGCTAAAACGAATGTTAGGAGGTTTGAAGATTCATCTTTGTACGTGTAAACGAGTTGTAAATCATAATAATACGCTGCTACGCATTAATTTTCGGGTGATATCTAAACCTTTATCATACTTGTTTTATTCCATATTTTAAATATGTGTTATTGCTTGGTATGTGATATTTTTATTGCCATGAATTGTGAGTAGTTTATTATTGTGGTTGTTGATGATGTAGATAATTATAAGTAAGGATGACATTATATAATTAATGCATGACAATCGTAAAGAGATATGACGGCCCCTATTCGACTGTTTATCCGATATAGTACTGGAAACTCTTTAAGGCGGAGTACAAATGTATGGAAGTCGGTAAACGACCGAAGGTAGTTATATCACTGGAATCAGCTCTGGTTTAATAGTTGGAATCCTGAAGGGGTAATACAACTTTACAACTAACTGGTATATCCTACAAAAGTCAAAACACTATAAAATGATGTTTGTGAAATACGTTCAGATAAAATAGGAATTAGTAACCCTTGTAGCGTCAAGACTTTATGAATTCAAGTTTAATTTATGGGTTACCCTTTCTGGTTATCCACGTGACTGCAACCTAGTAATTAGGACCTGATCAACCTTAATAATGGTAAGTAGTTATCTGTGCCCATGACATGCAATAAGTAAGATACATTGAAACCACTCGTTGTATATATTAGGTTTACATTTCTGCACTGCTTTACATTTAGTTAGATAGAATGTCACTTTCACTGTCAATTACTCTCGACCGCATGTTGATGTGAGAAACTGTGAAACTACTACGTAAAGTACACTGTCTATCATTGAAAGGCATGGTCCGCATATGAAACACATTTTAACAAACTGCGAATAATCCGGGGATGTATAACTATTTGAAAAGGAGAGATTTGAATCATAAGTCGAAGTAACTAGATCTTAAATGAATGATAACAGGATTTCAGAATAAGATCAAAGTCGTAATCTTTAAAACACCAAATCTTATAAAATCGTCGGTCTAAACATACAAAGTTATTAATCTGCATGCTAATATAACAGTAAACTACCTTAGGAGTTAAGAATGGTCGGACTTATGAGACGATACACTACTAATTCATGAACCTCGGTATAAAACCAAAATAGGTTGCTTACCTTTCAACTAGATAAGTATTGGAAGTTTACGTATTGCTCCGATCAAAATCATGATAACCTAGTTCCTAGTGACATGCCAATGGGAAATCGAGTTGGTAGGGTTCTATAGTTTACACCTAGTATTTTGGTTGCCACATTAGTATCATCCCTATTTATTCTGTCATCCTGAAATATTAACTATCGAAATCTCAACAATCACATATTTATCTTTATCTGCTTTCCTGTATTTTAGTTTCCTGCATTTTAATTACTTGTCTTTAGTTTAAAACCCCCAAACCTACCTACTTTGTTCCATCCTAGATACTTCCCTATCGAAAGTGATAACTTTAATTTACCCACACGTTTGGATTCATAGATTGATCTTAGGTTTTACTTACCGCTTACTAACCAGAGTAGGTAGTACATATAATTTAAGCCCCGCTAATTATAAATTTTAAAACCCCTGTTGGCGCCCGATTAGTTACCATCAACGACACCGACGCTTTCGGGTGCCATGAATAACCCTCAATCAATATGCTAGCTACAGTCACCAATGTGGTAACTGAAACCATTTTACCATCAGCTACCTCAACCTTAATAGGATTAGTAATACATGTGGGAGTGAATTTCAGTCTATCACAGAAAAGCATGGATATAAAAGAACAATTTGCTCCTGAATCAAATAGTACACTTGCTGGTACAGAATTTATAAGAAAAGTACCAGTTATGACATCCTCGGTTTTGACAGCTTCATCAGTCGTCATTTGGAAAGCCCTGCCAGTTGCATATGGTGGATTCTTTCTTTTCTGGCCAGAAGATGAAGGCCCTCTTACATTACCCGTTCTCTGCCTACTTGCCTCAGTACATTGACCCGATCGGTGACCTTCCTTGTGGCAATTCCAACACACGTGCTTAGGAAAAGTACAATCTTTGACATCATGCCCAAACTGACCACACTTGACACATCTAGCAGTTTGCGGAGTACATGGTCCAGTATGTTTAGCCTTACAAGTATGGCACCAATTCACTTTGTTCACAATACCGCCACTTTGTTTCTTGCCTTGAGGAGATCCATGCCATTTCTTCTTCCCTTGATTCGCTGAAGAATCACCTTTGGATTTCGGTAAAGATCTTTCTTTGTTTCCCAATTCATGAGCCCCAATATCACAATCCACAGATCGGGCTAACTCAAAAGCTTGGGTAAGAGATCCCGCTAATCTCACAGTTGTTCGATAGATATGTGGCAACATCCCAACAAATGATTAATCTTAGTCTTTTCATCTGGAACCCATTGTTGCACAAACCTTAACTTTTTAGAAAATTGGGAAATAAGCTCATCCATGGTCATATCATCCGTCAATTGCATATCCATAAACTCACGTCGTATACGAGTCATATCAAAATGTGAACAATATTTCTTGCAAACCTCATTGTAGAAATCGGGCCATCTAATAGATTCCTTTTGTTGTGGTGTTAAATGTGATGTAATGGAATCCCACCAAACCATAGCTGGACCTTTCAGAAGTTGAACCGCATATGGAACTTTGATCTCATCCTCACATCGACAAACCTCAAATTTCCTTTCCACATCCCTTAACCAATCGAGTGTGACTGAAGGATTGGTTCTTCCACAATAATCAGATGGTCCACTAGATTTAAACTTTTAAAAGAACACAACTTAGGTTGATGTTGAGGTTGCTGTGATGACCGAGTTTGTTGATCTAACAAAGATTGCCGTTGTAGATCTCTGAGTTTAAGTACTTCTTCCTCTACTAGTAAAACATAATTATCTCTATCCAAATCTCCTGCTGAAAATGAGGTACCAAAATGACCTCGTCTATCAATAGGATTTTCTGGAGGAGTAACTCCTACTCTAGAGACATTATTGAGGGTATCGGTCGGAGGTTCATTTCTGCCATATCTGCAACAACACATCATCTCACAACTCGTTAATTGTTAGCACCCACATACTAACTATTTCTCCTATCATAGCTAAATCCCACTCCCTGGAATGTTTGACTAACACAAGTAGGTTTGGGATTGAACATTTAACACATGCTCAATTCACCCAAACCTAAAGCTCTGATACCAATTTAAAACACCCTACAATTTTCAAGACTATTTTTTTTTAATATATCAGAAGCGCATTAATAAAAGTACTTCTTAGATTGCATATAATATAAAATCCCAAAATGGTAATCCACAATTACATAGTTTTGAATTCAAATTACCAAATAATTACAAACCTTAAGTTAGGTGTTATTTAATCCAAAAACCTAAATGTTAAATCATTAACATCGTTATCATAATCAGAGAGAGCTGTCAAACATTCCTTCAACCCAACCTCTTGCAACCCACAAATCAAAAGCTTAACCTGCAAGAAGTATTAAGGAGGTTTTAGCACAAATCTAAGTGAATAAAACTTTACTGTCAACCTAACTTAGATTAACAAATGTTTACAACAAAGCATCATAAACAAATACTTCAAAGAGGATCGGTGGTCCTTGAGGTACCCTCAAGCCGCGGTGGCCCCCAAGAAACACTTGTAACCAACTGAAGGCCAAGACAGTGGTTTAACCAATGGTTGGCAACTATTACTTCATACAACATAAGTTCAATAAACAACACATGTACAAGTACTTATATTGTCCAAGTAATAGTAGCCAACCCAATCCATGTTGACCTCTGAATAAGCACACAATACATAATCATCGTGGTAATATGTTTAACATAAACAATAAATGTATATTATATACAAATAAACCAGGTTTACCCGTTGTAACCATGTTGTTACAACTAATTTAGATTGATAGTCAAAGATCCACTCACCCTTGTCGATCACAGTCTCCACTCAAAGATCTTATTTTATTGAGCCTTCGGTTTATCTGAGAACACAATCAAAACCCGAATTAGCTTCTCATATTATGATTCATAGTATTCTATTCAAGTGTATAATGTCAAATAAACACATATAATATATATTCAATACTATTTAAATAACACAAGTACATAAGTCATAAGTTATCAAATTCATCAAGTTATAACATGCAAACGCGATCGGGGAATGAGTGAGCTGGATCGTGTTCCATAGTTCAAAACTATTCTGTTACTGATTTTAACTATCAAACGCGATCCAACATGAAGTTCGGGATTGCGTTCTCAAGAACAAAGTTGAACTAACCCATAATTACACTGACCAACGCGATCCGGGTAAAGGGGCTGGATCGCGTTTCAAAGAACAAATTGTTCTGTGATCAAAATACTCATAGCAACGCGATCTGGGCAAGAGTGATGGATCGCGTTCCCACGTTATACAGCAGAAGTTTAGACCTGCAACTACACAGCACGAACTAAGAACCAAATTTCACCTAAATCATATACAATACACGTTTTTATCTATCAAATGACTCCAAGTATCATGAACAAATATAGTGCAACAACAAACAACATCATCAAGCTTCAAATTCTACACATACATAATAATTTAACTTAAATCAACCAAATTTATTCATAAACAAAAAAATGAAGCACAATTAACTTACAATTTAATTGCAAACAAATGATAATGATGAAAGTAAAGTAATTTCAGTTGTATTGATCAATTTAACATCAAATTCATTTTAAGCATCAAGTTCTAACCAAAATCATCAAGAAACCTCAAGAGTTCCAAATAACTCAAACTTACAATTAAAAAGAGGAGATAGATGAACAAGATGAAGGAGATGATGGTGAATTCAGTTGCATACACAAATCACAGCTTCAAAATGATTGATTGATGTTATCTTCCTTGATTTCTATTGAGTTCTAAGTGTCAATTTGAGAGAGTTTGGTTACATGCAATTTCTTGTAAATGTGGAAATAGGTATCGGCCTCACCAACTAACTCTTAAGAGGTGGTGTAACTTTTATTCCATTCTAAACCTATTGTCTGGAACCTAAAAACCATTTGCGAGAATAATTCTTTTATTTAACCGATATCTATAGTAATTTAAAGCAAGTAATAATTTATTAAGCACAATAAATTATTTAACCAATTGACCTATTTATTTAAATTACTTAAATAATATCAATAATTTCTAAATACAATTAAATAATCAAATAAAATAAGGAAATTACCATATATCTCCTAGGCCCAAAACGAGGATGTTACAATCAGAGGCATTACCTTGTGATTAATTCTTCGACGCCGCATTGGACAACGACGGGAGTGGTGTATCGCGGAGGATGCAATGATTAATCGCTATTTCTGCTCATGAATCTTTCGCTCAACAAACCTTTGAATCCTTGCCATACCGTTTGGTATTCTTGCGTTGCCGACAATTTTTTGATGCCGGATCAAGAACGTATTTGGAGTTTGAGAAGGGAAAGGTTTTGCGGTTCCTGCGTCGTTTTATTTTTTGTTCCTGGTATCTGCGTCTTATTATTTTTGAGAAGGGAAAGGTTTTAATTGAGCCCTAGCCATTTAACCATAGAGATTAAGATTAGCTAATCACAATGTTTAGATAAATCAATGGCTGAGGTTTAAGGGGCTAATCAAATTAAGGGGGAGGATTAACTTTGGAGAGGTTAATTTGTAGGTGATTAATTAATATAATCCTTCTTTTAATAGATAAGAAAGAAAAGATGTTGATTTAGATACTTAATTTGTTTATATTTGCAACATAGGTATAAGTAAATGAAGAAAAGAACGAGAAAAGAGCTTTAAAAGATGAAAATGAAGAGAAGATTGAATAGGTATAAGTAATTGGGCTTTGAGAATGAAGAAAAACGGATTAAGAAGATTAATAGCCCAAGAGTGAAGCCTGGCCCGACTTTGGAATATTCTGGAAAGAGGACTCAACCGGCAGTTGAGGTTATCAACCGGCGGTTGAATATTTATATTAGAGTCGGTGAAAATAATAGAGTTTAACTTGAAGAGAAAGTACTCCAATCGACGGTTGAAAACTCCAACCGGCGCTTGGACTGGCAGTTTGTAAAACTATAAATAGAGGGTTCGACCAGACAATACCATATACGAATTTGAAGAGCAAAAGTCGATTGTAAGGGTTAAGGAACGACTCTAGGTCGAATTTGGAGGCTAGAAGGCTAGAAATGAGGACTTGCAACCCTAACGAAGAATAATCCAGTTTGTTGGTTCGATTCTAGATCTTTTACTTATGTTTATATTTAGATCTTGATTTCTTATTATTGGATATTGATTATTCTTTACCCTATTTGTTTAAATGAATAATGTTATATGATAATTTGATTATATGTTTATGTTGATTGATTTTATGAATGTTGTTAAGGTTATATCTATATTGATTATATGATTATGAGATTCATATGGAAGTGAGTACTTGTATGAGTTGATTAATAATTTAGGTTTATGTTTTGAATATAACTTAAATACCCTGACTGCGTGATAGGTTATAATTATTATTGGACTAAACTATAATTGATTAGATTATAATATTCGAGACCCCGAAGTAAGTTAACCATAATATACGTTGAAGAGCTTCATAAAGGATACTTAAACCCGACCATAGGAGGCTATCCAGGATACTTAAACCCGACCAAGGTGGATATCCACTTTTATATTTCAACATAGAATCAATTAGCTGACAAAAGTAAACATATAAGAGGATTTGAATATAACATGACTATTTTAGATAAAATATATCTCTGATCTACCTAATTTACCTTAGTTGTTGAATAGTCCCAATTATAACCAATAATAACTTAATAGCAACAAACTTTGAATTATTATTAAGAAGTTGCGGAATAACACTTAATAATAATCAGAAGATCAAGAATTAATTAAATAAGAAAAACAAACTTAACGAACACATATTTAATAACCAAAGCTTCAATCTTATTAATGAATAAGACGAATACATGAAATCGTATTAGGGTTTACACCTTGAAGCTGCACTAATATTTTCGATTACCTAATTCAGGTTCTAAGGATCTCTATTTATAGATCATAGAATCTTGTACAACTCATCCTACTATTACGGAATTGGATAACTTCCACAACCGACTCATAATTATCACAAAATCATAAACAGTTATAACTACCACTTTTACTCTTTCAGTTGAAACTAAACTTCCTCCAGTGGTAACTGTTTCAATTGCGATATATGACTAAATACAAATATATAATTAGTGTTACTCACTAAATTACATAAACAGTTATAATTACATACTCAGTGATAACAACTTATCTTCTCTTCAGTTTCTTCATTCAGTTGTAACTCTCTGAAGACAGTGTTAACTGTAACACTAACAATTTTAATCACTTATACTTTTCTAGTCTTCTATGAATTAGTGACAATTCAAACCCAAACATTTTTGACATAACAATCTCCCCCTAAACTTAATATGTCCTTCACATCATTAAGTTTCTTCAATTCTCCACTGTTTGCTCTGGAAGACGTTTTCAAAACTTAATCCTTTTTCTTCTTTCCATGTCTCAACTTTTCAAGCTGTCCCTTCTTGAAATAATCTGTATTTTTAAGCATAGCATATTATTTTCCATATATCAACTTATTTAAAGTGAAAATAATAATAATAATAATAATAATAATTGAGATTTCGTTACACCAAAAAGTGTGACGATATGCATATAGTCACACTTGATTTTTTAACGTAGGTGTGACGAAAGGTCGAGTGACCATAGGGTACATTCGGTGACATTAGCGAGTTAGTGGCCGTATCCATTTATGTGACACCCGTCAAATTAGGACTAGTAATTAGTGCCTAATCAAGTATAATACATGTAATTAGTTTTGTGTTAGGCTAATTAATGTATCAGAATATATATTGATTAATATATACAAATATACAATTGATTAAATCGTACGCTCTTTAAATCGAATGTAATTCGGTTCAATTAAATACGGACGTTGGTGAACAACTTTATTAAATAATATAACATTATTTAATAACGTTATTATATCCAAAAATATTATTTTGATGATATTTTCTAATTATTTCGTATCATACAAATAAATGCCTACGCGACTTAAAACATTAAATGCGCAAAAAAATCGAAATAAAGCTAAGTTATATATGCTTTATAGCTCAAATATAAAGTATTTGGCGAAATACTTCAATAAGAAAACTGAATAATTATTTATATTTTAAAACTTACATTTCAACACATATAAAAATAACTAAACGTTTAAACGATCGGGAAAAATGAACACCGCACGGAGCACAATTGCGGAGACTGAGAATGGGGCTTTCATGAAAACCCCACCACCTCTTCTCACTTTTCTTTCTCTCTCCTTCCTCTTTTTCTCTCAAACTACCATCACACCACCACCTCACTAAATCACCAATTACTATCACGAAACGACATCGGATCACCTCACCCGTTTGGAAGAAAAGAACCACCGCATCACGATCTACATTCTCATCTTTTCGGTTTCTCCTCGCGCAAAATTGTAAGTTTCGACAAAATCCCGAAACTCACCGATTTCACTTATTTTTACATGTTTACGGTTTGTCTAAGCTTGAAATGTCCAAATATGGGTTGAGTAAAAGAATCGGACCAAACGGTCGCCGGAAAACATGTTTTTGGCTCAAATTCCTGCCAACAGCTCGTTGTGTCGCAGAGGCTCCAGGCCACCTGCGACACAAGCCCTTATGTCGCTAAACCCCCACTTATGTTGCATATAGCGACACAAGTGACTATGTCGCAAACCCTTCGGATGTCGCATTTAGCGACACAAAACACTATGTCGCAAAACCTATTTCCGTCGCATATAGAGACACAACATTTTATGTTGCATAAATTGCGGATGTCGCACTTAGCGACACAAGCCCTTATGTCGCAGATATGATCTGCGACACAATAGACTATGTTGCACCTAGCGACACAAGCCTTATGTCGCACGTAGTGTCACAAGAAACAGAACCAAGAAAACACAGATTTTACTAAGTGTCGAGACCTAAAATTTTATCACTTGATTTCACCCAAATTCAAGTCCAGGTGCGTTTTTCACCAAAGCAATATAGAAGAAATAAAAATTTATTAGTGGCATATATATATATATATATGTATATATTTAATTAATTAATTAATTATATTGTAAGTTTAATAGTGGTATATGGGATATTGGTAATATATCCCATTATTAAACTTAGGATAATGTCATATATTTAAAATGACGAATTAATTTAATCCTAAGTTTAAGACTGTCATATTAGATATTGGTAATATATACCATTATTAAACTTAGGATAATATCATATATTCCAAATGATGAATTAATTTTATCTTAACTTTAATAGTGACATGTGTAATAACGGTAATCAAGGTTGTCAAGATCGGGATCCTACGTAGGATCGTTTTTGCCTTTGCAAGATCGGGATCGTAGATCCTACCAAAATATGATTGAACCAAAGTTGGAGAGCATATTACATATGAAAATTCTTAATCGTCGTTTTAGAGGTTCTAGATTTTTTCAAAGGTTAATTTGATAATAAAGTGGGAAATTCAACTTGAAAACAAGTGTATGGTAAGTTTTGAGATAAGATTTGGACTACTTATGGGCCTTACAAGTCCAATTGTAAAAAATAAATAAATAAAGTAGACCATTTGTAGGATCGAATCGTTTAACGATCCTACGATCTTATGATCAATCCTACGATCCTACTCCGATCCTACCTCCTGACTAATCCTACTCCGATCCTGCACGTTTTCCTTTGGTAGGATCGTACGATCTAGATTGCGATCTTAACAACCTTGATGGTAATGTCATATATCATATATTTCATTATTAAACTTACAATAATGTCATATATTCCAAAATGATGAATTAATTTTATCATAAGTTTAATTGTGACATATGTGATATTGGTAATGTCATATCATATATTCCATTATTAAACTTAGGATAATGTCATATATTCCATAATTATAAATTAATTTTATCCTAAGTTTAATAGTGGCATATGTGATATTGGTAATGTCATATATGATATATTTCATTATTAAACTTAGGATAATGTCATATATTTTAAAATGATAAATTAATTTTATCTTAAGTTTAATAGTGGCATATGTAATATTGGTAATGTCATAAATCATATATTTCATTATTTAATTTAGGATAATGTCATATATTCCAAAATGATGAATTAATTTTATCCTAAGTTTAATAGTGGAATATGTGATATTGGTAATGTCATATATCATATATTTCATTATTTGACTTAGGATAATGTCATATATTCCAAAATGATAAATTAATTTTATCCTAAGTTTAGTAGTGACATATGTGATATTGGTAATGTCATATATCATATATTTCACTATTAAACTTAGGATAATGTCATAATCATAAGTTTATTAGTGACATATGTGATATTGGTAATGTTATCTATCATGTATTATATTATTAAACTTAGGATAATGTCAAATATGCCTAAATGATGAATTAATTTTATCCTAAGTTTAATAGTGACATATGTAATTTTGGTAATGTCATATATCATATATCTCGACCCCAATTAGGGGCCAGCCCCTTGGACCCCGCCAGGGGTTGCCACCCCTGGGACCCCGCTAACCAGGGGCGCTGCCCCCGGACCCTCGTTACTTAAAGTTATAAATACTTTTAAGTATAACACCTTTCAAAAATCAAAATAATAATGTGAGATTATTATTGCAAATAAATCACCAACGAGCCGTACACGTTTTCAAAACCCAATCGAATCAACCAAGTGGTAATAACTTGGACAAGTTAATCAACCAAATCATAGTAATTTGGACATCATATTTGAACAAACAACTACAAAGGTAGTCTTTTAAGATACCTACAATTAATAACCATCGCGCGTATTGGTCGCCCTCAGGTTACTAGTCTTCGGACATCAATTCGCAGCTAATCAATTCAAGTTTATTTAAATAAACACTCAAGGCTCAGGTGAGTCTCATAGCCCCTATTTTACGGTTTTCTTCAGGGGTGTGATTATATTTCTCGTTTTGTTTTACAATATGAACGCAAGTACTATACAAATCTAATACTACATGAGTTTTTTTCACTAATCATTTCAAAGCCCTCCACAACATAGTTTGGTAATACATCTGTAGCGTGAATGTTAGTATATGATATCATATAGGATTGACAATCCTCGTCTGGGTTAGCACGCACTAACTGGTCAAACGGACGTATTAGCATTTGGGAAGACGAGTGTAGATTAGGCACTCGTAGGAGGTGACTCAGTTAGGTTTCCTTAATTGGACCTAACGCTCGTGTTAAGCTCAGACTATGTGCTCATGGCTGTATAACTTTTATTTTACTTAATTGCATTTTAAATTCAATTAAATCTTGCTGTTCATACAAATATGTGTTGACATACAAACATGTGAGCTCACCAGCATTTCGCTGACCCCTTTTAGCATGTATCATAGGTACTCAGCAGTAGGTTGGCTGCCCAAACAGGAATCATTAGCTCGAGTCTGCATTCAAGTAAATCAGAGA
Source organism: Pseudognaphalium luteoalbum (assembly GCA_963422505.1). Lineage (NCBI taxonomy): Eukaryota > Viridiplantae > Streptophyta > Magnoliopsida > Asterales > Asteraceae > Pseudognaphalium > Pseudognaphalium luteoalbum. The sequence continues at coordinate 45,546,303 of OY730193.1, read as the reverse complement.
TTTAATTGCATTATTATATTTTGTATAGATTAATTATGTAATGTAAATCTCTCAATTTCAAGTAACTGAGTTGATGTAAACAGTATTTTGATGTAAACTTTGGTTTTTATCAATACAATGTAAAACGACGCATTTAGTGGTCGTTCATTATATCTTATGTGTTGTGTATATTGATTAGTCACGCCCTGACCCGATTCGCTTCCGCAACCCGAATTTGGGGGTGCGAAAATTTAAAAAAGGTAACCAAAACAATAAAATGTGTGACCATATGCTCTTTAAAATCAAGTAAAAGTGTATTTTGTGTGACTATTGTTCATCCAATGGCCACTTGAATTGTATGTTTGTGTGACGTTTTGCAACATTTAGTCACACAATGATTATTTTATTTTGGGTTTTGGTTACATCAAATTAAGCCAAAAGTGACCAAAAGAATTAATAAGTGTGACCATATGCTCTTTAAAATCAAGTAAACTTGTATTTTGTATTACCATATGCTCTTTAAAGTCAAGTAAACATGTATTTTGTGTGACTATTGTACATCAAATGGCCACTTAACTTCTATGTTTGTGTGGCATTTTCTAACATTTTGTTACACAATGAGTGTTTTATTTTGGGATTTGATCACATAAAATTAAAGCCAAAAGTGGTCATATGTGTTAATAAATGCATATGCTCTTTAAAGTCCAGTAAACGTGTATTTTGTGTGACTATTGTTCATCAAATTGCCACTTGAATTGTATGTTTGTGTGACGTTTTGCAACATTTAGTCACACAACGATTCTTTTATTTTGGGATTTGGTTACATAAAATTAAGCCAAAAGTGACCAAAAGTGTTAATAAGTGTGACCATATGCTCTTTATAAAATGAGAATTTTCTCATTGTAGCGGTTGCAAAACTTTATAAAATGATGACAACAAGATTTCTATTGCCCGCGCGATGCGACGGGTTTTAGAAATTGGTATTTTTTACATAAATATTAAACCTTAAATTTGGTTTTGGTTCTTTTAACCTTAATGAAATGGTTACGAACTTATACTTTTTAGGGAGTGATTCGTACACCACCTATTTTTAGCCATACATCACTAAATATGTTTTACATTATTGTACGGTACAATATTTTATAGAATGTTAGTGGTGTACGAATCATTGCTCATACTTTTTTGTAATTGTAAATTACTAATAAGTTTTAGAATACCAATGATATAACTATCTAAATAGCAATAACATAATAAGAAAACATTGATGATAGTTATTCAAGTTAAATTTACCGTAGGAAAAGAAATAACTATGAATATAATATTTCGTAACTTTATTAATATTGTCTTTTTTTCTAACTTATATATATTACTATCAGAGTTAATCGATTTTTTAAATTGATGAAATTAAAACACAAAATATAACATCAAGTGGTAGTACAATATACTTATTGATTGATTTTTACCTTCATCATATATATATATATATATATATAATTTATTCGTTTGAAAAACAAAACGTAAGAATTTAATAATAAGTATTAAGATAGCTAATAGCATGATAAAATAATAATAGTAAATATAAGTTATATTCTGATATTATCTCACTTTTATACAACTTTAAAAAAGTTTAGATGAATATTCAAAATAATAGAATTAAACAATATCACTTTATGGCTTAAACTCATGTAGCCCATATAGAATTTAAATATATTAATAAAAAGAAACAATGTAATACTAAAGGCTTAAACTCATGTAACCCATAAAAAATAAATTATCATCTAATATCAATTCATCAAATTAAAACTATCTTATGATAATATGTTTTGGATCAAAATATATATACAAATTAATATGTCACAAAAGACAAAAGTAGTAAACATTCATAACAGTTTATTAGTTGACATTAAAGGGTAAAGATAAAAAAAAAAAAGTTACTATTCATAGTATGTCTCAATTGATATTAAGGGGAAATAGATTTTTATTACCTACATTTAATTGACATAAAGGAAAAAATTTAGGAGGCTCCATGTAAAAATTTGAAATAGTTGGAATGAAAATACAAAAGGGAAAAAACTTGAGGGGGCTGCATGTAAAAATTTGAAATAATTAGAATGAAAATAAGGAAGTAGGAATTGAACTCCAGACCTTTCAAAAGGTTAAACACACTGAAACCACCAAACCAAGACTCCACTTTTGTTAAAGTTTTGAAAACATATTATATTTGTTGTTATATAAGTTGCCTAATAAGACAAAAGTTTTCTATTCATAGAGGTTCTCAATTGATATTAGTAGGTAATATATATATATATATATATATATATATATATATATATATATATGGTAAGGTTCCAATAAGAACACTTCATAAATGCATAATTAGCCAACAAAATCATTAAATTCACCCTCATACATCTCAAATATATGTAGAAAAATTGAGTAGAATAGATGCGAAGTTTCAGAAATACACAAAAATTGAAAAAACGATTGATGCACAATTATAGAGATAATCGTGCATCAATCGTTTTTTTCGATTTTTGTGCATTTTTACAAGTGTGTATTATTTTTCTTTGCATATTTGTGATGTATGACTGTGAATCTAATGATTTTTTTTGGCTAGTTGTGCATTTATGAGGTGTTCTCACCGTTCTTATTTTTGAAGTGTTCTCATTTGATCCAAACTCTCTCTCTCTCTCTCTCTCTATATATATATATATATACATATATATATATTTAATTAATTAATTATATTGTAAGTTTAATTGTGACATATGTGATATTGGTGATATATTCCATTATTAAACTTAGGATAATGTCATATATTTAAAATGACGAATTAATTTAATCCTAAGTTTAATACTGTCATATTAGATATTGGTAATATATACCATTATTAAACTTAGGATAATATAATATATTCCAAATGATGAATCAATTTTATCTTAACTTTAATAGTGACAAATGTAATAATGGTAATCAAGGTTGTCAAGATCGGGATCCTACGTAGGATCGTTTTTGCCTTTGCAAGATCGGGATCGTAGATCCCATCAAAATATGATTGGACCAAAGTTTGAGAGCATATTACATATGAAAATTCTTAATCGTTGTTTTAGAGGTTCTAGATTTTTTCATAGGTTAATTTGATAATAAAGTGGGAAATTCAACTTGAAAACAAATGTATGGTAAGTTTTGTGATAAGATTTGGACTACTTATGGGCCTTACAAGTCCAATTGTAAAAAATAAATAAAAAAATTAGACCATTTGTAGGATCGAATCGTTCAACGATCCTACGATCTTACGATCGATCCTACGATCTTACTCCGATCCTACCTCCTGACTAATCCTACTCCGATCTTGCACGTTTTCCTTTGGTAGGATCGTACGATTAAGATCGCGATCTTAACAACCTTGATGGTAATGTCATATATCATATATTTCATTATTAAACTTAGAATAATGTCATATATTCCAAAATGATGAATTAATTTTATCATAAGTTAATTGTGACATATGTGATATTGGTAATGTCAAATCATATATTCCATTATTAAACTTTGGATATTGTCATATATTCCATAATTATGAATTAATTTTATCCTAAGTTTAATAGTGGCATATGTGATATTGGTAATGTCATATATGATATATTTTTCATTATTAAACTTAGGATAATGTCATATATTTCAAATTGATAAATTAATTTTTTCTTAAGTTTAATAGTGACATATGTCATATTGGTAATATCATATATCATATATTTCATTATTTAACTTAGGATAATGTCATATATTCCAAAATAATGAATTAATTTTATCCTAAGTTTAATAGTGGCATATGTGATATTGGTAATGTCATGTATCATATATTTCATTATTTGACTTATGATAATGTCATATATTCCAAAATGATAAATTAATTCTATCCTAAGTTTAATAGTGACATATGTGATATTGGTAATGTCATATATCATATATTTCACTATTAAACTTAGGATAATGTCATAATCATAAGTTTATTAGAGACATATATGATATTGCTAATGTTATCTATCATGTATTATATTATTAAACTTAGGATAATGTCATATATGCCTAAATGATGAATTAGTTTTATCCTAAATTTAATAGTGACATGTAATTTTGGTAATTTCATATATCATATATCTCATTATTAAACTTAGGATAAATAGAATAAATTATGAACCATTGGATGCATCATTGATCGGATTAGACTTTAAAAGTGGTCAAAACATATAAAATGTCACTCAATGACAAAATAGATATTTGTGATGTACAATTAACACCATTTTTCAGTGTAGTTCTCATTTTGTACGGTAAAAACTTTTAATGTACAATTTTGATGGATTTATCAAATATGCTCGTTAAAATACACCATTGTTTTTCACTAATCCTTCAAACTTATTCATTACTTACATGTACGGTACAAACTTTTATCGCACAATTTTTATGAATTATAAATCATCAATCCATTCTATTTTCATGACTTGATCAATTTATTTGACCATTGACTTTGACCTTGGGCCCACCGGTTTGGACTTCCTTTTTCTGCTCACGTGGCCTCTGCAAACAAGAGCATCAATATTCATCATTTTTTATTATTTATTAGCTTGGCCCAATTTCTTCTTTGGTCCAACTCGTACACTCCAATAAATCTTCAATCAAATTCATTTTCTTTCGCGAAATCCATTTAAATCATCGAACTCAACTATTCGCCAACTTTATTCATTTCTTGAACATTTTCTTGTCCCAACTCATTTATATACCTAATTGCAAATATTAACCAAATTAGTATCTATTATCAAATAAATGCAATATAAATATAATACAAATCAAAGAATGTTATAAACTAAATATAACATTATTTAATGTTATCAAATTATCCCCACACTTAACTTCTACTTGTCCTCAAATAGACTAAAATTAAACTGCTAAATATAATTATACATCACTAATCCAAATATGATTTCTTAAAAGTATAAAATTAATATTTAAAAATTAAAATAAGGGATAAAGTTTCTTTATTATTATTCACGTAATATATAGCTCATCAATGATTACTAATATTATTGTCCATTTAAACAATCTATACTTATATTTCTGAAAACACTTTATTGTTAGTATGTATATTACTTATGATTTCCACATATGATATACCCCTAAAATTTAGTCATGCACTTTACTTTATATTTAAAATAAGTATACAAATATCATTTTTAAGAATCAAGACATTGGTGACAGGTCTGCATTTACATGCAGCAGTGTTGGTGCATTTTATGTGTCAGTCACTTGGTCAACGTTTGTACTTATGAAAGTCAATTAGTCTTAGTATGTGATGTGATTAGTGTGTATATTTGAGTGTGTAAACGAAATGTAATTATTGAATATACAAGTTAATGTTCATGTGACACAGAGCCTGTGTCGCAATAGCACACAAAGGCTGTGTCGCAGGGTCGGCTGGACAGCTATAAATAGAGGAGTTAGAATCTATTTATGGGTTGATCAAACCCTAGAGTGTGTGAGGCGTAGAGGCAGAGAGAGGGAGGAGAGACTGAGTTTGTGTTTGTAATCTTGTTCTTCAATTATTAATACATACACAAGATTATAGATATCTTGCTTGTTAATTGATTAAACGTTCAATACTCGTTTGTTTGGATTTCGCACTTTCAATCGAGTTAACGATCTGATTAGGTCCGGTACGGGCACCTACAAATGGTATCAGAGCCGTGAATCAGTTATTCAACGGTTTCGGATCGTGATTTGAACGTTTCCGGTTTGATTCTTATTCCTCATAAAGATATTAGATTGTGTCTGTAAACAACAAGGGAAATGATAGTACATTAGGGTACATTCACAAAATGGAAATTTTAAGGTTTATCCTTGATGTATCATTAGGTTTATCTATCATACTTACCACAGCTTTTATAACCATTAGCTTCATCATATGATGTACTGGTAGGTATGATACACACTAGTCTTTGAGCTATTAAAAGGTAACACTAATACATGTCTATTATCTTGTGGTAACCCTGTGATGTATGACTAAATGTCTTAATCCCTTAATATAGCTTGGCATACTTCTATTTTAGTTTTTAATATGTAATCATTTGGGGGTATACACTGATTGTTTCCTCTGTTGTACGTAAGTACATACCTGGTCTCAATTAGTATATACTTAAAAGTTAAGCAAACACAAGTCAATGAACTTGAAAAAGTCTTAAATCACAAGATACCTAACAAGGTCGCCAAAATGGTTTGACCAAGTCTGGTTTTGCTTACACCTGAATCAAGTTATATCACTTTGTTGTACGTCTGTACAAACCTGTCACCGCTGACTTGATTTTTAAAAATGATTTTGTTATATTCTTTCTATAAATGGAAGTATGGTCTATGTCGTAAGCTAAGATGTATATCTATGGTGGGGACCACGGAGAATATACATACGAATAATAATAAATTAGCTCCTAGATGTGAGTGTAATATGTTTAAGAGGACATATATACTGATAATCGTTTTGAAATAATTATTATAAAATGTGTTTTTAGCATGCCAAGTAAATTTAAAGTGGACAAATATACTGATGATCAAAATAACACTTACTATTCCTAATAATTGCATGTTATTTCGATATGATCCCTAACCAGACTCAATCAACTCCGTCACAAAAAAGAATGTGTTAATTTTGTATTTGTAATTTTGCGTTAATTCTATGTTAATTTATTTTATCTTATTTTTAGTTTTATTTTGTGTTATAACCAAGTTACAGTTGCCTTCAAATTTGAGTACCAAAATCAAAACGCAAATGATCGACAAAATCTCAAAATTTACAAAATTTTTCACTAAATGACTTTATGCGTCACTCCCTGAGTGACGCCCTTAGTGACGCTCCAAGAGACACATTAAGTGACGGGTCAAGTGACGCGTATTAGGGTTTCGGTATAAATACCCCTCAAACCGACACTCCTAATTACCACATACACTATTCAATACCCGACACTTACTCTGACATAGCGTCACTTACGATCGTGATAGCGTCACTTACACTGTGAGAGGTTTTTCGATTTGTTCGTGGATCTTTGCGGTTTTTCTTGGCAATCGGATCACATACTCTTGTTCATCTCACGTTTATGCATCCATTGGTATAACTTTTAACCACTTTCATTAAGTATTCGTTGTTTACTCGCATATTAGGGTTACGGGTTTTAGGGTTATACGGAATCACTCGAATTGGGGATTTGTTTGATTATGTTTGGTGTCAATATTTGGTGTGTTTTGAAAGTTTTAATAATACGCATCTTTTGGTAACAACGTTTTGCAAAAAGCCCAATTTTCGTTCGATGTGATTCCTGGGTTTGAACAGTGACGCGATGATCTTCATCGTTGCGTCACTTCTTGCGTCACTTCTTGCGTCACTTCAAGTAAGTGACGCTATTTGGTAATTTGGCAAGCTTTCCGTCACTTATACCATCACTCTCCTGAGTGACGCATTTCTATACGTCACTCCCTCAAGTGACTCCCTTAGTGACGCTTATGTTTTTACAGTCAGTTAGACCGTCACTTGTCTAAGTGACGCCTTTCTATGTGTCACTTCTTCAAGTTACTCTCCTAGTGACGCCTAGGTCTATACCGTCACTCCTCTGAGTGATGCTTTGCTATGCGTCACTTCGTTTAGTGACTCTGTTAGTGATGCATCTATTTTACCGTCACTAGGTTAAATGACACTCTCTTTTATACCGACACTTCCTAAGTGTCGTACCTAATGACACATACTTTGGCAACGTCACTTACACCAGTGACGCCCTGATAGCGTCACTTACCCCAAGTGACACTATATTTGATTTCTGATTTTCAGACATTGTTTCATGCGACACTCCTTGAGTGTCGGTAGTGTTTATGCGTATAATCAGAATTTTTAATTTATTTGAATACTTGAGCTTATTCTGTAACGATGTTTCTGGTTATTTATTATGTATTTTAGCTTACAAATGGCAGCTCTTCAAGATTATTATCGTCGCACGAATACTCGCCACAATATTGTTGCGTTTCTGGATTCAACGCACAAAAATTTGATTCCTCTTAGGCCGATGAACAACTTTCTCAGACGATCCAGGATTGATCATGCTATCACAGCCGCTACTCCAGTATATATGAATCAAATTGAGGATTTCTATGATCACGCACTTATCAGAACTGAGAACGATGTACCGATAATCGTTTTGACTATGTTTAGACAAGAGGTTGAGATTACCCAGGATTCAGTTCGTCGGGTACTACAACTTGTTGATACACCCAATATTCCAACTCAGTTTGAAACCACTTTCATACTTGGTGGTCTTCACAGAATGGGCTATCCGGAGGAACAATTTTCGGATTTCAGGAAACAGTATCTATGTCGGGTTTGGCGGTTTTTGTGCCACATTATTATAGTTTGTTTATCTCCAAGGAAAGGAGGATACGATGCTGCAAGTTATTACACTCTGTCTTTGATGTTGACTTTGATTTACAACAAGCCATACAACTTCAGTGGATACATTTTTGGGAATATGGTCGAGAATATTAGGGCAAGCAAGGATAAATGGCTGCAATATCCACGTTTTCTGCAGCTGATTTTGAATGATATGAACTTGGGAATTGCTCCTGACCAGCGATCGTTGTTGATCCCAACGCCGATGCTTTTGAGGGTATTCAGTGATTGCAAGCAGCCGCCTAAGGATTATGAGGTATTAGCGGACGTGAGCTATTTGGGCACATAGTCAATGAAAACTATGTTGCGCCGCCGAATGATGGGGTTGAGGACGTTGTTATTCCCCCGGTTAATGAAGATGATTTGGTTGATAATGAAGTAGCTCAGGATTTAAATGATATTGAGAATATTGAGCACGTGGAGGCAGAGGATTCTGATGGTGGACCCACACCACCTGATTCTGAGGGTAATGTGCCACCTCATGATGTTTTGGATGGTATTCAAATTGTTGATCCTCGACGCTTTAAGCGTATTTTGCGTAGGATATCTGAAGGGCGGGTTCACGTGCCAAGGAATCCAGGAAAGCGACCATCTGGGTCTACTCCCTCATATGCTGACCTGCTGCAAAGAAGACGCTTGAGAACAAGGGTTGTGATTCAAGAACCTGGTCATCAACCACCACAACAACCACAACAACCACCTCCTGCATCTCTTCATCAGATTCTTGCTCAGATTGAGCTGATGAATAAATGTTTTGCCGATCAAGCTGCGGTTATTGAAGCTCAGTCTGGGAAGATAAAAGAGTTAGAGCTCAAGGCGGCAAAGGTTGATGATTTACAGCCTCAGGTGAAGGATCTCGAGTCTAGGTTGGTAGAAATGGAGTTTATTACTCTTGTTTCGGGGGAGGATGGTCATCGTACCTTGGAAACAAATTTAACACCTCCCCCAGAATCCGAAAATGTACAAGATTCTGCAATTAATGAAAATATCACTTTGGATTATTTCGTTGAGGTTCAGGGACAACCAAGACCAATAGCTGTAGATTACTCATGTGTAGATCTTACGTTTCTACAACGAATGATGAATGAGAATACTTTGATGCCTGAGGAAGAAATTGTTAATGATTCAATGGTAGAGGATTTAAACTTTGAAGGAAATGATGATGTTGAAGCTGAGGGAGAGGAGCTGCAAAGTGATGAGTGTTTTGATGAGGCTCCTATTATCGAATCTGATTCCTCAGAGTATGAAGCAGAAGCAGAAACCATTGAGCCTTCAGCCTCTACTGCAGAACATTCAACGTCAAAACCTCAGTTAGTATTCAAACCGATAATTGAGGTACCTTTTACGTGCAAACACTACAAAGTCAGAACTGATTACACGGGTTTGATCAAGAGTTGGAAGTTTGATGAAAATAACTCAGTGTTATTGATTGAGCGAAGTGATGGGATTCAGTACTTCAATCTCAAGTATTATCGAATAAGTACGTTGCCTAAGTGTGAACTTTAGAGATTATCTCAAATACCTTTGATTAATCGCTCTCAAGATTCAAGAGCGGATTTTTTTCAGGTTATCATACGTCGTGAGATGAACACCAAGAAATATAATTTGATTAAACCGATGCTTGGTATGAGATACAATTTCAAGAAAAAGTTGAAACCTGTTACTCGGAAACCAATTGTAAAGATGATCTATCCACCAGCAAACTGCTTAAAGAAGATTCCTTTAGAGATCATTCCTTTGGACTTTCTTAGAAGATTGCTGTATTAGGAATATGACAATATTACAGGTGAAGCTGTGCTTGTTTTTATACCTGATTCAGAATCGCCAACGGATCCAGAACCTTCAATCGATGTTGATTCCACAAGTGATTTGGGATCAGGAGAGAAGACCTCTTGGGAGGTTTCAAAACCCAAGAAAAGGTCAACATGGGGATTGAAAAGAAATAAAGTTTGCATTTTTGATCCTTTGAGTTTAATAAATCTTTCGGAACAAGACATGAAGAAGCTGCATGAGAATAAGATGCAATTCAAGGCTAGAGACAGAAATGAAGCTATCAAGTTTAAGAAGATTGTGGATATTTGTGTAGCTAATGGGATACATGCTGGTGGTGTATTCTCAACTGGCTGGAAATGACACGGGGGAGTTTGTTGGTACATTTAGTGTGTCAGTCAGTTGGTCTATTGAGTTGTAAGTGTCGTTAGTTAATTGTAATAGAAAAGTAAGTTTTCTACTTAGCGACACTTATTATTTGGTCTAGGCGACATTTGCCTTAGTGTCGCATAGCGACACTTAGGTGAGTGACGCATGAAGGCGGCCACATGCGACACTAGACAAGTGATGCACGTTTGCCAAATTCTGTTTAGTATAAATACAAACCTACGGGTTTCAGGATAGGGTTGACAAAACCCGAGCACCATTTGTCGAAATAGCACTCCTGTAATCAAGCTAATACGTTACGTTCATCAATACAAAGTCATATTATTGATATATACGTGTTTCGATTTGTGTTTACATATATTTAGTGTGATTATTTGTTTCCGCCATTCAATCATTGTTATCAATCACTTAAATCCACAACAAGGGGCACTCACAAAAATAGCGACATAACTTGATTCAGGTAAAGCAATTTCAAAATCAAACCAGCGGTGACAGGTCTGTACAGCCGTACAACAAAGCGACATAGTTTGATTAATCTTAATTTAATTTGAAAGATTTTTCTTTCTTTTGCTTTATTTTAAGAATACTAATTAGAGACCACGTCTGTACTTACATACAACAGAGGAAACAATTAGTAAACACCCAAATATTTTCATATAAATACCAAGAATATAAAATATTGCATGCTAAATCAAGGAATTAAGTCTTTTTGTCATACATCATAGTGTTTATCACAAAGTAATATACAAGTTTAAATTTAGCTTCTTAAAATTCAGAAATTTTCATATAGATTGCCTATCAGTACATCATATAATGACACTATACATTACTTGTTCTTATTTTCAAATTATATAAACAAAAAGTTTAAAACTATGCTAAAGTCTAAACTTTAAAAATAAAAACAAAATTATAATAAAGCTATTTTAATTAATAAATACTTAGTTTTAAAACTTAAAATAATACGTTTTAAAGAATACTGATAAATTTTTTTATTTATATTAAAGTTAAAAAGATACAACAAAACCTAAGGACAAGTAAACTTCTTTTCGACCCCCATCCCCACATTTAAGTTGTACAATGTCCCCATTGTACTAAATAGAATAAAAATCACAGTGAAAATCAGAGAAAAGAAGTAGAACAGTAAAACTCCCCTTATATCTCTTGAAAAGTCCAATAGCATGCGCGTACGAGTCCGTGTCAGCCAACATCATCACACAAGACAAAACCAAAAGAAAACATAACATATAAAAGAATTAAATACATAGTTCAAACAGAAAAATAAATCCTAACTCACTTTCGTAGGAACCATGATTGCATTTAGCATATGCAATAAGCCTTTAAACACCTCGGTATCCTGAGTGAACGAGTTATAGTCTCGTGAGGGTTTTCATTGAACACACCCACAAAGTTCAAACCCTTGAATTTATCAGTTCTTAGTGTAAATCACGAGTGACTCCCACTCATTTTCAACATCTTCCTCGTGGTACAACTTCAACCGGTGTCCATTCACAATAAACGACCCACCATCTGTCTTACATAACTCAACACAACCCGATGGATAACCATGTTTGACCGTATAAGGACCAGTCCAACGAGGTTTAAGCTTCGGTTGTTTTAACTTAAAACGAGACTGAAATACAAGTACCTTATCTCCAGCTTTAAACTCTTTCCTCATTTTCAACTTTCTATCATGCCAAACCTTAGTCCTCTCTTTATACAAACGCGATTTCTCATATGATTGCAATCTCAATTCATCTAACTCGTGTAATTGCAAGAACCTCTTCTCACCCGCTTCAACCAAATCCAAATTGCAGTTTTTCAACGCCCAATATGCCTTATGTTCAACTTCTACCGACAATTGACACGTCTTACCATAAAGCAACCGGTAAGGTGTCATCCCAATTGGTGTTTTCTAGGTGGTTCTAAACGCCCACAAAGCATCATCTAACTTCTTTGCCCAAACAGCTCGGTTGTCTTTAACCGTCTTCTCAAGTATTCTCTTCAAAGCTCTATTAGTATTTTCTACTTGACCACTCGTTTATGGGTGGTAGGAAGTAGAAAATCGATGATTTACCCCATACTACTTCAAAACCTTCTCTAATTGTTGATTTGCGAAATGACTCCCACGGTCACTAATCAAAACTTTAGGGATTCCAAACCAACAAAACAAACTTTTCTAGAAAATCAATCACGACCCGGGCATCGTTCTTTGGTAAAGCCTTTGCCTCCGCCCATTTGGACACATAATCCACTGCAACCAATATGTACTCACATTTATGAGATGGTGGAAACGGACCCATAAAGTCTATGCCCCATATGTCAAACACCTCACAAACTTTGATGCTTTGTTGAGGCATTTCATCTCTTTTGGAGATGTTGCCTGTACGTTGGCATGCATCACAAGTCTGACAAAGTGTTTGTGCCTCCTTAAATATGGTGGGCCAATAGAAACCCGCATCAAATACCTTCTTTGCTGTAATAGACGGTCCATAGTGCCCACCTGTTGGTCCATGGTGGCACTCATCCAAAATTCTCCTTGTTTCATCCCCGGAAATGTCGCACCCCCAAATTCGGGTTGCAGAAGAGAATCGTGTCGGGGCGCGGCTAATCAATATACACAACACAAAAGATATAATGAAAGACCACTACATGCGTCGTTTTACATTGATATTGATAAAATAAATGTTTACATCAAAATATTGTTTACATTAACTCAGTTTGAAAATGAGAGATCTAAGTACATAATTAATTTATACAAAATATAATAATGCAGCTAAAATCTCTGATTGTTTGCATGCTGACTCGAGCTAATAGATCTTGATTGAGCAGTCCAACCTACTGATGGTCACCTGTGATACATGCTAAAATTGGTCAGCGAAACGCTGGTGAGCTCACAGGTTTGTATGTCAACACATATTTGTATGAACCGCAAGATTTTATAATTGAATTTAAAATGCAATTAAGCAAAATAAAAGTTTATACAGCCATGAGCACATAGTCTGAGCTTAACTTGAGCGTCAGGTCCAATTAAGGAAACCTAATTGAGTTGACTCCTACGAGTGCCTAATCTACACTCGTCTTCCCAAATGCTAATACGTCCGTTTGACCAGTTAGTGCATGCTAACCCGGACGAGGATTGTCAATCCTATATGATATCATATACTAACATTCACGCTACAGATGTATTGCCAGACTATGCTATGGAGGGCTTTAGTGATTAGTTGAAAACAACTCATGTAGTATTTGATTGATTGGTACTTGCTTTCAACTTGTAAAATAAAACGAGCAATAATATCACACCCCTGATTGAAAAGCAGTAAAATAGGTGCCGTGAGACTCACCTGAGCCTCGAGTGTTTAACTTAATAAACTTGAATTGATTAGCGAGGAATTGATGTCCGAAGACTTGTAACCTGAGGGTGTCCAAGACACGCAATGGTTATAACATGAGTAGGCATCTCGAAAGACTGCCCTTGTAGTTGTTCGTCCAACTTAGAATGTCCAAATTACCGTGATTTGGTTGTTTGTTTAAGTGTTTGAAAATGTGTACGGCCCGCTGGTGATTGTTTGTAACAATAATCCCACATTATTATTTTGATGATTTTGAAGTGTTATACCTAAAATTAAGTTCCAATGTATTTTAGAAGTTGTGTCGCATTCGTGTTTGATGTTATATAAGTTTAACACTTTGTGTGAAAGTTTAGATGTAACACCATTACTCGTGAACCTAGGGTAAGGGCGAAGCCCGTTAATGACGGGGGTCCGGGGGCAGCGCCCCTGGTAGCGGGGTCCAAGGGGTGGCAGCCCCTGGCGGGGTCCAAGGGGCAGAGCCCCTGGCTGGGGTCGAGGTCAGCTTGGAAAATTTTTATTTCTACTAAATTGCTTTGGTGAAAAACGCATCTGGACTTGAATTTGGGTGAAATTGAGTGATAAAATTTTAGGTCTCAACACTTAGTAAAATTTGGGTTCTGTTTCATGCGACACTTATAGCGTCACTAGAGGGCATTAGGCGTCACTTGGGAAGTGACGCATGAAATGGCAGATTATGAGTAAGGGCGTCACTAACGGAAGTGACGCATACTGAGGCGTCACTAAGGTAGCTTGGGCGGCACTTAGGAAGTGTCGCATAAGATGTGAAATTCTGAGTTTAGGGCGTCACTTAGGTAAGTGACGCATAAGGTGGCGACACTTCATCAGTGACGGGTGTAAGTGTCGGTTAGGCGTCACTTAAAGGAGTGACGCATACTTGGGCATCATTAAAGCAGTGTCGGGTTATTAGTGACGGTAAAGGTCCTAGGCGTCACTAAGCAAGATACGGAGGTAAGTGTCGGGAAAAAGGGGTTTTATGCGGCACTTATGCAAGTGACGCATGATTAGGGCTTTTAGTGACAATCAATGCGTCACTTAAGTGACGCATGAAGTGACGCTATACTGCATCTTCGTTGCGACACTTAAGACTGTTAACGAATTTTTGAGCCAAAAATGAGTTTTCGGGTTTCCGTTTGGTCTGATTCTTTTACCCAACCCTTATAGGGACATTCTAAGCTTAAAGAAACCATATACATGTAAAAATAAATGAAATCGATGAGTTTCGGGAATTTGTCGGAAACTTACAAAGCGGCGAATCAAGATTCCGAAAAGATAGCGTTGTAGATCGTGATGAGGTGAACGTTTTTCTTCAAATGAGCCTTGAATTTTGAGGGCGTTTAATGGTGCTTTTTGGTGATTTTAATGAAGTGGTGGTGGTGGTTTGGTTGGAGAGAAAAAGAAAGAAAAGGAGGAGTAGAGAGAGAGAGTGATGGATGAGAATGAGGGTGGGGAGGTGATGTCCTCACCCTTTGTGGCTGATTCGGTGGGGGCCCACCGAGGTGTGGGTCTCCACTTTTAATCCCGTACATTCGCGCTCCGTGCGATGTTCATTTTCCCGATTCGTTTAAACGTTTAAATAATTTCGTGCGCGTTAATTTGTGGGTTTTAAAATACGGATAATTATTCGATATTTCACTTGAAACATTTCACCAAATACTTAAAAATTGAGTTATATAACTTAACTTGTTTCGTCTTACTTGCGCGTTTAATAATCTAATCGCGTAGCCTTTGTTTGTACGATACGGTACGAATACGAAATATTATCAAAGTAAAATTTTTGGATATGATAGCGTTATTAAATAATTTTATATTATTTAACAAAATTGTTCACCAACGTCCGTATTAATTGAACCAAATTACATTCGGTTTGAAACTTGTACGATTTAATCAAATCGCATGATTGTATATATTCAACAATATATATTACTTGATGCATTAATTAGCCTAACACAGAACTAATTACATGTATTATAACTGATTAGGCACTAATCGCTAGTCCTAATTTGGCGGATGTCACAGGAAACACATCTCCTAATCATCTCATCGGCACATACCCGAAACAAGTGTGGGTCTTTCCAAAAATAGTATTTCAAATCAGCAAAGAATTTACCCTTTTGTTGATGAGTCATGCCTTTTCTCAACCCACCTCCAACCAACTAGTTTGCAAAATTAGCATACCAAGGTGCTTCATCCTCATTCTCCACATCGTCACCTACCTGCAAAAGAAATTCCTCGGGAAAGGAATCATCAATGTCAGTATCGCCTGGCTTTTCTAGGTTTGGATTTTCCAACCTTGACAAGTGATCGGCGACAAGGTTCTCGGCCCCCTTTTTATCCTTAATCTCAATGTCAAATTCTTGCAATAAAAGAATCCAACGAATGAGACGAGGTTTAGCATCCTGTTTAGAAAACAAATACTTGAGGGCCAAGTGGTCGGTGAACACAACAGTTTTGACAATACTAAATAAGACCTAAACTTATCAAAAGCAAACACGACAATAAGGAGCTCTTTCTCAGTAGTGGTATAATTTTGTTGAGCCCCGTTAAGTGTTTTACTAGCAAAATAGATAGGCCTAAAGTGATTTCCTTCTCGATGTCCTAACACTGCACCTAAGGCGAAATCACTCGCATCACACATTAACTCGAAAGGTTGTGACCAATCGGGTGAAACCGTAATGGATGTGTTGGTCAACCTATCCTTTAAAGTCTCAAATGCCTTAACACACTCATCATCAAACACAAAGGTGACATCTTTCTCAAGCAATTTAGTCATGGGTCTAGTGATCTTAGAAAAGTCTTTGATAAACCTACGATAGAAACCCGCACGACCCAAGAAACTTCTAACCCCTTTAACATTTGCGGGAGGAGGTAACTTGGCAATGACATCAATCTTTGCCTTGTCAACCTCCCCACACTTGACACTTTGTGTCCTAAAACAATACCCTCCTTAACCATAAAGTGGTACTTTTCTCAATGAAGAACTAAATGTGCCTTCTCACATCTTTCAAGCATCTTGTCTAAGTTAGACAAGCATGATTCGAATGAATTCCCAAAAATAGAAAAATCATCCATGAAAACCTCCATGGAAGTCTCAATCATGTCCTGAAAGATAGCAATCATACACCTTTGAAAGGTGGCTAGGGCATTACAAAGCCCGAAAGGCATTCTCCTATATGCATAAGTGCCAAAGGGACAAGTAAAGGTCATTTTATCTTGATCCTTAGGGTCTATGGGGATTTGGAAATATCCCGAAAACCCGTCAAGGAAACCAAAGAATTCATTTCCAGCTAGCCTCTCTAACATTTGGTCAATGAAAGGTAAAGGAAAATGGTCTTTCCTGGTAGCATCATTAAGTCTCCTATAGTCAATACAAACACGCCACCCCGTGATAGTCCTAGTGGGAACCAATTCATTTCGGTCATTCATCACGACAGTCATTCCCCCCTTTTTGGGCACGCAATGGACTGGGCTAACCCAAGGGCTATCAGAAATGGGGTAAATTATACCCGCATCAAGCAATTTGACTACCTTCTTCTTAACGACGTCCTTCATATTTGGGTTAAGCCTCTATTGTCTTTGAATAACGGGTTTTGCCTCATCTAAAATATTTATTTTGTGTTCACAAAATGATGGGTTTATCCCAGGTATGTCAGATGTACGCCAAGCAAAGGCACCCTTGTGAGCTTTCAACACATCAAGTAACATGCATTTTTCAGAAATAACAAGTTTAGAGGAAATTAAAACCGGTAATAGATTTTTCTCCTCCATAAATGCATACTCCAAATGACTTGGGAGTGGTTTCAACTCCATGTCTCTCGGTGGATCCTCCAACGAAGTCTTGATCCTCAAAGGATCATCACCCTTAAGCTCTTAAAAGCTCTCATCCACTAGTTGCTCTTCCACATCATCATCATCAGCTTCCACAGCCACAAGCAACTCCTCCTCAGTCATCCGTTCCTCTACTGACTCCACAAGCTTAGCTAGTTCAGCTTCCAATCCGAGTAATTTATGAAATTCCTCATCCATTGCTTCATCTATAACATCAATACTAAAACGTGTATCGTCAGTAGAATAAGGATGCTTCATGGCTTTATCAATCGTGAAAGCAATCCTCTCCTGGCCCATTCCTAAGATAAACTGCTTATTTTTAACATAAATAATTGCATCAGCAGTATGAAAAAATAGACATCCTAGAATGAGTGGGACTTTACTATCTTCCTCCATTTCAAGGAAAAGTAAATTTACCAACCTCTATCAACATGTTCTCCGGAATCCCTACCAGATATTGGAATGATCTATCGGCCAGTCTTATACTCATTCGAGTGGGCTTAAGGGATCCTAAAGACAATTTCGCATAAAGGGAGTAAGGCATTAAGTTTATACTAGCCCCTAAGTCCGCTAAGGCATCACAAGTCATAAACTTCCCTAAAGTACATTAAATAATAAAACTCCTCGGGTCACCCAATTTTGATGGAATCTGATTCTGAACGATAGCAGAGCACTCATCATTCAGAAATGTAGCCGATGCCTCCGATAGCTTATACTTGTTGCTCACCAAGTCTTTGATGAACTTGGCATAGTTCGGCATCCCGGCTAAAACATCAACCAAGGGCACATCGATCAGAATGCCCTTGATCATATCAACAAACTTCCCGTACTGGGCCGCTATCTTCTCCTTCCTCAAACGTTGAGGATAGGGGATCTTCGGTTTATAAGCCTTCACCACCGGTTGTGTGACCGGAGGATTAGGTAAAACGGGAATAGAAGTAGGTTGTACAGTCTCATCCTCTTTATCCTCAGCTTCTGGCTCATCAGTATCCTGGAAAACAAAGTTAGAAATCTTGGCCTTTTTGACCGGAGGTGGTGGTATCTCTTTCCCGCTACGAGTGGTAATCGCATTAGCATGCTCATTTCAGGATGATGGTGGCTGATATGGCTTTGGGCCACTGCTAGAAGATGTTTGTCTCGGGTTCTGTTGGGTGTTACTCGGTAGACCACCGGCAGGTCTACTACTTTCTCCCTCGGACAACCAATCCATTTTCCTTCCCAAATCTTGAATCGATGCCTGCTGATTTTTCTGACTTTGCTCCATACTTAACCTAAGATTTGTCATTTGGGTTTTCAACCTCTCAGTACAAGTATCCTATTTAAAGATAAATTCTTT
Source organism: Pseudognaphalium luteoalbum (assembly GCA_963422505.1). NCBI lineage: Eukaryota > Viridiplantae > Streptophyta > Magnoliopsida > Asterales > Asteraceae > Pseudognaphalium > Pseudognaphalium luteoalbum. Next base: position 45,527,156 of record OY730193.1, on the reverse strand, counting down.
CATCATCTAATCCATCGATGACTCAGTGGTTTCTTGTGGCTGAACTAGTGGTGCCACATTGTCTCTTTGGTATTGGTTATGATAATTCTAACCATGTCGAGAAAATCTGTTGCCTTGATAATTTCCCTGATAATTTCCCGAATTCTGGTTCTGATAACCACCTCGCTGATAATTATTTCCATTTTGATAATTACTTTGTTGCATGTAGTTAACATCTTCATCCCCCATCATCATAGGTTGATCATCACTATTACAATCTTTAGTTGCATGATTACCACCACAATCACCACATCCCTCACGAAGCTTCTTGATCTCTCCTTTTAGAGTCTTGAACTGATCATCAAACTTGGTAGACATAGCTTTAAGCTCTTTCATCATTTTAGAATTAGAAGAACTACTACCACTACCTTCAGCACTTGCGACTGTTTTCCGGGCTGGTTTACTCTTCTGATCTTTTGCCCAATTTAAACTTTGAAGACTCGATCTTCTTGTACCTTCCATGCCTCATTTGGAGTCTTATACATAAACAATCCTCCTCCCGAAGCATCAAGAACAGAGGCCGATGGAATATCAAGACCATTGTAAAAGAGTTCAATGATTTCGGCCTTTGATAAACCATGGCCGTGACAGTTTCTCAACAACTCTTTCATCCTTAACCACGCTTCCACTAAAGTCTCACCCTCGAGTTGCTTAAATGCCCGGATCTCGTTCAACAACCTTTCCGCTAAATCTGGAGGAAAATATCGGTTAACAAAAACCTCCCTCATTTGGTCCCAAGTTTGGATGGTATCCGGTTCGAGCTCTTGCTACCAAATTTTTCCTTCCCCGCATAAAGACTTCGGGAAAGTCTGTAGTCTGACGGCTTCCTCTATTTTTTCACCATACTTAAAATATTCCCCTATTTCTAAGAAATCAGCAATATGCTTGTGCGGATCGGCCCGCACTCTTCCATCGAACTGAGTATCTCTAAGCATCTGCAAATGATTACCCTTTAATGAAAAATTATTATCGATTGGTGGCCTTCGAATTACTAATGCCGGTGTAGGAGCAACGGTTTTAGTCCTGTTAAACATGGGTGTATCATTCTCGTCAGCCATTGGTTCTTCCTTTTCCTTCTCCGAATGAATTTCCTCTTCATACTTTGATTCAAGCTCTTCTTCAAAAACTTCCTCAATGATTACAATTTCAGAAGTATCCCCGGTTTCCATTTTACTGTCAATTGAATCCGTCGGTTTATTCTTTGATTTCTTCTTCCGTTGCTTCTTTGTGGCTTTCTCTGGATCGGACAAAGGGTTTAGGAGTCCTGATAAGCATCAAATAGATACTATATTTTATACTATTTATTCCTATATTTGTATATATTTTAATGCATTTATATGATTTTAGATACTTATTTTGTTAATATTTGCAGAAATGTATTTTAATTAAAGATTGGAGAAAAAGGAACGAATATAAGACCAAAACTAAAGAAATTGAAGCAGTTGAAGAAAAAAAAAAGACTTAAACCATAAAGAAATAAATACTAAGATGATAATATTGAAGAAATGGGCCAACAAAACAAGTTGAATCCGTTTAAGAAGAAAGAAAGTACACATTGAAGCCCGAGCCCGTATTTGGAATATTCTGGAAAATCAATCCAACCGGCGGTTGGATTAACCAACCGGCGGTTGGCATTAGGGTTTCAAGTCGATGGATGAATGCGGAGTTTGAGTGGGATTCAAAGTTATTCCAACCAGCGGTTGGAGGTCCCAACCGGTGGTTGGGAGGTCGGCCAGAAAAACTATAAATAGAGGTTTAGTTTAGGCTTAACCATATACGATTCAAAGAATAAAAATTCGAAAGTTAGGGTTTTAGGTCGACTATAGTTACGAATTTGGAGGCTAAGAAGCTAGGGTTTAAAGGTTTTTAACCCTAGGAAAAGCTAGTTCATCAATTGGTTCGGTTTCTTTATCCTTATAACTTTATTACTCTTTTTGGGTTATTTTGGATATTGTTTATTTGAATTAATTGCTTGTTAGATTTTCATTATGAATGTTTAATGTATGTTTATTTAGTTTATTTAGTTTATTATATGTTTATGTTGAAACTATATTATTGAATATTATTATACAAGAATTGTTTGTGTTATATTATATTAATGATGGTTCTTGATTTAGTTAACTGATTTATATAAACTAGAATGACCATAAAAAGTTTCTATAGATTAGGTAATTATGTTCACATCTTGATATCATCTATTAATGTTAAGTAATCTTATAATTCAACCGACTCAGGAATTGTATCAATAATATGTTGATAGATCTTAATAAATAGTGATACTTTACATACCCTTTGACTGTATTGCTATATGAAAATTATCTTACTCATTATGGTTTTCTACATTAGTAAATCACAATAATAATAGCCAACACGCAAATAGACATAAGTTAATATAATAAGTTTAATAAATAATAGTTTAAATAGTCATAATCTTCTATCCAATTGAGTATTCTTAAGTTGTTCCTTAAAACTTATCTATTCAGAATCGGTATCAATTATAAATATGTTCGATCGGAACTAAAACGTCTCCCTATCTTGTATATTACTGTAAAGTTGTATATTAATTGTAATAATTGTAATTAGAATAAATAAATAGTTAGTTATAGATTAAATCACGTTCCCTGTGTTCGAATCTGGACTTAGTTATAAAGCTATATTCTATGATCAGGATAACACTTGCCTGAATTTTGTGATAGTATTATTTAGTATTTCCTTATTTAAAACTTGTGATTATAATTGTCTATACTTAGCACACATCAAGTTTTTGGCGCCGCTGTGGGGCAACAGTGTATTTTAATTAAAACTAACTATTTTCCCTATAAAATATTTTTTTTTTTCTAATTTGTTGCAAAATTAATACGAAATATCGGCTCACCCATTGAGAATACTGACAAAAACAAAGGTATAAGGAGAGTTCAGCCCTACCTCATTGATTTATCATATAAGGGGTAAGGTGCTTCTCGAAAGAAATTGGTTTTTAATAAGCCTCGCGCTGACCTATTTCTCCGCTTTTGTGTACTATCAATGGAGCTACCGAGATCTTTTGATTAGCAATGTATAAGATATTAATATAATTATTCAATATGTATAATAAGTTACTTTAGAAAAAATAGGATTAGATAAGTAATCTAAACTATGTGCTAAGTGCACAGAGAAATTTAACTGTTATTAAGAATGGAGTCGATGCAAGTGGACTTTGGAAGTGATAATAAGGATTTTAAAGATATAGAGATAGATGACCATTCTTTTGAACCAAACAAGAAAATCAAGCTAACAACTGAAGATGAATATTTTGAACATCCTCCCGTGATTTCAACCAAGGAAGACATGTTTGAATACTTAGAACACCATGAGGATGAGCTTAGATTTGTTATGGAACTCATACATAAGTCTACCTTAGAATATACTGATTATCAAAAAGAGTTGATTAAGAAAATGGAAGAACAATTCAATGCTTGGGTTATATCTAACGAAACCAGAGATACATATGATTTTATCAACTATGTGAATGAGCTGAAGTATGATATTGTGAGTGAACATGAAATGGTAGATCCAACTTTTTGTGAGGAACAACTTTTGAAGAATGCTTATGTTCATAAAACATTTGAGAAATCTTTGTTTCTTTATTCTGATAAACAAAGAGAAATGTTAGGAGCGCTTAAGGAAATAATAGAGTATGCCACTGGAAACTTGAGTAATATGGCTGACATCTGCTTACTAAAAAACTTTCAAGACTTCTTCAATTCAATAAAGGCTAGAGAGCATATTGGTTCTGGAAGATTTTTCATAGATTGTACGGTTGAGTTCTATATCCAGGATATTATTGATGAATTTTACTATGGAGAATGGGATGAAGTAACACGTACAATTCCTGAGTACTTTTCTAATGAACCAATGGTGAACTTGGTCACTTATGCTAAAAAGGAGTTGCAACTAGCCTACACTGGAATTCACTACAATCAAAGAAATAACCTTTTTCATATAGGGCTATCAGAGGTTTATTATCATTTAGTAGATACTTTTAGGTATTTTGGGTTAACAACAGATCATCAAGAAGGATACTATAAGAGAATCTTAAAAGACATAGGAACAACAGTGAGAACCCACAACACATATGATTATCATGATATACATTTAGGTTTCTATGGGTTATTAGATTCGTTAAGGCAAAATCATGTAGAACGCGAAACGAAAATTGAAGATAACTATTTGAGGACGGACGAAGATGGTAAAATAGCTAAAAAGGTAAGAAGAATAGCTGCCATGCTCATAGAAATTGAAAACGCTGAAAGAGTTCATCATGAGAGTTTCTCTGAATTTGCTTCGCCAATACCCGAGTTAACTAATAAAATTTATATACATTTTCGAAGGATTTATCCTGAGAATTTTGGAAAACCTATCTATGGGAATTAGGCTTGAAGATCAACAAATCACTTCCGAAGATCATTTGCAACCTTTTCGTTTTTAATAGCTAGTTACATTTTTTCTGTTTTCTATTTAATTAAGGATTTGAATGTTATTTGGATATTTGAAGTTTATTGTTAATTTCATGTTTGATTAATATAAAGTTTACTGTTTTCAAATTTATATGATTATCTCATCTCTATTTGTATTAGATACACAAATGTTAGAAATTTAAGTATTCATAATTGATTTTTACACGAGTTGCAATAGTGATAAGAGTTTGATTCAAATTACTTAAAGAGATTAAATAATAAATTTTGAAATTATGCTTAACATTGTTTACAAGATTGCAGATATATTAAATATAATATTTTTGGTGACAAAAAGATTGAAACAATAGTTGGAATTCGATAAAGTCGACAATTAAATTTCCAAACAGTGAATGAGTCGACGCAATCACTGATTAATAAATCTATGTATACCAAAGTAGGTTTATTTATATCTATTACTTGTAACAACTAACAACGATGCATGTATTTATATTAATTAGAGGAACAAACTTCTTAACGATAAGTCTCTTTTTCCGTGTATTTACTTTCCTAAAACAATTTAAGATACATATAGTATATAGTTTATAAATATTATGTAATAATATTATATATTGCATTTGTAGAAATTTTGCATTAAAAATACGTTAAAATAAAGAAAATTATGGATAAATTAAGTTATTATATACGCAAATTTTATAAACCAAAAGAAGTTAAAAACACAAATTTTATTTAAATTGACAAAAGCCAATGAATAATTTAAAATTAAAAAATGGGCCGAAAAAGGCCTGAGCCCAAATTTTAATCCAACCGGCGGTTGGATACTTTTTCGATCAAAACCCAACAGACCCCATTTCTTTTCGGGTCACACACCAAAAACACACACTACACAAATTGCAATCGCCACACTCGGAGAATCATATTATCATCATCATTTCATTGCGTGTTTGTAATATTCATTACCAAAGGTATGATTTCTAACTCGTGTTTATTATTTTTCGCAATTTAATTCCGAATTATATAACTTGATTATGTTTGTTGCGATTTTTGGATTGATTACACGTATTTTGTTAGTTTAAATGATTAGGAATGCTTAGAAACTAGTTTAGGTTAGCTTGGTTATGATTTTATGATTCGAGGATTGATTGCGAAATGTTGCGGATCAAATTATATAGGATTAATGCTCGGTTTTACATATTCTTAGAAGAACGACAATTTCTAAAATTTTAACTTAATAAAATTATGGAACAACATTCATATCTCTTTACAAAAATTTATAGAATTGATAAGATACAAAATTTATTAAGAATACATTTTTAGACTCGATAAATTTTTCGAAATAAAATTAAAAAATGACTATATTTTGAATACTAATAAAACTTTGAAACTAATTATTTTAAAAGAATAAATACGTGTCATTATAAAACTCGACATTTAAACATTTATTGTTACAATTTACAAACCATTTTTGAATCGATATTTATTGTGACATATTCATTAATTTGATTCGATATTATATTTCGAAATAAAGACATATATTATACTTAGTTTATTGGATATAACATTTGAAAATAAACAGGTGGCTATCAAATATTAAGCAGAAATGCTGTCCAAATTTCTAATTTTTCATATTTATTAAAAAGTTATTAAGTTTTATGTTTACAGATATGGCGACTAGACGTCAGAAAGGACGTGCACTCTTAGATAGGGAGGATTTCCAGCTACATCCATATCTACGTTTTGAGCATGAGACTATTACAGCAGAGCGGAGAGCAGAGTTTGCTGATGGATTACTGGAGTATATTGCTGTCGCACCCCCAAAACACGTGGCAACGGAAGTGGGAGGTGTCACGGGGGCACCGACCAAATCAAATATCATCAACACAAAGATCAAAGCAAACGACCTCTATATGAGACGTTTGAAAATATTACATTACCATAATTCAAATGTTTACAAAATAATTCTGGAGTTCGCATAAACCGTTTAGAGATTTCTAATACATTACTGAATTTACAAAATACAGCTACATGCAATCTAATCTCTTGATGTTTTGAAAACAATACGACTCGAGCTAAGCTTTCCAAAAGCTTCCTACTGCGGTGGGTTACCTGAGAAATACATACTAAAAGGTCAACATAAAGTTGGTGAGTTCATAGGTTTGTTAAGTAATCAGTTGCTAAAATGATCCACAAGATTTCACAAGTTTTGCATCATTCGTCAATGATAAGTAAAAGTATCATTATCCAACTACAAGTAAAAGTATTGCATACAACAATATAAGTATACCATTTGCATGAGTCTCATAGTCAAGCTTAACGTTGTATGTCTCCAGTAAGTGTACTAATCCGATACACTTCTAAATCACAAGTAATACTGCGCCCGTGGGTTGGCTAGCGCGACTAGCCCGGACGAGGTTTGTTAAACCCTGATGGTACCACCCAATAATACTCACGCACAAATTTTAATGACTATGATAGGTAGAGGACTTTAGTGGATTATTCAGGTCTCATGCAATCCGTACAAAAAAAGTTGTTTCCAGTACTTGTGATCATAAAGCAGTTTATAAAACAGTTGTATGTATTCTCACCCCAGTGAAAAACAGTAAAAAGGGGCTATGAAACTCACCAGAGTTGAGCAGGTAGCAAGCAATATCAAATATTAGCAAGTAGTGGGTGTTCTCGTTCCCGTGTGCAACCCCCTAACGCCCTAAACGTATGAGGTTGTATAAGTAGATGTCTTAAAAGACCATCTATAGCGATTGTATAAGTGGGGGTTAATGTCCACTTAAGCCAATCGGGTAGGTGGGGGGTTTATGTCCACCTAAAGCTAGTTCATCAACTAGTATGTACAAATAGTAGTTCAAGTTTGTTTATCAAAAACGTGTACGACCCGTTGGTGAAAGTTTGAAATAAAAATCTTAAATCAATATCATTATGTGTTGTTTCATCGTATACTTTCCAAGTATATGTTTCGTGTGTTGTATTGCATACAAGTATTGAAGTTGTTTGAGTTCGACACTTAGTGTGAAACTTGCTTTGAAGTTTCTGTTTTAGGCGTCACTTAGGGGCGTCACTCAAGTAAGTGTCGCTATAGGCGACACTCTGTTTGTTAGCGGCACTAGGTCAAGTGACGTTAAATGTGATTTTAAATTGGCAGCGTCACTTGGGGTAGTGACGCTATAGGCGACACTTGGTTCAGGCGACACTTGGTTCAGGCGGCACTAAGGGTAAGTGACGCTAGATTAGGCGTCACTTGGGTAAGTGTCGCTGGTAGGGCGACACTTGTGCCTGATCAGATTTTTAATTTTTAATCCAAGTGTTCTAAGTGTCGGTTTTTCATTCGGGAAACTTTTCAAAATTAGTTTTTGGTCCAAGTTACTAACTAAGTCACCCAAACCCATTTTTGTTACCATTTTCCAAATATAGTAAGTTTTTCGAAATCGAGCCACTTTTGTTGACTTGGTCAAACTTACTCGGTTTGACCCGAAACTTTCACCCAACCCAAATATCAGTTTATAGAGTCCAAATATATTGTCGGTTCATGTCCAAATTCACCAAAGTGTCAGTTCTTATAAAAGTTCCAAAACTTCAAGATTTCACATTTTCGACTTTTGTCGGTTTGTTATACCATGTGTCTAACATATTTCTGGTCCAAACCAAGTCTCACCAATTTTACCAACTGATCTTCTATGTATCTAGTCTCGAACATATGTTTCCTAAGAGTTTTAAGTCCCATCCTCATATAGAAACAATATAAATGGTCATGCATAGCCCAGATTCTGATTTCACCCAGACCAGTCCCACAAATCATCCAATAGATAAAAACGTGTACATTTCTGGAAAAAGTGTAAAACACGAAAGTTGTAGATCTTTTCAATACGCAAATTTTTTAAAAAAATGCATCTTCTAACTCTTCTTAGAACTCAAGATATGACGTTTTTAGTGTGCTGTCATTTTCTGGACAGATTATGTATCTTTGTGTATAAATTTATAAAAATGTATTTTAAGCTTATATTTGGACATAGTATTGTTGAATGAGCTTTATAACATGTGAATGAGTTATATGGGAGTAATATAGTGTTTCCTTACAATTATTTTGATGGAGATGAGATGAGGAGAAGAAGAAGTTGTTGTAGAGCTAGTTCCCTTTGAAAAATGATGATTTTCAAGGTGGTGGAGCTATGGTGGTAGTGGTTGTGGTTATTGGTGATGTATAGTGGATTATGATGGTGGTTAAATCTCTGGAACTTAGAGAGAGGGAGAGAGAATACTTGTGAAATTGAAAGTGAAAAATGAAAGGAAATGTGCATGTATGATGGCATGGGTGGTGGTGTAAGAGAACCAATTGATGAGATTTTGCATGGAACAAGAGTGGTCAAGGAAGGTGGTGGCCACATGGGATCACATGGGGGAGGGGAGAACGACCAAGGGGGCCCACAAAGGGTATTTTAGTCATTTTCTTATTCCCAATTTAATTTGTCGCGTTTACGTTCGTTTACTCGGCCGGTTTGGTGTTTATGTATACATTAATCGTTTTAAGCACGCGTTTTTAATAAAATTTAAATCTTGATAATTTTACTTGAGATATTTATTCTAAATACTTGAAAATACTTATAAAGTGTTCCATTTATTTATCGTCCTTGATTCGCGTGCTAATCGTACGGAGGTTTAATCGCGTAACGTTTAAATAGACGTTTTTCGTTATCATTATAAAAATATGATATTTTAAATGAAAGTTTTATACTAATTGACATATTGTAGATTCTAATATGTAGTTTGACTTTCGTTCGATTGTCGGGCACGTTCTGCGCGTTTTCGTTGCGTTTGAGACGTTTTAATCGAAACGTCTAGGTTTTTCGGGTATTATTATATTAAAATAATAATATATGATAAATAACTTCTAAAAATAGATTCAAGTTATTTATAGAAATGTTTTCACCAACGTCATATTTTAAACAGTGTCGGACTCCGTCCGGTTGTTTTGCACAATTTCACCAAATTGCGTAAGCGTAATTACAACTAATTACGTAGCGTAATATAAATCAATTACGGGGGTGTATATTCACATAAAAATATACAAATAGTTACAAGTAATTACAAGTATTTAGCCTAATACTAAACTAAACACACGTAATTAGGGTTTCTAGAGGGTTAATCAGTAACCCTAAATCGTCGGGTGTCACATTCTCCCCCTGTTAGGAGAATTTCGTCCCGAAATTAGTTTGCTATTGTGGTCTGTGAGGTATCTAAGAATAGATGTGGATATTTCAGTCGCATTTGGTCTTCCCGTTCCCAAGTGAATTCAGGACCGCGCCTAGAATTCCACCGGACTTTAACGATAGGAATACGACTCTGTTTCAAGCGTTTGACCTCACGGTCCATGATTTCAATAGGTTCCTCGACGAAATGGAGTTTGTCATCAATGTGAATTTCATCGAGCGGGATTACAAGTGTCTCATCAGACAGACATTTCTTTAGGTTAGAAATGTGGAACGTGTTGTGCACGCTACTTAGTTGTGGTGGTAGCTGCAGTCGATATGCCACCGGACCAATTCTTTCAAGAATCTCAAAAGGTCCGATGTACCTGGGGTTTAGTTTTCCACGTTTGCCAAAACGAATAACACCTTTCCAAGGTGATACTTTTAAGAGTACTCGATCCCCAACCTGGAACTCGAGTGGTTTGCGTCTCACGTCAGCATAGCTTTTCTGAGGATCACGTGCGGCTTTCAGCCAGTTTTGAATAGTCACGATTTTCTCGGTTGTTTCATGGATGATTACAGGACCAGTGAGTTGGCTATCGCCGATTTCGGTCCAACAAATGGGTGATCGGCACTTTCTCCCATAAAGTGCCTCGAACGGTGCAACATTAATGCTGGTGTGGTAACTGTTGTTGTAGGAAAATTCACACAAGGGTAGGTGGTTTTCCCGAGTGTTTCCGAAGTCAACTACGCAAGCTGGTAGCATGTCTTCTAAGGTTTGAATGGTCCGTTCACTCTGACCATCGGTTTGCGGATGATAAGCAGTACTCAAATCGAGGCGAGTACCGAGGGCTCGTTGAAGTATTTTCCAGAATCGAGAGGTGAAGCGGCTATCTCTATCTGAGATGATTGAAATGGGAATACCATGTCGTGCCACAACCTCTTTGATGTAGATGCGAGCCAGACGCTACATCTTGTCGTTTTCTTTGATAGCTAGGAAATGGGCAGATTTCGTGATACGATCAACGATTACCCAAATGGTATCGCAACCGCTCGGTGTTTTCGGTAGCTTCGTGATGAAGTCCATGGTTATGTTTTCCCATTTCCATTGGGGTATCTCGGGTTGTTGTAGCAATCCGGAGGGTTTTCTTGTATTCGGCCTTAACCCTGGAACAGGTTAAACATTTGCTAACATAAGTGGCTATGTCAGCTTTCATGTTGGGCCACCAATACTGTTGTTTGATGTCATGATACATCTTGTCAGAACCAGGGTGTATAGAGTATCGAGATTTGTGAGCTTCATCCATCACCAAATTTCGTAGGTTTCCAAAGCTTAGTAACCAGATTCGGTTGGAGAAATATCGGGTTCCGTTGGGTTTGATTTCTAATTGTTTTTCCATGCCTCGCAAGGCCTCATTTTTGATGTTTTTGTTTTTGAGTGCTTCGAGTTGAGCGGTGTGGATTTGAGTGATGAGATCATTGTGAATGGTTAAATCAAGGGCTCGAACATGAAGGGGTTTTGAACGTTCTTTCCTGCTGAGGGCATCAGCAACAACGTTTGCTTTGCCAGGATGGTATTTAATTTTGCAATCATAATCGGTAAGCAACTCGACCCAGCGACGTTGCCTCATGTTGAGATCTTTTAGATCGAATATGTGTTGGAGACTTTTGTGATCTGTAAAGATGGTGCACTTAGTGCCATAAAGGTAGTGTCTCCATATTTTGAGAGCAAATACGACAGCTCCAAGTTCAAGGTCATGAGTGGTATAATTCTTTTCGTGGATTTTGAGCTGTCGAGAGGCGTAAGCAATGACTTTTTCACGTTGCATTAACACACAACCTAGTCCTTAGCGTGAGGCGTCGCAGTAAACTACGAAGTCATCGGTGCCTTCGGGTAAGGACATGATTGGTGTACTGCAGAGTTTCTGTTTCAGAAGGTGGAAGGCTGACTCCTGTTTATCGGTCCAGTCGAATTTCTTGTCTTTCTGAGTCAGTGAGGTTAAAGGTAAGGCTATCTTGGAGAAATTCTCAATGAACCGCCGATAATATCCGGCGAGACCTAAGAATTATCGTACCTCAGTTGGTGTGGTTGGTGCTTCCTAGCACTTAATGGCCTCGATCTTGGCTGGATCAACACGTATCCCTTGATTGTCAACGACATGCCCAAGGAATTGTACTGTTCGCATCCAGAACTCACACTTGGAGAACTTGGCGTATAACTCCTCGTGTCTGAGTAATTCCAAGATGGTTTTCAGGTGTTGGCCATGTTCGGTTTCGTTGCGAGAGTAGATCAAGATGTCGTTAATGAACACGATGATAAACTTATCTAGATAGGGTTTGCACACCCGATTCATAAGGTCCATGAATACAGCCGGTGCGTTGGTTAAGCCAGAAGGCATCACTTGAAATTCGTAATGCCCATAGCGGGTTTTGAAAGTTGTTTATGGGATGTCGGAGTCTCGAACTCGAAGTTGATGATAACCCGACCATAGGTCGATTTTCGAGTAGAAGCTCGAACATTGAAGTTGGTCAAATAGGTCATCAATTCTTGGAAGTGGGTATCGGTTCTTGATGGTAAGTTTGTTCAGTTCACGGTAGTCAATACATATTCTGAAGGATCCGTCCTTTTTAACGAATAGGACCGGAGCTCCCCAAGGTGAAGAACTCGGTTGGATGAATCCCTTTTTCAGGAGTTTCTGTAATTGTGTGGACAACTCCTGCAACTCAGATGGTGCTAATCTGTATGGGGCTCGTGCCACGGGTGCAGCTCCGGGCACAAGGTCAATTTGGAATTCGACTTGTCTAGGCGGGGGTAGGCCTGGAAAGTCTTCAGGAAAGACTTCTGGATAGTCTTGTACGATGGGCACATCCTCAAGTCGCTTTTCAGCCGACTTCTTTTCGGTTACATGTGCGAGGATTGCCGAGTACCCTTTCCTCAGGTACTTTTGAGTTTTCATACAAGATATGATGTTCAGGTTTCGCCTACCAGTCTCCCCCTGTATGATCAAGGTTCCACCGGTAGTGAGAGGTATACGCACGATCTTCTCGAAACAAAGGATTTCGGCACGGTGGTTGGACAACCAGTCCATGCCAACGATGATATCGAAGCTTCCGATTTCCACGGGGATGAGGTCTATGGGGAACAGTTCGTTGGCGAGGTTTAAAGTGCAATTTGGTATTACACTATTGGCCTTGATCAGTTTGCCATTCGCTAATTCTACCGTGTACTTAGCATCTAAGGCAAGGGGTGTGATGTTTAGTAATGGACAGAATTTATCGGATATGAAACTTTTATCAGCACCGGTATCAAATAATACTGAAACGGTTAGATCATTGAGGATGTACATACTAGTGACAACGTTGGAATCTTGACGGGCTTCCCCAGCATTGAGTACGAAAGCTCGACCGCGAGGGTTGTTGTTGTTGTTGCGTTTCGGGCAGTTGTTTCTAAAGTGGCTGGTGTCACCGCACTAGAAACAAGCCTTTGGTGCGTTAGAGTAGGTGTTTAGGTTGGGGGTTCTGCAATCTCTGGCTAGGTGTCTCTGTCGTTTGCACTTGGTACAGGTACAAGGGCCATCATGGTGTCGTGTACACTTGGAACAGTAAGGTTTGTTCCCAACGTACCCTTTCCTGTCCCCCGACCCTAAACCAGAGGTGTAGGCCTTAACAGTCTCGGCCTTTTTGTTTGGCTGTTGCTGATGTTGGTTGTGGTTGTTGCCGGACCATTTCCTTTTGTTGTCCCCGATGGCTTTCTCAATGGTTGTCCTTCGGCGGACAATCTGGGCCATGAGTTCGTGTGCCATGCAGACAACACTTTGGATGGTCCCGGGTCTTGAGGAGATGACGTTCCCTTGGATTGATTCTGGTAGCCCCCAAATGTATCTCTCGATACGTTTGTATTCGGGGTCCACCATGGATGGGCATAAGACAGATAGCTGGTGGAATCGAGTGGTGTAAGTGGTGATGTCATTTCCCTGAACAGTAAGTTTCCAGAACTCTTCTTCAAGTTGTTTCAATTGCTCACAGGGACAGTACTCTTCCCTGAGCATTGTTTTGAAGTCTTCCCATGGAAGTTGGTATGCGGTATCAATACCCACAGTTTGGGCATAAGAATTCCACCAAGTGAGGGCGCCGTCAGAAAGGGTGCATGCGGAGAATTTAACCTTGTCTTCCTCAGTGCAATTGCAGATTCAGAAAACAGATTCTGTCTTTTCGATCCAACGTATCAGACCGATAGCTCCTTTAGATCCTTTGAAATACAGGGGTTTATAGTTCAAGAAGTCTTTGTAGGTACATGGTTTTGGAGTAGATGTGTTAGCAGGTGCGCCTCCGCCGCCCGGATTTTGTTGGGCAGCAAGGACTTGAGCTACGCTCTGTGCAATGACCTGAGCGATTTCGGTGTCGGTGTAAGTATGTCGTCTTGGAGGCATGATGCTGAACAACAATGAAATGAAACATATAAGAGGTTTACGCGAGATCACAATATATCAGATGTGTATATATAATGAGGTAATATACAACAGCACAGAATGATAAAAATAATTCATTAGATAGAAAGGTTGAATACAGAGTACGAGTGTCAAAAGACAACAATCATAATGATTACAAAAGATGCCGGGAATGTTACATCCGGTCTGAATTCAAAAGTTTACAGAACATGAACATAATAAAGGATAGTAAGTTGAGCACACCCTGCCTCAATAGGTTACAATAGGAGAAGTAGATCTAGTCCTGACGCTCATGACATTAGAGTGACGAGGCGATTTATAGTATCCGCAAGTCTGCTTGTTTGCCTGACACCTTCTTCAGCTAAGGTTAGTCGCTGCTCGAGTGCACGAGCATACTCCTCAGCTTCCCGTGAACGTTGTTCACTTTCTTCCAACCTTTCTTGTAGGATGTCGGTAGCGCTCATGTTGTCTATAACCTGTTGATGAATCATTTCCAGAGTACGGTTCGTGCCTTCCTGTTCTTGAAGAAGTTGTGTTATGCGATCATCGGTTCGGTACAACAGGTAGTTTTCTACTATATAATGATCTCGTTCTAGGGTTTCGAGCCTTTCTTCATGACGATGAAGTCGGGCTGCTAACACCGGTACAGTATGGTGTATTGGTTCTTGTGTGTACGGGGAGATGTCCATGGGGTCAGCAGGAATCTGTATTGCTTCCTCAGACCTCCAAGTGTTTTAGATTGTGGGTATCCAGTCCAACCTACGGGTGTATGTCGAACGACGGGTATTAGTCGTGGTGTTAGCAATGGAGTTTGAGTAAGGGTTTGTTCGGGATGATCCGGCATTCCCTCGGCATCTTCGTACTACCCGGGCTTCGCTGGTCATGTAGTAAAGAGTTTCGGGAGAGTTTGGTGTCGTAGGGATAGGTAAAGGAGTGGTTCCCCTAGTAGTAGATAGCGTTTGAGTTTCGTTGTTCAAGCCGGTTGATGATACGTTAGAGGAGTCTGCCATTTCTGTGGCAAGGAGTTTAGTATATGAGAGGTTAAGGTTATATATAAAAATATAATAACCTAGCACATAAGCACGTATAGGGTTGGTTCCGTTTCTATCCTTGGTCAAAGTCTTCTAATGCATTCCCATTCACTATAACCATTTCAGGTCTTGCATCAATTCTAATTTAATTGTACATAGTTGATCAGGCTATGTTAAATTAAATTCAAACGATGCAATCGCTGAACCAGTCATATTAAACAAGAAATGCTAACCTAATAGTTATAGTCTAGGTCACTAATGCAATCCTAGTTCGCTATAACCTTTGGCTCTGATACCAATCTGTCACACCCCCAAAACACGTGGCAGCGGAAGTGGGAGGTGTCACGGGGGCGCCGACCAAATCAAATATCATCAACACAAAGATCAAAGCAAACAACCTCTATATGAGACGTTTGAAAATATTACATTACCATAATTCAAATGTTTACAAAATAATTCTGGAGTTCGCATAAACCGTTTAGCGATTTCTAATACATTACTGAATTTACAAAATACAGCTACATGCAATCTAATCTCTTGATGTTTTGAAAACAATGCGACTCGAGCTAAGCTTTCCAAAAGCTTCCTACTGCGGCGGGTTACCTGAGAAATACATACTAAAAGGTCAACATAAAGTTGGTGAGTTCATAGGTTTGTTAAGTAATCAGTTGCTAAAATGATCCACAAGATTTCACAAGTTTTGCATCATTCGTCAATGATAAGTAAAAGTATCGTTATCCAACGACAAGTAAAAGTATTGCATACAGCAATATAAGTATACCATTTGCATGAGTCTCATAGTCAAGCTTAACGTTGTATGCCTCCGGTAAGTGTACTAATCCGATACACTTCTAAATCACAAGTAATAATGCGCCCGTGGGTTGGCTAGCGCGACTAGCCCGGACGAGGTTTGTCAAACCCTGATGGTACCACCCAATAATACTTACGCACAAATTTTAATGACTATGATAGGTAGTGGACTTTAGTGGATTATTCAGGTCTTATGCAATCCGTACAAAAAAAGTTGTTTCCAGTACTTGTGATCATAAAGCAGTTTATAAAACAGTTGTATGTATTTTCACCCCAGTGAAAAACAATAAAAAGGGGCTATGAAACTCACCAGAGTTGAGCAGGTAGCAAGCAATATCAAATATTAGCAAGTAGTGGGTGTTCTCGTTCCCGTGTGCAACCTCCTAACGCCCTAAACGTAAGAGGTTGTATAAGTAGATGTCTTAAAAGACCATCTATAGCGATTGTATAAGTGGGGGTTAATGTCCACTTAAGCCAATCGGGTAGGTGGGGGGTTTATGTCCACCTAAAGCTAGTTCATCAACTAGTATGTCCAAATAGTAGTTCAAGTTTGTTTATCAAAAACGTGTACGACCCGTTGATGAAAGTTTGAAATAAAAATCTTAAATCAATATCATTATGTGTTGTTTCATCGTATACTTTCCAAGTATATGTTTCGTGTGTTGTATTGCATACAAGTATTGAAGTTGTGTGAGTTCGACACTTAGTGTGAAACTAGCTTTGAAGTTTCTGTTTTAGGCGTCACTTAGGGGCGTCACTCTGTGCGTCACTTAGGGGCGTCACTCAAGTAAGTGTCGCTATAGGCGACACTCTGTTTGTTAGCGGCACTAGGTCAAGTGACGTTAAATGTGATTTTAAATTGGCAGCGTCACTTGGGGTAGTGACGCTATAGGCGACACTTGGTTCAGGCGGCACTAAGGGTAAGTGACGCTAGATTAGGCGTCACTTGGGTAAGTGTCGCTGGTAGGGCGGCACTTGTGCCTGATCAGATTTTTAATTTTTAATCCAAGTGTTCTAAGTGTCGGTTTTTCATTCGGGAAACTTTTCAAAATTAGTTTTTGGTCCAAGTTACTAACTAAGTCACCCAAACCCATTTTTGTTACCATTTTTCCAAATATAGTAAGTTTTTCGAAATCGAGCCACTTTTGTTGACTTGGTCAAACTTACTCGGTTTGACCCGAAACTTTCACCCAACCCAAATATCAGTTTATAGAGTCCAAATATATTGTCGGTTCATGTCCAAATTCACCAAAGTGTCGGTTCTTATAAAAGTTCCAAAACTTCAAGATTTCATATTTTCGACTTTTGTCGGTTTGTTTCACCATGTGTCTAACATATTTCTGGTCAAAACCAAGTCTCACCAATTTTACCAACTGATCTTGTATGTATCTAGTCTCTAACATATGTTTCCTAAGAGTTTTAAGTCCCATCCTCATATAGAAACAATATAAATGGCCATGCATAGCCCAGATTCTGATTTCACCCAGACCAGTCCCACAAATCATCCAATAGATAAAAACGTGTACATTTCTGGAAAAAGTGTAAAACACGAAAGTTGTAGATCTTTTCAATACGCAAATATTTTAAAAAATGCATCTTCTAACTCTTTTTAGAACTCAAGATATGACGTTTTTAGTGTGCTGTCATTTTCTGGACAGATTATGTATCTTTGTGTATAAATTTATAAAAATGTATTTTAAGCTTATATTTGGACATAGTATTATTGAATGAGCTTTATAACATGTAAATGAGTTATATGAGAGTAATATAGAGTTTCCTTACAATTATTTTGATGGAGATGAGATGAGGAGAAGAAGAAGTTGTTGTAGAGCTAGTTCCCTTTGAAAAATGATGATTTTCAAGGTGGTGGAGCTATGGTGGTTGTGGTGGTGGTTATTGGTGATGTATGGTGGATTATTATGGTGGTTAAATCTCTGGAACTTAGAGAGAGGGAGAGAGAATACTTGTGAAATTGAAAGTGAAAAATGAAAGGAAATGTGCATGTATGATGGCATGGGTGGTGATGTAAGAGAACCAATTGATGAGATTTTGCATGGAACAAGAGTGGTCAAGGAAGGTGGTGGCCACATGGGATCACATGGGGGAGGGGAGAACGACCAAGGGGGCCCACAAAGGGTATTTTAGTCATTTTTTTATTCCCAATTTAATTTGTCACGTTTACGTTCGTTTACTCGGCCGGTTTGGTGTTTATGTATACATTAATCGTTTTAAGCACGCATTTTTAATAAAATTTAAATCTTGATAATTTTACTTGAGATATTTATTTTAAATACTTGAAAATACTTATAAAGTGTTCCATTTATTTATCGTCCTCGATTCGCGTGCTAATCGTACGGAGGTTTAATCGCGTAACGTTTAAATAGACGTTTTTTATTATCGTTATAAAAATATGATATTTTAAATGAAAGTTTTATACTAATTGACATATTGTAGATTCTAATATGTAGTTTGACTTTCGTTCGATTGTCGGGCACGTTCTGCGCGTTTTCGTTGCGTTTGAGACGTTTTAATCGAAACGTCTAGGTTTTTCGGGTATTATTATATTAAAATAATAATATATGATAAATAACTTCTAAAAATAGATTCAAGTTATTTATAGAAATGTTTTCACCAACGTCGTATTTTAAACAGTGTCGGACTCCGTCCGGTTGTTTTGCACAATTTCACCAAATTGCGTAAGCGTAATTACAACTAATTACGTAGCGTAATATAAATCAATTACGGGGGTGTATATTCACATAAAAATATACAAATAGTTACAAGTAGTTGCAAGTATTTAGCCTAATACTACACTAAACACACGTAATTAGGGTTTCTAAAGGGTTAATCAGTAACCCTAAATCGTCGGGTGTCACAATTGCTCAGCCGGTAGAGACACCGGATGTGTTAGATTGGTCGTTATGGAGAGAGTTATAGATCCTTGCCATGATGGGGAGACTGGGGATGTTACTTTGAGGAAATTGATGACACAGAGTTATATTTTACAGTCAGGTGATGTTGGCTTTGTTTCTCTAGCCTGGTTTCAATTATTTCAGATACAGGAGATTATTTATAGGGAGTTGTATATCGAGTTTTACTCTACTCTTAGATTTGATTCCACTTCTAGGCAGTTTTACCAGCCTTCGATTTCTTTTTATTTAGGAGGTCAGCCTAGGTCTATGAGTTTGATTGAGTTTGGAGTAGCTGTGGGGCTCTATAAACTAGATGAGCTCCACAACCATTCTTTTGTAGAGCATTTGACTGCAGGTATGGTAGAGCAGTATTCGTCTGTTGAGATAGCTGAGTATTGGAGACAGCTGGATATTGTTGATTATGGGGAGAGAGCACCTTCTGATATACATATGAGGAGTCCAGTTCATAGACTTTTGCATAGACTATTAGCATATTCTATTTATGGTAGGCATACGGGACCTGAGAAGGTCTATCAGCCTGATTTTTTTATTTACACACTATGATTCAGGGGACACTGATCAATGTTCCCTGGAAATTAGTGCATTGGATGACTACCGGAGCGACTGGGTATAGGCTTACCAGTAGTTTATGTGGAGGGCAGTATGTTACTAGGATAGCTAGGCATTATGGTATGACAGCTGCTGATTTCTTGACATGAACACCAGTTACACCAGGGATGTCCTTGCTAGGCGAGGACAAGTTGATAGAGTTAGGGATTCTACATGTAGGTGTACAGGAGGGGGTATTATTATGGACACCTGAGGTTGCACCAGGATAGTGGCCGGTACATAGAGCTAGATTGAGAGGACCACCTGTTCCACTACCGCTAGTTCCTGCAAGTAGAGGCAGGGGCCGTGGTAGAGGTCGTGGCAGGGGAGATATGTTGGATGATATTCAGCAGAGATTGGAGAGGATCGAGATTGCTCATGGTAGGAGGTTTGACACGATTGATCATAGGTTTACTAGGTTTGACCAGAGGTTTGATAGAAGTGAGAGAGAGAGCTTTCATAGATCTGATTATCAGCATGGATTACTGCAGAGGTTGTTGGCTGAGAGATCTATTGAGTTCCAGCCATATGTTCCATTGGTATTTGATGATGGAGCTGGACCTTCGAGACGTCCAGGGCAGGAGGATTCTGATGATGATTAGATTGTTCTTGTTTATGATTGATACATTTGATATGAAAGTAATTATTACTCTTATTACTTTTTATCTTTATTATGCTAATTTGGTTGTTTATTTTTGATAGAGTTAGACTGGCAGTAAGTTCAGCACTTTATTTAATAAAGTTTATCTTATTTATGAACTTTGTGGGTATGTTTCCTGGAAACCCTCACGAGACTATAACTCGTCCACTCGGGATACCGAGGGGTTTAAAGGCTTATTGCATAGGCTAAATGCAATCGTGATTAACTACGAAAGTGTGGATGTTGTATATTATTTTTCAAGAGATCAAAGAATCAACCAAGCATAATTTTTCTTAGCCGATGATGAATTTTTAAATTTCAGTCAGGGGAGTTTTTCTGTTCCATTTTTCTTTTCCTTACTCACTTTTGTTTATCATTTTTATACAATGAGGGCATTGTATAATTTAAGTGTGGGGATAGGATTCGTAAGAAAAAGAATTTCTTTAATTATTTAAGTTTATATTGTTCTTAATTTTTACAAAAATTTAAAAAATTTTAAGTGTATAACTAAGTATTTATTAGTTAGAATACTTTTGTTAAAAGTTTTGTTTTGTACTTAAAAGTTTAGACTTTAATGTGGATTAACTGTTTTGTATATATAATGTAAGCTACTTAATAAATTAGTGATATATAGTTATATGATATGATGTACTAATAGGCAATCTATAGGAAAATTTCTGAATTTTAAGAAATTAATAAAATAACTTATTTATTATTTTATGGTACATAATATGATGTATGACATAAAAGTCTTAATTCTTAGATTTATCATGCAATAATTTTATATATCTTTATATTTATATAAACACATTTGGGGGTCTACTAATTATTTCCTCTGTTGTACGTAAGTACAGACCTGGTTTCTAATTAGTATTCTTAAATAAAGTAGAAGAAAAAAGAAATTCTTTCAAAGAAAAAATGAATAAAAATAAAAATCAAACTATGTCGCTTTGTTGTACGATTGTACAGACCTGTCGCTGGTTTGATTAATAAAAAATTACTTTACTTGAATCAAGTTATGTTGCTTTGTTGCATGTAAATGCATACCTGTCACCAATGTCTTGATTCTTAAAAATGGATTTTATATATTTATTTGGAGTATAAAACTAAATTGCATGATTAAGTTTAAGAGTATATCATATATGGGGATCATGAGTAATATACATACTAATAATAAAGATGTATTCAGAAGTATAAATATAGATTGTTTAAAGTGGACAAATATATTAGTAATCATTCATGAACTATATATTGCACGAATAATAATAATTTTTATTTGTACATTATAGTTATCCATGTTAATTAAATTGTTTAAATTTTTAAAACAGGTTTTTAGTATTGGTATTCTGATTTTTAAATATTAAGTTTGATGCTTATTTTAAATTTTATTCAGTATTCAACTTGAGGACAAGCAGAACTTAAGTATGGGGATATTTGATAAGCATCAAATAGATACTATATTTTATACTATTTATTCCTATATTTGTATACATTTTAATGCATTTATATGATTTTAGATACTTATTTTGTTAATATTTGCAGAAATGTATTTTAATTAAAGATTGGAGAAAAAGGAACGAAAATAAGACCAAAACTGAAGAAATTGAAGCAGTTGAAGAAAAAAAAGACTTAAACCTTAAAGAAATGAAGACTAAGATGATAATATTGAAGAAATGGGCGAAGAAAACAAGTTGAATCCGTTTAAGAAGAAAGAAAGTCCCCATTGAAGCCCGAGCACGTATTTGGAATATTCCGGAAAATCAATCCAACCGGCGGTTGGCATTAGGGTTTCAAGTCGGTGGATGAACGCGGAGTTTGAGTGGGATTCAAAGTTATTCCAACCGGCGGTTGGAGGTCCCAACCGGCGTTTGGGAGGTCGGCCAGAAAAAAACTATAAATAGAGGTTTAGTTTAGGCTTAACCATATAAGATTCAAAGAATAAAAATTCGAAAGTTAGGGTTTTAGGTCGACTATAGGTACGAATTTGGAGGCTAAGGAGCTAGGGTTTAAAGGTTTTTAACCCTAGGAAAAGCTAGTTCTTCAATTTGTTCGGTTTCTTTATCCTTATAACTTTATTACTCTTTTTGGGTTATTTTGGATATTGTTTATTTGAATTAATTGCTTGTTAGATTTTCATTATGAATGTTTAAATGTATGTTTATTTAGTTTATTATATGAATTATATGTTTATGTTGGAACTATATTATTGAATATTATTATACAAGAATTGTTTGTGTTATATTATATTAATAATGGTTCTTGATTTGGTTAACTGATTTATATAAACTAGAATGACCATAAAAAATTTCTATAGATTAGTTAATTATGTTCACATCTTGATATCATCTATTAATGTTAAGTAATCTTATAATTCAACCGACTCAGGAATTGTATCAATAATATGTTGATAGATCTTAATAAATAGTGATACTTTACATACCATTTGACTGTATTGCTATATGAAAATTATCTTACTCTTTGTGGTTTTCTACATTAGTAAATCACAATAATAATAACCAACACGCAAATAGACATAAGTTAATATAATAAGTTTAATAAATAATATTTTAAATAGTCATAATCTTCTATCCAATTGAGTATTCTTAAGTTGTTCCTTAAAACTTATCTATTAAGAATCGGTATCAATTATAAATATGTTCGATCGGAACTAAAACGTCCCCCTATCTTTTATATTATTGTAAGTTTGTATATTAATTGTAATTAGAATAAATAAATAGTTAGTTATAGATTAAATCACGTTCCTTGTGTTCGAATCTGGAGTTACTAATAAAGCTATATTCTATGATCAGGATAACACTTGCCTGAATTGTGTGATAGTATTATTTAGTATTTCCTTATTTAAAACTTGTGATTATATTTGTCTATACTTAGCACACATCAAGTCCGTTACCCGAATTCCTAGTGTTCATCCACTACCTGATCAAACCTGCAAAAGCAAAGAAGATAAAACTGTAAAACGCACCGGCACAATACAATTAAACTTCAAAAGTAACTTTATAAAAAGTTTCAGAAATGATCAATTAAGTACACTGAAACTAAATTCTTAAATTAAACACAGTCCCCTGTAGCAGGGCCAAAAACTTGATGTGTAAAATCTAGTTATAATATAAACAAAGAAATATTGACACTTAGCTATTACACAACTGAGGTAAATATACCCTATCGTGCATAGTATGGCTACAGTAAATCCAAGTTCGTTCCACATGGATTGTGAATTCAAGAATTATAATTTAAATGCAATTAATTTAAACAAGTAATTAAATGGGGGTTTGTTTGACCGAATTGTCACTTTGTTTAACAAACTAATTTTATTAACTACGTGCACTCAGGAAGTGTCAAATTGATTCAGATAATAAAAACGACACTTGCTTGGATTATTTTACTAATGACTTCAGGGTGTATAATTTAAACTAGTTTATTTGTGTATTAAATGTAAATCTTATTAAGCTAGGATTAGTGTCCACTTTTCTACACCTTAAGTCCAATTTATTAATTACAATTTAATCTAGTGAAAGACATTCGTCAAAATCACTAACTTACACATTTTAGTTTAATCATCTAATTTATTCCTTATGTGCGTCCACAATCAAAGTTCAATCATTCATAGACAACTGATTGATAATGAATACCAAAATGAAAAACATTCGCTATAATCACTTATTCATTCACCAAATAAAATAGAACTATTAATTAAACTTAAATACGTAAGGTTCTCGATTAAACGCAATTTAATTCAATATAAACATCAAATGATTACACCCCTAATCACTAGCTAATTCATCCAAGCAAGTGTTAGGGTATTTAGCTACTCATATTCAAGCAATAACAATCAAAAGAAATAATTGACATCAAAGAAAACATGATTTAAATAAATAAATAATGCAAACCGAGAGACTACAATGATTGTTGATGAATGCGCATAACCGATTAGCTTTTGACAATGAAAGATCTTCAAAAATGAGTAGAATCCTTCAAAAAAACCTAAAAATATTTGTAACCCAAATTTTAATATGTGAAAAAGTCTATTTTTCTCGTAGGCAGAAGGCTGCTATTTTAATTGTTGGGGACAACATCCATCTGGCGGATGGATAAAGCAACCGGCGGATGGATGAAAATTTCATAGACTCCAAGATTTGCTAGCCGACCTACTCTACTCCCTCCAATTAGGCGTGATCAAAAAAACCGGGTTGTGTACCCGACCCGGTGATAACCCGGAAAACCGACCCGATTTATACCCGGGTAGTCAATACCCGGTTCGGGTTTTATGAGTACCCGGCGGTTACCCAACCGGGTACACACCCAGACACTTCAAATCGGGTTGTACCCGGGTTGTACCCGAACCGGTTCCAAAAACCGGTTTAAATACCCGGTTTGGACCCGGTTTTTTCACTAGCCGTTGTGTTTGAAGTTTTAGCCGTTTTATATCCGTTTTTTTGACTTTTTTTTACCATTTTGCCATCCTAAAACTAGTATAAATAGATACCTTGAGTTTGGGTTAGTTACAACACTCAAACTCACTCATTTTAGTGAAAAAACACTCAAAACGCTTACGATTTACATACGAAACTCTCAAAACATTACCCTCATCCTCTAAAAACGCTCTCAAAATGGCAACTCAAAGTTCTTCAATTAACGATTTTGTTGGTTCGTCAAATGCACCAACTATTGTTCAAGTTTTTCAAACAAAACGTAATCCGGAGATTTGGTGTAACTTTGACAAAGTGTTGTTGTCGGATGGTTCGACTAAGGTACATTGTAAACGATGTGGGAGTTTTTTAAAAGCCGACTCCAACTCAACGTTGAACTAACATACTTTAAAGTATTGTAGTTCAAACAAAACTAATCCGGAGGAGGGTCAAGCAACCATGTCACGGGATGGAGCCATTTTCACATACCAAGCGGACCAGTGTCGAGAAGCATTTGCCGGCTTTGTGATTCAAGAAGCTTTGCCGTTCAACCACTTCGACAACCCTCGGTTTACTAAGGTTATTCAAAATACTCTTCAACTCCGATATAATCATGTAAGTCGTCTTACTCTTAGACGTGATGCACTTAAGTTGTGGAAAAATGCTAAAATTCAACTAATAACCGGTTTTGAAAACTTAACTACAAGTGTATCTTTAACAACGGATGTTTGGTCGGCTCCTCATGGTTTGCCCGGATCGTACCTTTGTGTTACCGCGCATTGGGTTGATCCCGCAAGTTGGCAAATGATGAAACGTACCATTGCTTTTGAAAACTTTGACTATCCTCACACGGGTCAAATATTATTTTACATGTTACGTGATGTAATGAAAATGTTTAAATTACAACAAAAGGTTTTTTCTATCTCGTTTGATAACGCGAGTAATAACACAAATGCCGTTCAAAAATTAATACTAAAATACGCATCACCTCTGAAAGGAATTTTCTACCATAGTAGATGTGTTGCACATATTATTAACTTGGTTGTGCAAGACGGATTAGCGGTTCCACAAATAAATGTAGTAAAAGAGGCCTATAAAACTATGTTACAAGATATATTTTGCAAGGGTAAGGCTAGATACAAACATTACATGAGATTGTGTAAGTAAACGGATTCCATTTTTTTAACCCCTAATTGGGATATGCCCGTAAGATGGAATTCGACTTACAATATGTTTGTATGTGGTTTACGCCAACGTGAGACTTTACAAGCTTTTCATCATCAACTTGTCCAAAGGGGTTATGCAAACGAATTTCCAATCGAATATTGGGACATTATTCAAAAGGTAACCGAATTGCTCAAACTTTTTAAAACCGCCACTACTTTGTTATCGGGTGTTTATTATCCCACGATTCATTTGATACTTAACCAAAAATTTTTAATGTGTTCAAAGCTAAGTGAATACGAATTTGTTGGGAATGCATACGCAATCATGGTCTCTCCCATGAAAGAAAAACTAAGAAAATATTTTAGAGAAATGCCACCGGTAATTAGTTGTGCCGCCGCATTAAACCCATGTTTGAACATCTCCGGGGTGGAATTGCTTATCGATAACATTTGTCAAGATTTGGAATTGAATGACGAGGACTCATTTTTTGCACAAAATACAAAAGACCATTTTAACAAATGTTTTAAAGATTTATTTGGTCATTATTTTCAAAAATATGGTTCAACAAATGCTTGTTCTAGCTCGGCTTCTACAATGTTTGGTTCATCTTCCTCTCGCGATCCAGTGATTAACTTATGTAATAGTTTAAGGCAAGAAAACCATAAACGGGCAAGGGGTGATGGTAATCAAACGAACACTAGTGAGTATGGGAGATATACCGGAACCGATTTTTTAAACACTATACAACCCGATGAATTTGCAAAATTTGATATTTTGGCTTGGTGGAAAGGGAGGGAACCTCAATTTCCCGTTCTAACCATCATGGCCCGAGATTTACTAACCGTCCAAGCTTCTACGGTAGCTTCGGAATCCGCTTTTTCACTTAGTGGCAGGGTACTATCCATACGAAGAACAAGACTCACACCGGCCTCATTAGAGATGTGCATTTGCTTGAAGGATCACCTAGACGCCGCGGAACGTGTACAACACATTTCAAGTCTTGAAGGTGAAATGGAATACGAAGGAGATATACACGATGTCGAGGTGGAAGCGGGTATGGCAATATCACTTTCTGATGAAGAAATTGCTCTCGATGAAGCTGCACGGGAGATCACCACCGATGAAGATTTCAACCTTTGAAGAATGAAGACTACGCATTCGAAGATATTAATAAACCTTGAAGATTTTGAAGATTTATGAAGACTTATTTGTTTCAAGAATATTGTTATGATGATTTAGAAGACTTTGTTTTAAGTAGTTGTCAAGTTATGTAGAAATAATTGGAAGTGTTGTTGTTATGGTAAACGGGTCAAAAGGTGTCCAAATGGTTCAAAAATTAGTCACATGGCCGAATTCTTTGTTATCGTGAAATTTGAAAAAGTATCAAAATGGAAAGTTTTATTATGTTATATTGGAGGTGCCTGCAAAATTTCAGGTCTTAAGTCTTTACGAGTAAAAAGTTATGCGCATCGGAATTTCGATTTAAAAAAGGCTGGATGGTATCCAGTACCCGCAGGGTACAAGTGTACCCATCGGGTACTCATGCTTGTTCTTCAACAGAAACTAAAATGCATTGAGTGCCCGCCGGGTATAACATGTACCCGCCGGGTACTTGATGTTTACCCGTTTATGTACCCACCGGGTAGTTCATACTTAACCGGGAACCAAACAAGAGTACCCGCCGTGTACTACTTGTACCCGCCGGGTACTCTTGTTTCCAGATTGGTATTAGGCGCCTCCATGGCAGTTTTCTTCAAAACCTATATACACAAACCTCTCCAAAAACCGTGAGAAACACCACCAAACCCCCAAATCAACTATATTTCAAGCAAAAACTAGTGAATTCAACCCGCATAACACTTCTACAACATGTTTAAGGTATGATTAACAACTTTTTCATTCAATGCTCTTAATTTTCATGGATTGATTGAAGCTTTCAAATTTAGGTTTTCTTAAAATTGAATGTGGGAAAGTTTTAGTTGTTTATATCTCTGATTATATTGTGTGTTATATGTGGTCACACCTTATGATAGCATGAATTCGTGTTTAGTTTACATGATTATGCAAGATTGCAAATTTAGGGTTCTTGACACACATTTTGGGGAAAATTAATTTTGTGTAATGATATGCTCAGAATTGTTATCCATTAATGTAATAATATGCTTAGAATTGCAAATTTAGATTTGTTCATGGCAATTTGAAGTATTCATAGCAATTCTTAGTGTTCAAACTAATAGTTCGTGTATATGGCTATGCTCTTATGTGATGGATGAATTGTTCATGGCAATTCTTTCATTTGTGTTTTGTAGGGAAGAAGCAAGAGACAAAAAGGCACCACATCTGGGACTGCTAATGATGAAGAGGGTGACCGCCCTCAACCGATGAGCATTGATGCTCTACTTGTTCCCGATACAATTCACCCATGGCTCAGATTTAGTAACAAGCTAACAAAGTACAATACGTACTGTCAAAAACTGAATTTGTTAAGGGGGAAAGAATGTGATTTATCAAGGGTGGTCGATTGGGAGCCACTAGAACAAGCAGGGGTAGCCAATGGAATAAAGGATATCATTAGGCAACGTTATTTCGTGCATCACATAGCATTTGAATATGAAGAATGGGAAGGAATATTTCAAATTCAAGAGCAGGTATACAAGGAGCTATGTGTGGAATTCCACTGCACATATGAAATGAATGAGGATGTTGAGACGACGACTGATAAAACTTTCATGACTTTCCGACTGGGAGGTCAACCAAGGAAAATGAGTATGATGGACCTTGCTGCCTGTCTAGGCATTTATTCTCAAGAACAGCTAGATGCAGATCATTTTGCGGATTACTTGATGGCTAGTGAGATGATCGAGACCGAATTTTATCCCAAGGATGTGTGGCACGAATTTTCAACAAAACCATATGCTAGAGGTGGAAGTTCATACAAAGACATGGATAACATGCAGTTGCGGGTAATCCAACGATGTCTTGCGCACACCATTTCGCATAGAAGGGAGAACACAGAGAGAGTCGGCTTCCAAGACTTATGGTATTTGAGGAAGTTCGTAGCGGAGGAGAATATCAATGTGCCATACGCTGTTGCCTGGTATTTACATCATAATGCCAGCGGGATTAGAGGGTCATCCCCTATCTGTGGGGGACAATTTGTTACTAGGATTGCCAAGTCCTTCAACATCAGTTTTCAGGGTTTAGAGCGAGTGATGGCTAGACCGAAAACTGTAGGGTTAGTTCAATTTCAGGGGGCACGGGCTATTTCAGTTGTCAATAATAATTACGTGCCCTATCAGGAACCATTAGAGGAACAATTGGATCAACAACCCAGAAGAAGAAGATATCGGCAAGTGGAACAGGGCCATCAAGAGGAAGAAGCTGCATACGAGCAGCCGGAGCAGGGAGGTTACCAGCAACAGGGCGTAGCACTACCATCCATGCTAGATCTTATGCAGGGTATTCAGGGCATTCAGGTTAGCCATAATGATTTTTCACAGGAAACCAGGTATGAGTTTGCAGCACCGCGCTACCACAACGCTTGGTCGGCACACAACACCCAAAGACTTTCTGAAGTGGTGCCCAACTACCGGCCTACAGCCTACAACTACCCACCCATGTGGGGTCAGCCTGGAGCAAGCTATCCACCACCGGTTTACGACGAGAGTGCCGCCTTAGCAGAGCTGCAGGAAGAGTATCGAAGGCAGCAGGAGAGAGAGCAAGAGGAGCGTGGATTCCCCTATGACTATTCCCCATTTTGAGTGCTTGCGTGCCTCATGTGATTTAGATACACTTTTAATTGATAACGGTTTATCAAACTACTTTTAATTTTATGTTTGCATATTTTGAAATGCTTGATTAGGGATGACGTTTGGGTACTTTTTTGTACAACGACATCCCAAAACAATTGGTTTTAGGTAAATGTTGGTGTGAATGGTAAAAAGGTGGATCATAGAAACAAGCAGGGGGTAGCCAATGGCACAAGCAGGTGTACCCGGCTGGTACCATAGATACCCGGCGGGTACTCACTGGGAAGGCGTGAGTACCCGGCTGGAACAACGTTTACCCGGCGGGTAAAGAGTACCCGGTTTGGAACCGGGTATTGGACCCGAACCGGTTCCTACCCGGTACTAACCGGGTACTATCAGGTTGGGTTTTCCCCCACCCAAAACCGGGTCGGGTCCGGGTCGGGTTCTACTGGAACCGGTTCGTTGACAGTTGACCAATACCCGGTTCGGGTATTCGGGTCGGGTCGGGTAGGGCCCAACCCGGTTTTTGTGCACCTCTACCTCCAATATTCCTCCTGCTTGCACCGTCACTCCATCTTTTAACTTGGGCTCACACTTTGATCATGATTTTCTTTTCTTGTTTTATTTTTATTTCCTCCGTAGCCCATTTATTAAATGCATCATCAATCCATTCTATCTTCATGACTTGATCAATTTATTTGACTCTTGACTTTGACCTTGGGCCTACCGGTTTGGACTTCCTTTTCTGCTCACGTGGCCTCTGCAAACAAGAGCATCAATATTCATCATTTTTTATTATATATTAGCTTGGCCCAATTTCTTCTTTGGTCCAACTCGTACACTCCAATAAATCTTCAATCCAATTCATTTTCTTTCGAGAAATCCATTTAAATCATCGAACTCAACTATTCACGAACTTTATTCATTTCTTGAATATTTTCTTGTCCCAACTCATTTATATACCTAATTGCAAATATTAACCAAATCAGTATCTATTATCAAATAAATGCAATATAAATATAATAAAAATCAAAGAATATTATAAACTAAATATAACATTATTTAATGTTATTAGATGGCTAGTATGAGCAGGAACTGGAACAGACAAGGCCGGATCCTTGTTTGTAGATATAAAAATAAAGGTAGGAAGTGGTAGAATTCTGACGGTTCCTTGTATGATGTGGTTGTGTTTAACAGTATCCTTAGATTTACTCTTATTGCTATCCTTCGTTTTGCAGTGATGGACTTTAATTGCTTCATGGCTGCTGATGACCTCTCCGGAGTTGAGATTGGTCATATTTATGTGGATAGCCTTCCCACCAATCCAGATGGTACCTCCCTAGCCATTCTTCCTGTCGGGTCAGATATTCCTCAAGACTACGTGACAGTCGATGACCTGGGAGAGCTTGTCGTGAAAAAGAGATCTCAGGCCGGTCGCAGGACTAAGAAGAAGAAGATCAATACCCGTCCTATTTCTACAACCTTCCTGGAGACCGGTGGGATGGATGTCAGGGGCTCTGAGACTATAGAGCCCACTTCCCAGTCACAGCCTATGCGGGCGTTGCACGATTCTGCCACTGGTCGGTTATTATTATCTCCACTTTTTTTAACTTTTTTTTGGTTTTAGGCGAACTTGGACTTGATTTGTGATGTAACTTTCAAATGAGGAGGGCGAAACGCCTGTCCGCGGGAAGAAGAGGAAGATACAATTTTCTGCAGAGGAAACTTCTTTCCCTAGTTGTTAGGGAGGTAGCAGCTCGAGTTATTCCTTTCCTGATATGGATGTGGATAAAGATGATGAAGCTACCAATTTCCTGGGAGGTGCCCACGGCTTTATTCTGAATGCTCCAGTTTATGACCTTGGAAATTCTTCCATTTTTGTCCCTGGGTGGAAACTCCAGGGTGACAACCCTGGGAGAGATCTGTAGGACCCCTATACCAGACCTAATCAGATCGTCACTTCAATTGAACGTGCGGAATCCAAACGATTGAATATTGAACGTTTAATCAATTAACAAACACAATATCTATTAACAATTGAAGTATATCGATTACAGACTTTTTCTCTCTGCCTCACGAACTCTCTCACTCTCTAGGGTTTGATCAACCTTAAAATGAATTCTAACTCCTCTATTTATAGCTGTTCAGACCTACAAGCGACACAACTTGTGTCGCTATTGTGACCCTTGCGACACAAGCTCTGTGTCGCATGAACAGTATATTGTGTATATTGTCTATTTCACTGTTCATTTACAGACTCACATATACACACTAATCACATCACATACTAAGACTAATTGACTTTGCCAAGTACAAATGTTGACCAAGTGACTGACACACAAAATGCACCAACAAACTCCCCCATGTCAGCAGATTGGTCAAATGAGCTTCAATTAGTCTTCACCAATAAACTCCCCCAAGGAGATAGCTTGGTCAACTAAGTTTTCAACTAGTTTGAACCGACATAACTCCTTCATGTTTTCAACAATCAGAAACTCCCCCATTGAGATAACATGGTCTTCAAACAATCTTGATGTCCTGATTCATGTGACTGACACACATTTATCATACAATAAGATCTTCAAACTATGTGACCATCTCTCAATCATCATCAGCTTCTCCAATAGAATTTATCTTCATAGTCTTTGGAGAATAACCGACATCCTTTACATCTTCAGTATTTGACTTTAACAAGATATGAGATATTTGAAGAAATAATATAGAAATAAAATCTTTTTGTATTTCTTTATAAAGGTAAAGTAAAGAACAAAATTTAAATTAAATTTGGGAATAGGATTGTTTTACGTCTGCATAGAGATCATATCAGGCCAACATGCAATTATTAGGAAATAGTAAGTGTTATTTTGATTATCAGTATATTTGTCCACTTTAAATTTACTTAGCACACTTAAAACACCATTTATAAAAATTATTTCAAGACGATTACTGATATTGTTTATCCGGGTCTGTGAGTTAACCTTTTATTGTTGGTATTTCTCCGTGGTCCTACCTATGACATACCCCTGTAACCCAAACATAAGCATAGCTTCCGAATCCAGAAAGAATATAAGAGTATCATTTTTAAGAATCAAGTCAGCGGTGACAGGTCTGTACAAACGTACAACAAAGCAACATAACTTGATTCAGGTGTAAGCAAAACCAGACTTGGTCAAACCATTTTCGTGACCTTGTTAGGTATCTTATGATTTAAGACTTTTTCAAGTTCATTGACTTGTGTTTGCTTAACTTTAAGCATATACTAATTGAGACCAGGTCTGTACTTACGTACAACATATGGTGTTTACCACAAGATCATAGACACGTATTAGAATTACTTCTTAAGAACCCCGAAACAGGTGTGTATCATGCCTACCAGTACATC
The DNA here is from genome assembly GCA_963422505.1 of Pseudognaphalium luteoalbum. Lineage (NCBI taxonomy): Eukaryota > Viridiplantae > Streptophyta > Magnoliopsida > Asterales > Asteraceae > Pseudognaphalium > Pseudognaphalium luteoalbum. The sequence goes on along the minus strand of OY730193.1, from coordinate 45,494,293 downwards.
ATATGATGAAGCTAATGTTTATAAAAGCTATTTTAAACATGCCAGATAAACCTACTGACACATCAAACATAATATTTAAAATTTCCATTTTGTGCATGTCATCTGATGTACAATCATTTCCCATGTTGTTTACAGACACAATCCAATATCTTTTTGAGGAATAAGAATCTTGTTGTTCACATTTCTGATCCAAATAATCAGAATTTTAATTACTCCCCCTAAACAGCAAATTCTTTTCAAAAATCTAATTCAAAGGTACTACCCTTAAACATTAAACATATATTTGTTATTTTTTCGCAACATTGCATTTCTTTGATACTAAAAGTACAAAGAATGGCTGTTGCATTTACTGACAAATAAAAAGTTTCAAAATCATATATCAAGTCAAATCAAATGCCTTTTTAGCACTTTAACCACCTGAACTTCAGAAATTTCATCATTCTAGTCACCATTCTTCCAACAATATCCACATCCATGCAGTCACTAAAAATATCAGCTAACAAGAAACTGACTGCATCACCACAAACAATCAAACATTAGAGTTTATGGGACACCCAAGCCTTGATAAACTTGTGTTGTCCATTATCGTCCATAATCTTCACATCCATGAGTTTATGATATTTTAAGAACTCAGTTGATTTCATAGATGTGTTGTTTGTGGATTTTGGTTTCCAAACTTGTTTAGGTTCGGATGATTTATTTTCAACAATGTTGTGCTGTTGAACTTGAGGTCTACTAGGCACAACTTTGTTTACTCTAGCCATAGGTTGTGGAGAGTTTGATGCACAACTAGATACAGGCGAATACGAACGACGCCTTGAAAAATAATTCTTAAAAGAAGAAGTTCTTGGCATCCCTCTACCAAACGTATCTAGGGATAATAACCTACAATCCCTAACAATATGGCCCTGTTGACCACAACGAAAGCAAGAACGTCTCTCAACATAAGATTGATTCTAATGAGAGCCCTCAAATCGTTTCGGTGGAGGACAGTACACAGAAGGTCTATTAATAGGAACATTTGTTGAACATGCACTTTTAGGTGAACATGTTGAAGTAGGTGAACATGTTGAAGTAGATGTTCCTGAGGTTGAGTTAGTAGATTTAGAATCCATTTTAGCATTTTTAACTTTGAAAGATTCATTATCAACTTTATCTTTGCCTTTGCATTTAAAACAGTCTGGTTTGACAGTTATTTTCTCAACCTTAATGGTAGACACTTCAGGTATATCTTCTACCACAACAACCTCATCAACACTGACCGGAGGTTTATTTTCAGCTTTAACAAATTTAGGCCTAACAAGCTCGGCCTGTTTAACTTGCTCATTAACTGGCACATCAACAGAATTTGTGTCGACTTTTGAGGAAGAAGGCACAAAGTCTTTGATGGAATCCTTGGATGGCATAGGCAGATAGTCCTTAGGAGGAGGTACATGGTGAAAACCAAGACAAACCTTACTTTTGGTATATGTCCTTTGCGATTGAAGGATTTCATCAAATACCAAAGAGGATGTAGAAAAGTTTGAAAGCTTTCGTTTCAAATCAAGAACTTCAGCCTCTGAGTCAGCAAGTTGTTTCTTTACGAGAGTAAGCATATCAACATAAGTAGAAATTTCATCTTGCTGATCATAAATTTTGGCTTTAAGTTCTTTTGTTTCTTCAAGAATAGCTTTTAACTTTTTATCTGAAACTTTCTCATTTTCTTTTAAAACTTCATTTGCCTCCATCAAATTTTTAAGATCTGAATTGAGGCGTTCATTATTCTCCCGGTATCTGTTAATATTATCAGTTAATTTCATACAAGATAAGCATTTAGAAGCATTAGAATCAAACCCTTGTATTGGTGCCGCGAATGCGCCGCTTTGAGGCTCCTCTTTCTGTATCAACTTCTCCTTAATCTCCTCATATGGACTTGACAATTCTAACTGAACTTGGTTACCAAAATTGAAAAGTAACGCTTGCCATAAATCAAAAGCCGTTGCTTGATTTTTATAATAATCGACCATATCTTGAGGTAAACACTTTGTGATCATCTCATACGCACTCTTGTTATTGTCATATCTTTTTCGTTCATCGGATGTCATAGTCCTTTTGAGAATCGGTTGCTCTTATCGCTGCTTGGTAATCAAAACCAACAAAGCAGGGTCCTTGTATGCAATGAAATTCTCAAGCTCAGTCTTCCATTTGTTGAAGTCACTGTCGAACAAGGACTTATATGGAGCAATAGTTTGAGAAAAACCCATTTTAAATTTAGCGACGAAAATATCGAAAAATTTCCGAGTAAAACGAAACTATTTCAAAACTAAAATCAAGAACTGTTAGGCTCAAAAACAAAATTTGGTACTACAAATATTTTCGCGAATTTCCCGCCAAAAATTCAATCGAAAACGTCCAAAAATGCCGGGTAAAATGAAACTTTTTCCAGGCTAAAATTGAAAAGTTTTAAGCCTATGAACAAATGAAACTTTTTTTGTTTCTTGCCTTGGTGAGGTGTTAACGACACAATGTTTGTGTCGCAACTTTGTGTCGCAGTTTACAGTAATGGGACACAAAAGATGTATCGCAATGAATAGTGGTGAGACACAAGGGTTGTGTCGCAAGTTATGTCGCACACTATGTCGCGAGCTTGTGTCGCAAAATAGAAAACCCTAATTAGCGACACAAATCTTGTGTCGCAGGTTGTGTCGCAAAACGGCGCTGAGCAGATTCCAAAACCCTAAAATCGAAAATTTTCGAAACCCTAAGGATTTTCGAAAATCGATCGACGAACTAACCTAGAAAACACCTTTAGAAAACACAATCTTCAAACAATTAAACCCAGAAACGAAGATTAATCAATAAAACCTTCGCGAATTAAGCCGAAAACGTTCAAATCACGATCCGTAACCGTTGAATAACTGATTCACGGCTTTGATACCACTTGTAGGACCCCTGTACCGGACCTAATCAGATCGTCACTTCAATCGAACGTGCGGAATCCCAACGATTGAATATTGAACGTTTAATCAATTAACAAACACAATATTTATAATCTGTTGTATGTATTAACAATTGAAGTATATCGATTACAGACTCTTTCTCTCTGCCTCACGAACTCTCTCTCACTCTCTAGGGTTTGATCAACCTTGAAATGTATTCTAACTCCTCTATTTATAGCTGTTCAGACCTACTAGCGACACAACTTGTGTCGCTATTGTGACCCTTGCGACACAAGCTCTGTGTCGCATGAACAGTATATTGTGTATATTGTCTATTTCACTATTTATTTACAGACTCGCATATACACACTAATCACATCACATACTAAGACTAATTGACTTTGACAAGTACAAATGTTGACCAAGTGACTGACACACAAAATGCACCAACAAGATCTCTTGTCCTGCAAAGATTACATTATGCACGCGATGCCTCCAGCAATTGAGAAGAAGATAGCTTCACTGAATGGCCGTCAAAGTATAAATCGTGGTCTCAAGGCCACCTTCGATTCTTTTATGTGGAGCATCAATACCTTGAAGGTGGCTGATCATTTTGAAAAGTTGAGTAGGAAGTTGGGGTTGGCCTTGAAGGAGAAACGCGTAAAGTTGACCCAGGAGAAGGAAGATTTTGAGAGGTTTAAGGTCAGTCATGCTGCTGATATTGCCAAAGCGGCTCAGGTGACTTCGGAGGTTGAATCTTTGAAAGCCAAGCTTTCTGAGCAGGTAATAATTTAACGCTTAAAATATATATTTCTTATCCCTTCGTTTGTTCATGTCATGTTTTATGTGCATATATATATATATATATATATATATATATTTGTAAGCAGGCGAAGAAGACTGTTGAGATGGAAGTCTACCTGCAATAGAGTGGGCTAGAGTTGAATGCTGCCAACCACCAAAAGGATGAGGCCCTAGCTGCAAGAGACCAGGCAGCTGTGAAGAGGGATCAGGTAATCTTTGCGGAGGAGAAGAAAAAATTGCAGGCTGGGCTCCCTGATCTGATCATAAACACTATGGGCTGCCCTGGAATTCCGAATCCCTTTGGCAGACTTGTTTAGTGTGCCAGGGGTCAGGGTAGGCACGAGACGGCGTCTCTGGCTGCTCCGTTTTTGGACCCCCTTCCTGAAGTTTTGGCTACCAAACTTGATCCCGAGATAGCGAGCAAGCTTAACGCCTCCAAGGAGACCTTGAAGAATCTGTCCACTTTACCTTTCTTAGAGAGGCTAGTGGAGGATTTAGACATTCCTGTAGATGCTCTCCTGGCAATGAAGCCCTAGCTTCTAGCTTGCTGTTTAGGGATTTAGCTTTGTGAACATTTATGTCTGTAAAACATTATGTATATATCTATTTGGTTTGTAATATATATTGTGCTTTTGTATCTGTTAAAGGTGTGCCTTAGCGTTGTAATGTGTTAAGTATTTGCTTTCTCTTGAACCAATTGGATTTTGTAAACACTTGCGCCATTATGATGGCTTTGAATGGTCATGACCTAGTAAATTCTAGTTTATCTATGGTGCCGAAATGATCAGCTAGCAAGCCTGATGGCGGATGCTTGTCTCATTCCTGCCTTGATCTGATTCAACACTTTTCCAACCTATTGGTTGAGGATAATCTCTGCCAAGGATAGGGCTAGAATCCACCTTCCGTTGTGGCAGGACCGCTACTCCTATATGCTAATTCGAGTGATTCTATCAGCCGAGTGCAGGGAGTGGGGCATGGTGGAACTACAATGTGTAGTCCTGGCCAATGAGGTAGCTCTGTGCATATGACATAGCCCAAAAGGGTACATCCTTGACAAATTTATATCAATTGAGTATATGAATTGAAATGAATATCGACAATTTGGCACGAATAGCTTAGTTTTATTGAAAAGTGATTCAACAAAATATGTATGTCAAGAAGGGTGATTAAGCCTTCTTGGGCTTATAGAAAGTTGTTCAAGCATAACACTTTTTTAGGTTAGTTGTGCCAAGTGCGGGGAACAGGAGTACCATCTAAGTGAATCAAGGAGCATGCTTCATTACCATGGGCTTTTGTCACTTTGTAGGGACCTTCCCAATTCTGACCTAGCTTTCGTGTATCTTCTGCTCTGAAAGCCTCGTTCTTTCACCACACATAATCCCCCGCTTTGTACTCCTTGTATTGGACCCTCCTATTATAATACCTAGCCATTTATGCTTATATCTGGCTTCCTGGACAGCTGCCATTTCCCTGATCTCTTCTGTGAAGTTGAGATTTTCCATTAAGGACACCAAATTAGCTACTTCTTCAAACTGCAAAACCCTTTGAGTTGGAACGCTAATTTCTGCTGGGATGACCGCTTCTGTTCCATATACAAGGCTAAAGGGTGTTACCCAGGTGCTATTCTTTTTTGGCATTATGCAGTGGGCCCATAACACATTTGGCAATTCGTCGACCCAACCAGATGTACCTAACCTAGCCTTAATCCCAGCAACAATGTCCCTGTTTGTAACTTCCACCTGCCCATTTGCCTGCGGATGAGCAACAGAGGTGAAAATTTGTTTGATTGACAACTTATTGCACCATGACTTGAAGGGGTCAGAGGCAAATTGTGTTCCATCATCGTTGACGATCTCATGAGGGATCCTAAACGTACAAACTATATTTTCCTAGATGAAGTTAACCATTTTCTTCCCAGATATTTGAGCCACTGGCTTGGCTACCTACTTGGTAAAATAATCAATCGCTACTACCTTGAATTTAACCCCGCCGGTAGTAGGAGGGAAAGGGCCTACAATGTCAATCCCCTATTTATAAAATGGCTAGGGAGATGTGACTAGGATGAGGTCGTGTTTTGGGGTTTTTGATACCAGAGCATGAATTTGACAGGATTGACACTTTCTCACCACAACTAAAGTGTCATAGTGCATGGTTGGCCAAAAGTAGCCCTGCCTCATTATTTTTCCAGTGATTGCTCATGGGCCAGAATGTAAACTACATGATCCTTCATGCACCTCCCTGATCAACATCTCTGCCTACTTTGGACCAGCGCATCTGAGGTTAGGTCCTAAGAAATATTTTCTGAGGTGCACGCCTTTTTCGATAGTGTACTTTGGGGATTTGACCCTCATTTTCTTGCGAGGAACCTATCGTCAGGGAGTTTACCCAGCAAAAGATATTCCATGATTGGAGTTATCCAGTTGTCTTCTGTTTCTTCAATGGGGCAAACCTCTTGTTCCTTGTCAATTGACTTTTATTTCAGAACTTCTACTAGGACTTCCTTTGTCAGGTGGGCAAATGTTAGGGACGCCAATTTGCTCAACACATCAGCTTTCTTGTTTTGACTTCTTGGGATTTGATCAACTTTGAAGTGTTAAACTTCTTAGTCATTCCCTGGGCTACCTCCAAGTATTTTTTTTCATTGATGTTTCTTTTGCTTCGAAACTTCCGTTGACTAGGTTAGCTACTAATTGTAATTCAACAAACACCTGGATGGACACGACGTCCATTTGCTCGGCAATTTTCAGGCCTGCAATCAGAGCTTCATATTCATCTTCGTTGTTTGTTACATGGAAGTCAAATCTCCGGGCGTAGGTATGCTCTTCGCCTGCCGGACTTGTGAGTATCAGCCCAACCCCTAACCCCCAGAACTCGTTGCGCCATCAGTATACAGCTCCCAGGTTTCCTTGACTGGAGTATTAGTGGTCAGTGAGGTCTTGCCTTCAAAGTCCCCTGGTAATTCCGCTAAGAAATCAGCCATGATTTGTCCTTTTACTGCATTTCTAGGACAAAATTCGATTTCATGTTCCCCCAGCTCAAATGGCCATTTGGCCAACCTTCATGATTTTTCCGGCTTCTGTAGCACCTGTATAATTGGTTGGTCAGTAAGTACAATGATTTGATGTGCCTGGAAGTACCTATGCAAGCGCCATGCGGAGTGAACTAGCGCTAGGATAAGTTTCACGATAGGTGAATAGTTTAATTCTGTTGGCTGTGAGCTTTGCTAACGAAGTACACGGGCATTTGTACTTTGTTTCATTCTGTTATTATCACTGAGCTTACAGATGATTTAGATGCTGCAAGATACAAGGTTAGGATTTCCCCTGCAATTGGTGCTGTGAGGGTTGGTAGTTCTGCCATGAATTCCTTCATTTCCTGGAATGCTTCTTCTGCCTGATCGGTCCATTGGAAATTGTTTTCCTTTGATACCTTTCAACGTATCAAAGAACGGCAAAGAACGTTTTGCGGCTTTGGATAAGAACCTTGTCAGGGCGTCTAGCTTTCTTGATAAGCTTTGTACTTCCCGCTTGGTTTTCGGAGAAGGCATGCTGGTTACCGCCTGAACTTTTTCTGGATTTTCCCGGAAGCCCCCCGCTGTTATTACATGGCCAAGAATTTGCCCTCTTTCATTCCAAAAGTACATTTGATTACCAAATCATCAACATAGGCTTCTACATTCCTTCCAATTTGATGCCTGAAAGCTGAATCAATGACGTGTTGATATGTTGCTCATGTATTCTTTAAGCCAAAGGGCATCTTCGTATAACAAAAGATCCCTTGGTTGGTAAGAAATGTTGTCTTGTCTTCCTCTTGTTCTGCCATCTGGATTTGGTCTAGTCGATTTCAGGCAGGGGGTAATTGTCCTTCGGGCAATCTTTGTTTAGATCCGAGTAGTCCACACACATTCTCCAAGATCCATTGGGCTTTTTTACCATGACAGGGTTTGCTACCCATGTATGGTATTTGACTTCCCGAAGAATCCCAACGGCCACCAGATCTTCTACTTCTTTTTGCAGGAAATCACTTCTTTCTGGTGCCATTCCTCGCTTCTTCTGCCTTGATGGTGTGATGGTAGGTTTTACGTTCAGGCAATGCTCTGCTATACTTCTTGGTACCCCAGTCATATCGGCAGGTTGAAAAGTAAACATGTCCTGATTTTTTGATTAACAGTTCCTTTAATTGTTGTTTGACCCTAGAGGGAAGTTTCTTGCTGATGCTGACTGTTTAGTTCGGGAAGTCTTGGTTTATTACAATTTCCTCCCGTTAACTCTCCTGCTGAGGGGTATCCCTCGGTTCCTTTGTCTGGCTTACTTGCGAACACTCAATTTGTAACATCATGTCAGCATGAACAGTTGCTATTCCCTCTGGTGTTGGGAAACACACCATACCATGAACAGTCAATATTACTGCACCAAACTGGAGCATGGCTGTTCTTCCTAATATGACATTATATTTTGATGGAGAGCGAACAACTACAAAATCAAGCATGGTTGTCTTGTAACGTGGGTATTCGCCCATGGTTACTTCGAGTTTAATCTTTCCTAGTGGACAATTTGTTTCTTCTGATAACCAACCAACGGTTGAAGGAACTCTTCCCTGCAGCTCTTGATGTGATTTGGTAGTTGCTCAAAACAATGTTCATACATTATTTTCGTATAACTTCCGCTGTCTAGGTACACCCTGCCAACCTAGAAGTAATCTATTCTTACAGTGATGACCAGTGGTTCCGCGGAGGGGTGTACCCTGTAGATTGTTGGGAAGCTTATCTCCTGCAACTCCCATAACTCAACTTTTTCTATCTTTCGTTTCTTTGTTGGAGCCAGGGGGTTTATCATGAGTATCTATAACGCCCTACAATTTTCAAGACCATTTTTTTAAACACATATCGGAAGCGTATATTTAATTTCATACATTATAGATTGCATATTACATTTCAAAAGTGCAACCCATTTATACATGATCCTTTAAGCAATTCACCAGAATAATTACAACACTAAGTTTAAGTGTTATAGGAAATTCAAAACATAAAGTTAAATTATTAACATGATTTTATAATTCAGAGTGAGTCGTCAAACATTCCATCATAACCCAAACTTCTTTCTACCCATATTCAAAAGATTAACCTGCAAGAAGTAATGAGGGGGATATCACAAAGCTAAGTGAATAGATCATAACTATCAACCTAACTTAGATTAACAATTGTTTACAGCTAAGCATCATAAACAACTAACTTCAAAGAGGATCGGTGGTCCTTGAGGTACCCTACTGCCGCAGTGGCCCCCCAAGTAACACTTACAACCACTGAAGGCCAATTCAGTGGTCTAAACGATGGTTTGGTACTATTACTACCAACAACACAATTTCAATAAACAACACATGTTAAAACACTTATGCTGTCCAAGTAATAGTACCCAAACCCAAACCATGCTGACCTCTAAACAATTCATATAATCCATACTCATTATGGCAAAATGTAAACATAAACAGTATATACAGTAAAACCAAGTTTACCCGTTGTAACCAAGTTGTTACAACTAATTCACACTGAAAGTCATTGATCCACTCACCCTTGTCGATCACAGCCTCCACTCAGAGATCTTATTTTACTGAGTCTTCGGTTTATCTAAGGACACAACCAAAACCCGATCGATGCAAATTATCACTGAGGAATGCGATCCATGCACTTAGCTGGGATCGCGTTTCTGTGTTCTGCAGCAACATAACCCAGACCTGCACCACCAATGATGAATCCAAACTCGAATATTATAAACATAAACTCCACAAACTCAGTTTTTACCAAAATCTAACACGTCAAATGAGTTCTATATCCATCATAAAACTTCAAACATCATCTAATACATTCACTTACTTCAACTTATACACATTTTATCATACACGCAATTTCTACCTAAAAACAGAAATGGGTTCATGAACACTTAACACCTAAAATTGAGAACAAGCAAGTTGATGATGATTATTCAAGTAATATTAGTAACAAACACTCATTCAAGCGTAATCTTATATTCATGCATCAATTATCCACCTACTTTCAATCAATTAAGTAAATAGAGATAATACATACAATTTACATCAAAATGGAGAAAATGAATGAAGTAGATGAAGAAGATGAAGATGAATTCAGATGTTAACTCTAAAATCGTAGTCTTGATGATGATAGAATCTGAATTTTTTGTTAAATTCTTTGAGAGTGTATGTGTGTTCTTGAGAGAAAGTAAAATCTGTGAAAACAAGGAAGTTAGGTCGGCCTAACAAACCCGACCCCAATATAAGTTATGTAATTTTATTCCCCTTCCAAGCCTATTGTCTAGAACCTAGAAACCATCTGCGAGAATAAATCTTTTATTTTACCGACATCTACAGTAATTAAAAAAAAACAATATTTTACTAATCACAATAAATCATTTAACCATTTGACTTATTTATTTCAATTATCCAAATAATATCAATTATTTTTAAACACAATTAAATAACTAATTAAAATAAGGAAATTACCGTATTTCTCCTAGACCCATAAAGAGGATGTTACAATATCACTGCGTCGGGTTTAGGTAGCTCAGCTATGCCTTTACCTTTCTTGGTCTCGCCCTGCTGGTACTCCCTGGCTCCTTGGGCTAAGTGTACTAGTTTACCGACAAGGATGCGACAAACATATCTTTCTCCGCATTTTTGTTGTATGGCTGAAATCTCTTGCCAAACTTTCCTCCCTGCTGTCCTTTTACCTCGCCCCTGATAGGGCTGGTACTTATGATCACCGCTGGAATTATTTGCAGCCTGTTTGTTCCTTCGATTTAATTGTCTTTTTTCCATTACCCTAATGCAGTCTCTGGTTTGTGAAATTTTCGCAGCAAATGTGGGAGGTGTGTCACCAACAAACTTATCAACGAGTGCTTGGAAACGGTTGTCATCCAGGCATGAAATAAAACCAGAGACTTGTTGACTTTCAAGGAGCCCTGGTATTTTTAAACACTCGTCAATGTACATGTCTATGCAATCTTCCAGGGGCTCATGAGGATATTGTTTGATCATGTGTGCTTCCACATATGATCTGACATGTTTTTTCTTTTGGTGGAAGTGACTTACGAACATTCCCCTGATATCATCAAAGCAGGTGATGCTTCTTTCGGGTAAGTCCTAGAACTAAGATTTGGCATATGATCTGAGCACAGAAGGAAACATTTGACAGGCAAGTGCGTCCTCCCAGTGTTGTGTTTTTTATGGCATGATGAAACGACTGGATAAAGTCTTCCGGATCTGTGGTCCCGTCGTACGTTCCCAAAGTAGTGGGGACCGTTACTCCCAGGGGAAGTGGTACACTGGAAATAGCTGGGTGAAATTGAGTGTTTAAATCAGGGATTACATTTTGAGGCTGTGGTGCTTTTCCCTGCATAACCGCTAGCAGATTTGCCAACATTGGTGGAAGCGGTGGAGGAGGTTGTGGTATTGTAGGGGGTTGCATTAGCTATGAAAGCAGTTGTCCCCGGGCATTCGCAGTCTCCTGTACTGATGTTTGCGCCTGGCCGGTTGGCTGCGGTACGGATGTTTGTGTATTGAAATACCCCTGCTGAAGTGGTGCCTGGAATGGTGCCTGGAAGTTTTGTTGTGGCGTGTAATACTGATGCGACTGCTATTGAAAATCTTAGACAGGGGGTTGTTGAAAATTCTGTTGGTAGGGCTACTGTTGTGCGGAAAACTGCTGTTGGAAACCTTGCACAGGGGGTTGTTGAAAATTCTGGACTAAGGGTTGTGATAACACGCAAAAAGTCAAGTTTTTGTATGCTATTATCTCACCTTTTTAGCCCAATTATAGATGAAAACATTTGAAATATACATTTTATACTAAATTTCATAACGATGGCTAAAATATAGACGATGCTTCAAGAATCAACCAAAAAGGCCCAAAAATGATTAAAATAGAGCATAAACGATCAACGGATTTTCCGTTCACGCATTTGAGCACAATTTAAGCTATACTTGGAATTATGACCTCTAACTTATGTCATTTTCTTCGTTAGGAAAATACAAACACGTGGATATAAAGATCACTGAAAACGGATAAACGACAAAAAAGTTACGCCAAATCGAAGAAACAAAGACCCGAAAGGACCGAATACGGCTGTCCCAGACCGTATACGGCTGGACCAGACCGTATACGGTTGGACACAGACCGTATACAGCCTGTGTAGACCATATACGGCCTGTGCCCAGCCGTATATGGCCCAGTCTAGCCGTATACGGTTGGTGCCCACCCATATTTGCTCCAGTTCACCCGTATACGGCCAAAACCAACCGTATTCCGTGTTCAGGCAATAAAAATCGGATTTTTATACGGCTATGCGATATGGTGTGCATTTGGGGGTTGGAATACGGTTGAAAAATACTGTTGCGCGTTTCCTATAAATACAAGGCTTCACCTCAACATTTCACATACACTACATCACTTCACATTTCAACAATTCACTCTCTCACTACTCTCTCTCTCTAGAATTAGGTTTTTATTTTTATTTTTAGTTTCTCTCTCTAGGTTCTCTCTCTAGTTTCTCTCTCTAGAAACTAGTGGGAAGATTAATGGGAGAATCCTTCGCTTAGAGAGTTATGTAATTTAGTTCATAGAAGCTAGCATATGTAATACTTGGGATATTATTTGGCGAAATACAAGTGTTATTCTGCTCACATTTATTTACCGGTAATATCTATCATTTCTTATATTAATTTGTCTTAATGTTCTTGTTTGATGTTTGTGATTTATTAATGTTGGAAATGTTTATTGCCATGCTTTGTGAGTAGTTACTTGTATGTTTGCCATGATTTGGATTGTTGTAATTAGGTATGATTTGTAACACCCGTCAAATTAGGGCTATTATTAGTACCTAATCATAAGTGTAAATACATGTAATTATAATTAATTATATGTGTCATTATGTGTATCGATATTTTAATATATGTACACACGTACGCGATTTGATTAAATCGTGCATTTTCATATCGGGCGGATCCCGATACAATACTATGGACGTTGGGGAAATAAAATGTTAAATAATGAACATTTACATAATAAACACAAAATTTCATAAACGTTAGGTTAATATTTCGCTATAGACGATTCAAACACTACGAATTAACATAAATCCGAAAAACCCGCAAATTAACTTTAACCGACAACGATAAATTACACGAGCACAAGGAAGACAATTCACGAGCCCAACCTACTAGTGGATCGGACTCACCCAGCCCAGAGGGCCCACGGGTTAGCCCAAACCCAACCCTAAGACACTTTCCCCCTAATTCCCTCTCATTTGCCACAAAATCGACACACACACACACACCCTCACTTTCTCTCTGCATTCTCTGCCCTCTCCCTCTAAAAACGACAGCCACCACCACCACTCTCCTCCTCCATCTCTTCCAAGAACCACCACCAAAAATCACCACCATCTAGCACCATCTTAGCCGTTTTGTTTACAAGCACGAAGTCAAGAAGGACAGCAGCAGCACCTTTCCACTCCCTTCGGCTTTGAATCTACATTTCCTTGGTAAAAATTTCTAAATCCTTGCTCATACTACTTGGATAACATATATAAACATTCTAGTAATTCGTATCTACCGATTATGTCCAAAATCTAAACCAAAAACCAAAGAACAAAGTGAAAAACCGTTGGACAATGACATTATCCACTGGACAAAATTTTAGGTCGACTTAGATCGACGATATCTGACCCATAACTTAAGGAAATCTCATGTTTCTTAGCTCTAAAATGAAGCTCATAGAGTCTAGTTTCCAAAACCGTAAACCTCATATTTTTCTGAAGTATATAGCTATTTTAACAAATGGATACAATAGTACATGTACAGTCTGTGAATCCTGACAGGAAAATGGGCCAAAAGGAACTGGTCATATCTCGAAGAATACACAACAAAAATCGATGAAACCAGCTGGAAAAGTTAGATAATTTCGTTAGCTTTAATTCCCCTAATTACTCATCTGGTGAAGTTTAGTAAAACTTTATTTATGAATTTTCAAATGAATGCGTGTCACTGAACTCACATATTTGACACCCGACACTCCCCAAATTTTTATCTCGAGTTCTGTTTATCCATTTCACATGTAAAAATATGATTTAGAAAGATAAGACATAGGGGAACATCATATAAAAATTTCATTAATTTTAGCTAAATTCTACTTGGTCAAATAATTAAATGAAATCGAGTGAAAAACGTAACTGCACAAAACTTTATGTCCGTGACTAAACTAAATTCGTGAATCCTTATTGTCGCAAAAGCATGTTGTCCGTGAATACCAAATTCCGTGAATAACCTCATTGTCGAACCATTCCGTGAATAAACTCTATTATCACATAAATACTATCCGTGAATACTCTTATTGTCAGATCAAAGAAGATTTAATAAAACTCACTACCGTATGAGCATTGTCGGACAATTAACACTTAGACAAAACACTATTATCGCAAGTATTGTCGGAATCAATAAACCACGAAAACTCTTAATAACGGGTAGATAATCACGGACAGATGTATATACATTACCTTCAAATGGCTAATGTTGAATTGGTAATCACGGATATATATATATATATATATATATATATATATATAGATATATGAATATTGATACGGTCGCATACATTATTATGCAACCAATACGCATATACTTACAACTATAAGGAACCTTATGGAAAATTTTGCGAATAAAACTAAACGGATCACCAACGGGCCGTGTACAATTTCAAACACAAACCAAATGTATTTGGACATAACTAGTGGGATGAACACTAGCATGGATGGTCTTACGAGACATCTACTTATACAACCTTATATGTCTTGGACATTAGAAGGTCACGGGTTCGGAGAACCTACCAGCTGTTTAGCACTCTACTTACGTTTATTTACATAAACGCAAAGGCTCAGGTCAGTCTCATAGCTCCTCTTTACTGTTTTTACCCAGGGGTGGGATTACATGCTCGATTTTGTTTTACATATGAACACAAGTACAAAACCTCGATATATTGATTGCATGAATTGTTTTATCTAATCATGAAGTCCCTCACAGCATAGTTTGTTTATATTGTGATAGCGTGAATGTTAGTGTATGGTACCATATGGGATTGACAATCCCCGTCCGGGGTAGTCGCGCTACCACGACTGCGGTCGAACGGACGCATTTTCATTTGTTCATACATGTGTAGATTAGGCACACTCAGTTAAGCTCAAACTATGTGCTCATGGCAATAATATACACTCATATTTTATTTGCATGTTTACAAATCACTAAACTAAATCTTGTGGCTCATAACTTGGATTTCATCGATTTACACCTGTGAGCTCACCAGCTTCCTAGCTGACCTTTTAGCATGTATTCTCAGGTGCCCAGCAGAAGTAGATCTGCTCAGGATATTTTAGCTCGAGTCGCATTCAGATTTCAGAAGATTCATATGCATTTATATATTTTGTACAATTAGATATGCCTTAGAATCTTTTACATTTAGCTATGAGCTTTTGTAACAAGAACAACAATGTAAAACTTTTATATTATCTATGTAATGGTTTTAAACGACGCATTTAGAGTCGTTCGCTTTATCTTATGTGCTTTGTTATTGATTATTAACACCCAAATCTTGCTTCCGCTAAACAATAAATTTGGGGGTGTTACAGATTGGTATCAGAGCCTAAGGTTATAGTGAACTAGGTTGCATTTAGTGAGCCTAGACTATGACCGTTAGGCAGTATTCCTCATTAGGTATGATTAGGTTCAGTGACTGCATTGTATTAGTTTAATTTAACATGGCCTGATCAACTATCTACAATTAAAAGAGTATGATGTGAAATCTAAAAGGAATCATGACCGAACTGGACTCATTAGTACACTCTGACCACGAGAGAAACCGGGACTTAAACTTGTACGTGTTAGACACCCTAGGCTATTATGTGATATACTTATATATACATAGATAGGCCTCACTCTTTCTATGACTTGTCTCAGAATGGCAAACTCATCACACAATTCATCACACACTCAATCTGGGTCGCAAAACCCGAGGGTAGCTAGGAGGAACAACAGGTTGCCTCGAGTTGGCCCGTATCCAAACAACCTCGCTCTGTCAGCCTTGGCCGCTAGGCTAGACTGTCAGGAACAACAACTCCGCACCATGGATGTCATCTTGCAGGAAACTAACGAAAACTGGAGATTCACAGCACTCGAACGTATCAACCAACTGTTAACAATATGAACATACTCTACAACCAAGTGGAGGAGTCAGGGGTGGAAAATGGACTCTTACGGCACAGAGTGGAGCAATGTGAACAACGCTTGCAAGAAGCCGAAGAATACTCAAGGATGCTGGTACAACGTTTGACCCTAGCAGAAGACAACGCCCGACAAACCAGCAGACTTGCCACCACTGTGGACCGACTTGTCACCCTAATGGAAAGGATAGAATTGCGTTAGAACTAGGGTGACCATCATCTTGTGATCTATATCTATCTATGTAAAACTCTTATCATTCGAACCGGGTGTAACAATTCCCAGTACCTTTTGTACTCCCCATATTATGTAGTCTTTTGTAAAACTCTTAAGTCATGACTCCCGAGGCTCTAATTAGAGATTTTCTATAATCGTTTAGCTTCGTGTTATGTATTGACAGTTTCTTCCACTGTTTCTACTTTATGATTATTTCTTACAATGTTGCATATTATCGCTTGAATATGTGTACATCCATCGAGCTTATTATCTTAGTAATATTTCTCATGTACCTTTCATTTATCTTTTGAAGAAATATGCCGCCAAAGAAGAAGAGTTACAGTGATGCTGAGCTTGCTGCCATAGTATCCCGAGCTCTGGCCGAAGCCCTAGCCACTCGAGACTCCCCTCAAAACTCAAGCAGGAATACTGAGACTCCCGAAGTCACACCTGTTGTCAAACCTTGTTCCTACAAGGACTTCCTCAGCTGCAAACCGCTGAACTTCAAGGGCACGGAAGGTGCCATCGGTCTAATCAGATGGATCGAGAGGACCGAGTCTGTCTTTGGCCTGTGCAACTGCATGGAAGACAACAAGGTCAAATTTGCTGCTTACACCTTTCAAGAAGGTGCTCTAACCTGGTGGAACACTCATGCCAGTTCTGTGGGGATCGAGGTAGCTAACCAACTTCCCTGGGCAGAGCTGAAGAAAATGCTAAGGGATGAATACTGTCCCACTGAAGAACTCCACAGGTTGGAGGAAGAATTCTGGCACTTGACTGTGCAAGGTCACGACATTGCTGGATACACCACAAAATTCCAGCAACTTGCTCTCATATGTCCGGGTTTGGTCGACACGGACGAAAAACGCATCAAGAAGTACATCCACGGCCTTCCCAAGAGCATTCAGGGAAATGTCACCTCATCAAGGCCAACCACCATCCACAGTGCCATTCGACTGGCACATGAACTCATGGTGATGATTGTCAGCCGTGAAACATCAACTACTTCCTCTAACAACAAGAGGAAATTTTCTGGAAACCCTAACAACCCACCAACCTTTAAGAAGTCCGAAACTGTCAGGGCTTACTCCTCTGGAACTGGGGAAAAGAAGGGTTACACTGGGACCAAACCCCATTGCTCAAAGTGTGACTGTCACCACAAGGGTCCTTGCAGTACTCCTTGCAACAACTGCAAGAGGTACGGGCATTCTAGCAAGGACTGCCGAGCCCCTAGAACCAACAACAACACCAGCAACAACAATAACAATCACAACAACAACTGCAACAACAACAACTCCAACCAACCCAGAGCCTGCTTTGAATGCGGTCTCACCGGGCACTTCAGAAATGACTGCCCGAAACTGAAGAATGGAAACAATAACAACAACAATGCAAGGGGAAGAGCCTTTGTTCTGAATTCGGGAGATGCCCGTCAAGACCCGAACGTGGTCACGGGTATGTTCCTCCTCAACAATCTTACTGCCTCTGTTCTTTTTGATACCGGTGCTGATAGAAGTTTTATTTCCCATGAATTTTGCCCACTACTTGACATCATTCTTGTTGCATTAAACGAAAAGTATATTGTTGAATTAGCTAATCGTAAACTCATTGAGACCAACAGTGTGATACCCAATTGCACTCTAAACCTCGCCGAAGAACTTTTCTCTATTGACCTTATACCCATCGAGATCGGAAGCTTAGACATCATTGTCGGGATGGACTGGTTGTCTAAACAACGAGCTGAGATCGTTTGTTTTGAAAAAGTCATCCGTATTCCTCTCGCTGCTGGTAGAACCTTAGTCATACAAGGGGAGACCGGCAGAGCGGGACTGAACATCATCTCTTGTCTGAAAACCCGAAAGTTTCTCAGAAAAGGGTATCCCGCCATCCTCGCGCACATCACCAAGAACAAGTCAGAGGAGAAACGGCTTGAGGATGTGCCAATTGTTAGAGACTTTCCAGAAGTCTTTCCAGAAGAACTACCTGGTCTACCTCCGACTAGACAGGTTGAGTTCTCAATCGATCTTGTGCCGGGTGCCGCACCAGTAGCCCGAGCACCTTACCGCTTAGCCCCATCTGAACTTCAGGAGCTTTCTACCCAGCTACAGGAGCTCCTGAATCAAGGATTCATTAGGCCGAGTTCTTCACCTTGGGGAGCTCCGGTCTTATTCGTGAAAAAGAAAGACGGTTCCTTCCGAATGTGTATCGACTACCGGGAGTTGAACAAATTAACCATCAAAAACAGATATCCACTCCCTCGTATCGATGACCTATTTGACCAGCTACAAGGGTCGAGTATTTATTCGAAGATCGACCTTCGGTCATGTTATCATCAACTCCGAGTTCGCAACACCGACATTCCAAAAACAGCTTTTTGAACTCGCTACGGGCATTACGAATTCCAAGTGATGCCATTCGGCTTAACCAACGCACCGGCGGTATTCATGGATCTGATGAATCGGGTGTGCAAACCTTATCTTGACAAATTCGTCATTGTCTTTATCGATGACATCCTCATATACTCGCGAAACGAGCAAGAACATGCGCAACATCTCAAAACCATTCTAGAATTACTGCGAGGAGTTATATGCTAAATTCTCCAAGTGTGAATTCTGGATAGAATCCGTTCAATTCCTTGGACATGTTGTCAATAGTCAGGGAATCCATGTTGATCCATCGAAAATAGAAGCCATCAAAAACTGGCAAGCGCCAACCACTCCAACCGAAGTACGTCAATTCTTGGGTCTTGCCGAATACTATCGGCAATTCATTGAGAATTTCTCCAAAATAGCTCAACCTCTCACGACACTGACTCAGAAGGACAAGAAGTTCAATTGGACTGATAAACAAGAGTCAGCATTCCAGCTATTAAAACTCAAGCTCTGCAGTGCTCCGATTCTATCTTTACCCGAAGGCACCGATGACTTCGTGGTATACTGCGATGCTTCTCATCAAGGTCTCGGTTGCATGCTGATGCAACGAGACAAAGTTATTGCTTATGCTTCGTGACAACTCAAAATCCATGAAAAGAACTACACCACCCACGATCTCGAATTGGGAGCTATTGTCTTTGCTCTCAAAATCTGGAGGCATTACCTCTACGACACTAAGTGCACAATCTTTACCGACCATAAAACCTCCAGCACATCTTTGACCAAAAGGACCTCAACATGAGATAACGTTGGTGGGTCGAGTTACTCACTGATTATGACTGTGAGATCCGCTACCATCCTGGCAAGGCAAATGTTGTTGCCGATGCCCTCAGCCGTAAGGAGCGTGTAAAACCACTTCGAGTCCGAGCTCTCAGTATGACTATTCATAATGACCTCACCATTCAGATTCACGCTGCCCAACTCGAAGCTTTGAAACCCAAAAATGTTAAGAATGAAGCCTTGCGAAGCATGGATAAGCAATTTGAAATCAAGCCTAATGGAGTTAGGTACTTCGTGAACCGAATCTGGTTACCCGTCTTTGGAAACCTGCGGGACTTAGTGATGAATGAAGCTCACAAGTCCAAATATTCTATCCATCCTGGATCCGATAAAATGTATCACGGCATCAAGGAATTCTATTGGTGGCCGAACATGAAAGCCGAAATTGCCGGCTATGTCAGCAAGTGCCTTACCTGTTCCAAGGTCAAGGTTGAACATCAAAAATCTTCCAGATTGTTCCAACAACCCAGGATTCCCGAGTAGAAATGGGAGCAAATCACTATGGACTTCATAACCAAATTGCCCAAGTCACCGAGCGGCTGCGATACCATTTGGGTGATCGTCGATCGTCTCACTAAATCCGCTCACTTCCTTGCAATCAAGGAAACCGATAAAATGGAGCGCCTTTCACAAATCTATGTCAAGGAGATCGTTACCCGACACGGTGTCCCAATCTCAGTTATCTCCGATAAAGACGCTCGTTTCACATCTCACTTTTGGCAATCACTTCAGAAATCACTGGGTACTCGTCTCGATATGAGTACCGCATACCATCCTCAAACTGATAGCCAAAGTGAACGAACCATACAGACACTGGAAGATATGCTACGAGCTTGCGTAGTTGATTTCGGTGCCAACTGGGAAAGACATCTGCCGTTGTGCGAGTTTTCCTACAATAACAGCTATCATGCCAGCATAAAGGCTGCACCATTCGAGGCACTGTACGGTCGTAAGTGCCGATCACCGATTTGCTGGAACGAAGTGGGAGACAGCCAACTCACTGGTCCCGAGCTCATACACGAAACCACAGAGAAAATCTCTGAAATTCAGAACCGACTCAAAGCCGCCCGTGATCGTCAGAAAAGTTATGCTGACGTGAGACGCAAACCACTCGAGTTCCAGGTTGGGGATCGAGTACTCTTGAAAGTATCGCCTTGGAAAAGCGTGATTCATTTTGGCAAACGCGGGAATATAAACCCCAGATACATTGGACCCTTTGAGATCCTCGAAAGGATTGGTCCCGTGGCTTATCGATTGCAACTGCCATCCGAACTCAGCAGTGTGCACCCTACTTTTCACATTTCAAATTTAAAGAAATGTCTGTCTGATGAGACACTTATCATCCCCCTTGACGAGATTCGCGTCAACGAAAAGCTTCACTTTGTTGAAGAACCTGTTGAAATCATGGACCGTGAGGTCAAACAACTTAAACAAAGTCGTATTCCCATCGTTAGAGTCCGGTGGAATTCGCGGCGTGGTCCGGAATTCACTTGGGAACGGGAAGACCAAATGCGACTCAAGTACCCACAGTTATTCACAGACTCCCCTCATGCCACGACTCCGAACTAAATTTCGGGACGAAATTCCTTTAACAAGGGGAGAATGTAACACCTGTCAAATTAGGGCTATTATTAGTACCTAATCATAAGTGTAAATACATGTAATTATAATTAATTATATGTGTCATTATGTGTATCGATATTTTAATATATGTACACACGTACGCGATTTGATTAAATCGTGCATTTTCATATCGGGCGGATCCCGATACAATACTATGGACGTTGGGGAAACAAAATGTTAAATAATGAACATTTACATAATAAACACAAAATTTCACAAACGTTAGGTTAATATTTCGCTATAGACGATTCAAACACTACGAAGTAACATAAATCCGACAAAACCCGCAAATTAACTTTAACAGATAACGATAAATTACACGAGCACAAGGAAGACAATTCACAAGCCCAACCTACTAGTGGGTCGGACTCACCCAGCCCAGAGGGCCCACGGGTTAGCCCAAACCCAACCCTAAGACACTTTCCCCCTAATTCCCTCTCATTTCCCACAAAATCAACACACACATACACCCTCACTTTCTCTCTACATTCTCTGCCCTCTCCCTCTAAAAACGACAGCCACCACCACCACTCTCCTCCTCCATCTCTTCCAACAACCACCACCAAAAATCACCACCATCTAGCACCATCTTAGCCGTTTTGTTTACAAGCACGAAGTCAAGAAGGACAGCAGCAGCACCTTTCCACTCCCTTCGGCTTTGAATCTACATTTCCTTGGTAAAAATCTCTAAATCCTTGCTCATACTACTTGGATAACGTTGTTGATGCATATTAGGTTGTCTGTCAGTTGGTCTATTAAGTTGTAATAAGTGTCGTTAGTTGTATAGTGAAATATATAGTTTTTGTTATATGCGACACATAAGTTTTAGGTTAGGCGTCACTTGCCTTAGTGACGCATAGCGTCACTTAGATAAGTGACGCATGAAGGCGGCCACATGCGACACTTCCACAAGTGACGCATGTCGGCTGAATTTTAGTATAAATACAAACCTACGGGTTTCCGGCTAGGGTTGACGAAACCCTAGCACCATTTGTCGACTAAGCAACATTGTAATCGTTCCCAATTCATAATACAAGCTGATATCTTTGTGTACATTGTTAATTATATTCGTTTCGGTTAGTAATCTTTAGTAATACATGCAATTGATTGATTTCGCCTTTCAATTGTAGTCAATTGTCATCTAGATCCACGTCATAGGACACTCTCAACTGGTATCAGAGCCTTTAGGTGATAATATTGACGTTTAGAAGGTGTTTTGGGTTGATTTCGGTTTTGTTTGAATCAAGAATCAAGATTACATACGGATTTTGAGGTGCTAAGGTGCAATGCAGACGATATTCTTCATCACTTACAGGTTTCATCCATTAGGGTTCAAGGAATTTTCGTTAGGTTTACGAAAGTTCAAATTTTTTAGGGTTTTCGGATTTTGCAGCCGTTTTGCGACACTCGATCCGTCACTTGGACGCGTCACTTACTGCGGCACTACTTAATCCAAAATTAGGGTTATACCGTCACTTGAACGCGTCACTTGAAGCGTCATTTGAGTTTATACGACACTTAACTTAAGTGCCGTGCCCTTTAATCCACCTTCACTGACATGCGTCACTGTTGCACGACACTTGACTCTCAAGCGTCACTTCTGTTAGTGACACCTGTTTGATTTCTTGCGTCACTTCCTTTAGTGACGCCTTTTGATTTACTGCGTCATTTTTACTAGTGACGCCTATCTGTTTTAGCACGTCACTCAAGTACTTCACTTGAGTGCGTCACTTGTCTGATTGAGCGACACTTACTTATAGTGTCATCAGTCACTTCATCCGTCACTTCATAGCGTCACTTACCTAGTGACGCTAGTCGTTGCGACATTTCAGTGCGTCACTTACTAAGTGACGCCTTCAGTACTAATATTTTTCGAGTTTTTGTTTTTTGAGTAAAATTTCAGGTATATCTTCAATGGCCGCAGACAAGGAAGATATTAGAGGTATTAGGGAAATGATAAAGTAAGGAAATGATATCGGTTCAAATAATAAACCTCCACTATTCACTGCAGACATGGATTATGCTTATTGGAGAGACAGATTTGAACAGTTTGTTGATTTTCATTGTCCGGAACTTTGGGGCCCATTAAAACAAAGATATGTGGCTCCAATAGCTGAAGGAAACTATCGTAATGTTCCTCCACCAAAACCTTTCATTGCGATGACACCTCAAGAAAAGAAAGATTATCAAATAGAAAGGAAAGCACATTCAGCTATTTGTATGTGTTTGACAAAGGATGTTATGAGATTGTTTAAAACTCATGACACAACCTATGATTTATGGAAGGCAATAGAGACAAGGTGTGGGGGAAATGAGAAATATAAAAAGGCTAAGCTTGAATTGATTAAGAAACAGTACGATCTGTTTGACTCCTTACCTAATGAGACAACTTCTGGATTGTTTACTCGGTACTCACAACTGGTGAGTGAATTAACTGAAGGTGGATATAATCTCACTGCACTTGAGGTTAATAAGAAGTTGTTGGATGTTTTACCAAGTGCATGAGATGTGAAAGTCCAATTCTTAAAGGAAAATGAAGAATTGGGTGGGATGACTTTGGATCAGCTTATAGGAGTTCTTCAAGCCTACGCTATGGAATCGAAGAAGAAGGAGTGCAAGTCGAACGGATTTGTACAAAACCCTTCACTTTATGGAACCAAGTAAACTCTGGTAAGAGTTATGGAGGAATGGCATTCATATCGGATATCAACTCTCCATCCTATACAGCTGGGGCTTCACATGCTGCCTATGTTTCCGGGACAACCTGCACAAATCAAGGAACACAACAGCAGGTTTCAGCATCACCAGCAATTCAAGAGCAAGCTGCGATTTATACAGCTTTCCTCAGTTCTTACAAAGATTTGGTAACTCAACCAAATACTACTTTGGAAATGACCAAAGAAATTATGCTCAGCTGGATGATGATGACTTGGAACAGATGGATTTAACCTGGAACATAGCTATGATTTCAAGGAGGGTTCAGAAGATCTTGCAGAGGACGGGATGCAAGAGCTTGGAAGGTAATGGGAAGACAGGGTTTGGGTTCGATAAAAGCAAGGTTCGATGTTACAACTGTCAGAACCTTGGTCACTTCGCAAGGGAATGTGAGAAACCCAGGATGCCATCGTCGGGTCTTACTAAGCCAGATCCACCCAAGGCAAATGATAAAGAAGAAGCTAAATCGTTGGCTGTAGATAATGCTTTGATTGTTTTTGAGCCAACTGCTTCTGATTGGAGTGCTCAGGCTGCACAGTTTCAATGCCTGATGGCTCACATTACTCCTGAGGTACCAAATGAACCTAATGAGCCTTTCAATTGTGTTTCATGTATTAAATTAACTGAATCTCTTGAGGTCTATCAGAAAGACAATTTGAATATGCGGGACAAGATAGTTAAACTTACCGAATCTAATAAGTTTTTGCTAGATAATGAAAAACTTTATGAACAACACCTAGAAGCTCATAAATTAGATACCGAAACTTTTAAAGCAAAGGTCTTTAGCCAGCAAGATGCAATTAAGAGTTATCTTGTCAAAATTGAATTGTTGACTAAAGAATTATCTGATTTGAAAAATGAGTTTGAAAATTGTTGATGCATCTTTGAGTGTCTGTCAGTTGGTCTATTGAGTTGTAATAAGTGTCGTTAGTTATGTAATAGAAATATAGCTTTTGTATAGTACGACACTCGTGTTTTAGTTTAGGCGACACTTGCCTGAGTGACGCATTGCGACACTTGGTTAAGTGACGCATAGCGACACTTAGGTAAGTGACGCATGAAGGTGGCCACATGCGACACTTCCACAAGTGACGCATGTTGGCTGACTTTTAGTATAAATACAAACCTACGGGTTTCCGGCTAGGGTTGACGAAACCCTAGCACCATTTCTCGACTAAACCAACTTGTAATCGTTCCCAAACAGTTATACAAGCTAATATACACGTTTACATTATTGAATTCCTTGTGTTCGGTTTGTGTTTTGTTAGCCATACAAGCAATTGTTTGATTTCGCCTTACGATTGCTGTCAATTGACATCTAGGTCCACGACAAGGGGCACTCTCAAAAATCATAAAAGCAAAATCTTAGGTTCAACATCCGCCACTCAAGTCTTTAATGAGATAGTTAGTAGGCAAGGGGCAAGCGGCAAAAAGAAGGAAGGTCTTGGCTATAACCAAGTACCACCACCTTTTAATGCTGAATATTGTCCCCCGCTTGCTAAAGAAGGCCTTGAGGAGATTTCAGTTGATTATACCAAACTGTATGGTATTAAGGCCAAAGAAGCCAAGCTAAACAAATTGACAACGGAGAAAACCAAGAGGCAAGAGTATCCATTGCCTCAGTTTGTTAAAGCTGAAAGTAAGTCTCCAGTTAATACTGATGATATTGTTGAGATAGAGGATATTACTGATCAGGAATATCCTGAGTTTAAGAAGGTTGAGGCTAAACCTGAAAAACAAATTTTAAAAGTTGAACCTGTATCAAAGGTTCAAAATAAAAAGGAAAATAGAGTTTTAAATGTGAAACTTCAAACTCCAAAGTCACCGACAAACGTTTTAAAACAAAAGGTGACAAATGAAAAGGTTCATGTTGATAAAACTTCTGCCTCAACTTCTAAACCAAAACAAGCATTATCTAACACGTGTACGAAATGTTCATGTTCTAGAAATGCTTCACCACTTCCTGCAGTAAATCCTTCGCCTCAACAATTTATAGAGACTCGTTCTTGTTTCTACTACAAGAAACAAGGACATTTGATCCGCGACTGTCCCAAACTTTCTCATCAGCGTTATGGGAGAGATATGCCTAGGACATCATTCTACATAAATTCTTTTTCAAAATCACCTTCTAGGCATTACTCCAACTCTCCTAAGCCTGCCGAGAAAGTAAGTAATGTTGGGCAAAATTCTTTGTCAATTCCAAAGCCCGACATTACCACTAAGCCAAATTCCGAACCATCAAAGGTTTGGAAAAGAAAAGAGTCTACTGCGGACTCTATTGTCATCAATGATAACACATCAGATACTAAATCTGATTTGTTTAAAAATAAAGTTTTATTTGATGTGCTTATTGTTGATGACTATGGTCGACCTAAGTCTGTAAAGGCTTGGGTCACCGTTTCTCACTAATCTCATCATTTTGTGTTGCAGCAGTCTGAACGTGTAAAAGATAGAGAATGGTTTCTTGATAGCGGCTGCTCGCGACACATGACTGGTGATGTGTCTCTACTTGTGGATATTAAACCATTTGCAGGAGGACATGTGGCCTTTGCAGGAGATACGGGAGAACGATTTCGGGGAGAGGAACGCTAACAAATGGAAGGGTTAGCTTTGAGAATGTAAATTATGTGGCCGAACTTCAACATAATCTGTTAAGTGTTTCACAAGTTTGTGATAAGGACTATACCACATCCTTTACAAAGACTGAATGTGTCATCTTGAAGCCGGGGTATGTCAATCCTGAGGAATGGGTGTTGATGCGTGCACCTAGAAGAAATGATACTTATGTAATGAACATGCGAACCGTGGAGACAACCAGCGAGTACACTTGTCTCCTTTCGAAGGCTTCTGCACAGGAATCACTCCTTTGGCACAGACGGATGGGACATATTCATTTCCGTAAAATGAATTTTCTAGTTAATAACGATTTGGTTCGTGGAGTTCCGAAACAGTCCTTCGCCTTGAAGGATGACTGTGTTTCTTGCTACAAGGGCAAACTCCACAAGAAGTCCCATAAGTCTAAGGTTGTGAATTCCATTAATGCTCCGTTGGAATTACTGCATATGGATCTTTTTGGTCCTGTTTCTACAAAGAGCATCGGTGGTCGCTCTTACTGTTTGGTAGTGACAGATGACTACTCACGATTTTCGTGGGTATACTTTCTCGCAACAAAGGATGAGACAGCGGGAATTTTGGTCTACTTGTTGGATAAGTTGGCAAATTTGTGAAACTTAAAAGTGAAGAGACTGCGAAGCGACAATGGAACCGAATTCAAGAACTCAACTCTCGAATTATTTTGTGCTTCTAGGGGTATTGATCATCAATTCAGTGCTCCGAGAACTCCTCAACAAAATGGGGTTGCAGAACGGAAGAATAGGACCATCATTGAAACTACTCGCACTATGCTCGCAGATTCCAAGCTGCCTATCATCTTCTAGGCCGAGGCAGTCAATACTGCCTGTTATGTTTTGAATCGGGTACTTTCGGTAAAGAAAAGGAACAAAACATGTTATGAGCTATTCAATAACCGCAAGCCAAATCTGCAGTTTCTGGAGCCATTTGGATGTCCTTGTTTGATAATGATTACCAAAGAACGTGTCTCTAAGTTTGGTGATAAAGCCGTTGAAGGGATTTTTCTTGGATATTCGGTCAACTCTCCAAACAAATGAGTATACAAATCAACAAACGAGATAGAGGAACACTTTGAGGTCAAATGCCTAAGGTATACGGAACCACCTCAAGGAACGGGTCCGGATTGGTTCTTCAATTATGGGAAACTCTTCAGTTCTTTCAATGTTCCGGAGGACGATGAAACAGAAGAGTTAATTACAATGCTTCATGGACTCGATGTTTTTCAACAAACATCCGATTCTCCTCCTACTACATCCAATCCGATTCCCGATATGACATCCACTCCTGCACCTACTCCAACACAACAAACGTCTGTATCTACATCCACTACTTCTACTGCATCTGTACCTACTCCTAGACCACCAACTACTGCCATCCCTTCTTCTTCAAAAACTGTCAATGCTGAGGATCTTCCACATGATCCAGATATGCCTCTCTTAGAGGATGAAGAAGACATGGTTTATTCTCGTTTCTTCACTAATGAAGAGAACGAAGATGCTTCTGCCACTGAAGGCGATTTGAACAACTTGGAATTAAATCTTGTGCCAGATGCTATTCCAGTTACTCGGATTCATAAGGATCACCCAGTTGAAAACATAATTGGTGATCCTCATTCTACTGTTCAAACGAGAACTCAGGCAAAGCAATCCGCTGAAGATAAGCATACTTCAGCTGATCAGGTTTTGGGATTTATGGCTACCATCAATTCTTGCCATCTTTCCCAAAGTCACGGAGGCCTTACAAGATCCATCCTGGGTCGAGGCCATGCAAGATGAACTGCAGCAATTTCACAAGCTGCAAGTGTGGACGCTAGTTCCATTACCCAAGGGTGCTGATCCAAAAGGCACAAGATGGGTATATCGAGTAAAGAAGGATGATCGAGGGGTTGTTACGAGGAACAAAGCTCGACTAGTTGTTCAAGGGTATACTAAAGTTGAAGGACTAGATTATGATGAGGTTTTTGCCCCTGTCGCCAGATTGGAGTCCGTTCGTATCTTTTTGGCCTTTGCATCATTTAAAGGGATTCGCGTCAAGCAACTTGACGTCAAAAGCGCATTCCTTTATGGTCAAATTGATACGGAAGTATATGTTCAACAGCCTCCGGGTTTTGAAGATTCGGTGCATCCAAATTATGTCTACAAACTCAATAAGGCATTGTATGGACTTCATCAATCTCCTCGCCTATGGTATGAGAGGCTTGCTACTCATCTGGTGGAAAATGGTTTTACTCGGGGCAACATCGACAGCACTTTCTTCACAAAAGGGAAAGGGGATGATTTGTTACTTGTTCAAGTGTATGTCGATGATATTATTTTTTGGTCGTTGAATGAGGCTCTATGTAAGGAATTTGAAGAGGTCATGAAGTCAGCTTTCGAGATGAGTGCAATGGGAGATCTCACTTTCTTTCTCGGTGTGCAAGTTGAGCAGTCATCCAAAGGGATGTATATTCATCAGTCAAAATATGTCAATGACATGTTGACACGATATGATATGCTCACTTGTAAACCTTATGGAACTCCTATTGAACTCAACCATAATCTTGGACCTGCTGATGATGATGAGGACTACAAAGAAAAGGATTATCGTTCGATGATAGGTTCTCTTATGTACCTCACTGCTTCAAGGCCAGATATCGTCTTTGCTGTTTCACTTTGTTCAAGATATCAGGCACGACCAAAGGTTTCTCATATGAAGGCGGTGAAGCGGATTTTTGGTTATCTCAAATATAGACCCACTCTAGGTCTATGGTACTCCAATGAGAAGAATTTTACGCTCTCTGCCTATTCAGATTCAGATTACGGTGGCTGCAACATCAATAAGAAGTCAACAACAGGAGGATGTCAGTTCCTTGGAACCCGATTGGTGACGTGGCAATGCAAAAAGCAGACTACGGTTTCTACTTCAACAGCGGAGGCCGAGTACATTGCTGCTGCAAGTTGCTGTTCTCAAGTTCTTTGGATTCAGCACCAACTGCGCGATTACGGGTTACTCTTAACTATGACTCCTATACATATTGATAATACTGCTGCCATATCAATAACACGCAATCCCGTACAACACTCTAAAACCAAGCACATAGAAATTAGGTTTCACTTTATACGGGATTGCTATGAGAAACACCTTATCGACCTTGTCCATATCGATACCCTAAAACAAAATGCTGACTTATTCACTAAGGCTTTTTCTAGAGCCCGATTTGATGAATTAGTCAACATGATCGGTCTAAGGTTCTTTACCACGAAAAAGTAATTTGTGACTTGGATATGTTTAAAGTAATGTTTAATTAAAAAAAAAAAAATGCAACCAACGCAACTGCCACTCTTTACACTTTCTAGTATTAAAGAAATGCAAGGTTGCTACATTTTAAAAATAGACGTTGAAGTTGTGTCTGTAAACAACTTGGGATATGATAGTACATTGGGTGACATGCATAAAAATGGAAATTTAAGGTTTATCTTGAATGTGTCAGTAGATTTATCTGACGTATTGAAAACAGTTTTTATAAACATTGTCTTCATCATACGATATATTAGTAGGCATGGTATGCAAACCTCTTTGAGAAGTCTTAAGAAGCTTAATCATTAATTGTCTATTTCAAGTGGTATAACACCATTAGATGTATGACAAAAGTCTTAATTTCTTACTTATACTAGACATGCTTTCGTGAAAGATGTTTATTTGATATCATTTGGGGGTATATATTGATAGTTTCCTCTGTTATACGTAAGTATAGACCTGGCTTCTATTAATATATACTTTAAACTTAAGCAAACACAAGTCAAAGTACTTGCAAAGTCTTTCTAAATAAGATACCTTACAAGGTCGCCAAAATGGTTTGACCAAGTCTGGTTTTGCTTAAACCTGAATCAAGCTATGTCGCTCTGTTGTACGTAAGTACAGACCTGTCACCGCAGACTTGATTCTTAAAATTGATTTTCTTATATTATATCTGTAAATGGAAACATGGTCTATGTCTTAAGTTAAGATGTATATCTATGGTGGGAACTAAAGCGAAATGCACATACCAATAATAATAAAATACTTCCTAGATGTGAGTATAACATGTTTAAGTGGATAAACATACTAATAATCGTTTTGAAATAATTTTTATAAAAAGTGCTTTTAGTATGTCAAGTAAATTTAAAGAGGAAAAATATACTGATGATCGAAATAACACTTACTGTTCCTAATAAATGCATGTTATTCCGATATGATCCCTAACCAGACTATATAAACTCCGTCACCAAAAAGAATGTGTTAATTTTTCTAGTTATAAATTTACATTCTTGTATGTCTTTTATTTTATCTAAGTTAGTATAATTTTAGTTATTATCCAAGTTACAGTTACATTTTCAAATTTGAGTACCAACATCACATCGCGAAAATCGATAAAATCGCCAATTTTTCACTAAAAGTGAACTGCACGTCACTTTCATAAGTGACGCTGCTAGTGACGCATACGATATTGCGTCACTCACTTTAGTGACGCAGTAAGTGCCGGGGTAAGCTACGCTATAAGTGTCGGGTTGAGTGACGCATACTAGGGTCGGTGTATAAATACCCCTTCCCCACGACACTCAACCTCACCACTTTTCAAATACTTATACCGACACTTACTCTGACATACCGTCACTTCGATTGTCTCTGCGTCACTAGCTCTGTGCGTTTTTCTTTGATTTGATTGTGCATTCTGCGGCTTTTGCTTGCATTCCAGTCACATATTCTTGTTCCTCACATTCACACGGACTATTTGGTACTTACTTTAATCGTTAATTCTTGTTATTCATGATGTAATTTTAAATTAGGGTTACGGGATTTTGGGTAACTTGAAATCGTTTGATTTAATGCATGTTTAGATAATGTTTTCGTGTAATACAGGGTGTGTTCTACTCGTTTTTACCATACGCACAAACCCCTTACTTCGATTTTGAAAACCCCTAATTTTGAAATCTCGGTATGAACAGTGACACGATGATCTTCATCGTTGCGTCACTTCGTGCGTCACTTATCTCAAGTGACGCTGTTTGGTAATTTTGAAAGCTTATACCGTCACTTAATAAGTGACGCTTGCTTTTGCGTCACTTCTTAAGTGACTCGTGTAGTGACGCATATACTTGCTTTAACTGTTAAGACCGTCACTACTCCTAGTGACGCCTCTAAATGCGTCACTACCCCAAGTGACTGTCTAAGTGATGCTTATTCCTATACGTCACTTTTACCATCACTTCTTAAGTGACTCCCTTAGGATACCGTCACTATGATAACTGCCGCATGTTTTTCATCCGTCACTTCGTAAGTGTCGTATATTTTAAATCACCAAATACAAACGTCACTTACATCAGTGACGCTTGATAGCGTCACTTCCAATAAGTGACGCTATACATTGATTTTAATTTTAAGTACTGTTCAATACGACACTCCCTAAGTGACGGTAGTGGCCATGCCTCTCAGATCAATTGTAGTTAATTTTGGCGAAGCGGTTTGATGATCAGAAGGCTATTATTGAAGCTCAAGCCTCTCAGATCATGGAATTGGAAGCTAAAGCTGCTACGGTTGACACTCTACAGCTTCAAGTGACGAATCTGTCATCTAGGTTGTTAGAGCTGGAATCCGTTACAAATGTTTCGGGGGAGGTAGGTCCTAGTGAGTTAGAAACAAATGTAACTCCTTCCCCGGAACCAGAAAATGTACTTCCTTCTACTATTAATGAAAACATATATTTGGATTACTTCGTTGAGGTTCAAGGTCACGCAAGACCTATAGCGGTTGATTATTCGTATGTAGATCTTACATATCTGCAAAAATTGATGAATGATAATACACCGATACCTGAGGAAGAGGTGATGAATGATCCTGTGGCAGAGGATTATTTTTTTGAAGGAAATGACGAAGTTGAGGTTGAGGGGGAGCAGCTTCAAAGTGATGAATGTTACGACGATGCTCCTATTATCGAATCGGATTCTTCAGAATATGAATTAGGTCATGATTCTGAGACAGAGATCAATGAGCAATCAACTTCTACAGCTCAATCTTCAATGATAAAGCCTGACATAGTGCTCAAACCTATAGTTGAGGTACCCGTCACGTGTAAGTTTTACAAAGTCAGAACTGATTACACGGGTTTGATAAAAAGCTGGAAGTTTGATGAGAATCATTCGGTGTTTATGATTAAAAGGAGTGATGGCATTCAGTACTTCAACTTAAAGTTTTATAAAATAAGTACTTTTCCAAAGTGTGAGCTTCAGAGATTATCTCAGATACCCTTGATTAACCGTGCTCGAGATTCACGTGCCGATTTCTTTCAAGTGGTTATTCGTCGGGAGATTAACAGCAAAAAGTATAATCTGATTAAACCGACATTGGGTATGAGATATAAGTTTAAGAAGAAGTTGGATCCGGTTACACGATAACCAATTGTAAGGATGATCTATCCACCAGCAAAGTGCTTACAGAAGATACCTCTAGAGATCATTCCTTTGAACTTTTTGAATAGGTTGTTATACTGGGAATATGATGATATTACTGGTGAAGCTGTGATTGTTTTTATTCCAAAATCAGAACCAGCTACGGATTCGGGGTCTTTAGATACAGATTTGGGGATTGAAGAGAAAACAGCATGGGATGCTGTTCAACCTAAAAAGAGGTCTACTTGGGGTCTGAAGAGAAATAGATTTTGTGTATTTGACCCTTTAAGTTTGATTAATCTTTCGGAACAAGATATGAAAAGACTACATCAGAACAGGATTCAGTTCAAAGAAAGAGATAGAGCTGAAGCGATAAAATTTCAGAAGATTATCGATATCTGCGTAGCCAATGGAGTACACGCTGGTGGTGTATTTCCTGCTGGCTGGAAATAAAGACTCAAAGATTTTGAAGATTTTGAAGACCAAGCTGAAGACACGGGGGAGTTTGTTGATGCATATTAGGTTGTCTGTCAGTTGGTCTATTAAGTTGTAATAAGTGTCGTTAGTTGTATAGTGAAATATATAGTTTTTGTTATATGCGACACTTAAGTTTTAGGTTAGGCGTCACTTGCCTTAGTGACGCATAGCGTCACTTAGATAAGTGACGCATGAAGGCGGCCACATGCGACACTTCCACAAGTGACGCATGTCGGCTGAATTTTAGTATAAATCCAAACCTACGGGTTTTCGAATAGGGTTGACGAAACCCTAGCACCATTTGTCGACTAAGCAACATTGTAATCGTTCCCAATTCATAATACAAGCTGATATCTTTGTTTACATTGTTAATTATATTCGTTTCGGTTAGTAATCTTTAGTAATACATGCAATTGATTGATTCCGCCTTTCAATTGTAGTCAATTGTCATCTAGATCCACGTCATAGGACACTCTCAAACGTATATAAACATGCTAGTAATTCGTATCTACCGATTATGTCCAAAATCTAAACCAAAAACCAAAGAACAAAGTGAAAAACCGTTGGACAATGACATTATCCACTGGACAAAATTTTAGGTCGACTTAGATCGATGATATCTGACCCATAACTTAAGGAAATCTCATGTTTCTTGGCTTTAAAATGAAGCTCATAGAGTCTAGTTTCCAAAACCGTAAACCTCATATCTTTCTAAAGTGTATAGCTATTTTAACAAATGGATACAATAGTACATGTACAGTCTGTGAATCCTGACAGGAAAATGGGCCAAAAAGAACTGGTCATATCTCGAAGAATACACAACAAAAATAGATGAAACCAGTTGGAAAAGTTAGATAATTTCGTTAGCTTTAATCCCCTATTTACTCATCTGGTGAAGTTTAGTAAAACTTTATTTATGAATTTTCAAATAAACGCATGTCACCGAACTCACATATTTGACACCCGACACTCCCCAAATTTTTATCTCGAGTTCTGTTTATCCATTTCACATGTAAAAATATGATTTAGAAAGATAAGACATAGGGGAACATCATATAAAAATTTCATTAATTTTAGCTAAATTCTACTTGGTCAAATAATTAAATGAAATCGAGTGAAAAACGTAACTGCACAAAACTTTCTGTCCGTGACTAAACTAAATCCGTGAATCCTTATTGTCGCAAAAGCGTGTTGTCCGTGAATACCAAATTCCGTGAATAACCTCATTGTCGAACCATTCCGTGAATAAACTCTATTATCGCATAAATACTATCCGTGAATACTCTTATTGTCGGATCAAAGAAGATTTAATAAAACTCACTACCGTATGAGCATTGTCGGACAATTAACACTTAGACAAAACACTATTATCGCAAGTATTGTCGGAATCAATAAATCACGAAAACTCTTAATATCGGGTAGATAATCACGGACAGATGTATATACATTACCTTCAAATGGCTAATGTCGAATAGGTAATCACGGATATATATATATATAGATATATGAATATTCATACGGTCGCATACATTATTATGCAACCAATACGCATATACTTACAACTATAAGGAACCTTACGGAAAATTTTGCGAATAAAACTAAACGGATCACCAACGGGCCGTGTACAATTTCAAACACAAACTAAATGTATTTGGACATAACTAGTGGGATGAACACTAGCATGGATGGTCTTACGAGACATCTACTTATACAACCTTATATGTCTAGGACATTAGAAGGTCACGGGTTCAGAGAACCTACCAGCTGTTTAGCACTCTACTTACGTTTATTTACATAAACGCAAAGGCTCAGGTCAGTCTTATCCAGGGGTGGGATTACATGCTCGATTTTGTTTTACATATGAACACAAGTACAAAACCTCGATATATTGATTGCATGAGTTGTTTTATCTAATCATGAAGTCCCTCACATCATAGTTTGT
Source organism: Pseudognaphalium luteoalbum (assembly GCA_963422505.1). NCBI lineage: Eukaryota > Viridiplantae > Streptophyta > Magnoliopsida > Asterales > Asteraceae > Pseudognaphalium > Pseudognaphalium luteoalbum. The sequence goes on along the minus strand of OY730193.1, from coordinate 45,459,075 downwards.
TTATATTGTGATAGCGTGAATGTTAGTGTAGGGTACCATATGGGATTGACAATCCCCGTCCGGGGTAGTCGCGCTACCACGACTGCGGTCGAACGGACGCATTTTCATTTGTTCATACATGTGTAGATTAGGCACATGCCGGGGACAAACTCGATCAGGTCCTTAAATGTGGATCCTGGCACACTCAGTTAAGCTCAAACTATGTGCTCATGGCAATAATATACATTCATATTTTATTTGCATGTTTGCAAATCACTAAACTAAATCTTGTGGCTCATAACTTGGATTTCATCGATTTACACCTGTGAGCTCACCAGCTTCCTAGCTGACCTTTTAGCATGTATTCTCAGGTGCCCAGCAGAAGTAGATCTGCTCAAGATATTTTAGCTCGAGTCGCATTCAGATTTCAAAAGATTCATATGCATTTCTATATTTTGTACAATTAGATATGCCTTAGAATCTTTTACATTTAGCTATGAGCTTTTGTAACAAGAACAACAATGTAAAACTTTTATATTATCTATGTAATGGTTTTAAATGACGCATTTAGAGTCGTTCGCTTTATCTTATGTGCTTTGTTATTGATTAGTAACACCCAAATCTTGCTTCCGCTAAACAATAAATTTGGGGGTGTTACATGATTAATGGAATTATTAAACCTTGTATCTGTCTAAACTTATCATGCATCTAGACCTAGTTACAGGATCACCCTTTCCGGTCCTTCACGTGACTATTACCTTAGTTGTAGGCCTAAGTTACGGTAGATATGTTATCTGTATCTTTGTAAGAATCAATGTTTGTTACTGTAATTCGGCTAAAGTACTGGGTATAGCGATGGAAACACCAATGTGTAGTACAACCGTGGAAGCCCCGGAAACAGCCGTTGGTACCGCCCTTGTGACCTACCTAGTAACCCTAGAATATGGCCTAGGAACCGTAGAGCTATGAAAATGCTACAGTACACCGTAAGTCTACCTCTGGTTACAAAGCTGTTGAAATACATCAACTGAAGTAATCCGTAATGGTACCTAGGGTTAGTAAACATGTGGAAGATCTATAGTAAATCGCAAACCTACCTCTGGTTACAAAGGCTGTGGAAATGCTTACAGCACTGTACACCATTATTGTACCTAGGGTTAGTTAGCTATGGAATGGCTGTAGTATACTGTGAACCCACCTCTGGTTACAAGTTATTGTGGAAAATGGTTAGAAGTACTATACACCGTAAACTTAAGTAGGGTTAGCAAGCTGTGGAAGAAGTAAAGGCACTGTACACCACTAGTGTTCCTAGGGATGAATGACTGATTGCAAAGGAGGGCTCTAGATCATGACGGAAGTATTTGAGCTAATTACCAGCTAAGAGAATGAGTCTAGAAACGAAGGTCAAGCCCAACAGTGGTTCAGGATTCCTAAACCCCTAGACTCTACAAAACCGATAGTTTAGAATACAAAGTTAACAATCAGTACACGATTAGATAATAACAATTAGACTTAGGTGTTAAGAAAGGTCAGAATAACCCGAGGGAAGTCTGTTACCTTATTCCTGCACCCTTCATGGGTCACTAGTCCTAACCAGACAGTGGGGGGGGGGGGGGGGGGGGGGGTTGAGCAGCCTGTTTTGATCATAATCACGATAGCCTAGGTAATCAGTAACATACTGATTTAGAATCAATCTAAAGAAGTAGGGTCCTAGTGTTTACACCTATAGTTTACTTGTCTGTTACCTAAATGTGTCCCATAATGAACATCATCACAGTAATGCACTATCCCAAATCATGGTGAACCACGTCTCCGTCATCCTTAAGTGTTACATATATGCTAGCTTCCCTTTTATTTTATGCTCTAGTAGTTTAATAAATTAGAAAACCAAATACAAACCTATCCAACTATCCAAAACCTAGCTTAATCACTAAGTTATCCGACTAAGCTCTGCTTCAATTCTACCATCGTAAGGAAAGACCCTGGATCATCCTTGCCACTTACTAGTATCAGGTACTTGTACCTAGTATCAGTACGTTCTTCGGAAAGTTTAGGTGCCGACAAAATATAGATTTAAAACTACCCATGATGCCGCCGTGAGCGTGAGATCCGCAACGATAGGAAACGATTCCTGGACCGACCGTTTGGGGCACGTCAAGTTTTTGGCGCCGCTGCCGGGGACGGTAGTACGATTTGGAGCTTGTTTTGATAAAGTAGTTTTAAGCGATCCTTTTGACTAGGAATCACCATCCCTATCATAAGTTACTTTCTGCCTGTAGATTAGGGTAGCTTAATTAACTTAGCGTAGTTTAGATTAAATTCCCTTCTCACCTCAACTTTAATTCTTAAAAACCTTCTTCGTGTGTTCTCTAAAAACTTGGGTAATGACAAATGTGCAACAACTAATAGATCAATTTGATAGTCTTGTTCAAGATAGATATTTGAGTGATTCCCACTTAGATAACGAATGCCAAGGGTATAGTAGGAATTATGAGGATAACGTAGGGTACCTAGATCCTCAAATACAAAATCAATATAACCCTTACGCTTTCCCACAGCATCAATACCAACCTTACTATCCTCAACCATTCGAAGTCTATCTATACTCATCTTACCCTGTACCTGAACCTCCACCCCAACTGTACAAGAGTTTTGACTTGAGAGATACGTCTTTGACCTTTCTCGGCAGTAATGTTACTTTCTCACCCCCTTACAACCCACTTGAACAAACATTAAAAGAACATGAAGAATTGCTTAGACACGTCACTGATAAGCTTACTGAGCTACAAGAATATGTCCAAGTGAGTAGTAAGGGATATAGGAATCAAGTTATAACTAACTCTAGGCTACAATAGGATGAGAGGAATACACACCTACCACATCTATTTCATTCGACACTCATTCTCATGAGTCTGGTTGCAAACTTCCTTCAAATCCTACACCCATACAATCTTCTAAACCCTCACTTCCACCCGTTCTTAACCTATCAACGTCCAAGACTGACGAAGAGTTCATTCTAGAGGAGCTCTCTGAACCATTGCAACTCGAAACTTTCGGCCGGGGTGACGAGTATGATGAGGTAGATGAGGAAATAGAAATGGAGAACCCGGAGTGGGAGATCTACACAGAAGACTCAGCTTCAGAAGGACGAGAGGAATGTGCGCCGACTCTGAGAAGTGATCTCATCCCAACCAACATAGTTGATGTTATCCCGCAACTAGATATGGTTGATAATATCCCACATATCTCTTAGGATGAATCACCCCTTGATCTAGTTGAACCCTCTATTGTCTTAGGCAAACCAGTTTCCCAAGTAGTTGATGAGAGTGTTGTTACAAGATTGGAAACGTCAATGGACTCTGTTCCACCTCCATGCCCAGAGTACAACATTATCATCAACCCAAAGACCATAGGAAGTAAGGTGGGTTCTGCGTCAAGTTTGCCCTACAAACCATCTCTCCACTATATAATGACGTACATTTCATCAAGAGATAAGGACCCCTTTGACCTGCCCATTCTGAAAACCCAAACTGAGAAAGTACAAGATGTTGAGAGATTTATTATACCTCAAATAAAACAAATCACTCACTTCGACGTACCTTCTCATCTGATTGGACATACCCTAGGAATGACCTGCTTTAATTATATAGGTATGTGCCAATACTACCACTTGTGTATACTCATGGATACAGGTGAACTAGGATTTCCTGAAATATAGCGTTAGAGTCAGGCTCGAGACTCGAACAAAAACAAGCGCTACTCGGGAGGCAACCCATGTCTTACGTAGTATTAGTAATAGTAGTTAACTAACCCCAATAAGTAGAAAATGAAACCCTAAAAAGCATGTTTAAAAGTTTTCTTCAATTTAAGTGAACAAAAGGGAATGATTTTCGAAATGACTTGGAACTTAAAATATCAAATTCATTAATGTCATGGTTTTTGAAATCTAAAGTAAATCTTTTGCTAAAAACCTGAAACTTTCCTTCCCCACTTGTCTGGACTTCATTGCAAAATCTATTTTGCCATTATCTAAGGTTCTTAACATCCTTTCACTTGCAAACATGGAACCCTGCCAGAAGTTTTGTTATCTAGGTGCCATCATCATCATACACACCCACTCACATATTTTGAACAGTTGAGGTACTTACATATATATTTCTATGAACATATATAGGATCTTTAAATGATTTATCTGATAAACATGATTCGTATGTTAACATATGTATTATGCTCGAACTCGTTTAAAAATATGTGCTTTGGAAATCATTATACTTGGCTGCCTGGTTTAACTGAATTTCCTAGTATTTCAATATCCGTTGTTTGTGCTAAAATGAAATTATAGGCGGCCAACGCTTTTAAGCGTGTGATTAGACTCGAAGTCATACACTGGTTTGTTTTTCAAAAAACCTTCAATTTTAAAATCTTTTCAAAAATCAGTGAGTCTATGACCTATGGAATAATCACATGTCTATTAGATCACATTTGTCTGCTAGATTGTTTGTACAAATGCCTAACAGACAGGGCCAACGCCTATGGATGGAGAATCTTCAAGTATAATGAAGAAACGATAAGGGGAGCATTATTTGTTCATTAGATTTGGAAACTTTGGAGCACGACTAAGTATGGGAAATGATACATCCTTAGGAGATAAAAGATGATCACATTCTGGATATCTTGGAATTGTTCATCGAGCAAATGACCTCGACATTCACCAAATGCTCCCAACATTCCATAATCCAACCATACCTTACCACATCCTAGGTTGCTAGAAGAGCGTTTCATGGAAACCAAGATCACCATCACCATTACCCTACCCAGCCACCCATTCACCACTTGTCATTACCACCATTAGAGACCATGAAGCACTACAATGCTAGCAGTATTTTCCAGCTTATAAGTATTTAACGCTAAACCTTTGGAATATATGTTGATCAAGGAATAGACATTAAGGAAGTGAAGACGGGATTGAAATGGAAGCTGGAGATCTCATTTGACAAGAACAACATTACATTCGTCCCATCAGTTCGTCGGAGAAGAACATGGGTGATAGAAATTTATGATCCAGCACTTTCATTCATCATGAGATGTTAAGTTACATCAGTGGCTCACGATGATTAGGATCCTTGATCGTTATGTCTATCAAGCATTTGGTGCATCTTGGTTGATTCTGCCTGCATCCTGATGATGTTATCACTTCATTTTCTACAATCTATCCTTCTAGTCTCAGTTGTTTTTGAAAGAAGTTGGTGGATGGTTTGAATGAAGAGTATACCGCTTGAGCTTGAGTACACTTCATGAAGATGGAGTCTAAGCCAACATATACTGGTGACGACGCAATCTACTTTTTAGATCCTCAGCTCATAGCCATATAGGGGAGTTTTCTCGTTCTTATCCTTGTTTTGATATGATCATTTTGTTTTATTTTTATCGTTGAATAATAGAAGTAGTCTATACCATATCCTAAGCTTATCACTAAGTGTGGGATTACAGCCCAAAACAAACACTTGAGAAACATTTTCTTATATGTTCAAACTCTAAGTGTAGGATTTTTCTTTCAGTAAAATCTCAACTCAAGAGAACATTAGGGACAATGTTCCTCTAAGTGTGGGATAGCGGTATAGATTACCATAGATTTGATTCTTAAGTCCAAAAGCAAACTCGGAAAATGTTCCTCAATTTTAAAACCTCACTTTTGCTTAAAAAATTTCAAAATTTTTGAATTAAAATGTCTTGAGAGGGATCATTTTCATATATGAGTAAGTTATTTTGGAAATTAAGATTAAATAAGTTAGGAATTTCTTGAGCTGAAATGATAATCTAAGAGGGGCATGGCATGGCTAGGCACATACAAACCATACTTGCAGTGAGTATCTTGATCCTAAAGCATTCATTTAAATGCTTCACTTTTCGTTTGATGAGTGTGTGCCAATGCATGCATCCGGAATTAGAACTTGCTCCTGGTATGCACTTCGAGACCACATTGGTAGAGTATACCGTACGCGGTATAGGTGCAATTAGAGGACCTTGACATTCCTTAGGATTTAACTCCCTCTTTACATATCTCTTCAAGCCCAAAACCCTTCCAACACTCATTTTCAGTGTTGATGATCCGCGTAGAAAACCCTGTTGAGCCTTAGCCTTTTCGTTTCTTTAAAACCTAAATTTTAAACCCATTTACTTCCACACCCACGAGAACCTTATCTTAGAAGTTTTAAATTTTTGAAAAACGCTATTTAGATATTCTTTTTGCTTTCACTCAAAAATCACAAAATCTGTGTTTACTCAAAACTCCTCGCGTGCGTTTCTATGATCAATATTCAAGGATCGAGAGTCTTATGGTGCGAAAAATCGGCACCAAGTAAATTCGAAATTATCAAAAGTATGAAAAAAATGAAAGTAAGAGAAGGATATCAAAAGGGCAATAAAATAAAAATGCCTTAGAAATTCCTTGGCAAAAAAGTTCTAGGCCAAAAATATAGAAAAAAAAGAAAAGAAAAGAAAAGAAAAAGTTTGAAATAAAGCTAAGTGCTTCAAATCTCCAGAAAACTCCGATCTCATAAAAGTATAAATCCTCCATGTGTTTTCAAAAGGTAGAAGTCAAAATAGCTATCTTCCTCCCTTACCATTATCCGTTTTCATTAAAAAGTTTGTCTAAATAATTTTTTTCATAAAGTTTAAAGGTCCTAAGATAAGCAAAACCCTTGAACCAAAATTCCCACTTATCTATACCCTTTAACCCTCACCAAACAATACAACCCATTTGAATGTCCTGGGATAATTAGCACCGTCCTCACCTAACTGGTGGAGATATGATTCTCGAGCAAGCCTATGACGATGGATGTTGCATGACTGGCGTTTGAGCGATTTCGTTTGTTTAGAATGATAGATAACCCAAAACACTTATGAGTGAATTGATTGACCACCTGGTGAGAACGCCTAGTCATGTATATTCCAAGATCGCGAGAATTGAAAGCATGCCTAAAAGAGTCATTTTATGTTCCTGAAACGAATACCTTATTTTCTCTTAGTTTCCAAGATATGTTACTTATTTATGGGAATGTTGCTCTTGATATGTTTTGATTCACCCAAAATGCAGTGACACTTTCAAAAAATTTCATTGGAAAGCAAGTGAGAAATTTGAATTTTGCTTGAGGACAAACAAAGTCTAAGTGTGGGATATTTGATAACACGTAAGAAGTCAAGTTTTTGAGTGTTATTATCTCACCTTTTTAGCCCAATTATGGATGAAAACATTTAAAATATACATTTTTATACTAAATTTCATAATGATGGCTAAAATATAGATGATGCTTCAAGAATCAACCAAAAAGGCCTAAAAACGATTAAAATAGAGCATAAACGATCAACGGATTTTCCGTTCACGCATTTGAGCACAATTTAAGCTATACTTGGAATTATGACCTCTAACTTATGTCATTTTCTTCGTTAGGAAAATACGAATGCGTGGATATAAAGATCACTCAAAACGATTAAAATAGAGTATAATAATGGCTAAAATATAGACGATGCTTCAAGAATCAACCAAAAAGGCCTAAAAATGATAAAAATAGAGCATAAACGATCAACGGATTTTCCGTTCACGCATTTGAGCTCAGTTTAAGCTATACTTGGAATTATGACCTCTAACTTATCTCATTTTCTTCATTAGGAAAATACGAATGCGTGGATATAAAGATCGCTCAAAATGGATAAACGACGAAGAAGTTACGCCAAATCGAAGAAACAAAGACCCGAAAGGACCGAATACAGCAGTCCCAGACCGTATACGGATAGACCAGACCGTATACGACTGGACACAGACCGTATACGGCCTGTGTAGACCATATACGGCCTGTGCCCAGCCGTATACGGCCAGTCCAGCCGTATACGGTTGGTGCCCACCTGTATTTGCTCCAGTTCACCCGTATATGGCCAAAACCAACCGGATTCCGTGTTCAGTCAATAAAAATTAGAATTTTATACGTCTGTGCGATACGGTTGTTCATTTGGGAGTTGGAATACGGTTGAAGAATATGGCTGCGCGTTTCCTATAAATACAAGGCTTCACCTCAACATTTCACATACACTACATCATTTCACATTTCAACAATTCACTCTCTCACTACTCTCTCTCTAGAATTAGGTTTGTATTTTTAGTTTTAGTTTCTCTCTCTAGTCTCTCTTTCCAGAAACTAGTGGGAAGATTCGGGGGAGAATCCGTCGCTTAGAGAGTTATGTAATTTAGTTCGTAGAAGCTAGCATATGCAATACTTGGGATATTATTCGGCGAAATACAAGTGTTATTCTTCTCGCATTTATTTACCGGTAATATCTATCCTTTCTTATATTAATTTGTCTTAATGTTCTTGTTTGATGTTTGTGATTTATTAATGTTGGAAATGTTTATTGCCATGCTTTGTGAGTAGTAACTTGTATGTTTGCCATGATTTGGATTGTTGTAATTAGGTATGATTAATGGAATTATTAAACCTTGTATCTGTCTAAACTTATCATGCTAATAGACCGAGTAACGGATCACCCTTTCCAGTCCTTCACGTGACTATCACCTTAGTTGTAGGCCTAAGTTACGGTAGATATGTTATATGTATGTTTGTACGAATCAATGTTTGTTACTGTCGTTCGGCTAAAGTACTGGGTATAGCGATGGAAACACCACTGGTGTAGTACAACCGTGGAAGCCCCGGAAATAGCTGTTGGTACCGCCCTTGTGACCTACCTAGTAACCCTAGAATATGGTCTAGGAACCGTAGAGCTGTGAAAATGCTACAGTACACCGTAGGTCTACCTCTGGTTACAAAGCTGTGGAAATACATCAACTGAAATACACCGTAATGGTACCTAGGGTTAGTAAACATGTGGAAGAGCTATAGTACATCGTAAACCTACCTCTGGTTACAAAGGCTGTGGAAATGCTTACAGCACTGTACACCGTTAATGTACCTAGGGTTAGTTAGCTATGGAATGGCTGTAGTATACTGTGAACCCACCTCTGGTTACAAGTTATTGTGGAAAATGGTTAGAAGTACTGTACACCGTAAACGTACCTAGGGTTAGCAAGCTGTGGAATAAGTAAATGCACTCTACACCGCTAGTGTTCCTAGGGATGAATGACTGATCGATAAGGAGGGCTCTAGATCATGACGAAAGTATTTGAGCTAATTACCACCTAAGAGAATGAGTCTAGAAACGAAGGTCAAGCCCAGTAGTGGTTCAGGATTCCTACACCCCTAGACTCTACAAAACCGATAGTTTGGAATACAAAGTTAATAATCAGTACACGATTAGATAATAACATTTAGACTTAGGTGTTAAGAAAGGTCAGAATAACCCGAGGGCAGTCTGTTACCTTATTCCTGCACCCTTCATGGGTCACTAGTCCTAACCGGACAGTGTGGGGGGTTAAGCAGCCTGTTCTGATCATAATCATGATAGCCTAGGTACTCAGTGATATACTTATTTAGAATCCATCTAAAGAAGTACGTTCCTAGTGTTTACACCTATAGTTTACTTTTTTGTTACCTAAATGTGTCCCATAATGAACATCATCACAGTAATGAACTATCCCAAATCATGGTGAACCACGTCTCCGTCATCCTTAAGTGTTACATATATGCTAGCTTCCCTTTTATTTTATGCTCTAGTAGTTTAATAAAATAGAAAACCAAATACAAACATATCCAACTATCCAAAACCCAGCTTAATCACTAAGTTATCCGAACGAGCTCTGCTTCAATTCTACCATCATGAGGAATGACCCTGGATCATCCTTGCCACTTACTAGTATCAGGTACTTGTACCTAGTATCAATACGTTGTTCGGAAGGTTTAGGTACCGACAAAATATGAATTTAAAACTACTCATGATGCCGCCATGAGCGTGAGATCCGCAACGACAGGAAACGATTCCTGGACTGACCGTTTGGGGCGCGTCAAGTTTTTGGAGCCGCTGCCGGGGACGGTAATACGATTGGAGCTTGTTTAGATAAAGTAGTTTTAACCGATCCTTTTGACTAGGAATCACCATCCCTGTCATAAGTTACTTTATGCCCGTAGATTAGCGTAGCTTAATTAACTTAGCGTAGTTTAGATTAAATTCCCTTCTCACCTCAACTTTAATTCTTAAAAACCTTCTTCGTGTGTTCTCTAAAAACTTGGGTAATGACAAATGTGCAACAACTAATAGATCAATTTGATAGTCTTGTTCAAGATAGATGTTTGAGTGATTCCCACTTAGATAACGAATGCCAAGGGTATAGTAAGAATTATGAGGATAACATAGGGTACCTAGATCCTCAAATACAAAATCAATATAACCCTTACGCTTTCCCACAACATCAATACCAACCTTACTATCCTCAACCATTCGAAGTCTACCCATACTCATCTTACCCTGTACCTGAATCTCCACCCCAACTGTACAAGAGTTTTAACTTAAAAGATACGTCTTTGACCTTTCTCGGCAGTAATGTTGCTTTCTCGACCCCTTACAACCCACTTGAACAAACATTAAAAGAACATGAAGAATTTCTTAGACACGTCACTTATAAGCTTACTGAGCTACAAGAATATGTCCAAGTGAGTAGTAAGGGATATAGGAATCAAGTTATAACTAACTCTAGGCTACAGGAGGATGAGAGGAACACACCTACCACATCTATTTCATTCGACACAGACTTTCATTCTCATGAGTCTGGTTGCAAACTTCCTTCAAATCCTACACCCACACAATTTTCTAAACCCTCACTTCCACCCGTTCTTAACCTATCAACGTCCAAGACTGACGAAGAGTTCATTCTAGAGGAGCTCTCCGAACCATTGCAACTCGAAACTTTCAGCAGGGATGACGAGTATGTCGAGGTAGACAAGGAAATAGAAATGGAGAACCTGGAGTGGGAGATCTACACAGAAGACTCAGATTCAGAAGGATGAGAGGAATGTGCGCCGACTCTTAGAAGTGATCTCATCCCAACCAACATAGTTGATGTTATCCTGCAACTAGATGTGGTTGATAATATCCCACATATCTCTCAGGATGAATCACCCCTTGATCTAGCTGAACCCTCTATTGCCTTAGACATACCAGTTTCCCAAGTAGTTGATGAGAGTGTTGCTACATGATTGGAAATGTCAATGGACTCTATTCCACCTCCATGCCCAGAGTACGACATTATCATCAACCCAAATACCATAGGAAGTAAGGTGGGTTCTGCATCAAGGTTGCCCTACAAACCATCTCTCCACTATACAATGACATACATTTCATCAAGAGATAAGGACCCCTTTGACCTGTCCATTCTGAAAACCCAAACTGAGAAAGTACAAGATGTTGAGAGATTTATTATACCTCAAATAAAACAAATCACTCACTTCGACGTACATTCTCATCTGATTGGACATACCCTAGGAATGACCTGCTTTAATTATATAGGTATGTGCCAATACTACCACTTGTGTATACTCATGGATACAGGTGAACTAGGATTTCCTGAAATATAGCGTTAGAGTCAGGCTCGAGACTCGAACAAAAACAAGCGCTACTCGGGAGGCAACCCGTGTCTTACGTAGTATTAGTAATAGTAGTTAACTAACCCCAATAAGTAGAAAATGAAACCCTAAAAAGCATGTTTAAAAGTTTTCTTCAATTTAAGTGAACAAAAGGGAATGATTTTCGAAATGACTTGGAACTTAAAATTTCAAATTCATTAAAGTCATGGTTTTTGAAATCTAAAGTAAATCTTTTTGCTAAAAACCTGAAACTTTCCTTCCCCACTTGTCTGGACTTCATTGCAAAATCTATTTTGCCATTATCTAAAGTTCTTAACATCCTTTCACTTGCAAACATGAAACCCTGCCAGAAGTTTTGTTATCTAGGTGCCTTTGTCATCATACACACTCGCTCACATATTTCGAACAGTTGAGGTACTTACATATATATTTATGTGAACATATATAGGATCTTTAAATGATTTATCTGATAAACATGATTCGTATGTTAACATATGTATTATGCTCGAACTCGTTTAAAAATATGTCCTTTGGAAATCATTATACTTGGATGCCTGGTTTAACTGAATTTCCTAGTATTTCAATATCCGTTGTTTGTGCTAAAATGAAATTATAGGCGGCCAACGCTTTTAAGAGTGTGATTAGACTCGAAGTCATACACTGGTTTGTTTTTCAAAAAACCTTCAATTTTAAAATCTTTTCAAAAATCAGTGAGTCTATGACCTAGGGAATAATCACATATCTATTAGTTCACATTTGTCTGCTAGATTGTTTGTACAAATGCCTAACAGACAGGGCCGACGCCTATGGATGGAGAATCTTCAAGTATAATGGAGAAACGACAAGGGGAGCATTATTTGTTCATTAGATTTGGAAACTTTGGAGCACGACTAAGTATGGGAAATGATACATCCTTAGGAGACAAAAGATGATCACATTCTGGATATCTTGGAATTGTTCATCGAGCAAATGACCTCGACATTCACCAAATGCTCCCAACATTCCATAATCCAACCATACCTTACCACATCCTAGGTTGCTAGAAGAGCGTTTCATGGAAACCAAGATCACCATCACCATTACCCTACCCAGCCACCCATTCACCACTTGTCATTACCACCATTAGAGACCATGAAGCACTACAATGCTAGCAGTATTTTCCAGCTTATAAGTATTTAACGCTAAACCTTTGGAATATATGTTGATCAAGGAATAGACATTAAGGAAGTGAAGACGGGATTGAAATGGAAGCTGGAGATCTCATTTGACAAGAACAACATTACATTCGTCCCATCAGTTCGTCGGAGAAGAACATGGGTGATAGAAATTTATGATCCAGCACTTTCATTCATCATGAGATGTTAAGTTACATCAGTGGCTCACGATGATTAGGATCCTTGATCGTTATGTCTATCAAGCATTTGGTGCATCTTGGTTGATTCTGCCTGCATCCTGATGATGTTATCACTTCATTTTCTACAATCTATCCTTCTAGTCTCAGTTGTTTTTGAAAGAAGTTGGTGGATGGTTTGAATGAAGAGTATACCGCTTGAGCTTAAGTACACTTCATGAAGATGGAGTCTAAGCCAACATATACTGGTGACGACGCAATCTACTTTTTAGATCCTCAGCTCATAGCCATATAGGGGAGTTTTCTCGTTCTTATCCTTGTTTTGATATGATCATTTTGTTTTATTTTTATCGTTGAATAATAGAAGTAGTCTATACCATATCCTAAGCTTATCACTAAGAGTGGGATTCCAGCCCAATACAAACACTTTAGAAACATTTTCTTATATGTTCAAACTCTAAGTGTGGGATTTTTCTTTCAGTAAAATCTCAACTCAAGAGAACATTAGGGACAATGTTCCTCTAAGTGTGGGATAGCGGTATAGAATACCAAAGATTTTATTTTTAAGTCCAAAAGCAAACTCGGAAAATGTTCCTCAATTTTAGAACCTCACTTTTGCTTAAAAATTTTCAAAATTTTTGAACTAATTTGTCTTGAGAGGGATCATTTTCATATATGAGTAAGGTATTTTGGAAATTAAGATTAAATAAGTTAGGAATTTCTTGAGCTGAAATGATAATCTAAGAGGGGCATGGCATGGCTAGGCACATACAACCCATACTTGCAGTGAGGTATCTTGAGCCTAAAGCATTCATTTAAATGCTTCACTATTCGTTTGATGAGTGTGTGCCGATGCATGCATCCGGAATTAGAACTTGCTCCTGGTATGCACTTCGAGACCACATTGGTAGAGTATACCGTACGCGGTATAGGTGCAATTAGAGGACCTTGACATTCCTTAGGATTTAACTCATTTTAAGTGTTGATGATCCGCCTAGAAAACCCTGTTGAGCCTTAGCCTTTTCGTTTCTTTAAAACATAAATTTTAAACCCATTCACTTCCACACCCACGAGAACCTTATCTTAGAAGTTTTAAATTTTTGAAAAATGCTATTTAGATATTCTTTTTGCTTTCACTCAAAAATCACAAAATCCGTGTTTACTCAAAACTCCTCGCGTGCGTTTCTATGATCAATATTCAAGGATCGAGAGTCTTATGGTGCGAAAAATTGGCACCAAGTAAATTCGAAATTATCAAAAGTGTGAAAAAATGGAAGTAAGAGAAGGACCACCTGGTGAGAACGCCTAGTCATGTATATTTCAAGATCGTGAGAATTGAAAGCATGCCTAAAAGAGACATTTTATGTTCCTGAAACGAATACCTTATTTTCTCTTATTTTCCAAGATATGTTACTTATTTATGGGAATGTTGCTCTTGATATGTTTTGATTCACCCAAAATGCAGTGACACTTTCAAAAAAATTTCATTGGAAAGCAAGTGAGAAATTTGAGTTTTGCTAGAGGACAAGCAAAGTCTAAGTGTGGAATTTTTGGTAATATACATTTTTATACTAAATTTCATAATGATGGATGAAATATAGACGATGCTTCAAGAATCAACCAAAAAGGCCTAAAACGATTAAAATAGAGCATAAACGATCAACGAATTTTTCGTTCACGCATTTGAGCACAATTTAAGCTATACTTGGAATTATGACCTCTAACTTATGTCATTTTCTTCGTTAGGAAAATACGAACGCGTGGATATAAAGATCACTCAAAACGACTATAATAAAGCATAATAATGGCTAAAATATAGACGATAATTTAAGAATCAACCAAAAGTGCCTAAAAACGATTAAAATAGAGCATAAACGATCAACGGATTTTCCGTTCACGCATTTGAGCACAATTTAAGCTATACTTGGAATTATGACCTCTAACTTATGTCATTTTCTTCGTTAAGAAAATACGAACGCGTGGATATAAAGATCGCTGAAAACGGATAAACGACGAAGAAGTCACGCCAAATCGAAGAAAAAAAGACCTGAAAGGACCGAATACGGCTGTCCCAGACCGTATACGGCTAGACCAGACCGTATACGGCTGGACACAGATCGTATATGGCCTATGCCCAGCCGTATACGGCCCAGTCCAGCCGTATACGGTTGGTGCCCAATCGTATTTGCTCCAGTTCACCCGTATACGGCCAAGACCAACGGTATTCCGTGTTCAGGAAAAAAAATCAGATTTTTATATCGCTGTGCGATATGGTTGTGCATTTGGGAGTTGGAATACGGTTGAAGAATACGGTTGCGCGTTTTCTATAAATAAAAGTGTTATTCTGCTTGCATTTATTTACCGGTAATATCTATCCTTTCTTATATTAATTTGTCTTAATGTTCTTGTTTGATGTTTGTGATTTATTAATGTTGGAAATGTTTATTGCCATGCTTTGTGAGTAGTTACTTGTATGTTTGCCATGATTTGGATTGTTGTAATTAGGCATGATTAATGGAATTATTAAACCTTGTATCTGTCTAAACTTATCATGCATCTAGACCTAGTTACGGATCACCCTTTCTAGTCCTTCACGTGACTATCACCTTAGCTGTTGGCCTATGTTACGGTAGATATGTTATCTGTATGTTTGTACGAATCAATGTTTGTTACTGTAATTCGGCTAAAGTACTGGGTATAGCGATGGATCCACCACTGGTGTAGTACAACCGTGGAAGCCCCGGAAACAGCCGTTGGTACCGCCCTTGTGACCTACCTAGTAACCCTAGAATATGGTCTAGGAACCGTAGAGCTGTGAAAATGCTACAGTACACCGTAGGTCTACCTCTGGTTACAAAGCTGTGGAAATACATCAACTGAAGTACACCGTAATGGTACCTTAGGTTAGTAAACATGTGGAAGAGCTATAGTACATCGTAAACCTACCTCTGGTTACAAAGGCTGTGGAAATGCTTACAGCACTGTACACCGTTATTGTTAGTTAGCTATGGAATGGCTGTAGTACACTGTGAACCCACCTCTGGTTACAAGTTATTGTGGAAAATGGTTAGAAGTACTGTACACCATAAACGTACCTAGGGTTAGCAAGCTATGGAAGAAGTAAATGCACTGTACACCGCTAGTGTTCCTAGGGATGAATGACTGATCGCAAAGGAGGGCTCTAGATCATGACGGAAGTATTTGAGCTAATTACCACCTAAGAGAATAAGTCTAGAAATGAAGGTCAAGCCCAGAAGTGGTTCAGGATTCCTAAACCCCTAGACTCTACAAAACCGATAGTTTAGAATACAAAGTTAATAATCAGTACACGATTAGATAATAACATTTAGACTTCGGTGTTAAGAAAGGTTAGAATAACCCGAAGGCAGTCTGTTACCTTATTCCTGCACATTTCATGGGTCACTAGTCCTAACCGGACAGTGTGGGGGGTTGAGCAACCTGTTTTGATCATAATCACGATAGCCTAGGTACTCAGTGACATACTGATTTAGAATCCATCTAAAGAAGTAGGTTCCTAGTGTTTACACCTATAGTTTACTTGTCTGTTACATAAATGTGTCCCATAATGAACATCATCACAGTAATGCACTATCCCAAATCATGGTGAACCACGTCTCCATCATCCTTAAGTGTTACATATATGCTAGCTTCCCTTTTATTTTATGCTCTAGTAGTTTAATAAATTAGAAAACCAAATACAAACCTATCCAACTATCCAAAACCCAGCTTAATCACTAAGTTATCCGAACGAGCTCTGTTTCAATTCTACCGTCGTGTGGAACGACCCTGGATCATCCTTGCCACTTACTAGTATCAGGTACTTGTACCTAGTATCAGTACGTTGTTCGGAATGTTTAGGTCCTGACAAAATATAAATTTAAAACTACCCATGTTGTCGCAGTGAGCGTGAGGTCCGCAATGACAGGAAGCGATTCCTGGACCGACAGTTTGGGGCGCGTCAGGTTGCTGAAACGTTTGCTAGAAGCTTTGTTGGGGAAGCTTCTGGAAATCTTGTTGGAAAACATTTACTGGCTGCTGATCAATTCTTGATTGAGTTTGTAGGAACTGTTGAGGTCCTGTTCCATGAAAGGCGTTTGGCTGAATGGGAATACAGGCCTCTGTTGCTGTTGGTGCATCTTAGTGTGTCTGTCAGTTGGTCTAAGTCTGTAATGCATTTGATATGTAATTAAGTTAGTTATGACATTTGCATTATAAAGTAATTACATTTTGTGTTTTGGCGACACAAGGGTTTTATGTCGCATAAGTCAACTTAGCGACACAACTTGTGTCGCATGAGTCGGCTTGGCGACACAGCTTGTGTCGCATAGATCAGATTAGGTTTCGAGTATAAATAGATGAGTTCGGCTCATTTGCTAGGTTTGACGAACCTAGGTTAAGTTTCAGTATATTGTACTCGAGTTCTTGCTATTAATCTGATCGGTAATCGTTTGGGTATTAATATACTTTGTGTTTATTTGTTCTTAATCGTTTAACGTTTATATTCAATCTTTATATTCCGCACGTTGATTGAGTATTAGGATTTGATTAGGTCCGACTACAGGGGTCCTACAAGTGGTATCAGAGCTTTGGGTTTTGAGAAAGTTAACTTTGTGGAACAGCTTTCCCACAATCTGCTCAGTGTGTCACAAGTGTGTGACAAAGAGTACACTACGGCATTTACCAAAACTGAGTGTTGTATTTTGAAACCAGGATACGTTATTCCTTAGGATTGGGTGCTACTGAGGGCACCTCGGCAAAAAGACACGTATATTTTGGATATGAAGACTGTTGAAACAACTCAACATACGTGTCTACTTTCTAGAGCTCCTGAAAAAGAATCACTACTTTGGCACATACGTATGGGTCACTTGCACTTCAGGAAGATGAATTATTTGGTGAAGCATGATCTTGTGCGTGGAGTTCCGAAGCAATCCTTTGGAATTAATGATCATTGTGTTTCCTGTAAAAAAGGGAAACAGCACAAGAAATCCCATAAGTCAAAAGTGGTGAACTCTGTTTCAAGTCCATTGGAGCTATTGCATATGGATCTCTTTAGACTAGTAAGTAAGAAGAGTATGGGAGGTTCTAAATACTGCTTGGTAGTAACTGATGATTACTCTCTCTTTTCGTGGGTGTATTTCTTATCTACTAAGGATGAAGTTCCTGAAATTCTCACCAATTTGTTTGATAAGCTTGAGAACCTGTGCAATTTGTCAATCAAGAAACTGCGATCGGATAACGGGACTGAGTTTAAGAATTCAACAATTGAGTTGTACTGTCTAAGAAAAGGCATTGATCATCAATTCAGTGCTGCTCGTACTCCTCAACATAATGGAGTTGTTGAACGTAAAAACAAGACACTCATTGAAGCTGCATGAACAATGTTGGCAGACTCCAAGCTGCATATCTCTTTCTGGGATGAAGCGGTTAATACCGCTTGTTATATTCTTAACAGAGTTTCTGTGGTTAAAAAGCACAATAAAACATCTTATGAGCTGCTTAATAATCGGAAACCTTCGCTACAGTTTCTTGAACCTTTTAGATGTCCCTGCACTATTATGTACACAAAAGAGAGAGTTGCTAAATTTGGAGCAAAGTCAAGTGAAGGTCTATTTTTGGGTTTTTCAAATAACTCTCCAAATAAACGTGTGTACAATTTGGCAACTAAGCGCATGGAAGAACATTTTGAAGTCACGTGCTTTCGGTATACTGAAAATCCTGAGGGAAAGCGACTAGCACACTTGTTTAATTATGAAGCAATTTTTGACTCATTCAATCTTCCTAATGAAGATGATGAGGTTGATTAGGTGGTCACACTGCTCCATGGCCTTGATTTGTCTTCAGATACTTCACATCCATCAACATCAAAGACACCGACTGCTTCTGCTACTCCACCTCCTTCTCAACCAAATGCTGAGGTTCCTGAATCATCAACAAGAAATCAAGAAACATATACTAATGTTCCTGGGTTGTCTGATGATGAAGATGAACCGCTTGAGAATACGGGGGAGTTTGATTCGGCACAGGAAGCCGATTTCACAAAATTGGACTCTGTCATTGTGCCAGACGAGATTCCAAGTTCTCGTATCAAAAAGGACCATCCGGTGGAGAATATTATCGGTCCTTTGGATAAGGGCATTCAGACACGAAGTCAAGTTATCACTGTTGAAAATCCTGTATCCCCTTCTGACTCTTCTGAGCCTGTTTCTCTTGCATGTCTTGCCGCAGAGCTCAAATCAAGTTTTCTATCTCAGGTGGAGCCTAAACGGACAGAGGATGCTTTGAAAGATCCACACTGGGTTGAAGCAATGCAAGAGGAGTTGCAGCAATTCAAAAAGCTGTATGTTTGGGAATTAGTGCCATTACCTAAGGGTGCACATCCTACCGGCACTCGATGGGTTTATAGAATCAAGAAAGATGATCGAGGGGTAGTTATTAGAAACAAAGCACGGCTAGTAGTTCAAGGCTTTCATCAAGTAGAGGGTTTGGACTATGATGAGGTTTTCGCTCCTGTTGCAAGATTGGAGTCGATTCGTATCTTCTTGGCCTTCGCATCTTTCAAGGAATTTATCATTTATCAGCTTGATGTGAAGAGCGCTTTTCTGTATGGACAGGTTGATACTGATGTTTATGTGAAGCAGCCACCTGGTTTTGAAGAAACTTTGCATCCGGAATATGTCTGTAAACTCAATAAGGCATTGTATGGTTTGCATCAGGTGCCAAGACTGTGGTATGAGAGGCTTGCCACTCATCTAATTAAGAATGTATTCGAAAGAGGTAGTATTGATAGAACTCTATTCACAAAAAGAGATGGAGACAACTTGTTACTGATACAGGTTTATGTTGACAACATCATTTTTGGATCTACAAAAGATTCCATGTGTAAAGACTTCGAACATCTCATGAAGTCTGAATTTGAGATTAGTGCAATGGGGGAACTTACGTTCTTTTGGGGTGTACAAGTTGAGCAGTCTGCCAAAGGAATCTACATTCATCAGTCCAAATATGTTACTGATATGTTAACTAGGTATAACCTGCTTAACTGTAAGACCTATGGCACCCCCATTGAAATTAATCACAATCTCGGCCCAGCGACTGATGAAGAGGATTGTAAAGAAAAGGACTATCGCTCAATGATTGGTTCTCTCATGTATCTGACCGCTTCAAGGCCGGACATCGTATTTTCCGTGTCTATCTGCTCCAGATATCAAGCTAGGCCAAAGGTTTCTCACATGAAAGCAGTAAAGCGCATATTTGGTTACCTCAAATATAGACCAACTCTTGGTCTATGGTACTCCAATGAGAAATTGTTTGCACTCACTGCTTACTAGGATTCTGATCATGGCGGCTGTAGCATAGATAAGAAGTCTACAATTGGTGGATGCCAGTTCCTTGGATCGCGTTTGGTCTCGTGGCGGTGCAAAAAGCAGACTACAGTGGCTACTTCCACTGCGGAGGCTGAGTATGTTGTTGTGGCTAGTTGTTGTTCCCAAGTTCTGTGGATTCAGCATCAATTACGTGATTACGGGTTACTTCTTACTATGACTCCTATACATATTGATAATACTGCTGCTATTTCTATTACACGCAATCCCATACAACACTCTAGGAATAAAAACACATAGAACTTAGGTTCCACTTCATACGGGATTGCTATGAGAAACACTAAATAGACCTTGTCCACATAGATACCCTTAAGCAAAGTGCTGACTTATTCACCAAGGCCTTTTCTCATGCCCGATTTGATGAAATAGTCAATATGATTGGTTTACGCTTCTTTCAACTTAAGAAGTAATTTTGGACTTGGACTAATGTTTTATTAAAAAAAAAACGCAACAGCCATTCTTTATACTCTTTAGTATTAAAGAAATGCATAGTTGCAACATTTGTAAAAAGACGTTTAGTGTTGTCTGTAAACAACTAGGGAAATGATAGTACATTAGGGTACATGCACAAAATGGAAATTCTAAGGTTTATCCTTGATATATCAGTAGGTTTATATAGCATACTTACCACAACGTTCATAAACATTAGCTTCATCAAATGATGTACTGGTAGGCATGATACACCGGTCTTTGAGCTATTAAAAAGTAATTATAATACATGTCTATTATCATGTGGTCAACACCCTATGATGTATGACTAAGTGTCTTAATTCCTTAATACAGCTTGGCATACTTCCATTTTAGTTTATAATATGAAATCATTTGGGGGTATACACTTATTGTTTCCTCTGTTGTTCGTAAGTACAGACCTGGTCTCAATTTGTATATACTTAAAAGTTAAGCAAACGCAAGTCAATGAACTTGAAAAAGTCTTAAATCATAAGATACCTAACAAGGTCTCCAAAACGGTTTGACCAAGTCTGGTTTTGCTAACACCTGAATCAAGTTATGTCGCTCTGTTGTACGTCTGTACAGACCTGTCACCGCTGACTTGATTCTTAAAAATGATTTTCCTCTATTCTATCTATCTTGGAAGTTATGTTCTTGTCCAAATTATAGGGGTATGTCTATGGTGGGGACCACATATAACTATTCATACTAACAATAAAATGTTCGCTCATAGACACAAATGTAACATGTTTAGGTGGTCAAACAATACCAGTAATCATCTTGAAATAATATTTATAAAAGGTGTTCTATATATGCTAAGTAAATTTAAAGAGGACAAATATACTGATAATCGCGATTACACTTACTATTTCCTAATAATTGCATGTTATCCTAATATGATCCCTTAGCATATAAAATAACTACGTCACCAAAAAGAAAATTAATTTAAGTTTAAATTTTAGGTTTAGTAATTAAATTATTTTAGTTTATGTTACTTTCAACTTTTGTATATCTATTTTCCCAAGTCCCCAAGTTACTCTTAAATCGGGTTACAAAACTTGAAATTAAAAATCACGTTTTCTGGTTTATGCGACATAAATAATGTTCTGTGAGACAAATTATGTCGCCTGTTATGTCGCTAGGTTGGGTTGAGGTATAAATACCCCACTCCAGTCGCTTTCACTGTTACCACATCTTGCAACACAAATTCAAATCTAGCGACACAAAACACAATTTTAGCGACACAACACTCTGCCGTGGTGTTTAATTCCGATTTCGACTTTTTCGTGAATTTTTGGGCAATCAACCACTCGATTCTTATTCATCTTGCTTTACTCGATCATTAGGTACCAATTTTACTCTTTTTCACCGTATATTTTGCATTTAATTTACGATTTAAGTTACGGTTTTTAGGGTTTCTAGGTTTAGGATTAATTAGACACTAAAAACTTACGCTTACATGCAAATCCTTTTGATTGAGTGTTTCTGAATGTAAGCCGTTCCCTAGGGTTTCCCTTGTTTGCGAAATCCCACATTTGAGGTTTAGGGTTTCTGAGTTGGGGTTGTTGTTCATCATTGCGACACATCCTGCGACATATCTTTTATGTCGCAGGTTTCATGGAATTAATTTATGTCGCATATGCCTGCGACATATCTTTTATGTCGCTACTTAATGCGTCACAATTCATTATGTCGCTATACTAAGCGACACAACCTATGCGCCACAAGAGTTATGTCGCCAAAATCATAAAATTCGATTAAATTCGCTTTAATTGCAAAAAGCGACACAACTCTTTCCGTCGCATCAGTGATTAGCAACACAATTCCTTATGTCGCTTAACTTTGAAAATAAATTTTAATTCTGAAAGCGACACAAGTCTTTTATGTCGCAGGACTCCTGCGACACAATACCCTGTGTCGCATATAACAAAATTTTAAATTGATTTATTTGTTTCGATTGAATCTGCATACGCTAACTATTTTTGAGTTTTATTGTTATACTTTATACAGCAATGGCAGATGGTGATGTTCTTTGGGAACCACGTCACAATATCGTGGCATTTTTGGATGATTCAAAGGAGACGGCTGCTCCGTATAGGCCAATGGTGGCATTTCTACGCTGGTCTCGCATTTACACTGCTATCACCGCGACCACCAATATTTACAAGGATCAGGTGGGTCCGTTTTGGGAGAATGCATTGATCAACTCTGAGTTGCCATTTACCAGAATTATCTATACTCTTGGCGACCGTCAACTCATAATCTCAGAACAGGTTATTCGGGACTTCTTCCAGTTTTGTGATACTCCTGAGATGCCCACTTTGTTTGGGAATGAGTTTATTGCCGGGGCTATGACACGCATCGGTTATCCAGGGGTGCCAAATGATCAATACCGAAAGGCGAATCTGCCTAAGGTTTGGAGATACTTGATGCATTTGATTATCGTATGCCTTTCTCCTCGTAAGGCTGGTTTTGACGGAATCAGTTATTCTACGGCCTCTGCCATGCTAGCGTTGGTCTACAATAAGCCTTTCAACTTTTCAGGGTATATCTTCAGGGCGATGGTCGACAACGTTAATGCCGGGGACAAGCGTTGGAATCTATATACACGCTTCATTCAGCTTTTTCTCGATACTCAGCTTCTCGGCCTTTCACAAAATGCTCGAGAGCGCCTGCGTCCGACTCCCATGAACGTCCGAATCTAGACGGTTTGTGCGGCAGGTGCGAATGCGAATAGCAATTTTCCACTGTTTAGGCACATAGTTGATGAATCTTATGTTGTGCCGCCCAACGAAGGGTTTATGGATGTTTTGGCTGCAACTGGGCAGCAACCTCGGGAGGAGGAATTACACCTTCATGAGGCACAGATACAGGTTGATGACTTGTTATAGGAAATTGACAATTTTCAAGCTGGTGGACAGGCTGATCAGCCTAATCTTGAGGATCCAGTTGCTGAAGATTCGGATGGAGGTTCTACTCCTGAGACTTCTCCGAGGGTTGTACCTTCGGAACATGCGTTGAGCAATATTCAACGGTTTGAACCACGTCGGTTCAAACGTATTCAGCGTCGTATTCATCAGGGCACGACATCTGTGCGACCTGATCATGGAAAACGACCACGCAGCGACTATCTCACTGATGAAGATTGGGTTCCACCCCAGTCTATTCGTCGTACTTCTAGTTCGTCTTCAAGGCCACGGGTCAACATTCCCCATGTTGAGGTTCCAATTCAACCTCTGCCTTCGGTCATCCAAGAGATTTTGAAAAGGATGGATGAGATGCAGCAGACCATGGACAATCAAGCTCAATTGATTCAGTCTCAGGCATCGGTTTTGGAGGTTCAAGCTGCGTAGATCAAAGCGTTAGAAGAAACGGCAGCTTTAGTTCCTACTTTGAATTCTAGGGTCTTAGAATTAGAATCCCTAGCTATTGTTCTGGGGGAGTCAGGCCCGCGTGCCATAAAAACAACATCTAGGGCTTCAACCGGAACATAGACTGACAATGTAATTGATAATGTAAACATTTCTGATGATAATGAATCTCTTCGTTTGGATTACTTCTCGGTCGACGATATTCCAGGTCAACCAAGACCACTAGCTGTAGATTATTCAAATGCTAATCTATCTTTTATTCAGCAAATGGTTAACGAGGAAGGTCAGGCATCTAAACCTGAATTTGAGATCAATGATGATGTTGAGATTGAAGAAGAGGAGATGCATTCTGCTGAATTCTATGATGATGCTCCGACAATTGAGACCGATTCTTCAGAAGATGAAGCAGAGCCAGGTGGAACTTCGCAAAATGTTCCAGAGACTACACTGGCTTCTGAAACTGCTTCTACATCAACTTCTGAACGACCGACCGGTGATAAGTTTTATTCCTGGTGAACCTATTCCTGTTACTTGTAAGACATATAAAATTAGTGGGAATTACACAAGAATTATTAAAAGTTGGAAGACCTACAAAGGTATTTTCATGATTACGAGAAGCGATGGTATTCAGTACTTTAAAAGATCATTCAAGAAGCTGAGTACGTTGTCCAAGGGAGAAATAAATCGTCTAGCTCAACTGGAATTGATAAATCCAACCAGAGATTCACGAGCTGATTTTGTACAGACGGTTTTGCGTCGTGAAGTGAAGAGTAAAAGATATAACTTTATCAAACCGACGCTTGGAACGAGATTTATATTCAAGAAGAGACTTGATCCAGTAACAAGACAGCCGATCTGCAAAGTACATTATCCGCCAGCTGATTGTTTAACTTAGATTCCACTTGAGACAGTTCCCTTTAACTTTCTTAGAAGATTTCATCATTGGGAACTTGATCCACATACGGGCGAAGCCGTTTTTATTTTTGTATTAGAATATGAGCATCCAGAGACAACTTCGTTATATGGTTTGAAGAAAGCTCAATTCGGGGGTATTTGATCCTATGAGCTTGATTAATATGTCACAAAAAGATTTGCGGAAATTGTTTGATAATCCGATTCGCTTCAACGTAAGAAATGTTGTGAATTCGATTCTTGCCAGACAATTCTAGAAAGTTGTGACTGTGTGTGTTACGCATGGGATTCATGCTGGAGGCAGGTTTCCTGAAGGCTGGGTTTAATTGAATAAATTTTGAAGACCAAGCTGAAGACACGGGGGAGTTTGTTGGTGCATCTTAGTGTGTCTGTCAGTTGGTCTAAGTCTGTAATGCATTTGTTATGTAATTACGTTAGTTATGACGTTTGTATTATAAAGTAATTACATTTTGTGTATTGACGACACAAGGGTTTTGTGTCGCATAAGTCAACTTAGCGACACAACTTGTGTCGCATGAGTCGGCTTGGCGACACAGCTTGTGTCGCATAGATCAGATTAGGTTTCGAGTATAAATAGATGAGTTCGGCTCATTTGCTAGGTTTGACGAACCTAGGTTAAGTTTCAGTATATTATACTCGAGTTCTTGCTATTATTCTGATCGGTAATCGTTTGGGTATTAATATACTTTGTGTTTGTTTGTATTTAATCTTTTAACGTTTATATTCAATCTTTGTATTCCGCAAGTTGATTGAGTATTAAGATTTGATTAGGTCCGACTACAGGGGTCCTACAGTTGCGGTGTGAAAACTGTGAGTGGTGAAGTCCAGTTGTAACACCCCCAAATTTACTGCTTAGCGGAAGCAAGCTTTGGGGTGTTACTAATCAATAATCAAAACATACAAGGCATATAATGAACGACTCTATATGCGTCGTTTTACAAATACATTGATAATATAAGTTTTACAATGTATAAATGTTTACAAAAGCCCAATAATTACAATGTTTAGAGATTAATCGGCATAACTTAGTTACAAAATGTAGTAATGCAAAATAATCTCCTGATGTGTATGCTGACTCGAGCTATGGGCATCCTGAGTGAACAGGTCCTTCTGCTGTTGGGTACCTGAGAACACATGCTAAAAAGGTCAGCTAACGCTGGTGAGCTCACAGGTTTGCATAATAAATATGTAAGTGTGAACCACAAGATTTAATGATAACCGTTTGAAATGAATCAAATGATGTATATGTCTGCCATGAGGTCATAGTCTTCGCTTAACGTGGGTGTCAGGATCACAATAAAGTGCCTGATCGTGGGTGCCTCCGGGCGAGTGTCTAATCTACACTCGTATGAACAAAAGTTAATGCGTCCGTTTAACCAGTCAGTACTTGCTGACCCAGACGAGGATGGTCAATCCTATATGGTACCATACACTAACTTTCACGCTACATAAAGTATTACCAGAACTATGATCCTAGAGGACTTAAAAGTGATTAGAAACAGCTCATGCAGAATATAGCGAGTTTAAAAACAGGCTCGACCCCAGCTCGACCCCAGCCAGGGGCTCTGCCCCTTGGACCCCGCCAGGGGCTGCCGCCCCTTGGACCCCGCTACCAGGGGCGCTGCCCCCGGACCCCCGTCATCCAGGAACTTATAAATACTTTTCACACTAAGTGTCAAACACTTACAGATAATGAAATCTGATACAACGATACATATAATAATAACACTTTTGGCTTATTATTACAAACCGTCACCAACGGGCCATACTTGTTTTTTTCAAAACTACAAACGAAATACTAAACAAACACTTGGACATTTCCTAGTTGGGTGGACAACTAGCATCGGTGATCTTTTGAGATACCTACTTAATTGATTACTTGCTTACTTACAACCTTGTGCGTTTTGGACGCCAGAGGGTTGCAGGGTTCAGAGAACTACGTACGGAGTTACATCCACTTTACTTACTTGATTACACCTTCATACTTACTAGACTCAGGTGAGTCTTACAGTCCCACTTTTACTGTTTTACTTACGGGGTGAGATACATTGCTTACTTTTATTGAACACAAGTACGAACAACTTATTTTACTATACGGGATTGCATGAGTTACTTACTTTTACTGAAGTCTCTCCATCATATATCGTTATTTATGGACTTAAGCGCGAACACTAGTTAATGGATCCATTAGGGAAATGACCCTCCCCGCCCGGGGTAGTAGCGCTACCATGAACTGTACCGTATAAACGGGCGACTATTATTCGTTACTTATGCTTGCTCAGTTACGAGCATGTCACGGGAGCAACTTATTACTTACGGGTTAAGCTTCGATTATGAGCCTCATGGCAACGGTATAACTTACTTACTTTACATTTGCGGGGTTGCAAATACCTGATTTACGCCTGCGGGCATTACTGATGAAATCTTGTGTTCAAATACTAATACTATTTACAAACCTGTGAGATTCACCAACATTCGTGTTGACCTTTTTAGCTTTGTATCTCAGGTACTCATACGGAGTAGGATTCCCTCAGGACACTAGCTAGAGTCGCATGATAACTACAACTGCATTTAACGGAGATTCTTAGCATTATCTTTTGTATTTATTATGATGATGTAATAGAATCTCCCGCTATACGCGCGGACTCTAGAGAACTTCATTTTGTAACCAAAAACCCTATGTTTCCAAAGATTTTATGTATGGAAATGTAACCATTTTACAAATATTACATATAGATGTCGTTTGCTTTACTTTTGTGCTGCGATATTTGATTAGTAGCACCCCAAAGCTTGCTTCCGCTGAACAGTGATTTTGGGGGTGTTACAGACACTTACGTCTGATGGCCGGATTTTGAGTTGAAAACGTGTTTTCCGGTTTCTGTTTCGCTCGAAACTTTTACCCAACCCATATTTGGACATTTCAAGCTTAAATAAACAACAACATGTCAAAAACACTTGAAATCGAGGAGTTTTGAGATTTTGTCGGAAACTTACAAGTTAACGCGTGAAGATTTCGAAAAGATAGGAAGGTAGATCGTCGCAAGGTAAACGTTTTTCTTCAAAGAGACAAGATGATCCAAGGTCGTTTGATGGTGGATTTTGGTGGTGGAAGTGTGGTGGTGGTGGTGGGTGTTTTGAGAGAAAAGAAAGAAAGAGGATGAAGAGAGAAAGAGAGATAGTGGAAAATGAGGGGTGGGGAGGGGATCTCCCTCCCTTTTTGGGCAGATTTTTGTGGGGCCCACCCCTATGTGGGTGTGTCCCAAACCTCGTTCAATGCGGTGTTCGTTTCTCCGGTCGTTTAAACGTTTATTGGTGATGTTAATTAATTATTTTACATACGTTTTTAAATAAATAAAAACTAACTCTTCAAAAATTTTAATTTGAAATCTTAATTGTTAATACTCGAAACATTTATTAAAATGATTTGAAAATGCGTTGGTCATGTTTACCGCTTCCGGTTTCGCTTATAAATAAGATGTGACGTTTTCATAAAACGTTTTAGTTATTAATTTAAAATACTAAAACTTAAGTAATGTTCTCACATAAAATGATATATTTTACAGTTATGAAATATATTCTGGTCTTTATTCGGTTGTCGGGCGCGTTTCGTGAGTTTCGATCGCGTAGGGCTTTGAATGTGATACAAGATACTTATAGAATATTATTGAAATAATACTTGGAAATCATTAGGCTTATCAATAATTTAATATTACTTAATAAAACGATGTTCACCAACGTCCGTATGAGTGTATCGGAATTCGGCCGATATAATAAAATGCACCATTTAATTCAATCGCGTAGATACGTATATATATTTATACACGTAAGAATACATACAATTAGCCTAATACAGCACTAATTACACTTACTACAAAATGATTTGGACCTAATGAGGAGCCCAAATTTGAAGGGTGTTACACCAGTTGACGGCGTTTTTGTTCTAAAATTTGATGGTGGCTCCATGCCGCCTGTTCCCTGAGGTGTCCAATGTGTTTGAGTATTTTGTGCAGTGAAATGCATCATGTTCTCGTCAGCCGTTGGAGTGAGGCCGGCATTCGACGCCATGCTGAGTGTCACTGAGTGTTATTATAAGAAAAACTGTTAGGATGTGTTGCTAGCTCAACAATAGATCTAGGGTTTCAACTAATGGATGGCGCCATTTGAGTAAACATAATTTTTATACCTGAGTGCAAAGAGGATTGGACCCGATTCGATGCTCTCCGTGACTTACGTGGATAACCCGCCTGAGTGTATGGAATAAAACCGTGGGTGGCGAGAATCGGTGGCGAGGAGATGAATAGTGATCTCCTCTTGATGATGAGGTTTTTAGTGTATATGATGAGGGTGTATTTGGAGGTGTTGGGCATGAATAGTGCCCATGACCTTGTATTTATAGTGATCCTCAATCACCTTGGTGGGCAAGTTTTGCCACGTGTCTCCATCTCATTGTTTTGATCGTACGGCTGAATCACCATCTAGTGGTACTGTTCATCATACGGTTAACTTATCATCTTGGTGGTACTAATCGTACGGTTGTGATTGATACTTCCCATTTGTGGGTCCCTGGTAGTGACGTGGACCAATGATATGGCTGGAGAGAAACCCTTGTCGGCCCCTGGGAAGACCACCACTAACGTAGGTGGAATCCGTTATCAGGTTGTCTCCTTACAAGAGACAAGAACTCTAGTTTAATGGGCTTGCGAGGACTGTTTGGGCTTGATAGATGGCTTCCCTGTTAATGGGCTTCCCTATTAATAAGCTCCCTGCTAATAGGCTTCCTGTTAATAGGTTTCCTGTCAATTGGCGCTTCCTGTATTTTGAGTTTCCTGTTAATTGTTTGCCTGTTGAGCTTGCCTATAAATTGGTTTGCCCTTTTTATTTGTGGGGCCCATTAAGAATGGTACACGATTAGCTTTGCTTAGTTATCAATTAAATAGCATTGTCGATCTGTCTCTTTTTTCTTCTCTCTCATTTAGAAGCTCATCGAAAAAGATGAATGTGTTAATTTAGTGGTAGTGGTCTGGGTTTTGAATGATTGATTTGTGATATATTGAACATAGACGATCGAAGATTTTTTAAGTGCATATATGTTGAAATATTTGAGATTTAATGGATTTTGAATTAATTGTATGTATCTTAGATTATTTTGTGATAAATGTGTTTGGTGTTATGATAACTACGTCGTTTGTTTATATGGGTATACAATGCAATATATTAACAAGTGGAGTATTTTGAAGTGGCTGTGGTAGCTGCTGAGACAGGGACGACGAGTGGTGTGCAGGAGTGGCGGTGGTAGAGTGAGTGTATTTTTGAGAAATGAGATAGCTAGGGGATTAAAAGAAGATAAAGGGAATGGGAATTTACCTTTGTACCCTCACATGCACAGTACATGCGTCACTTTAACGGAGATGATTAAAGGTCGTTAGTGGAAAAGACTACCTATGCAAGATTATGCAACCATAAGGATTACCAGTATCAAAAAAAACCTTATAGGGACGACCGGTGCAATTTTTGACAAATTACAGGGACAGTATAATTTTGTCTATATTTAATTTTTTAGATCTAGAATGAGAAAACCAAGAATACCCACTTGTCCTCCTATCTTCTCTCTGCTTCAAACGGCGACCACCACACGGCGACGTGCTTCTACAATTCCGATTACAGCTTCAAACCTTACTTCACAACTCGTAGTAACCCCCCATCATTCCGATTTAAAACCCTTCTTCATAACCCCTCTTTTTTTAAGCCTGATTTTTAGTTTAGGTGTGTGATTTGACTGAAAGTTGAGTAAATAGTTATATACACGAGGAATCATACGAGACACGATTCTTAATCGTTTCTTACGATACCGTAACTTTTTGCGATACAACATACGATTCATCGTAATCTCCAAGACTGTTTACGATACGTATCTTTTTCCATGTCTTTTTGTCTCGCCTCGTACGATTCGTATTGCAACTCGTACGAGAGTAACAACTATGTTTATATATAATACTGTAATTAGAGATAATTACATATATCCCCTCTATAAACCATTTAAATAACATATATACCTAACTCTTTTCCAAAATATCATATATATACCCAACTTTAAATTTAAATATAATTATAATAATTAAAATCAATAAAATTATTCAAAAATATTTTTATGACTTTTATACCCTTATTTATTTATTTTTATATATCTCTCCTGATTCTAAAGATCTACCGTTGAAATTGCAAATTTCCTCGTAAAATTGTCGGCTAAAGCAGTTGTATACCATTTTGTGTGTATATTTTTGTGATAACTTGTTCGATTGAACATTAACTAGATTTATATTGCTCACGTTTCGCGACCTTATAATCAAAAATTTATATCGGTTTTAATTTATATCATTGTATGATCAAATAGTATTTGGGATAAACGACAATATATATCGATTTCAATTTATATCATTTTTTGATCACCTAATATTTTGGATAAGAGTGTCGAGGTATCCTACAATAACTGAATTATGGGTTCGAGTTTCTTTTAAAACAAATATATATTCATAGAAACGTGCATATATCTGTGGTTAGAGTTTACGTAAGACAAATTCATATATTTGTTTTTAAAAATATCAATAAATTAGAATCTTACAACAATCTGAAAGTTATGTAACATATTAAAATTAACAAATGTTCTATAAAGCGTGTTCAATAAATATTATTTGTGGTCTTAAGTCTTAACTATAATAAAATAAAAACACTGAATAAATTAAATGTTATTTTATGCTTAAAAGGATAATATATAATCATTTATAAAGTGAGGATTATGTTTATTATTGCGAAAAATTCATTTATACACTCTAATGTTACGTTAAAAAAAGGCAAGAAAAGAAAATTTTAATTAACCATACAATATTTTTATTTCAATACGAATATAAATTTTGAAAAATGAGCATAGTAAAAAAGATGGAGTCAAGACTTAAACTTCCACTTAGTTACTTGAAATGGTTTATACATGCCATGTTGACTATGCAATCTACTTTACACATTGGTAAAATGTTGAAATATTAATCATTTATGTAGATATATAAATCACAAAAAGACAGACCAAAATTATTATTCATAACCACCACTTAATTGATATTAGGGAGAATACATATACGTATTAATGTTCCACGAGGTTGTTTTCCACGAGGGTTTTGTGAAGTGGAACTATTGTGCACACTTTGTTATAAAAGTGATTATATAAAAAAATGAGTTGATATATTATATATAGCCTTTTAAATATTGATTATTGACGTTGGCTATGCTGTGCTTGAATTGCATATAGAAATCATCAAGCCGGGTATATATGATATTTTGAGAAGGAGTTGAGTATATATGTAATTTACATGGTTTATAGAGGGGATATATGTAATTATCCCTAATTATTAAAGCATCAAATTTTAGATCGGGGTTGCAAAATACTCAAGATAATAATATGTATAGTTATTAATGTGTATAAGCCGCCAAATTTAGTCGACCTTCAATTTTGCAATAAGTCTGATGCGAAACCGCCAGATTTCACTACTATATACCTCCATATATACTCCGTCTTGAAAACTTGGTTTTTCACTTTAATTCAGCACTTTTTTCACTACTAGAAAAAAGTTGTTTAGAGACATGTTTAGCGACACAATTAACGACAGTTTTAAGCCCGGCGACACATATAGAGACGTCAACTAATATGTCGGTATAAAAAAGTTGCATATTTTTTGTATGTCTCGATCTGTGTCGGTAAATTCGCAGACATCAATAACGACAAGCAGTCTAATTCTTTAATCTCATTGCACGTTTAATAACCAATCAAATACAATAATATAATATTAACCAAACCATAATAATATAACCTTAAATATTTAAAAATCCACGAAGTATTGTTTTTGTTCCTTAAAAATCTATATGCAAAAATAATGGTCATTTCATATTATCTCATAAAAATCTATTTATCAATTATTTTAGTTATCTAAATAAATTTACATTGTATATATGTATGGGTTTAAAAATGAATTATGTATAAGTATTATAGTGATAACATTTACATTAGACGGCCAATGTATATGTACAAGTTAAAAGATGTATATTAAATTGTCTTTGTATTAATAAATGAAAACTTCTACCAATAAATTTGGTCCATAAATTAAGCCCTATTAAACACTCAAACTCCTTAATTTCAATGCACTTTTAATTAATTAATCAAATGCGATACTCATTTAATATATAAAAGGAGTACACTAAAAATAAAACCTTAAATAATGAACAAATCTACGAAGTATTTGTTTGTTCCTACAAAATCGATTTGAAATCAATAAACTACTCTACAAGTACACAATTTAATCCTTAACATTATTATTCTTACTTATTACATATCAAATGTTATTTATAATTTAACAAAGAATTTTCTTACACGATTGGTGTGCAAATATGGGTTTATAATCAAATAACATAATTAAACAATTTAACAGTTAATATTTATTTAACTTAAAGTTACATTTTAGTATGACAAATGTTAATTTTTCCTTACACAACATACACAACATCCCATGTGTCCATGTTTAAAATCGTTTACAATTAAACAATTTAACCCTCGAAGTTTATTTAATTAACAACGAATTTTAACAAAGACAAATATTAATTTTCCTTCTACATCCCGTGTTTATACACGGGTCTATAATCTAGTAAAAGTCATAAAATGAAAAAATGCGAAAGTCAAGGGGAGTTGAACTTTGGGCCTGTAGCTTATTAAAACAATCCTGAGCAACTAAGAGTTATTAAGCGAAGTACTAGAAGTAAAATTTATATACACATGTATAAAGCGACAACTACACATACAATGTTAAGCCCGTCGCAATAATAAAGACGCGCTCATAGCCATGTGTGGGCATGTCAGAAATTTGAAGACGTATCAAGCGACATGTTAGTTGACGTCGCAATATTTGCGTCATATTTAGTCTTCACTATGAACGACGCAAATTTGGCGATTTAACGACTTTAAGGAAAATGACGCCAAACTAGCGACACATTCAACGACTTAATTGGCGACTTTGTCCTTTTGAATCTTAACTTCCGACATCATTAACGACATGCATGACATCCGTGTCGTCAAATATGTCGTTAATTGTGTCATAATTTAACGACGTCTAGAGGTGTGTCACTAAAAATGTCTCTAAGCGACTCTTTTCTAGTAGTGAAGTGTTCACGATTCGAATTCAAGATTATAATCCCTTTGTCAAGTGTTTTTCAAGTTTTTATTACCTTTTCCGAAATTTCCCTTGAAAAATAATTGTTCCATGTGTATTTTTCCGAATTTTATCAAATCGTACATTATTTTACATGCATAATCATGATTTTTTTCCTATCAATCATTGTAATTTGATGAGGAATTAAATATCCACATTGTTGATTTTTTTTAATCATGATATCTATCACGTCCACTCATCATAGTTTATACCGGTGCGGTAGACCTAATTACAACATTAGAAGGCACCTCTTTAATATATATGTATCCAACGTACATATGTATTTTACAAGTCACAAACTCTATAATATTTTCTAACAATGGAAACAATGGTTATCTTTGCATTGCTTGTGCTCCTTACGGCTCCCTCTTCGTCAGTGAACGGAAATTATTACTCCAAAAGTCGAAGAGTAGATGTTCCTACTACCATAAAACAAACCAACCTCCATTTCTTCATGCACGACACTGTATCCGGCAACAACCCTTCAGTCGTCCTTGTAGCAAAACCAAACGGAACAATTATCCGACACGGCACCTTACTTCCGTTTGGGGCACTTTACGTTTTTGATGACCCACTCACGGTTGGACCCGACCCAAATTCAGAAATTATTGGTAACGCGCGTGGATTGTACATTTCAACAAGCCGTGAGTCGTCCGACTTTACTTTGTTGTACAATGGTGATTTTGAGTTTACAAGTGGTGAGTTTAATGGGAGTTCGATAAGTGTATTCTCAAGGGAGGTCGATAATGAGGTGACGGTCGTTGGTGGTAGAGGCAAGTTAAGGATGGCACAAGGGTTTATTTTGCTTAATGGTGTTTTTCTTAATGCTACAACCGGTGATGCCATTCTTGAATGTAATGTCACCATCTTTCATCAATAGAACAAAGCAAATAGGATTGTGGAAAACACTGGTTATGTTGTTAATAGTAGTTATGTAAGTGAAGATCGTAAATGTGTATCATTATATTCATTCAAAACTGAGAGTTGAGAGGGTCACACAATATGTAGTATAATTTAAGTTCAACAGCAACCAATATTTATATGTGCAACTAATTTGTCTATGGATTTGTAAAAATATTCTATATATTGGAAGTTAATGAGTTGAATCAGCTAAGAACATTTTATAAATGGTTTTTATTAGGAAATATTTCAATATTACTTTTGAATAGTTTTTATATTATGATGACACATGGTTTGTAAGGCTTTTGAGTAGCAAATAATCCCATGAATCTCCCACTCCTTGGAAATGAATTTGTGATTTGGAAAATTCATTGTTCTGTGGTTTTAATTAATCAATCTTGATTTTCTAAAGAAACGCGTCGAGTTCTGTCATAAAATCCCCGAGTTCAAAGATGAATTAATATCAGTTTTGATTGTGCATTTTCTGTTAATTAATTACTAATAAATCAGATTTTGATATATATATTCTCTAAAATGTATTTTTAAACCGCATATAAGTTAATTATATACTACATATATTGATATCTTAATTTATATCCTTAACATTTTTGGATCAATTCACTTGTTCAGTATATCGTGATAATTAAACCTATTTATTTTAAATATATCGTGATAATTAAACCTATTTATTTTAATAAATGTTTCATGGAAATAATGGATGATATATAAATACCTTGATTAATTTATGTTGTTTTGTTGGCTATGCTTATCTGTTAATCCCAAATTCATTATGAATTAGTGAACACGTATAGTTATAATATGTAGAAAGGCTATTGAATACGATTTAAAACTCTAATTCTGTTTTAAGCTTGAAGTTTGTAAGTTTAAATTGTACTATCACTTAAACAGAGTATGATTATAACATATTAAAATAAAGCAAGTAAATGAGAGTTAACAATATCTAGCTCAATGGTGAATTTTATCACAAATTACACCAAGTAATTATTGAGTAATGATCTAGCCAAAACTAAAATCAAATCAGATATATAGGTAAGCTGATTATTACAACTTACTAGATAACTGCAGTTGACAAAAAACGTACATAGTCACTCAATGACTTGGATTTATGCTTAGACAAATTACTCACTGATCTACAATGTGTTAGGACATGTTATGGTGACTATCGTTATAGAATTCAGGAACGAGCCTAGAAGACCAAAAAACTGCGATGCGAATCAGATCTCAAGTCGCAAGGCATTGCGATGCGAGATGAGATGAGATCTGGGTTCGCAAGGTGGCTAGCGAACTGATTGGTCTCGCTGGGCCACATGGATTGCGAACCGAGCCCAACAAAGTGAATTCGCAAAAGCCCATAACCTGCGAAGTTAGGTTTAGAGTTTTAGTATAAATAGAGTTCTTAGGTTTATGGTTTCAGTTGATGATTTAGTTGCAACGGTTTTCGTCCTTAGCCAGAGTCATGTAAGTGTCTAGGCTAGTATCGTTCCTTTGAATCATTAGACGTATATTCCTTTGGTATTGTAATCATTAGGTTATTGTAATCGATTGATTTATTAATGAATGATTTATTTTACCAAAGTGTTTATTTCCTATTCATCTCGTTATTTAGTTTGTATTCGTTCACGTAGTATTAATAATCTCAATGATTAGTTTACGAGGATTCCGCACTCGTATTCTAGTAATCGGATCCCGTCTACGCATCCGGGTACGCATCAATATATGTGTATCAACGAGAGGGACACTCGATAAATAGTTGATAATAAACATATAAATGAAAAACATTCACTATAGTCACTTATACGTTTACCAAATAAATTAGATTGGATAATCAAACCCTAATACGTAAGGTTGCCGATTAAACATAATTTGATTAAACACGAATATCGAAGATAAATACCCATAATCATTAGTTATTTCATCCAAGCAAGTGTTAAATTATTTAGCTACTCATGATTACACATAACAATCAAAAGAAATAGATGAAATTAAAGCAAACATGATTATATTAAATAAAAGAGAGTTTGCGAATGATTACAACGATTCAACGATTAAACTTCGTAACCAAATGATTAGAACAATGGAAAGATCTTCAAACAAGTAGAAAGCCTTCAAAAGTTCAAAGAATTTTCGTAACTAGGGTTTCCGTAGTCAATATTTGTGTTAAAAACTAAATAAAAACGTATTTGTAACTTTCAAAATAAGTTGTAACCGCGCACAAACGTGATCCCAGACTTCTTACGCGATCTTAAGCATCTCCAAAACTCTAAACGCTTACGCGATCCGGGTTTAGTCTAGTGGGATCACGTTTGTCTTTGTATTTCTCTTATGTGACCGAAATTGCCTTGTGAACACGATCCTGACAGTGAATCCGGATTGCGTTTGTTAGCTTTGAGTCTTCTGAGATGGATTTACACTTGTGAACACGATCCTGGTCAATGGCTGGGATCGCGTTTCTTAGTTCA
This sequence comes from Pseudognaphalium luteoalbum, assembly GCA_963422505.1. Taxonomy (NCBI): domain Eukaryota; kingdom Viridiplantae; phylum Streptophyta; class Magnoliopsida; order Asterales; family Asteraceae; genus Pseudognaphalium; species Pseudognaphalium luteoalbum. The sequence goes on along the minus strand of OY730193.1, from coordinate 45,421,435 downwards.
AATCAGACTTCCATCTGCAACTTCACCATTTTCGCTCCAAATCTCAATTAGCTTGTCACCATCCTTCAATACTTCAAACATTTTATCTGGAAATAAAATTCCAACCAACTAAGTACCAAAAGTTCTAAAAGTTCACTAAAAATAAACATAAAAAAGCAATGATATCGCGGGAGATATATATGTACAAAATGAGCGATATCACACACCCACTCACATATTTCAAGCATTTGAGGTACTTACATTTCCGTGAACACACATAACATCTTTAATTGATTTATCTGATAAACATGATTCGTATGTCAATATGTGTATAATGCTTGAACTTGTTTAAAAATATGTGCTTTGGAAATCTTTATACTTGGCTACCTGATTTAACTGAATCTACTAGTTTTACCGTTTCTATTGTTTGTACTAAAATGAAATTATAGGCAGCCGACGCTTTTAGAAGTGTGATTAGACTCGAAGTCACACACTGGTTTATTTTTTAAAAAACATTCACTTTTAAAATCTTTTCAAAAACCAGTAAGTCAATAACCTAGGGAATAATCACATTTCTATTAGATCACATTTGTCTGCTCAATTATTTGTACAAATGCCTAACAGACAGGTACCGATGCCTATGGATGGAGAATCTTCGAGTATAATGGAGAAATAACAAGGGGAGCATTATCGATCATTAGATTTGGAAACTTTGGAGCATTTCTTAGGGAAATGATATATCTTTAGGAGACAAAAGATGATCACATTTTGGTTCTCTCAGAATTGTTCATCGAGCAAATGACCTCAACATTTACCGTATGTCCCAACATTCCATAATCCTACCGTGCGTTACCACATCCTTGGTTGCTATAAGAGCATTTCATGAAACCTAATACCACCATAACTGTATAGGGGAGTTTTCTCGTTCTTATCCTTGTTTTGATATGATCGTTTTATTATGTTTTAACATTTAAATAAAAGTAGTCTATACCATATCATAAGCTTATCACTAAGTATGAGATTCCAGCCCAAAACAAACACTTGAGAAACATTTTCCGATATGTTCAAACTCTAAGTGTGGGATTTCACTTTCAGTTAAATCTCAACTAAAGAGAACATTAGGGACAATGTTCCTCTAAGTGTGGGATAGCGGTATAGAATATTTTAGATTAAATTCTTATGTCTAAAAGCAAACTCAAAAAATGTTTCATACGCCTAACTTCGACAGTGGAGATACCACTCATTCAGTTGGCTTAATTTTCATAAAAACTCACTTTTGCTTAATTTTTTTCAAATTTTTTGAATTAAAATGTTTTGAGAGGAAACATTTTTATATATGAGTAAGGTATTTTGGAAAATAGGATTAAATAAGTTAGGAATTTCTTAAAATAAAATGACAATCTAAGAGGGGTATGGCATGGCTAGGCATATACAACTCATACTTGCAGTGAGCTATCTTGAGCTCATTAAAAGCATTCATTTTAAATGCTTCACTAGTCGTTTGTTGTGTGTGCCGATGTATGCATCCTAAATTAGAACTTGCTCCTGGTATGCACATTGGTAGAGTACCGTATGCGGTATAGGTGAAATTAAAGGACCTTGACAATCCTTAGGATCTAACACCCATTTTTCTCCTTCTTTTCAAACCCAAAACCCTTCTAGCACTTATCTTTAGTGTTGATGATCCGTCTAGAAAACCCTGTTGCACCTTAGCCTTTTCATTTCTTGAAAACACACATTTTAAGCTCACTAACTCCCATACCTACCAAAACTTTATCTTAGATTTTTTAAAATTTTTGAAAAATGCTATCTAGATATCTTTTTTGTCTTCACTCAAAACCACAAAATTTGTGTTTACTCAAAACTTCTCGTGTGCGTTTCCACGATTAATACTCGAAAATCGAGACTCTTATGGTGCGAAAAATTGGCACCAAGTAAATTCGAAATTTGTCAAAAGATTGAAGGAATGAAAAAGAAAGAAAGTATTTCTAAAGGGCAATAAAAATATAAAAATCCCTAGGCAAAGAAGTTCTAAGCCAAAAATATATATATATATATATATATATATATATATATATATATATATATATATAAAAGAAAAATAAAAATATGTCATAAAGCTAAGTGCTTCAATTCTCCCGAAAACCCCAATTCTTGATAAATATAAATCTTCCGTATGTTTTCAAAAGATAGAAATCAAAATAGTTATCTTCCTCCCTTATCGTTATCCGTTTCCATTTTCATTAAAAAGTATGTCTGATGTTTGGTAAAAAGTTATGTTTTTACCCACATTATTTACCTCATATTTAGGCATTTTATAACAAAAAATTCTTAGAACATCATTATTTATTACATTTTGTTAAAAAGGTAGAAATTTGATGGACTTTCCAAAACTATACGAAAAGGGTTGAAAATACAACAAAATGGGCACCAAATTGAGCAACTCTTTAAGAATACTGTAAACTCCATACCAATACCTCACAATTGCCTTATTTTGTAGCTATGGAGATTACAAAAATGTAGATACAAGGATTGCTCAAGATGGATCAAGCATGAAGAAGTTATGCAAGAAATAGCACAACCGGAGACTACGAGACGTATTCTGGACATGCCTGGGCGCTACACATCTAAATCCTATGAAATTTAGATTATTAGAAGCATAACAGAATTACAAAGCCATAGGCGAAAGAATCAAGTCAAACAGATGTGAAACGAAAATGATACGACCTTCCGAAGCAACGAGAAAAGCAGAAAACAAGCTGAATCTCTATTGTTTACCTATCCAAATTATGCTATGGTTAGATACTTCCTGCTAAAACCCAGCCACCAATTAGTAGTACGTCCTCTACCTATTCTATGTATGATGAAGCATTTGAACTCGGCATGATTGTATTCTCTAGATTGAAACTATATCATAAGAGATACAGAGCATAGGATTAGAGATAGGTTAGATTCAAGCTTATACATTGAATATCTTTGAGAGACCTTTCGGGATATTTATGATCCGATCATTTGGTTATTATGAAATGTATGAAATAGGAATAGTTGTTTGTATGCCTTTCTATTGCATGTTTTTGTTTGATTATTGCCTTAGGAATGCTGCGTGCTAGAACTGTCTCCCTGATTACTATCTGTAACTGCATGATTAGGGTTTTCAGATACAAGTTGAGCTTATACAGTAGAGTAATGTGTATGTAATGGTTACGATGATTTATATGATTACTGATCAACAATTCAATTAACCGTTTAGACCAGTTATTCCAACCTACTCCGTAGGGTAACCACTGTTCACATTATTTTTTATTCTACAATTCGTGCCATGATACCGACACATATTTGTCAGAGATTGGGGAATAGGATTAGGTGATAACTGTCGGTTGAATTGATACATACATTTGGGAGAACTTCCGGTGTATTTGACATTATATAATTACTATCTATGTGACATATTTTATATCTGATTATAGAGACCTTTACGTTAGATATTTAATAGGATTGCAATTATTATTCAGTAAGAAATATAGGATGTCCAACAATTGATTGGGATCTTTGATCAATTCCACGGAAAAATCATAAAACGGCATAGTACTTCGTATAGCGTTTAATACGTGGGAAAGCTAAGGAATTGTCGTAGGTATAAAACTTGGTATCAATTGAAGTTCATAATTGTTTAATGGATTAGTCATCATATCTAGTGTCTTTAATTCACATAACTACTCATCCAAAACAAAATCCGGCATCATAGTGAACACTCGTGTATCCTCTGTTCTTCGAGCCTCCATACAAACCATTTTCCTTTCCTGCCCTTTTATTTTCAGTAAATTAGTATAAAAACCAAAACCAAATCAACCTTAGTTAAACCCTAGCTAAATTGCAAAAGATAAATAAACATCCTAAGATCCCATACCTGTTGTAGTGTAAGAACGACAACTGAGTCAACATACCACTTACTACCCTAGTAACCTTAATTAGGGCTGAAAGTAGTATTAACTTAGGATTACCCCAGCTCTATAAGTTTAAAGCACCCACTGTTGCAACTGTAGCGCGAACGACCGTTGCAGCTGTAAAAAAGTTTTTCGCGCCGCTATCGGGGACTACAACGACCGATTTTAGGTTTTTAGTTATCTTAGTTATTTAGCAATCCTTTCGGAAGATCAGTATCATCCGTAAGTTCCTTTTACTGTCCTTAAGTTAGATTTCATTTTCCATTCTTAGGTTTGTTAAACCAATCCTTTCGAAAACCCTACTTTCTACCAACAAGTTATGATGAATCGTATCACTCTCACCTCATCAATCAAACCACTGCTAGAGGAACGAGGAGGACCAATCGTAACATCTGCGAATGAAAACCTTGAAATAAGACCACACTTCGTTAAAATAATCAAATCTTAGTGTCAATTTCATGGTCTTCCGGTGGAAAATCCAAACTCTCACTTTAACAAGTTCGTCAACCTTTTCGACTCCTTCGAACAAACATGATCCAGTAATGAAGTTACCCGACTTCACATGTTTCCTATTCTTTAGCTTCTCGAGCACATATATGGTTTTATGAACTCGAACCCAATTCGATTCATACATGGGAGGAGATGGCTACCAAATTCATGGCTAAATATTTCCCACCATCCCTACAAACCAAGCTTAAGAACGATATCACTAACTTTCTCCAAAAGATATTCAATCATTAAGCTCTGCTTGGGAACACTTTAAGAATTTTCTCGGAAGATGTCCGAATCATCAGTTTGCTTGAATGAATTTGGTCTACACATTCTGCAATAGTTTGAATACTCATCACCAACAAACCCTCGATGCTGCTTCATCCGAAAATTTCATGCTACATACTTCAGACGAAGTGTGGAGGTTGATCGAGATGATGACGGTACATCAACATGACTTGGAGCAAGATGAATCAACTTCAGTAGAAAGGAGTACTTCCAAAGCATTGGACACTTTAAAGACTCAACTCGAATCTATCATTAAACTTGTCAAAGAGATGCAAGAATCTTCTAGACACAAACACGAGAAGAAACCTCAAAAGCTATTCTTAAGCCAAAGGTCTAAGGAAGACATTCTTGCTACAACTGGTGCAACCTCTAATCATGTCCATCACTCAAGATCCTTCATTCAGAGGTCAACCAATCAACCCGTTTCTCAATCGTTGGTTCCTTCTTCACCCTCTACCTCTTCTCATTTGACTTTTTGTCTAAACACCGAAATTTTTAAAAACTTCATGGTTGAGCAAAACAATATTAATTAACAAATTGTGGATTTTCAAAATCAAGTTGATGGTTTACTTAGAATTTCAAACGATTTAGTTAAAAACATGGAGGATAATGTAAAAACGTTGTTTTTAAAAGTTGATGAAAAGCAAAGAGAAGAAGCGATTAGCAAAGCTGTTTATCATTCACCCTATGTGAATGATGACATCCTTGTTGTCACTAGAGGAGGAAAAGAGATTAAGAATGAGAAATCAACAAATATTCCTACAAACAAACCTTCTATTTCTTCACCTCCCACTGACTCAGTGCTAGTTAAGATCTCTATCACTTCTCCTGAGCCAGAACCTTCTAAAGCCCCAGAAGTTATTATTCCTACACGATTACCTTTCCCTTGTATGCTTAAGAAAGAGAAACAAGAAGCTCAGTGATGAACGCCAAAATGTACTATATTTTACTACTTAAGTACCCCTTGTTTAACTAAATTCTAATGCATTTTATGTGAATTCGATACTTAATTCGTTTATATTTGCATTTAGGAATTTATTTGAAGCTTGGATCATAAAGGAGCAGAAACTGAGCTAATATTGAAGAAAGGAAGCTAGGAAACGAAGTAAGGAAAAAGATTGAGAGTCGAAATGGAGAAAAAAATGGAATCATCATTCCAACCACCGGTTAAACATTCCAACCGGAGGTTGGATTAGCGAGTTGGACTATCAGTTACGCGGGCCGGACCAAACGGGCTTTTGCATCCAACTGGCGGTTGGAAATACAAGTCGGCAGATTAGGTTTAAATTACATTTTAATCTCGTTTATAGGGTTTGATCATCCACCATTTCTCTCAGCCGATTTCCAGCAGCCATAACCTCTATTTTGGAGCATTTTGAAGGATTGGAAGCAAGGAGAAGTAGAAGTATTCGTTTGTTCATTCGATTCTTCGATTCTTCATTTTGAAAACGTATTTCGTTTCATTTGATTATGAATTTATTTACAATTTCATTTCTGATTTCTATTGTAGTCATGAGTGGCTAAGCTAGTATTGTGTTTGCTTGGATGATAATACTTAGATGATGGTTTGATTATTGATTTGCGAAAGACATTGAATTTACTGAATGTTTGTGTGTTTATTCGATTATCCTTGATTGTAAATTGGTTATTAGCAATTACCTAGCGTGATTTGTTATTCATTTGAGATTGATTTCCTCTTGATTAGTAAATTACTGCTGATTATTGGTTGCGATTGATAATTATTTCTAGATATATTGAGTTTGATTGGTTGGGGTAAATAATCGGTAATAATCTTTAATGAAAAAGATAGTTTTAATTAACTATAGACTTTGTTGATTCAAGTTGTAAGGGTAAATCACATAAACGACGTAGGTTTAATTTAGAACACAATTTGGTGGGCAACGTTAATTGAACAGTTACCGTGATGCAAACAACCGAGTGTCTTTCTTAATTGTGTTAGATTAGCTTACCTCGGAAAGGGGGTTATCTTATTAGTTATGTCGCAATAAAATTCATATCCTAGCAAATCATGTCACACCCCGCCTCGGCGGAAGGTTGCGAGATGCGACTATCATGAGATCACAACACAAGAATTACAATGAACAACTTCTACATGAGTCGTTTTAAACATACATCATAAAAGTTTAAAATGTCTTACAGACTTAGACCATTTGTCTTTAAAAAGTTTACAAACAATTCCCATAAGTTACAACATAGTTAGGAGTTTAAGAATTTAAGATCAAAAGCAATGTTCGTCCATGCAAATGTAGTTCCTAACTTCAAAAGGGGTATGCCATCTTCACAAATAGCAAGCATCTTAATTACCTGAGAATAACATGTAAAAATGGGTCAACATAAAGTTGGTGAGCTCATAGGTTTTAATAGTTGTAAAACATTACCGTGGATCACGAGATTTCAAGTTATATTGTCATTCAACAATATAGTAAAAATTGTATTACTATTGCCATAAGCTCATGAATTGAAACCTTAACATTTAGTGCCTCGCAAGTGTCCTATCCAAACACAAGTAGTTCTCAAATGACAATGCACCCGTTTGACTTATAGTCATGTTGGCGCTACCAACCCGGATGGGGGCGTCAACCCAAATAGATCTATTCATGACATTCACGTTTAAGTCCTTAACTAACAATTCATGATAAAGGCCTACATAATGGATAGTGTCAACTCATGCAATACATAACAGTTTAGTTTGTGTCCACAAAGAAAAGAACATGTATTCTCACCCCAAAACATGTCAAAGCATTTAAAAAAAGAAATAGGGGCCATGAGACTCACCTTAGTGAGAGAGCGGAAATTAGCAAGTATTGGTTTGGGTCTCGATGGGATTAACGCGTCCTAGATCACATAAAAACGCTTAAGTTTAGTTATATAGCATATACATATTAGTTCTACTTTTTGTAAAGTTTCATCACCCATAGCTTTGGTTTAAGTGTCACGTTTTATTTAACCATTTTTGGGTATATTTACACCTTTTCAAGTGATCTTTAGTAAGAATCCAACAAAATTCCAGAAAGTCTCCATACCAGACCCGTAAATTGGCTTACTGAGAAAAATACGTGCGTTTCTGGAAAAAGTGTAAAACATGAAAGTTGTAGGTCTTTTCAATACGAAAATTTCAAAAAAAAATGCATCTTCTAACTCTTCCTAGAACTAAAGTTATGATCATTTTAGTAACCTGTGTTTTTCTGGACAGATTGTGTTCCTTTGTGTATAAACTTATAGAAACGTATTTTAAACTTATATTTGAACATAATCTTGTTAGATAAGCTTAATAACATTAAAATCAATAATAAAATGGTAGTCTTAGGTTAAGTATTCATGGAGTCATGACCTTGCAAAGTGAGGTATACGAATCTGCCATAACATGCGCAATAGTTTCGTATGGGCTGTTTGGAGGTCGAATACTTCATGTTTTTGAGTAAGACCACTTGGGTTTGAAAGCTAATACATAATAGTAATTTCAGTAGTAAATTGGTGGTATTTTGTTAAATATACACGGATTTATGACCTCACAAAGTGAGATATCGAAATCTGGACAGATTGCATGGGTATGTGTGGGTTAGGATTCCAAGTCATAGACCATCATCCTAATACATAGGCACTAATCATTGTTTAGCCCTTTTTCCCACATAGGCACTAATAATTTTTCTACATATTTTGAGTATATTACAAGCATGATATTCTTGAAAGATTTTGTAGACATGTAATAAGTAAAATTTACATCTTTCAACTTGATATCGGTTTGATCATGGATTATCACTTATCTTTAACACATGATTATGTGCAAGTGATAATCTACAAACATCAAGTCATTTTTGTAGGCTTAGCCACACTTTTCAATACTTTAAATAAAAAGAAAATGGAGATGAAGATGAGAAATATAATGCATGTTTACATCTATTTTGTAGGCATAGCCATACATAAGAATCACAACAACACAAAACATAAAGATGCATGTATACATATATGATCGTAGGCATAGCCATACATAAGATATTAACAAAAATGAAATATAAAGTGCATATATACATATGTAGATTTGTAGGCATAGCCTTACATAAAATCTTACATATGTATATAGTAAAATAAAAGATGTATATACATAGATATAGATATATTATTATAAGTCTTGCATTATTCATCCATGGGTGATGATTATTGTATAGAAATTGAAGGAAGTAAAGAAGAGAAAATGGTGTATCTTCTTACCAACGAATCTAAGATAAAAGTAAGTTGTTTTTGGGTGGATTTAGGGTTGTTTGTGTGGTGATTTGTGGTGGTTTTTGATGGTGAATTTAGGGCAGATTTTTGGGAGAGAAAATGGAAGAGAAGAGAGTGTTTTTGAAGAGAGAAAAGTGTGTGGGTGTGTAAAATGAAAAAGGGTTAGAATGAGGTTGCTTAAATAGAAGAAATGAGGGGGGGGGGGGGGGGGGAGAGGGAAGGGTGGCCGGCCATGGGGGGGGGGGGAAAGTGAAGGGTTTTTGGTGGTGATTGGTGGAGAAGTGGTGGTGATTAAATGGGTAGTTGGTATTTAAATGTTATTATTAATTGAATTAGTTTAATTTAATTAATTTATATGTAAAAATCTGATTTTATTTATTTTATTAGTTAATTAAGTTTTAATTAATATAAGTATTTATTTAGTTATTATGTTGTATTCCATGCAAAGGTGGTGGTTTGTTACTTTCATGCAAGTAAGTGTGCTTATCACTATATTATTATTTCACACATACTTATATATATATAACTATATATACATATATATATATATATATATATATATATATATATATATATATATTAAGGTTTACTAAGTGAATTAATAAACATAAACGTAAGTACTTTGCCACATTTATATGCATCCACGGATAAACGCTTGTTTAGTGTCGGGTTGTAACGATAAGGCACCTAAATTCAATGTTATTTAATTATATGTGTTAAATCACTAAAATTATAGTTTAACACAAACAACAAAAAAAAAAATTTCCTCTAAGTTTATTACCTGAGCGGAGTTGAATCCTAGATTTTTGCCGGTTGTCACATTCTCCCCCTGTTAAAAGAATTTCGTCCCGAAATTTAGTTCGTGACCTCGGTTGGTGCAGGGTTTGAGAATAAGTGGGGATACTTGCGACGGATTTGATCCTCGCGCTCCCAGGTGAATTCCGGACCTCGCTTCGAATTCCACCTAACCTTTACAATGGGTATACGACTCCGCTTCAAGGTCTTTATCTCTCGGTCCATGATCTCAATTGGTTCTTCGATAAAATGCAATTTCTCATCGATTTGTACTTCTCCGACTGGTATGATAAGGGATTCGTCTGATAAACACTTTTTCAGATTTGACACATGAAACGTGTCATGTACATTACTGAGTTCTTGGGGCAATTTAAGTTTGTATGCAACTGGACCAATCCTCTCCAGTACTTCAAATGGCCCGACATATCTAGGGTTTAGCTTTCCTCGTTTCCCAAAACGGACTACGCCTTTCCAAGGCGACACTTTCAACATGACTCTATCCCCAATTTGAAATTCTAACGGTTTTCGCCTCGTATCTGCATAACTCTTTTGGCGGTCGCGGGCTGCCTTCAGTCTATTTTGGATTTGCACAATCTTCTCGGTCGTTTCGTGTATAATCTCTGGACCAAGGAGTTGACTATCTCCCACCTCAGTCCAACATACAGGCGATCGACACTTTCGTCCATAAAGTGCTTCGAATGGGGCGGCCTTGATGCTGGTGTGATAACTGTTGTTGTAAGAGAACTCGCATAGTGGCAGGTGGTTCTCCCAGCCACGTCCAAAGTCGATAACACATGCGCGTAACATATCTTCTAGGGTTTGAATTGTCCTTTCGCTTTGGCCATCTGTCTGAGGGTGGTATGCGGTACTCATATCCAAGCGAGTGCCTAGGGCTTTTTGGAGTAATAGCCAAAACCTAGAGGTGAAACGGCTATCTCGATCAGAGATAATCGAGATGGGCACTCCGTGCCTTGTCACCACCTCCTTCAAGTAAATTCTAGTTAATCTTTCCATTGTGTCGGTCTCCTTGATTGCTAGAAAGTGGGCGGACTTTGTCAGGCGATCAACGATTACCCAAATTGTATCACAACCAGTCGCTGTCTTAGGGAGCTTAGTAATAAAGTCCATTGTTATTTGCTCCCACTTCCATTGGGGTATTTCGGGTTGTTGCAATAGACCTGATGGTTTCTGATACTCGACCTTTACCTTGGCACACGTCAAGCATTTACTAACATAGGTGGCCACCTCAGTCTTCATGTTAGGCCACCAATACAAGTCCTTAAGCCCATGGTACATCTTGTCAGCACCCGGATGGATGGAATATCTAGATTTATGTGCCTCGTCCATTACCAACTTCCTCAAGTTACCAAAACTTGGTATCCATATGCGATTCATATAATATCGGATTCCATCGGACTTAACCTCAAATTGCTTATCCATACCGCGTAGAGATTCGCCCTTTACATTCTCCTCCTTGATTGCCTCGAGTTGAGCATCCCGAATTTGAGAGGTAAGGTTCGTATGAATGGTCATACCTAAAGCCCTAACTCGTAGTGGTTTCATCCGTTCTTTTCTGCTCAAAGCATCAGCTACAACATTTGCCTTGCCCGGGTGATAACGAATTTCGCAATCGTAATCACTGAGCAATTCAACCCACCTACGCTGTCTCATGTTAAGATCCTTTTGATCGAAAATGTGCTGAAGGCTTTTATGATCTGTAAACACGGTACACTTTGTACCATAGAGGTAGTGCCTCCAAATCTTGAGTGCAAACACCACTGCTCCCAATTCCAGGTCATGGGTTGTGTAGTTTTTCTCATGCACTTTAAGTTGACGAGAAGCATAAGCTATGACTTTCTCCTTTTGCATTAACACACATCCTAGCCCTTGTCGTGATGCATCGCAAAAGACTACAAAATTTTCGGTTCCCTCCGGCAATGATAATACTGGTGCGCTACAAAGTTTTTGCTTCAACAATTGGAAAGCTTCCTCCTGCTCATCACTCCAATTATACTTTGCTATTTTCTGAGTTAGCAGTGTCAAGGGTTTGGCTATTTTAGAAAAATTCTCGATGAATCGTCTATAGTAACCAGCAAGACCTAAGAATTGCCGTACTTCTGTTGGGGTTCTAGGCGTCTCCCAATTTTTGATAGCCTCAATCTTGGCAGGGTCGACATGTATTCCTTGACTATCAATAACATGTCCTAGAAATTGCACTCTTCGTAACCAAAACTCACACTTTGAGAACTTAGCATATAACTCCTCCTTTTTAAGCAACTCCAAGATTGATCTCAAATGCTTTTCATGGTCCTCTTTGTTCTTCGAATAGATCAAGATGTCATCGATGAATACAATGACGAACTTATCTAAGTACGGTTTACACACGCGGTTCATGAGGTCCATGAATACAGCCGGTGCGTTAGTAAGACCAAACGGCATTACTTGGAACTCGTAATGACCATACCGAGTTCTAAATGCTGTCTTTGGGATGCTTTCTTCTCCGACTCTCAACTGATGATACCCCGATCGTAGGTCAATTTTTGAGTAAAAACTCGAGCCTTGCAGCTGATCGAATAAGTCATCAATTCGAGGGAGTGGGTAACGGTTCTTCACGGTTAGTTTATTCAATTCCCGATAATCGATGCACATTCTTAAGGATCCATCCTTCTTTTTCACAAATAAGACGGGAGCTCCCCAGGGTGAGGAACTTGGCCGGATAAACCCTTTATCTAAAAGCTCTTGTAGTTGACTTGACAACTCTTGCATTTCGGAAGGGGCTAATCGATATGGTGCTCGGGCAACGGGTGCCGCACCAGGCACCAAGTCGATATGAAATTCCACTTGCCGGGATGGTGGTAGTCCAGGCAAGTCTTCAGGGAAAACTTCGGGAAAATCCCGTACGATAGGGACATCCTCGAGTCGTCTCTCTTCCGGTTTCTCCTCTACAACGTGAGCTAAGATTGCTTGGTACCCTTTTCTTAGGTACTTCTGTGTTTTCATGCATGATATGATGTTCAATCTCGTTCCACTCTTTTCTCCTTGTATTATTAAAGTTGCTCCGCTAGAGAGGGGTATGCGGACAATCTTATCATAGCATACTATTTCGGCACGATTCTTGGACAGCCAATCCATGCCAACGATGACGTCAAAGCTTCCTATTTTGACGGGTATCAAATTTATGGGAAAGATTTCGCTTGCTAAGTTTAGGGAACAGTTTCGAATTATGCTATCAGCTTCAATTAATTTACCATTAGCTAACTCTACCGTGTATTTAGTGTCTAAGGCAGTTGGGGTGATATCAAGTAAGGGGCTAAACTCGTTAGACACGAAACTCTCATCAGCACCAGTATCAAATAAGACTGAAACAACCTTGTCATTTAGGAGAAACGTACCCGTGACTAGGTTGGGATCTTGGCGTGCTTCATTGGTGTTGATCACGAATGCTCTGCCGCGCGCCGCATTGTTATTCTGATTTTTCAGCTTCGGACATTCCTTTTTAAAGTGTCCAGCACTTCCGCACCCGTAGCATGTATTTGGAGGGTTAGGGTTGGCGACAGGTGCAGGGCTCCGACAATCCTTAGCTTGATGGCCAAGCTTCTTACATCTCCCACATGCGTTGCTACAGGGACCTTTGTGGTGAAGGTTGCAACGCTTACAATATGGTTTGTTTCCAGCATAACCTTTCTTAGCATCTGGCCCTGCAGCATAAGCCCTAACTGTCTCGGTCTTCTTATTTTGTTGTTGGCTGGTGTTTCCCCTAGAACTTTCCTCCCATTTCCTTTTACCATCGGAATTCTTATCAACATTTCCCCTTTCCAGAGCCCCACGTCGCACAATTTGATCCATTAAACTGTGTGCCATGCGGACGGCATCGTGGATCGTATTGGGCTTGGATGAAGTTACATTTCCTTGGATTTGGGAGGGAAGTCCCCAGATATAACGTTCAATTCTCTTGTACTCGGGAGTGACCATAGATGGGCAAAGAAGTGCCAACTCATGGAATCTCCTTGTATATCTAGCTACATCAGTCCCAATGACAACCAGATTCCAAAATTCTACCTCCAACTTCTGTAGTTCATTCCGAGGACAGTACTCTTCCGTCATCATTTTCTTAAGATCTTCCCAAGAAATCTGATAAGCAGCATCAATGCCTACCGAATGGGCGTATGAATTCCACCATGATAACGCACCATCTTGAAGGGTGCATGTTGCATACTTAACCTTACAATCTTCCTTGCAGTTGCTAATACGGAAAACTGACTCTAGCTTCTCAAACCACCGAACCAAACCGACAGCTCCTTCGGTTCCATTGAAGTGATGGGGTTTGCAATTCGAAAAGTCCTTATAGGTGCATTCTCGGGTTACATTCCCCGAACCTTCTCCGGTTTCATTCCTTCTACCGGTTCTTTCGTTTCCATCGTTCCTCTCAGTCCTTTGGGTGGCGATTGCCTCAGCTACTCTTTGTGCTACAAGTCGCTCGATAGCTGCATTACTCATCGTGGATGTTCTCTTGGGTGGCATGTTTCTTGAAATTACAAAGCACAACAAGACAATGAGATACTATACAAGATAGAACTTTATCATGCGTGTAAGGAATAAATAAGTACAAACCACACAACCAAAATCACAAGATAGTAAGATTAATAACCCAACAAGAGCATAAACTTAGTCAAAATACTTGATTCATTGTTCACAAAAACAGGCCGGGAATGAAACATCCGGAAAAATACAAGCAAATCCATAAATTTATCCTCTAGGCACAACCCGCCATAGTAGGTTAGAAATCGAAATGAAACTATCCGCGAAACTGGCCCAAAACTGCACTAACACGTCCCAAACTATGCTCCAACGCGGACATACGCTGCTCTGCCCTAGTCGCGCGCTCTTCTGCTAATTCAGCGCGCCTTTCGCTGTGCTCCACCCGTCGGTGCAACTCAGTGACCTCTTCTCGAAGTATCTTGATGTCGTCATCAGCACAGTAAACCGTGTAGTCCATGTTACTAATCCTCCTCTCAACTTCCGAAACTTGTGCCTCTATGAGTTCCACTTTATCGGAACGTGACTCATCCTGGTCGTACTCCAGCTGATTAAGTCTCCTCTCCTGATCAACCAAACGTGCTATCACAACGGGGATAGTGTGATGTACAGGCTCCAAAGTGAGAGAGGGTATGGGTGTAGTGGTGGAGGGCTCCCCAACTTCCAGTGTCTCGGGTATCCCTTCTTCTTTTCTCCAAGACTGAATCTGCTCCTGCATCCAAGTCCACTTGCGGGATCGCACTCGCCTAGTAGTAGTGTTGGAAGTCCCGGTAGGGGGAATGGAGGGGGTCTCAGTAGGGGGGATGGAGAATGTCTCAGTCAAAGGTGGGAACACGGTTATCCGAGGGGTACGCATCAATCGTGGTCCCCTGGGGCGGAATGATCGGAGTGAAGAGGCTGGTTTTGGTTGGGTAGAGGGAGCAGGGGCAGTCTTAGTAGGTATGACAGGGGAGGGATGGGATTCTTCGGGATCGGACTTGTCCTCAGTAGGCTCGGACTCTTCCTCCATTGGCTCGGTCTCATCCTCAAATGGCTCAGTCTCATTGGAGGAATCCGTCTTTTCAACTCGGGTAGCGGACACAGGCATGAATGAGGGTGACTTAAGCGAGGTGAGGAGGCATGCAGCCGTCTCGGAGTCATCGTCGGACACGAGTTGGACAGGGCTATTAGGGTTCGACATACTCTGTCATATAAGATAATAGTATATAAATAG
This sequence comes from Pseudognaphalium luteoalbum, assembly GCA_963422505.1. Taxonomy (NCBI): domain Eukaryota; kingdom Viridiplantae; phylum Streptophyta; class Magnoliopsida; order Asterales; family Asteraceae; genus Pseudognaphalium; species Pseudognaphalium luteoalbum. The sequence goes on along the minus strand of OY730193.1, from coordinate 45,405,949 downwards.
GGATTATATAAAATAAGTAATTATTTAACATGTATGTACTAACTTAACAATTAACATGTAATAAGCATGCATGGAACCACATTCGGTAAGTAGGCAAGGATGTATGGATTTAATAATTAGCAAGTACACCTAAAGGTCCTTATTCTAGTCATGGCTAAAGTCTAGGCCCACTAATGCAACCTAGTTCACTATAACCTTGGGCTCTGATACCAATCTGTCACACCCCGCCTCGGCGGAAGGTTGCGAGATGCGACTATCATGAGATCACAACACAAGAATTACAATGAACGACTTCTACATGAGTCGTTTTAAACATACATCATAAAAGTTTAAAATGTCTTACAGACTTAGACCATTTGTCTTTAAAAAGTTTACAAACAATTCCCATAAGTTACAACATAGTTAGGAGTTTAAGAATTTAAGATCAAAAGCAATGTTCGTCCATGCAAATGTAGTTCCTAACTTCAAAAGGGGTATGCCATCTTCACAAATAGCAAGCATCTTAATTACCTGAGAATAACATGTAAAAATGGGTCAACATAAAGTTGGTGAGCTCATAGGTTTTAATAGTTGTAAAACATTACCGTGGATCACGAGATTTCAAGTTATATTGTCATTCAACAATATAGTAAAAATTGTATTACTATTGCCATAAGCTCATGAATTGAAACCTTAACATTTAGTGCCTCGCAAGTGTCCTATCCAAACACAAGTAGTTCTCAAATGACAATGCACCCGTTTGACTTATAGTCATGTTGGCGCTACCAACCCGGATGGGGGCGTCAACCCAAATAGATCTATTCATGACATTCACGTTTAAGTCCTTAACTAACAATTCATGATAAAGGCCTACATAATGGATAGTGTCAACTCATGCAATACATAACAGTTTAGTTTGTGTCCACAAAGAAAAGAACATGTATTCTCACCCCAAAACATGTCAAAGCATTTAAAAAAAGAAATAGGGGCCATGAGACTCACCTTAGTGAGAGAGCGGAAATTAGCAAGTATTGGTTTGGGTCTCGATGGGATTAACGCGTCCTAGATCACATAAAAACGCTTAAGTTTAGTTATATAGCATATACATATTAGTTCTACTTTTTGTAAAGTTTCATCACCCATAGCTTTGGTTTAAGTGTCACGTTTTATTTAACCATTTTTGGGTATATTTACACCTTTTCAAGTGATCTTTAGTAAGAATCCAACAAAATTCCAGAAAGTCTCCATACCAGACCCGTAAATTGGCTTACTGAGAAAAATACGTGCGTTTCTGGAAAAAGTGTAAAACATGAAAGTTGTAGGTCTTTTCAATACGAAAATTTCAAAAAAAAATGCATCTTCTAACTCTTCCTAGAACTAAAGTTATGATCATTTTAGTAACCTGTGTTTTTCTGGACAGATTGTGTTCCTTTGTGTATAAACTTATAGAAACGTATTTTAAACTTATATTTGAACATAATCTTGTTAGATAAGCTTAATAACATTAAAATCAATAATAAAATGGTAGTCTTAGGTTAAGTATTCATGGAGTCATGACCTTGCAAAGTGAGGTATACGAATCTGCCATAACATGCGCAATAGTTTCGTATGGGCTGTTTGGAGGTCGAATACTTCATGTTTTTGAGTAAGACCACTTGGGTTTGAAAGCTAATACATAATAGTAATTTCAGTAGTAAATTGGTGGTATTTTGTTAAATATACACGGATTTATGACCTCACAAAGTGAGATATCGAAATCTGGACAGATTGCATGGGTATGTGTGGGTTAGGATTCCAAGTCATAGACCATCATCCTAATACATAGGCACTAATCATTGTTTAGCCCTTTTTCCCACATGCAATTTCCATCATTTTTCTACATATTTTGAGTATATTACAAGCATGATATTCTTGAAAGATTTTGTAGACATGTAATAAGTAAAATTTACATCTTTCAACTTGATATCGGTTTGATCATGGATTATCACTTATCTTTAACACATGATTATGTGCAAGTGATAATCTACAAACATCAAGTCATTTTTGTAGGCTTAGCCACACTTTTCAATACTTTAAATAAAAAGAAAATGGAGATGAAGATGAGAAATATAATGCATGTTTACATCTATTTTGTAGGCATAGCCATACATAAGAATCACAACAACACAAAACATAAAGATGCATGTATACATATATGATCGTAGGCATAGCCATACATAAGATATTAACAAAAATGAAATATAAAGTGCATATATACATATGTATATTTGTAGGCATAGCCTTACATAAAATCTTACATATGTATATAGTAAAATAAAAGATGTATATACATAGATATAGATATATTATTATAAGTCTTGCATTATTCATCCATGGGTGATGATTATTGTATAGAAATTGAAGGAAGTAAAGAAGAGAAAATGGTGTATCTTCTTACCAACGAATCTAAGATAAAAGTAAGTTGTTTTTGGGTGGATTTAGGGTTGTTTGTGTGGTGATTTGTGGTGGTTTTTGATGGTGAATTTAGGGCAGATTTTTGGGAGAGAAAATGGAAGAGAAGAGAGTGTTTTTGAAGAGAGAAAAGTGTGTGGGTGTGTAAAATGAAAAAGGGTTAGAATGAGGTTGCTTAAATAGAAGAAATGAGGGGGGGGGGAAGGGTGGCCGGCCATGGGGGGGGGGGGGAAAGTGAAGGGTTTTTGGTGGTGATTGGTGGAGAAGTGGTGGTGATTGGTGGAGAAGTGGTGGTGATTAAATGGGTAGTTGGTATTTAAATGTTATTATTAATTGAATTAGTTTAATTTAATTAATTTATATGTAAAAATATGATTTTATTTATTTTATTAGTTAATTAAGTTTTAATTAATTTAAGTATAAGTATTTATTTAGTTATTATGTTGTATTCCATGCAAAGGTGGTGGTTTGTTACTTTCATGCAAGTAAGTGTGCTTATCACTATATTATTATTTCTCACATATTTATATATATATAACTATATATACATATATATATATATATATATATATATTAAGGTTTACTAAGTGAATTAATAAACATAAACGTAAGTACTTTGCCACATTTATATGCATCCACGGATAAACGCTTGTTTAGTGTCGGGTTGTAACGATAAGGCACCTAAATTCAATGTTATTTAATTATAGGTGTTAAATCACTAAAATTATAGTTTAACACAAACAACAACAAAAAAAATTCCTCTAAGTTTATTACCTGAGCGGAGTTGAATCCTAGATTTTTGCCGGTTGTCACAAATCAGTAAAGTGATAACCGGATTCTAAGGAAGGTAGTCTAAGTTATTTATTTGGTTAATGGTTTCATCAACTGTTCTTTATTTAAATTTAAGTATTTACTTATAATTTATAATTGTTAGTCAATTGTTCGAACGGAACTAAATCACCCCCCTTTTGTAAACTTTCATTATTTGTAACAATTTCCAGTTATTAGAGTTGACATCCGTTCCTCGTGTTCGACTCGGACTTACCGTACTATACTATTATACGACCAGGTATTCTTGCCTGAGTTGTGTATTAGCAAGTAAGGTGAATTCCATTTCAAAACTATAACCCCAATTGCATAACGTCAAGTTTTTGGCACCGCTGCCGGGGAGCGGTTTGATTCAATTCGATAAGTTGGAATTTGTTTAATTGCTTACTTATTTTTCTAGGGTGTAATCTGTTATTCAATTATTTTGTGCTTTTATTCGATTAATAGAAATTGCGGTTGTTAGAATTGGTTTAGTTTAGCATTCTTCGTGAAGTATTCTGTTTTGCCATTTCCAATTGGCGGTTTAATTATTTAGCCGGCGGTTGGATTGCCCTGTTTATAATTTTGTAGTTAACTTGAGTAACTTGTTCTATTGACTTGGTGATTCAATTGCGGGGAGTTTATGGCCCGCGCTTAAGGATCCGAACGGGTAATTCCATACGCTGAACCCGAACGCACGCTTCATCAAAGAAAACGCTTTGTTTCTGCTTTACCAAATTCACCGGTGAGCGAAACAGTTCTTGACGAGGACTACACAGCGTCCACGAACGGCTATTACTCGGATTACGAAGGCGAGTATGGAGAGTATCGCGCTAGACCACAGACCGAATACCCCAATGATAAATCAGAAACAGACCTTACGATGGAGCAGGATATCGCCAACATGACCATCGAAGAGTATACGAGCAGAGCTCGTAACGACCTAGGCCCAGGAGTAGTTAGGCTAGCAATTGCACAGGAAGTGGAATTCGAGATCAAGGGCCAGTTTCTAAAGGAGCTTAGGGAGAACCCTTTTCGAGGAGAGGAAAAGGAGGATGCTAACGAGCATGTAGAGAAAGTGTTGGAGATTACCGACATGTTCAATGTCCCCAACGTGACGCGCGACCAAGTCATGCTTCGAGTGTTCCCAATGACAATCAAGGGAGCCGCAAAAAGGTGGATCGCAAACGAACCAGCCGGATCCATCACCACTTGGGAAGATCTCCGCACGAAGTTTCTGAAGATGTACCGCCCATCTACAAAGACGTCGAAAATGATCGACGAGATTAGAAATTTTAAGCAAGACATCGACGAGTCACTTCACCAAGCGTGGGAGAGGTACAAGGATTTGATGCATAGGTGCACGCAACACGACCTTAACGATCAAAAAATCGTGATGGCGTTCTACAAGGGAGTTAATCGCGCCACAAAATAGCAAATAGATGCACATGGAGCTATCCTGAAGAAAATCCCAAGGGCAGCTTTGGATGCCATTCGGGACCAAGCGAAGCATTCTCAACTATGAGATGATGGCACTTCGTGTAGAAAAAGGGTAGTGAACAATGACGATGGATTCCCCGCCATCACAGCTAAGCTGGACAACATAGGAAGAGATATAAAGAAGGTGACCGAAACTATCCATGCAATCCAAGTTGGATGCAAAATTTGCGAAGGGATGCACTTGGACAAGGACTGCCCGAAAAATATTTCAGAGAATCGAGCGAGGAAGTTAATTACGGAGAAGCTCAAGTGGGCTACCGCCAAGGAGGTGGAAAGTTTTTCCGAAGACCATACCAGGAAGGAGGACGTCAATACCATCAAACTCAGTCGGGGCTTTATACTAAGGAACAAGCCACATCTCCTACCCCTAAGAAGACAACCAATTTAGAGGAGATGATTGGAAAGTTGTTAGCCACTAATTAGAAATTCATTGCTAGTTCCAGACAATGTATGGACTCTACTGAGGTGATGGTACGAATCCAAGGAGTCGCAATCAAGCAAATAAATGGAACTGTTTCTAACATAGCTAAGGTCCTCCAAGAAAGGTTTCCGAGAACTCTTCCAGGGTTCACCGAGACTAACCCGCGGGACCAAGCAAAAGAAGTGACCACGCAAAGCGGGAAGGTTCATGCAGACCCCTATTTTCCTAAGAAAATTCTGTGTCCGAACTTTTTCCAGAAATGGAGAAGGAAGCAGAGGTTGTGGAAATTCCTAAGGTAGACACAAAGGCTGATCAAACTGCTAAAGATAAGGAATATGCGAAGGATAATGCGCCACATCCACCTTACCCAGTAGCTTTGAGAAGAGGAAAAGATGGAGCTCAATATCACCAATTCTTAGAAAATTTGAAGCAACTTCATATCAACATTCCGTTTGAGGAAGCCATTGCTCAAATGCCTAAGTATGCAAAATACTTAAAGGAGCTTTTGATTAATAAGAGAAAGTTAATGGAGGCAACCACGTTAAAAATGAATGAGCGATGCTCAGCAGTGATGCAAAACAAACTGCCACAAAAAATGAAGAACCCAGGAAGTATCACTATTCCCTATTTAATTGGCAGTTTAGACATCACTTATTATAGTGTTTATATGCGGACTTAGGAGCTAGTATATCTGTTGGTGCATTTTGTGTGTCAGTCAGTTGGTCAAACGTTTGTAATTGTCAAAGTCAATTAGTCTGCGTATGTATAGTGTTTAGTGTGTATATGCGAGTTTGTAAACGAATAGTGAAATATAATATATACACAAAATAAGTGTTTATGCGACACTTAGCTAGTGTCGCATATAGCCACACTTGGCTAGTGTCGCTATAGGGTTTGGACAACCTATAAATAGGCATGTAGGGTTTCATTTGTAATGTGATCAAACCCTAGAGAGTGAGAGAGAGTTCGTGAGGCAGAGAGAAAGAGTCTGTAATCGATATACTTCAATTGTTAATACATACAACAGATTATAGATATTGTGTTTGTTAATTGATTAAACGTTCAATATTCAATCGTTTGGATTCCGCACGTTCGATTGAAGTGACGATCTGATTAGGTCCAGTACAGGGGTCCTACAAGTGGTATCAGAGCCGTGAATCAAGGATTCGATGGTTTTGGATCGTGTTTAGAACGTTTTCGGTTGATTCGCAAAGGTATTAATCGATTATAATCAGTTTCTAGGTTATCTGTGTTGATTATATTTAGTTTTGGGTTGATTTTTGGTGCTAAATCGTCTGCTGTTCGTCAACATTCGTTAGGGTTTCAAAATTTTCAAATTTTAGGGTTTTTTGGGGTTCACAGCCGTTTTTGCGTCACTCGCTACGTCACTTGATAGCGACACTTAGAGCGTCACTTCTTAGCGTCACTTCAGTGCGTGACTTCCGTGCGTCACTTGATAGCGTCACTTGAGTGCGTAACTTCTTAGCGACACTTAGAGCGTCACTTCTGTGAGTCACTCCTTAGCGTCACTTCGTGCGATAGCATTACTTCCATGCGTCACTTATTAGTGACACTTGCCTTTCAGCGACGCTAATCTAGTGTCGCTCTAGATTCGAAGAGAAAAAAAAAAAAAAGTTTTTGGCGGGATACTCTGAAAAATTTTTGCGTTTTCAAAATTTTTCCGTAGGCTTAAAAGTGTTCAATTTTAGACTGGAAAAAGTTTCATTTTACCCGTCATTTTTTGACTTTTTCGGACGGAATTTTGGCGGGAAAAACGCGAAAAATTTGATAATTTTAAATTTTGTTTTTAAGCTTAAAAGAGCTTAATTTTAGTGTCGGAAAAGTTTCACAATACTCGGAAAGTTTTCGAATTCAATTTTGGAGGGAAAATTCGGAAATGGCTTTCGGTACGAAAATGCCTCCATCTACATCTTCGTTCTATAATGATTTTGCTAATTGGAAGATTAAGCTATGCAATTTCATTGAACACAAAGATCCAAAGTTGTGGAACTGGTTTAATACTATTGATCGATATGAGCAACCAAGACTCAATGGGGTGCTTAAGTCAAAAGCACAAATGTCAGTCAAGGAACGGGAAGATTTTGACAATAACAATAGAGCATATGATATAATTACCATGTGTTTGCCAGAAGTTGTGATAAGTAAATTTGAAAATCAGGCAACTTCTACAGAGTTATGGGACGCTCTTATAGAGGCTTATGGTCAAAAGAACATGGTGGTAAATAAAGAAGAGGATCAACATACTACAATGATGGCTCACATCACACCCGAGGTACAAAATGAACCAATTGAGCCTTTTCATTGTGCTACTTGTATTCAACTGACTGAATCTCTTGAGGTCTATTGATGTGTGCTAAGTATAGGCAATTATAATCACAAGTTTTAATTAAGGAAATACTAAATAATACTATCACACAATTCAGGCAAGTGTTATCCTGATCATAGAATATAGTTTTATAAGTAAGTCCAGATTCGAACACAGGGAACGTGATTTAATCTATAACTAACTATTTATTTATCCTAATTACAATTATTACAATCAATATACAATTTAACAATAATATATAAGATAGGGGAGACGTTTTAGTTCCGATTGAACATATGTATAATTGATATCAATTCTTTAATAGATAAGTTTAAAGGAACAACTTAAGAATACTAAATTGGATAGAAGATTATGACTATTTAAACTATTATTTATTACACTTATTATATCAACTTATGTCTATTTGCGTGTTGGTTATTATTATTGTGATTTACTAATGTAGAAAACCTCAAAGGTTATGACAATTCTCATATAGCAATACAGTCAAAGGTTATGTAAAGTATCACTATTTATTAAGATCTATCAACATATTATTGATGCAATTCCAGGGTCGGTTGAATCATAATGCTACTTAACATCTAATGAAACATAATCCCTTAATTTAAAAACCCAAAAGATTAGTGAGTTTATCTATAAATCAGTTAATTATGATCATTAACATAATATAACACATAATTCTTGCATAGTAATATTCAATAATATAGTTCCAACATAAACATATAATTCATATAATAAACATACATTTAAACATTCATAATGAAAATCTAATAAGTAATTAATTCAAATAAACAATATCCATAGTAACCCAAAAGGTTAGTGAAGCTACAAGGATAAAGAAACCGAACCAATTGACGAACTAGCTCTTCCTAAGGTTGAAAACCTTCAAACCCTAGCTCCTTGGCCTCCAAATTCGCACCTAAAGTCGACCTTAAACCTTAATATTCGACTTTTAATTCTAAGAATCGTATATCGTTTAATCAAAACTAAGCCTCTATTTATACTAATTCTGGTCGACCCTCCAACCGCCGGTTGTGTGACACCCGTCAAATTAGGACTAGTAGTTAGTGCCTAATCAAGTATTAATACATGTAATTAGTTCTGTGTTAGGCTAATTAATGTATCAACATATATATTGATGATTATATATATACAAGTATGCGATTTGATTAAATCGTACGAGTTTCAAATCGAATGCTATTCGATTCAGTCAATACGGACGTTGGTGAAAATTTTATTAAATAATATAATATTATTTAATAACGCAATTATTTCCAAAATATTATTTAGATAATATTTCAATTCAAATTTGTATCGTACAAACAAGGACTACACGATTAGATTATTAAACGCGCAAACAAATCGAAACAAGTTAAAGTTATACTTTATAACGCAACCATTAAGTATTTGGTAAAATACTTCAACAAAAATATTGGGTAATTATTCGTATTTTAAAACGTATATTTAAACGTAAAAAATAAACATTTAACGTTTAAACGAACGGGAGAACGAACACCGCACGGAGCGCGATTGCGGGGACCGAAAAAGGTGAGGCTTTCACCTACACCCCACCTCTTTCCCTCTTTCTTTCATTTTCATTTCAACAAAAACAGACACACCACAAAAACACTCTCAAACCCAAAAACTTCCATCAATTTTCGGATTTGCAAACCAACCAACAAAAGTTATATTTTCAGAATCACCATCAAGCAAGGAACAAGATTTACAAAAGCATCATCATCATTTTCGGCCTCCTCTAGCTTCGATTTGCAATTGTAAGAAATTCTCTAAATATTTAGATCTACTCATTTTGGTGTATTATTTCGGTGTTATAATGTTTACACAACTTAGTATTGTCCAAATATATGAAGAAAACACGATTTTGCAGCCTAAAAATGAGTTAGATTTGTGATTTGGGTCGGAAAAGCACGACAGGCGCTGTTTCTGGGCTGGTGTTCATCTTTGCGACACAAGCCTTGTGTCGCAAGGTTGTGTCGCATAAACCCATTGACGTCGCATTTTATGTCGCATCAACCCTTGTGTCGTAGATTTTGCGACACAACGATTATGTCGCACCTTGTGTCGTATACCCTATACGACACAACCCTTATGTCGCTATTGATTTAGCACCGAAAGCTTATGCGACACAACCCTTGTGTCGCTAAGCTCGTGTGTCGCATACCGACCTTTGTGTCGCATGAAACAGAACCAAGAAAACACAGATTTTACTAAGTGTCGAGACCTAAAATTTTATCACCCGATTTCACCCAAATTCAACTCCAGGTGCGTCAGCTCGACCCCAGCCAGGGGCTCTGCCCCTTGGACCCCGCCAGGGGCTGCCGCCCCTTGGACCCCGCTACCAGGGGCGCTGCCCCCGGACCCCCATCATTAACGGGCTTCGCCCTTACCCTAGGTTCACAAGTAACGGTGCTACATCTAAACTTTCACACAAAGTGTTAAACTTGTATAACATCAAACACGAATGCGATACAACTTCTAAAACACAATGGAACTTAGTTTTAGGTATAACACTTCAAAACCATCAAAATAATAATGTGGGATTATTGTTACAAACAAGCACCAACGGGCCGTACACATTTTCAAAGACTTAAACAAACAACCAAATCGCGGTAATTTGGACATTCTAAGTTGGACGAACAATTACAAGGACAGTCTTTAGAGATGCCTACTTATGTTATAACCATTGTGTGTCTTGGACACCCTCAGGTTACAAGTCTTCGGACATCAATCCACCGCTAATCAATTCAAGTTTATTAATTTAATCGCTCAAGGCTCAGGTGAGTCTCATAGCCCCTATTTTACTGTTTTTCATTAAGGGGTGTGATATTATTGCTCGTTTTGTTTTACAAGTAGAACGCAAGTACAATTCAATCAAATACTACATGAGTTGTTTTCAACTAATCAATAAAGCCCTCCATAGCATAGTCTGGTAATACATCTGTAGCGTGAATGTTAGTATATGATATCATATAGGATTGACAATCCTCGTCCGGGTTAGCACGCACTAACTGGTCAAACGGACGTATTAGCATTTGGGAAGACGAGTGTAGATTAGGCACTCGTAGGAGGCAACTCAGTTAGGTTTCCTTAATTGGACCTGACACTCAAGTTAAGCTCAGACTATGTGCTCATGGCTGTATAACTTTTATTTTGCTTAATTGCATTTTAAATTCATTTATAAAATCTTGCGGTTCATACAAATATGTGTTGACATACAAACCTATGAGCTCAACAGCGTTTCGCTGACCCATTTTAGCATGTATCACAGGTGACCAGCAGTAGGTTGGACTGCTCAATCAAGATCTATTAGCTCGAGTCAGCATGCAAACAATCAGAGATTTTAGCTGCATTATTATATTTTGTATAGATTAATTATGTACTTAAATCTCTCAATTTTAAACTGAGCTAATGTAAACAATATTTTGATGTAAACTTTTATTTTATCAATATCAATATCAATATCAATGTAAACAATATATTGATTAGTCGCGCCCCGACCCGATTCGCTTCCGTAACCCGAATTTGGGGGTGCGACAGGTTGGAACCTCCAACCGCCGGTTGGAGTTAATTGAGTATTACTCCAACTCTGCGCAGTCATCCACCGCCATGAACCTTTAGCCCCAACCGCCGGTTGGGCAATCCAACCGCCGGTTGGACTTATTTTCCATAATCTTCCATAAACGGCTTGGGCTTCAATTTGGGCTTCTCTTTCTTCTTTAAACGAATTCACTTGTTTTCTTGGCCCAATCTTTAATATTATCATTTTAATCTTCATTTCTTTAAGGTTTAGATCTTCTTTTCTTCAATTGTTTTAATCTCTTCAGTTTCGGTCTTATTTTCGTTCTTTTTTCTCCAATCTTCAATTAAAATACATTTATGCAAATATTAACAAAATAAGTATCTAAAATCATATAAATGCATAAAATGTATACACTTATAGGGATAAATAATATAAAATATAGTATCTATTTGATGCTTATCAAATATCCCCACACTTAAGTTCTGCTTGTCCTCAAGTAGAATACTGAATAAAATTCAAAAATAAGCATCAACTTAATATTCAAAAATCAGAATACCAAAATTAAAAACCTGTTTTATAACTTAAAAATTTTAACAATTTAATTAACATGGATAACTATAAGGTATAAATAAAAATTATTATTATTCGTGCAATATATAGCTCATAAAAGATTACTAATATATTTATCCATTTTAAACAATCTATATTTATACTTCTGAATACATCTTTATTATTAGAATGTATATTACTTATGATTTCCATATATGATATACTCTTAAACTTAATCATGCAATTTACTTTTATATTCCAAATAAGTATATAAAATCCATTTTTAAGAATCAAGACATTGGTGACAGGTCTACATTTACATACAACAAAGCGACATAACTTGATTCAGGTAAAGTAAATTTTTAAATCAAACCAGCGGTGACAGGTTTGTACAGCCGTACAACAAAGCGACATAGTTTGATTTTATTTATTTATATATTTTTTCTTTTGAAAGAATTTTCTCTTTCTTCTACTTTATTTAAGAATACTAATTAGAGACCAGGTCTGTACTTACGTACAACAGAGGAAACAATTAGTAGACTCCCAAATGTTGTTATATAAATATGAAGATATATAAAATTATCGCATGATAAATCTAAGAATTAAGACTTTTATGTCATACATCATATTATGTACCATAAAATAATAAACAAGTTATTTTATTCATTTCTTAAAATTCAGAAATCTTCATATAGATTGCCTATTAGTACATCATATCATGTAACTATATATCACTTATTTATTAAATAGCTTACATTATATATACAAAATAGTTAATCCATATTAAAGTCTAAACTTTTAAATATAAAACAAATCTTTTAACAAAAGTATTCTAATTAATAAATACTCAATTATACACTTAAAATTTTAAATTTTAGTAAAAATTAAGAACAAGAGAAACTTAAATAATTAATTAATTAAAGAAATTCTTTTTCTTACGAACCCTATCTCCTCACTTAAATTATACAATGTCCTCATTGTATAAAAATGATAAACAAAAGTGAGTAAGGAAAAGAAAAATAGAACATAAAAACTCCCCTCACTGAATTATCAAAATTCATCATTGGCTAAGAAAAAATCTGCTTGGTTGATTTCTTGATCTCTTGAAAAATAATATAAAACATCCACACTTTCGTAGTTAATCACGATTGCATTTAGCATATGCAATAAGCCTTTAAACCCCTTGGTATCCCGAGTGGACGAGTTATAGTCTCGTGAGGGTTTCCAGGGAACATACCCACAAAGTTCATTAATAAAATAGACTGTATGAAAGAAAGTGCCGAACTTACTGCCAGTCTTGTGCTATCAAAAATAAACAACCAAATTAGCATAATAATAATAATAAGTACTAATGATAGTAATAATAAATACAGTCATCCAAAATGTATATCAAATGTATCAAACAGAAACTAATCATCATCTGAATCATCCTGCCCAGAATGCCTCGAAGGTCCAGCTCCAGCATCAAAGAATGAAGGAACATATGGCTGGTACTGAATAGACCTCTCTCGTAACAGCTGCTGCAGTAACTCATGCTGTTAATCAGATCTGTGATAACTCTCCCTCTCAGATCTATCAAATCGCTGCTCAAACCTGGTAAACCGATGATCAATCATATCAAATCTCTTACCATGAGCAATCTCCATCCTCTCTAATCTCTGCTGAATATCCTCTAACATATCACCCCTGCCACGACCTCTACCACGAGCTCTACCTCTACCTGCTGGTAGCTCAACCTCAGGTACTGGGATCTCAGGAACTAACGGCAGTGGAACAGGTGGTCCTCTCAATCTGGCTCTATGGACCGGCTGCTGTCCTGGCGCAACCTCAGGTGTCAATAACAAAATCCCCTCCTGTACACCAACCTGAATAATCCCTAGCTCAATCAACTTGTCCTCGCCTAGCAAGGACATCCCAGGGGTAATGGGTGTGCATGTCAAAAAATCAGCAGCAGTCAAACCATAATATCTAGCTATCCTAGTGACATACTGTCCTCCACATAAACTACTTGTCGACCTATACCCAGTCGCTCCTGTCATCATCCATTGCACTAATTTCCAGGGAACATTGATCAGTGTCCCCTGAATCATAGTGTGCAAGAAAAAGAATCAGGCTGGTAGACCTTCTCAGGTCCCGTATGCCTGCCACAAATAGAAGATGACAACAACCTATGCAATAACCTATGAACATGACTCCTCATGTGAATGTCAGAAGGTGCTCGCTCCCCATAATCAACAATCGCTAAATCCCTCCAATAAGCAGCTATCTCAACAGATGAATACTGACCAACCATACTCGCAGTCAAATGATCCACAAAAAATGGGTTGTGGAGCTCAGCTAATGTATAGAGCCCCACATCAATACTAAACTCAATCAAACTCATCGTCCTAGGCTGACCTCCTAAGTAAAAAGAAATCGATGGCTGGTCAAACTGCCTAGACGTGGAATCAAACCTAAGGGTGGTATAAAACTCAATAACAAGCTCTCTATAGATAACCTCCTGAATCTGAAATAAACGAAACCAAGCCTGTGATACAAAACCAATATCACCTGATGGTAAAATATAACTATGAGTCATCAGCCTCCTCAGAGTAACATCTCCAGTCTCCCCGTCCTGGCGAGGGTCAATAACTCTCTCCATGAGAGACCAATCTAGTACCTCTGGAACCTCAACAGGCTGTGCTACCAACTCTAGTAATCTGTCAGCGTACTCTGTCCTGCGCTCCTGAGTGACAGACTCATGCTCGAATCTCAAAAATGTATGTAACTGGAAGTCATCTCTGGCTAACAGTGAAAGTCCTCTCTGTCGTCTTGTAGCCATATCTGTAAACATAAACATTAATAACTTAAAAAAAAAAAAAATTGGGCAGCATTTCTGCTTAATATTGAATAGCCACCTGTTTATTATATCTAATAAACTAAGCATAATATATGTTTTTATTTCGAAATATAATATCGAATCAAGTAAATGAAAATTTCATAATAAATATTAAAATTGTTGTTAAACATTTGTAGGGTCTAAAAATGTATTTTTTAATAAAATGTATATTTTATCTGAATTTTTTTTTTATAACTAGATATTAGTTTTATAATATATTTTGTCAAAAAGTTTGAAATAGTCGTAAAATTTTAAATTTTTTCATTGTTTAATAATATCGCTTTTAAGAAGTTTTTATAATTTTATTTTTGAGAAATTTGTATTTTTGTTATTTTTAATGTATCGAGTCATAGAGTAAAAAAAATCATTATATAGTCGAATTTTATTTTTAAATATTATCGATATATTCAAAACTTTTTATTTTTTAAGTATTACTTAATCAAAAATATAGTTGTTAATAAATATCATTTATATAAATAACTAACCAAAATTGAGCCCTAATCCTAATCAATCCGCAACAATCCGCAATCAAACCGTAAAAATCACAACTTAACTAACCTAACTAATTTCTAAGTATTTCTAATCATTTAAACTATCAAACTATATGTAATCAATCCACAATTCGCAAATAACATAATAATAATAAATATTACGAAATTAAAATGCAAAAAATAAGAATAAACACGAGTTAGAAATCATACCTTTGATACGAAAAACGTGAAAATGGTACGAGATGATGATGATAATGTGATGCCCGTTCGTGTGTGTGAAATGTGTGTGTTTTGTGGGTGTGAAAATGGCAGAAACTTGAAGGTTTCTGGTTTTAGGCGGAAAAGAGTCCAACCGCCGGTTGGATTTTTCCCCAACCGCCGGTTGGTTCAAAATTTGGGCTCAGCCCATTCGGCCCGTAATTTAATTTGGGTTTAATTACTTATTTTTAGCCCATTTACTATTAATACGTATTTTATACGAATTTTAAATGCAATATTATTATAAAAGCAATGTACAATATTGTTACATATTAACTATATACTATTTGTATCTTATTTAAAGAAAGTAAATGTATTGAACATGAGACTTACCGTTTCGTTTCTCTAATTAATATAAATACCTGCATTGTTGTTAGTTGTTACAAGCAATAGATATATATAAACCTATTTTGGTATACATAGATTTATAATCAATGATTGTGTCGACTCATCCACTGTCTGAAAATTCAATTGTCGACTTTATCGAATTTTAAATATATTATTTCAATCTATTTGTCACCAAAATATCAAATTTAATATACCTGCAAACTTTGTAATCAATGTTAAGCATACATTTCGAAATTTATAGTATTAATTCTCTTTAAGTATTTTAAATCAAATTCTTATCACTATTGCAACTTGTGTAAAAATCAATTCTAAATACTTAGCTTTCTAATATTTATGTAGCTAATACAAATAAAGAGGAGATAATCATATAAATCTAAAAGCAATAAACTTTATATTGATAAATCACGAAATTAACAATAAATTCCAGTTATTCAAATAAAATTCAGATCCTAAAAATAGAAAACAGAAAAATATAACTAGCTATTAAAAATGAAAAAGTTGCAAATGATCTTCAGAAGTGATTTTGTTGGTCTTCAATCCTAATTCCCATAGATAGGTTTTCTAAAATTCTCAGGATAAATTCTTCGAAAATGCATATAGATTTTATTAGCTAACTCGGGTATTGGTGAAGCAAATTCAGAGAAACTCTCATGATGAATTCTCTCAGCGTTCTCAGTTTCTATGAGCATGGCAACTATTCTTTTTACCTTTTTAGCTATTCTACCATCTTCGTCGGTGCACAAGTAGTTGTCTTCAATTTTCGTTTCGCGTTCTACATGATTGTGCCTTAACGAATCTAATAACCCATAGAACCCTAAATGTATATCATGATAATCATATGTGATGTAGGTTGTCACTGCTGTTCCTATATCCTTTAAGATCCTATTATATTATCCTTTTTGATGATCTGTTGTTAATCCAGAATACCTAAAAGTATCTACTAAATGATAATAAACCTCTGATAGTCCTAGATGAAAAATGTTATTTCTTTGATTATAGTGAACTCCAGGGTAAGCTAGTTGCAACTCCTTCTTAGAATAAGTGATCAAGTTTGCCATTGGTTCATCAGAAAAATACTCAGGAATTGTACGTGTAATTTCATCACATTCTCCATAGTAAAATTCATCAATAATGTCTTGAATGTAGAACTCCACTGTACAATCTATGAAGAATCTTCCAGAATCAATGTGTTCTCTAGACTTTATCGAATTGAAGAAGTCTTGAAAGTTCCTTAGCAAGCAGATGTCAGCCATATTGCTCAAGTTTCCAGTGGCATACTCTATTATTTCCTTCAGCGCTCTTAACATTTCTCTTTGCTTCTCAGAATAAGGAAACAAAGATTTCTCAAATGTCTTATACACATAAGTGTACTTCAACAGCTGTTCTTCACAAAAAGTTGGATCTACATCTTCACTCACAATATCATATTTCAGCTCATTCACATAGTTGATAAAATCATCTGTATCTCTCGTTTCATTAGATATAACCCAAGCAGTGAATTGTTCTTCCATTTTCTTGATCAACTCTTTTTGATAATCAGTATATTCTAAAGTAGACCTACGTACGAGTTCCATAACAAATCTAATCTCATCCTCATGGTCATCTAAGTAGTCAAACATGTCTTCCTTGGTTAAAATCATAGGAGGATGTTCAAAACACTCGTCTTCAGTTGTTAGCCTGATTTTCTTGTTTGGTTTAAAAGAATGGTCGTCTATCTCTATATCTTTAAAATTCTCATTATCACTTCCAAAGTCCACTTGCATCGACTCCATTTCTTAATAACAGTTAAATTTCTCTGTGCACATAAAATAGCACATAGTTTAGATTACTTATCTAATCCTATTCTACCTAAAGTGATTTGTTATACATATTAAATAATTATATTAATTTCTTATACATTGCTAATCAAAAGATCTCGGTAGCTCCATTGATAGTACACAAAAGCGGAGAAACAGGTCAGTGCGAAGCATGTTAAAAACCTATTCCTTTCGAGAAGCACCTTACCTCTTATGTGATAAATCAATGAGGTAGGGCTGAACTCTCCTTATACCCTTGTTTTTGTTAGTATTCTCAATGGGTGAGATGATATTTCTTATTGATTTTACAACACATTAGAAAAATATAATTATTTTACAGGGAAAATAGTTAGTTAAAAATAAAATACACCGCTCCCCGGCAGCGGCGCCAAAAACTTAAGTGTGCTATAGGCAATTATAATCACAACTTTTAATTAATGAAATACTAAATAATACTATCACACAATTCAGACAAGTGTTATCCTGATCATAGAATATAGTTTTATAAGTAAGTCTAGATTCGACCACAGGGAACGTGATTTAATCTATAACTAACTATTTATTTATCCTAATTATAATTATTACAATCAATATACAATTTAACAATAATATATAAGATAGGGGGGACGTTTTAGTTCCGATCGAACATATGTATAATTGATACCAATTCTTTAATAGATAAGTTTAAAGGAACAACTTAAGAATACTAAATTGGATAGAAGATTATGACTATTTAAACTATTATTTATTACACTTATTATATCAACTTATGTCTATTTGCGTGTTGGCTATTATTATTGTGATTTACTAATGTAGAAAACCTCAAAGGTTATGACAATTCTCATATAGCAATACAGTCAAAGGTTATGTAAAGTATCACTAGTTATTAAGATCTATCAACCTATTATTGATGCAATTCCAGGGTCGGTTGAATCATAATGCTACTTAACATCAAATGAAACATAATCACTTAATTTAAAAACCCAAAAGGTTAGTGAGTTTATCTATAAATCAGTTAATTATGATCATTAACATAATATAACACATAATTCTTGCATAATAATATTCAATAATATAGTTCCAACATAAACATATATTTAATATAATAAACATACATTTAAACATTCATAATGAAAATCTAATAAGCAAATAATTCAAATAAACAATATCCATAGTAACCCAAAAGGTTAGTGAAGCTACAAGGATAAAGAAACCGAACCAATTGACGAACTAGCTCTTCTTAAGGTTGAAAACCTTTAAACCCTAGCTCCTTGGCCTCCAAATTCGAACCTAAAGTCGACCTTAAACCTTAATATTCGACTTTTAATTCTAAGAATCGTATATCGTTTAATCAAAACTAAGCCTCTATTTATACTAATTCTGGCCAACCCTCCAACCGCCGGTTGGAACCTCCAACCGCCGGTTGGAGTTAATTGAGTATTACTCCAACTCTGCGCAGTCATCCACCGCCATGAACCTTTAGCCCCAACCGCCGGTTGGGCAATCCTACCGCCGGTTGGACTTATTTTCCAGAATCTTCCATAAACGGATTGGGCTTCAATTTGGGCTTCTCTTTCTTCTTTAAACGAATTCACTTGTTTTCTTGGCCCAAATCTTTAATATTATCATTTTAATCTTCATTTCTTTAAGGTTTAGATCTTCTTTTCTTCAATTGCTTTAATCTCTTCAGTTTCGGTCTTATTTTCGTTCTTTTTTCTCCAATATTCAATTAAAATACATTTCTGCAA
The DNA here is from genome assembly GCA_963422505.1 of Pseudognaphalium luteoalbum. Taxonomy (NCBI): domain Eukaryota; kingdom Viridiplantae; phylum Streptophyta; class Magnoliopsida; order Asterales; family Asteraceae; genus Pseudognaphalium; species Pseudognaphalium luteoalbum. Next base: position 45,386,838 of record OY730193.1, on the reverse strand, counting down.
ATATTAACAAAATAAGTATCTAAAATCATATAAATGCATAAAATGTATACATTTATAGGGATAAATAATATAAAATATAGTATCTATTTGATGCTTATCATCTATCAAAAGGACAATTTAAACTTGAGGGAAAAGGTTGTTAAACTTACTGAATCAAACAATTTTCTTTAAGCTAATGAGAAACTTTATAATAAGAAAATTGAGGCGTATAAGTTAGACACACAGACTTACAAATCAAAAGTTTTTAGTCAACAAGATGCTATCAACAGCTATTTTACTGAAATAGAACTGTTAAGAAAGGAGCTCTCTGATTTAAAAAGTGAGTACGATAACCATAAAAGCAAAATTTTAGGTTCTTCATCCGTAACTTTTGTTTTTAATGAAATCGTTAAAAAGCAAGGGATAGGCGGTAAAAAGAAGGCAGGACTTGGTTATAACCAAGTACCACCACCTTCCCATGCCGAATATTGTCCTGCGCCTGTTAAGGAAGGGCTTGAAGAGATTCCAGTTGATTATACGAAGCTTTATGGTATTAAAGCTAAAGAAGCTAAGCAAAATAAACAGGCAAAGGAGAAAACCGAAAGGCCAGAGTATCCCTTTCCTAAGTTTGTTAAACCTGAAAGTTAATCTCAAGTTAGTGTTGAGGAGATTGAAGAGGTAGAAGATATACCTGAAGTGTCTACCATTAAGGTTGAGAAAATATCTGTCAAACCTGACTGTTTTAAATGCAAAGGCAAAGCTAAGGTTGACAACGAATCTTTCCATGTTAAAAATGTTAAAAAGGATTCAAAATTTACTAACTCAACCTCAGGAACATCTACTTCAACATGTTCACCTAAGAGTGAATGTTCAACAAATGTTCCTGGTCATAGACCTTCTGTGTACTATCCTCCACCGAAACGATTTGAGGAAACTCATTGGAATACATCTTTTGTGGAGCGTCGTTCTTGCTATCGTTGTGGTCAACAAGGCCATATTATTAGGGATTGTAAGTTATTATCCCTAGATAGGTTTGGTAGAGGGATGCCAAGAACTTCCTCTTTCATGAATTCTTTTTCAAAACCTTTTTCAAGGCGTTGTTCGTATTCGCCTGTATCTAGTTGTGCATCAAACTCTCCAAAACCTATGGCAAGAGTAAACAAAGTTGTGCCTAGTAGACCTCAAGTTCAACAGCACAACATTGTTGAAAACAAATCATCTGAACCTAAACAGGTTTGAAAACCCAAATCCACAAACAACGCATCAATGAAATCTTCTGAGTTTTTAAAATATCATAAACTCATTGATGTGATGATTATGGATGATCATGGACAACCCAAGTCTGTCAAGGCTTGGGTATCCCATAAGTACTAACATTTGATTGTTTGTGTTGATGCAGTCAGTTTCTTGTAAACTAATATTTTTAGTGACTGCAATAGATGTGGATATTGTTGGAAGAATGTTATGATGATTTGTGATTGGATGAAATTTCTGAAGTTTCGTGGTGGTAAAAGTGCTAAAAGGCATTTGATTTGACTTGATATGTGATTTTGATATTTTTCTTTTAAATTTTATTATTAAATGCAACAGCCATTCTTTGTACTTTTTAGTATCAAAGAAATGCAATGTTGCGAAATATCTTAAATAAAAAAAAATTATAAAAAAAATATGTTTAATGTTTATGTTTAAGGGGAGTACCGTTAAATTGGATTTTTGAAAAGAATTTGCTGTTCAGGGGGAATAATTAAAATTTTGATTATTCGGATCAGAAATGTGAACAACAAGATTCTTATTCCTCAAAAAGATATTGGATTGTGTCTGTAAACAATACGGGAAATGATTGTACGTCAGATGACATGCACAAAAAGGAAATTTTAAGGTTTATGTTTGATGTGTCAGTAGGTTTATCTGGCATGTTTAAAATAGCTTTTATAAACATTAGCTTCATCATATGTGTCTATGATCTTGTGGTAAACACCATATGATGTACGACTAAATGTCTTAATTCCTTAACATAGCATGACATATTTCTATACCTGAGGTTTATCTGAAATCATTTGGGGGTCTATACTGATTGTTTCCTCTGTTGTACGTAAGTACAGACCTGGTCTCAATTAGTATATGCTTAAAAGTTAAGTAAACGCAAGTCAATGAACTTGAAAAAGTCTTAAATCATAAGATACCTAACAAGGTCACCAAAATAGTTTGACCAAGTCTGGTTTTGCTTACACCTGAATCAAGTTATGTCGCTTTGTTGTACGTTTGTACAGACCTGTCACCGCTGACTTGATTCTTAAAATTGATATTCTTATATTCTCTCTGGATTTGGAAGTTATGCTCATGTCTGGGTTACAGGGGTATGTCATAGGTGGGGACTATGGAGAAATATTCATACTAACAATAAAAGGTTAACTCACAGACCCAGATGTAACATGTTTAAGTGGACAAACAATACCAGTAATCGTTTTGAAATAATTTTTATATAAAGTGTTTTTAGCATGCCAAGTAAATTTAAAGTGGACAAATATACTGATAATCAAAATAACACTTACTATTTCCTAATAATTGCATGTTGGCCTGATATGATCTCTAAGCAGACTTAAAACAATCCTATTCCCAAATTTATTTTATTTTTATTCTTTCTTTGCTTTTCCTTTATAAAGAAAATACAAAAAGATTTTATTTCTATATTATTTTCTTCAAACATCACATATCTTGTTAAAGTCAAATATTGAAGATGTAAAGGATGTTGGTTATTCTCCAAGGATTGTGAAGAGAAATTCTATTGGAGAAGCTACTGATGATTGAGAGATGGTCACACAGTTTGAAGATCTTATTGTATGATGAATTTGTGTCAGTCACATGAATTTGGACATCAAGATTTCTTTGAAGACCATGCTATCTCAATGGGGGAGATTCTTATTGTTAAAGACATGAAAGAGTTTCTGATTGTTGAAGACATGAAAGAGTTTGTTGATGAAGACTAATTGAAGACTTATTTGACCAAGCTGCTGACATGGGGGAGTTTGTTGGTGCATTTTGTATGTCAGTCAGTTGGTTAAATGTTTGTAATTGTCAAAGTCAATTAGTCTGCGTATGTATAGTGTTTAGTGTTTATATGCGAGTTTGTAAACGAATAGTGAAATATAATATATACACAAAATAAGTGTTTATGCGACACTTAGCTAGTGTCGCATATAGCGACACTTGGCTAGTGTCGCTATAGGGTTTGGACAGCCTATAAATAGGCATGTAGGGTTTCATTTGTAGTGTGATCAAACCCTAGAGAGTGAGAGAGAGTTCGTGAGGCAGAGAGAAAGAGTCTGTAATCGATATACTTCAATTGTTAATGCATACAACAGATTATAGATATTGTGTTTGTTAATTGATTAAACGTTCAATATTCAATCGTTTGGATTCCGCACGTTCGATTGAAGTGACGATCTGATTAGGTCCGGTACAGGGGTCCTACATTATCTATTATGCCTTATACTATGTATGCTAGACTTAAGTTGGGGGAGCCAAAACCCATTCGCATGTGCATTGAGCTAGCGGATCGTTCTATCCAATATCCTAGAGGGATGGTTGAGAATGTACTAGTCAAGGTCGATAAATTCGTGTCCCCTTGTGTACACCCCTAAATTTACTATTGAGCGGAAACATATTTTTAGGTGCTACTAATCAATAAACAAAGTACATAAGATAAAGTGAACGACTCTATATGCGTCATTTACAGTACATTGATATTATAAAAGTCTTACACTGTTATAATAGTTTACAAAAGCTCGAGATGAAATGAAAGAGATTCTATGGCATAACTAATTATACAAAATATAGTAATGCATGATAATCTCCTGATGTTTGCATGAGACTCAAGCAAATAGGCATTCTAAATGAGCAGACCTACTGCTGCTGCGAACCTGAGAATACACGCTAAAATGGTCAGCTAAAAGCTGGTGAGCTCACTGATTTGATGATAAAGTATAATGTATGAACCGCAAGATTTAAGTATGATGATTTGCTATTAAGCAAATAAGTAAATGATAAATGATGTATATAACTACCATGAGCACATAGTCTGAGCTTAACTAAGGTCTCAGGATCACAATTAAGTGCCTGAGCGAGGGTGCCTCTATGCGTGTGCCTAATCAACACACGTATGAACAAATGATAATATGTCCATTTGACCAGTCAGTGCTTGCTGACCCGGATGAGGATTGTCAGTCCCATATGGTACCATAAACTAATATTCACGCTACAAAGTATTACGAAACTATACTATTGAGGACTTATGATGATTAGATGAATAACTCATGCATAATATAGCGATGTTTGATTCTTGCGTTCACATGTAAAACAAAACAGACATGTATTCTCACCCTAGGTTTAAAATAGTAAAACCGGGGCTATGAGACTTACCTGATCCTAATGAGATGCTATCAAGCACAAATGATGGTTTACAAGAGAAATGATGTCGTCTCCAACGACTGAAACCTGCTGGGCATCCTAAAAGCTCAAGGTTTTAATGATTAGATGTGGAAACCTATTGGGCGTGTTAAACGCGCAAGGTTTTAATGATTAGATGTCTCAACAGACCATCTATGCTAGTTGTTCCCTTAATTAGTTATGTCCAAATCATTAGGTTAATGTTTATGTTTGAAGTTGAGAAAATGTATACGGCTCGTTGGTGATAGTTTGAAATCAAGAGTTCGACACTATGAGTATGTTTGTTTCATATAGATGATGTTTATAAATCATGTATTCTATCGTATATATAAGTATATTTGTGTTCATAAAAGTAAAATATTTAGTGTAACAATTAGTTTCAAACACTTAATGAAAATTATAGCCGATAGGCTGGATCATAGCGAATAGGCTGGATCATTGCCGATAGGCTGGATCATAGCCGATAGGCTGGATCATAGCCGATAGGCTTGATCATACCCGATCGGCTGAATCATAGCCAATAGGCTGGATCATAGCCGATAGGCTGGATCATACCCGATCGGCTGAAGTATAGTTGATTGGATGGATCATAGCCGATCGGCTGAAGTATAACCGATTGGCTGAAACATACCTGTCACACCCCGCCAAACGGTAATTTCGATTAGTTATGTTTAGTTTGCGGAAGCTTTAATAATGTGGCGGGGCTGCGAACAGTAATTTCAACCAACCGTTACATACACACTCAGAGCATATGGTTATTGCACAACATAATGGTTAAGGATGCCAATTCAAACATTTGTTACAAAAGTAGTACGACTATGTAAGTCGTAACAGTAGTAGTGACGTTCAACACATTTTAGTTTTAAATCAAAAATACATAAGGTTAAAAATAAGATTTCATAAGTATGACCGCAATGTCTGCAGTTATACAAATGAAATCCCCAAAAGCGGTCCCTACAGTATGTGGCATCCTAATAGGTCCAGGGTTGTCCATCCTGAATGCATGCGATTTCTTACCCAGCTAATTTCCTGAAAAACATAGAGAAAGTCGTCAACAAATATGTTGAGTGAATTTACAGGTTTACATGTGTATGTGGTTTGTTAAACCAAGTCTGTATAAATGATTTGTTATTCATTTATAAAAATACAAGTTATGTAGGGTTGTTACCCTAAAGTATTGTTATACGTGGGATGTCGTCCCAAAACATGTTACCGGTTGTTTACCAGTGTAAAACCAGTTACCGGTATGTTTTCCGGTGTCCAACAGTTGTAGGATTCGTTCTTCCTAAAAGTATGTGGGAATTTTACTTAGACTGTGATCCCCTGAAAGGTGAGCTAAACCTCGCAGGTTAAAGTAATGCGACCTAACCCTATAACCAAACCACAACCAGAACTTATGTTGTTTGCCTGAATGGACATTTAAGTATACGCTCCACCGTAGGAGGGTCGTCACGGCAATAGTACTATCCGTATACTCAGTGGCTAGAGTCACCTAGCTAATGGTTACAGTAGCATGTCATGAGGTCTTTCATGCACACAATCCAAGTCTAGGTCCGTACTAGGATCCTTTGTCTAATTCCCAAATAGTTGTGAAAATGTAATATCACAATTCAACATTTGTATAAAAGCAGTAAAGCATTTATAGTTTGATTGCATGTGTTGGCATGCAATTTCTATGTTTAACACCCCTGTATTTAAAAGCAGAAATCATTTAAAAGTAGGGGCTGTAAACTCACTGTGGTTTGCTCGGTATGAATGCTAGCAGCTGACAGGTAATAGCCCAAAGGTTTGTTAACCTATATACCATAAATGTATTAACATAAGTACGTTTGATTTGTTAAATCAACTTATGTTAACAGTTTGTTTGTTTTGTAGAAATTGTTAATTTCTCAGTAATTTAAGTCGTTGCATTCGTTGGTGATGTTGTGTTGAAATATTGTTATTATTTCACACGTCGTATGCCCTATCAAGTGTGTATATATATATATCATACACGTTCCATTTTATGAATATTCGTTTCGTGAAACGATTCGGGTCACGTCTTATGTTTGGAATGTTTTGGAAGTTTATTGGGCTCGGTCCGATTTGTTTTGTTTTTGGTTCACTATCTTAACCCATTTACATAATCTCTTTGGCCCATTACAAGTCTTGTTCAATGGCCCGTTTATTTATTTTAATTCATTTGTTTTTACAATACTCAGCCCAACCCAAAGTCTTAGGCCCAAGAAACATTCTGTCCAGTTTGTAGCCCAGCCCAGCCGTTCGGCTTGGGCTAGCCGTTCGGCTTGGATAGCCGTTCGGCTTGGCCATCAGCCGTTCGGCTTGGCTTCCGGCCCAACCCACATTTTACTCGATCCAGTCCAATATAATAGGCCCGTTATTTATTTCGATCCAGTCCACAACACTCGGTCCATTTAGCATTTTAGTCCGGCCCAATAATCATTTTAGTCCGGCCCAAATACACAGCCCACCAGACTCTTACACAGCCGATCGGCTTTGAGCACTTAGCCGTTCGGCTTTGGTCTCTTAGCCGTTCGGCTTTGTGACCTTAGCCGTTCGGCTTTGGCTCGAGTCCAGGCTCTGTTCGTTCTTCAAATTTCCAAACTCGAAATCAAGGTATGTTTGTGCCATTTTTCGAACGGTTTTAGTGTTTAGATGCTTAGTAACAACAATATATGTCATTATATCTCATTTTAACAAGTTTAACATATATGATTCATGGATTTATGGTTTGGTTTCATATAACCCATTTCAAGAAAAACAACATATAATCATCAAACTTTATGTGTTATATACATGGATTGTGATATATATATACGAGTTATACAACGAAATTTAGGTATGGAATTCGAAGGTTTTGAAGTTCCCTTACAATGGTGAAGTTGATGGTGACGATGATGATGCGAAGAAGATGATGAGGATGTTGGTCTGGGCTTGTTGTTCTACTCCTCTTCTTGCTACTGCTGCTTCTCTGCTACAGATTCTTGCTGTTGCTGTTTGGTGTTGAGCAAGGGAGAAGAAAAGGAGGAGATATGTGGTGATGATGGTGTGTGTGTTAGTGTGTGTTGCTCAAATGATCAGGAAGGAGAAGAAATAGCAGTCAAGTATGGGAGATCACAGTCTGTGGTCTCCCAATTATTGGTGTTTGTTGTGTATTTTAAGCCCGTTAATTTCGAGTACGGGTATAATTTTAGCAATATAAAAGTAAACATTTTATATTTTTATTTTGTAGATGCTCTCCTGGTTCGTTATTTAAACTCGGAATAATGATGTTTTCATTATTTTTAACTGTTGTTTAATTTCTGCGTTGGACTGCTAACATTTTAAATTGAGTGCCAAATTTCAGTCGAATTTCGGGTTCATATTTTGAGGTAATGTTACAATTGTTTCCAAATGAATGAGAAAATTTGCATTTTTCTCATCTTGATCTCTGAATGCATTTTAAAATTGTTTCTGTTCGTTTTATAATACGTTTTATGTTAAACGTATTTTTAACCCGTTTTATCTATAGGTTATAGATACAATAGTACTCGTAATTAATAATTGCATTATTAATTATGTTGTGTCACCAACTTTTGTCGTATTTATCTGTCGGGTTCGTCTCGACACATTTGTACGTAACTTTAATTACTTACGTATTAGTAATACTTTTTGTTTAAAAGTACTAGGCTGCTAGACTTACATCACATCAGAAGTTTTTGTTTTAAACTTAATCAGGAAATTAGCGTAAGAATGCACATGCTTAAATGTTAATTATTACCTAATTTGGAGAGTTGTCACATTCTCCCCCCGTTAGGGAAATCTCGTCCCGAGATTTAATTCGTGTCGTGAGTCGCGGTCATGTTTTCAAACAGTTGGGGATACTTCCTTCGCATCTCATCCTCTCGTTCCCAGGTGAACTCTGGGCCATGCTTTGAGTTCCAACGAACTTTAACTAGTTTGATTCGTTTGTGTCGAAGTTTCTGCGTTTTCGTGTCCATAACTTCGATAGGTTCCTCCACAAAGTTTAATTTTGAGTCAATGAAGACTTCGTCCGGAGGGATGATATGTGTTTCATCAGAAAGACACTTTTTCAAGTTAGATATATGAAATGTGTCATGAATACTACTAAGCTCTTGTGGTAGTTTGAGTTTGTAGGCGACAGGACCAATTCTTGCAAGGATTTCGAATGGCCCGATGTATCATGGGTTCAGTTTACCTCGTTTACCAAATCGTACGACCCCTTTCCAGGGTGCAACTTTGAGTAGGACTTTGTCACCTACTTGAAATTCTAAAGGTTTCCGTCTGTTATCGGCATAACTCTTTTGTCGGTCGCGTGCTGTTTTCAATCGATTAAGCACTTGAGATATCTTGTCCGTAGTTTCTTGGACTATCTCAGGACCCGATAATTGTCTGTCGCCCAACTCTTCCCAACAGAGTGGCGATCGGCACTTTCGTCCATACAATGCCTCAAATGGTGCCATTTGTATGCTGGTGTGATAACTGTTATTATATGAAAATTCTGCTAGAGGTAGGTGCATATCCCAATTACCTCCAAAGTCTATCACACATGCTCTCAATAGATCTTCGAGCGTTTGTATCGTTCGCTCGCTCTGGCCGTCAGTTTGTGGGTGGTAAGTAGTGCTCATGTCGAGTCTAGTACCCAATGCATGTTGAAGTGTTTGCCAGAAGCGAGAAGTGAATCGTGCATCTCTATCAGAGATGATAGACAATGGCACACCATGTCGAGAAATGACCTCTTTCAAATAGATTCTAGTCAGCTTCTCCATTTTGTCTGTTTCCTTGATAGCAAGGAAGTGGGCTGATTTCGTCAATCGATCGACAATCACCCATATGGTGTCAACTCCGGATGTTGTTTTCGGTAACTTCGTGATGAAGTCCATCGTGATGTATTCCCATTTCCATTTGGGCATTTCGGGTTGTTGCAAAAGCCCAGACGGCTTTTGATATTCAACTTTGACTTTTGCACAAGTCAAGCACTTACTAACGTATGTGGCAATGTCTCGTTTCATGCCAGGCCACCAGTAAAATCCTTTCAAGTCGTGATACATCTTATCTGCACCAGGATGTATCGAGTAGTTGGACTTATGTGCTTCGTCCAAAATCAATCGGCGTAATTCGTCTACGCATGGTACCCAAATTCGGTTCATGAAGTACAATACTCCATTGTCTTTGGTTTCAAGCTGTTTCTCAATTCCCTTCAAGGATTCTTCCTTAAGGCGTTCGGGAATGAAGGCTGATTGTTGAGCGTCACGAATTTGAGTAATGAGATTTGAGTGTATTGTCAAACCTAAAGCTCGAACTCTTCGAGGGTTGACTCGTTCCTTACGACTCAAGGCATCAGCTACAACGTTTGCTTTGCCCGGGTGATACTTAATCTCACAGTCGTAATCGTTCAGTAATTCAACCCAACGACGTTGTCTCATGTTGAGTTCTTTCTGGTCGAATATATGTTGGAGACTTTTGTGATCCGTGAAGATAGTGCACTTTGTACCGTATAGGTAGTGTCTCCAAATCTTAAGTGCAAAAATGACGGCTCCTAGCTCTAAGTCATGCGTCGTATAGTTCTTTTCGTGAACTTTCAATTGTCGAGATGCGTAAGCAATGACCTTGTTATTTTGCATCAATACGCAACCCAATCCCTGATGTGAAGCATCACAGTAGACAACAAAGTTTTCTACTCCCTCGGGTAGTGATAGGATTGGTGCGGTACTTAGTTTCTGTTTCAACAATTGGAAAGCAATCTCTTGCTTCTCGCCCCAATCAAATTTCTTATCCTTTTGAGTTAGAGCGGTAAGTGGTTGGGCTATTTTCGAGAAGTTCTCGATGAAGCGTCGGTAATAGCCGGCTAGCCCAAGAAATTGTCGTATTTCGGATGGTGTTTTCGGGGCTTCCCAGTTCTTAATTGCCTCGATTTTGGACGGGTCCACATGAATTCCCTTGTTATTGATCACATGACCAAGGAAATGAACCTCGCGTATCCAAAATTCACACTTAGAGAACTTGGCGTAAAGCTTCTCTTTCTCCAGTAATTCAAGAATCAATCTCAGATGTTGCTCGTGATCCTCCTTCGTTCGGGAGTATATCAATATGTCATCGATAAACACAATCACGAATTTATCAAGATAAGGTTTGCATACTCTATTCATGAGGTCCATGAACACTGCTGGTGCGTTTGTCAGTCCGAATGGCATGACTAGGAACTCGTAATGGCCGTACCGAGTCCTAAACGCAGTCTTAGGAATATCCTCATCCCGAACCTTCAGTTGATGGTAACCAGATCGCAAGTCGATCTTCGAATAATAACTTGACCCTTGTAGCTGGTCAAATAAGTCATCGATGCGAGGTAGTGGATATCGATTCTTTATAGTTACTTTGTTCAGTTCCCGATAATCAATACACATTCGCATTGATCCATCCTTTTTCTTAACGAACAAAACCGGAGCTCCCCAAGGTGAAAAACTCGGTCGGATGAATCCTAGGTCTAAGAGTTCCTGCAGTTGTGCAGACAGCTCTTGCATTTCTGATGGAGCAAGACGGTAAGGCGCACGTGCAATTGGCGCTGCTCCAGGCACTAGGTCGATATGAAATTCAACCTGTCGTGGGGGTGGTAATCCTGGTAACTCATCAGGAAACACTCCCGGGTAGTCACGTACGATAGGTACGTCGTCTATACATCGCTCCTCGGATTTCTTTTCTACAACGTGTGCTAAGAATGCTTGATATCCCTTTCGGAGATATTTACGGGCTTTCAAGCATGTAATCATTTTTGTGGCACTTTTTCGTTTCTCACCTTTGACCATAAGAGTTTCTCCTGTCGGTAGTGGTAAGCGTACTAACTTATCGTAACATACTATTTCAGCGTGATTCTTCGACAACCAATCCATGCCGACTACAACGTCGAAACTCCCCAACTTAACCGGTAGCAAGTCTATTTTGAAGAGATGACCTTCTAATTCCAAGGTGCATCCCGGTACTATTTCTCCTGACTCGATTAACTCACCATCGGCTAGTTCAATAGTATATTTGTTATCTAGCTTATGTGATTCGAGTTCTAATAGTGGTCTAAACTCATTAGACACAAAACTTAAATTAGCACCTGAATCGATTAACACAGAGGCATAATGGTTGTTTACAAGAAACGTACCAGTGACGGTGTTAGGGTCCTGGCGTGCCTCCTGTGCTCCGATCACAAATGCTCGTCCTTGAGCTGGCTGATTGTTGATGTTGTTGGCTCGGTTGTTGTTACCACGGTTGTTGGTGTTGTTGCGGTTTTGGTTGTTGAGTCGAGGGCAACGGTTCCGATAGTGCCTCATGTCGCCACATTCAAAACACCCTTGGTTCCGGCGTTCGGTGTTCTCCCTAGTGGTAGGGTTAGCCTTGCAGTTTTGGGTTTTGTGACCCCAAATTCTACAGTTGTTGCAATACCAACATTCACCGTCGTGATGTTTGCCACATTTGTCACATTTAGGTTTGTTGCCCAAGTATGGTTTGGATTCCATAGTGGTGGCAGCATAGGACTTTGGGTTCCCCGATCCCTTCTTATTCGTTTGACCCTGACGGTCACTTCCTCTGTCATTCCACTTACGCTTTGTACCTCCAGAACTACCAGTTTCAGTACTGCTCGGCTCAACCTTGCCCGGTGCAGTTTTCTTGATCAATGTCCCCATCCTGACTGCCTCATCGGTCAGACTTTGCGCTAAAACAACAGCGCTCCTGAATGTGTCTGGTTTGGAGGATGTAACCAAACTCCTGATTTGCGGTGCCAGACCATAGACATAACGCTCGATGCGCTTGTACTCAGGTGTTACCATATGTGGCACTAGACGTGCTAGTTCCTGAAACTTGGTTGTATAACCAGTGATATCGGCACCAATCATGGTGATGTTCCACAGCTCAGTTTCGACTTTCTGCATCTTGCTACGGGGACAGAATTCCTCCAACATCATGTTTTTCAGTACTTCCCATGACATGGAGTAGGCAGCTGGTCGTCCCAATGATTGGACTTGACTGTTCCACCAAGTGAGAGCTTTGTCAGCAAGAGTGCAGGTGGCATATTTCACCATACAGTCTGGTGAACAGTCACTAATGTCCAACACCGACTCTGTCTTTTCTATCCAGTGGATAATCCCAATAGCACCCTCGGTGCCACGAAAAGTAACTGGCTTACAAGCCTGGAATGTCTTGTATGAACATCCTCGGCGAGTATTCGCAGGTGCCTCAGTATTAACGGGGGTAGAACCGCTGTTATTCATTCCATTCTCGCGATTTCGGCTAGCTTCGTACTCAGCAATACCTTCAGCTATTCGCCGTGCTATTATTTGTTCAGTAGTTTCATTGTTATTGGGTGGGGGAACGGTTTCAGGAATGGAAGAAGGTGTCGTTCGTCGACTGTTCTTAGTCACCCGTCGTTTTGGTGGCATGATTCCGTTCTGCGATGAAATAAATTGCAGGAGTCAATGCCAAGGTATTGAATGTGATGAACAAGATTTCACATTTTTAACAAAGAAACGATATGGAAAATTTGAAGAACAGGTTTTTGGTATCACATGTCGCACGACTTTGAAACGCCCATATATAGTTAGTACAATATAATCACGTTGGCCAGGCGTCATTATATAATGCTAAATACATACTTCCTTTCATCATCATTCAACACGATCGAGTTTAAAGAAAGTTCAAGATAGAAATCAATAGTCAAGGTGTGGTGTGTTTCATGGTTTCCAAGGAATGGTCAAATGTTATTGGTTGGATACCGTTTCTAACACACGTATATACATGTAGATATACTACTAAAATCGTTGTTAAATGAAATGAATATGAAATACATCCAAACATAAGTTATATTATATCAAAAGGTGTAGCGCTGATACATCAGTTTTATACAAAACAAGATGGGATCCCAAATACGCCCCATCAGCAGTTAGCGCTATACAAAAGTCAATGGGTTTTCCTATACATATACCCATTCTAACAACTGTTTTTCCCCGTTTAGTACATGTCCAGTACATACATACATCTACCATCTGATACTAGTCTATACTACACGTGATGGATTTACTAACATATCCATCATCCAAAAAGTGGCCGGCCTGACGCCCAGTAGGCACAAACCGCCGTACACAAGCCTAGTGAAAATAAGGTAGAAACAATCCCACAGCTATCCTCAGCACAGCTATCATCACACAAGCTCCAAATATCATCCCTGTTGTCCTCGCACGCCTCTCTAGTACTCTGACACGAGCACGTGCAGTCTCGGCTATCTCCCTGGAAGCAACCACGTTGCTCAACAAGAAGTGGCAACGCTCATGAATGTCTGCCATGTCTCCATCCAGACGGGAGACATCGCTCTGTAGCTCGGTAAGGTGAGCACCCCTGCTACCAGAAATGCGAAACAATGTGCGAATCACAGCCACAATGGTAGGGAGAGTCAACTCTACGGGCTCTCCAGTAGTAGGCAGTGGTGCGGAGGATCGGGAGGACTCCCCGGTCTCAAAGGTAGCAGGAAAACCCTCTAACGACCTCCACCGCCCCAACATAGGAGTCATCCACTCCAAGTGAGCAAGCCTAGGTACCCTCTGTGGCGGCTCATCACAGTGCATCACCCTCTCCTCTGCCATCGGCGCCTTATCACGGGGCGCAAGTGGTCCTCTAGGGAAATCTCGGACACACATCCGCGGTGTCCTCCTAGGTACCGGTCCTCTAGAAGGTCCAGCAGTCGTATGGTGTGTCGCCATGAAGGTAGACCCTAACATACGAGTGGTAGGGTCAGTGGGAGCAGTAGTAGGTGAGACCACATGTGCAGTGGGTGGTGGGGTGATGTAAGCATCACTAGTGTCATCCGATAAGGCTCTCAGCTGAACCGGTGGACACGCAACTCCGGTGCTAGCGTCGCTATGGTAGGAATCCTCGGTCGGCTCCTCATCAGAAGCATACAAATAGATCGGACTGTGCCTCGACATGCTGAGACAAAGAAGTCGTAGGTGACGTGTCAGTCGTATGTTAGCTGTATGCAAGATGTGTATGCATGCAATGAATGTTTTAGCCAAGGCTATAGTCTAGGTCTCTAAGGTTTTAGGTCGCTTAAAGACTTCTAGTTCGCTATAACCAATGGCTCTGATACCAAGTCTGTCACACCCCGCCAAACGGTAATTTCGATTAGTTATGTTTAGTTTGCGGAAGCTTTAATAATGTGGCGGGGCTGCGAACAGTAATTTCAACCAACCGTTACATACACACTCAGAGCATATGGTTATTGCACAACATAATGGTTAAGGATGCCAATTCAAACATTTGTTACAAAAGTAGTACGACTATGTAAGTCGTAACAGTAGTAGTGACGTTCAACACATTTTAGTTTTAAATCAAAAATACATAAGGTTAAAAATAAGATTTCATAAGTATGACCGCAATGTCTGCAGTTATACAAATGAAATCCCCAAAAGCGGTCCCTACAGTATGTGGCATCCTAATAGGTCCAGGGTTGTCCATCCTGAATGCATGCGATTTCTTACCCAGCTAATTTCCTGAAAAACATAGAGAAAGTCGTCAACAAATATGTTGAGTGAATTTACAGGTTTACATGTGTATGTGGTTTGTTAAACCAAGTCTGTATAAATGATTTGTTATTCATTTATAAAACTACAAGTTATGTAGGGTTGTTACCCTAAAGTATTGTTATACGTGGGATGTCGTCCCAAAACATGTTACCGGTTGTTTACCAGTGTAAAACCAGTTACCGGTATGTTTTCCGGTGTCCAACAGTTGTAGGATTCGTTCTTCCTAAAAGTATGTGGGAATTTTACTTAGACTGTGATCCCCTGAAAGGTGAGCTAAACCTCGCAGGTTAAAGTAACGCGACCTAACCCTATAACCAAACCACAACCAGAACTTATGTTGTTTGCCTGAATGGACATTTAAGTATACGCTCCACCGTAGGAGGGTCGTCACGGCAATAGTACTATCCGTATACTCAGTGGCTAGAGTCACCTAGCTAATGGTTACAGTAGCATGTCATGAGGTCTTTCATGCACACAATCCAAGTCTAGGTCCGTACTAGGATCCTTTGTCTAATTCCCAAATAGTTGTGAAAATGTAATATCACAATTCAACATTTGTATAAAAGCAGTAAAGCATTTATAGTTTGATTGCATGTGTTGGCATGCAATTTCTATGTTTAACACCCCTGTATTTAAAAGCAGAAATCATTTAAAAGTAGGGGCTGTAAACTCACTGTGGTTTGCTCGGTATGAATGCTATCAGCTGACAGGTAATAGCCCAAAGGTTTGTTAACCTATATACCATAAATGTATTAACATAAGTACGTTTGATTTGTTAAATCAACTTATGTTAACAGTTTGTTTGTTTTGTAGAAATTGTTAATTTCTCAGTAATTTAAGTCGTTGCATTCGTTGGTGATGTTGTGTTGAAATATTGTTATTATTTCACACGTCGTATGCCCTATCAAGTGTGTATATATATATATCATACACGTTCCATTTTATGAATATTCGTTTCGTGAAACGATTCGGGTCACGTCTTATGTTTGGAATGTTTTGGAAGTTTATTGGGCTCGGTCCGATTTGTTTTGTTTTTGGTTCACTATCTTAACCCATTTACATAATCTCTTTGGCCCATTACAAGTCTTGTTCAATGGCCCGTTTATTTATTTTAATTCATTTGTTTTTACAATACTCAGCCCAACCCAAAGTCTTAGGCCCAAGAAACATTCTGTCCAGTTTGTAGCCCAGCCCAGCCGTTCGGCTTGGGCTAGCCGTTCGGCTTGGATAGCCGTTCGGCTTGGCCATCAGCCGTTCGGCTTGGCTTCCGGCCCAACCCACACTTTACTCGATCCAGTCCAATATAATAGGCCCGTTATTTATTTCGATCCAGTCCACAACACTCGGTCCATTTAGCATTTTAGTCCGGCCCAATAATCATTTTAGTCCGGCCCAAATACACAGCCCACCAGACTCTTACACAGCCGATCGGCTTTGAGCACTTAGCCGTTCGGCTTTGGTCTCTTAGCCGTTCGGCTTTGTGACCTTAGCCGTTCGGCTTTGGCTCGAGTCCAGGCTCTGTTCGTTCTTCAAATTTCCAAACTCGAAATCAAGGTATGTTTGTGCCATTTTTCGAACGGTTTTAGTGTTTAGATGCTTAGTAACAACAATATATGTCATTATATCTCATTTTAACAAGTTTAACATATATGATTCATGGATTTATGGTTTGGTTTCATATAACCCATTTCAAGAAAAACAACATATAATCATCAAACTTTATGTGTTATATACATGGATTGTGATATATATATACGAGTTATACAACGAAATTTAGGTATGGAATTCGAAGGTTTTGAAGTTCCCTTACAATGGTGAAGTTGATGGTGACGATGATGATGCGAAGAAGATGATGAGGATGTTGGTCTGGGCTTGTTGTTCTACTCCTCTTCTTGCTACTGCTGCTTCTCTGCTACAGATTCTTGCTGTTGCTGTTTGGTGTTGAGCAAGGGAGAAGAAAAGGAGGAGATATGTGGTGATGATGGTGTGTGTGTTAGTGTGTGTTGCTCAAATGATCAGGAAGGAGAAGAAATAGCAGTCAAGTATGGGAGATCACAGTCTGTGGTCTCCCAATTATTGGTGTTTGTTGTGTATTTTAAGCCCGTTAATTTCGAGTACGGGTATAATTTTAGCAATATAAAAGTAAACATTTTATATTTTTATTTTGTAGATGCTCTCCTGGTTCGTTATTTAAACTCGGAATAATGATGTTTTCATTATTTTTAACTGTTGTTTAATTTCTGCGTTGGACTGCTAACATTTTAAATTGAGTGCCAAATTTCAGTCGAATTTCGGGTTCATATTTTGAGGTAATGTTACAATTGTTTCCAAATGAATGAGAAAATTTGCATTTTTCTCATCTTGATCTCTGAATGCATTTTAAAATTGTTTCTGTTCGTTTTATAATACGTTTTATGTTAAACGTATTTTTAACCCGTTTTATCTATAGGTTATAGATACAATAGTACTCGTAATTAATAATTGCATTATTAATTATGTTGTGTCACCAACTTTTGTCGTATTTATCTGTCGGGTTCGTCTCGACACATTTGTACGTAACTTTAATTACTTACGTATTAGTAATACTTTTTGTTTAAAAGTACTAGGCTGCTAGACTTACATCACATCAGAAGTTTTTGTTTTAAACTTAATCAGGAAATTAGCGTAAGAATGCACATGCTTAAATGTTAATTATTACCTAATTTGGAGAGTTGTCACATTCTCCCCCCGTTAGGGAAATCTCGTCCCGAGATTTAATTCGTGTCGTGAGTCGCGGTCATGTTTTCAAACAGTTGGGGATACTTCCTTCGCATCTCATCCTCTCGTTCCCAGGTGAACTCTGGGCCATGCTTTGAGTTCCAACGAACTTTAACTAGTTTGATTCGTTTGTGTCGAAGTTTCTGCGTTTTCGTGTCCATAACTTCGATAGGTTCCTCCACAAAGTTTAATTTTGAGTCAATGAAGACTTCGTCCGGAGGGATGATATGTGTTTCATCAGAAAGACACTTTTTCAAGTTAGATATATGAAATGTGTCATGAATACTACTAAGCTCTTGTGGTAGTTTGAGTTTGTAGGCGACAGGACCAATTCTTGCAAGGATTTCGAATGGCCCGATGTATCGTGGGTTCAGTTTACCTCGTTTACCAAATCGTACGACCCCTTTCCAGGGTGCAACTTTGAGTAGGACTTTGTCACCTACTTGAAATTCTAAAGGTTTCCGTCTGTTATCGGCATAACTCTTTTGTTGATGTTGTTGATGATGGAGATGAAGAAGATGATGGAGATGAAGATGATGGTGATGATGATGCTTGTTGCTGCAGCTTCTTGTTGATGTTGTTGATGATGTTGAAGAGAGCCAAGAGAGGGAGAGACCGAGAGTGATAGATGATAGATGATGAAGAAATGAGAAAAAGTGAGGCTGCATTTGGTGTAGTCGGCCAACTCCAATTATTGGAGTTGGTTGGCTCCCACTCGTGGTACAAAAATACCCGTATTTTACCCGATCGAAAAGTAGTATAATGTTATCAAATGAAAATTATCTAAATATAATTTCGAACATGTTTTCTATCGAAGTATTTTATAAAAATACTCTTTTTGAGTTATAAATATGATTCGAATGCTTTCGTCGCGTGGTGTAAATTTGAATAAAACGAATATGTTTTATTTTCATTTGAGTAAATAATAATTATTATTTTCAATAATATTACATTATTTATAAGTTGTGTCACGAATATTTTGAGTTGTACGATATGAAATACTTTGTATATTATCAAAATAATATATAATAAATAATGAGCTGTATTAAATAATATTTCTATATTACTTAATACTTGTGTTCACTAACGCCCGTATAAATGAATCGGAATTTGGCCGATTTGAAGATGCTCGATTAAATTTAATCGCGTACTGATATATATATTAATCAATATACATATTGATACACACAATAAGCTTAATACGTAGCACTAATTACATGTATTACAAAATGATTAGGAACTAATAACTAGTCCTAATTTGGTGGGTGTCACATTCTCCTCTTGTTAAGAGAATTTCATCCCAAAATTTAGCTCTGAGTCGTGTGAGTTGAGTTTGAGAAAAGATGTGGATATTTGAGTCGCATCTGGTCTTCCCGTTCCCATGTGAATTCTGGACCATGCCGCGAATCCCACCGAACTTTGACGATTGGGATATGACTTTGCTTAAGATGTTTGACCTCACGGTCCATGATCTCCACTGGTGTCTCGACAAAATGAAGTTTGTTGTCGATAAGAATCTCATCAAGAGGGATAATGAGTGTCTCATTAGAAAGGCATTTCTTCAGGTTAGAAATGTGAAATGTGGGATGCACGCTACTAAGCTTGGGTGGTAGCTGCAATCGATATGCGACTTGACTAATCCTCTCGAGGATCTCAAAAGGTCCAACGTATCTAGGGTTCAACTTCCCGCGTTTTCCAAATCGGATGACACCTTTCCAAGGTGATACTTTGAGCAATACTCGATCCCCAACCTGGAACGCGAGATGCTTGCGTCTAACGTTAGCATAACTCTTCTGATGATCATGTGGGGCTTTCAACCGTTGCTGGATACCAACGATCTTCTTGGTGGTTTCGTGAATGATTTCAGGACCAGTGAGTTGGCTATCTCCCACTTCGGTCCAACAGATAAGCGAGTGGCACTTACGACCGTACAGTTCTTCGAACGGTGCAGCTCCAATGCTAGTATGATAGCTATTGTTGTACGAGAATTCGCACAATGGTAAGTGATGTTCCCAATTTGAACCGAAGTCAATTACACAAGCACGTAACATATCTTCCAGTGTTTGAATTATCCTTTCACTTTGGCCGTCGGTTTGTGGATGATAAACTGTACTCATATCCAGACCAGTACCTAAATGGTATCGCAACCGCTTGATGTTCTCGGGAGTTCAGTGATGAAATCCATAGCGATTTGCTCCCTTCTCCATTCAGGAATATCCGGCTGTTGTAGCAGACCGTAGGGCTTCTAATATCCAGCTTTGACTTTAAAACATGTGAGGCACTTGCTGACGTATGTAGCGATCTCAGCTTAATGTATGACCACCAGTATAATCCCTTGATGCCATGATACATCCTGTCCGATCTAGGATGTATAGAGTATTTGGACTTGTGATCTTCATGCATCACTAAGTCTCGAAGGTTCCCAAAGCTAGGTAACCAGATTCGGTTAGCGAAGTATTTGACCCCATTGGGTTTGATTTCAAACTGTTTCTCCATGTTGCGCAAGGCCTCATCTTTGATGTTTTCAGCTTTTAAGGCTTCGAGTTGAGCAGTGAGAATTTGAATGATAAAATCATTATGAATGGTAATGTTGAGAGCTCGGACTCGAAGTGGTTTCCTACGCTCTTTTTTACTTAGGGCATCGACAACAACATTTGCTTTGCCCGGGTGGTATTTGATTTTGCAGTCGTAATCAGTGAGCAACTCGACCCAGCGACATTGCATCATATTGAGATCCTTCTAATCGAATATATGCTGGAGACTTTTGTAACCGGTGAAGATGGTACATCTTGTGCCATACAGATAGTGTCTCTAGATTTTGAGTGCAAACACTACGGATCCTAGTTTGAGATCATGAGTAGTGTAGTTCTTCTCGTGAACTTTAAGTTGTCAGGAGGCGTAGGCAATAACCTTGTCTCGTTGCATCAACACGCAATCAAGGCCTTGATGTGACGCATCGCAGTATACCATGAAGTCTTCATTGCCTTCGGGTAATGATAGAATGGGTGCACTGCAAAGCTTTTGTTTCAATAGCTGAAATGCTGACTCTTGCTTATCAGTCCAATCGAACTTCTTTTCCTTCTGAGTCAGTATCATGAGAGGTTGTGCTATTTTTGAGAAGTTCTCTATGAAGCGTCGATAGTAACCTTCCAGACCTAAGAATTGGCGTACTTCGGTCGGCGTTGTAGGTACTTGCCGACACTTGATAGCCTTAATCTTTGATGGATCTACGTGAATTCCCTGACTGTCAATCACATGACCAAGGAATTGAATGGTTTGCATCCAAAACTCACACTTGGAGAATTTGGCATATAACTCTTCGTGTCTAAGAAGTTCTAGAATGGCTTTGAGATTTTGTGCGTGTTCCTGTTCATTACGCGAGTAGATGAGAATGTCATCGATGAAGACAATGATGAACTTGTCGAGATATGGTTTGCACACTTGGTTCATAAGGTCCATGAATACAACCGGTGCATTTGTCAAACCAAATGGCATCACTTGGAACTCGTAATGCCCATAGCGAGTTCGGAAGGCTGTCTTTGAGATGTCGATGTCACGAACTCGTAACTGATGATAACCTGATCGTAGATCTATCTTCGAATAGAAACTTGACCCTTGAAGTTGGTCGAATAGGTCATCAATGCAAGGAAGTGGGTAATGGTTCTTGATGGTTAATTTGTTCAACTCTCTGTAGTCGATACACATCCTAAATGAACCGTCCTTCTTTTTCACAAACAGGACCGGAGCTCCCCAAGGTGAAGAACTCGGTCTAATGAACCTTTTGTCCAGAAGTTCCTGCAATTGAGTAGACAACTCCTGCAATTCGGATGGGGCTAGACGATATGGTGCTCGTGCCACTGGTGCTACTCCGGGCACGAGGTCGATTGAGAACTCAACTTGTCTCGTTGGTGGAAGACCACGCAAGTCTTTGGGGAAGACTTCTGGAAAGTCTCTAACGATGGGCACATCCTCAAGTCGCTTCTCCTCCGACCTTTTCTCTATAATGTGTGCGAGGATTTCCTGATAACCTTTTCTCAAATACTTCCAGGTTTTCAAACAGGAAATGATATTCAATCTCGTCCCACCAATCTCCCCTTGTATGACTAAAGTACTACTGGTGGTGAGAGGAATGCGAACAATTTTATAGTAGCAGACGATTTCAGCGCGGTGCTTGGACAACCAATACATGCCAACAATGATGTCGAAACTTCCAATCTCGACAGGTATAAGGTCGATAGAAAAGAGTTCTTCAGATAGATTTAAAGTGCAATTAGGTATTACACGGTTGGTCTCTATGAGTTTACCATTAGCTAACTCTACCATGTACTTAGCATTTAAAGCAATAGGAGTGATGTCAAGCAATGGACTAAACTCGTCAGATATAAAGCTCCTCTCAGCACCAGTATCAAATAGAATAGATGTAGTAAGATTGTTGAGAAGAAATGTACCCGAGACCACATTCGAATCTTGACGGGCTTCTCCTGAGTTCAGAACGAACGCTCTTCCTTTCACAGTGTTGTTACCCTTGTTCTTCAGCTTTGGGAATTCATTCCTGAAGTGCCCGGTGTCTCCACACTCATATTAGGACTTAGGTTTGTCGGTGGTGGTGTTGGCATTGGTAGATCTGCAGTCTTTGGCCAAATGCCCATACCTTTGACACTTCCCACAAGGAGTACCACAAGGTCCTTCATGATGTCGGCGACACTTTGAACAGAAGAGTTTATTTCCAGTATAACCCTTGTTGTACTCAGAACCAAAGTTGGAGACCTTATCAGTGTCAGCCCTCTTTGATGATGGTTAGTTTTGATTGGGGTTACCAGACCACCTTATTTTGTTATCCCCAAAGTGGTTTCCAGTGTTCTTAGCAACAGAGGCTACTTGACGAACCATTTGTGCCATCAATTTGTGTGCCATACGCACGGTACCATGAAATGTGGGGGACTTGGATGAAGTGACCATCCCCTGAATTTATGGAGGAAGTCCCTAGAGGTAGCGTTCAATACGCTTGTATTCCTGATCAACCATAGATGGGCATAGGTGTGCCAACTTATTAAAGTGAGAGGTATAGCCGGCGATGTCATTTCCTTGTGTAGTGAGCTACCAGAATTCAGCCTCGAGCTGTTGAATCTCATCCCTAGAACAGTACTCTTCCTTGAGCATTTTCTTCAGCTTATCCCAAGGAGTTTGAAAAGCAGTGTCTACGCCCACAGATTGAGCATAAGTATTCCACCATGTCGGAGCATCATCCATAAATGTGTAGGTGGAGAACTTGACTTTACTATCCTCAGAGCAATTACAGATGCGAAAGACTGACTCAGTCTTCTCCAGCCAGCGTAATAAACCAATAGCACCTTCAGTGCCTTTGAAGTTCAGAGGCTTGCAGCTAAGGAAGTCCTTGTATGTGCAAGGTTTCACCAGAGTGGTATTTGTTGGTGTTTCCTCACTTTCAGATTGTCATCTGATGCGCTCTGAAGCGTCCGTATGAAGACGGTGCTCGGACCGCAATCGGTTTGTTTTAAATTTGTATTTGATGGGGTCTAAGTGTGACTTACTGATACTTTCAGATCGCCGTCAAATGCACTCCGATGGTAAGTATGACCTAGAGTTGTTCTTAAAGAGAAACTGAATTGAAACAGAGGTGAGCCAATCAATCTTTCTTTTCTAATAAATGTTTTAAAAGAGTGCGTTGGGGATTTTTTGTTCAGCTAATTAAATAAACTAATTAAAGCAAATAAAAGATAAATGTAAATCAGATAATAAAAGGAGTATTTGTTGTGAGTTCGTTAGCTTATAATGTGGGACGATGACTTGTAGGGATAACGTTTACTAAATTTGGAATGTTCACTAGACTTAGTAGCTTATGGTATAACCGATAGATTCCCTATTAGTCAGTTATCAACTAATATGTCACGAGGAATCACAGTGTCATGATTCTGATCAAACAGACAATGCTCAACTCTCCACACTCTCCTGTGAGGGAGTCAGTGGCCCTTGTTATTGAGCACATTTACTCGTGGGCGAAGGAATAGAGTAGCAAGTCATACAACAAGTCTAACCGTTCTTAATACCATAAAGACTATAAGTTTAGCAAACAACTAACTTAGCAAATATGTTCGGACTTAGTTGATCAATTCCTATTAATGAATTTTAAGCATGGTAAGCAAAGGAAAGTGTTGAGGTTTCTTGCGTACCTTACTTTATATTTCATAGGTTAATGAAGAGTATCGATTTAAATTGGATTTTAAACTTGCCTTTCTCAATACAATTAACAAATCCTTAGGTTTTCGTAGATGGTTATTTTGCCTATAGCCTACCTAATCTAATCTAAACTAACTAATCTAATTAAAGCAATAATTAAAATGCTGATGGCTTTTTGCATAAAGTTAAACCCAGACCATGTCAGAAAATGCTATGGTAGTCCACAATGTATTTAATCGTTTACCGATGTTTCCATTGTGGATTCAATTGCTTCACGATGTTTACATGATAAGTACATTGTGATTTCAAGTGTACAGTACTCATGGCAATTCCACGTAATCACATTGCATTTTATGATGCTCGCATAATGTTACAATTGAAACCATAGTTTTACACAGATAACTATTGACCAAGTAGTAAGGTTCATGACTCCTCTTTACAAGGTTACAATCACATTTGTCAATCGAAAGGCGAATGTAAGTTTTAGGTTTAAAATCATAAGATAAGCCCGTTCATAAAGTTTCCGTTTTATAATGTCGATCCATAATACAACTACCTTCGGTCGTTACCGGCTTCCATACGTATGTACTTTGATTAAAAGCATTTCCAGCACTATACCGAGTAAACAGTCGAATAGGGGCCGTCATATTATGTCACGACATATTTAAAGTCATCCCACAATTATATATGCTAACTACATCACAACAAATACAATAGTAATCTACTCGCTAATCATGGCATAAACTATCTCTAGCATAATTAAAGTATACATATTTAATCAAGATAGATAAGGATAGAAATAACCGAGATTAATTTGCGAGAAGGAGTAGACTTGAATTAATAAGAGTTGCTCCAAGCGTACACCAACGATTACAAATGCGTTCCTCACCAAGGATTACAAACACGTTCCTTGCTTCTATTTTAACTAGACTAATACTAATGAAAGAAAGAAAAGCTAGAAGAAAGTATGAAAGTGCCTAGGTATGTAAGTATCCTAGTGCCCTTGGTGTGTTTTTCAAATGAGCCTCATGCCTCCTATTTATAGAGGAGTTTTGGTGCATTTTAGGAAATGGAAGCACACATTAGCAAAAGGTGGAAAAGGTAGTGGCACCAAGTACGAAAAGGTGAAAAAGGTAGTGGCACCAGGTACGAAAAGCATGTAATGGTCTAGCACCGGGTACGAAAAAGGACAAAAAAGTGCAATCCGTGCGGAAGGGTGGTGGTCGGCAGCGGCTGTGTGGCTGCCGGCGGCGGCTGGCACCACCCCGCACCGGTTCGCTGCCCGTTGCTTCATTTCTCGATTCGTGCGTGTTTTCTTTGTTATGCGTCCATTTGCGTTGATTCTTTTTGCGTTGGATTCATAATTCAAAAACAAATCTTTTGGTGAAAAGAAATCCCAAAAATATGTCTCTGAACTTTAGATGTGTCGTACGAATCGTTTGGATCTTCTTCGTCCGTTTTAGTTGATTCTTCTTCTGTTGGATTCGTAATTTGAAAACGAATATCTTGGGTCAAATAGATGTTGGTGATGGGCTCTTTTGTCTTGAAATCTCGTTTTGATGTCTTGAATCTTCAAACGTGCGTGGAATCTTCGTTTTTCATCCGTTTAACTTGATTTTCATCGTGCAACCTTGTTTTGACCATCTTGGCATAATACTATTGATTTGTAATGTTTTTGAGTTAAAGTTCCAAGAATCGTTCTAGAATGAGAGAGATATCGGTAGTAAGAACGTGATTTTTTACGCGATATCAAGTATCCCATACTTAGAACTTTGCATGTCCTCAAGCAAACTCGATTTTCAACATGGTTAAAAAATATAAAATAATTTTAAGGTGGAACTTTTTACTAAGGGGTTTTGGGAAAGTAAAATACTTGTTCTTGGAAAAGGAAGGATTGTAATCTTTAGGAGCATGCTTTTGATCTTTGATCTTAGATACATGACTAGGCGATCCTCTCAAGGTGGTCACTCAAATCACTCAAAGTGTTTAGGGTTTCCTATTCTAATATTATCAATCACTCAGAACGCTAGTCATGTATTGTTTATCATCATAGGCTTGATCGAGAATCAAATCGTTACCTCTTTGGTGAGTGTAAAGTCGATCTAGCCACAATCATTCAAGGAGAGGGGATGTAAGGTTTTTGGAGTGAAAGGTTGGTGGTATGAGAGGGGGTTTTGTTGGGTTTTTGATTTTCTTTTTGTCTAAGTTGGGATTTTGGGGGGATTGACGCCTTTTGACATTTGCGGAAGGAGTCTTTTTTCTCCTATTGAATTCCTTTTTTCTTCGGATTTTTTTTTCCGTCAGCCCCTTGCGATTTCTCTTCGTTCATCTTTGAAACTTTTTATGAAGCTTGAAGGATGTTTTTGAGTAGGTGAGGGGTAACGTATCTATTTTTCTTTGGGAGTATGGGTGTACGGATAGGTTTAAGAATGATGTGATTCGATCTCCTTTTCACTGACCAATCTGGATTCGAAATGCTTAACAGGAGCAAGTTCTGATTCTAAACGCATACATCGGCACGCTCAAGAATCGAAAAAGTGAAGCATTAAAAGAGAATGCTTTTTCTATGGCTCAAGATACCTCACGAATCGAAAGTTGGGTTGTTGTGTGCCTAGTCATGCGATGCTCTTTATGGGATTACAAAACTATTTTTTTCAAAAGAATTTGTATTTTAATTATCCTTTTTCCCAAAGTAAATCATTCTTCATCTTAAATTTTTCATTTTCAACACATTTTTGAAAATTTTGTTTACTTTTTGGAGAAAGATTGTCTTATAAAGAGCAAGGATTTTAGAATCAAGCATATACCATTATCCATTTTATAGTAGTGCAACTACTGCTATCCCACACTTAAAGAAACATCGTCCTCGATGTTATACTAAGCTCTGAACGGGGTAAAATCCCACACTTAGGGTTTTAAACATCTAAGGCGCATTCTTTTAGTGTGTGTTGGGTTTGAATCCCACACTTAGTGATAAGCATATTGGATATGGTATATTTAAAACGAATGTAAAAGACGGTATAGAAGTACTCCCCGGTGGTTGCAGTGTTCCTTTGGTGCTTTCGCCGGCTTTCGTCTTTTTTGGTGCAGTCTTGATCAAGTCTTCTTGTGATTGGTCTCGTAGGTGTGAACACGTCGGATATACTTTTCTTCTGGTCTTGATGCTTCCTTGCAGGCTGGAGCATGCTTTGTATGATCCGAGTGTGAAAGATAGTCGGAGATTTCATCACTTCTTGGAAAGTAGAATTGCAGAAATGTAAAAACACGGGTTGCCTCCCGAGAAGCGCTCTTTTAAAGTCGAGAGCTCGACTTAGTACTTTATTCTTTAGATGATGCTGGATGTGTCCGTGGTGCTGGAGTGGTCACTGTGGTCCCTAGGTAAGCTCTAGCGTGGAGGAAAGTATCGCAGGAATTGCTCTATCATGTCGGCAATGAGAGTTGGCGGAGTGGTGGATTCCATCCTGAAGCTCTTGAAGTGATCAATGGCTAGTCTATCGAGGATTTCCATCCCATAGCTGATGTATCAAACTGCCCTTGTGACTGGTCCGTTAGGATCGATTCGAGTGTAGGTGTGAGTTCGAACAATTTCGCGCTGGGGGTGGTTTCTGCCTATTGAGGTGATCAAAGCCATGAATTGAGTCTTCACTTCTTGAAAGTCTTCAGCTAAAGGGTCTCCTCCAAAAGATCGGGTTGCTTGGCATACTTGTCTGATGAGTTGATGTAGCTCACGGTCGAAGGAAAAATCTGAGTCTGTGAAGACGTAGATTAAGTTGCTGAATATTTCACGATATCCGTTGCGGTAAGCGTCAATTTCTATGTCTTCTTCCTCATACATTCCACGCAGTCGATCTATTACGTAGGATGCTAAGTTGACTGGTGACATGTTCCAATATTGTGTTGGAATGTCACGAGTGTTTTCTTCAAATGCTGCCTGATTTAGCTCATCAACTATTAGTTCAACGTGATGACCAATGGTGGAGTGAATGACGATCCTGAAGTTTTCTGGAGTTGTAAGATGTTCTCCAGTTTTGATGAGATCTAGAAGGGTTCTAAGATCTCTCACCATTCTTATGTTAGCATAATTCTGTGGATTTCCAGTAGCTCTTTCAAGATGGGTCCTCATTGATGCTAGTGTAGCCTTTTGACTCGATGAGTAGGGAAAAGCTGATCCGGCCAAGGCACAATATACTTTTTGGTATATTTGCCTTTGGTTGTTGCAGAACTCGATTTCTCCCATTGGGTAGTCTGGTCTTTCTGGCTGTTGAGTTTCTCTGGTGACTTGTTCTTGAAGGGAATCGGAGAATTCTTGGATATGTCTGAGCAAAGTCTGGGGTACTGGTTCTCCATAGTTGGCGAGATATGAATCGTATTCTTGTTCAATCTGACTTATCAGGTATCTCTGAGCGGTGTTGTATTCATTGGTTGACTCTTTGATGGCCTCCACAATGATGCGTACATCGTCGTTTTCATCAATCAGGTCAATCATCTTGATATCGCGTAAAAAGTCACATTTTTACTACCGATATCTCTCTCATTTTGGAACGATTCTTGGCACTTTAACTCAAAAACATCACAAATCAATAGTATTATGCCAAGATGGTCAAAACAAGGTCGCACGATAAAAATCAAGCGAAACGGATGAAAAACGAAGATTCCATGCACGTTTGAAGATTCAAGACATCAAAACGAGGTTTCAAGACCAAAGAGCCCATCACCAACATCTATTTGACCCAAGATGTTCATTTTCAAATTACGAATCCAACAGAAGAAGAATCAACTAAAACGGACGAAGAACGAAGATTCTACGCACTCCGGAAGATCCAAACGATTCGTATGAAACATTTAAAGTTCAGAGACATATTTTTGGGATTTCTTTTCATCAAAAGCTTCGCTTTTGAATTACGAATCCAAGGCAATAAGAATCAACGCAAACGGATGCGTAACGAAGAAAACACGCACGAATCGAGAAACGAAGCAACCGGCAGCAGGCTGGTGCAGCTGGTAGCCAGCCGCCGCCGGCTGCTGCCCGCCACCCACATGGATTTCACTTTTTTGTCCTTTTTCGTACCCGGTGCTAGACCTTTTCCTACTTTTCATACCTGGTGCCACTACCTTTTTCGCCTTTTGTACCTGGTGCCACTACCTTTCCCACTTTTTGCTAATGTGTGCTTCCTTTGGTTAAAATGCACCAAAACTCCTCTATAAATAGGAGGCATGGGATCATTTGAAGAACACACCTTGAAACACACACCAACATACCTCAAAACACACTTTCTTTTAGCTTTTCTTTCTTTCTTTATTTTAAATTAGTATTAGGCTAGTTGAAATAGAAACAAGGAACGTGTTTGTAATCATTGGTGAGGAACGCATTTGTAATCGTTGGTGTACGCTTGGAGCAACTCTTATTAATTCAAGTCTACTCCTTCTCGCATATTAATCTCGGTTATTTCTATCCTTATCTATCTTGATTAAATATGTATACTTTAATTATGCTAGAGATAGTTTATGCCATGATTAGCGAGTAGATTACCATTGTATTTGTTGTGATGTAGTTAGCATATATAATTGTGGGATGACTTTAAATACGTCGTGAAATAATATGACGGCCCCTACGTATGGAAGCCGGTAACGACCGAAGGTAGTTGTATTATGGATCGACATTATAAAATGGAAACTTTATGAACGGACTTATCTTATGATTTTAAACCTAAACTTTACATTTGCCCTTCGATTAACAACCGTGATTGTAACCTTGTAAAGAGGAGTCGCGAACCTTACTACTTGGTCAATAGTTATCTGTGTAAAACTATGTTTCGATTGTAGAATTATGCGAGCATCATAAAATGCAATGTGATTACGTGGAAGTGCCATGAGTATTGTACACTTAAAATCACAATGTACTTATTATGTAAACATCGTGAAGCAATTGAATCCACAATGGAAACATCGGTAAACGATTAAATACATTGTGGACTACCATAGCATTTTCTGACATGGTCTGGGTTTAAATTTATGCAAAAAGCCGTCAGCATTTTATTTACGTTTTCAATTAGATTAGTTTAGATTAGATTAGGTAGGCTATAGGCTAAATAACCATTTACGAAAACCTAGGGATTTGTTAATTGTATTGAGAAAGGCAAGTTTAAAATCCAATTTAAATCGATACTCTTCCTTAACCTATGAAATATAAAGCAAGGTACGCAAGAAACCTCAACACTTTCCTTTGCTTACCACGCTTAAAATTCATTAATAGGAATTGATCAACTAAGTCCGAACATATTTGCTAAGTTAATTGTTTGCTAAATTTATAGTCTTTATGGTATTAAGAACGGTTAGACTTGTTGTAGACTTGCTACTCTATTCCTTCGCCCATGAGTAAATGTGCTCAATAACAAGGGCCACTGACTCCCTTACAGGAGAGTGTGGAGAGTTGAGCATTGTCTGTCTAATCAGAATCATGACACCGTGGTTCCTCGTGACATATTAGTTGATAACCGACTAATAGGGAATCTATCGGTTATACCATAAACTACCAAGTCTAGTGAACATACCAAATTTAGTAAACATTTTCCCTACAAGTCATCGTCCCACATTATAAGCTAACGAACTCACAACAAATACTCCTTTCATTATCTGATTTACAATTATCTTTTACTGACTTTAATTAGTTTACTTAATTAAGTGAACCAAAAACCCCCAACGCACTCTTTTAACCTTTACTAAAAAAGAAAGATTGATTGGATCCCCTTTGTTTCAATTCAGTTTCTCTTTAAGAACTACTCTAGGCCATACTTACCATCTACTTGCCTTTTGGTTCAGTATCAGTAAGTCACACTTAGACCCCAGCAAATACAAATTTAAAACACCCACGATCGCGGTCCGAGCACCGTCTTCATACGGACGCTCGGCAGCGCATCAAGTTTTTGGCGCCGCTGCCGGGGAGACTAACTGTTCGATACAGAGGCCCAACCAATCGCAATTCTAGTAAACCCTTAGGATAAAACCTTCTAAAAAAATTATTTTTATTATTAGTTTCACTTTATTTTCTGTTTCTCTTTAGTGTATGACCTGTTCCCCTAGATCTGCACCACTGTTTAATTTCCCTGATCCAGAACTTATAATACGTACTATTCGACGAGAAAGAAAGCAATCCGCGCTTGAACAAGCAATGGCTGAACGCATCAATCTCGCTGACAACAGTAAACCCTCTATCGAAGGAAGAGGAGGACCAATTCTCTACCCTGAAACCCCTGGTCAATCTTTCGAGCTTAAACACAACATCATCCAACTAATCCAAAACCACTGTCAATTTCATGGATTGCCAAGTGATGATCCCAACTCTCACCTCGACAAGTTCATATCTCTTTCAAATTCCTACAAACAAAATGGAATTTGCCAAGACACGATCCGCTTGTATCTTTTCCCTTATTCGCTCACTCATCATGCACAAACATGGTTTGAAGGTTTAGAGACCGGCTCTATCCCTTCATGGACGGTAATGGCGACAAAGTTTTTAACCAAATACTTTCCGCCTTCTAAACAAACCAAACTTCGAAATGACATCATGAATTTCCGACAAGCTTTTGATGAGTCATTATACACCACATGGGAACGATTCAAAGGAGCCTTGAAGAAGTTCCCCAATCACCGTCTCGATAAATCCGGACAATTGTGTACCTTCTACAATGGTTAAGATCCCAACCACCGAACCACCCTCGATGCTGCTGCACAAGGAAGCTTCATGGCAAAGACCGACGAAGAAGGATGGAACCTAATAGAGAATATGACTATGCATCACCATGATTGGAACTCTGGAGATCACTCAACATCTTCAGCACCTATCGCTGCATCAAATCCAGTTCCAGTTGAAGCACTTAAAGTATTAACAGAGAAAATGGACTCACTTGTCAAACAGGTTGGAGAAATCAAGAAACAACAACACCAAGTACACCAAGTGCAAGTCTGTCAACATTGCACCAATCCACAACCATCTAGTGAATACCAAGTGGAATACGAAGAAGCAGACGGCACAGTCTACTATGCTCAGTTTCCCGCTCGACCACAGAACTATCCACCCGGTTTCAACCAAAACAATAACCAACCTAGAGGACCTCCATTCCCACAGAGAACTAACCAACCATACCAACCCCGATACCCACCTAGATACCCACCTTACCCACAACAATCACAACCTTCTTATAACCAACCCCTTGCACTTCCTGCACCCACTTCCGATACAAACCAAACCGCTGAACAACCTGCAAAGACAAATGGCCCAGCTTCAAGTTCAGATGACGCCTTCACCCAATTCATGCAAGGTCAACACCCACTCAACCAAAAGACGCCCGCTAGACAAGATCAAGCCGACCTCTTTATGAGAAACCAATTGGCCGTGCTAAAGAATTTGGAAGCCCAAATTGGACAATTGGCACAACGTCTTGATAACAGACCCAGAGGAAGTTTGCCTAGCAACACGGTTCACAACCCACATGTTGAGGAAGCAAAGCAACTCACTACCGCAAATGAGGCAGCCACTCCACCCCCTGCTGCTGTACCAGTAAAAGAAGAACCAGAAATCAAGGTACCAGCTGTGGAAACCACTCCGACCATGAACAAAGAGGTCAGGATCCCTTATCCCGCTAGACTTAAAGCCCAACCTAAGAAATTATCATCCTTTAAGCTATATGGAAAATTCATTAATACCATGTCTAGAGTTCCCGGTCAAAATAAATATATGAGGAAATTGCTATCCACTAAGGATAAACTGCCCGAAGTAAACAACATTCCCCTTAGTTCTGAAACATCAGCCCTACTTAAGAATAGCCTTCCTGAAAAACTAGGAGATACCGGTAGATTCACACTCCCTTGTTCTATTTACCAATCCGGAGATATCAGCGCCTTAGCCGACCTAGGAGCCAACATTAACCTTATGCCCTACTCCCTGTTTAAAAGGCTAGAACTTGAAAATTTGAAACCCACTAAGATGACTGTCCAGCTAGCTGACCAATCTGTTAGATACCCAAAGGGAATAGCTGAGAATGTCTTAGTTCAAGTTAACAAATTCTTCTTTCCGACGGATTTCATGGTAATGGATATCCACGAGGACATAAACATCCCGATTATCCTTGGAAGTCCATTTATGAACACAGCCAGAGCATTGATTATGTGTATAACCATACGATTGTTCTACGAGCACATGGTGAAAGCATCACTTACAAGATCGACCAACCGGACTATACACCAGAGCAAGAAGAATGCCATGCTATATCAA
Organism: Pseudognaphalium luteoalbum; assembly: GCA_963422505.1. Classification (NCBI taxonomy): domain Eukaryota; kingdom Viridiplantae; phylum Streptophyta; class Magnoliopsida; order Asterales; family Asteraceae; genus Pseudognaphalium; species Pseudognaphalium luteoalbum. The sequence continues at coordinate 45,353,628 of OY730193.1, read as the reverse complement.
CAAGCAGAATATGTTCCGATGACGAATCAGACCCCGAAGAAGAACGATGCTTCACTCGCCCAACAACCTTGATCTACGATACTGAGACAGACCAAGACGAGGACGAAGAGAATCAGGACGCTGAGGAAGAAGAAGAATCCAAGGAGGACGAATCAGAACCTGAGGAAGAAGAGGAAGAACCCGCTGAGGAAGATGAAAGAACGGAAGAAATGGAAGAAGAGCCTGAGGAAGAGGAAGAAATGGAGGAAGATGAAGATCAAACTGATTCACCACAGATGGCTGAAGTCAAGAAAATACAATCCTGCAAAGATTACACTTCATCGAAAGAATCCTTTGATTACGGAGCCATCCACCAAGAGCTTAGATCCACTCATCTCAAAAGAATGGGAAACATTCTCGACTCTTATCTCGATCCATCAAAGCCCTTCACCAGAACCTGACTCCGAGACATAGACACTTTTGAAGAAGAACTCCGAACATCACAACACCCTGACTTGTATGCTAAACTCCTACAGAGAATTTCTGCATATAAGGCAAGACAACCAGGAAGCTTTGTTGAAGAAAACCTTCAAAACACCATCACGGAAGTCAGAACCGTCAAAGTCGACAACACCCAAACTTTCAACAACGCACCCTCAGATGAAGAATTCCACCAATTCCCAGATTCACGAGATGAAGATTCCGACTACCAGAGTGTCGAATTTGACGGTGATTTTGTTGACGTCACTATCGATGAACGCTCTATTCCAAAAACTCCTCTTGCTCCACCAAATTCACCTGTCATCACAGCTGAGAGATTAGAGATTCCCCTCATCGACACTCACGAAGAGATGATTGACCTGATTGATGAAAGCGACGATGTTCGCATCATTGTGGAGGCTATCAAAGAGTCAACCAATGAAAACAACACCGTTCAGAGACACCTGATAAGGCAGATTGAACAAGAATACGATTCATATCTCGCCAACTATGGAGAACCAGTACCCCAGACTTTGCTCAAACATATCCAAGAATTCTCCGATTCCCTTCAAGAACAAGTCACCAGAGAAGCTCAATAGCCAAAAAGACCAGACTACCCAATGGGAGAAATCGAGTTCTGCAACAACCAAAGGCAAATATACCAAAAAGTATATTGTGCCTTGGCCGGATCAGCCTTTCCCTACTCATCAAGTCAAAAGGCTACGCTAGCATCAATGAGGACCCATCTTGAAAGAGCTACTGGAAATCCACAGAATTATGCTGACATAAGAATGGTGGGAGATCTTAGAACCCTTCTAGATCTCATCAAAACTGGAGAACATCTTACAACTCCAGAAAATTTCAGGATCGTCATTCACTCCACCATTGGTCACACGTCGAACTAATAATTGACGAGCTAAATCAGGCAGCATTTGAAGAAAACACTCGTGACATTTCAACACGACATTGGAACATGTCACCAGTCAACTTAGCATCCTATGTAATAGATCGACTGCGTGGAATGTACGAGGAAGAAGACATAGAAATTGACGCTTACCGCAACGGATATTGCGAAATATTCAGCAAGTTAATCTACGTCTTCACGGACTCAGATTAACCCTTCGAACGTGAGCAACATCAACTCATCTGACAAGTATGCCAAGCAACCCGATAGGCAGAAACCACCCCCCAGCGTGAAATTGTTCGAACTCACACCTGCACTCGAATCGATCCTAACGGACCAGTCACAAGGGCAGTTCGATACATCAGCTATGGGATGGAAATCCTCGACAGACTGGCCACCGATCACTTCAAGAGATTCAGGATGGAATCCACCACTCCGCCAACTCTCATTGCCGACATGATAGAGCAATTCCTGCGATACTTTCCTCCACGCTACAGCTTACCTAGGGACCACAGTGACTACTCCAGCACCACGAACACATCCAGCATCATCTAAAGAAGAAAGTACTAAGTCGAGCTCTCGAATTTAAAAGAGCGCTTCTCGGGAGGCAACCCGTGTTTTTACATTTCTGCAATTTTACTTTCCAAGAAGTGATGAAATCTCTGACTATCTTTCACACTCGGATCATACAAAGCATGCTCCAGCCTACAAGGAAGCATGAAGACCATAAGAAAAGTATATCCGATGTGTTCACACCTACGAGACCAATCACAAGAAGACTTGATCAAGACTGCACCAAGAAGACGAAATTCGGTACATGCACCAAAGGAACGCTGCAACCAGCGGGGAGTACTTCTATACCGTCTTTTACATTCGTTTTAAATATACCATATCCAATATGCTTATCACTAAGTGTGGGATTCAAACCTAACACACACTAAAAGAATGCGCCTTAGATGTTTAAAACCCTAAGTGTGGGATTTTACCCCGTTCAGAGCTTAGTATAACATCGAGGACGATGTTTCTTTAAGTGTGGGATAGCAGTAGTTGCACTACTGTAAAATGGATAATGGTATATGCTTGATTCTAAAATCGTTGCTCTTTATAAGACCATCTTTCTCCAAAAAGTAAACAAAATTTTCAAAAATGTGTTGAAAATGAAAAATTTTAGACGAAGAATGATTTACTTTGGGAAAAAGGATAATTAAAATACAAATTCTTTTGAAAAAAATAGTTTTGTAATCCCATAAAGAGCATCGCATGACTAGGCACACAACAACCCAACTTTCAATTCGTGAGGTATCTTGAGCCATAAGAAAAGCATTCACTTTTAATGCTTCACTTTTTCGATTCTTGAGTGTGCCGATGTATGCGTTTAGAATCAGAACTTGCTCCTGTTATGCATCTCGAATCCAGATTGGTCAGTGAAAAGGAGATCGAATCACATCATTCTAAAAAAAGCTGTACACCCATATTCCCAAAGAAAAATAGATACGTTACCCCTCACCTACTCAAAAGCATCCTTCAAGCTTCATAAAAAGTTTGAAAGATGATCGAAGAGAAATCGCAATGGGTTGACGTCAATCCCCTAAAAATCCCAACTTCGACAAAAAGGAAATCAAAAACTCAAACCTCCTCTCATACCACCAACCTTTCACTCCAAAAATCTTACATCCCCTCTCCTTGAATGATTGTGGCTAGATCGACTTCACACTCACCAAAAAGGTAACAATTTGATTCTCGATCAAGCCTATGACGATAAACGATACATGACTGGCGTTCTGAGTGATTGATAATATTAGAATAGGAAACCCTAAACACTTTGAGTGATTTGAGTGACCACCTTAAGAGGATCGCCTAGTCATGTATCCAAGATCAAAGACCACAAGCATGCTCCTAAAGATTACAATCCTTCCTTTTCCAAGAACAAGTATTTTACTTTCTCAAAAACCCCTTAGTAAAAAGTTCCACCTTAAAATTATCTTATTTTTAACATGTAGAAAATCGAGTTTGCTTGAGGACAAGCAAAGTTCTAAATGTGGGATACTTGATATCGCGTAAAAAGTCACATTTTTACTACCGATATCTCTCTCATTCTGGAACGATTCTTGGCACTTTAACTAAAAACATCACAAATCAATAGTACTATGCCAAGATGGTCAAAACAAGGTCGCACGATAAAAATCAAGCGAAACGGATGAAAAATGAAGATTCCACGCACGTTTGAAGATTCAAGACATCAAAACGAGGTTTCAAGACCAAAGAGACCATCACCAACATCTATTTGACCCAAGATATTCGTTTTCAAATTACGAATCCAACAGAAGAAGAATCAACTAAAGTTCAGAGACGCACTCCAGAAGATCCAAACGATTCGTACGACACATCCAAAGTTCAGAGACATATTTTTGGGATTTCTTTTCACCAAAAGCTTTGTTTTTGAATTAGGAATCCAACGCAAAAAGAATCAACGCAAATGGACGCATAACGAAGAAAACACGCACGAATCGAGAAACGAAGCAACGGGTAGCGAACCGGTGCGGGGTGGTGCCAGCCGCCGCCGGCAGCCACACAGCCGCTGCCGGCCACCACCCTCCCGCACGAATTGCGCTTTTTTGTCCTTTTTCGTACCCGGTGCTAGACCTTTACATGCTTTTCGTACCTGGTGCCACTACCTTTTTCACCTTTTCGTACTTGGTGCCACTACCTTTTCCACCTTTTGCTAATGTGTGCTTCCATTTCCTAAAATGCACCAAAACTCCTCTATAAATAGGAGGCATGAGGCTCATTTGAAAAACACACCAAGGGCACTAGGATACTTACATACCTAGGCACTTTCATACTTTCTTCTAGCTTTTCTTTCTTTCATTAGTATTAGGCTAGTTAAAATAGAAGCAAGGAACGTGTTTGTAATCCTTGGTAAGGAACGCATTTGTAATCGTTGGTGTACGCTTGGAGCAACTCTTATTAATTCAAGTCTACTCCTTCTCGCATATTAATCTCGGTTATTTCTATCCTTATCTATTTTGATTAAATATGTATATTTAATTATGCTAGAGATAGTTTATGCCATGAATAGCGAGTAGATTACCATTGTATTTGTTGTGATGTATTTAGCATATATAATTGTGGAATGACTTTAAATACATCGTGAAATAATATGACGGCCCCTATTCGACTGTTACTCGGTATAGTGCTGGAAATGCTTTTAAGCAAAGTACATACACATGGAAGCCGGTAACGACCGAAGGTAGTTGTATTATGGATCGACATTATAAAACGAAAACTTTATGAACAGACTTATCTTATGATTTTAAACCTAAAAATTACATTCGCCCTTCGATTAACAACCGTGATTGTAACCTTGTAAAGAGGAGTTGCGAACCTTACTACTTGGTCAATAGTTATCTGTGTAAAACTATGGTTTCGATTGTAACATTATGCGAGCATCATAAAATGCAATGTGATTACGTGGAACTGCGATGAGTATTGTACACTTAAAATCACAATGTACTTATAATGTAAACATCATGAAGCAATTGAATCCACAATGGAAACATCGGTAAACAATTAAATACATTGTGGACTACCATAGCATTTTCTGACATGGTCTGGGTTTAACTTTATGCAAAAAGCCGTCAGCATTTTATTTATGTTTTCAATTAGATTAGTTTAGATTAGATTAGTTAGGCTATAGGCTAAATAACCATTTACAAAAACCTAGGGATTTGTTAATTGTATTGAGAAAGGCAAGTTTAAAATCCAATTTAAATCGATACTCTTCCTTAACCTATGAAATATAAAGTAAGGTACGCAAGAAACCTCAACACTTTCCTTTGCTTACCACGCTTAAAATTCATTAATAGGAATTGATCAACTAAGTCCGGACATATTTGCTAAGTTAATTGTTTTCTAAATTTATAGTCTTTATGGTATTAAGAACGGTTAGACTTGTTGTAGACTTGCTACTCTATTCCTTCGCCCATGAGTAAATGTGCTCAATAACAAGGGCCACTGACTCCCTTACAGGAGAGTGTGGAGTGTTGAGCATTGTCTGTCTGATCAGAATCATGACATTGTGGTTCCTCGTGACATATTAGTTGATAACCGACTAATAGGGAATCTATCGGTTATACCATAAACTACCAAGTCTAGTGAACATACCAAATTTAGTAAATGTTTTCCCTACAAGTCATCATCCCACATTATAAGCTAACGAACTCACAAAAAATACTCCTTTCATTATCTGATTTACAATTATCTTTTATTCACTTTAATTAGTTTACTTAATTAACTGAACCAAAAACCCCCAACGCACTCTTTTAACCTTTACTAAAAAAGAAAGATTGATTGGATCCCCTTTGTTTCAATTCAGTTTCTCTTTAAGAACGACTCTAGGCCATGCTTACCATCTACTAGCCATTTGGTTCAGTATTAGTAAGTCACACTTAGACCCCAGCAAATACAAATTTAAAACACCCACGATCGCGGTCCGGGCACCGTCTTCATACGGACGCTTTGTAGCGCATCACATCTCTTCGTGAGTGTCGATGAGGGGAATCTCTAATCTCTCAGCTATGATGACGGGTGAATTTGGTGGAACAAGAGGAGTTTTTGGAATAGAACGTTCATCGATAGTGACATCAACAAAATCGCCGTCAAATTCGACACTCTGGTAGTAGGAATCTTCGTCTCGTGAATCTGAGAATTGGTGGAATTCTTCATCTGAGGGTGCGTTGTTGAAAGGTTGGGTGCTGTCGACTTTGACGGTTCTGACTTCCGTGATGGTGTTTTGAAGGTTTTCTTCAGCAAAGCTTCCTGGTTGTCGTGCCTTATATGCAGAAATTCTCTGTAGGAGTTTAGCGTACATGTCAGGGTGCTGTGATGTTCGGAGTTCTTCTTCGAAAGTATCTATGTCTCGGAGTCGGGTTCTGGTGAAGGGCTTCGATGGATCGAGATAAGAGTCGAGAATGTTTCCCATCCTTTTGAGATTAGTGGATCTACGCTTCTGGTGGATAGCTCCGTAATCAAAGGATTCTTCCGATGAAGTGTAGTCTTTGCAGTCTTGTATTCTCTTGACTTCAGCCATCTGTGGTGAATCAGTTTGATATTCATCTTCCTCCATTTCTTCCTCTTCCTCAGGTTCTTCTTCCATTTCTTTTGTTCTTTCATCTTCTTCAGCGGGTTCTTCCTCTTCTTCCTCAGGTTCTGATTCGTCCTCCTCGGATTCTTCTTCTTCCTCAGTGTCCTGATACTCCTCGTCCTCATCTCGGTCTGTTTCAGTATCGTAGATCAAGGTTGTTGGTCGAGTGAAGCATCGTTCTTCTTCAGGGTCTGATTCGTCATCGGAACATATTCTGCCTGTTGATATAGCGTGGCATTCTTCTTGCTCTGGTGTATAGTCCGGTTGGTCGATCTTGTAAGTGACGCTTTCACCATGTGCTCGTAGAACAATCGTATGGTTATACACATCAATCACTGCTCTGGCTGTGTTCATAAATGGTCTTCCAAGGATAATCGGGATGTTTATGTCCTCATGGATATCCATTACCACGAAATCCGTCGGAAAGAAGAATTTGTTAACTTGAACTAAGACGTTCTCAGCTATTCCTTTTGGGTATCTAACAGATTGGTTAGCTAGCTGGACAGTCATCTTAGTGGGTTTCAAATTTTCAAGTTCTAGCCTCTTAAACAGGGAGTAGGGCATAAGGTTAATGCTAGCTCCTAGTTCGGCTAAGGCGCTGATATCTCCGGATTGGTAAATAGAACAAGGGAGTGTGAATCTACTGGTATCTCCTAGTTTTTCAGGAAGGCTATTCTTAAGTAGGGCTGATGTTTCAGAACTAAGGGGAATGTTGTTTACTTCGGGCAGTTTATCCTTAGTGGATAGCAATTTCCTCATATATTTATTTTGACCGGGAACTCTAGACATAGTATCAAGGAATTTTCCATCTAGCTTAAAGGATGATAATTTCTTAGGTTGGGCTTTAAGTCTAGCGGGATAAGGGATCCTGACCTCTTTGTTCATGGTCGGAGTGGTTTCCACAGCGGATGTTTTGATTTTTAGTTCTTCCTTCAATGGTATAACAGCAGGAGGTGGAGTGGCTGCCTCATTTGTGGTAGTGAGTTGCTTTGCTTCCTCGACATGTGGGTTGTGAACAGTGTTGCTAGGCAAACTTCCTCTGGGTCTGTTTTCAAGGCGTTGTGCCAATTGTCCAATTTGGGCTTCCAAATTCTTTAGCACGGCCAATTGGTTTCTCATAAAGAGGTCTGCTTGATCTTTTCTAGCGGATGTCTTTTGGTTGAGTAGGTGTTGACCTTGCATGAATTGGGTGAACGCGTCATCTGAACTTGAAGCTGGGCCATTTGTCTTTGCAGGTTGTTCAGCGGTTTGGTTTGTATCGGAAGTGGGTGCAGGAAGTGCAAGGGGTTGGTTATAAGAAGGTTGTGATTGTTGTGGGTAAGGTGGGTATCTAGGTGGGTATCGGGGTTGGTATGGTTGGTTAGTTCTCTGTGGGAATGGAGGTCCTCTAGGTTGGTTATTGTTTTGGTTGAAACCGGGTGGATAGTTCTGTGGTCGAGCGGGAAACTGAGCATAGTAGACTGTGCCATCTGCTTCTTCGTATTCCACTTGGTATTCACCAGATGGTTGTGGATTGGTGCAATGTTGACAGACTTGTACTTGGTGTACTTGGTGCTGTTGTTTCTTAAGTTCTCCAAACTGTTTGACAAGTGAGTCCATTTTCTCTGTTAATACTTTAAGTGCTTCAACTGGAACTGGATTTGATGCAGCGATAGGTGCTGAAGATGTTGAGTGATCTCCAGAGTTCCAATCATGGTGATGCATAGTCATATTCTCTATTAGGTTCCATCCTTCTTCGTCGGTCTTTTCCATGAAGCTTCCTTGTGTAGCAGCATCGAGGGTGGTTCGGTGGTTGGGGTCTAAACCATTGTAGAAGGTACACAATTGTGTGGATTTGTCGAGAAGTTGATTGGGGCACTTCTTAAAGGCTCCTTTGAATCGTTCCCATGCGGTGTATAATGACTCATCAAAAGCTTGTCGGAAATTCATGATGTCATTTCAAAGTTTGGTTTGTTTAGAAGGCGGAAAGTATTTGGTTAGAAACTTTGTTGCCATTACCGTCCATGAAGGGATAGAGCCGGTCTCTAAACCTTCAAACCATGTTTGCGCATGATGAGTGAGCGAATAAGGGAAAAGATACAAGCGGATCATGTCTTGGCTAATTCCATTTTGTTTGTAGGAATTTGAAAGAGATATGAACTTGTCGAGGTGGGAGTTGGGATCATCACTTGGCAATCCATGAAATTGATAGTGGTTTTGGATTAGTTGGATGATGTGGTGTTTAAGCTCGAAAGATTGACCAGGGGTTTATCCTAAGGGTTTACTAGAATTGGGATTGGTTGGGCCTCTGTATCAGACAGTTAGTCTCCCCGGCAGCGGCGCCAAAAACTTGATGCGCTCCGAAGCATCCATATGAAGAAGGTGCTCGGACCGCAATCGGTTTGTTTTAAATTTGTATTTGCTGGGGTCTAAGTGTGACTTACTGATACTGAACCAAAAGGCTAGTAGATGGTAAGTATGACCTAGAGTCATTCTTAAAGAGAAACTGAATTGAAACAGAGGTGATCCAATCAATCTTTCTTTTCTAGTAAATGTTTTAAAAGAGTGCGTTAGGGGTTTTTGGTTCAGCTAACTAAATAAACTAATTAAAGCGAATAAAAGATAATTGTAAATCAGATAATAAAAGGAGTATTTGTTGTGAGTTCGTTAGCTTATAATGTGGGACGATGACTTGTAGGGATAACGTTTACTAAATTTGGAATAGTCACTAGACTTAGTAGCTTATGGTATAACCGATAGATTCCCTATTAGTCGGTTATCAACTAATATGTCACGAGGAATCACGGTGTCATGATTCTGATCAGATAGACAATGTTCAACTCTCCACACTCTCCTGTGAGGGAGTCAGTGGCCCTTGTTATTGAGCACATTTACTCGTGGGCGAAGGAATAGAGTAGCAAGTCTTACAACAAGTCTAACCGTTCTTAATACCATAAAGACTATAAGTTTAGCAAACAACTAACTTAGCAAATATGTTCGGACTTAGTTGATCAATTCCTATTAATGAATTTTAAGCATGGTAAGCAAAGGAAAGTGTTGAGGTTTCTTGCGTACCTTACTTTATATTTCATAGGTTAAGGAAGAGTATCGATTTAAATTGGATTTTAAACTTGCCTTTCTCAATACAATTAACAAATCCCTAGGTTTTCGTAGATGGTTATTTAGCCTATAGCCTACCTAATCTAATCTAAACTAACTAATCTAATTAAAGCAATAATTAAAATGCTGACGGCTTTTTGCATAAAGTTAAACCCAGACCATGTCAGAAAGTGCTATGGTAGTCCACAATGTATTTAATCGTTTACCGATGTTTCCATTGTGGATACAATTGCTTCACGATGTTTACATGATAAGTACATTGTGATTTCAAGTGTACAGTACTCATGGCAATTCCACATAATCACATTGCATTTTATGATGCTCGCATAATGTTACAATTGAAACCATAGTTTTACACAGATAACTATTGACCAAGTAGTAAGGTTCGCGACTCCTCTTTACAAGGTTACAATCACATTCGTCAATCGAAAGGCGAATGTAAGTTTTAGGTTTAAAATAATAAGATAAGCCCATTCATAAAGTTTCCGTTTTATGATGTCGATCCATAATACAACTACCTTCGGTCGTTACCGGCTTCCATACGTATGTACTTTGCTTAAAAGCATTTCCAGCACTATACCGAGTAAATAGTCGAATAGGGGCCATCATATTATGTCACGACATATTTAAAGTCATCCCACAATTATATATGCTAACTACATCACAATAAATACAATAGTAATCTACTCGCTAATCATGGCATAAACTATCTCTAGCATAATTAAAGTATACATATTTAATCAAGATAGATAAGGATAGAAATAACCGAGATTAATATGCGAGAAGGAGTAGACTTGAATTAATAAGAGTTGCTTTAAGCGTACACCAACGATTACAAATGCATTCCTCACCAAGGATTACAAACACGTTCCTTGCTTCTATTTTAACTAGCCTAATACTAATGAAAGAAAGAAAAGTTAGAAGAAAGTATGAAAGTGCCTAGGTATGTAAGTATCCTAGTGTCCTTGGTGTGTTTTTCAAATGAGCCTCATGCCTCCTATTTATAGAGGAGTTTTGGTGCATTTTAGCAAATGGAAGCACACAGTACGAAAAGGTGAAAAAGGTAGTGGCACCAGGTACGAAAAGCATGTAAAGGTCTAGCAAAGTGCAATCCGTGCGGGAGGTTGGTGGCCGGCGGCAGCCTAGTGGCAGCCGGCGGCGGCTGGCACCACCCCGCACCGGTTCGCTGCCCGTTGCTTCGTTTCTCGATTCGTGCGTGTTTTCTTCGTTATGCGTCTGTTTGCGTTGATTCTTTTTGCGTTGGATTCGTAATTCAAAAACAAAGCTTTTGGTGAAAAGAAATCCCAAAAATATGTCTCTGAACTTTAGATGTGTCGTACGAATCGTTTAGATCTTCCGGAGTGCGTAGAATCTTCATTCTTCGTCCGTTTTAGTTGATTCTTCTTCTGTTGGATTCGTAATTTGAAAACGAACATATTGGGTCAAATAGATGTTGGTGATGGGCTCTTTTGTCTTGAAATCTCGTTTTGATATCTTGAATCTTCAAACGTGCGTGGAATCTTCATTTTTCATCCGTTTCGCTTGATTTTCATCGTGCAACCTTGTTTTGACCATCTTGGCATAATACTATTAATTTGTAATGTTTTTGAGTTAAAGTGCCAAGAATCGTTCCAGAATGAGAGAGATATCGGTAGTAAAAATGTGACTTTTTACGCGATATCACCGTCGTCTAGCAATTAATGCATCAGCAACCAATTGATCAACTTCAACTTGAGTGTACGTTTGTCGTCACGGCTGCATGATTCTTGAATATACAAAGAAAAGAATAAGTGAGTTGTTTGTACAAAATCATGATATATCACATGTGTATTTATAAGAGATAATATACAACAACACAAATGATAATCATAATCCGACAGATAATAGAGTTGAATATAAGCTGGGAGTTTGTGAGAGAGCGGGGTAAGGTTTGCTTATGGAAACCTATAAGTTCTTCTAACAATAGGTTTCACTTATGATTCTGAAGAATAAAAATGATGGAAGGAATACGAAATGGTATATTCCTCGTGAGCACATGTCGGCATGGCAGAATGTGTTGTAAGTTGCTATGCGTGCAGAAATAGATAGGTGGCGGTAGATGAAAAAAAATTCTTGTTCTTTATTTCGGGTGATGCTGAAGTAGATATACTTGTCGTCTTCAGTGGTGTGAGTGTTAACGAGTGTATTATCGTGTGAGGCCTATTCGTATATTTTCAATATATAATAGCCTAAAGAGGATTACGTAGGTGAGGCCTATGTATGTATATACATCTATATCACACAATAGCCTAGAGTGTGTCTAGCACCAAGCAAGTATATGTTTCTGGTTTCTCTCGTGGTCAGAGTCAACTATTGTATTCATGTTCAACATAACCCATTTCAAATTTCACAGCATCTTCATTTAATTGTACATAGTTGATCAGGCTATGTTAAATTAAACTTGTATGATGTAATCCCTGAACCAGTTGTACCTAATAAGGAATATTGCCTAACGATCATAGTCTAGGCCCACTAAATGCAACTTAGTTCACTATAACCTTAGGCTCTGATACAATCTGTAACACCCCCAAATTTACTGTTGAGCGGAAGCATACTTTGGGGTGCTACTAATCAATAAATAAAGCATATAAGATAAAGTGAACGACTCTATATGCGTCGTTTACAGAACATTGATATTCTAAAAGTCTTACACTGTAATAATAGTTTACAAAAGCTTGAGATGAAATGAAAGAGATTCTATGGCATAACTAATTATACACGATATAGTAATGCATGATAATCTCCTGATGTTTGCATGAGACTCAAGCTAATGGGCATCCTGAATGAGCAGACCTACTGCTGCTGCGAACCTGAGAATACACGCTAAAATGGTCAACTAAAAGCTGGTGAGCTCACAGGTTTGATGATAAAGTATAATGTATGAACCGCAAGATTTAAGTATGATGATTTGCTATTAAGCAAATAAGTAACTGATAAATGATGTATATAACTACCATGAGCACATAGTCTGAGCTTAACTGAGGTGTCAGGATCACAATTAAGTGCCTGAGCGAGGGTGCCTCTATGCGTGTGCCTAATAAACACACGTATGAACAAATGATAATACGTCCATTTGACCAGTCAGTGCATGCTGACCCGGACGGGGATTGCCAGTCCCATATGGTACCATACACTAATATTCACGCTACAAAGTATTACCAAACTATGCTATTGAAGACTTATGATGATTAGATGAATAACTCATGCATAATATAGCGATGTTTGATACTTGCGTTCACATGTAAAACAAAACAGACATGTATTCTCACCCTAGGTTTAAAACAGTTAAACAGGGGCTATGAGACTTACCTCATCCTAATGAGATGCTATCAAGCACAAATGATGGTTTACAAGAGAAATGATGTCGTCTCCAACGACTGAAACCTGTTGGGCATCCTAAAAGCGCAAGGTTTTAATGATTAGATGTGGAAACCTGTTGGGCGTGTTAAACGCACAAGGTTTTAATGATTAGATGTCTCAACAGACCATCTATGCTAGTTGTTCCCTTAACTAGTTATGTCCAAATCATTAGGTTAATGTTTATGTTTGAAGTTGAGAAAATGTATACGGCTCATTGGTGATAGTTTGAAATCAAGAGTTCGATACTATGAGTATGTTTGTTTCATATAGATGAAGTTTATAAATCATGTATCGTATCGTATATATAAGTATATTTGTGTTCATAAAAGTAAAATATTTAGTGTAACAATTAGTTTCAAACACTTAATAAAAATCTCTATTTTACACGATAGCCGATTGGCGGGAGCATAACTGATTGGCTAGAGCATAGCCGATAGGGTAGATCATAGCCAATAGACTGGATCATCCCCGATCGGCTGAATCATAGCCAATAGGCTGGATCATAGCCGATAGGCTGGATCATAGCCGATCGGCTGAAGTATAGCCGATTGGCTAGATCATAGCTGATCGGCTGAAGTATAGCCTATTGGCTGAAACATACCCGATCGGCTAGATTAAGTCAACCGATCGGCTGAGGGCTTGACCAGGGCCTGTTCGTGAAATAATTTGCAAAAAAATGTTCTAATCCTAGTTTTCGGACATAATCAATTCATAGAACACTCAAGCATGATTGTAAATGTATTTTAAACAAATAAACTTTAAGAAAAAGTGGTTGATTCCTTACGAGAAAAAATGGAGGTCGGATGGTGATGATGATGTTGATGGAGATGAAGATGGTGGTGATGATGATGCTTGTTGTTGTTGCTTCTTGTTGATGTTGTTGATGATGTTGAAGAGAGCCGAGAGAGGGAGAGACCGAGAGTGATAGATGATAGATGATGAAGAAATGAGAAAGAGTGAGGCTGCATTTGGTGTAGTCGGCCAGCTCCAATTATTGGAGTTGGTTGGCTCCCACTCGTGTATTTTTGTACCCGATCGAAAAGTAGTATAATGTTATCAAATAAAAATTATCTAAATATAATTTCGAACATGTTTTCTATCGAAGTATTTTATAAAAATACTCTTTTTGAGTTATAAAAATATCACTTTTTTTTTTAAGTTTGGTTAACGGTATAGATTCGAATGGTTTCGTCGCCTTTGAGTAAATTTGAATAAAACGAATATGTTTTATTTTCATTTGAGTAAATAATAATTATTATTTTCAATAATATTATATTATTTATAAGTTGTGTCACGAATATTTTGAGTTGTACGATACGAAATACTTTGTATATTATCAAAATAATATATGACAAATAATGAGATGTATAATATTTCTATATTACTTAATACTTGTGTTCACCAACGCCCGTATAAATGAATCGGAATTTGGCCGATTTGAAGATGCATGATTAAATTTAATCGCGTACTGATATATATATTAATCAATATACATATTGATACACATAATTAGCCTAATACATAGCACTAATTACATGTATTACAAAATGATTAGGAACTAATAACTAGTCCTAATTTGGCGGGTGTCACACCTTGTGTCTTCGTGATTCTCGACATCGTAGAAGATTCCAAGGTGCCTATTATTTAATGTAGACCCCTCCTAGCCACCTATAGAGCTTTGATTGATGTGCTTGAAAGAAGGATTACATTGAGAGTTGGGGACGAGGAGGTTGTTTTTGACATTAATGAATCTATGAAATACCCAGCATCAGTAGATGATACCTGCTACTTTGTAAGTACGAAAGAATTGTCCGACAATGACGAGTTCTTGCAAAGTTTGAGGGATGATGAAGATCTTGACCCTATGATACTTGAAGGATGGACGGGAAGCTTATAGGCAATCCATGAAATCGAGGAGTTCGACAAATTGCTTGAAGGCATAACCACTACATGCGAGGAGGAAACGGAGAATGAAGGAGTCAAGCTAAAGGAGGGCGAAGAATTGATTTCTACGAATGGAATCACGATTAAAATAGAGGCACGGATTACTATGCATTGTATTCCTTGTTTAAGAGAGGAGGTGGCAGCAGCTAAATCCTCATTTGGAGAGCCACCAAAGCTCGAGTTGAAGTAGTTTCCCGCTCATCTGGAATATGCATACTTGCAAGGGGAATCCGACCTCCTTGTGATTATCTCTACTCATCTCACTTCTCACTAAAAGGAAATCCTTTCGAGGGTCCTTAAGGAGCACAAACAAGCTATCGCGTGGACAATAAGTGACATTAAGGGAATAAGCCCCTCATACGGCACACATAAGATTCTCATGGAATATGATTTCAAGCCAGTGGTGCAGCCTTTGAGACGTTTAAACCCAAAGGTTACGAATGTGGTGAGAAAGGAAATTATCAAGTTACTAGACTCCGGGTTGATATACCCAATTTCCGATAGCCCATGGGTGAGTCCAACTCATGTCGTACCCAAGAAGGGAGGTACGATAGTGATAGCAAGTGAAAAGAATGATTTGATCCCCAGGAGAATAGTCACCGGATGGAGAGTCTGCATGGATTACCGGAAGTTGAATGATGCTATACGCAAGGATCACTTTCCGTTGCCATTCATTAATCAAATGCTCGAGCGCCTCGCATTAAAAGAATATTACTGGGTTTTAGACGGTTTTTTCGGATACTTTCAAATTCCAATCGATGCGAATGATCAAGAAAAGGCCACTTTCACCAGTCGATTTGGAACATTTTCTTATCGAAGAATGCCATTTGGGTTGTGCAACGCACCCGCCACATTTTAAAGGTGCATGATGACAATTTTTCCTGACATGGTGGAAGAGAATATGGAGATATTTATCGATGATTTTTCCATTTTCGGAAAGTCTTTTGATGAATGTTTGGGGAATTTGGAAAAGATGTTGAAAAGGTGTGAAAGTTCGAATCTTGTGCTTAAATGGGAGAAATGCCATTTTATGGTTCGTGAAAGGATTGTAGTAGGACACAAGATCTCAAGAGTAGGATTCGAGGTGGATAAAGATAAAATTGAAGCAATAACAAAGCTACCACCCCCGATGAATGTCAAGGGCATTCGAAGTTTCTTAGGACATGCAAGGTTCTATCGCCGTTTTATCAAGGATTTTTCTAAGGTAGCCCGGCTGATGAACAAGTTGCTAGAGAAGGATGCCAAGTTCGAATTCTCCAAAGAATGTCTTGATGCATTCAATCTTTTGAGGGAGAAACTAGTATCGACACCCATAATGATCGGTCGAAAGTGGGACATTCCTTTTGAATTAATGTGCGACGCTAGTGATTATGTTGTTGGAGCAGTGTTAGGTCAACAGGTTGACAAGAAATTTCAACCTATCTACTATGCTAGAAAAGCCTTGACAAACGCATAAGAGAATTACACTACGACCGAAAAGGAATTGCTAGAAATTGTTTTCCCCTTTGATAAGTTTCGATCATACTTGATCCTATCAAAGACTGTAGTGTTTACCAATCATTAGGCGTTGAGGTACTTGTTTAGCAAGCAAGATGCAAAACCAAGGTTGCTAAGATGGATTCGGTTGCTGCAAGAATTCGATATTGAGATTCATGACAAGAAAGGAGCCGAGAATCTGGTTGCGGATCACCTTTCTAGATTGGAGAATCCGGAGTTAGAAAAGTTGGATGAATCGTGAATTCGGGACAAATTTTTGGATGAGAGCTTGATGAAAGTGGTTATGAGTGAACTTCCATGGTTTTCCAGTTATACTAACTTCTTAGTTACAAACACTCTTCTTGCCGAGATGGATTATAAAGAAAGAAAAAGGTTTTTCTCGGCTTTGAGGCACTACTTTTGGGAAGATCCATTTTTTTTAAGTAGTGCACTGATGGAATGGTAAGGAGGTGCGTTCATGGAGAAGAATGTATAATGATGCTAAGTCATTGTCACGACGGGCCTACTGGAGGGCATCATGGGCCAACTTATATAGCACGAAAGGTGTTTGAAGCGGGATTTTATTAGCCAACCATTTACAAGAATGCATTCGAGTTTGTTAAGGAATGTGATGCTTGCCAGCGAACTGGAAGAATCTCAAAGCGTGATGAGATGCCACAAAACCCTATCATGGTTAGTGAAATTTTTGATGTCTGGGGAATAGACTTTATGGGGCCATTTCCGCAAAGCAATGGAAATAAATATATCATAATGGCAGTGACTATGTCTCAAAATGGGCCGAAGCGAAAGCACTTCCTACTAATGATGCAAGAGTGGTGGTGAAATTTCTTAAACAATTGTTTGCACGATTCGGAACACCCAAGGCATTAATTAGTGATCGGGGAACGCATTTTTCAAATGCACAGTTGGAGAAAGTTTTGAAGAAGTATTGAGTCAACCACAAGTTTTCTACTGCTTATCATCCCCAAACAAGTGGTCAGGTGGAAGTAACAAATCGCGGTTTAAAGCGTATTCTTGAGCGGTCGGTAGATGGAAACCTAAAAGATTGGTCGAATAAGCTAGGTGATGCGTTATGGGCAACAAGAACAGCCTATAAAACATCTACTGGAACTACGCCCTATCAACTAGTGTATGGGAAGGCTTGCCACCTGCCTTTTGAGCTTGAACACAAGGCATATTGGGCATTAAAGCAGTGCAATCTTGATGATCACGCGACAGGAAGGAAGTGGTTAGAACAACTAAATGAGTTGGAAAAGTTAAGGATGAACACTTATGATATTGCTCGGCTGTACAAAGAGCGCAGGAAGAAATGGCATGACTCACACCTTAAACAAAACCGTTCATTTGAAAAGGGGGATAAGGTACTCCTATACAGTTCTAGATTGCATTTTTCCCTGGGAAGTTGAAGACACGTTGGTCATGACCTTTCATAGTGGCAAAGGTTTACCCATTTGGTGCTATTGATTTGGAAGGTCATTCTGGGAAAACATTCAAGGTTAATGGAAGTCGTTTGAAGAGGTATTATGGGGATGCAAGGGACTCCGAGCGTGACTTGGAGATGGATCTAAATTAAACCATGAAGCAAAATGTCGAGCTTACCGATGTGATAAACAAAAGCGCTTTCTTTTTATATTAAAATGTATTCTTTTTAAGTTTAGCAAATCTTGTAACATATCTGGGAAATTCAAAGGATGAATTGAGCTTGAAAGTATTAGATAGTTCATCATGTGATGTATCGATAGGCAATCTATATTAAGTAGTTGAGCTATTAAATGAATTAATAAGTAGGTGATATTACAAGAGGAACTTTAGCAAGATATGACTTCAATCTTAATTCTTATATGATAGCGTGTTATATTCCATAATTTTGGGGTCTCAATCATCATCATTTAGGAATATACTGGGTGTTGTCTCCTCTGTTGTACGTAAGTACAGACCTGGTTTCCGTCAGTATATTTGATAAAAAAACAAAAGTCCAGTTATGTCGCTTTGTTGTACTAAGGTACAAACCAGTCACCAATATCTTGACTTGAAAAATGTGATTTAATTAGATTTCCTTTATATGAAAGATTATGGCACGTTAGCTGTATGAGAGTATTTTGTTATTGGAGTTCAAGGATAAAGCCTGCTGCAATAATAATAAGTCAAGCTCAATTTCATAAGTATAGATTGTTTAGGTGGACAACAATATCGGTAATCTTTGTGAGCTATCTGTTATGCATAATAATAATGAATGAGACAATTTGTTTTTCCTAGAGGAGTTTCTTGATTGCTAAATTTTAAGGTAGGATTATTTAAGATAAAAATTTGGTTGGTGATAAACGCTCATAAGTACTATATTTTAGTAGTATTTCACCCCTGTTCTTGAATGTTTTTATTGCATTTGAGTAAATTTGGATATTGATTTCGTTCATATTTGTAATTAAATGTGGAAATGAAGCTTTGAAGAAAAAGGAGCGGAAAACAGTCAATAAATGAGTTAAATAATGCATTATGTTGGAAGAACGAGTAAAGCTGAAGGATTTAAAGAAGAAAAGTGAAAATCGGCTGGAATTTCATTCCATACGCCGTATGGAATGAGGCGGTGGAAGCCCAGGTTACGTGGATCTGGGCTGGGCTTACATTTATGTAACATCCACTTTATGGGTCCAGTATTTTACTATTATTTTCTGACTTGAAATGGTTAATTGATATGTTAGGAAATATTGTAAATTGGTAATTGAAAATAAATGGGTAAAAGAGTCAAATAATTTATTGTGATTAATAAATTATTAACTGTTTTAATTTATTTCAGTTGACAGTAAAATAAAATAATATTTCCACGCAAATGGTTTTTAAGTTCCAGGCAATGATAAATACGGGGAATGAAAATTTACCAATTATATGTTATACTCAATGTTGAGTCGGTTGTTTGATTCTTATCTCCACACATACATACATACATCTCGTACATACATACGTATCACTTGAAACCCTAAATTGATTCAAGAAATCACTCTTTAACATGAAATTGAAGCTTCGTAACTTGGATTCAAGCTTCTTTAATCGTCCTAATCAAGATATGGAGAAAGACTCAGTGACATTAGACTACTGAGTGCATAACTGAGGTGTCGGTGAGTGGATCTTAATCCTCAGTGTAATTTAGTTGTAACAGGTTTGGTTACAACGGGTAATCGTATTATTACTGTTTTTGATTTGCCATGATTAATTTGGTTTGATAGTAATAATACTGTTGATAGACTGGTTAGTCTGATATGTTGACTTGATTGAATATGTGAATATGTGATCACTTGAGATTTGGCCTTCGGGCATCAGTATTGAGGTCAACGTGATTGGTTGGTTGGGCTTGGTTACTATTGAAGACGACAGGAATTTCCTTGTACACATCGTGAATAGGAAATTAGGTCATATGAGATTAGTACCAAGCTATCGGTCTAGTCTGTATTGGCCATACAGATTGTTGGGTAAGTGTTCTGGGTGAATCCCCGGGTATTATGATATCTCCAGAGCCACCGATCCTCATTGATATGTTGTGTATTGAGATGTTATTTCATTGATATTATGTGGTTATTGTTGGTATTCTTGGCTGAAGGTTTCCCTAAGAACCATCGATCCATTGTGATGTTATTTGTTTACGATGATTTGTTGTAAACAAGGTTGTTATGCTAAGTTAGACTATTGGTTATGTATTCCCTCACTTAGCGTTATGCTAACCCCACCACCCCACTTCTTGCAGGTTATGGTTTCGATATAACGGGATTGTCAAGAAGTTGTTCGGGATGGAATGTTTGACCAAGCCTACTCTGATATTTGATTATACAAATCAATGTTATTTAGTGGTTTGGAAATAACACCCATGTTAATAAACTATGTTTTAAATTTGTTGAAATTGAAATGTAACTTGGTATTGTTTAAAGTTGGACTAACGCTTCCGGATTTCTTATATATAAATGATGTAAATGGAGGGGTGTTACAAGTTGGTATCAGAGCATGAATTTGGGTGAATTGTACATTGTAAGATGTCCAATCCCAAACTTTGATATGTGTCAAGTCAAACATTCCAGGGTGTGGGGATTAGTGGTTGTATGAGAATGTGGTTATTGAATGTGTACTAACCTATAACAAGGTTCGAGGTTGTGTTTTGGTTGCAGAGACGGAGGAATATGAGGAACCCAAGGGTATTCTCAATGATTCCTCAACCTTCGTGGGCCTATGTATATCAGGTACTTTTTGATAAGCTTGGTGTATTTCAATAAACTTGAATTGTTTACTTTGCTATGATATGATTGGTAGTAAAGTAAATTGAGTCAGACTGATATGAATCCCCAGTTGTGAGTCTTTGGTGATTAATACATGTTAATGTGATACTATGAATTGTGTGTGTGGAATTATTTGCTCTTGTGAAATAATGACTTTGGGAGCAATTGGATTAAGTGTAGTAATAAATCTTGGAAAACAACGTTGATATGACTCCATATAGTAAATTTAATAAGATGTTGGTAATCTCAATTAATAAGTTTGGAGTCTTGTTGTTGTGTAAATTAGAAAGTGTCCATTGATTGAAATGTGTATCTTTGACTAGGAAAAGTCAAGTTTGAAATTGGTAGAGTCAAATTGTATATTGACTATGTTATTAAGTGATAAATGCGGTAAAATGTGTATGTGTATAATATTGATCATGATTGTGGTTGAATTATGATCTATCCACTAAAAGTGGTGTAGTAAGAAAGTCAAGTGGTCAACGAGTCCTATATGTGTTGACAAGTTGTAAAAAGTCAAAATTTGAAAACTTGTTGAAATTGAAGAGAAATTGGTCTATATATGATGAATAGATGTGAAATTGGTGTTGTACGGTCATAATGTAACACCAGTAATGAAAACAGTTTTATTTGACTTAAAATAGTCAAGGAAGGGTAAATTGGGTGCTAGAATGGTGGATATATGGGTTGAAACCCAAATGGGTTGTTAAGGTGCCCAAATGAGTCACTTAATGGTTATATAGTTAAAGTGAGTGTTGGTTTGGTTATAACCAATGTAATAGTGACTTTAAGTCCTACATATAGTAGGGATGTGTATTGTAAGTGTTAATATAGTCAAAATGGTTGAATTTGGTAAAAATGCCCAATTGGACCCCTAAACGGGTCAACGAGTTAAAACATGATAGAATTGGTATGTGGGTGTGATGAATATGCCCACACGTCCCAAATATATGTGTAAACATGTGGTTAAAAGGTTAGAGTCATAAACCAAGCCATTTGGAATATGGCGTGTCAACCAAAATGGTCGAAAATGGCTCAAAATGAATCATACGTCCGTTTTCTCGTAAAACGTGAATTTTGAAAAAGTGTGAAAATGAAAAGTTGCATTTTGGTTATATGAAGGTTCCTGCAAAATATCAGACCCTAATTCTTTATGGTTTAGGAGATATGCTCGTTTGAATTTCAGAAAAATTACATAAAGTGGTGCAGGTCTGAAGTTGAGCTGTAATAAGCTCAAACGCGATCCCCACGTGTTGTCTGGATCGCGTTCAGTAGTTATAAATTGTCAAAGTTGATTTTGGTCTTACGAACGCGATCCCACCCTTGTTTCTGGATCGCGTTGCTTAGTGTAATTTAGTAACAGAAGTTTTTTCAAAGGGAAACGCGATCCAGCCCTTCGTTCCGGATTGCGTTGCCAAGTGTATTTTGGTGACAGAACGTTTTCTAAAGGTGAACGCGATCCAGCCCCCTTAGTCCGGATCGCGTTTGCATGAAAAAAAAAAAAATTTACGATGTTCGTCGTAACGTTTGACGTAGAAATTTCCGTTACAAAATTTCGGTGTCCGATTGAGATGAAATTTACATGGTCACTCGGAAACGGCCCAACGGTCAAAGCTCTTCGCTTTGCCATGAGCCCTGGCAGTTTTGGGCAGTTCGGAGTCGTTTGGGGCTCGAAAATGGCATTTTATTGTTTTTCGGACCTTAATTCGGACTTTTAGTTTACGTTTTGTATTGGGCCTTTGTTTCTTTTAGCCCAGGGATCATTCCTGTGACTAAATACAATATAAAAACTTGTTTTAAGAGATCCATATATGTTATTGTATATGAGTTGTTTTCAGATGGTTTAATTAACTGCCGAAATATACCAGTAAATGGTATTGTGATTGTTACTAACTAAGGTTAGTAAACATTGAGTAGGAAATTATGTGAATCATATATGTGAACTAATTGAAATATGATGAAGTACTTGAACCATGTAAAACATTAAAATTAATTGAATTGAGCATTTTAAGAATTTATAAGTTAAGTACATGAGCTTATAGCTATGTGATCATTAAACATGAGATGCTCAATTGTGATTCAACTAAAGGTATGTAGATTGATGAATATGTGTTGGATATTGCACATAGTATTGATCAATGGTTTAGTACTATCGGTATTATAAGTATTAATTGTCATACCAGTAATTGACATTGAATCAGGTAATAAAGAGATTGATTGATATAATTGTGTTGAATATTACATCTGTGACAATGAAATAGTAAAAAGAGTTATATTTACCTGATTATGTGATTAGTTGTTCATTTAAATGATAAATGAAATTGGTATCAAGTTAATAAGTGGTCATATAACTGCTACAAAGTGTTCTTATACATGTGATAATTAATAATATCACCTTGTGAGATATGAGAAAGTAAAAGTTAACCACTTTGGAGATTGATGGTATGAAGTAACCTGAAAATAAAGTGTACCTGACATAATATGACGACGTCTGGCCAACGTATTTATATTATGCCATTTTACATGGAATTGTTGAGGTTACCAAGTACCAGAGAATTTAAAGTGATTTTGAAATAACAAGTAAGATATGTTGACCTGTAGTGGAGAAATAGTCACTGATTGACTGAAATAAAAGAGTACTAGACCACTAATCTGTTGTTTTACTATGGTACCTATGGTATAAGAAATGTGTATGTGGTTAATTGCAACTAGTATGAATTAAAATAAGAGTAAAGCAAAGTGGAGGTCAGTGGACTACAGATAACAATGTGTTAATATTGTTAATAGTTGATTAGTGACAACACCTTGTGTTGATATACCAATGTTGATGGCGCATGGTATTGACAGGTGTTGATTTAGCATTCAAGTTGAGGTGATGGAATGCTAATTGAATTGTGTGCTAAGAGTCTACCTATAAGATTTGACCTCTACATGTGGCTTACTGTTTGCTCTTATGTGTCTAAGATTATATGAATTGTGGTTCATTCTGAATAAAGAATCTCATATAATCTGGTTATATTTGATTATGTTTATAATTACATGTTGGGAAATAATAATGAACTAGTTGCAAAAGTTGAATCCAATTGTTTCACCACTTAAGGTGATATGTGGATACTAGTTGGTTACTAGTTATGAAATGAATTTGAAATTCATTGTTAAATATGTGTATTGTGGTCATATAACCACTGTTAGTAATATTGTTTTATTCTTGTTGTTAAGAAGATAAGTGTTAAAGATTTTAGCATATTGCTAATTTCTGGTTATCAGAATATCATAAGTATTTATAATTGTCAATGATTCTGGCATGTTGCTAGTTTCTGATTGTAAGTGGTTTTGCATTCCACTTGTTAAGTAATTATATGTTTTAAAGGGTTTGAGTGACTGATTATTGATAAACGATTCATATAAGTAATTACTTTATGAATGGAAATAGGGTTTATGCACAGTATTTGTGCAGGGGAAAAGATAGAATCATGTACATTTATATATGTGCATGTGGAAAGAATTGAAAACATGTATTCATATTTGTAAGTTGCTCATGGGAGTAACATTTGATATGTGTATATATTATGATCAAATAGTTAATAATATTATCCTTTATGCTGGATATTGCATTTGGTGATAGATATTATGTGTTTATATGAATTCAATGGTAATACACACTGGTGGTGTGTAAGTTGATGAAATAACATATATCTAAATAAATATATGTAGATACATTGGTGTTGTATGATTAAAGATATGCATAATGATGATATGCATAAGTAAATTAAATTATAACCACATCTTGTGTATTAAGAGTAATGAATAATTATGTGGTTAGGAGTATATGAAAACTGTAAATTGAAATAGAAATGAATAGGTGATTATGTCACACTAGAGTGATTAAGTGTGATTAGATTTCGGGGACGAAATCTTTCAAAGGGGGGGAGATTTGTAACATCCACTTTATGGGTCAAGTATTTTACTATTATTTTCTGACTTGAAATGGTTAATTGATATGTTAGGAAATATTGTAAATTGGTAATTGAAAATAAATGGGTAAAAGAGTTAAATAATTTATTGTGATTAATAAATTATTAACTGTTTTAATTTATTTCAGTTGACAGTAAAATAAAATAATATTTCCCCGCAAATGGTTTTTAAGTTCCAGGCAATGATAAATATGGGGAATGAAAATTTACCAATTATATGTTATACTCAATGTTGAGTCGGTTGTTTGATTCTTATCTCCACACATACATACATACATCTCGTACATACATACGTATCACTTGAAACCCTAAATTGATTCAAGAAATCACTCTTTAACATGAAATTGAAGCTTCGTAACTTGGATTCAAGCTTCTTTAATTGTCCTAATCAAGATATGGAGAAAGACTCAGTGACATTAGACTACTGAGTGCATAACTGAGGTGTCGGTGAGTGGATCTTAATCCTCAGTGTAATTTAGTTGTAACAGGTTTGGTTACAACGGGTAATCGTATTATTACTGTTTTTGATTTGCCATGATTAATTTGGTTTGATAGTAATAATACTGTTGATAGACTGGTTAGTCTGATATGTTGACTTGATTGAATATGTGAATATGTGATCACTTGAGATTTGGCCTTCAGGCATCAGTATTGAGGTCAACGTGATTGGTTGGTTGGGCTTGGTTACTATTGAAGACGACAGGAATTTCCTTGTACACATCGTGAATAGGAAATTAGGTCGTATGAGATTAGTACCAAGCTATCGGTCTAGTCTGTATTGGCCATACAGATTGTTAGGTAAGTGTTCTGGGAGAATCTCCGGGTATTATGATATCTCCAGAGCCACCGATCCTCATTGATATGTTGTGTATTGAGATGTTATCTCATTGATATTATGTGGTTATTGTTGGTATTCTTGGATGAAGGTTTCCCAAAGAACCATCGATCCATTGTGATGTTATTTGTTTACGATGATTTGCTGTAAACAAGGTTGTTATGCTAAGTTAGACTGTTGGTTATGTATTCCCTCACTTTGCGTTATGCTAACCCCACCACCCCACTTCTTGCAGGTTATGGTTTCGATATAACGGGATTGTCAAGAAGTTGTTTGGAACGGAATGTTTGACCAAGCCTACTCTGATATTTGATTATACAAATCAATGTTATTTAGTGGTTTGGAAATAACACCCATGTTAATAAACTATGTTTTAAATTTGTTGAAATTGAAATGTAACTTGGTATTGTTTAAAGTTGGACTAACGCTTCCGGATTTATTATATTTAAATGATGTAAATGGAGGGGTGTTACAATTTAATCCATACGCCGTATGGAAATCCATACGCCGTATGGATTGATTAGGCAGAAAGTGTAAAACGCATTTTTAAACCATAAAAAAGGAGTTCGGCTGTGGTTCGAAGTTTGGCATTTCCAGACGACTTGGTACGAATTTTAGGGTTATTTTGGAGTCATAAAGAGCTAAGGTTGAGGGTAATTCACTTTATTCTCTTTATGATTCGTTATTTCGGTTTGTAATACTTTGATTATTTTTATTTCATTGATGATTTTGGTATTGAATGATTTGAGTTTTATATTTCTGATGATGAATTGAATATTTAAAGTAGTTGTGTAATAGATTACACTAGGATTATGATTATTGAATGATTATAGTTGCGTATTGGACAAGTTATTTAATTGAAAACGATTATATTATTCGTGGACCCTTGTTTATTGGTAATTAGTAATTGTTATTGCTCAACGTGGTTAATGATGTGGATGAGATTGAATTCCTTTGATGTCGTTGATTATTGATGGTTAATGCCTTAGGTTTTAGCCATTGCTAGATATATTGAGTTTGATAGGTTGAGAAAGTAATGATTATATAATTTAAAATGAATAAGACAATGAGAAATTATTGGGTATTGTTGATTCATACCACTAGAGTAAATTATTATGAGTTGTGAAATGTTTAATGCATGACTTAGGGAAAAACACACAATAGACTGATCATCTTGTGACATTGGATTGATGGTTAATGTTGGACCTTAAGTTGTGGGAATTAGTTGGACTCGAACCGTTGGCTAATTCACATTCAATTTGGAATCTTTGATTAGTGACTAAATTGATATAAAAGAAATCACAATTAGATAATCAATATGCAACGAATCGGGAAATATGAATCTGAGTAAGGTCGATTATACAATTACTTGTTTCTTCCTATTGTTTCCTATCTGTCATTTAATTTTAGTATTTTATTTATTTTATTTATTGTTTTAATTAATATATTCGCACGGAACTAAAACGCCTCCCTATTTACTGTTTTAATATATATAATTATTAATAAACAACCATTCCTGAGACCGACTCGGATTTAACAAGTCTATACTAACATTCGATAGGGTATTTTTGCCTGGTTGTGTGAAAAGTATAAATAAGGTATTTCTATTTATAAAATAATAAAACTAGACGTTTTCACAAGCAGCATCAAGTTTTTGGCGCCGCTGCCAGGGAACGGTTGCGTTTTGTTTATTTAATAGGAATTAGTAATTGTAAAAATTTTATATGGTAAATTTTGTTAATTAAAATTTTGTAAAAGTTGTCAATTTAATTAAATTAACTATCATAGCAAACTTTGTTTGATAATTGGTTGAATCAAAGTACGTTTGTTTGGTTAAGTCTTTGTGGAATTTGTTTCAACCGGCGGTTAGTAATACTAACCGCCGGTTCCTCTTTTATATTTTATTTCTGTATATGTTAGTCATTTTAGTCATTTCTGTATATGTTATTTTTCGTCTAACTTGTTTTTCGTTAGTTGTGTTGTGCATTCCAGATTTAATTGTTAGGTTTTGATCCAATGGCAAAGAGTTACGAGAGCGATGCGAACGATAACCACATTGTTAGGAGAAACCCTGATAGTTTTGGTTCGAGTTCTGATAACACAGTGCCATCTTTTACGCGTTTAGGTCGTAGGGAAGTACCCATCACGTCATCCTGTCTTGAGTTGTTAAATGCTATTGAGAAATTCAGATGGGACATTCCTTTCACAGCTGAACTGATAAGAAGATCTTTAATTTATTTTACTGAGAGTCAACTGGTTTTGATTCAGAATGTGTTAGATACTGCGGATATAGAGAGACAGTTTGGGTATGAACAACATTTTATTGAGGCTCTAATTGATTTTGAGTCATCTTTGGATTCGAGGATTGAAGAAGAAAAAGTGTTTTTCACTGCACAAAAGAAGCGGTACACAGAGATTACGAGGCATTGGTGCAGTCTTCTTTTCCCTATTCTTCTAATCAGGCGGCATGTCTTCATAGGATGTTGAATGCGTTGTACTTGGCGACTGGGAATCCTAATTCTGAAGCGGATCAAGAGATTGTTACTAGTTTAAGAGACTTGGTGCAGTTACTGCAACTTGAAGATCATTTGAGAGACCCTACTCCTCATAGAGTTATAGTGCATAATACCATTCCTTACTATTTAAAGAATATGATTAAGAAGTTGGAATTATTGGCTAAGGAAGAAGGAAGGAGGCCTAATCCTAGTTTCATTCACCCTGATGTCACTATTGATTTAGCTATCTTTCTAGTAGTCAATCTGGATTCATTGGTAGTTTTGGATAAGGTGCTCACACCAAGTGAACATTTCTATTTTGGGTTGGTAGAGATATACACAAAATTGGTAGGAAGGAGTCTGATTTGGAATTTACTAATCTTTAAGAGGTGGCAATTAAGAAGATCGAAAGAAGGATAAGAGATCTAAAGCGGAATCCGGTAATGTCTAAACATGAGAGTGTTAATGAAGAAATTTATGAGTATATGAGTGAATTGGAAGAGGATAGCCCGGATCGGAGATAACTTTGGATGAGAATGATAAGGTTGTGTTGGCACTCAATGGTCGTGTGAACAAGACTGTTCGAGATATCAGTTGGTGGCTAGTAAATCTTCAACCGACGGCAAGTGCTCATTTGGTGAATTTTGCTACTTTTGGACATGGAGTGGATAATGTTATTGCAAAAATAACAGAGCGATTCTTATCTCTTAATCCCCTGCGTTGACTTTCGTGATTCATACTTTTCCATTTTTTTCGGACCTACTAATAACTTTTGTGTTTGGTTGTATTTACTTATTTGCGTGCTTGGATGTTGAACAATTCTATTTTTGGTGTGATTGAGTAAGTGGTTAATTTTTATTTAATCTTGTTAGTTAATTAGTTTTGAATTTTTTAATTTTATTTGTTTATTTTTATGGTTTGGAATGTATGAAGAATTGAAGTCATGATAACACTCCAGGTTTGTTAACGATTGTATTAATTTCGTCCTGGGCCTGTACAGTGGGGTGGTCGATTTTTCAAAGTTTCTGTTTTTTTCAATCTATACGCCGTATGGATTATCCATACGCTGTATGGATTGAGTTGGGTTAACCGGTCTGGTTGACTGGGTTAAAATTGCTTTGACCTGGGCCTTTTTAATCCATACACCGTATGGACATCCATACGCCGTATGGATCAAAAAGGCTTAATCCGGTTGCAGCCCCCTTTCTCCCCCATTTTTTAAACTTCAAAACCACCACCACTCACTGCCGCCAGCTGCCACCCTCAACCACCACATTCAGGCCACCACCTCATCCATATTTTTGCATTTTCTTGTACTACGAACCCTCCTCTTCAAGGTATAACTTCCGATTTTAATTTTTGTTGGTTAAATCTTGCGTTTGATGGTTAGGGTTTGAAATTGTGATTTGGGTATTTTGAATTTGTGTAAGTTTTTAGGCATGTATTGGTTGGATTATGCTTACTTTGAACAATATGATGTAATGCCCTGCACAGCTTTACAATGCCATATATATTTTGAATGATTCGAATTATCCGTTCATATCGTATAGTGTGGTTGTCATGTTTACTTAATTGCTATGGTTTTTGGTTCAAGCTTGTTGATTTTATGGTCACATGATGATTAATGCAATATTTGTTTGGTACTCAAATATTTGTGATTACAGTTATGTGATAAATTGGCATTTCTTGTTAAAGTGCGTTTTCTAATGATTCATTGTGAGATAGTACGGATAATTGCTAGTTACTGATGCTAGAATTTAGCAATTGTGAAAGTTAATTATTCATATGTTCATAATGGTACCAGATTGTTATGATTGCATTTGACTCGACAATTGTCATGAATATTAAACGAGTATATATATATATATAGAGAGATTTTTAGCAAGTTGAGTAATATTAGTTCATGTTGCTACTCAAGGTGTATGAATTTTTGATTGTTGCGGTAGTTTAGGCTTAACCTTAATTGGTGGATTATTCCATATTTACCCGGAATGCTGCCGAATTTTCTATAGGCACCTTATTTGCATTTTTTGTGTTACTAATGTTTGTTTTAGCAGCTAAATGGCTAGCAGGAGGACTAGGGGAGGTCAAGTATTGGGAAACCCACTGATTAGGGGCCACAGATATTTCACATTCCATGAGTCTTATTCGGAAACTACTAGATACCAGTTCAGTGAACGTTTGGCAGAAAATATTGACCAACCGATCAAAGTCTTTGATGCAGTAAACTGGAATGTTCTAGATCGTATAGTTGAGAGAGACGGATTATCTACCGGGCATGAGACTTTGAGGAATTTGCTCGCTACACCATTTACACTTCGTGATGGAAATGTAGGATTTGTCTCGTATGCTTGGTATAGGATGTTCAGCATTAGGGAGCATATTTACAGAGAGTTAGTTGTTGAATTCTTTAGTACTTTCCGATTTCAGCACAGAGTGACAGATTGGACTGCTGAAACCATTACCTTCCAGCTGGGTGGTCAGCCAAGGCGGATGTCATTAGTAGAGTTTGCTATTAGGGTCGGGTTATATGAACCCAATGAGATTCATAACCCTAATTTTATGAGATATTTGTCAGCAGGTGCAGTGGCAAAGCTCACTGATTTAGAGATTGAGCAGGAGTGGCAGCTCATTGCTCAGGGTAGATATGGTTCTCCTTCCCCTACTTATAGGAGTGTCCGAGACCCTCGTCATCGTCTCATTCACAGATTGTTGACATTCACTATTGTTGGCCGACGCGAGGGACCTGAAAAGGTTTCCATGCCTGACTTGTTTTATCTCAGCTCGATTATCAGGAAGAGGTTGGTGAATGTACCATGGAGATTGGTGAAGTGGATGTCTAAGAGAGCTACCAGTACGAGGAGTTCGAGTAGTTTGTGTGGTGGTCAGTTTGTTACTAGGCTGGCTAGGCATTTTGGTTTGGAGACTGCGGCTGAGATGGGTACTTGCACAGTTGTTCAGCTGAGTATGGAGTGGCTGACTGCAGGGATGTTAGAGGCTATGGATATTATCGAGCCGTGCAGTATTTATGGTGGTGATCCCAAAATGTTTTATTGGGTAGCTACCACTCGGATTGGGCTGACTTTACAGTCTAGATAGGTTAAGACTGCTGCAGCGAGAGGAGGTAGTAGCAGTGATGTTGGTAGAGGTGCGGCACGTGGCCGTAACAGAGGATATGCTGCAGAGTTTGACCAGCTGTCACATCAGCTACACCAGATGGATCTCCGCCAGACTCAGCGGTTCGACCAGGTTGATCTTATGCAGAGGCAACACTTCCATCAGACGAGTGGCCATCTAGATTATCAGGATAGTTTTTTGCCCGGTTGTTCAGCTTCCACCAGATGCCGTACGAGCCATTTCAGTATCTGACACCCAAGTTCATGCCACCACCATCACCAGCAGAGCAGCCAGGACCATCTCATCATTATCAGAGCGTGGACGAGGAGGAGGACAGTGATTAGGATGATATGCATCCTGTTGGGATATTGATTTCAGACATTATTATTAGTTATGTTTGTTAGATATTTTTATTTGTATTTGTGTTTGGATTGCTAGTTATTAGGATTGTGTATATTTGTTTTATTAGGATGACTATGTGGTATTATTAATCTTGTTTGTTGATGGTCTCTCGGAATTATTGTGTGAATACGTGCTATGCTGGTAGTAAGCTCAGCAAATTGCGATCAGGGAGTGTGAGATTATCATATCAACCTTATTTCGGCAGTTAAAACACATCAATTCAGGGGAGTTTTTCTGTTCACAATCTTTTCTCTTTCTCCTAGGTTTTCCTTTGTAAAATTTTTGTACAATGAGGGCATTGTACATTTTTAAGTGGGGGATGGGAGAGAAAAGAGTGAAGTTTCCACATACTTGTTCTGTTCATAAGTAGATAATTCTTTATTTAGATTAATTATTATTTCATTAAAATACGTAACTAGGAGGTTATAATTGTTGTCCATTTTTCAATAAAAATTTTAAAATTTAATGTTTCTGTTTTTCTAGGAATGATGTATTTTGTAACTATGAAGGTTAGTTTAGAATTTATCTACATTTTTAATGGATGTAACTTGTGAAAAGAAAAATAAAAATATTATTTAGTCTCATAATATGATGTACTGATAGGCAGTTTATATAAGAATTTTTGTGCTTTTAAGAAATGAAAATTAAGGTGTAGATGTTATTTTTAGATGGAATTTAGTTATGTATGACGTTTGTCTTAATTTTCATATTAATAAAGTGCAATATGCAATAATTTTAGAATTTAATTAATATCATTTGGGGATATATTGGGTGTTGTTTTCTCTGTTATACGTAAGTATAGACCTGGTCTCCATCAGTATATTTAATGAAAAAGAGCAAACAGAGTTCAAAAGAACTAATGAACATGAAGTCAAATTATGTCGCTTTGTTGTGTGGAAGCACAGACCTGTCACCAATAGTTTGACTAAAAATAATTTTTGCTAAACCAAAATCAAGTTATGTTGCTTTGTTGTGTAAAGGCACAGACCTGTCACCTATGTCTTGATTTGAAAAATAATTTTTGATTAAATTCTATAATATTTCATATTGTCATGTTATGAGTATGGAGGTATATAGCTATTGGAAGTCTGAGGGAGCATTTACGTGAATAATAATAAATTGAGCTCAATTATTTAAATATAGATTGTTTAAGTGGATAACAATATCAGTAATCATAGTGAATTATTTATTGTTTTACGAAAAATAAGTTTATGTGTAGATTAGTTGTACATCTTCATAGTTTCTTAATAATTGTTTTTAGAGTTAACAGAATTTTTAAAGATAAAAATTTGAATTGAAAATTGGGTAATGATGTGTAATTCCTTCTTTAAGTTATTTAGGTTAATGATAATGATCGGTTATCTTAAGAAATTTTGATTTTGAAATTGATAGTCTACTTGAGGACAAGTAGGATTCAAGTGGGGGATGTTTGATAAACGCTCATAAGTACTATATTTTAGTAGTATTTCACCCCCATTCTTGAATGTTTTTATTGCATTTGAGTAAATTTGGATATTGATTTCGTTCATATTTGTAATTAAATGTGGAAATGAAGCTTGGAAGAAAAAGGAGCGGAAAACGGTCAATAAATGAGTTAAATAATGCATTATGTTGGAAGAACGGGTAAAGCTGAAGGATTTAAAGAAGAAAAGTGAAAATCGGCAGGAATTTCATTCTATACGCCGTATGGAATTTCCATACGCCGTATGGAATGAGGCGGTGGAAGCCTAGGTTACGCGGATCTGGCTGGGCTTACTTTCAATCCATACGCCGTATGGATTGATTAGGCAGAAAGTATAAAACGCGTTTTTAAACCCTAAAAAAGGAATTCGGCTGTGGTTCGAAGTTTGGCGTTTCCAGATGACTTGGTATGAATTTTAGGGTTATTTTGGAGGTATAAAGAGCTAAGGTTGAGGGTAATTCACTTTATTCTCTTTATGATTCGTTATTTCGGTTTGTATTACTTTGATTATTTTGATTTCATTGATGATTTTGGTATTGAATGATCAGAGTTTTATATTTCTGATGATGAATTGAATATTTAAAGTAGTTGTGTAATAGATTACACTAGGATTATGATTATTGAACGTTTATAGTTGCGTATTGGACAAGTTATTTAATTAAAAATGATTATAATATTTGTGGACCCTTGTTTATTGGTAATTAGTAATTATTATTTCTCAACGTGGTTAATGATGTGGATGAGATTGAATTCCTTTGATGTCGTTGATTATTGATGGTTATGGCCTTAGGTTTTAGCCATTGCTAGATATATTGAGTTTGATAGGTTGAGAAAGTAATTATTATATAATTTAAAATGAATAAGACAATGAGAAATTATTGGGTATTGTTGATTCATACCACTAGAGTAAATTATAATGAGTTGTGAAATATTTAATGCATGACTTAGGGAAAAACACACAATAGACTGATCATCTTGTGACATTGGATTGATGTTTAATGTTGGACCTTAAGTTGTAGGAATTAGTTGGACTCGAACTGTTGGATAATTTACATTCAATTTGGAATCTTTGATTAGTGACTAAATTGATATAAAAGAAATCACAATTAGATAATCAATACGCAACGAATCGGGAAATCTGAATCTGAGTAAGGTCGATTATACAATTACTTGTTCCTTCCTATTGTTTCCTATCTGTCATTTATTTTTAGTATTTTATTTATTTTATTTATTGTTTTAATTAATATGTTCGCATGGGACTAAAACGCCTCCCTATTTATTGTTTTAATATATATAATTATTAATTTTCTATTTATATAAATAAACCACCGTTCCTCAGACCGACTCGGACTTACCAAGTCTATACTAACATTCGATCGGGTATTCTTGCCTGGTTGTGTGAAAAGTATAAATAAGGTATTTTCATTTATAAATAATAAAACTAGACGCTTTCACAAGCAGCATTCAAATGGGGACAAGTAGGATTCAAGTGGGGGATGTTTGATGAACGCCAAAATGTACTATATTTTAGTACTTAAGTACTCCTTGTATGACTAAATTCTAATGCATTTTATGTGAATTTGATACTTAATTCGTTTATATTTGCATTTAGGAATTTATTTGAAGCTTGGATCATAAAGGAGCGGAAACCGAGCTAATATTGAAGAAAGGAATCTAGGAAACAAAGTGAGGAAAAAGATTGAGAGTCGAAATGGAGAAAAAAATGGAATTATTATTCCAACCGCCGGTTAAACATTCCAACCGGCGGTTGGATTAGCGAGTTGGACTATCAATTGCGCGGGCCGGACAAAACGGGCTTTTGCATCCAACCGTCGGTTGGAAATTCTAACCTGCGGTTGGAAATTCCAACCGGCGGTTGGATCAAGTTGGCAAATTAGGTTTAAATTGCATTTTAATCTCATTTTTAGGGTTTAATCACCCACCATTTCTCTTAGCCGATTTCCAGTAGCCATAACCTCTATTTTGGAGCATTTTGAAGGATTGGAAGCAAGGAGAAGTAGAAGTATTCGTTTGTTCATTAGATTTTTCAGTTTGAAAACGTATTTTGTTTCATTTGATTATGAATTCATTTACAATTTCCTTTCTGATTTCTAGTGTAGTCATGAGTGGCTAAGCTAATATTGTGTTTGCTTGGATGATAATACTTAGATGATGGTTTGATTATTGATTTGCGAAAGATATTGAATTTTATGAATATTTATGTGTTTATTCGATAATCCTTGATTGTTAATTGTTTATTAGCGATTACCTAGCGTGATTTATTATACATTTGAGATTGATTACCTCTTGATTAGTAAATTATTGATGATTATTGGTTGCGATTGATAATTATTGCTAGATATATTGAGTTTAATAGGTTGGGGTAAATAATCGTTAATAATCTTTAATGAACAAGATAGTTTTAATTAACTATAGACTTTGTTGATTCAAGTTGTAAGGGTAAATCACATAAACGGCGTAGGTGTAATTTAGAACACAATTTGATGGGCAACGTTAATTGAACAGTTGGCGTGTTGCAAACAACCGAGTGTCTTTCTTAATTGTGTTAGATTAACTTACCTCGAAAAGGGGGTTGTCTTATTAGTTATGTCGCAATAAAATTCATATCCTACCAAATCAGTATAGTAATACCCGAATTCTAAGGAAGGTAGTCTAAGTGAACACATTTCCTTCTAAATTGAATCAAGTTATTTATTTGGTTATTGGTTTCATCAACTGTTGTTTATTTAAATTTAAGTATTTACTTATAATTCATAACTGTTAGCCAACTGTTCAAACGGAACTAAAACGCCCCATTTTGTATACTTTCATTATTTGTAACAATTTCCATTAATTAGAGTTGATATCCGTTCCTCGTGTTCGACTCGGACTTACCATACTATACTATTATATGACCAGGTAACCTTGCCTAAGTTGTGTATTAGCAAGTAAGGTGAATTCCATTTCAAAACTATAACCCCAATTGCATAACATCACTTAGTTTGGAAAATATCTTGAAATGTTTAAAAGCTTACACTTAAATGTCAAACTTTTAGATGCTTTAGTTGAGATGCCTAGTTGTGCCAAATTCTTTTAAGAACTGTTATCAAATAAAGAAAATCTTAGACAAATAGTTAACTTACCCTTAGATGCAGAGTGCTCTTTAATCATGCAACAAAGACTACCCCCAAAGCTAGGAGACACTGGCAGTTTCACTATACCTTGTTACCTACACGACGTTCAAATAAGTAATGCATTAGCTAACTTAAGAGCCAGTCTGAACCTTATGCCATACTCGCTTTATAGGAAATTAGGATTGTGCGAACTTTTACCAACCCGTATGACCATCCAGTTAGCCGATAGATTAGTTAAGCTTCCTAGGGGAATTGTTGAAGACATTATGGTCCATGTTGATAAATTCATCTTTCCTGTAGATTTTGTTGTCATGGACATTGAAGAAGACTCTGAAGTTTCACTCCTTGGCAGACCTTTCCTAAATACTGCCAAGGCCGTCATTGACGTAAATGAAAAATCTTTAAAACTTCGAGTTGGAACTGAGAATGTCACCTTCAATGTTGACAAGCTAATGAAACAACCTATGGGAGAAGACCTTGGTCTTGTAGACTCTATGGAGGAAATAATTTAAGAACACCTGGAAGAGATCCTCACAGTAAGCAGCACTAACTCTCTTCCGAACATGGTCATCACTACCAGAAGACTCTTCCAAGAAGATGGATTATGCTCCGCTATCTCAGATCCACCATCTGCATCTAAGGAAGTCCCATTTCCCTTAAAGAAATCCAGCATTCAGCCAAACAATTCTATCATGGCTACTCCGCTTGGATATAGCACACTTATCACTCTCTTAAGAAGGAACCCAACTCCTGAAGTACCCGATTCATCTCTCTCAAAAGACCAAATCCTGAAGACTCTCAAAGAGAAGGAACTAATGCTTAAACCACCTTCTCCAAAATCTGAAAGATCAAATCCAGAGATCACTATCAGCACATCTTCTTCTGCTCAATTCCAGAGATTTGCATTTACTGAAAACAACGATGTCATAATCACTGAAGACAATGCAATCTCTCACTCTTGAAAAGCCAAATACGAGCTAAGAATGTGCTCTCTGATAAAACAGAATGGGTTGAAATAGCATCAGCCGAGAGTTCAGAGATCCCTGCAGAAGATTCTGAATTTCAGACGAGATTCGATGAGCTTAAAAGAGACGAAATAGCAAGGATGAAACCTTCCATAGAAGAACCACCAAAGTTGGAGCTAAAGGAACTACCCTCACACTTGGAATATGCTTTTTGATGTGACTCAAAAAGTCATGTTTTTAAGGTTAATATTCCACACTTTTTGGGCACATCTTTAGTGAAAATATTCGAAAACAATCATTATTCACCCAAATTCACTAAAGTGCTCAAAATATGGACATTGTTACAAAAGTCACAAAAAACAACCAACTCACGAGCAAAACAGAGCGAATAAACAACGACCAATTCTCACACCCTCATTTACTCTATGAAAAGCACATTCTAACCTTATCATATGATGTCATAGGTAAAAACGAGACAGAATAATCAAGAATCATGCAAATCGGAAAAAGAACGGAGAAGACACTACACTTTCAGAATGATTTAAAGTCATTCCAGAAAAGCCTGAGCTCAACTCATCTAATTTTGGTGAAATTGGTACCATTAGAAGCGTAACGGAATTATGAATCTGTGGGCAAAATAATCAACTCAAACGGACGCATAACAAAGAAGATACGGGCGTTTTAAGCAACAAACGAAATCAGACGGAGCCTATATACGGCCTTAGGAACCGTATACGGCCCTATACAGACCGTATACGGCCCTGTATAGACCGTATACGGCCCTATACAAGCCGTATATGGACCCTCCTCCCCCTTGTGTGCTTCATTTGCTTGTACGTTCTGTTTCGCGAGTTGTACGTGTGATTTGGAGCTTTGCCTATAAATAGTGGATACCCCCTCCTCATTCCAACACACCTCTTCATTCCAATCATTTCTCCATTTTCACTTTCTCTCTCACACATTCTCTCTCTACCCTCTCTCTCTTTCTTTTCTTTCTCTCTCTAAAATTAGGGTTAGGTTCAGTTAGTTCTCAGTTAATATTTAACTGAAACTAACAAAGGAGCTACTTTTGTAATAGCATAGGAATAGTTTAGGGGCTTTTATTGTAATACTGTCAAGGATATTGCGGAAGTTCTGCTTGCACTCTCTCTCTAAACGCTTCTTCAATTACGCTTTATTAACGGTTCCTTCTTTACTTATCTGTTATAATGATAATTGCAATTGTTGTTATGCTAGATTTAGGATATGTTATTATGCGTAGTGAATAGTTTCCTTGTGTGTTTGTTATGATGTAGTTAGTTTATATATGTGTGGGGTGATGCTACTTTATGTCACACCCCCAAATTCGTTGATTTTATTTAGCGGAAGCATTTAGTTAAGTATGGGG
Source organism: Pseudognaphalium luteoalbum (assembly GCA_963422505.1). Taxonomy (NCBI): domain Eukaryota; kingdom Viridiplantae; phylum Streptophyta; class Magnoliopsida; order Asterales; family Asteraceae; genus Pseudognaphalium; species Pseudognaphalium luteoalbum. Next base: position 45,315,153 of record OY730193.1, on the reverse strand, counting down.
GTAATGACGCCAACAATGTACATGCATATGTACCAAAGCATATGATTACAACAGAACATATATATATATTAAGATGCCAAAAGTAATAGTTACAAAGTTTACTGTAGGTTCCCGTACCGGACCTAACCAATCGTCACCTCAATTGAATGCGCGGAATACAAACAATCTAGTAATGAACGTTTAATGAATCGAACACATAATTAATATAAGCTTTTGTATGTATTAACAATTGATTGACGAAGCTTTACAAACACAAACTCTGTCTCTCTCTCTCTTTGACTATGCCTCTCTCTCACTCTCTAGGTTTTGATCAACCTCTAAATGAATTCTAACTCCTCTATTTATAGTTGTCCAGCCGAACCTGCGACACAACCTTTGTGTCGCTATTGCGACACAGGCTCTGTCTTGGATGAACATTAACTTGTATATTCAATAATTACATTTTGTTTACAGACTCGAATATACACACTAATCACATCACATACTAAGACTAATTGACTTTGACAAGTACAAACGTTGACCGAGTGACTGACACACAAAATGCACCAACAAACTCCCCCATGTCAGTAGCTTGGTCAAATAAGATTCAATTAGCCTTCACCGACAAACTCCTTCATGTCTTTAACAATCAGAAACTCCCCCATTGAGATAGCATGGTCTTCAAACAATCTTGATGTCCTGATTCATGTGACTGACACACATTTATCATATAATAAGATCTTCAAACTCTGTGACCATCTCTCAATCATTATCAGCTTCTCCAATAGAATTTATCTTCAGTCTTTGGAAAATAACCAACATCCTTTACATCTATTTGAGTTGAACAAGATATGTGATGTTTGAAGAAAATAATATAGAAATAAAATTCTTTTGTATTTTCTGTATAAAGGAAAAGTAAAGAACAAAGATTAAAATAAATTTGGGGATAGGATTGTTTCACATCTGCTTAGAGATCATATTAGGCCAACAGGCAATTATTAGGAAATAGTAAGTGTTATTTTGATTATCAGTATATTTGTCCACTTTAAATTTACTTAGCACACTTAAGACACCTTTTATAAAAATTATTTCAAAACGATTACCGGTATTGTTTATCCACTTAAACACATTACATCCGGGTCCGTGAGTTAACATTTTATTGTTAGTATGAATATTTCTCCATGGTCCCCACCAATGACATACCACTGTAACCCAGACATGAGCATAGCTTCCGAATCCAGAGAGATAGAAGAGTATCATTTTTAATAATCAAGTCAGCGATGACAGGTCTGTACAAATGTACAACAAAGCAACATAACTTGATTCAGGTTTAAGCAAAACTAGACTTGGTCAAACCATTTTGGTGACCTTGTTAGGTATCTAATGAGTTAAGACTTTTTCAAGTTCATTGACTTGCGTTTGCTTAACTTTAAGCATATACTAATTGAGACCAGGTCTGTACTTACGTACAACAGAGGAAACAATCAGTATAGACCCCCAAATGATTTCAGATAAACCTCAGGTATAGAAATATGTCATGCTACGTTAAGGAATTAATACATTTAGTCGTATATCATATGGTGTTTACCACAAGATCATAGACATGTATTAGAACTACTTCTTAAGAACCCCTGAAACCGGTGTGTATCATGCCTACCAGTACATCATATGATAAAGCTAATGTTTATAAATGCCAGATAAACCAACTGACACATCAAACATAAACCGTAAAATTTCCATTTTGTGCATGTCATCTGATGTACAATCATTTCCCATGTTGTTTACAGAAACAATCCAATATCTTTTTGAGGAATAAGAATCTTGTTGTTCACATTTCTGATCCAAATAATCAGAATTTTAATTACTCACCCTGAACAGCAAATTCTTTTCAAAAATCCAATTCAAAGGTACTCCCCTTAAATATTAAACATATTTTGTAATTATTTTTTTAAAGATATTTCGCAACATTGCATTTCTTTGATACTAAAGAGTACAAAGAATGGCTGTTGCAATTCTAACAAATAAAAGTTCAAAAATAAAATTTTTAAAATCACATATCAAGTCAAATCATATGCCTTTTTAGCATTCTAACCACCTGAACTTCAGAAATTTCATCATTCCAGTCACCCTTCTTACAACAATATCCACATCCATGCAGTCACTAAAAATATTAGATCACAAAAAACTGATTGCATCACCACAAACAATCAAACAATAGAGTTTATGGGACACCTATAACACCCTTATTTTAACAACATGTATTACGTTAATAAACATCGGAAGTGAGTCCCAAACATATATATTATATTTACATATACCAAAATGTTTAACGTTTTAAAACATCACACTTATATATATAGTTACAAAACCATGCAGTAACGAATAGGTGTTATATAATTTTTCCAAAACATAATTTCAAGGTTCACAAAATATCAGAGTAGCTGCAGTAATAGTCAAACATCCCATTCAGTATCCTTAGCCCAGCCCGTCGTCTAACCAAAATCTGCAAAATGTTAAACATGGTGGGATTAGTTCCCAGCTAAGTGAATGGAACTGTAATCGACAGTTCAATCCAGAAATAACAAATCATAAAACAAAGCAACAATAAACACATAGCGTCAAAGAGGATTGGTGGTTCCTGATTAGCCAATCAAAGAACCCTTAAACCACTGCCGGCCCCAACACTGGTTTACCGATAGTTTGAAGCTATCTTCACTGACTAGGGTTCATCCATCAACTATGTGTATCGGAAACCCTGCCAGCCAAACAATAGCAACAAACCCAACCGGTGTTGACCTTTGAATAATCATATCTCAATTAGCCAATCAAAATAACATAATGCCTAATAGTCATGCCATCATGGAATAAGAACAACAACCAATCAAAAATAATAACATTATCCAAGACTAACAGTCAAAAACCAATAACAATATTGTTCACCCGTTGTAACAAAACCTGTTACAACTGAGTTGAACCTAAGACTACATATTCCACTCACCGATATTCCCGGTCTCTGAACTCAATAGTCTTATATCACTGAGTTTCCTTTTGCTTATCTGAGAACACAAATAATAACAAATTAGTAACTCATCCCATAATCATTATTTTAACATATCTATTAAATCAGATATCCCTAAACAGATAAGAAATCAGAAAGTCCCGAACTAATGTCTAAAAATGGAAAAATACCATTTTCGACCCCTAGATGACCCCAAAAGGACAAAAACAACCTAGGCTCTTAGAATAGAGCCTGGATCATTAGGCCGTTTCCGAGTGACCATGCGAATATCAACCCAATCCGAGTTAATAAAATTGTCACTTATTCGTTACCCCGAAAACACCTCGGCTCGCAGAGCCCAACTCACCTCTCAAATCTCAACTCACCTCGCAAGACGAATTCAGCTCGCTTCGCAAGACGAACTCAGCTCGCTTCGCAAGACAAACTCGGATCGCAAGATGAACTGGGTGTTGCAAATATCACTGATGTTACCGATTTTACACTCCAAATCTCACCAAAACTTCAAAAACTCGGTTTCTAAGGTTTCTAATACTCAGATAACATCAAACAATAATTATTAACTTGTATTCAACATCAATCTCAAACATATTTCATCATTCATCTATTTTCTATATAAACCCAATTCTACAAATATGAAGAACATAACACTTAAAATTTCAATGGAATAAGATGATAGGAATGATGATGATAATCTGATTATACCAACTTAAATCTAATTAGTTGTTGCTTACTTAATTCTTCTTAATTTCTTTGAAAGTTATGAGAGGAAAGTTTAGAGAGTTCAAGAACCAAAAGGGAAGGTTAGGTGGAATGAGTCGGTTTATTCCCACCGCCCCCATTTTTATTAGAGTAATAATATAACCCCTTCTAACCCTATTGTCTGGAACCCAAAAATACCCTTGAGCCAGAATATTTTTATTTTACCGTCAACTTTATTTATTTAAAACAAGTAATATTTCGTTAGTCACAATAAAACCTGTGACTCTTTTAATTATTTATATTCGGTTGAACCAATTTAAACGACTTCCTTTTATATAATTAATCATTTATTTCCAGGCCCAAAAACAGGGTGTTACAAATCTTCCCCCCTTTAATAGATTTCGTCTTCGAAATCTGATTATACCCGATTAACCCAATATCCTAATCCCAACCATTCCAAATTTGCCACATATCCAAACACTATAATACCCTATCATATAAAACACAAGTTTAAACATAACATTAACTATACTTGTTTCAACATCATTAACCTCAACAGGTTCTTCAACAGCTATCTAAAATACCCTAGCAGTCGCCAGCGGCCCATTCTTTCTCTTTTATCCCACAGATGACGCAGAACCCTAACTCGAACTTCCAGCTAAACCTGAACCTTGTCTCACCTTTTCTGGACACTGCCCTTCCCTGTGACCCTCTTTCTGACAATTCCAGCATACATTCCGAGGGTAACTACAATCTCTAATATCATGTCCAAACAATCCACATTTCACACATCTTGCAGTCTCAGATGTACATGGTCCAGGATGTCTTGATTTACAATTCATACACCATGAAATTCTGTCAGCTGAATCATTCCTAAAACTCAATCTCCTGTTTTGTTGAATTCCTCTATTCCCAAATGAACTACCCTTTGACTACGGCATAGTCTTATCCTTGTTCAATTCATCAAAAGCTCGTATGTCACTATCCACCGAATGAGCTAAGGTAAAAGCTTGGGTAAGTGTACCTGCCAATCTTACAGTTGTCCGATAATATGGGGGTAAAGTTCTAACAAAATGGTCAATCCTTGTCCTATCATCCGGGACCCATTGTTGAACAAATCGCAATTTTTCCGAGAATTGGTTAATAAGTTCATCCATAGTCATTTGGTCAGTCAATTTCAGTTCCATAAATTCTCATCTAATCCTGGACATGTCAAACTCTGAACAAAACTGTTTACATACCTCGTTACAAAAATCTGACGATCGAATAGAGGCTCTCTGCTGTGGAGTCAAATGTGCGGTAATGGAATCCCACCATGTCATAGCTGGTCCTTTCAACAATTGCACAACATAGGGAACCTTTATTTCTTCCTCGCATTGGCAAACTTCAAACTCTCTTTCAACATCCCTTAACCAGTCCAAAGTAAATGTAGGATTTGTACTTCCCTGAAATTCTGAAGGATTACTGGACCTGAAGGTTTTAAAAGAGCATACCTTTTTCTGTTGCTGTGATGGAAACACAAGTAGCTGATAACCAGAAGGCCCAGATGAGAATGGCACTAATGTCTGATTATAATTACCATGAGACCGCTGTTGTTTTTGTTCATGCAAAACTTGTTGTCGAAATCCTCTAAGTGTAATTAATTCATCCTCTAATCGCAACACATAATCATCTCTCTTAGTATCCTCATGAGCTGAAAATGATGTACCGGTCTGCCAATGTCTATTATTCAGTGTCTCAGGAGGAGGAACTTCATTTCTGGAGACATTATTGGGTGTGTTGATCGGGTTCTCATCATCTGCCATATCTGTACTCAACACAACAACAACTTACAACTTGTTAATCATTAGTTCCTAACATACTAACTAATCATACCCATTTGCTAGCAAATCCCACATACTGGAATGTTTGACTAATACCAAATAGATTTGGGATTGAACATTTGCCAACGTCCAATTCACCCAAACCTATGCTCTGATGCCAATTTATAACACCCTTCTTTTAACTACATGTATTACGTTAATAAACATCGGAAGCGAGTCCCAAACATATATATTATATTTACATATACCAAAATGTTTAACGTTTTAAAACATCACACTTATATATATAGTTACAAAATCATGCACTAACGACTAGGTGTTATATAATTTTTCCAAAACATAATTTCAAGGTTCACAAAATATTAGAGTAGCTGCAGTAATAGTCAAACATCCCATTCAATATCCTTAGCCTAGCCCGTCGTCTAACCAAAATCTGCAAAATTTTAACATGGTGGGATTAGCTCATAGCTAAGTGAATGGATCTGTTACCGACAGTTCAATCCAGAAATAACAAATCTTACAACAAAGCAACAATAAACACATAGCGTTAAAGAGGATCGGTAGTTCCTGATTAGCCAATCAAAGAACCCTTAAACCACTAACGACCCCAATAGTGATTTACCGATAGTTTGAAGCTATCTTCACTGACTAGGGTTCATCCATCAACTATGTGTATCGGAAACCCCGCCAGCCAAACAATAGCAACAAACCCAACCAGTGTTGACCTTTGAATAATCATATCTCAATTAGCCAATCAAGAATCACATAATGCATAATAGTCATGCCATCATGGAATAAGAACAACAACCAATCAACAATAATAACATTATCCAAGACTAACAGTCAATAACCAATAACAATATTGTTCAGGCGTTGTAACCAAACCTGTTACAACTGAGTTGAACCAAAGACTACAGTTACCACTCACCGATATTCCCGGTCTCTGAACTCAGTAGTCTTATATCACTGAGTTTCCTTCTGCTTATCTGAAACCACAAATAATAACAAATCAATAACTCATCCCATAATCATTATTTTAAGATATCTATTAAATCAGATAATCCCTAAACAGATAAGAAATCAGAAAGTCCTGACCTAATGTCTAAAAATGGAAAAATGCCATTTTCAACCCCTAGATGACCCCGAAAGGCCAAAAACTACCTAGGCTCTTAGAATAGAGCCTGGATCATTAGGCTGTTTTCGAGTGACCATGTGAATTTCAACCTAATCCAAGTTAATAAAATTGTCACTTATCCATTACCCCGAAAACACTTTTAAAATTTCAGTTCGCAAGGTCTCAGTTAATAAAATTGTCACTTATCCATTACCCCGAAAACACTTTTAAAATTTCAGTTCGCAAGGTCTCAGTTCGCATAGTCAACTAGATTCGCAGAATCTCGGTCCGAACTCATCTCGCAGCGCTCAACTCGGCTCACAAAGCTCACTCGGCTCGCAGAGCTCAACTCGCCTCGCAAATCTCAACTCACCTCGCAAGATGAATTCAGCTCGCTTCGCAAGACGAACTCAGCTCGCTTTGCAAGACGAACTCGGATCGCAAGATGAACTGGGTGTTGCAAATTTCGCTGCTATTACCGATTTTACACTACAAATCTCACCAAAACATCAAAAACTCGGTTTCTAAGGTTTCTAATACTCAGATAACATCAAACAATAATTATTAGCTTGTATTCAACATCAATCTCAAACATATTTCATCATTCATCTATTTTCTATATAAACCCAATTCTACAAATATGAAGAGCATAACACTTACAATTTCAATGGAATAAGATGAGAGGAATGATGAGGATAATCTGATTATACAAACTTGAATCTAATTACGTGTTGCTTACTTAATTCTTCTTAATTTCTTTTAAAGAAATGAGAGGAAAGTTTAGAGAGTTTAAGAACCAAAAGGGAAGGTTAGGTGGAATGAGTTGGTTTATTCCCACCGCCCCCATTTTTATTAGAGTAATATCATACCCCCTTCTAACCCTATTGTCTGGAAACCGAAAATACCCTTGAGCCAAAATATTTTTATTTTACCGTCAACTATATTTATTTAAAACAAGTAATATTTCGATAGTCACAATAAAACTTGTGACTCTTTTACTTATTTATTTTCAATTGAACAAATTTAAACTACTTCCTTTTATATAAGTAATCATTTATTTCCAGGCCCAGAAACAGGGTGTTACAAATCTTCCCCCCTTTAATAGATTTCGTCCCCGAAATCTGATTATACCCGATTAACCCAATATCTTAATCCCAACCATTCTAAATTTGCCACATATCCAAACACTATAATACCCTATCATATAAACCACAAGTTTAAACATAATTAACATTAACTATACCTGTTTCAACGTCATTAACCTCAACAGGTTCTTCAACAGCCATCCGAAATGCCCTAGCAGTCGCCGGCGGCACATTCTTTCTCTTTTGTCCCACAGATGACGCAGAACCCGAACTCGAACTTCCAGCCAAACCTGAACCTTGTCTCACCTTTTCTGGACACTGCCCTGCCCTGTGACCCTCTTTCTGACAATTCCAGCATACATTCTGAGGGTAAGTACAATCTCTAATATCATGTCCAAACAATCCACATTTCACACATCTTGCAGTCTCAGATGTACATGGTCCATGATGTCTTGATTTAAAATTCATACACCATGAAATTCTGTCAGCTGAATCATTCCTAAAACTCAATCTCCTGCTTTGTTGAATTCCTCTATTCCCAAATGAACTACAAGTAAACTGCGGCATAGTCTTATCCTTGTTCAATTCATCAAAAGCTCGTATGTCACTATCCACCGAATGAGCTAAGGTAATAGCCTGGGTAAGTGTACCTGCCAATCATACAGTTGTCCGATAATATGGGGGTAAAGTTCCAACAAAATGGTCAATCCTTGTCCTATCATCTAGGACCCATTGTTGAACAAATCGCAATTTTTCCGAGAATTGGTTAATAAGTTCATCCATAGTCATTTGGTCAGTCAATTTCAGTTCCATAAATTCTCGTCTAATCTTGGACATGTCAAACTCTGAACAAAACTGTTTACATACCTCGTTAAAAAAATTTGACCATCGAATAGAGGCTCTCTTCTGTGGAGTCAAATGTGCGGTAATGGAATCCCACCATGTCATAGATGGTCCTTTCAACAATTGCACAACATAGGGAACCTTTATTTCTTCCTCGCATTGGCAAACTTCAAACTTTCTTTCAACATCCCTTAACCAGTCCAAAGTAAATGTAGGATTTGTACTTCCCTGAAATTCTGAAAGATTACTGGACTGAAGGTTTTAAAAGAGCAAACCTTTTTCTGTTACTGTGATGGAAACACAGGTAACTGATAACCAGAAGGCCTAGATGAGAATGGCACTGATGTCTGATGATAATTACCATGAGACTGCTAATGTTGTTGTTCCTGCAAAACTTGCTGTCAAAATCCTCTTAGTGTAATTAATTCCTGTCAAAATCCTTTTAGGTGAACATGTTGAAGTAGATGTTCTTGAGGTTGAGTTAGTAGATTTAGAATCCCTTTTAACATTTTTAACTTTTAAAGATTCATTATCAACTTTAGCTTTGCCTTTGCATTTAAAACAGTCTGGCTTGACAGTTATTTTCTCAACCTTAATGGTAGACACTTCAGGTATATCTTCTACCACAACAACCTTTCAACACTGACCGGAGGTTTATTTTCAGCTTTAACAAATGTAAGCCTAACAAGATTGGCCTGTTTAACTTTCTCATTAACTGGCACATTAACAGAATTTGTGTCTACTTTTGAGGAAGAAGGCACAAAGTCTTTGATTGCATCCTTAACAAGCATTGGAAGATAGTCCATAGGAGGAGGTACGTGGTTATAGCCAATACCTGCCTTGCTTTTCGTATCAGTCCTTTTCTTATCAAGGATGTGATCAAATATCATGTTTGACGTAGCAAAATTTGACATTTTTCGTTTAAGATCATCAACTTCAGATTTAGAGTCAGCAAGTGTGACACCCGTCAAATTAGGACTAGTAGTTAGTGCCTAATCAAGTTTTAATACGTGTAATTAGTTCTGTGTTAGGCTAATTAATGTATCAACATATACATTGATGAGTATATATATATACAAGTATGCGATTTGATTAAATCGTACGAGTTTCAAATCGAATGCAATTCGATTCAATTAATACGGACGTTGGTGAAAATTTTATTAAATAATATAATATTATTTAATAACGCAATTATATCCAAAATATTATTTAGATAATATTTCAATTCAAATTCGTATCGTACAAACAAGGGCTACACGATTAGATTATTAAACGCGCAAACAAATTGAAACAAGTTAAAGTTATACCTTATAACGCAACCATTAAGTATTTGGTAAAATACTTCATCAAAATATTGGGTAATTATTCGTATTTAAAACGTGTATTTAAACGTATAAAATAAACATTTAACGTTTAAACGAACGGGAGAACGAACACCGCACGGAGCGCGATTGCGAGGACTGAAAAAGGTGAGGCTTTCACCTACACCCCACCTCTTTCCCTCTTTCTTCCATTTCCATTTCAACAAAACACACACACTCCCTAAATTCTGTCCCAAGATTTCATCAATTTTTGGATTTGTAAACCAACCAACAAAAGTTGTATTTTCGGAATCACCATCAAGCAAGGAATAAGATTTACAAAAGCATCATCATCGTTTTCGGCCTCCTCTAGCTTCGATTTGAAATTGTAAGAAATTCTCTAAATATTTAGATCTACTCATTTTGGTGTATTATTTCGGTGTTAAAATGTTTACACAACTTAGTATTGTCCAAATGTATGAGGAAAACATGATTTTATAGCCTAAAAACGAGTTAGATTTGGGTTTTGGGTTTGAAAACCACGACAGTCGCTGGGGACTGTCTGAGTGTTCATCTTTGCGACACAATATTGTGTCGTACCTTATGTCGCAAATCCCATGCGACACAATCACTATGTCGCTGTTAAATCAGCATCGTACACTTATGCGACACAACCCTTGTGTCGCTAAGTTCTTGTGTCGCATTCTTATGCGACACAACCCTTGTGTCGCATACATGACCATTGTGTCGCATGCTGTGTCGCTAAAAACAGCTCGACCCCAGCCAGGGGTTCTGCCCCTTGGACCCCGCCAGGGGCTGCCGCCCCTTGGACCCCGCTACTAGGGGCGCTGCCCCCGGACCCCCGTCATTAACGGGCTTCGCCCTTACCCTAGGTTCACAAGTAACGGTGTTACATATAAACTTTCACACCAAGTGTTAAACTTGTATAACATCAAACACGAATGCGATACAACTTCTAAAACACAATGGAATTTATTTTTAGTATAATGCTTCAAAATCATCAAAATAATGATATGGGATTATCATTACAAACAAATCACCAACGGGCCGTACACGTTTTCAAAACACAAGTCAAACAACCAAATCGTAGTAATTTGGATAATTCAATTAACCAAATCGTAGTAATTTGGACATTCTAAGTTGGACGAACAATTACAAGGGCAGTCTTTCGAGATGCCTACTCATGTTATAACCATTGTGTGTCTTGGACACCCTCAGGTTACAAGTCTTCGGACATCAATCTACCGCAAATCAGTTCAAGTTTATTTTAATAAACACTCAAGGCTCAGGTGAGTCTCATAGCCCCTATTTTACTGTTTTTCATTAAGGGGTGTGATATTATTGCTCGTTTTGTTTTACAAGTAGAACGCAAGTACAATTCAATCAAATACTACATGAGTTGTTTTCAACTAATCAATAAAGCCCTCCATAGCATAGTCTGGTAATACATCTGTAGCGTGAATGTTAGTATATGATATCATATAGGATTAGCACGCACTAACTGGTCAAACGGACGTATTAGCATTTGGGAAGACGAGTGTGGATTAGGCACTCGTAGGAGGCAACTCAGTTGGGTTTCCTTAATTGGACCTGACACTCAAGTTAAGCTCAGACTATGTGCTCATGGCTGTATAACTTTTATTTTGCTTAATTGCATTTTAAATTCAATTATAAAATCTTGCGGTTCATACAAATATATGTTGATATACAAACCTGTGAGCTCACCAGCGTTTCGCTGACCCATTTTAGCATGTATCACAGGTGACCAGCAGTAGGTTGGACTGCTTAATCAAGATCCATTAGCTCGAGTCAGCATGCAAACAATCAGAGATTTAGCTGCATTATTACATTTTGTATAGTTTAATTATGTACTTAAATCTCTCAATTTCAAAAGGAGCTAATGTAAACGATACTTTGATGTAAACTTTTATTTTATCAATATCAATGTAAAACGACGCATGTAGTGGTCGTTCATTATTAATCTCTGTGCTTTGATTATTAATTAGTAACACCCAAATCCTGCTTCCGCTAAACAATAAATTTGGGGGTGTTACAGCAAGCTCTTTGTTAAGCAAAGAAATTTCTTTCAAATAACTATCTATTTTATCTTGTTGACTATAGATTTTAGCTTTGATCGCTTGAGACTCATCTTGATAGGCTTTGAATTACTTTTCATAAGCTAATTCATTTTCTTTCAAAACCTTATATTAGCCTCTGTCAAATTTTCGAGATTTGATTGCAGGGTTTCAATGTTATCTTTGTACCTGTTGTTAGAACTTGTTAATTGAATGCAAGATAAACATGTAAATGCATCAGAATCAACCTCTTTTGTTTGAGCCACAAATGCACTATGTTGAAGTTCTTCTTCCTTGTTATAGCCACCGCAGCGCTTTTCGATGGTAGCCCAAAGATCATACGCATTTTTGTGATGCTTAAACAGCTGTAAGATCTCCAATGATAAAGATCCTTTAATTGCTTTGAAAGTCTTCCGTTCATTATCCCATGCTTTAAGTTCTTCGAGAGTCATTGATTTATATGATTTTACAGTTCGTGTTCCTTCCTTGACTAGCATTTCATATCTCTCAGTCAATGGAATCCACATGTCTGGATCATTAGAAGAGATGTATGCCTCAAAATCTCTTCTCCTGCTTGAGTATTTGGTGTTTTGGGTGAACATCGGAAGATTGTTGCCAGCACTATGCAAGAGTAACATCTTTTAAACAAGAACATTAGCAAACACAGACAACCAGATTCTCCAACCAAAATTCGGGTTGAAAATATTGAAAATTGGGCGAGCACAACTAAACTTTTCCCAAACTAGAATTATGAACTTTTAAGCTCAAAAACAAAATTTGGTACTACAATTTTTTTTGCGAATTTCCCGCCAAAAATTCAACCGAAAACATCCAAAAATGCCCCTGTAAAATGAAACTTTTTCCAGGCTAAAATTGAACAGTTTTAAGCCTATGAACAAAATTTGAAACCAAAAAGTTTTTTTTTTTTTTTACCCTTGGCAAGTATTAGCGACACAAATACTTGTGTCGCAGCTTATGTCGCAGTTCAAAAACTCAAAATTAGCGACACAAATATTTGTGTCGCAGCTTATGTCGCCTAATCAAAGGCTTATGTCGCAATTGTATGTCGCGAACTTGTGTCGCACTTTGAAAACCCTAATTAGAGAAACAAATCTTGTGTCGCAGGTTGTGCGCAAAATGGCGCTGGACAGTTTCCAAAACCCTAAAATAGAAATTTTTTTAAACCCTCACTATTTACGAAGAACGAACGACGCACAAACCAAGAAAAACTCTTCAGAAAATGAAATCTTCAAGCAAAATAACCCAGAAACGAAGATTAATCAATAAAACCTTCGCGAATCAAACCGAAAATGTTCAAATCACGATCTGAAACCGTTGAATAACTGATTCACGGCTCTGATACCACTTGTAGGTTCCCATACCGGACCTAATCAGATCGTCACCTCAATTGAATGCGCGGAATACAAACAATCTAGTAATGAACGTTTAATGAATCGAACACACAATTAATATAAGCTTTTGTATGTATTAACAATTGATTAATGAAGCTTTACAAACACAAACTCTGTCTCTCTCTCTCTGACTATGCCTCTCTCTCACTCTCTATGGTTTGATCAACCTCTAAATGAATTCTAACTCCTCTATTTATAGTTGTCCAGCCGACCCTGCGACACAACCTTTAGCGACACAGGCTCTGTGTCGCATGAACATTAACTTGTATATTCAATAATTACATTTTGTTTACAGACTCGAATATACACACTAATCACATCACATACTAAGACTAATTGACTTTGACAAGTACAAACGTTGACCAAGTGACTGACACACAAAATGCACCAACATTTACGATTCATCGAATCGTATAAGTTGAAAAGTAATTAAGTTACAAAAGTAGATTTCGTAAATATGACTAATCCGTTTAGTTATATAAAAGAAATCCAGTTGTCAAAAGTTGGCATCCTATTCCTTCGTGGGTCGCCTATGTTCCATGTATGCTAGAAGATCTTACGTACAGCTAATTCCCTGAAAAACATAGTAAAAGTCAACAACGAGGTTTAGTGAATTCACAGGTTTTATGTTTGCAATAGTTGAACCAAGTTTTATTAGGCTTGTTGGCCTAAATGTCAAATAGTTTCGTTTAGAATGCTTGTTCAAGTATAATCGTGGTGGGATGTTACCCAAAATACAGTTAATGTGGGATGTTGCCCATAGTATAGTCTAAACAGTTTGTCCAAGAAGTAGGACCTAACAATAGTTGCCCAAGAAGTAGGGACTTTCTATATGCCCAAGATGTAGGGACTTGTATAAGTTATGTTCAAGAAGTAGGACTGGCATCCAAGACATAGGACCCATCTGCTCAAGAAGTAGAGCCTTCATCCAAGATGTAGGATGGCACATTGCCCAAGAAGTAGGGACTTTCTGTTTGCCCAAGACGTAGGGACTTGTATAAATGTGCCTAAGAAGTAGGGACTTACTGTGCATGTGCCCAAGACGTAGGGACTTCCTGTGTGTGTGTGTGTGCCTAAAAGTAGGGACTTTTCAGATGTTTATGAAAATGTTGTTTCATAAAAGTCAGTTTGTAAAAGCGTGTGTGGCTGTTCGTTCTCTAGTGTATTCCCAATTAAGTTTTCGTATAAAATTCCATTTCATAAATAAAAGTTGTAACCGTTGACCGCAGTCATAAATATTTAGCACAATGTATATCACAACAGTTATACAAAAGCTTGCTCACGTAGCAAAAGCGTTGACTATGTTTTCCACCCCTGTTCAAAAGCAGTTAAAACAGTAAAAGTAGGGGCTGTGAACTCACCTGTTGAGCTAAGTAAAGTACGAGTGCTAGCAAAGCCTAAAGCCCGAGTCGACCATCCATGCTAGTGTTCGTACAACCAAGTTATGTCCAAAGCGTTTGTGAAATATGTATGTTTGTATTTGTATTTAGTAGTTGTGAAAATGTATACGACTTGTTGGTAACTGTTTGTAATAGTAATCTCCGAAAACATTTTTATATTCGTTTCATCATGTTTCATAAAGTATGAAATTGTGTACAGGGGTCCAGGGGCAGCGCCCCTGGTAGTGGGGTCCAAGGGGTGGCAAACCCTGGCGGGGTCCAAGGGCAGCCCCTGGTTGCGGACTGGAATTGTTGTATTAAAAATCGCATCTGGAATTTAAATTCAGAAAAAACGATTAAGCCTGGCTGCGGACTGGAATTGTTGTGCGAACTCCCAGGTCTTGACTCGCAGTCAGTTTGGTTCGCAGGTTCAGTTCGCAGGTCAGATCGCAGGTTCAGTATTGGTAGGTGAATCTCGGTTCGCAGCACGATCTGCGAGCTGAGACGCATCTGTTAGTGCGAGTTTGGTTTTTAAACACATTTCAAGCCGATTTTTGGACATAATCGTTTGATAAAAACACTAAAACATGAGGTATTAAGTATTACAAACATGAAATATCAAAGCAAATGTCAAAATTTAAGAGTTTTCGGAAAATTTCGGAAACTTACGCGTGTCGGTTTTAAAATCCGAAAAGGTGGGAGTGTAGCTCATGGTCCCGTGATCGTTTTATTCCGAAGGAGCTAGACGATTCAAGTTGTTTTTGTGGTAGTTTTGTGATGATTTGTGGTGGTGATTTTAGAGAGGGAATTGAGAGAGAAATGAGAGGTAGAGAGAGAGAGTGGAAATGAAAGAATGAGGTTTCGAGTTTCGAGTTGTACGAAATAAATGTTATTCGCTACAAAATACTTTGTAAATATTATCAACATAATATTTAATAAATAAATAACGCTATTTAATAATCTCATATTATCAAATAATTTGTTCACCAACAGTCGTATATTTTTGTCGTGTTTGTTCCAATCATTTTGTACTTAATTACAACTAATTACGAAATGTAATACTACGCGTATTAACTAGTTGGGCTTTGCTAGACTTACCTCTAAAAGTAGTTGTGAATTAACTCAAGTAGGGAATTAGCCTAATAATGCAAGTGTTTAACATTCGTAATTGCGTTCAAATTTGAGGGGTGTCACACTTTAAATATACGATTGGGATAATAACATTATGAAATAACGGAGGTAACGTTATACGGCTTTCATTTGTATAGCGCCGGAAACATCACTTATGTGTGGAGTACGGAACGTTGAAGCTATGAAAGTCGTGGGCACAATCCGTTGTGGAAATAATGTTCCCAATTGTATAATAAAATGAAAACCGGTGGTTTATTAACATTGTATTTATGAATTTCTAAACCAATATCGGCTTTCCTCCAACTAAACGTGGTTAGAACCTTAATGACAAGGATTCGCAAACCTAGATCAAACGGTCACTACCTATCTATGTTTTCTAAAACTAACAACATGGTCTGAATTATGTAACTGTGGAAATACTGTTTAAAACCTTTCGTATAGTACACCATAAATCAATCAGGGATTTATTGGAAAAAGTGAGGGCTGGTTTATATCATAGATGGTTGAATTTTAATACAAACTAAGTTAATCTAGTCTAGAGTGACCATAAAGTATGTGATACCGGAAAGACCACAGTAACGGCACTGTACTTCGTATAACGTTGGAAACACCATTGGTGGATTACAAATAAGTGGAAGCTAAGGAAATGTCGGTGGTTGAAGACTATATCATATCCTGGTTTGTTTTCAAAGCTGTGGAAATGCTTGATCGCACTGTACACCGTCAGTACGCCCAAGAGCTAGAAAACTGTGGAAAAGCTTAATTGCACTGTACACCGTTAGTACCTCTCTGGTTTGGAAAACTATGGAAATAAATAATCGCCCTGTACACAGTGATGAAATGTCGGTGGTTGAAGACTGTATCACATCCTGGTTTGTTTTCAAAACTGTGGAAATGCTTTATCGCACTGTACACCGTTAGTATGCCCAAGAGCTAGAAAAATGTGGAAATGCTTAATTGCACTGTACACCGTTAGTACCTCTCAGGTTTGGAAAACTGTGGAAATAAATAATCACCCTGTACACCGTGATGAAAAGCTCTAGACTAAAATATAACCATTAATGTAAAGTTAACAGTCACCAAACCATGTCTTAATCTAAAATGCCTTGTCTGACTTTGTTGTCCCCGTAGTGTTAAGAAAGGTCGGAACCCTAGTGGGTATTCTACTCTATCTCATGCGCCCAGGAACTAACATTCCAAGAAGGGTCATTACTCCGTCACTGGATAACGTTGAAGAGATGAGCATCCTCTTCCGATCAGACTCAATTTGGCCTACTACTCAGTGACATACTGGTTGGTCTCCCCAATCAGTAGGGTACTAGTGTTCACACTATGAACAATTAAGCTCAGGTAAGACACAAACCTTTAAAAGAAGTTTTCATATCAAAACCCTAGCATCACCCCCGCATAAGCTAACGAAGTCATAACAAATACATCTCCTCCATACTGATTACATCCCTATTCTATTTTTCATTTATTTAGTTTTTATTTAATTACGGACCTGAGTAACAAAAACCCCACTCAAAACCTGTTTAAAGACCCATCACTAAATTGAACAATTTGTCTTGACATTTCCGTTTCACAATTCGATTAGCTTGAAAAACGACCCTAGGTCATACTGCTGCTATACAAGCCGTAGTAAAGCTTAGGTCCCTAGCTCAATAAATTTAAAACACACTGTCCGCCGTCTCTGTTGCTGTTGGAACAACGACCGGAGTCAAATCCGACCGACCGATAAGGACGCGACAAGTTTTTGGCGCCACTGCCAAGGAGTTAATCGTAAGACTCTGAAGCGTCCCGACGAATTTTCTACTTAGTGATACCCGTAGTTTAGCTTAATTTACTTTTCCTTGTTCCTACCAAAAATACTTTCCCATATCCCACAATGGTATTCGACGAGATCATCCGGATCCGAATCTCTCATTTTCGTACCCGATCCTGAGTCAAAATCCGTACCATCCGTAAAGAAAGACGTTCCCATTTTCAAAAAATGGCCGCTCGTGTTACTCTCGCCGACAACACCAAACCATCCATCGAAGGATGAGGAGGACCGATTAGCTATCCAGTAATTGACGGAGCTTCTTTTTAACTTAAACACCACATCGTACAACTCATAAAAGAAAATTGCCAATTCAACTGTCTACCCCGTGACGTTCCCAACACTCATATCGACAAATTCATTCAGGTTTCAAACTCCTTCAAGCAGAATGGGGTTGAGCAGGATATCATCCGCTTATACTTGTTCCCCTATTCTCTCGCTTTACATGCTTCTACCTGGTTTGAGGGACTTGAGACCAGCTCAATCACCTCATGGACCGAGATGGGTAATAAGTTTCTCGCTACATACTTTCCCCCGCCCAAACA
This sequence comes from Pseudognaphalium luteoalbum, assembly GCA_963422505.1. Lineage (NCBI taxonomy): Eukaryota > Viridiplantae > Streptophyta > Magnoliopsida > Asterales > Asteraceae > Pseudognaphalium > Pseudognaphalium luteoalbum. The sequence goes on along the minus strand of OY730193.1, from coordinate 45,296,908 downwards.
AACCCAACCAAAAAATGACATCACAAACTTCCAACAAGCCCACGATGAATCTATCTACTTAGCATGGGAGAGATTCAAGAGTTTACTGAGGAATCGTCCAAACCACCAAATGACGAAAACTAACAAGGTGTGCACTTTCTACTGAGGTCTTCATCCTAACCATCGCATCAACCTTGACGCCGCTGCTCAAGGTAATCTTATGAAGTTAACCGATGATGAAGCATGGAGCCTGATCGAGGATATGACAATGCACTACCACGATTGGAAGTCTGATGAGCAATCCTCATCCTTACCCCTTTCCGCCAGCAACACCCGCCAAACTGAAGCTATTAAGTCTATGAGCGAGTAGATTAAGACTCTGACGAAACAGGTAGCAGATCTGAAGAAACAACCACAACAGATCCACCAAGTTCAGGCTTGCTAGAAATGTGCCAACCATCCCGCTGAAGAATACGAGGTTAAGTATGAAGATCCTACCGATGGTTCATTCTACTATGCCCAGTTTCCTTTCAGACCTCAAAACCCTCCTGGTTTCGCTAGAACTTCACCACCCAGAACTCGAGGAAATCCTCCTCCACGGAACAACCAACCACCCTTCCAGCCCAAGTTTCAGCCACGGTATCCGACGTACCCACAACTACCAGAACTCCCATACAATCAATCACTTCCATTAACCGCCACTGAAGATATCCAACCTGCTGAACCTGTGAAGACCTCATTCCAGTCACTAGTACTGATGACAACCTCAACAAATTCATCCAAGGTCAAACCGCTTTCAATCAAAAGACTACGGCCCGACAAGACCAGACTGATCTATTCCTTCGAAACCAACTCTCGGTCCTTAAAAGCCTTGAGAACCAAATCGGTCAGTTAGCCCAACGTCTCGATACTCGACCCCAGGTGACCTTACCAAGCAATAATATTCAAAACCCCCACGTCGAGGAAGCTAAGACCTTAAACTCTGATAATCTGACTACATCTATGACTGCTTCTCCAGAAATGGAACATTCTCCTGTCCTACCAACAGTTGAGACCAGATAAATGCCCACGCCGAGTCGTGAGATTGAAATTCCTTTCCCTAACCTCTTAAACAAGAAATACAATGCCAAGTCATTCAAACTTGATAGAGAATTCCTAGACATCGTGTCTAGAATCCCCTCTAGTACGAAATACATCCGAATAATGCTGGCAACTAAGGACAAGATTCCTGCAATTCCTAAAGTCTCTCTGAAAGCCGAGTGTTCAGCCTTCATCCAGAAGGCGTTACCAGAAAAACTAGGAGACACGGGTCGATTCACCTTACCCTGTTCCATCTATCACTTAGGCACGATACGCTCCTTGGCCGATCTTGGAGCCAATATCAATCTGATGCCTTACTCGCTCTACTCCAGACTAGAATTAGGACCTCTTTAACCCACTAAAATGAGCGTCCAGCTTGTCGATCAATCAGTCCGATACCCGAGAGGCATTGCTGAGAATGTCATGGTCAAAGTTGATAGGTTTTATTTCCCCACTGACTTTGTAGTGATACAGGAAGACATTAACATACCCATTATCCTAGGTAGGCCATTCATGAATACTGCACGTGCTATTATTGATGTATGTTCTCAGGTTATCAGTCTACGAGCTCACGGATAGACAATCTCATACAAGATTGATCAGACCGACTGTTCACTAATGGAGCATGCAGAGATATATGCAATATCCATGGGCAGAGTTACTTCGGATGATGACACTTCTGATTCAGAACCAGAACCATACAGGCTAGACGAGCACACCTGGCTTATTTCAGCTACTGAAGAGTCAGAATCAGAAGATGAGGAAATGGAAGAATCTGAACCAGAGGAAGAAATAGAAGAGGAGAAGGAAGATTCAAAATAGGATGAGGAAGAAGATGAACCACCTGAAAAAGAGGAAGAAGATATGGAAGAAACGAAACCAGAAGAAATGGAAGAATCAGAGGAAGAACAAGAATCAGAGCCCGAGGAAGTATATCAGTCCACACCACCTCATCAGTACCTTCCTGACTCATACTTGCCGATAGCAGAGATTATGCAGATCGAGAACTTTGAGAACTTCATCCCTCTGTCAGACATTGAACCAGAAGAAGATTCTCAGACTGATTACTACCACGATGCAGAATTTGTTCTCACCATAGAGAAACTTATTGCATCAGCTATGGATCTCACCAAACCTCTCGTGTCTCCTCGACTTGATGCTCTGCTGAATATTGAGAAGACTATCGCCCTATCTAAGCAGCAACCAGAGCGAAGAGACAAACTCATGAGCCAAATTGCGGATTATAAAGCATCCAGGCTTCCCCAAATGATTCCAGCCTTTGACACATCTATACCTCGGAGTAAATTCAAGAAGGGAAGTACCTCCGGATCCAGCCGTGATTCTGATTCTCATGAGGAGAAGGACATTGAGATGGATTCCTCTCAGCCGATATCTCAGATCACTGATGACACCTTACCACATTCTGACAATGTTGAGTTCCCTGATTTCCAAGCTAGGGATACTCCATCTGCAGAGAGTGACATGGACAATGTCATCTAGATCGATGTTCCAATAGATATCCGGTCTATCCAGCTTCATGCAGTTCCAGCTGATTCCGCCCCTCTCCAAATCCCTATTGTTTCAAACCACGAGGAGATGATAAGTGCCATTGCAGACTTTGAAAATGACATCCCTACTATGATGAGCATTATTATTAACTCCACTAATGAATACACTCCACGTCAAAGAGCTGTAATTGAAGAACTTGAGGAAGAGTCTGAAGTGTATCAAGCCAGCCACAACCCACAATACTTCCATAACCGCCTGAATGCCTTTGCTGAAGATCTCGCTGCACAGCTTCTCCAAGAACACTTCAACACTGGACCAACACCTAAGAAGCTGGAGTTCTTTGAAGACCAAAGATGCATGTAGAGGACGATCTATTACACACTGATTAGATCCTCATTTCCATATTCGGCCAAGCAACGTGAGTTCTTAAATTCTTATCACGACAATATGTACAATGCTACTGGGAATCCTGACGCAGACATAGACATCCGGTTGATGAATAATCTTAGGGGACTTCTAAATTCTATGGCTAGGAATGATCACATCGACGAGACTTCTCCCCATAGGTTCTACATTGACTGCACCATCGAGTACCACGCTCACAAGATTGTCCATGATCTCGAGTATGTGAGTTCTGATGAAAGAACGCGTGACATACCTTCTTCCATACCTGAAGGTTCGATGGTTAACATTGCGAACTTCCTCACTGATCGAATCAAGGAAATCTTCACTGAGGTGCCTGATGAAGAACATGGGCAGTTATTCAACTACAGATTACGTGAGGTGTACGACATACTAAACAACACCTTCAGGAATTCCACTCTCACGTTTTCCCCTTACCAGACCCACCTACTTCAAGAGATCCATGAGTCAATCCGAGAACTTGGAGGAAACTCCAGTATTGCAGAGCACGAGACATTGCACCTACATTTCTATGGATTCATGGACTCTCTCAGACGGCAGCATCCTGAACGTGAGATGGTGGAGTACGATGGATTCTCTATGGTAGATTCCCGTGGAGATGTCTCCAAAGCCATGAAAGACATTACTTGGGATCTTCTACATATGAAAAAGGTTACCAAGCAACATCTTCAAGGGTTCCCCATCTTTTCATCAGAGATTCCAAACATCGTCGACATCATCGCTCGTCATTTTATGAGGATATACCCACGCAACCCCATGATTCCACTTCTGAGCACTTCCGGTCCTGGAGGTTCCAGCACCAACTAATCTGATGGAAGGCAAAGTCGAGCTCTCGACTATAAAAGCAGCGCTTCTCGGGAGGCAACCCGTGCAATAGGACGTGTAGAGAGAACAATATTAATAAGTGAAGAAATTCTGACTATCCTTCACACTTGGTCGTTACCAAAACACTTTATGAAAAATTTTCTGATATTACGACTCACTTGCAAATAAACCAATCGTCTCAGAAAATAGGAAACCAAATTGAAAAAATGGTAAAACATGTGTTTCGAGCAAAAACACATGTTTTATAAAACTAATTTATAGTAGAAAACATCTTTTCAAATTATGAGACGGTGATTTATCTTTTGCAAATAGTTTGAGTTTGTAAACTGGTATGACAAACGTGTTCACACTTACAAGATTTATTCACAAAAGGAGATAATTGGATGAAGAAAACCAATAGCAAAACGCTTGAAGCCAAGCCGCTCTTCATGAATATAGAAAAAGATGCCAAGCAACATCTCTTTGCAGCAAATTCAGATTCTCAGCTTCATTGCATCTCGCTATCTGGGGAGTGTCTGAAACCTTTACTCTCTTTTGTTTATGATTCTTATTATTATTTGATTTGTTAGTTTGTTAAAGTATTCTATACTCTATCCTAAGCTTATCACTAAGTGTGGGATTCCAGCCCAAAACAAACACTTGAGAAACATTTTCTTGCATGTTCAAACTCTAACTGTGAGATCTTTACTTTCAAGTAAATCTTAACTCAAGAGAACATTAGGGACAATGTTCCTCTAATTGTGGGATAGCAGGTATAGAATACCTTGGTTAGTTTAATGATTTTTAATGTCCGAAATAGTAAACTCAGAAAATGTTCCTCAAAATTTTCAAAATTTTCAAGAATTAAAAAGTATGAGCTAAATCTATTGATTAACTCTACTAATTTTTGAGCCAAAATATCATTTTAGAGGAGCTATTTTCAAATATGAGTAATATATTTCGTAATCTAGGGAAAATAACGTAGAAATTGCTTAATCAAGAAATAATAATCTGATGGAAGCATGACGAAGCACATACAACCATATTTTCAGTGAGGTATCTTGAGCCTAATAGCATTCATCTTAAATGCTTCACTATACATTTCTTGTGTGTGCCGATGCATGTATCTCTAAATTAGAACTTGCTCTTGACATACGTTTTGAGACCACATTGGTGTGTACCGTACGCGGTATAGGTGCAATTAGATGACCTTGACATTCCCTAGGATTTAACCTTTTTTTTACACATCTCTTCAAGCCCAAAACCCTTGTGATACTCATTTTTAGTATCAATGATCCTCCTAGTAAACCCTGTTGAGCCTAAACCTTTCGTTTCATAAAACCCTCATAAAACCCTACATCCCAAAATATCCCCAAACTTATCTTAGAATTTCTGAGGTTATGAAGAACATCTTTTAGAATATCCACTTCACTTATCCTACCCTTTCGTGTTCTTCAAAAAAAAAAAATGAAGAATCTCTGGTGCGTAAAATTGGCACCGCGAAAAGACTCGAAATGTTCAAGATAAAGGATTTTCTGAAAGAATCAAGAAAATTATCCTTGGAAATTCTCTGGCAAAGAAGTTCTGATGAGGAAAAGAAAAATAGAAAAGTATAAAGGCAGAAAAAGAAAATAAAAAGAAGAAAAGAAAAGAAAGAAATGTTGATGCATATCAGTTTGTCTGTCAGTTGGTCTATTGAGTTGTAAAAGTGTCGTTAGTCGTTTAATAGAAATATAGATTTTGTATGATGTGACACTTAAGTTTTAGTTTAGGCGACACTTGCCTAAGTGACGCATAGCGACACTTAGGTAAGTGACGCATGAAGGCGGCCACATGCGACACTTCCACAAGTGACGCATGTCTGCCAGAATTTTAGTATAAATACAAACCTACGGGTTTTCGGCTAGGGTTGACGAAACCCTAGCACCATTTGTCGAATAAACTCATCTGTAATCAAGTTCCATTACGTTATTGAAGCTAATAATCTCGTTTACTTTGTTCAATAGATTTTTTCGGTTTAAGTTTATTAGTGATTTGTGTGATTGATTGTTTCCGTCACTCAATCGCTGTCTATCGTCACTTAGATCCATCACATAGGGCACTCACAACTGGTATCAGAGCCACTAGGTGATTCGATTGGCATCTTGAAGATGTTTTGGATTGAATTCGGTTTCGTTCGGATAAAGAATCGAGAATAATCAAGGATTTAGGGTTGATTAGGTGCTTTCCAGATGATTTTCATCTTTTACTACAGGTTTCGTTCATTAAGGTTTGAGGAATTTTCGTTAGGTTTACGAAAATTCGATTTTTAAGGTTTTTGGGACTCGTTGCGTCACTTGAATGCGTCACTTAGTGCGGCACTTCGTAATTCCAAATTAGGGTTTTACTGACACTCAGGTGCGTCACTTTGGTGCTTCACTTGGAGCGTCATTTGGGGTTGATACGACACTTAATATAAGTGTCGTCTACTTTAATCCATCGTCACTCACGTGCGTCACTTTACCACGTCACTTGAGTGCCAAGCGTCACTTCTGCTAGTGACGCCTGTTTGATTTCTTGCGTCACTTCTGCTAGTGACGCCTTTTGATTTCTTGCGTCACTGTTACTAGTAACGCTTGTTTGTTTTATTGCGTCACTCAAGTACGACACTTGAGTGCGTCACTTGCTATATTGAGCGACACTTGCTTACAGTGTCATCAGTCATTTCATCCGTCACTCGATAGCGTCACTTATCAAGTGCCGCTAGTCATTGCGACACTTGAGTGCGTCACTTACCAAGTGACGCCTTTGGTACTAATAAGTTTGCAAGTTCTTGTTTTTGAGTTAATTTTCAAGATATTCTTTAATGGTTGTTGCTGCTGATAAAGAAGATATTCGGGGAATCAGGGATATGATTAAACAAAATCATGTTGTCGGTTCTAATAATAAACCTCCTCTATTCACTGCTGATATGGATTACGCATATTGGCGTGATCGATTTGAACAATACGTAGATTTCCATTGTCCTGAGCTCTGGGGTCCGCTGAGAGAAAGATATGAAGCTCCAGTAGCTGAGGGAGACTATCGTGGTATCCCTCCATCCAAAACTTACAAAGCTACGATCTACAACTCTATCTTTTCGGAATTTCATTTCGACACTTTGTAAGTTTTGACAAAAACCCAAAACTCTTCGATTTCACTCATTTTTACATGTATGTTGTTTATATAAGCTTAAAATGTCCATATATGGGTTGGGTAAAAGGATCGGACCAAACTATGGCCGGAAAACTCGTTTTGGCTCAAAAATCCGTCAAACAGACCTAAGTGTCGCAAAGATGACAAGTATAGCGTCACTTCGTGCGTCACTTAAGTGACGCATTGAGTGTCGCATGAAACCCTAATTTTTCCTAAGTGCCGCATAAAACCCCTTTTTCCCGACACTCCAACCGTCACTTGCTTAGTGACGCCTAGGACCCTTACCATCACTAATAACCCGACACTGCTTTAGTGACGTCCAAGTATGCGTCACTCCTTTAAGTGACGCCTAACCGACACTTACACCCGTCACTGATGAAGTGTCGCCACCTTATGCGTCACTTACCTAAGTGACGCCCTAAACTCAGAATTTCACATCTTATGAGACACTTCTTAAGTGCCGCCCAAGCTACCTTAGTGACGCCTCAGTATGCGTCACTTCCGTTAGTGACGCCCTTACTCAGAATCTGCCATTTTATGCGTCACTTCCCAAGTGACGCCTAATGCCCTCTAGTGACGCTATAAGTGTCGCATGAAACAGAACCCAAATTTTACTAAGTGTTGAGACCTAAAATTTTATCACTCGATTTCACCCAAATTCAAGTCCAGATGCGTTTTTCACCAAAGCAATTTAGTAGAAATAAAAATTTTCCAGCCAGGGGCTCTGCCCCTTGGACCCCGCCAGCGGCTGCCTCCCCTTGGACCCCACTACCAGGGGCGCTGCCCCCGGACCCCCGTCATTAACGGGCTTCACCCTTACCCTAGGTTCATGAGTAACGGTGTTACATCTAAACTTCCACAAAGTGTTAAACTTGTATAACATCAAACACGAATGCGACACAACTTCTAAAACACATTGGAACTTAGTTTTAGGTATAACACTTCAAAATCATCAAAATAATAATGTGGGATTATCGTTACAAACAATCACCAACGGGCCGTACACATTTTCAAACACTTAAACAAACAACCAAATCGCGGTAATTTGGACATTCTAAGTTAGACGGACAACTACAAGGGCAGTCTTTCGAGATGCCTACTCATGTTATAACCATTGCATGTCTTGGACACCCTCAGGTTACAAGTCTTCGGACATCAATTCCTCGCTAATCAATTCATGTTTATTAAGTTAAACACCCGAGGCTCAGGTGAGTATCATGGCCCCTATTTTACTGCTTTTCAATCAGGGGTGTGATATTATTGCTCGTTTTATTTTACAAGTTGAACGCAAGTACCAATCAATCAAATACTACATGAGTTGTTTTCAACTAATCACTAAATCCCTCCATAGCATAGTCTGGTAATACATCTGTAGCGTGAATGTTAGTATATGATATCATATAGGATTGACAATCCTCGTCCGGGTTAGCCCACACTAACTGGTCAAACGGACGTATTAGCATTTGGGAAGACGAGTGTAGATTAGGCACTCGTAGGAGGCAACTCAGTTGGGTTTCCTTAATTGGACCTGACACTCAAGTTAAGCTCAGACTATGTGCTCATGACTGTATAACTTTTATTTTGCTTAATTGCAATTTAAATTCAATTATATTATAAAATCTTGCGGTTCATACAAATATGCATTGACATACAAATCTGTGAGCTCACCAGCGTTTCGCTGACCCATTTTAGCATGTATCACAGGTGACCAGCAGTAGGTTGGACAGCTCAATCAAGAACTATTAGCTCGAGTCAGCATGCAAATGATCAGAGATTTAGCTGCATTATTATATTTTGTATAGGTTAATTATGTACTTAAATCTCTCAATTTCAAACCGAGCTAATGTAAACAATATTTTGATGTAAACTTTTGTTTTATCAATATCAATGTAAAACGATGCATGTAGTGGTCGTTCATTATATCTTTTGTGCTGTGTATATTGATTAGTCACGCCCCAACCCGATTCGCTTCCGCAACCCGAATTTGGGGGTACGACAGATGTGGTGGAAATCAGAAGTACAAGGAGGCTAAATTAGAACTAATAAAGAAACAGTATGATTTGTTTGATTCACTTCCTAATGAAACAGCATCGGGTGTTTTTACAAGATACTCACATTTAGTTAGTGAGTTGACCGAGGGAGGCTACAATTTCCCTCAGATTGAAGTAAATAAGAAGTTGTTGGACGTTCTACCTAGTAGTTGGGACGTTAAAGTGCAATTTCTGAAAGAGAGCCAAGAGTTAGCAACGATGAACTTAGATGAGCTAATTGGCGTTCTTCAAGCTCATGCGATGGAGTTGAAGAAGAAGGAATGTAAATCAGGTGGTTTTGTTCAAGACCCGACATTATATGGAGGAAAAGTCAACACCGGGAAGACTTATGGTGGAATGGCTTTCGTTTCTTCTACAATTTCTCCATTACAACCTTCATTGCAGTCTACTGGTGCTCATCATCCGGTGTATGCTTCTGGACCCTCACAAGGGTCACAACAGCAAATACCAGTTTCCCCTGCTATTCAAGAACAGGCTGCCATCTATACAGCCTTTCTTAGCTCCTACAAAGATTTGGTTTCATAACCAAATTCTACATTAGAACTGGCTAAAGAAGATTATGCTCAATTAGATGATGATGATCTTGAGCAAATGGATTTAAACTGGAATATTGCCATGATCTCAAGGAGAGTTCAAAAATTCTTGCAACGGACTGGGCGCAAGAGTTTGGAAGGAGATGGAAAAACCAGTTTTGGTTTTGATAAGAGCAAGGTTCGCTGTTATAACTGTCAGAATTTGGGACATTTTGCTAGAGAATGTGAAAAACCCAAAGTTCCTCCATCGGGTTTCACGAAGCCTGATGCTCCCAGAACTCCGGAGAAAGATGAAGTAAAGCAAGCGACAGCTGATGCACTAGTTGTCTTTGAGCCTACCAACACCGACTGGAGCATGTATGCTGATAAGTATCAACAGTGTCTCATGGCTCACATTTCTAATGAGGTATGCAATGAACCAGAAGAACCTTTGAACTGTATTTCTTGCATTAAGTTAACTGAATCTTTAAAGTGCTTTCAAGAAGATAATGTAGACTTAAGAAAAAAAGTTAAAAAACTTAATGAGTCAAATAAGTACCTAAAGGCCAATGAACAATTGTATGATAAGAAAATTGAGGCTTATCAACAGGACACTCAAAGGTATAAATCTAAGGTTTTTAGTCAACAGGATGCTATTAATAGCTATCTTGCTGAAATAGAACTTTTGAGAAAGGAACTATCTGATTTGAAAGTTGAATATGACAACTATGAAAATAAGATTCTAGGTTCCTCTTCTTCTACGGTTGCCTTCAATGAAATCCTTAACAAGCAAAGGACAGATAATAAAACTAAGATAGGACTAGGTTATACTGTAGTCCCGCCTCCCACTGAATACTGTCCTATGCCCGTTAAGGAAGGCACCGAAGAGATTCCAGTTGACTATGCATTGTTATATGGGGTCAATCAAAGGTCAATAATCAAAACAAACAGGCAAAGGAGAAAACCAAGCGGTTAGAGTATCCTTCGCCTCAGTTTCTAAAGTCTAAATGTGAATCTCCAGTTAGTATTGAGGAGATTGTTGAGATTGAGGATAATACTGATCAGGAGTATCCTGAATTTAAAAAGAAGGTTGAGGTAAAATCTGAAAATGTGATTTTAAAGGTCGAACCTACAATTAAGGTTCAACCTAAAAAGGAAAAGGATAAGGTTTTAAATACAAAATCTCAACCTTTACAGTCACCTGTAAAGGTTTTGCAACATAAAGCCACACGTGAAAAAGAATTTTGTGATAAACCTTCCACTTCAACCTCTCAATCAAAACAAGCAGTTTCTAAGACATGCACGCAATGTTCATGTTCTAGAAATGCTTCCCCTCCTCCTGTAGTAAGTCCTCAGCCTCAACCATTTGTTGAGACTCATTCATGCTTTTACTGTAAAAGACAAGGACATTTAATTCGTGAATGTCCCAAACTGTCTCATCAGCACTATGGGAGAGAGATGCCTAGGACATCAGTTTACAGAAATTCTTTTTCAAAATCTCCACCTAGGTGTTATTCAATCTCTCCCAAGCCTGCTGAAAGGCTAAGTAATGTTGGGCAAAAACCTGTGCCAAAACAAAAGCCCGACATTACTCCCAATCCAATTTCCGAACAAACTAAAGTTTGGAAACGAAAGGAGTCTGTCAGTGACTCTTCTGTCATCAACAATAACACATTAGATGAAAATTCTGATTTGTTAAAAAATAAAGTTCTATCTGATGTGATTATTGTTGATGACCTTGGTAGACCTAAGTCTGTAAAGGCTTGGGTTACCGTTTCTCACTAATCCCCTTACCTTTATGTGTTGCAGCAGTCGGAATGCGTTAAAGATAGTGAATGGTTCATGGATAGTGGCTGCTCACGACACATGACTGGCGATGTGTCTCTTCTGACGGATGTAAAACCACACGCCGGAGGACATGTTGCTTTTGCTGGAGATACAGGAGGAACTATTATGGGAAAGGGAATGCTAACTAACGGGAAAGTTAGCTTTGAGAATGTGAAATATGTGGCTCAACTTACTCACATCTTGCTGAGCGTTTCACAAGTCTGTGATAAGGACTTTACCACTGCTTTCACAAAGACGAAATGTGTGATACTGAAGCCAGGTTTCGTTATCCCTGAAAAATGGGTGCTTATGAGGGCGCCACGGAGAAACGACACCTACGTGATGAATATGCGAACTGTGGAGACTACAGATGAGTACACTTGTCTCCTGTCAAAGGCTTCGGAAAAGGAATCACTACTTTGGCATAGACGTATGGGACACATTCATTTTCGCAAAATGAATTTTCTAATAAACAATGATTTGGTAAATGGAGTTCCAAAACAGTCATTTGCCCTAAAAGATGACTGCATTGCATGCCATAAAGGGAAACTTCACAAAAAGTCCCATAAGTCGAAGGTAGTAAATTCCATTGCTGCACCACTGGAGCTCTTACATATGGATTTTTTCGGTCCTATTTCCACTAAGAGCATCGGTGGTAGATCTTACTGCTTAGTAGTCACCGATGACTACTCCAGATTTTCGTGGGTATATTTTCTAGGTGCGAAAAGTGAAACATCAGATATTTTGGTGTATCTGTTGGATAAGTTGGCAAATCTATGCAACTTAAAGGTGAAGAGACTGCGAAGTGACAATGGAACTGAATTCAAGAACTCAACTCTTGAGTTATATTATGCCACGAAAGGCATTGATCATCAGTTCAGTGCCCCAAGAACTCCTCAACAGAATGGAGTTGCAGAGCGTAAGAATAGGACTATTATCGAGACAGCTCGGACCATGCTGGCCGATTCTAAGCTTCCTATTATATTTTGGGCATAAGCAGTCAGTACTGCTCGTTACGTTCTGAATCACGTGCTCACGGTTAAGAAAAAGAACAAGACTTGTTATGAACTTTTCAATAACCGTAAGCCAACTTTGCAGTTTCTAGAGCCATTTGGGTGTCCGTGTTTGATTATGATCTCAAAAGAAAAGGTCTCGAAGTTTGGAGCTAAAGCTGTTGAAGGGATTTTCCTTGGATATTCAGTCAACTCTCCAAACAAAAGAGTTTACATTAAATCAACACACCAGGTGGAAGAGCATTTTGAGGTAAAATGCCTGCGTTACACGGATCCCCCTCAAGGAACGGGTCCGGAATGGTTGTTTAACTATAAGGATGTGTTTAACTCTTTTGACATACCCGAAGAAGATGATGAAGAGGAGGAGCTAGTTACCTTACTTCATGGCATCAGTTTGTGTCAAGACACATTTACCTCAAAACCTACATCCACACCTACTCCAACACCCACACCATCACCTCCAACACACACACCATTACCTACCACATCCACACCATCTCCTACTATCCCACCTTCGGATGTTCCTTCGACTTCAGGAACGACTAATGCAACAGAACATCCAGATGATCCTAATATGCCTCCTTTAGATGAAGACGAGGAAGAAGAAGAATTGGTTCATTCTCATCTTTTCTCTAATGAAGATGATGCGGAACTCCAACTACCAGTGCAACCTGAAAGTTCTACTGCTCCTGAGACTAACACTGTTCCCGTCACTGAAGGGGATATGAACAATTTGGACTTAGTACTTGCACCGGATTTAATCCCAGTCACACGTGTACACAGGGATCACCCCATCGATAATATTATCAGTGATCCTAATGTTGCTGTTCAAACAAGGCAACAAGTGAAGCAAAATCCAAATCAAGAAATGTTAAGTTTGGTTGCTCGGATAAATTCTTGTCATTTATCCCAAATTGAACCTAAGAAAGTTGATGAGGCCTTAAAAGGTCCATCCTGGGTCGAGGCTATGCAAGAAGAGTTGCAGCAGTTCAACAAGCTGCACGTGTGGGATATAGTTGCGTTACCCAAAGGTGCTCATTTAACCGGCACTCGATGGGTATTTCGAAATAAGATGGATGATCGGGGTATAGTGATTTGGAATAAAGCTCGATTGGTTGTTCTCCTTCGTAAGCTGATTTACCTCATCGAAGACGCCAGAGGACTACTGTTGTGATCGAGGAACCAGCTCAACATACCTCTCCGCGACCACAACCTCCACCACAGTCTGAGATGCCGTCGATTCAGCTGCTACTTGCTCAGATGGAGCTTTTGACGAAAAGATTTGACGATCAGCAGGCTATTATTGCAGCTCAGGCCTCCCAGATAAAGGATTTGGAGCTCAAAGCTGCTGAGCTTGACAATCTATAGCTTCAAGTGACGAATCTGTCATCTAGGGTGTTAGAGTTGGAGTCCGTCACAATTGTTTCGGGGGAGGATGGTCCCAGGGAGTTAGAAACAAATGTAACTCCTCCCCCAGAACCAGAAAATGTACAACCTTCTGCTATTAATGAAAATATCTCTTTGGATTATTTTGTTGAGGTTCAAGGTCAGGCAAGACCAATTGCTGTTGACTATTCGTATGTAGATCTTACATTTCTTCAAAATATGATGAATGAAAATACATCGATACCTGAGGAAGATGTGATAAATGATCCAGTGGCAGAGGATTGTTACTTTGAAGGAAATGATGATGTTGAGGTTGAGGGGGAGCAGCTCCAAAGTGATGAATGTTATGATGATGCTCCTATTATCGAATCAGATTCTTCGGAAGATGAATCAGGTCATGTTTCTGAGACATAAACTAATGAGCCATCAGCTTCTACGGCTGAACCCTCAATGATAAAGCCTGACATAGTGCTTAAACCTAGAGTTGAGGTACCTGTTACGTGTAAATTTTACAAAGTCAGAACCGATTATACGGGTTTGATAAAAAGCTGGAAGTTTGATGAAAATAATTCAGTATTCATGATTAAAAGGAGTGATGGCATTCAGTACTTCAACTTAAAGTTCTATAAAATAAGTACTTTGCCAAAATGAGAGCTTCAAAGATTATCTCAGATACCCTTGATCAACCGTGCTCGAGATTCACGAGCAGATTTCTTTCAAGTGGTTATTCGTCGGGAAATTAACAGCAAGAAGTATAATTTGATTAAACCGATGTTGGGTATGAGATATAAGTTTAAGAAGAAGTTGGATCCGATTACACGACAACCAATTGTAAGGATGATCTATCCACCAGTAAAATGCTTACAGAAAATACTATTGAGACCAAGCTGAAGACACGGGGGAGTTTGTTGATGCATATCAGTTTGTCTGTCAGTTGGTCTATTGAGTTGTAAAAGTGTCGTTAGTCGTTTAATAGAAATATAGATTTTGTATGATGCGACACTTAATTTTAGTTTAGGCGACACTTGCCTAAGTGACGCATAGCGACACTTAGGTAAGTGATGCATGAAGGCGGCCACATGCGACACTTCCACAAGTGACGCATGTCTGCCAGAAAAATAGTATAAATACAAACCTACGGGTTTTCGGCTAGGGTTGACGAAACCCTAGCACCATTTGTCGACTAAACTCATCTGTAATAAAGTTCGATTACGTTATTGAAGCTAATAAACTCGTTTACTTTGTTCAATTGATTGTTTCGGTTTAAGTTTATTAGTGATTTGTGTGATTGATTGTTTCCGCCACTCAATCGCTGTCTATCGTCACTTAGATCCATCACAGAGGGTACTCACAAGAAATAGTTCCGCAAGAATAAAGCTTGAAGTCCCTTGAAGTATCATCCTTACAAGAAGATTCTAATGGAAGACGAATAACTACCTCGCTTTCCATTTTAGAATAAGTTGTTCATAATCTCAGCTATTTTAAGATAAGCAAATACCCGTACAACCCAAAATAGACCACTTTCCATACCCTTTACCAAACACTACAACCCTCATTAATGTCTTGGGATAATTAGCACCGTCCTCACGTAAGTGGTGGAGATCCGATTCTCGACCAAGCCTATGATGATGAGTGCTGCATGAATGGCTATTAGAGCGGTTTTAATTGTTCTAGATTAATAGGAAACCCGATACACTTTGTGTAAATTGAGTGACCACCTTTTGTGAGATCGCCTAGTCATGTGTACTCCAAAATCATGAGATTTGGATGTATGCCTAAGAGAATCTTTTCTTGTTTAAGGAAGGATCATCTTATCTTTCCCTATATTCTTGAAACTATCTTATTTGCATCTGACAGTGGTAACTCTTAAAAAAGTTGAAGCTCGCTCTAAAAATGTTTTTTTAAAATGTTTTCTAAAAACTGAGTGATTGCTTGAGGACAAGCAACGTCTAAGTGTGGGATAACTTGATGTGACTCAAAAAGTCATGTTTTTAAGGTTAATATTCCACACTTTTTGGACAAATCTTTAGTGAAAACATTCCAACAAAATCATTATTTACTAAAATTCACTAAAGTGCTCAAAATATGGACGTTGTTACAAAAGTCACAAAAAACAACCAAATAGCGAGCAAAACAGAGCGAATAAACAATGACCAATTTTCACACCCTCATTTGCTTATGAAAAGCACATTCTAACCTTATCATATGATGTCATAGGTAAAAACGAGACAGGAGAATCAAGAATAATGCAAATCAGATAAAGAACGGAGAAGACACTACACTTTCAAAATGGTTTAAAGTCATTCCGGCAATCCCTGAGCTCAACTCATCCAATTTTCGTGAAATTGGTACCATAGAAGAGCAACAGAATTACGAAGCCGTGAGCGAAAGAATCAAGTCAAACGGACGCATAAAGAAGGAGATACGCACGTTTTAAGCAACGAAAGAAATCAGACGGAGCCCGTATACGGCCTTAGGAACCATATACGGCCCTATACAGACTGTATAAGGCCCTGTATAGACCGTATACAGCCCTATACAAGCTGTATACGGCCCCTCCTCCCACCTTGTGCGCTTCATTTGCTTGTACGTGCTGTTTTGCAAGTTGTACGTGTGATTTGGAGCTTTGCCTATAAATAGTGGATACCCCCTCCTCATTCCAACACACCTATTCATTCCAATCATTTCTCCATTTTCACTTTCTCTCTCACACGTTCTCTCTCTACCCTCTCTCTCTCTCTCTTTTCTTTCTCTCTCTATAATTAGGGTTAGGTTCAGTTAGTTCTCAGTTAATATTTAACTGAAACTAACGGAGGGGCTACTTTTGTAATAGCATAGAGAATAGTTCAGGGGCTTTTATTGTAATATTGTCAAGGATATTGTGGAAGTTCTGCTTACACTCTCTCTCTAAACGCTTATTTAATCTACGCTTTATTAACGATTACTTCTTTCCTTATCAGTTATAATGATAATTGCTATTGTTGTTATGCTAGATTTAGGATCTGTTATTATGCGTAGTGAGTAGTTTCCTTGTGTGTTTGTTATGATGTAGTTACTTTATATATGTGCGGGGTAATTTTACTTTAAATATACAATTGGGATAATAACATTATGAAATAACGGAGGTAACGTTATACGGCTTTCATTTGTATAGCGCCGGAAACATCACTTATGTGTGGAGTACGGAACATGGAAGCTATGAAAGTCGTGGGCACAATCCGTTGTGGAAATCATGTTCCCAATTGTATTATAAAATGAAAACCGGTGGTCTATTAACATTGTATTTATGAATTTCTAAACCAATATCGGCTTTCCTCAAATTAAACGTGGTTAGAACCTTTATGACAAGGAGTCGCGAACCTTGATCAAACGGTCACTACCTATCTATGTTTTCTAAAACCAACAACATGGTCTGAATTGTGTAACTGTGGAAATACTGTTTAAAACCTTTCGTATAGTACACCGTGAATCAATCAGGGATTTATTGGGAAAAGTGAGGGCTGGTTTATATCATAGATGGTTGAACTTTAATACAAACTTAGTTAAACTAGTCTAGAGTGACCATAAAGTATGTGATACCGGAAAGACCACAGTTCGGCACTGTACTTCGTATAACAATGGAAACACTATTGGTGGATTACAAATACATTGAAGCTAAGGAAATGTCGATGGTGGAATACTGTATCACATCATGGTTTGTTTTCAAAGCTATGGAAATGCTTGATCGCACACCGTTAGTACGCCCAAGAGCTGGAAAACTGTGGAAATGCTTAATTGCACTGTACACCGTTAGTACCTCTCAGGTTTGGAAAACTGTGGAAATTCATAATCGCCCTGTACACTGTGATGAAAAGCTGTAGACTAAAATATAACCATTAATGTAAAGGTAACAGTCACCAAACCAAGTATTAATCTTAAATGCCTTGTCTGACTTCGTTGTCCCCGTAGTGTTAAAAAAGGTCGGATCCCTAGTGGGTATGCTACTCTATCTCATGCGCCTAGGAACTAACATTCCAAGAAGGGTCGTTACTCCATCACTGGATAACGTTGAAGAGTTGAGCATCCTCCTCCGATCAGACTCAATTTGGCCTACTACTCAGCGACATACTGGTTGGTCTCCCCAATCAGTAGGGTACTAGTGCTTACACTATGAACAATTAAGCTCAGGTAAGACACAAACCTTTAAAAGACGTTTTCATATCAAACCTAGCATCACCCCCGCATAAGCTAACGAAGTCATAACAAACACATCTCCTCCATACTGATTACATCCCTATTTCTTTTTTTTTTTCATTTATTTACTTTTTATTTGATTACTGACCTAAGTAACAAAAACCCCACTCAAAACCTGTTTAAAGACCCATCACTAAATTGAACAATTTTGTCTTGACATTTCCGTTTCACAATACGATTAGCTTTAAGAATGACCCTAGGTCATACTACTACTATACAAGCCGTAGTAAAGCTTACGTCCCCAGCTCTATAAATTTAAAACACACTATTCGTCGTCTCTGTTGCTGTTTGAACAATGACCGGAGTCAAATCCAACCGACCGATAGGGACGTGACACTTTTCTCAAAGGAATTTCACACTTACCAGTTATCATATCCAAAGAACTGAAGCCGGAGGAGAAAGCAAGACTTATTCAAGTACTGAAGTCACATAAGAAAGCAGATGCTTGGAAGATTTCTGACATTCAAGGGATCAGTCCAAACTATTGCACTAACAAGATTTTAATGGAAAACGACTTCAGACCATCAGTTCAAAGGTAGAGGAGAGTCAACCCGAAGATTCAAGTAAGAAAAAGGTTATTGAACTCTTGGATGCTGGCCTGATTTACCCTTTTTCTGATTCCCCATGGGTCAACCCAGTTCAAGTTGTCCTAAAGAAAGGAGGAATGACGGTTATCGCTAACGAAAACAACTAGTTGATTCCAACACGAGCCATCACCGGTTGGAGGGTGTGCATTGACTATCGTAAACTAAATGAAGCCACTCGCAAAGATCACTTCCCTATACCGTTCATTGATCGATCAGATGCTAGAGAGATTATCAGGGAATGAATTCTACTGTTTCCTTGATGGATTCTCCAGCTATTTTCAGATTCCCCTCGATCCAAAGGACCAAGAAAAGACAAAATTCACATGCCCATATGGAACTTTCGCTTACCGATGCATGCCGTTGGTTTATGTAATGCACCCGCAACATTTCAGCGATGCATGGTGGCAATTTTCCATGACATGATCGAACAATACATGGAGGTATTCATGGACAACTATACTGTCTTTGGAGACTCCTTCTCTACCTGTCTTTCCAATTTCGAAAAATGCCATTTCTTTGTAAAAGAAAGAATAGTGTTAGGACACCGTATATCAAAAGCTGGAATTGAAGTTGACAAAGCTAAAGTAGAAACCATCTCAAAACTTCCTCCATCAACTACTGTTAAAGCCATCCGAGGTTTTCTAGGTCATGCTGGATTCTACCGTCGTTTCATCAAGGATTTCTCCAAGATCTCTCTATCCATGACTCATCTCCTTGAATAAGATACTCCATTTGCTTTCACAGAAGCATGCTTGCAAGCTTTTAACTATTTGAAAGATCAGCTTGTACATACACCAACAATGATTGCCCCAGATTGGAGCCTTCTATTTGAAATCATGTGCGACGCTAGTGATTTCGCAGTTGGAGCTGTATTGGGATAGAGGAAGGATAAGCACTTTCAACCAATATACTATGCCAGCAAGACGCTCACGGATTCTCAAGAAAGTTACACAACTACAGAAAAGGAGCTGCTTGCGGTAGTATTTGCTTTTGATAAATTTCGTTCATATCTTAGGTTGTCAAAAACTATTGTCTATACAGATCATTCAGACTTGAAGTATCTTTTAACAAAGCAAGATGCAAAGCCTAGACTATTAAGATGGATTCTACTCCTACAAGAATTCATAATTGAAATCAGAGATAAGCAAGGAGCAGAAAACATCGTTGCGGACCATCTAAGCCAATTAGAAAATCTTACACTGGAGAAGCTTAACGAAAAGGATATTCAAGACAGTTTCCTGAAGAACAACTCCTGCACATTAGCAAATATCATCAAGGATCACAAGATCCTTGGTATGCTGATCATGCTAATTACCTGGTAGTAAAATTAATACCCAAGGGAATGTTGACATCTCAGAGATGAAGATTCTTCCGCGATATAAATAAGTACTATGGGGATGATCCTTTTCTTTTTAAGGTTTGCCCTAATCAGATCATTGGAAGATGCGTCAATAGGAAGGAAGCCGAAAAACTCCTTCGACAAAGCAACCTTTGACCCACTAGAGGACATCACGGAGTTAAATTAATGACACGAAAGGTGTATGATTCCGGATTTTATTGGCCAACCATCTATCGAGATATTTATGACCTGGTGAAACGCTGTGACATTTGCCAAAGACAAGGTAATGTGTCAGCAAGGAACGAAATGCCACTTACTAATATCCAGGCTTGTGAGATCTTTGATATCTGGGGGTTAGATTTTATGGGACCCTTCCCTAAATCTAATGGAAAAGAGTATATCCTGGTTGTTGTCCATTATGTCTCCAGGTGTGCCGAATCACAAGCTTTCCCTACAAATGATGCCAGAGTAATGATCGTTGCACACACTTTTGCAACACCCAATTCATGAGGGTAATGCAACACTATGGCCTCACTCATAAAATGTCCACCGCCTATCATCCACAGACAAATGGACAAGCTGAGATTAGAAACAGAGGCTTAAAGAGAATCTTGGAGCGAACAGTCAGAAGTCTTGGGGATAAATGGGCTGACAAATTAGACGATGCATTGTGGGCATTCAGAACTGCTTACAAAACACCCTTAGGGACCACACCATATCGTCTAGTTTATGGCAAAGCATGTCACCTACCAGTGGAGTTGGAATACAAGGCGTACTGGGCTCTGAAGAACAGCAATTTAGACACTTCTGTAACAGGTTCCCATCGAAGAATGCAACTAAATGAATTGGCCAAATTAAGGAATTAAGCATATGAAAGCTTCCTGAACTACAAAGATAGAACCAAGAGGATTCATGATTCCAAACTTAAACTCTCAAGGTTCAAACTAGGGGATAAAGTGCTTCTCTTCAATTCGCGATTCAAAAAGTTCTCTGGAAAATTCAAGATCAGGTAGACCAGACCATTCACGATCTCTAAGGTCTTTCTACTATCCTTTTTATTTCTTAGTCATTTTTAATTTAGTATTGTTATCACTATTCTAGCATATGCAGGCTTGCAACTTATCAAACAATCGAATAGCTTTACTTGAGATAAGTTTATTTAAACAAATGCAAAAGTTCAGATGACACATCATCCTTTCTTTTGACATTTGTTCACTCTTTATTAGCATTACCTGTTTTTATGTCTATTTCAGGGTGGACACTCCGATCGACGTTGAGGGACATGTTGCTACAAGGCAACCCAGACGGAGGAGACGATACAGACCAAGGACACAGCCTAGGGCACAGCCCAGACAGAGGAGATGACCCAGATGTAGGAGGACTTTAACTGCTATTCCTAAGGATGATCTTGTAGACGTTCAGCTAGAGCAGGAGGAGGAGGCCACATCACCAGCAACCCAGCCTGTTTTTTCCACAAACTACTCCAGTGATCAGACATCCATTTACTCTTAAGTATGGCATTACTATGTATGTTCCCGCTGCTACTTGGGCCTTGTTCCAGACCCTTACTGCACAGCATCCGATTCTTACAGCTTTGTGTGAGATAGCAAAATTATCGAGACCTGCGGGACTACCCTAAAGGATAGGGCCCGACCCAGAACCATCTTGATCACCTTGGTCATTCTTCCCTGCTACTGGTTCTTTTGGAATTGCTGCTGAACTCTGGCACCTCTACACCCATGGACCCAGTTCTTCGTGAGCAGCTTTATGCCATGCTTGATGTTTCGAGCCCAGCTCCTGTACCAGTCTATGATAGGACTGCAGAGGATGAGTTTGATCCTGAGAGCGATGACCTACTAGATGACGATTATTAGTTTATTTTATCTTTACTTTATTTAATGTTATTACTCTGTACTGATGTTTTAGCTACTGAGACGTGATACTCTGATGAGGTTTTGATTACTGCAGAACTAGTTTCATACGGAATGTCTGATCCTAAACTTCTGAATCATATGCACCACTTCTACACGAACTAGTCCAACTCCGGTAATCACTTTTTATAGGGAAGTTCCTTTTCAGTATTTTCATTTTTATATTTGCTATGACCCCCATTTCAATCTCCAAGTGTGGGATTAAACACCCCATTCTCAAAAATGCTTAAGAATACAAGTTGTTCAATAAAATCAATAAAACCTTAAGTGTGGGATTCTCCCTACTTAGTGGCAAAAAAATTGAGGACAATGTTTAATTTTAAGTGTGGGATAGCAATATTCCATACTTTGTATAATGAGCTTAAATTTAATTTCAAAAAAAAAAGTCCTCAATTTTTCAACTTGTCCTCACATGAAGCCAGGTCATTACTTTACCCTGAACTTTAAAACAATTTTTGAATCAAAAATATAGTTAGGGTACAAATTTTTCAAATAACACAAAGGTTAGCAGAAAGAGGTAGAATCAGGTCAGATTCCTAAGATTTTCTTAATGAAAGTCTAAGAGGCGCATCACATGACTGGGCACATACAACCCTATGAAATTGCGGTGAGGTACTTGAGCCTAATAGCATTCATTTTTAATGCTTCACTTTTTGTTTGCTGTGCGTGACTGGTGCATGCATTTTGAATTAGAACTTGCTCCTGACATGCGTTTCGAGACCATATTGACAGGTGTCATATGTGGCATAGGTGCAATTAAATGACCTAGACATTTTTAGGAATAAACCCCTATTCATATATCTTTTCAAGCCTACCCCTTCCGACACTTTTAGTGTTGAAGATCATCTAGAAAACCCCGTTGAGCCTAAGCCTTTTCATTTCTTTCAAAAACCCTAAAACCACTTTTTCACCCAAAAACTCACCATCAAAAACGCCTTGACAAAAGAAATTTATGGAAAAGTGAGAAACTGCTATTTAAATATCCTTATCCACTCGAGCAATTGCTCTCTCAAGGCATAAATTTCCGGTGAATAATCTCAAAAGAAGACTATCAAAAGAAATCATATACGATTCAAAGAAGAGAAATACCAAAGTTAGGGTTTTAGGCCAGCTTTAGGTGCGAATTTGGAGGCTAGAAGCTAGGGTTTGAAGGTTTTTAACCCTAGGAAAAGCTAGTTCGTCAATTAGTTCGGTTTCTTTATCATTGTAACTTTATTAACCTTTTGGGTTACTTTGGATATTGTTTATTTAAATTAATTGCTTGTTAGATTTTCATTATGAATGTTTAAATGTATGTTTATTAGGTTTATTATATGAATTATATGTTTATGTTGGAACTATATTATTGAATATTATTATGCAAGAATTCTGTGTTATATTATGTTAATGATCATAATTAACTGATTTATAGATAAACTTTATTAATCTTTTGGGTTTTTAAATTAAGTGATTATTCATTAAATGTTAAGTAGCATTGTAATTCAACCGAACCAGGAATTGTATCAATAATATGTTGATAGATCTTAATAAATAGTGATACTTTACATAACCTTTGACTGTATTGCTATATGAAAATTATCTTAACCTTTGTGGTTTTCTACATTATTAAATCACAATAATAATAGCCAACACGCAAATAGACATAAGTTAATATAATAAGTTTAATAAATAATAGTTTAGATAGTCATAATCTTCTATCCAATTGAGTATTCTTAAGTTGTTCCTTAAAACTTATCTATTAAGAATCGGTATCAATTATAAATATGTTCGATCGAAACTAAAACGTCCCTCCTATCTTGTATATTATTGTGTATTATTCTATGTTTGTATGTTGATTGTAATAATTGTAATTAGGATAAATAAATAGTTAGTTATAAATTAAATCACGTTCCTGTGTTCGAATTTGGACTTACTTATAAAGCTATATTCTATGATCAGGATAACACTTGCCTGAATTGTGTGATAGTATTATTTAGTATTTCCTTAATTAAAACTTATGATTATAATTGCCTATACTTAGTACACATCAGTACAAAATACTAATATTCATGCTACTTTCGTATTACCAGACTATACTGATGGAGGACTTTGATTTGATTAGTTGAAAACAACTCATGTAGTATATTTGAAATATGTACTCGTGTTCACGTGTTAAAATAGCGCAGTGTATCACACCCCTGAGTAAAACAGTAAAAGAGGGGCCATGAGCTCACCTGAGCCTGAAGAGTTTATCTAAATAAACTGAGATTGATTAGCCAAGAATCGAAGTCCAAAGACTTGTAACCTGAGGGTGTCCACGACACGCGATGGTTATAAACATGTGAAGGCATCTAATAAGACTACCTTGTAGTTGTTTTTCCAACTAGAATGTCCAAATGACTACAATTTGGTTGATAAATCTTGACTTTGGATATTGTTTATTTGAATTATTATTTTGATTTCGAAGTGTTATACTTAAAAGTATTTATAAACTTTAGGTGATGGGGGTCCGGGGGCAGCGCCCCTGGTTAGCGGGGTCCCAGGGGTGGCAACCCCTGGCGGGGTCTAAGGGGCTGGCCCCTGGATGGTGAAAAACGCACCTGGACTTGAATTTTTTATTTCTATTAATTTGCTTTTGTGAAAAACGCACCTGGACTTGAATTTGGGTGAAATCAAGTGATAAAATTTTAGGTCTCGACACTTAGTAAAATATGTGTTTTCTTGGTTCTGTTTCATGCGACACTACGTGCGACATAAGGCTTGTATCGCTAGGTGCGACATAGTCTATTGTGTCGCAGATCATATCTGTGAGATAAGGGCTTGTGTCGCTAAATGCGACATCCGCAATTTATGCGACATAAAATGTTGTGTCGCTATATGCGACGGAAATAGGTTTTGCGACATAGTGTTTTATGTCGCTAAATGCGACATCCTAAGGGTTTGCGACATAGTCACTTGTGTCGCTATATGCGACATAAGTGGGGATTTAGCGACATAAGGGCTTGTGTCGCAGGTGGCCTAGAGCCTCTGCGACACAACGAGCTGTTGGCCGGAATTTGAGCTAAAAACATGTTTTCCGGCGACCGTTTAGTCAGATTCTTTTACCCAACCCATATTTGGACATTTCAAACTTAAATAACCCATAAACAATTGAAAATGAGTAAAATCGGAGAGTTTCGAGTTTTGTCGGAAACTTACGACTTCGCGCGTGAGGAATCCGGAAAGATGGAAATGTTGATCGTTGCGAGGTGGTTCTTTTCTTCCAAACGGGTGAGGTGATTCGATGTCATTTCGTGGTGTTTTTAGTGAGTTTAATG
The DNA here is from genome assembly GCA_963422505.1 of Pseudognaphalium luteoalbum. NCBI lineage: Eukaryota > Viridiplantae > Streptophyta > Magnoliopsida > Asterales > Asteraceae > Pseudognaphalium > Pseudognaphalium luteoalbum. The sequence goes on along the minus strand of OY730193.1, from coordinate 45,271,764 downwards.
GTAATGGTGGTGGTGTGTTTTGAGAGAAAAAGGAGAGGAAGAGAGAGAGAGAGAGTGATGAAATGAGAAGAAAGAAGGAAAGAGGAGGGAAAGAAGGGGAAGGAAGGGGGCCCGGATGGTGGGGTCCACCGGGTGTGGGCTTCACCAATTTTTCGTTCTCCTGCGTGCGCGCTCCGTGCGACGTTCGTTTTCCCGTTCGTTTAAACTTTTTAAATAATTTAATATGCGTCTAATTGTGATTTTTTAAAATACGAATGTTTTATCAATAATACTTAATAATGGTGCTATAAAATACAATTTAACTTTATTTTGGTTGTTTGCGCGTTTAATATTTTAATCGTGTAGACTTTGTTTGTACGATACGAAATAAGTACGAAATATTATTAACATAATATTTTGAGTATAATAGTGCTATTAAATAATGTTATATTATTTAATAAAAATGTTCATCAACGTCCGTATTTACTTGAACCGAATCACATTCGATTTGAAACTTGTACGATTTAATTAAATCGAATAATCGTATATATTCAACAATATATATTAAGATACAATAATTATCCTAATCTAATGACTAATTACGTGCATTAACAACTGATTAGGTACTAATCACTAGTCCTAATTTGGCGGGTGTTACATTCTCCCCCTGTTAGGAGAATTTCGTCCCGAAATTTAGCTCGACGTAGCGTTGGATGTAGAGTTAGTGAATGACTGAGGATACTTGAGTCGCATTTGGTCTTCCAGTTCCCAAGTGAATTCCGGACCACGCCGCAAATTCCACCTGACCTTAACGATGGGAATACGACTTTGTTTGAGTTGTTTGACCTCACAGTCCATGATTTCTGCGGGTTCTTCAACAAAATGAAGTTTGTCGTCAACTCGAATTTCATCGAGTGGAATGATATGTGTCTCTTCCGACAGACATTTCTTCAAGTTAGAAATGTGAAAAGTGGGATGCATGCTGCTCAGTTCGGATGGCAGTTGCAGTCGATATGCCACAGGGCCAATCCTTTCGAGGATTTCAAAAGGCCCAATGTATCTGGGATTTAACTTCCCGCGTTTACCGAATCGGATTACGCCTTTCCAAGGCGATACTTTCAGGAGTACTCATTCCCCAACCTGGAACTCGAGTGGTTTGCATCTCACGTCAGCATAACTTTTCTGACGATCACGTGCGGCTTTGAGTCGGTTTTGGATTTCGAAGATTTTCTCAGTGGTTTCGTATATGAGTTCAGGACCAGTGAGTTGGCTGTCTCCCACTTCGGTCCAACAGATCGGTGATCGGCACTTACGACCGTACAGTTCCTCGAATGGTGCAGCCTTAATGCTGGCATGATAACTGTTATTGTAGGAAAACTCACACAATGGCAGGTGTCTTTCCCAGTTTGCACCGAAGTCAACTACGTAAGCTCGTAGCATGTCTTCCAGTGTCTGAATGGTTCGTTCACTTTGGCCATCGGTTTGAGGATGGTATGCGGTACTCATATCAAGTCGGGTACCCAATGAATTTTTGAAGTGATTGCCAAAAGTGAGATGTGAATCGAGCGTCCCTGTCAGAGATAATCGAGGTTGGGACACCATGTCGGGAAACAATTTCTTTGATGTAGATTTGTGAGAGGCGTTCCATTTTATCGGTTTCCTTGATCGCCAGGAAATGAGCAGATTTGGTGAGTCGATCAGCGATCACCCAAATGGTATCGCAACCACTCGATGACTTGGGTAGTTTGGTTATGAAATCCATGGCAATTTGTTCCCATTTTCATTCAGGAATGTTGGGTTGTTGAAGTAAACCAGAAGGTTTTTGATGTTCGGTGTTGACTTTCGAACAAGTAAGGCACTTGCTGACATATGTGGCGATTTTGGCTTTCATGTTTGGCCACCAATAGAATTCCTTGATGCCGTGATACATTTTGTCGGCTCCCGGATGGATAGAATATTTGGACTTGTGAGCTTCATCCATCACCAAGTCTCGCAGGTTCCCAAAACTAGGCAACCAGATTCGATTTGAGAAGTACCTAACGCCATTAGGTTTGATTTCGAATTGTTTATCCATGCCTCGCAAGGCTTCGTTTTTGATGTTATCGGGTTTCAGAGCTTCGAGTTGAGAAGTGTGAATCTGAATGGTGAGATCATTATGAATGGTCATACTGAGGGCTCGGACTTGAATTGGTTTCGGTCGTTCCTTTCGACTGAGGGCATCGGCAACAACATTTGCCTTGCCGGGGTGGTATTTGATTTCACAGTCGTAATCGGTGAGCAACTCGACCCAGCGACGCTGTCGCATATTAAAATCTTTTTGGTCAAAGATGTGTTGGAGAATTTTGTGATCGGTGAACACGGTACTTCGGGTACCATAGAGGTATTGTCTCCAGATTTTGAGGGCGAACACCATGGCCCCTAGCTCGAGGTCGTGAGTCGTGTAGTTCTTCTCATGAACTTTGAGTTGTCGGGAAGCGTAAGCAATGACCTTGTCTCGTTGCATCAACACGCAACCGAGACCTTGATGGGAAGCATCGCAGTATACCACGAAGTCGTCGGTGCCTTCGGGTAAGGATAGAATAGGAGCACTGCAAAGCTTGAGTTTTAATAGCTGGAATGCTGACTCTTGTTTATCAGTCCAATTGAATTTCTTTTCCTTTTGAGTCAGTGTCTTGAGTGGTTGAGCTATTTTGGAGAAATTTTCAATGAAACGACGATAATACCCGGCCAATCACAAAAATTGGCGTACTTCGGTTGGAGTGGTTGGCGCTTGCCAGTCTTTGATAGCCTTGATTTTTGATGGATCAACATGAATTCCTTGACTATTAACAACATGTCCAAGGAATTGAACGGATTGTGTCCAGAACTCACACTTGGAGAATTTGGCATATAATTCCTCGTGTTTGAGTAGTTCTAGGATGGTTTTGAGGTGTTGCGCGTGTTCTTGTTCATTGCGCGAATAGATGAGGATGTCATCGATAAAGACAATGACAAACTAGTCGAGCTAATGTTTGCACACCCGATTCATAAAGTCCATGAATACAGCCGGTGCATTTGTTAAACCAAATGGCATCACTTGATATTCATAATGCCCGTAACGAGTTCAGAAAGCAGTTTTTGGGATGTCGGTGTCGCGAACTCGAAGTTGATGATAACATGACCGAAGATCGATCTTTGAATAAATACTCGACCCTTGTAGTTGGTCAAACAGGTCATCGATGCGAGGAAGTGGATACCGGTTCTTGACGGTCAACTTGTTCAACTCTCGATAGTCGATACACATTCAGAAAGAACCGTCTTTTTTTTAACAAATAAGACCGGAGTTCCCCAAGGTGAAGAACTTGGTCTAATGAATCCTCTCTCCAGGAGTTCCTATAACTGGGTGGACAACTCCTGAAGTTCGGATGGGGCTAGGCGGTATGATGCTCGGGCTACCGGTGCGGCACCCGACACGAAATCGATCGAGAACTCAACCTGTCTATGTGGAGGTAAGCCAGGTAGTTCTTCCGGAAAGACTTCGGGAAAGTCCCAAACGATTAGCACATCCTCAAGTCGCTTCTCCTTCGAATTTTTCTATGTGATGTGCGCGAGGATTGCAGGATAACCCTTTCTTTGAAACTTTCGGGTTTTCAGAAAAGAGATGATATTTAGTCTCGTCCCAACGGTCTCACCCTGTATGATCAAGGTTCTACTGACGGCGAGAGGGATGCAGATGATTATGTCATAACAGACGATTTCGGCTCGATGTTGACGTTGAAACTTCCAATTTTAACAGGGATAAGATCTATCGAAAAGGTTTCGTTGGCTAAGTTTAAAGTGCAATTAGGTATCACACTATCAGTTTCTACGAGTTTACCGTTCGCTAGTTCTACAGTGTACTTAACATCTAGAGCAACAGGGGTGATGTCAAGTAGGGGATGAAACTCATCGGAAATAAAGCTCCTATCGGCACCTGTATCGAATAGAACAGAAACAGTTAAGTTGTTGAGGAGGAACGTACTCGTGACCACATTCGGATCCTGACGGACGTCCCCAGAATTGAGCATGAAGGCTCTACCTTTAGCATTGTTGTTGTTGTTGCCCTTGTTCTTCAATTTTGGGCAATCGTTCCTAAAGTGCCCAGGGTTCCCACATTCATAGCAGGCTCGGTGTGGTCTAGTGTTGTTGTTGTTGGTGGGGGATCTGCAGTCCTTGGTAAGGTGGTCGTACCTCTTGCAGTTGTTGCAATAGGGACCGCAAGGGCCTTCATGGTGGCGGTTGCACTTGGAACAGTAGAGCTTGTTCCCTGTGTAACCCCGTCTAGTGTCGGTGGTTGAGTTGTAGGCCTTGATGGTGTCGGATTTCTTGTTTTGGGAGTTGTTGTGGTTGTCGGACCACTTTCTTTTGAGGTGGTTGGAGGAAAAAGTAGGTGGTTCTGGGTCCTCGTTCATGGCCATGAGTTCATGAGCCAATCTGATAGCACCATCAATGGTGGTCTGGTTTGAGGAGGTGACGTCCCCCCGGACAGGTTCCGGAAGACCGTGGATGTACCTTCGGATCTTATCGGGTTCGGTGCTCACCATGGCTGGGCGAAGGATGGCAAGCTGTTGGAATCTGACGGTATATCCGTCAATGTCTGTTCCTTGCACCTTTAGGTGCCAGAATTCTTCCTCCAGCTTTTGGAGTTGTTTGATGGGGCGGTAGGTAGGCGGTATCGATACCCACGGACTGGGCATATGAATTCCACCATGTGAGAGCACCACCTTCGAGGGTGCAGGTGGAGTATTTGACTCTGTCCTCTTCCGCACACTTGCTGATGTGGAAGACGGATTCCATTTTCTCGAACCATCTGATCAGTCCGATGGCTCCTTCAGTTCCCTTGAAGCTCAAGGGTTTGCAGCTCAGGAACTCCTTGTATGAACAAGGTTTGGATTGATGCCCGTTGGCAGCTGTATCTTCGCTGGCCAAACTAGGTTGTCGGGTAGCCATAGCTTGGGCCATGCTTTGGGCTATGACTTGGGCGATTTCAGTTTCGCTAAAGGTGAATCGCTTCGGTGGCATCTTGCTGAACAAGATCAAGAAAAGACAATGAGATTCTTGTGTGAAATTCTGATATATCACAGATGTATATGATGGAATATACGATATAAAGTGATAATTATATATCATTAAAATAACCAAGTTTGGTACATGATACGAGTTTTCAAAAGATTACATAATATGGGGAGTACAAAAGGTACTGGGAATTGTTACATCCGGTTCGAATAGTAAGATTCCTACATAGATAGATATAGATTGCAAGATGACAGTCACACTAGTTCTAATGCAAGTTGATCCTTTCCATTAGTGTTACAAGTCGATCCACGGTGATTGTGAGTCTGCTGGTTTGTCGGGCGTTGTCTTCTGCCAGGGCTACTCGTTGTACCAGCATCCTTGAGTATTCTTCGGTCTCTTAGAGGCGCTGCTCGCATTTTTCCAACCTGAGTCGTAAGAGCTCGACTTCTACTCCTGTTCTACTATCCGATCGTGGAGTATGCTCATGTTGCTAACGGTGTTTTCGTGATCTTCGGAGACTTGGTTGATGCGCTCAAGCGCTGTGAATCTCCAGTTTTCATTTGTCTCTTGCAATGCGACATCCATGGTGTGAAGTCATTTCTCGTGACGGTCCAGCCTAGCGGCCAAGGCCGGCAGAGTGAAGTCGATGGGATACGGGCCAACTCGAGGCAACCTGGCGTTCCTCCTAGCTACCCTCGGGTTCTGCGACCCGGATTGAGAGTGTGACGAATTGGGTGGTGTGTTTGCCATTCTGAGATAAAGCGTTAGAAAGAATGAGGCCTATCTATATATATCACATAATAGCCTAAGGTATCTAACACAGACAAGTTTGAGTCCCGGTTTCTCTCGTGATTAGAGTCAACTAGTGTATCCTGTTCAGTCATGATTCCTTTCAGATCCCACATTATATTCTTTTAATTGTACATAGTTGATCAGACTATGTTAAATTAAACCAATACCATGTAGTTAATGAACCTAATCATACTTAATAAGGAATACTGCCTAACGGTCATAGTCTAGGCCCACTAAATGCAACCTAGTTCACTATAACCTTAGGCTCTGATACCAATCTGTAACACCCCCAAATTTAATGTTTTGCGGAAGCATAATTCGGGTGTTACTAATCAATAATCAAAGCACACAGATATATAGCAAATGACTCTATATGCGTCGTTTTAACAAAATGTATTAATATTAAAAGGTTTACAATAGTTTGAACTCATACATAGCTCGTGTTCGTAATATGAGAGATTTAAGTACATAATTGGTTATACAAAATCTAATAATGCAATGAAATCTCTGAGGTTTGCATGGAGACTAGAGCTAATATGCATCCTGATGGGCAGTCCAAATCTACTGCTGAGTACCTGTGATACATGCTAAAATGGGTCAGCTAACGCTGGTGAGCTTACAGGTTTAGATATCAAGTAATAGTGTGTGAACCGCAAGATTTAAATGTTGATTTTGCATCCAGCAAATGATAATAATAGTGTATACAACCATGAGCGCATAGTCTGAGCATAACTCGAGGGTCGGGTCCCATATAGAGAATTCCGAGCGAGGTGCCTCCACGAGTGCCTAATTTACACTCGTTTTTCCAAATATTAGTACGTCCGTTGCAGAGGTTAGCGCGACTAACCCGGACGAGGTGGGTCAATCCTATATGGTACCATATACTAATATTCACGCTACTTTCGTATTACCAGACTATACTGACGGAGGACTTTGATTTGATTAGTTGAAAACAACTCATGTAGCATATTTGAAATATGTACTCGCGTTCACGTGTTAAAATAGAGCAGTGTATCACACCCCTGAGTAAAACCGTAAAAGAGGGGCCATGAGACTCACCTGAGCCTGAAGAGTTAATCTAAATAAACTGAGATTGATTGTCCAACTAGAATGTCCAAATGACTACAATTTGGTTGATAAATCTTGAGTTTTGAAAATTCGTACATCCCGTTAGTGATTTGTTTGTAATAATAATCTCAACTATTATTATTTTCATTTCGAAGTGTTATACTTAAAAGTATTTATAAACTGTAGGTGATGGGGTGTTGCACCCGCAACCGTTGGTTCAACGTCGTTGTGGTTTCTGATGGTGGTACGGGCGCAGCAGGGGTTTTAAAATTTATATTTAGCTGGGCTTAAATTATACGTACTACCTACTCTGGTTAGCAAGCGGTAAGTATGACCTAAGATCGTTCTATGAATCCAAACATGTGGGTGATTAAAGTTGGTGCTTTCGGTAGGGAAATATTCAGGATGGAACAAAGTAGGTAGGTTTGGGGGTTTTAAACTAAACACAAGTAATTAAAGTGCAGGAAAGTAAATTGCAGGAATTTAAAGTGCAGGAAAACATGTAAAGATAAATATGTGATTGCTGAGACTTTGATAATTAATGTTTCGGAATGACAGATTAAACAGGAACAATGCTAAGTGTAATGATTTAAACTATCAGGTGTAAACTCTAGAACCCTACCAACTAAATTTCCCATTGGCATGTCACTAGGAACTAGGTTATCGTGATTCTGATCGGAGCAATACGCAAACTTCCAATACTTATCTAGTTGAAAGATAAACAACCTATCTGGGCTTAGCGCCGAGGGGCATGAATTAGTAGCGTATCGTCTCATAGGTCCGACCTTTCTTAACCCCTAAAATAGTTTAGTATTCCATTAGAATGTAGATTAATAACTTTGTGTGTTTTGAGCGCTGATTATGTAAGACTTAGTGTTTTAAGGATTCTAGGTCACTAGGATGTTATTCTTATTCCTAAGTCTTGTTTTGTGCATTAAGGCTTGGTTACTTCAGCTTATGACTTGAGTTCTCCTTTTCAAACAGTTATACATCCCTGGATTATTCACAGTTTATAAAAACATGTTTCATATGCAGGCCATGCCTTTTCAGTAATCGGACAGTGTACTTTACATGGTAGTTCAACTGCTTCTTACATCAGACACGCGGTCAGGAGTAATTGACGGTGAACGTGACACTCTAAACTAACTAAATGTAAAGCGATGCAGAAATGTAAATCTAATATGTACAACGAGTGGGTTCACTGTGTCTTACTTGTTGCATGTCATGGGCACAGATAACTACTTACCATAATTAAGGTTGATCAAGTCCTAATTACTAGGTTGCAGTCACGTGGATAACTAGAAAGGGTACTCCATAAATTAGACTCAAGTTCGAAAAGTCTTAACGATACAAAGGTCATTAATTCCTATTTTATCTAAACGCGTTTTCGAACATCATTTCATTGTGCATTGACTTTCGTAGGATATACCAGTTAGTTGTGAAGTTGTATTATCCTTTCGGAATTCCAACTATTAAACCAGAGCTGATTCCAGTGATGTAACTACCTTCTGTCGTTTATCGACTTCCATACATTTGTACTCCGAGTAAAACGTTTCCAGTACTATATCAGATAAACTGTCGAATAGGGTCCGTTACATCACTTTTACAATTTTTGTACACTTAATTGTATAATGTCATCTTTACTTATCATTATCTACGTCATCATCAATCACAATAATAGACTACTCGCAATTCATGGCAATAGACTAATCACATACAAGGCAATAATACATAATTAAAGTATGAAATAGAGCAAGTATGATAAAGGTTTCGATATCACTCGAAAATAAATACGTAGCAGCGTATTATTATGATTGATTACAATAACCCTAGACTATTTACAAAGATGAATCTCCAAACTCCTAACGTTCGCTCTAACCTCTATGTTAATCCATAGATTAATTACAATAACCCTAGACTAAAATATAGGAGACTTTTAGAGTGATAAAGTGGAAATGAAAGAGTGAGAGTATAAGTATGAGTGTGAATATGAGAGTGTGTTGAAATGAGAGCTAGGGGCTGCTATTTATAGGAGAGGCTTGGCTTAAGTTAGCATCCCAAAGCTCACAATAGATAAAGGTGGAAAAGGTGGTGGCACCAGGTATGAAAAGGACAAAAAAGCACAATCCGTGTGGGTGAATGGAGGCCAGCCGCGGCTAGGTGGCTGCCGGCGGCGGTGGGGTGGGTGGTCGGCGGCGGCTGGCACCCCCCGCACCGGTTCGTCGCCTGTTGCCTCGTTTCTCGATTTGTGTGTGTTTTCTTCGTTATGCGTCCATTTGCGTTGATTCATTTTGCGTTGGATTCGTAATTCAAAAATGAAGCTTTTGATGGAAAGAAATCCCAAAAATATGTCTCTGACCTTTAGATGTGTCGTACGAATCGTTTGGATCTTCCGGTGTACGTAGAATCTTCATTCTTCGTCCGTTTTAGTTGATTCTTCTTCTGTTGGATTCGTAATTTGAAAACGAACATCTTGGATGAGATAGATGTTGGTGATGGGCTCTTTTGTCTTGAACTCTTGTTTTGATGTCTTGAATCTTCAAACGTGCGTGGAATCTTCGTTTTCTATCTGTTTTGCTTGATTTTCATCGTGCAACCTTGTTTTAACCATCTTGACATAATACTACTGATTTGTACTGAATTTGGGTTAAAGTGCCAAGAATCGTCCAGAATGAGAGAGATATCGGTGGTAAAAACGTGACTTTTTACGCGATATCAAGTATCCCACACTTAGAACTTTGCTTGTCCTCAAGCAAACTCATTCTTAAAAGCTTCTGGAAGGATTCTAATTGCATTAGTTTTTAGAGATACCATTTTCCAAAGAATATAAAGTTACAGTTATAAAAGAGTTTTCACCGAAAACTAAGGGTTTATAGAATTTGATACCTTCTTCGAGCAACATAAATGATGATCATGACTAGGCAATCATCACAAGTGTGTCACTCAAATCACTCAAGTGTTTAGGGTTTCCTACTTACTAGTGTCAATCACTCAGATGGCCTATCATGCAGCATTCTCGTCATAGGCTTGATCGAGAATCAGATCTCCATCACTTTTGATGAGGACGGTACTATCATTTCGAGATATCTTGTAAGGAATCAGATACTTTGGGTTGAAGAAGGTGTGAGGGTTTTCCTTGTATTTTCTCGAAACTTTTCTTGAGAGAGTTTCTTTGGAATTTCTCAGATTTTGAAAGGACTACATAGCTTTTTTCTTTCTTTTTCTTTGGAATTATTTCCTTTTCTTGGCCCTTTTACTTGATCCTTGGGCTTTTAGGTTTCTTTCGACAGGTTTTGCTGAATTTCTTTTTCTTGGAGCTCCTTTTACGGATGATTCTCATCCTTTGTGGAACGCTCCGATATATTTTATGGCTTTGTATTAGGCTGCAGAGGTCTTGGAAAATGAAACTTCTGTAGGTTCGGGATGAATATTAGGAGGCTTTGATTGGGTGTGACGAGTGAAAGTTGAGTGGGTGGATGTTTGATGGTGGACAGGTATTTGGATTCCTTAGAAATTATCAAGATAGGTTGTACCTATGCCACGTATGGTACTCATCGGTGTGATCTCGAAATGCATTACAAGAGCAAGTTCTAATTCAAATGCATACATCAGAGCGCACATGAAACGAAAGGTGAAGCGTTTTAGAGATGAATGCCAATGATGGGCTCAATCCTCACGAATCGAATGTTTTGGTCAATGTGTGCCTAGCCATGTGTTGCCTTTTTTCGTCCGTATCTTATTCTAAAACAGTTTTGTTTCATTGTCAAAACTCGTTTCTTGCTGTAATTTATAATTTTGAAAGATAGGATTTCTAAAGAACGATGTTTTTTGAATCTAAAAATTTGAAATGTTATCCATTTTTAGCCTTTTAATGAAAATATTGTTTGACTTACGGACAAGAGGTAAAAACTTATGGTTGAAGGCCGTATATCCCACACTGAAAATCTATTCGTTGAGTACCTCTTGTTGAAGTATCCCACACTTAGAGATTCTACTTATTTTTGGATTATTTCGTAAGTGTAGTATGGTTTTGATTATCCCACACTTAGTGTTTGGAATATCGGACGAGATAATCAATTCTTTAAACGGGTAGAGGGTTTTGGAACGGTGTACCGCTTTTGTTGTGCACGTTGTTGGCTCCTCGTTAGAAGTTTGCTGGTCCGTGGCTTGTGGCTTATGGCTCTCGGCATTCTTCATTGTGTGGTCCACAGTTTTCCCTTGCTTCGGTCTTCTATAGTTTTTCAAACAAACCACTCAATTCAATCAAGTAATAGTTGCTGATAAGAAAAGTAAAGTAATAGCTTAATAAAGTAATAACTGGATAGATGTGATGTCTATGCATCCACAGTACATCAAATACACACAATAATAATAAAGTCTTGGTAGAAAATAGAAAGAAGTCAGAAAGCGAAGCAATCTAGTGCTCGGCTGGTGGTGGTAGTGCTGCTGAAGATACTATAGGTCCAGGAGATGTCTCATCTAATGAGGAATCATCGTGCTGATAGTGGGTGCCTTCATCTAATGCATCTCGATCAGCCTCTGCTTCTGGTGTACCTATAGTAAATATTCCATGCTGTATCAAATGATCAATGAAATCTCCTACAGGCATGTCAAAGCTGTCCAGTGGAATCTCTGGTGTCCTCTGCTGAGAGTGTCCTCCAAATAAATCAGTCTGTCTATGAGAGGATACTGGATCAATCCGTGAGGGTGCAGGGCTGACACTCCTGAGAATCCTATGACTCTGAACAATGGTGGCTCGTGTGGAGACTCTGGATATTCTGCTGTTTTGCGAAGTATGCACTCTGACCGAACCAACAGTTGAGGGGACATGCTGTACCGGAGTAGGATCCTGTGCTAGTGGTGGTCGTGGTCTAGGTGAAATCGTGCAAGGTGGTAAACCATGGCCACGAGCTGAATGTCTGTGAGGTGCTCGAGTAGGAACTGGATGTCTAGGAGCTGCAGGTGTATATAAGTGTGGTGGGGCTCGGCCCATTCTGCATGGTATGTCCGGAAGTGGGCTCACTGGTATCCCTGCGATCTGCTGTCTCATGGCTCTATAGCATCTGACTTGCATCTGCATCAACCAGTACCAGTAATCGGGTCCTGGTGGTGTCCCGTAATGGTATATGTAAGCTGGTATCTGAGCTCTAGGGGCCGGGACAGAAGGTCCTGGCCTAGTAGGCTTTGGCGGTGCAACTGGGTCATCAAAATCTTGTGCATCCTCATCTGAATCGGAGTCTGAATTGCGGGGCTCTCTTGGTTGTTTTCTCTTCCTGGATTCCATGGGTAGGACTAGACCTACTACCAATGTATCAACACTCTCAGGGTTTGATGACCGTGCCCTGATGTACACGGTGCCGTCCCTCAGAATCCTAAGTATATCCATGCTCCTTAGAAAATTGTAGTCTGTCGATTGGGCACTCCATTCTGGCAGGCTCTTGAATTTCTCTATCTCTGTCATCCTAATCAACTCCATTTTCCGAATCAACCTAGTAATCACTAGGCCCATGAATGATCTTCTTGCACTAAACTCTTTTTCTTCCAAAATCCGCTGTGCAACTAAATGGGCAACCTGAATGTTCCTCCTCTCGCGGATACATGCCATCATGATAACATCAAACTCAGACACTCGACCATTAGACGTATGTTTCCCATCAAGCGAACAAGCTAGTAGTTTGTGCAAAATCTGCATAACTGGGTCTATGAGCTGGGTAGCTTTAATACCCGAGAAATATGGTTTTGGTGACCAATGACTCCATGCCTCTGCGGTAGTAGTCGTGAGAGAAATCGTGGTGGCTACACTAGTAAACAGGGGTGAATCGATCTCTTCTGGAGTATAGAGATCTAGGTGACGTGCAAACTGAGCCAATGACAAGGTGAATAGGCTCCCCATATATCTAAATGTAATCATCCCGTCTCCAACTCTACTCCCTGGCTCAAATGTATAGGTGGTCATGAACTCGGTGATCATCTCCATATACACCAGTTCGTCAATGCTGAACAATCTCTTGAAAGACTCAAACTGCTGACCCTCTATTGAGTAACTGAGTAGACTCTCTAATCTCTGTCTGAATCCTAATGTCTGCAACTTTCCCAATCTACATATCTAAAACGGCTAAAAGATTTATCTCTCCATATTCATGCCATCTGGTCGTTTGCTGGTGTTGCACTAAGGTATGCAAGAGATCCTGTAAGTGGACGTGTTGGGTTTAGCTTCTTCTTCTTTGGCGACATAGTACTTCGGACGATAATTCCAATTTGTACGCATACCAAAATTATAACCTAAACATGTAAACATTATTTTAGACATTTTCCTAATTGATAAACAAGCTAGGTCATGCACAAAAAGTTATGTCATCCATGTGTTTGGTTTTATTCAAGACTTTTGTTTTTAATAATGATTCTCTATTGCCTATTTTGACTAGTCAAGCAAGTACAAGTGTCCTAGTAAGCAAGAGTTGTCAAGTAACCTTAATTTACTATCCTAATCATGCATGCTAGTTAACTTTTTGTTGACTTTCAAAAGTCAAACTTGCTAATCCTAATGTATCCGCATTGTGCAATTAGCATAGAGCTATCATTCAAAACACCACAATTACTTAAATGTTTAACAACTAACACTTAATCAAGCTAAATTCTAGACATAATCAATAGGTTAAAGTATATCTTTTTGAAAGAGCCAAACTAGTGTGAATCAGCATGGGTAAGTGGTAGTAGCATGTAGTTCCAAAGCATTCAACCAAGAAAAATACTAATTCCTAGTTACTAACTTAGCTAACTTCATAAAATGAGATACTTTAAGCTTAAAGTAGGTTTCTTATGATCACACCTTGTTTTAGTGCGTAAAGCTTCAAAACGAATGTACAACCGAGAATATCTTGCAATGAGGAGTTCAAAAGGACATGAAACTAGACAGTTTGGTGAAGATTGGATGGTGATTCATGGAGGTATGGTGGACGGTTTTTAGCGGAGGGAGGAAGGAGAAGAAAAGTTTTTGTTTTTGAATTATATGATCATATGGAAGGTTGGTGGTCCATGGGAATATTTGTCATGCTTCTATGTACCATTTTCCTTACATGGTCCCCAATGTACATCTTAGTACTAAGCCTAATATCCGAGATTAATTCTTAATGTCCTACTAATAATGATTACGAATCCTGAATGTATTTATTGTAACTAGTTACTTGTTACGTTATAAACAATTTAAGAAACGCGTGAATTTTGCGGAACAATTAAAATTAATTCTGAAATATTAATCTTAAATTATTTTTGGTGTTTAAAAATTATTTGTCTGATGTGTACTTGTTGAATGTACATGTTTCGGCTAAAATCTTAACGTTTTACATTTTTGTTGTCGCGCATGTGTTTTCAGGCAAAAAATTTAATAACGTTTTTCTTTTTAAAGTAAACTTTCAAATTTTTTTACTATATTCATACTAAAATATGCTCATTTAAAGTCTCGAGCCTTGACCTTTTTCGGATGGGATTGTTTTAAGATTCGTTCCGATCCCTCCATAGGGAAGGGGTCGAGATTTGCTCTCTTAAGCGAACATTTTTCAGCACAAAACATTTTGAAAGTTCCAAAATGACGTTATAAACTAAATAGAAATGACGATTCTCTACTCCTAGGACTTCTCGTTCTTCGTATCCTAAATTGACAAGATCACCAATTAACTTATTGTACGTTTTCCTTACCTTTTTAGGGTTTGACAACCCGACGGGTGGCCCTTGGTCTTTGTAATTAAGATCGTGAGTGAGTTTATTCATGACTTCCAAAAATGCGTTCTCTTCCTATGAATCAGGGTCTTCGGTTGTAGACTTAACTATCCTACAGAGTTCACTGATTGTGGATTTTTGTACGGAAGTGAAAGGATATTTGGTAAAGGCAAAGATTCGAGTAAGCTTGACGTGAAGGTTTTTTCTTTTTGCGAAGAAAACTATGTCGATTCTTTCCTTGGTGGAATCAGGAAAAATGTCTCGTAATTTTGAGATCAGGTAGGAGGCGGGGTCAACAAAGAAAGAAATTTTACCAGGAATGACGATAGAAATCATCGGATCTTGTTCTTCCCAGAACTCAAGTTTGTTGATCATTGTGGCGACATTGTGATTGATTAATATCATAGATGTTGGAAGAAAATTCATATCGGCGAGTGATTCGAAAAGTAGATCTAAATCTGGTATAAACTTTAGTTCTTGGTCTCTGAAATTCGTGGAACTGCTTTCACATTCATGACTTGATAGGCGAAGAAGGAATTCTACTTGTTTTTCTAATGTGGAAATCGTTTCTTGTTGTTCGTAGGAATACGGGAGGTTAACATAGGTTAACTGTCTGACGAATGCTTTATAGACATCTACCCTACGGGAAGGATTGAAAGAAGCACCGAGGTGGCGTTCTTCAAAACAAGGTTGTTCCAGTTCGACTAATGGAGCCTTATCCACCACTCGATAAATGGTGTATTGGTGTTTGTGTGAAATGAATGGAAAGATGTCATTATTCCGAGAATCGGGCGTAGTTTGGGTATACACCGATGTTTCAGGAATGAGGGTGATTAAGTCACAAGACTTCGGAGGTTTTTCTTCTGAATTATCTTCAGGGAAATAATCGAAGTGGGAAGAATTTGGTAAACTAGGTAGGTGCAAAGTTGGCGAGTGATCTTCTGGAGATGATGCAAGGTCAGGTAACTGGTCCGTGTCATCAAAATCCAAGCAATGTTTTGGAATTGAAAGTGAGGTCCTATATTCTTCTTGGGTGTCGGAGATTTCCTTAGTTTTAGAGGGAGAAGGTGAAAAGAAATCAGATCCTAACTCTTTTTCTAGGTAGTCAAAGAATTCCGTATCATCCATTGAAATGAGGCAAGAATTGGGTTTTCGAGTTGTCATTTTAATGCTATCCTAACTAACTAATACTTAATTAATACTAATTACTTAAATTAACTTTCGAAAGATTTCTAAGAAGATTTCAGTCGGAAGGGTCTCCTAAATATCACTACTTAAGGCGGCTTGGAATCGTACGTTTGTTACTCCCCGACAGCGGCGCCAAAAACTTGTTGCACCCACAACCGTCGGTTCAGCGTCGTTGTGGTTTCTGATGGTGGTGCGGGCGCAACAGGGGTTTTAAAATTTATATTTAGTTGGGCTTAAATTATACCTACTACCTACTCTGGTTAGCAAGCGGTAAGAATGACCTAAGATCGTTCTATGAATCCAAACATGTGGGTGATTAAAGCTGGTGCTTTCGGTAGGGAAATATTCAGGATGGAACAAAGTAGGTAGGTTTGGGGGTTTTAAACTAAAGACAAGTAATTAAAGTGCAGGAAAGTAAATTGAAGGAATTTAAAGTGCAGGAAAACAGGTAAAGATAAATATGTGATTGCTGGGACTTTGATAATTAAAGTTTCGGGATGACAGATTAAACATGAACAATGCTAAGTGTAATGATTTAAACTATCAGGTGTAAACTCTAGAACCCTACCAACTAGGTTATCGTGATTCTGATCGGAGCAATACGCAAACTTCCAATACTTATCTAGTTGAAAGATAAACAAACTATCTTGGCTTAACGCCGAGGTGCATGAATCAGTAGCGTATCGTCTCATAGGTCCGACCTTTCTTATCCCCTAAAATAGTTTAGTTTTCCATCGGCATGCAGATTAATAACTTTGTGTATTTTGACCGCTGATTATGTAAGACTTAGTGTTTTAAGGATTCTAGGTCACTAGGATGTTATTCTTTTTCCTAAGTCTTAATTTGTGTATTAAGGCTTGGTTACTTCAACTTATGACTTGAGTTCTCCTTTTCAAACAGTTATACATCCCTGGATTATTCGCAGTTTATAAAAACATGTTTCATATGCAGGCCATGCCTTTTCAGTAATCGGACAGTGTACTTTACATGGTAGTTCAACTGCTTCTTACATCAGACATGCGGTCAGGAGTAGTTGACGGTGAACGTGACACTCTAAACTAACTAAATGTAAAGCGATGCATAAATGTAAATCTAATATGTACAACGAGTGGGTTCACTATGTCTTACTTGTTGCATGTCATGGGCACAGATAACTACTTACCATAATTAAGGTTGATCAAGTCCTAATTACTAGGTTGCAGTCACATGGATAACTAGAAAGGGTACTCCATAAATTAGACTCAAGTTCATAAAGTCTTAATGATACAAAGGTCATTAATTCCTATTTATCTGAATGCGTTTTCGAACATCATTTCATTGTGCATTGACTTTCGTAAGATATACCAGTTAGTTGTGAAGTTGTATTATCCTTTTGGAATTCCAACTGTTAAACCAGAGTTGATTCGAATGATGTAACTACCTTCGGTTGTTTATCGACTTCCATACATTTGTACTCCGTGTAAAACGTTTCCAGTACTATATCAGATAAACTGTCGAATAGGGGCCGTTACATCACTTTTACAATTTTTGTACACTTAATTGTATAATGTCATCCTTACTTATAATTATCTACATCATCAACAATCACAATAATAGACTACTCGCAATTCATGTCAATAGACAAATCACATACAAGGCAATAATACATAATTAAAGTATGAAATAGAGCAAGTATGATAAAGGTTTCGATATCACCCGGAAATAAATGCGTAGCAGCGTATTATTATGATTGACAACTAATTCACATGTACAAAGATGAATCTACAAACTCCTAACGTTCACTCTAACCTCTATGTTAATCCATAGATTAATTACAATAACCCTAGACTAAAATATAAGAGACTTTTAGAGTGAGAAAGTAGAAATGGAAGAGTGAGAGTATAAGTATGAGTGTGAATATGAGAGTGTGTTGAAATAAGAGATAGGAGCTGCAATCTATAGGAGAGGCTTGGCTCAAGTTAGCATCCCAAAGCTCACAATAGCAAAAGGTGGAAAAGGTGGTGGCACCAGGTACGAAAAGGTGGAAAAGGTGGTGGCACCAGGTACGAAAAGGACAAAAAAGTGCAATCCGTGCGGGTGAGTGGAGGCCGGCGGCGGCTAGGTGGCTGCCGGCGGTGGTGGGGTGGCTGGCCGGCGGCGGCTGGCACCCCCCCGCACCGGTTCATCTCCTGTTGCCTAAATCAACAAGAGGGGCCATGAGACTCACTTGAGTCTTGAAAGTAAGCGTTTTTCACAATACGTATATCTGTGTGCTTAAATCAGCAAGTAGGTTCTCCGAACCCGTAACCTTCTAATGTCCTAGACATATAAGTTTATATGAGTAGATGTCTCGAAAGAATATCCATACTAGTTGTTCATTCAACTAGTTATGTCTGGTGTTTGTTATCGTTGTTTTAGGTAAGTATGTGCGGCCCGCTGGTGACGTTTTGTAATAATAATTCAAAAAGATATTATTGTTAGGTTTGTATACTCATTTGAGTATATGTTGTTGTATGTTCACGTAGTGTCATATATGGTTAAACAATTTTGTATGAAATCGAGACTTAGTGCAAATAGGTGTTTTCAACAATCTGTGATATGCGACACAATAGTTGTGTCGCTAGTTATTGTGGTGACATAAAAGTAGTGTCGCAATTTAGCAAAATAAATTAAGTATGCGACGTAGAGGTCTGTGTCGCATGTTGCGACATAAGTTTTGTAGTGACATAAGGATCGGTGTCACAGATTATGGTTTCGGATTTTGATGTGACATAATGGTTTGTGTCGCAGTGTTGTGTCGCACGAGTGCGACATAAAGTAGTTATGTCACAGAATCGGGCTGAGATGGTTTTCATTCGTGAGGGCTAAGTTAAAAATGCTCGGTTTGACCCGAAACTATTACACAACTTCTATTATGTTATAAAACTTATAGAAAACAAGTTTCGTGACCTTTGGTGAGCCACAAGTGTCATTTTTATTAAAATTTTGAAAACACCAATTACGTCTATGATTATTAAAAGTACCCATTTTTGTCTATGCGTTCTAACAACCAAAATGGTGACAATCGAACATGAGAAAAACTCAGACATATTCTCCTATGTCTTAGGTTTCTGGGACATATTTTTATGAATTCTAAAACAAAACACAAGTCGAGAAGTAAATTTGTGAAGCACAATGGGTCCAGCAGCTATTTTTCAATACATATGTTCAAAGATTTAATCATAAATCAAGTTTTACAAAACTTCACAAAACGTGAAAGTAGTGGATTTAAAGCAAACAAAAATTGTGATCTTTTCCATGTGGTCTCGTCTATTTTCATTGTGTATTTTACGAGATATGCTCTGTTACATTTGACCCAAAGTTCTGATCAGAAGGTACAGATTGCCTATGTACTTTTATTTCTTTAATTTAAAATAGTAAATGATCTCCAAAAATCGTGTGGTTTGCATATTATGTAACTAGACATCATGAAATTAAGATTAGAGCTCAGAAACACAAAATTTCATTAAATTATGGGTTAGATATTGCCGATCTAAGTCGATCCATTTTATTACCCTACGGGTAACGCTATTGTCCAGTGGTCCATAGCACTTTGTGAACGATTTTTGTTAGAATTTTGGACATAAATCAGTAGAAATGGAACACTAACATGTTTATAAATTTAATCCAAGTAAATCAACGGAAAAAGGAGAGATTTATACCAAATAAAAACGGATCTAGAGTTGAAATGGTGAAAGGTGCTGCTGCTGTGTGTTCTTCGTGTTTATCCTTGCAAATCTCAAACCAGGTGGAGTTAGATGATGATGGGGCTCCTTGGTTGTGCTAGGAGAACGTGGAGGAGGATGGTGGGGGTGGTGGTCAGTTGTGGTGGTGGCTGGAAGTCCAGAGAAAACAAGAGAGAAGGGATAGGGTGTGTGTTGGTGTGATGTGGTGAATGAGGGGAAGTAAAAGGATTAGGGTTTTAAAAGGGAGTTTGGGACTGGGCTTTCTGGCCAATTTGGGCTGGCCTTGGGCCTATTTTGGGTTGGCTTGGGTCAGTCCAAGATGTCCTTGGGCCCATGGGTCGGTTTCTTGATTCGCGTTATGTTCTCCGCTCGTCTAAATGTTAATCGCGTGAGTTAAAAGTTAATAATTATCGTTTGAGATTCTCGCATATATTTTTAATATGTGAGTGATAATTAGATTGAATAAATACTTATAAACACTTCTTTTGAGTTACCAAGATACGCCTTTGGATTTTATTCGTGTGTCGTGCTCGATTTACATGTTTTCCCGGATATGTTACATTTTAAACCAAATATAATAGTTTTAGTTTATTATTATGCAATGATATACATAGTAAATAATGAATATTTAATTACTAAATAGGTTTACATTATTTATGAAAACATGTCACCAACGTCCGTGTGTGTCGGATCTCATCCGATATAATAATGCACGATTTAATTTAATCGCGTATGTGTATATATAACAGTATACATAATGATACATATAATTAGCCTAACACCGAACTAATTACATGTATTATAAAACGATTAGGCACTAATTGCTAGTTCTAATTTGGCGGGTGTCACATTCTCCCCTTGTTAAGAGAATTTCGTCCCGAAATTTAGCTCTGAGTCGGGGTATGAGTGGAGTCTGAGAATAACTTTGAATATTTGAGTCGCATTTGGTCTTCCCGTTTCCAAGTGAATTCTGAACCACGCCGCGAATTCCACCGAACTTTAACAATGGAAATACGACTTTGTTTTAATTCTTTGACCTCACGGTCCATGATTTCCACTGGTGTCTCGACAAAATGGTGTTTATCATCGATGTGGATTTCGTCGAGCGGTTTGATAAGTGTCTCATAAGACAAACATTTCTTTAGATTAGAAATGTGGAATGTGGGGTGCACGCTACTGAACTCGGTGGGTAGCTACAAATGGTATGCCACTGGACCAACCCTTTCGAGGATTTCAAATGGCCTAATGTAGCTAGGGTTTAGTTTCCCGCGTTTACCAAAATGGATGACGTCTTTCCAAGGCGATACTTTGAGCATACTCGATCTCCAACCTGGAACTCGAGATGCTTGCGTCTCACGTCAGTATAGCTCTTCTGACGATTGCGAGCGGCTTTTAACTATTGTTGGATACCAACGATCTTCTCGGTGGTTTCATGAATGATTTATGGACCAGTGAGTTGGCTGTCTCCCACTTCGGTCCAACAGATAGGTGATCGGCATTTACGTCCGTACAATGCCTCGAATGGTGCAGCTCCAATACTGGTATGGTAGCTGTTTTTATATGAGAATTCGCACAATGGTAAGTGATGTTCCCAGTTAGTACCGAAATCGACTATGCAGGCTCGTAGCATGTCTTCCAGTGTTTGAATTGTGCGTTCAATTTGACCGTCGGTTTGTGGATGATAGGCGGTACTCATATCCAGATGAGTACCCAAGGACTTTTGTAATGATCTCCAGAATTGAGAATTGAAATGACTATCCCTGTCAGAGATAATTGAGATAGGAACGCCGTGTCGGGACACAATCTCTTGCAGATAGATTCGTGTGAAGTGTTCCATTTTGTCAGTTTCTTTTATAGCGAGGAAATGAGCAGATTTTGTGAGCCGATCAACGATCACCCAAATGGTATCGCAACCTCTCGGGGTTTTTTGGAGTTTTGTGATAAAATCCATGGTGATCTGCTCTCATTTCCATTGGGGGATGTCCGATTGTTGTAGTAAACTAGAGGGTTTCTGGTACTCAACTTTAACTTTTGAGCACGTGAGGCACTTGCTGACATAGGTGGCGATTTCAGTTTTCATGTTTGGCCACCAGTATAGCTCCCTGATGCCATGATACATCTTGTCGGATCCAGGATGAATAGAGTATTTCGATTTGTGAGCTTCGTCCATTACCAAGTCTCGGAGATTCCCGAAACATGGTAACTAGATTCGGTTTGCGAAATATTTAACCCCATTGGGTTTGGTTTCGAATTGTTTTTCCATGTTACACAAGGCCTAGTTTTTGATGTTTTCGGGTTTTTGTGCTTCGAGTTGAGCGGTAAGGATTTGAGTGATGAGATCATTGTGAATTGTAATACTGAGGGCTCGGACTCGAAGTGGTTTTGTGCGTTCTTTTCGACTAAGGGCGTCGGCAACAACATTTGCCTTACCCGGATGGTATTTGATCTCACAATCATAATCAGTAAGTAACTTGACCCAGCGGTGTTGACTCATGTTGAGATCATTTTGGTCGAATATGTGCTGAAGACTTTTATGGTCGGTAAAGATAGTGCACTTTGTGCCATAGAGATAGTGCCTCCAGATCTTGACAGCAAAAATGATAGCTCCCAATTCCAGGTCATGTGTGATGTAGTTCTTTGCATGAATTTTGAGTTGTCAAGAGGCGTAGGTAATAACTTTGTCTTGTTGCATCAGCACGCAACCAAGACCTTGGTGGGAAGTATTGTAGTATACCACGAAGTCATCGTTGCCTTCGGGTAAAGATAGGATGGGTGCACTGCAAAGCTTTTGTTTTAACAATTGGAATGCTGACTCTTGTTTGTCATACCAGTCGAATTTCTTTTCTTTTGAATGAGGGGTTGTAAAGGGTTGAGCTATTTTTGAAAAAAATTCGATAAAGCGCCAATAGTACCCAGCAAGAACCAGGAATTGGCATACTTTGGTTGGCTTTGTTGGTGCTTGCCAGCACTTGATAGACTCGATTTTTGATGGATCAACATGAATTCCTTGACTGTCAATCACCTGTCCAAGGAATTGTACAGTTTGCATCCAAAACTCACACTTAGTGAATTTGGCATATAACTCTTCGTGCTTGAGTAGCACTAGGATGGTTTTGAGGTGTTGCGCATGCTCTTGTTCGTCGTGCGAGTAGATAAGAATGTCATCAATAAAGACAATGACAAACTTGTCGAGATATGGTTTACACACTCGGTTCATTAGGTCCATGAATACAGCCGGCGCATTGGTTAAACCAAAGGGCATGGCTTGAAACTCATAATGCCCGTAATGAGTTCGGAAAGCAATTATTGGAATATCAACATCGCGAACTCGTAATTGATGATATCCAGATCGCAGATCGATCTTGAAATAGTAACTTGACCCTTGAAGTTGGTCGAATAGATCGTCAATACATGGGAATGGATAACGGTTCTTGACGGTTAATTTGTTCAACTCTCAGTAGTTGATGCACACGCAGAAAGAACCGTCTTTCTTTTTGACAAATAGGACTGGAGCTCCCCAAGGCGAAGAACTCGGTCGGATGAACCCTTTGTCCAGGAGTTCCTGTAGCTGAGTGGACAACTCCTGAAGTTCGAATGGGGCTAAACGGTACGGTGCTCGTGCCACAGGTGCTGCCCCGGGCATAAGATCGATCATGAACTCGACTTGTCTAGGTGGTGGAACGTCGGGCAAGTCTTTGGGAAAGACTTCTGGAAAGTCTCGAACGATTGGCACATCCTCAAGTCGTTTCTCATCCGACTTTTTCTCTGTAATATGTGTGAGGTTTGCCTGATAACCCTTTCTCAGGTATTTACGGGTTTTCATGCACGATATGATGTTCAATCTCGTCCCACCGGTCTCCCCTTGTATGATTAAAGTACTACCGATGGCGAGAGGAATGTGGATTATTTTTATCGTAGCAGATGATTTCAGCACGGTTCTTAGACAGCCAATCCATGCCAACAATGATGTCGAAACTTCCAATCTCGACGGGTATAAGATAAATTGAAAACAATTCGTCGGCGAGGTTTAAAGTGCATTTGGGTATCACACTATCGGTTTCAATGAGTTTGCCATTAGCAAACTCTACAATGTATTTAGCATCTAATGAAACGGGTGTGATGTCAAGTAGTGGACAGGATTCATCAGATATAAAACTTCTATTAGCACCAGTATCGAATAGAATAGAGGCAGATAAGTTGTTGAGGAGGAACGTACCCGAGACCATATTTGGGTCTTGGCGCGCTTCCCCTGAGTTCAGAACGAAGGCTCTACCATTAGTAGTTTTGTGGCCCTTGTTCTTCAGTTTTGGACACTCATTCTTGAAATGCCCTGGGTTACCGCATTCAAAGCAAGCTCTAGGTTAATGGGTGTTGGTGGTGTTAGACTTGCAGTCTTTTGCTATACGTCCATAGCGTTGACAAGTGTTGGTGGATCTTAGTATATCTGTCAGTTGGTCTAAGTCTGTAATGCATTAGATATAATTACGTTTGTTATGACGTTTGTATTTAGAAGTAATTACATTGTGTGTTTTGGCGACACTAGGGTTCTGTGTCGCAAGAGTCAACTTGGCGACATAACTTGTGTCGCATGAGTCGACTTGGCAAAACAGCTTGTGTCGCATAGATCAGATTAGGTGTTGAGTATAAATAGATGAGTTCGGCTCATTTGTTAGGGTTGACGGACCTAGGTGAAGTTTCGGTATATTGTACTAGAGGTTTCGCAATTAATCTGATCGGTAATCATTTGGGTATTTATATACTTTGTGTTTGTTTGTTTTAATCGTTTTAACGTTTATATTTAATCATTGGATTCCGCACGTTTATTTAGTATTAGGATTCGATTAGGTCCGACCACAGGGGATTTACAGTTGGTATCAGAGCCAAAATCTAAGGATTTGGCGTTATTGAATCCGTTTGGGACGTTTCTCGGTTCAAAACAACTTGTTTTGTGTTTAAATCTTTATAGAAAGGTGCTATAGTTGTGTTCTATTAGTTTTATGGAAGATTTTTAGTTTAATTTTTGTCTTTCATTCGTGAAAACTCATTAGGTTTACGAATCTTACGAATTTTAGGGTTTCTTGATTGCTGCTGCAGCCGTTTGTGTGACACAAGTTGCGACACAAAATCTTGTGTCGCGTTGGTACGACATATCTTTTTGTCGATTTCTGTTCTCTGCGACTAAGTAAGCGACATAAGCTTGGGACTCAAGCTTATTTTGAACTATGATATAAGCCTTTGATTAGGCGACACAAGCTTACGACATAAGACACAGTTTTCTTCCATCGCTACTACTTAGCGACACAACCTTTGTGTCGCTAGGAACTTTGGACTTCAGCAGTTTCTACGACATAATCTTTGTGTCGCCTGACCTCTTTGCGACACAGACTTGTGTCATATAACAGTTTTTTTTTTTTTTGTGTATTTGATTATTTTGCAGGTAACTCAAAATGTCAACTTCTACATCACATTCTATTCAGTCGGTTGGAGCTATGTTGAAGCAAAATAATGAGGTTGGATCAGGAAATAAGCCTCCCATGTATATGCCAGGAATGAGCTACGTAGATTGGCATTAACGCTTTGAATCATATGTTGGTCTTAATGATCCGGAGATGATGATCTATTTAGAGGAAAAATATGAGTGTCCTCTTAAATCCGGAGTCTTTAATGGCCCAATTCATGAAAAGTCAATTAAATCCATGACTCCTAAGGAACGTAAGGCATTTGATACGGAATGGAAAACTCATTCTGCAATCACTATGGCATTGCCTTATCCTATCATGAGACAATTAAGGCAACATAAGATTGCATATGATTTGTGGAAGGCCTTTGAGAAAAAGTGTGGTGGTAGTGAACAATATAAGAAGAACATAATAGACTTGATCAAGAAACAATATGATGTCTTCGATATGCTACCTAACGAATCAGTGGAAGATCTGTGCAGCAGATATTCTCAATTGGTTTCTGAGTTGTTGGAAGGAGGTATAACGCTCGATAAGACAGACGTGAATAAGAAACTTCTTGACTCACTTCCCAAGAAGTGGCATACTCGCGTCCTCTTAATGGAAAAGGATGAGTATATCATGGATATGGAGCTTGAAGATCTTATTGGTCAAATTGAGGTAGATCTTCTTGAAATGCAAAGAAAAAAGACTAAGGCCACTGCTCACCTTCAAAATCCAAAACTGTATGGTGTAGATGTTCCAGTCTCAACAAGTCAGTCTACAGGTACCACATTCATCGCTAGCAAAGCTAGTGGTACCTTATCCACAAATATTCCATCTGGTGGTACCTATTTCCAAAGTCTAGGAACTTCTTCTGGTGAAGAGTACTCCTCCACCTTTTCGGCATTTCTAGCCTCTGCTGGTGATTTTAATGATGAAGACTTTGGTCAGATCGATCAAGAGGAACTGGAAAGGTTGGATTTGAAGTGGAACATGGCAATGCTGGCAAGAAGGGTTAAGAACTTCTTAAAGAAATCTGGCAAAACATCGGTGAATGATCTAGGTGGAAAGGGTTTGGGGTTTAACAAAAGCAAGGTGAAATGCTACAAGTGTCAAAATATGGACACTTTGCTCGTGAATGTGAGAAGCATAAGACTCCACCTTCGGGTTTAACCAAACCCTCTCCGAATAAGGCTGAAGAGAAAGCAATGGTGTCAGATGCTTTAATGCTGACTAAAACTCCATGGGATAATAGCTGGCCAGATGCAGCTGAGGATGAGGAAGAAGAAAATACGACTGTCATGGCTGAAGTTCATGAGGTAGATGATGAACCTTTATCCTGTGTTTTATGCATTAAACTAACTAACAAGTTTAACAGGTGTAGAGAGGACAATGAACGCCTTAACACCAATATCACGCAGTTAACTGAAAGTAATGAAATGTTAAGAGAAAGTTATAAGGCTTCTGAAAAGAAATTAAAAGTTGTTTTTGAAGAAAAGAAATAACAAAAAGCCAAAATTATTGAACAGCAAGATGAAATAGGAAGTTCTGTTGATATGCTAACTTCTGTAAAGAAAGATCTTGCTGACTCCCAGGCTGCAGTTCTTACTTTAAATCGTAAACTATCAAAGTTTTCAACGTCCTCTCTCATCTTTGATGAAATCCTTCAGATACAAAGGACTGATACTAAAAGTAAGGCAGGACTTGGTTATCACCATGTCCCACCTCCAAAAGATTATTTTCCTATGCCTGAACAGGAAGTCATCAATGATTTTGTGCCTACCGTCACTAAAGTAGACATAAAACCTGTTGAGGCAGTTAGGGTAAAGATAAGTAAGCCTGAACTTGGTAAGGCAGGACTTGGTTTTCACCATGTCCCACCACCAACAAAGTATCATCCTATGCCTGCACAGTAAGATAAGGTTGAAATTAGTAAAAATGAGTCTCAAAAACCTGTAACTAGTATGCCTGAGCCAGTTAAGGCATCGACTAGTGAGCCTGATAAATTGAAGGCTCAAAAGGTTGAGTCTGTCAAGAAGCTTGATGTCAGGGCTGAGACTTTTAAGCCCATGTTAAATGAGTCTATTAAGAAACCTAAATCTAAGGCTGAGCCTATTAAGCCTATTGTGGTTTCAAAGTCTGAGAAGGTCAAAGCTAAGTTCATTCCTGCAGCCAGTTTGACGGAGGAAATTGAGATTGAGGATATAACCGATGTAGAATACGGTTATTTAAAAAGGAAGAATGTAACCAACGAAAATCATATCTTCACTATTGAAGGTTATGATGAGATTTATAAAATGAAAGGTAAAGCCAAGGTTGAACCTACAAAGAAGATTTTAAAACCAGTTAATCACAAATCTACTAAAAAATCTTCTAAAACTTCTTCACAAGGTTCATCTTCTGCTTGTATACCTCAGTGTGCATGCTCAGGACATTCATCTTTTGGCCGAGCTCAAAGGTTTATACCTCAATCTCAAACTTGTGTTGCGCTCAGATCTTGTTTCTACTGCAAGAAACAAGGTCATCTGATAAATGTTTGCCCGTTGCTTGCTAAGAAGTACGGCAGTAGGGGAGCTACACGAACCTCACAATTTCAAAATCTTTCTCATAAATCCATGAGAGGTTCTGCATTTCCACCACCTGCTTCTGAGATTAACAATATTGAGCCAAACAAAGTAACTCATGATAAGCTCAAAGTTATTAACAAGCAACAATCCAAATCTCAAAAGGTCTGGAGATCAAAGAGTCATGTTTTGACTCTTCATCTGATAATGATACATCAGGCAACGTTTTCGATTTGCTAAAAAATAAAATCCTGACTGATGTAATCATTGTGGATGATGCTACTGGGTTACCCAATCCTGTAAAGGCTTGGGTCTCCCTTACTAATTGATTCTTGTGTTTTTGATGTCGCAGCAATCCGAAGCAGTTCATAACAGTAGATGGTATATCGACAATGGTTGATCGCAATATATGACAGGCGACTTATCTCTGCTATCTGAAGTTAAAGATTACAATGGGGGATATGTTGCTTTTGCCGGTGATAAAGGAGGTGCTATAACCGGACAGGGTACACTCACTAATGGGCAAGTGAATTTTGAGAAAGTTAATTTTGTGGAACAGCTCAGTGTGTCTCAAGTGTGCGACAAAGAGTACACTACGGCATTTACCAAAACTGAGTGCTGCAATTTAAAACCAGGATACGTTATTCCTGAGGATTGGTTGCTACTGAGGGCACCAAGGCAAAAAGACACGTATATTTTGGATATGAAGACTATTGAAACAACTCAACATATGTGTCTACATTCAAGAGCTCCTGAAAAAGAATCACTACTTTGGCACATACGTATGGGACATTTGCACTTCCTGGAAAATGAATTATTTGGTGAAAAATGATCTTGTGCGTGGAGTTCCGAAGCAATCCTTCAGAATAAATGATCATTGTTTTTCCTGCCAAAAAGGGAAACAACACAAGAAATCCCATAAGTCAAAAGTGGTGAAATCTGTTTCTAGTTCGTTGGAGCTATTGCACATGGATCTCTTTGGACCTGTAAATAAGAAGAGTATGGGAGGTTCTAAGTACTGCTTGGTAGTAACTGATGATTATTCTCGCTTTTCTTGGGTGTATTTCTTATCTACTAACGATGAAGTTCCCGAGATTCTCACCTATCTGTTTGATAAGCTAGAGAACCTATGCAATTTGTCGATAAAGAAATTGCGATCTGGTAACGGGACTGAGTTTAAGAATTCAACGATTAAGTTGTATTGTCTAAGAAAAGACATTGATTATCAATTCAGTGCTGCTCGAACTCCTCAACAGAATGGAGTTGCTGAACGTAAAAACATGACACTCATTGTAGCCGCAAGAACAATGTTGGCAGACTCTAAGATGCTTATTACCTTTTTGGCTGATGCTTATTACCTTTTGTGAGATTGAGTTGTACTGTCTAAGAAAAGACATTGATCAACAATGTTGGCAGACTCTAACAATGTTGGCAAGAACAATACCGCTTGTTATATTCTTAACAGGGTTTCTGTGGTTAAGAAGCACAATAAAACGTCATATGAGCTGCTTAATAATCAAAAATCCTCGTTACAGTTTCTTGAACCGTTTGGGTGTCCCTGCACAATTATGTACAGAAAAGAGAGAGTTGCTAAATTTGGAGCAAAATCTAGTGAAGGTCTATATTTGGGTTTTTCTAATAACTCTCCAAACAAACGTGTGTATAATTTGGCAAATAAGCGCATGGAAGAACATTTTGAAGTCACGTGCTTTTGATATATTGAAAATCCGCAGGGAAAGGGACCCGCACAGTTGTTTAACTATGAAGCAATCTTTGACTCATTAAATCTTCCTAACGAAGAAGATGAGGTTGATCAGGTTGTCACACTGCTCCACGGCCTTGATTTGTCTTCAGATACATCTCCTCCATCAGCATCAAAGCCACCGACTGCTTCTGCTACTCCACCTCCTTCTCAAACCAATGCTGAGGTTCCTGAATCATTGACAAGAAATCAAGAAATGTATACTGATGTTCCTGAGTTGTCTGATGATGAAGATGAACCCTTTGTGAATACTGATGAAGTTAATTCGGGACAGGAAGCCAATTTTACAAATTTGGATTCTGTCATTGTGCCTGACGAAATTCCAAGTTCTACTATTAATAAGGATCATCCGGTGGAGAATATTATCGGTCCTTTGGATAAAGGGATTCAGACACGAAGTCAAGTTGCTACTATTGAGAATTCTGAATCCCTATCTGATTCTACTGAGCATGTCTCTCTTGCATGTCTTGCCACAGAGGTAAAATCGTGTTTTCTATCTCAAGTGGAGCCTAAACGGACAGAGGATGCTTTGAAAGACCCACACTGGGTTGAAGCTATGCAAGAGGAGTTGCAGCAATTTAAAAAACTGCATGTTTAGGAATTGGTACCGTTACCTAAGGGTTCACATCCTACTGGCACTCGATGGGTATATAGAATCAAGAAATATGATTGGGGAGTGGTTATCATAAATAAAGCACGTCTAGTTATTCAAGGCTTTCATCAAGTAGAGGGTTTGGACTATGATGAGGTTTTCGCTCCTGTTGCAAGATTGGAGTCAATTCGTATCTTCTTGGCATATGCGTACTTTAAGGAGTTCCGCGTTTATCAGCTTGATGTAAAGAGTGCATTTTTGTACGTGCAGGTTGATACTGATGTATATGTGAAGCAGCCTCCTGGTTTTGAAGAACCTTTACATCTGGAATATATATGTAAACTTAATAAGGCATTGTATGGTCTGCATCAGGCTCCAAGTATGTGGTATGAGAGGCTTGCTACTCATCTGATTAAGAATGGATTCGAACGAGGAAGTATTGATAGAACTCTATCCACAAAAAGAGATGGAGACGAATTGTTACTAGTATAGGTTTATGTCGACGACATCATATTCGGTTCTACAAAAGATTCCATGTGTAAGGACTTCGAGCATCTCATGAAGTCTTAATTTGAGATGAGTGCAATGGGGGAACTTACATTGATCAGTCCATGTATGTACAAGTTGAGCAGTCTGCCAAAGACATCTACATTCATCAGTCCATATATGTTACTGATATGTTAACTAGGTATGACTTGCTTAACTGTAAGACCTATGGCACCCCCATTGAAATTAATCACAATCTCGGACCGGCCACTAATGAAGAGGATTGTAAAGAAAAGGACTATCGCTTAATGATTGGTTCTCTCATGTATCTGACTGCTTCAAGGTCGGACATCGTATTTGCTGTGTCCATATGCTCCAGATATCAAGCTAGGCCCAAGGTTTCTCATATGAAAGCAGTGAAGCGCATATTTAGATATCTCAAATATAGATCAACTCTCTGTCTATGGTATTCCAACGAGAAAATGTTTGCTCTCACTGCGTACTCGGATTCTGATCATGGCGGCTGTAGCATAGATAAGAAGTCTACAACTGGTGGATGCCAGTTTCTTGGATCGCGTTTGGTCTCGTGGCAGTGCAAAAAGTAGACTACAGTTGCTACTTCCACTGCGGAGGCTGAGTATGTTGCTGCGGCTAGTTGTTGTTCCCAGATTCTATGGATTCATCATCAATTGCGTGACTACGGGTTACTTCTTACTATGACTCCTATTCGTATTGATAATATTGTTGCTATATCTATTACACGCAATCCCGTACATCACTCTATGACTAAACACATAGAACTTAGGTTCCACTTTATACGGGATTTCTATGAGAAACACTTAATAGACCTTGTCCACATAGATACCCTTAAGCAGAACGCTGATTTATTCACCAAGGCATTTTCTCGCGCCCAATTTGATGAACTAGTCAACATGATTGGTTTACGCTTCTTTCAACTAAAGAAATAACTTTTTGGACTTGGACTATTGTTTTTTTAATTATTAAAAAAAATTACACAACAACCATTCTTTATACTTCATAGTATTAAATAAATGCACGGTTGCAACATTTGTAAAAAGATGTTTAGTTGTGTCTGTAAACAACTAGGAAAATGATAGTACATTAGAGTACATGCACAAAATGGAAATTTTAAGGTTTATCCTTGATGTATCAGTAGGTTTATCTAGCATACTTACCATAACTTGTATAAACATTAGCTTCAAAATATGATGTACTTGTAGGCATGATACAAACCGATCTTTGAGCTATTAAAAAGTAACACCAATACATGTTTATTATCGTGTGGTAAACACCCTGGAATGTATGACTAAATGTCTTAATTCCTTAATATAGTTTGGCATACTTTTGTTTTAGTTTATAATATGAAATCATTTGGGGGTATATACTGATCGTTTCCTCTGTTGTACGTAAGTACAGACCTGGTCTCAATTAGTATATACTTAAAAGTTAAGCAAATGCAAGTCAATGAACTTGAAAAAGTCTTAAATCACAAGATACCTAACAAGGTCGCCAAAATGGTTTGACCAAGTCTGGTTTTGCTTACACATGAATCAAGCTATGTCGCTTTGTTATACGTTTGTACAGACCTATCACCGCTAGCTTAATTCTTAAAAATGATATTCCTCTATTCTATCTATCTTGGAATTTATGCTTTGTCTAAATTACAGGGGTATGTCTATGGTGGCGACCATAGATAAATATTCATACTAACAATAAAAGAATCGTTCATAGACACGGATGTAACATGTTTAGGTGGTCAAAAAATACCAGTAATCATCTTGAAATAATAGTTATCAAAGGTGTTCTAAATATGCTAAGTAAATTTAAAGTGGACAAATATATTGATAATCGAGATAACACTTATTATTTGCTAATAATTGCATGTTATCCTAATACGTCATCAAAAACAAAGTTATTTTATTTTATTTTATTTTATTTTATTTTACTTTGTATTACTTTAAATCTCTTGTATATTTTCCTTCAGTCTTTAAAGCTACTCTCGAATCGGGTTACGAAACTTGAAATTCAAAATCAAGTTTTATGGCCTCTATGACATAACTTATGTTTTGCGACATAACTTATGTCCCCACTTATGACGCAACCTATGTCGCTTGTTATGTTTCTAGTTAGGGTTGAGGTATAAATACCCCACTTAAGTCGCTTTCACTGTTACCGATCTTTGTGACACAAAATCAAAAACTAGCGACACAATCCTTATCTTTGCGACATAAAACTCTGCAGTGGATTTTGATTTCGATCTCGTTCTTTGGTAGATTTCTTAGCAATCAACTACTAGATTCTTGTTCCCCTATATCTACTCGATCGATGGGTACCAATTTTTCCTTTTTTCACCGTATATTTCATGTTAAATTAGTGATTTTAGATACGATTTTTAGGGTTATCATTTTTGGGGTAATATGGGACCAAATGTTAGCTTTTACATGTTAATACTTGTGATTTCGTACTTCTGTATGTTGACCGCACCCTAGGGTATGGCTTGTTTACGAAAACCCCAATTTTTAGTGCTTAGGGTTTCTGCGTTGGGATTGCAAATCGTCATTGTGACACAACCTGCAAATAAGATTTTATGTCGCAAGTTTCATAAAATTTAATTTATGTCGCTAACCTCTGCGACATAACTATTTATGTCGCTAATGTCCACGACATAACTATTTATGTCGCTTGTTTATGCATCACATCCATTTATGTCGCTTCATGAAAGCGACACAACTTATGCGCCACAAGAGTTATGTCGCCAAACTCATAATATTCGATTAAATTCGATTTAATTGCAAAAAGCGACATAACTCTGTCCGTCGCATCATTGATTAGCGACACAATTCCTTATGTCGCTTATCTTTGGAAATCAATTTTAACTCTGTAAGCGACACAATACCTTTATGTCGCAGGCTTCTGCGCCACAATTCCCAATGTCGCATAAAACATATTGTGAAATTGATTTATTTGTTTAAACTGCATCCGCTTATGCTAACTGTTTTCAAGTTTTCTTGTTACATCTTATACAGCAATGGCAGATGGTGATGTTGTTTGGGAACCACGCCACAATATGGTGGCATTTTTGGATGATTCAAAAGAGACGGTGGCTCCCTACAGGCCAATGGTGGCATTTCTACGCTGGTCTCGCATTTACACTGCTATTACCGTGTCCACCAACATTTATAAGGACCAGGTGGCTCACTTCTGGGAACACGCAATGATCAATTCTGATATGCCGTTTACCCGAATTATATATACACTTGGTGATCGTCAGCTGATCATCTCCGAACAGGTTATTCGGGAATTCTTCCAGTTCGGTGATACTCCAGAGATGCCCATTCTGCTTAGGAATCAGTTTATTGCTGGAGCTAAGAGTCGCATCGGTTATCCAGGGGTGCCAAATGATCAACACCGAAAGGCGAATCTGCCTAAGGTTTGGAGATACCTGATGCACATGATTATTGTCTGCCTTTCTCTTCGCAAGGCCGGTTTTTTCGGGATCAGCTATTCCACGGCCACTGCTATGCTTGCATTGGTCTACAACAAGCCCTTCAACTTCTTCGGTTATATCTTCAGGGCCATGGTAGACAACGTCAATGTCGGGGACAAGCGTTGGAATTTATATCCACGCTTCATTCAGCTTCTTATTGATGACCAACTTCCCGGTATTCCACCTAACCCTCGAGAACACCTGCGTCCAACTCCCATGAACGTCCGAATTTGGACTATTTGTGCGGTCGGTGCAAATGCAGGAGGCAATTTTCCTCTATTTGGCCACGTAGTTGATGAAGCTTATGTTGCTCCGCCCAACGAAGGGTTTATGGATGTTTTGGCTGCACCTGGGCAGCAACCTCAGGAGGATCTACATCTCCATGAGGCACAGATACAGGTTGATGACATGTTGCAGGAAATTAACAATTTTCCAGTTGGTGGGCAGGCTGATCAGCCTAATCTTGAGGAGCCAGCTGCTGAAGATTCAGATGGGGGTTCTACTCCTTCTACTTCTCCGAGGATTGTACCTTCGGAGAATGCGTTGAGAAACATTCAACGGTTTGATCCATGACGGTTCAAACATATTCAGCATCGTATTCATCTGGGCACGATATCTATGCGACCTGATACAAACGACCAAGAGACGACGATTCCACTGATGAAGATTGGGTTCCACCCCAGTCTATCCGTCGTACCTCTACTTCTTCTGCTTCGAGGCCACCGGTCGACATTCCCCGTGTTGAGGTTCCAGTTCAACCTTTGCCTTCGGTCATCCAAGAGCTACTGAAATGAATGGATGCGATGCAGCAGACTATGGATAATCAAGCTCAGTTGATTCAGTCTCAGGCATCAGTTTTTTGAGGTTCAAGCTGCGCAGATCAAGGTGTTAGAAGAAACGGAAGCTTTAGTTCCTACTTTGAATACTAGGGTGTTAGAGTTAGAATCCCTAGCTGCTGTTCCGGGGGAGTCAGGCTTGTGTGCCATAGAAACAACATCTAGGACTTCTGCCGGAACACAGACTGATGATGTAAACAATAATGTAAATGTTTATGATGATAATGAAACTCTTCGTTTGGATTACTTCTCGGTCAATGATATTCCAGGTCAACCAAGACCGTTAGCTGTAGATTATTCACATGCTAATCTATCTTTTATTCAGCGAATGGTTAATGAGGAAGGTTAGGCATCTGAGCCTGAATTTGACTTTGAAGTTAATGATGATGTTGAGATTGAGGAAGAGGAGATGCATTCTGATGAGTTTTATGATGATGCTCCGATAATTGAAACTGATTCTTCTGAAGATGAAGCAGAGCCAGCTGGAACTTCACAAACTGTTCTAGAGACTACGACCTATGATAAGCTTTATTCCTGGTGAACCTATTCCTGTTACTTGCAATTCATATAAAGTTAGTGGGAATTACACGAGAATTATTAAAAGTTGGAAGACCTACAAGGGTATTTTTATGATTAAGAGAAGCGATGGTATTCACTATTTTAAAAGGTCATTCAAGAAGTTGAGTATGTTGCCTAAGGGATAAGGGATAGATAAATCGTCTAGCTCAACTAGAATTGATAAATCCAACCAGAGATTCACGAGCTGATTTTGTACATATGGTTTTGCGTCGTGAAGTGAAAAGTAAACGTTACAACTTTATCAAACTGATGCTTGGAACGAGAAATATATTCAAGAAAAAGCTTGATCCAGTAACAAGATAGCCAATCTGCAAAGTACACTATCCGCCAGCTGATTGTTTGACTGAGATTCCTCTTGAGACTGTTCCCCTTAATTTTCTTAGAAGATTTCATCATTGGGAACTTGATCCGCATACGGGCGAAGCAGTATTTGTTTTTGTTCCAGAATTTGAGCATCCGGAGATGACTTCGGTGTATGGTTTGAAGAAAGCTCAATTCAAAGTATTTGATCCTATGAGCTTGATAAATCTGTCACTGAAAGATTTAAGGAAATTGTTTGATATTCCAATTCGCTTCAAAGTAAGAAATGTTGTGAATTCAATTCTTGCAAGACAGTTTCAAAAGGTTTTGACTGTGTGTGTTACTCATGGGATTCATGCTAGAGGCAGGTTTCCCGTAGGCTGGGTTTGAATTGAAGAAATTTTGAAGACCATGCTGAAGACACGGGGGAGTTTGTTGGTGCATCTTAGTGTGTCTGTCAATTGGTCTAAGTCTATAATGCATTAGATATGTCAATACGTTTGTTATGACGTTTGTATTTAGAAGTAATTATATTGTATGTTTTGGCGACACAAGGGTTCTGTGTTGCAAGAGTCAACTTGGTGACACAACTTGTGTCGCATGAGTCGGCTGGGCGACACAGCTTGTGTTGCATAGATCAGATTAGGTGTCGAGTATAAATAGATGAGTTCGGCTCATTTGTTAGGGTTGACGAACCTAGGTGAAGTTTCAATATATTGTACTCGAGCTTTTGCAATTAATCTAATCGGTAATCATTTAGGTATTCATATACTTTGTGTTTGTTTGTTTTAATCATTTTAACATTTATATTCAATCATTGGATTCCGCACGTTGATTGAGTATTAGGATTCGATTAGGTCCGACCACAGGGGATCTACAACAAGTGGTGCATGGAGTACCGCAAGGACCCTCATGATGTCTGCGGCACTTAGAACAGTAGGGCTTGATTCCAGTGTAGCCCTTTTTGGGTTCAGGCCCAGAGGAGTATGCCTTGAGAGTATCAGGTTTCTTTGATGATTGGGAGTTGTTGTTGTTGCCAAACCATTTGCGTTTGTTGTCTCCAAACTGATTTGAATTGTTGTTGGTAGCTGGTGTACCCAGACGAACCACTTGTGCCATGAGATTATGTGCCATGCGGACGGCACCCTGAATGGTCGTGGAGTAGGAAGCAGTGACCATACCCTGAATACGTGGGGGAAGTCCCCAGATGTAGTGTTCGATCCATTTGTATTCCGGGTCGACAAGAGATGGGCACAACAGTGCTAGTTGGTTGAATCTGGTGGTGTATCTGGCAATGTCATTGCCTTGGGTGGTGAGGTGCTAGAAATCATTCTCCAGTTGCTGGATTTCGTCTCTAGGACAGTACTCATCCTTCAGCATCCGTTTCAGATCTTCCCAGGGAGTCAAGAAAGCAGTGTCAATGCCCACAGTTTGGGCATAGGTATTCCACCAAGTCAAGACACCATCTAAGAAGGTGCATGTGGAGTACTTGACCTTGCAGTCCTCCAGGCAGTTAGAAATCCGAAAGACTAACTCCATCTTCTCCATCCAGCATAGCAAACCAATAGCACCCTCGGTGCCCTTGAAGTGTAGCAGTTTGCAATTCAGGAAGTCCTTGTATGAATAGGGTTTGGGTGGAGGGGTGTTGTTGATCTTGTCTTCGCTGCCCTGATTGGGTCGTGAGCCACTATTTGGCGGCGTGTTTTGAGTAGCTAGGGCTCCATTCACCCTTTGAGAAATCATTTGTTCCAATTCCGCAGTCGTGAACGTTTGTCGTCTTAGAGGCATAATGCTAGAATAAACAAGAAAGAAGATAAAATGAGACGCTTGTACAAGGTTATGATATATCACATGTGTATATATATAAGGAGTTAATATACAATAGCAGGAAGTGATAATCATAGTTCATTAGATAACAAAGTTGGATACAAGGTACGAGTTTTCAAAAGATTATATAATATGGAGATTACAAAGATGTCAGGAATTGATACATTCGGACGAATTACGAGAGCCCTACATAGATAACTAGATAGGTTACAAGGTAAGTACTACACTAATCTTGGAGCAGGTTTACTTGTCACATAAGGGTGACAAGACAATCCACAGTGGTCGCAAGCCTGCTGACTTATCTGGCGTTATCTTCTGCCAAAGCTAGTCGTTGTACCATCCTTCTCGAGTATTCCCCAGCTTCTTGTAAGCATTGTTCACATTGTTTAAACCTGTGACGCAAGAGTTCGACTTCAATTCCTGTTTCCACTAGCCGGTCGTGTAGGACGTCCATGTTGCTGACCGTATTTTCATGATCTTCAGAAACTTGATTGATACGCTCCACTGCTGTGAGTCTCCAGTTGTCGCGAGTTTCCTGAAGTTCCAGACCCAGGTCATGAAATTGTCTCTCGTGTCGGTGTACTATGGCGGCTAATAAAGGTACGGTAAGGTATGTTGGTTCTTGGGTGTAAGGGGAAAGATCCATGGCTGAATGTTCTCCAATCCTCCAGGTGGCCATAGCCGTGGGTAACCAGCTCCATTGGTGGGCAATTGCCCGATGGCGAGCTAAAGCAGAGACGTTACCCGTGATGGCAAGATTGTGGTAGGGTCTAGCTCGGTGTGAGCTACCAGTGCGTATAGCCATGAGTGGTTCTGTGTGGCCGCGACGTGAGCGAGAGAGAGATGATGAAGTACGTGTGTTTTGTCTGGATGATGAGTCGGCCATTTTTGTGGCAAGAATGTTTCAATAAGTGAGGCCTATATATATATATATATATATATATATATATATATATATATCATACAATATAGCCTAGAGTGTCTAGCACAAACAAGTAACGGTCCCGTTTCTCTCGTGGTCAGAGTCAACTAGTGTATCCTTGTTCAACATAACCATTTCAGGTCTCACATCATCTTCCTTTAATTGTACATAGTTGATCAGGCTATGTTAAATTAAAGTTGTATGATGTAATTTCTGAACCAGTCATACCTAATAAGGAAATACTTCCTAACGGTCATAGTCTAGGCCCACTAAATGCAACCTAGTTCACTATAACCTTAGGCTCATATACCAATCTGTAACACCCCCAAAGTTACTGTTTTGTGGAAGCATACATTGGGGTGCTACTAATCAATAATCAAAACACACAAGGTATATAATGAACGACTCTATATGTGTCATTTTAAACATTACATTAATAAATCAAAAGTTTACATCATTTGAGCTAGTTACATTAGCTCGTGTTTGTAATATGAGAGATTTAAAAACATAATTAGTTATACAAAATCTAATAATGCAATGAAATCTCTGAGGTTTTTGCATGGAGACTCTAGCTAATATGTATCCTAATGGGCAGTCCAAATCTACTGTTGTGTACCTGAGATACATGCTAAAAAGGTCAGCTAACGCTGGTGAGCTCACATGTTTGTATAATAAAGCAATGTGTATGAACCGCAAGATTTACTATAATGATTTTCAGCGAAGCAAATAAATAAATGTGTGTATATACAACCATGAGCACATAGTCTGAGCTTAACTGAGGTGTCAGGGTCAAAATTAAGTGCTTGATCGAAGGTGCCTCCCCGCGAATGCCTAATCTACACTTGTATGAACAAATGATAATGCATCCGTTTGACCAGTTGGGGCTTCCAACCCGGACGGGGATTGTCAATCCCATATGGTACCATACACTAACATTCACGCTACAAAAGTATTACCAAACTATGCTATGGAGGGCTTTAAAAATGATTAGTGTGAAAACTCATGTAGTACATATCGAGGTTTAGGTACTTGCGTTCATACATAAAACAAATAAAGCAATGTATCCCACCCCTTAGTGAAAAACAGTAAAAGAGTGGCCATGAGGCTCACCCGAGTCTTGAAAGTAAGCGTTTTTCATAATACAAATATCCGTGTGCTTAAATCAGCAAGTAGGTTCTCCGAACCCGTAACCTTCTAATGTCCTAGAAATATAAGGTTATATGAGTAGATGTCTCGAAAGAACATCCATGCTAGTTTTTCATTCAACTAGTTATGTCCAGTGTTTGTTATCGTTGTGTTTGGTAAGTATGTGTGGCCCGTTGGTGACGTTTTGTAATAATAATTCAAAAAGATATTATTATTAGGTTTGTATATTCATTTGAGTATACGTTGTTGTATGTTCACGTAGTGTCGTATATGGTTTAACAATTTTGTATGAAATCGATACTTAGTGCAAATAGGTGTTTTCAACAATTTGTGATATGCGACACAATAGTTGTGTCGCTAGTTATTGTGGCGACATAAAAGTAGTGTCGCAATTTAGCAAAATAAACTAAGTATGCGACGTAGAGGTCTGTGTCGCATGTTGCGACATAAGTTGTGTAGCGACATAAGGATTTTTGTTGCAGATTAAGGTTTCGGATTTTGATGCGACATAATGGTTTGTGTCGCAGTGTTGTGTCGCACGAGTGCGACATAAAGTAGTTATGTCACAGGTTCGGGCTGAGATGGTTTTCGTTCATGAGGGCTAAGTCAAAAATGCTCGGTTTGACCCGAAACTATTACACAACTTCTATTATGTTATAAAACTTATAGAAAACAAGTTTCGTGACCTTTGGTGAGCCACAAGTGTCATTTTTATTAAAATTTTGAAAACACCAATTACGTCTATGATTATTAAAAGTACCCATTTTTGTCTATGCGTTCTAACAACCAAAATGGTGACAATCGAACATGAGAAAAACTCAGACATATTCTCCTATGTCTTAGGTTTCTGGGACATATTTTTATGAATTCTAAAACAAAACACAAGTCGAGAAGTAAATTTGTGAAGCACAATGGGTCCAGCAGCTATTTTTCAATACATATGTTCAAAGATTTAATCATAAATCAAGTTTTACAAAACTTCACAAAACGTGAAAGTAGTGGATTTAAAGCAAAAAAAAATTGTGATCTTTTCCATGTGGTCTCGTCTATTTTCATTGTGTATTTTACGAGATATGCTCTGTTACATTTGACCCAAAGTTCTGATCAGAAGGTACAGATTGCCTATGTACTTTTATTTCTTTAATTTAAAATAGTAAATGATCTCCAAAAATCGTGTGGTTTGCATATTATGTAACTAGACATCATGAAATTAAGATTAGAGCTCAGAAACACAAAATTTCATTAAGTTATGGGTTAGATATTGCCGATCTAAGTCGATCCATTTTATTACCCTACGGGTAACGCTATTGTCCAGTGGTCCATAGCACTTTGTGAACGATTTTTGTTAGAAGTTTGGACATAAATCAGTAGAAATGGAACACTAACATGTTTATAAATTTAATCCAAGTAAATCAACGGAAAAAGGAGAGATTTATACCAAATAAAAACGGATCTAGAGTTGAAATGGTGAAAGGTGCTGCTGCTGTGTGTTCTTCGTGTTTATCCTTGCAAATCTCAAACCAGGTGGAGTTAGATGATGATGGGGCTCCTTGGTTGTGCTAGGAGAACGTGGAGGAGGATGGTGGGGGTGGTGGTCAGTTGTGGTGGTGGCTGGAAGTCCAGAGAAAACAAGAGAGAAGGGATAGGGTGTGTGTTGGTGTGATGTGGTGAATGAGGGGAAGTAAAAGGATTAGGGTTTTAAAAGGGAGTTTGGGACTGGGCTTTCTGGCCGATTTGGGCTGGCCTTGGGCCTATTTTGGGTTGGCTTGGGTCAGTCCAAGATGTCCTTGGGCCCATGGGTCGGTTTCTATTATGTTATAAAACTTATAGAAAACAAGTTTCGTGACCTTTGGTAACCCACAAGTGTCATTTTTATTAAAATTTTGAAAACGCCAATTACGTCTATGTTTATTAAAAGTACCCATTTTTGTCTATGCGTTCTAACAACCAAAATGGTGACAATCGAACATGAGAAAAATTCACACATATTCTCCTATGTCTTAGGTTTCTGGGACATATTTTTATGAAGTCTAAAAGCAAACACAAGTCGAGAAGTAAATTTGTGAAGCACAATGGGTCCAGCAGCTATTTTTCAATACATATGTTCAAAGATTTAATCATAAATCAAGTTTTACAAAACTTCACAAAACTTGAAAGTAGGGGATTTAAAGCTAACAAAAATTGTGATCTTTTATATCTGGTATGATCTATTTTCATTGTATATTTTACGAGATATGCTCTGTTACATTTTACCCAAAGTTCTGATCAGAAGGTACAGACTGCCTATGTACTTTTATTTCTTTAATTTAAAATAGTAAATGATCTCCAAAATTCATGTGGGTTATAGATTATGAAACTAGACATCATGAATTTAAGTTTAGAGCTAAGAAACACAAAATTTCATTAAGTTATGGGTTAGATATCGCCGATCTAATTCGATCCATTTTATTATCCAACGGGAAACACTATTATCCAGTGGTCCATTTGTGAACGATTTTTGTTAGAATTTTGGACATAAATCAGTAGAAATGTAACACTAACATGTTTATAAATTTAATTTAAGTAAATCAAAGGAAAAAGGAGAGATTTATACCAAATAAAAACGGATCTAGAGTTGAAATGGTGAAAGGTGCTGCTGCTGTGTGTTCTTCGTGTTTATCCTTGCAAATCTCAAACTAGGTGGAGTTAGATGATGATGGGGCAGCTTGGTTGTGCTAGGAGAACGTGCAGTAGGATGGTGGGGGTGGTGGTCAGTCGTGGTGGTGGCTGGAAGTCCAGAGAATACAAGAGAGAAGGGATAGGGTGTGTGTTGGTGTGATGTGGTGAATGAGGGGAAGTAAAAGGATTAGGGTTTTAAAAGGGAGTTTGGGGATGGGCTTTCATGGCCGATTTGGGATGGCCTTGGGCCCATTTTGGGTTGGCTTGGGTCAGTCCAAGAGGTCCTTGGCCCCGTGGGTCGGTTTTTTGATTCACGTTATGTTCTCCGCTCATCTAAATGTTAATCGGGTGAGTTAAAAGTTAATAATTATCGTTTGAGATTCTCGTATATATTTTTAATATGTGAGTGATAATTAGATTGACTAAATACTTATAAACACTTTTTTTGAGTTACCAAGATATGTCTTTGGATTTCGTTCGTGTGTCGTGCTCGATTTACGTGATAGTTTTAGTTTATTATTATGAAATGATATACATAGTAAATAATGACTATTTAATTACTAAATAAGTTTACATTATTTATGAAAACATGTCACCAATGTCCGTGTGTGTCGGATCTCATCCGATATAATAATGCACGATTTAATTTAATCGCGTAGGTGTATATATAACAGTATACATAATGATACATATAATTAGCCTAACACCGAACTAATTACATGTATTATAAAATGATTAGGCACTAATTGCTAGTCCTAATTTGGCGAGTGTCACAATCTCCCATTGTTAAGAGAATTTCGTCCCGAAATTTAGCTTTGAGTTGGGGTATGAGTGGAGTCTGAGAATAACTTTAGATATTTGAGTCGCATTTGGTCTTCCCATTCCCAAGTGAATTCCGGACTACGCCGCGAATTCCACCGGACTTTAACAATGGAAATAAGACTTTGTTTTAATTGTTTGACCTCACGGTCTATGATTTCCACTGGTGTCTCGACAAAATGGAGTTTATCATCGATGTGGATTTCAACGAGCGGTAAGATAAGTGTCTAATCAGACAGGCATTTCTTTAGATTAAAAATGTGGAGTGTGGGGTGCACGCTACTGAGCTCGGCGGGTAGCTGCAAACGGTATGCCATTGGACCAACCCTTTTGAGGATTTCAAATGGCCCAATGTACCTAAGGTTTAGTTTCCCGCGTTTACCTTTCGAGGATTTAATTTAATCCCGTAGGTGTATATATAACAGTATACATAATGATACATATAATTAGCCTAACACCGAACTAATTACATATATTATAAAATGATTAGGCACTAA
Organism: Pseudognaphalium luteoalbum; assembly: GCA_963422505.1. Classification (NCBI taxonomy): domain Eukaryota; kingdom Viridiplantae; phylum Streptophyta; class Magnoliopsida; order Asterales; family Asteraceae; genus Pseudognaphalium; species Pseudognaphalium luteoalbum. Next base: position 45,228,346 of record OY730193.1, on the reverse strand, counting down.
TTGCTAGTCCTAATTTGGCGGGTGTCGCACATGCAGTCAATATATCGAGTTTTGTATTTGTGCTCACATGTAAATAAAAACTGAGCATGTATTCCCACCACTGGGTTGAAAACAGTAAAATAAGGGGCTATGAGACTCACATGAGTCTGATGATATTTTATCAAGCAATAATGAGGGTACACGATGAAATGATGTCGTCTCCAACGACTAAAACCTGTCAGGCATCCTAAACGCGCAAGGTTTATAATAATGATTAGATGTCTCAACAGACCATCTATGCTAGTTGTTCACTCAACTAGTAACGTCTAAATGTTTGAGTGTTGTTTGTGTTTTGAAAATATGTACGGCCTGTTGGTGATGGTTTGTAATAATAATCCGAAAGTGTTATTACTATATGTTTCATTGTGTTGCAACAATGGTTGTCATGACAATGGTGTTTGCGACAATTTATGTTGCTACAATGGTAGTGTGTGTGAGAATTTAGTCGTATGCGACAATGGTGTCGCAACAATGGTGTTGCGACAATGGTATTGTCGCAGGGTGTTAGCGAGAATCGAGCTTTATGCGAAAATAGTATTGTCGCAGGATATTGGCAAGAATCGAGTTTTTATGCGACAATGGTATTGTCGCAGGATGTTTGCGAGAATCAAGTTTTATGCGACAATGGTATTGTCGCATGTCCAAGGTTTTTCGTACCGGGACTATTTTCGTTGAATTGGTCAAACGTGTTAGGTTTGACCCGAAACTTTTACCCAACCCTTAAAATGGTAAAATAAGTTTATAAAAATTGTCATCTTGTTTCATGGATCTCTCGAAGTGTCGTTTAAAAAATATACCAAAATAGTCCCTTAGTTTCGTTTTCACAGATTTTGGTCCCGATTCCTCTCAAGATCTCGACAACTTAAATCCACAGTAACTCCCTATAAAAATACCTATGATACCCCTATATGTTAGCTATTTTATGTGATTTTTCCAAGGATTTTAGGAGTCGTTTAGTTGGTTAATAAAATTGAAAGTCCCATGAGGTCCAAATATGAAAAATCCAAATACAAGTCCAAAGATCTATTTCTCTGGGAAAATCCATGTATTTTCAATAGACGACATAGAAGAACTTTTTAAAGTTAACAAAATTTGTGAGGTTTTGGCATAGGTCTCATGTGTTTTAGTGGTCTATAACTCAAGATATGATCTCGAGAAAGAGGTGCAACTTTCTGTCTCCAGAAAACAGAATGTATATGTTGTCGGAGAAAATTGTTCTCGGGCACTAAACGGAGTTGAAATGCTAGAAAGAAAATTTTGTTAGAAATATTACTTCATGTACTTCATTTTAGACTTAAGAAATGTCCATTTTCATGGAGAAATTATTTTTCTAAAAATCATTGAAGTTGATGAAGTTTCTGGACAGAAAACATAGGTGTATATTTCAAGTTATAAATCGCGTTTCGGTTAATTATTTGGACATATATGAGTTGGATGAACATACTAACATATAATAATATATGATCCAAGTTAAACAAATGAATAAGAAAGAGTTCTCACAACGAAAATGAAGGATCTAGCTCGGAATGGAGGAAGAAGTGTTCGGTTTCGTTCCTAGCTCCCTTTCTTGTGTTTTTCTACAAAGAAACATGGTAAATGATGATGGTGATGATGGTGGTTGATGGTGGCAGCCTTGAGGGCTGGGAAATTCGTCCAAGAGAGAGGAGAGGAAGGAGGGAGGGAGTTTGAGTGAGAATGGGGTGAAAGTGAGGGGGTATGGGTGGTTTGGTTTGTTTATGTCAACAAAGCAACAAGAGGGGAGTGTGGGATGGTTGATTATCTACAGAAAATTAGGTGGGTCCCACCCCATGTGGTGTGTTAAATTGTTTCCGATCGTTTAGATGTTAAACGTATTAAAAGGTATATTTCGTTAACGTTTTAAATCGCGATATTTTTAATGGGAGTATTATCCTAAATAATTTATCTTATGTTATTAAAATGTTGTCGGGTCTCGGTTTGTGCGTTCGTTGCATAATTGAATATTTATTCGAGTCGTTTTTAAACGTTTTATTCATACGCGTGTAATCGTGATATCGTGTAAAAAGTCACGTTTTTACGACCGATATCTCTCTCATTCTGGAATGATTCTTGGCATTTGAACTCAAATAACACTCAAATCGATGAGAATCTGCCAAGAAGGTCAAAACAAGGTTGCACGATAAAAATCAAGCAAAACGGATTAAAAACGAAGATTCCATGCACGTTTGAAGATTCAAGGAATCAAAACAAGATTTAAAGACTAAATTGCCCATTTTATCCAAGATGTTTTTTTTCAAAATACGAGTCTAACAGAAGAAGAATCAACTAAATCAGATAAAGAATGAAGATTCTACGCCCGCCGGAAGATTCAAATGATTCGTACGCAATATCTGAAGATAGGAAGCTCAATTTTGGGATTACTTTTAATCAATGTCTTCGTTTTTGAAAAACAAATCCAACGAAAAAAGAATCGATGAAAACGAACGCATAACGAAGAAAACATGCTGGAATTAAGAAACGAAGCAAAAGACGGCGAACCGGGGCGGGTGGCAGCCAGCCGCCGCCGGCCAACACCATGCCACCACCGGCCACCATGGTGGCGGAACCGGCCACCCCTCCCCCATCTCGTTTACGATTTTTGGTCCTTTCGTGTACCCGGTGTCACACCTTTACGCGATTGTACGTACCCGGTGCCACACCTTTGCGCGATTGTACGTACCTGGTGCACCACCTTTTCCACCTTTTGCTAAAGTGCTCCTCAAGATGCTAACATGATCCGGATTTCTCCTATAAATAGGAGGCATGAGGCTTCATTTCAACACACCCCTTAGAAACACCAAAAACACAATTTACACACCATATGTATTAGTGATATTACTTTCTTACTTTCTCATTCTATTAGGCTAGTTAGGAAGCTTGTTTAGAGTAGAACGAAAGCAAGGAATATCTTGTAATCTTGGGTGTACGCTTAGAATTATGCTTATTAATTCAAGTCTATTCCTTCTCGCATTCTAATCCGGGTTCTTTCTTTCCTATTCTATCTTAATTAAATATGTATGCTTTAATTATGCTAGAATTAGTTTGTGACATGATTAGCGAGTAGATTACTATTGTATTTATTGTGATGTAGTTAGCATATATAATTATGGGATGACTTTAAATACGTCGTGAAATAATATGATGACCCCTATTCGACTGTTTACTTGGTATAGTGCTGGAAATGCTTTTAAGCAAAGTACATACGTATGGAAGCCGGTAAACAACCGAAGGTAGTTGTATTATGGATCGACGTTATAAAAATGGAAACTTTATCAACGGACTTATCGTGTGATCTTAAAACTAAAACTTACATTCTCCTTTCGATTAACAAACGTGATTGTAACCATTTAAAGAGGAGTCGCGAACCTTAATACTTGGTCAATAATTATCTGCGTCAAAACTATGGTTTAATTGTAACGTCATGCTAGCATCATAAAAAGCAACGTGATTATGTGGAATTACCATGAGTATAGAACATTTCCAATCACAATGTAATTATCATGTACACAGCACGAAGCAATTAAATTCACAACGGAAACATCGGTAAACGATTAAATACATTGTGAACTACCATAGCATTTTCTGACATGGTCTGGGTTTAACTTTTTGCAAAAAGCCGTCAGCATTTTAATTAGATTAGTTTAAATTAGATTAGAGTAGGTAGGCTATAGGCTAAATAACCATTTACGAAAACCTTTGTTAATTATATCAAGAAAGACAAGTTTAAAATCCAATCTAAACTGATACTCCTCTCTAACCGATAAAACCCTAAAGAAAGATATGCAAGAAACCTAAACGTTTTCCCTCGCTTATCACTCTTAAGTTTTACTAATAGGAGTTGGTAAACAAGTCCGAACAAAAACCCTAAGTTAGTTGTTTACAAGACTCATAATCTTTATGGTATTAAGAACGGTTAGACGTATTATGGACTTGCTACTCTATTCCTTCGCCCACGAGCAAATGCGGTCAATAATATGGGCCACTCACTCCCTCACAGGAGAGTGTGGAGAGTTGAGCATCGTATGTCTGACCAAAATCATGACACCTTAGTTCCTCGTGACATATTTGTTGATAACCGACTAATAAGGAATCAATTGGTTATACCATAAGTTATAGAACCTTGCAAATAATTCTAATTTAGTTAATCATTTTTTCCCATGAAAGTCATCATCCCATATTATTAGCTAATGAACTCACAACAAATACTACTTTTCATTACCTGATTTATTATTACATTCTATTTGCTTTATTTACTTTACTTAGTTAACTGAACCAAACTCCCAACGCACTTTTTTAAAAACCTGTACTAGAAAGTAACAATTGATTGGATCACCTCCGTTTCAATTCAGTTTCTCTTTAAGAACGACTCTAGGTCATACTTACCATCTACTAGCCCTTGGTTCAGTATTAGTAAGTCATACTTAGAGCTCAGCAAATATAAATTTAAAACACCAACCGATTGGCGTTGTGATCATTTGCGCTTGCGACGGTCGGATGCCCATCAAAGCGTAATATTTTTACTCGAAGTATTTTATTAAAATATTTAATAATGAATTATATAAATATAATTTGGATTTATTTCATTTGTCGGGTGCGTTTCTGTCACGTACGGTTAGTTTTAGATGATACGAAATACGTTCATATATATTATTCAAAAAATATATATTAAAAAAATGAGTTGATTAAATGATTTCACATTATTTAATAAATTGTTCACCAACGTCCGTATTAATGTATCGGGATACACCAGATATGAAAATGCACGATTAAATAAATCGCATACGTGTATATATATTCCAATATATATAGTAATACACACAATTAGCCTAATACAGAACAAATTATATGTATTAATAAATAATTATGCACTAATTGCTAGTCTTAATTTGTCGGGTGTCATATGAATGATTCGGGAAAAGTATAACACCCCACATTCTAAATCCATATTTTATATTTTCAAACATTGGAAGCGCAAGTCCCCAAAATATATTACCATATATTTATATTTATCTTCCATAATTACAACTATATACATAATATTTACGGTTCTAAAAGATTACACTTAAAAACTTTTTGATATTACCAACATATATACGAAGGACTGGGTGTTATATAAATTTTCAAAACACACCATTCGATTATCCAAAATATCAGAGTAGTCGCAATAGTAGTCAAACATCCATACAGTATGCACAATCTCGTTCCATAATCTTATCATAATCTGCAAAATGTTATAATGGTGGGATTTGCTCACAGCTACGTGAATGGAACTGTAACCAACAGTCCAACCTAGAGATAACAAATCATACAACAAATAAACATAATGCACACAACATCAAAGAGGACTGGCGGTTCCTGATTAGCCAATCAAGGAACACTTTAAACCACTGTCGGCCATAACAGCGATTTACCGATAGCTTGAAGCTATCTTTACGGACATAGGTTCATCCGTCAACGATATGTATCAGAAACCCTGTCGGCCAAACAATAGCAATCAAGTCCAACCAATGTTGACCTCTGAACAAATCACAAATGCCCAATGGCCAATAATCACATAATGCATAATCGTCATGCCATCATGGAACAATAACAATCAACAAATAATAACAATATCATAGCAGACTAGTAGTCAATCATCAATATCAATTACGTTTACCCATTGTAACCAAACCTTTTACAACTAAGTTAAACCGAGGATTACAATTTCCACTCACCTGATATTCCGAGTCTCTTAACTCGGTAGTCTAATATCACTGAGTATTCGGATTATTTGAGAACACACAAAATAACAAGTCAGTAACTCATTAATAACGATAAACTGATGTTTTAATCATATAGCATATGTCAACACATAGCATCACACAATTAAGTATTATAGACTTTTAAATCACGTATGAAATGTATATAATACAAGTATTCAAGCTACAAGAAAGTTACCAATCCGAAATGAATTCAGAAAGTCCTGAAACAATGTCCAAAAACTGAAATATACCATTTTTGACCCCTAGATGACGCCGAAAGGCCAAAAACTGCCTAGACTCTTAGAGTAGAGCCTTGGTCATTGGGCTGTTTCTGAGTGACCATGCGAATTTCAACCCAATCAAAGTTAATGAAGTTTTCACTTATTCGCTACCCTGAAAACATTTGTGCATTTTTAAAATTTGCAAAATAAAATTTTAAAATTTCAGTTCGCACAGTCAACTGAATTCGCAGAATTTTGGTTTGTAACTCGACTCGCAGAGCTCAACTTGGCTCGCAGAGCTCAACTTGGCTCGCAGAGCTCAACTCGCTTCACACGATTCAACTCGCTTCGCAAGAAGAACTCAACTCGCATCATGTACTGTGTTCATCCTGCGAGCTTCGCTGCTGCTGTTTCCCCAAACCCGATTCCAATCCCCAAAACTATACAACTAGATGTTATAATGATTTTGTACCTCTATAAACTTCAATTATCATAGTTATATAACCTAACCTAAATCAACTTTTTAATAAACTCAAAATTTGAAGAACACAATCTAATCATCACATATCATCATGAAATCAGCAAGTATTCATCATTTATCTAATATCCAATCCTATAAAATCTACTTTCAAGATTCAATTTCATAAATAAATCATAACCCCAATAACTTTAATCAAACAATATATAAATAAAAGTAGCAATTCAATGACTTACAACTTGAAAAGAAGAACAAAGTGATGATGATAATGATGGATGAAGTAATTGAATCAAACTTCAAGTAATTTTCCTTTTTAATTCTTGTTGAAATCTCAAAGTCTTTATCACTTGTATGTATTTGTTTACCAAGAAAAAAAAGCCTCAGAGAGTTTAAAGAAATAGGTCGGCTCCTCCACCGCTTCAATTATATAACTTAATTAAAATATTCCCCTTCTAATCCTATTGTCTGGAACCTAAAAACTATTTGCGAAAATAATAATTTTTTTTTCTTAGAACTCTATTAATTTAAAACAATTGATATTTTATCAGTCATAATTACTTATTTAATCATTTTCCCAATTATTTTAAAATAACCAATTACAATTATTGCCTATCAAATTTAAATAATTTAAATAATCATTTGAAAACTTTAAGAAAATACTATATTATTCTAGACCCAAAATCTGGGTGTTACAAAAAGACTACACAAAATAAGGCTAATATTTTAGTGGAATGAATGTGGAATTTTCTAAGGGTTTCTTAGCACTAAAAATTAGTTCTAACGACCTGGGTAGCCCGAATATAAATGGTTTTAAAAGAAAATAGGATCTCAGATAATTAAGATTCCTTGACCGATTATTGAGATTAGTACTAATCGATTAAATGATCCTTACGGTCCCGATAATTGGTTAGAAAGTCAAAACTATTAGGATTAAGCTCCAATTCCTAATAATACCTCCTCGTCAATGACCCCACCTATATCTCATATCTGTGATCCCATAGCGGCCTCGAAATGCATCACTAAGGCAAGTTCTAGAACAAACTACAATCACTGCCACACTCATAGCAACAAACAATATAAACACTAAAGATAAGTGTTTTTCTCAATAAGGCGCAAATATCTCACAATTTGATAGTGGAGTCTACAAGTGTGCTAGTCGTGCAATTCACCTTATGAGGTTGCTTTTATGACACAACTCATAATATTATGTTGCAAGAGGGAAGATTAAATTACTTTCAATAGATTTTTACAAATAAATTTCAAAGGAATCAATCTTATAAGGACAAACAAATTCCTAGCAACTTATTATTCCATAACCCGTTATTAAAATTCGTAAAGCTCTATTGGAAATTCAAGATCAATAACCAAGTGGCTAGAAACAATAAATTAATAGGAAATGAATTCAAGTGAAACCTCCTCACACTTGAGAATTGCATTACCCTCAATGAAACAAAACAAAAAGAAATATTCAATATACCCATGTGTGTGAAGTAAAAGGGAACGAGTACTTCCCCGAGGATTTGTTTTGCAGCTAGTGATAAGATGCCGAGTGAGTGATTTCGCTGAACTTATTGCCAGCTGGTGCAAGTGTTCCATATCCAAAAAAGATAGAACTTTTAGCTATTACCTAAAGACAAATAAACAAAAAGGATTTTTTTGAGTGACACGGTACAAAACAGTACCCAAATGTCACTCAAGTCACCGCAGTTCAAAATATTACCTAATACAAGTACTCAAACATAAAAGTCATAATAATAATAAGAGTTTGTTCTTTTGTTGCAATTACCAAGCTAAAAAGGCCAGCCCCATCCACCTCGACTCAGCTCCTGTGAGCGTATCTGTTTATCTTCTTCTATGGGTCATCCCCCAATCTTTGGAAGAGCTCGATGGAGCATCATGATACCTCCTCTGAGAGTTGTAGCTGCTTCTCATACTCTTCGTGATGTAATCGCTGGGCTTCCTCCAATGCTGAAACGGGGTCTTAGACTGGTGGTGGCTGGCTAGACGCAGGTGTACCCCATTGGTACAAAGGTTGGGCTCGAGTAGTTTGGTAACCCTGCTGCTTAGCTAACCGACTGATGTTGTGGCACGTCCAGGCTGACTCGTACTCTAAATTACCCACCCGGTAATCTATTGAACCCCCCCAATCAGTCATCTCTTGTCTGAATTCGTTATGGTGAACCTGACCCATGTATTCCCTGCATAATTGATGTCGTGTGATTAGAGTGCAAAATAACAAGCTGTAAATAATTGAAAATACTTAAATAATAATATTACATAAGCCAGGCAAGAATACCGCGTTCGTATAATATAGCTTTTAAAGTAAATCCGAGTCGAACACCGGGAAAGGTGGTTATTACAAATATGGAATTAATAGTTTAAGTAATAAATTAATATACAAATAAAATAGTAAATAGGGGGTTACGTTTGAGTTCCGTATGAACATTTTAATTGATAATGAAATAAAGACAATTAAAAATGATAAAAGTAATTTTAGATAATTATCAAAAATAGAGAAACATGTATTTACTTAGATTAGTTATTATTAAATTCAAGTTTTCAGATATGTTTATTGAACTATTTTTCTTCAATTATGGGAATTAAACAAATATAAGTAGCTCCTATTATGGTTACTAATCATAATAATTTTTAGCTTAGTACTAGATTCTATTGAATAACACCAGAAATTACTCTTGCGTGCATTATTAACCTAACCCTTATTCAATTAAAACTTTCATAAATTATTAAGATTTATTCTAACAACTTTGAATTACCCGTTGCTGTTAAATTACATATTAATAATTCATATCTCTTATTAGCTATCAATTGTTATTCTCTTAACCAAGTATCATTACAAAGTCTTGTCACAATTAATTAATAAATTACTTAATTGTAGATAATTGATTAACCTAAACCAGACCTAGTAAAGATAATCAACCACGTCAAGTAACAATCAAATACATATATAAATAATATGGATCTTTAGAATAAACTTAATAATCATTCATAATCATTAATCAACATAAACATATCTTTAAACCTTCATTCAATAATCTTTCATCTAAGTAAATAGAATTAGAATACTAGCTCATGGTTAATGTAATAAAAACTAGATCTATAAACATGTTATTACACATAGAATAGAGAAAAGATAAGAATCAAACCAAAAAAAACGAACGAGTCTTCGTTAGGGTTGAAAACCTTCAAACCTAGCTTCCTAGCCTTCAAATCGCTCCTTAATCGATCTCTTAATCTTTAAAACTGACTTAGGGTTTTAAATTTCGTATCCCAAAACGTCTGGTCGAGACCTCTATTTATACTTGTAGATTCGAGACTTTAGACGCCGGCTAAATAGTTTGACCGCCGGTCGGGTTAACTTTTTACCCACGAAACCTAACTTCAACCCGCATCTTCAACCGCCTTCCATAAATAAGTTTTAACCGCTAGTTAATGAGTTTAGCCACCGGCTAAATTAAATTCCAGAACATTCTTCAATCCGTGCTTCTTCTTTATTTTGTGTCAATCCGAGCTTCTTCTTTATTTTGGGTCCGTAACCTTATGAAAACTTGGATTATTCTACTTCTTTGGCCCAAATTTACTTAATTACGAACTTGGTCTTCACTTAAAGCCCGAATCTTCCTTTCTTTTAATTTTAACTTCATTTTCTTCTTTTTTCCGTTCTTTTCTTCAATCTTTAATATAAAACACTTTTCTGCAAATATAAATCAAATCAGTATCTAAAATCATAAAAGTGTAATAAAAACGTATAAAAACTAAAGGAATTTGTTATATAAATATAGTATTTTTTGATGCTATCAAATATCCCTACACTTAAGTTCTGCTTTTCCTCAAGTAGAATACGCTTTCATCACAAAATCTTGATAAGCATCAAACTAATATTTAATTATCATAATACTCAAATTAAAAACCTGTTTCACAAGTTAAAACTTTAAACAATTTAATTAACATGGATAACTATAATGTATAAATAAAATTTTATTATTATTATTCGTGCAATATATAGTTCATAAATGATTACTAATATTTTTATCCACTTTAAACAATCTATACTCATATTCCTAAATATATCTTTATTATTAGTATGTATATTACTTACGATTTCCACATATGATATACTCTTAAACTTAGTTATGCAATTTACTTTTATATTCAAAATAAATATATGAAATCCATTTTTATAAATCAAGACATTGGTGACAGGTCAGCATTTCCATGCAACAGAGACATAACTTGATTTAGGTAAAACAATTTTAAATCAAACCAGCGGTGCCAGGTCTGTACAACCGTGCAACAAAGCGACATAGTTTGATTAATTTTGAATTTATTTGAAAGATTTTTCTTTCTTTTTCTTTAATTTAAGAATACTAATTAGAGACCAGGTCTGTACTTACGTACAACAGATGAAACAATTAGTAGACCCCCAAATGTTTTCATATAAGTATCAAGATATATAAAATTATTGTATAATAAATTTAAGAATTAAGACTTTTTATGTCATACATCATAATATGTATCATATAATAATATACAAGTTATTTATTAATTTCTTAAAATTCAGATATCCTCATATAGATCGCCTATCATATCATGTACTTATTATTATTTTGCTTACGTTATATGTACAAAACAGTTAATCCATATTAAAGTCTAAACTTTTAAATATAAAACAAAACTTTTAACAAAAATATTCTAACTAATAAATACTTAGTTATTAACTTAAAATTTTAAATTTGATAAAAATTTAAGAAAAATTATAATATAAAGGACAAGTAATATTTAATTAATATTTCTTTTCTACCTACCCCTTCCCCACACTTAAAGTATACAATGTCCTCATTGTACACAATCAATATAAAAATAAAGTGAGAAAAGGAAGAAAAGAAATTAGAAAGAAAATACTCCCCTAATTTTTAAGTGAATATTCATCTGGTTTTGCATAATGGTTCATCTTCTCAATCTGTAGTTCAACGTATTGTTTTACGCGATCTTTATTCAAAAATATATAACATTCACACTTTCGTAGTTAATCACGATTTCATTTAGCATATGCAATAAGCCTTTATACCCCTCGGTATCCCGAGTGGACGAGTTATAGTCTCGTGAGGGTTTCAAAGGAACACACCTACAAAGTTCAAATTTTCCAAAAATTAGTTGAACTTATTTACAGCCTCATAAGTACTTAATGAATTCTATAAAAATAAACAAACAAATTGAACGTACCAGATAATATACATAACTAAAAACTATAATAAAAAAAAATCTAGATAGTCAAGAAACACATAACCACATGCTACTAATTATTGTCATCACTCATGTGCTAATTATATGATAAAAACTTATGAAACTACTGTTGTTCGTCAGGTGATCTCCAAATTAAAACCAAAAAGTATTCAACCGCCAGTTAGGTAGCTACAACCGTCAGCTTCCTAATTCAATTACTGGCAGGAGTCTTAGATAAAAGTACATGCAATGTAGCTCCAATTTCTCAATTTAAAAACCTGAATTTAGACTTGCTAAATGCATTAACATAAATAAATTCTAGATTAAAACCCCCAAAAAAAAATTTATGTAACACCTAATCTGAATCTCTAACCAAGAATTGCAAGTATTATAATCAATTTAAGCATAATGACATCATAAGAATAAATTCTAACAACAAATTTCACAAACACTAAACTTAACAATTCGTAATTAAAAATTACCAAAATATGAAATACTAACTTTAAATTATAAAATGAAAATAAAAGTAATTCACATCTGATAGTTAATTGGCTGAAGAATAGTAGACTAATTATCATAAATTGGTGATAATAATTTTGATCAATGAAAATTATTTGGTAAAAACTGTGTATACTCCTGCTACCGTTGGCTTTTTGATTGAAAAAAGTTGCAACCGCCGGTTGAGTTAAATCAACCGTCGGATGGGTTTAAGCCCATGGCCAATTTTAAAACATATCCCAACTAATGCAGAACATAAATGTTCTAGACCAAACTGTTTAATTGTTACTTCAAAATCCAGTACAAATCGTTGAAAATCCAACTATTTTCAAAAATCCATTAAAACCCATGTAACCGGATAAAGCCCAATTGATAATTACAGTCCAACCGCCGGTTAAGGTGATTAGTCGTCGGTTGATAGTTGCAGCTGAATCTTTTCAAAAACGACTAATGAAATTTACGTACGTGATTTTCGCATGCCAATAATTATGGTTTCTTTTACCTATCCTTTAGAATATAATACTAATAGTAAAAATAAAGTAAAAATGTACTAAACTAAAACTAAATTTACCTAAAAGTTATACAAACACGGGTTGCCTCCAGAGAAGCATTTGTTTTTGTTCGAGTCACTAGTACGACTTCATCCTTATTTATCTGAAAATCTAGTGGCTTTCCACACACTTAAAGGTGAGCATGGATGGTAATATTTATAAATAATCCAAAAATAAAAATTTAATAAAATTAATGAAAATAGATACTTATCGTATAAAGCAGGTAACTGTATATTCTGAGATACTCCACGATCTTCCAAAAATTGTGAGAAACTTTCCTTCTGTTTGAATTGCCAAAAAGGATCTTCATGTTTGTTGACGCGCCCCCAACGGTCAATCGGGTTTTCACCCTGTCGTCGGACCGTCCGTCAGCAGCGGCATCAGTGAGGGTTTTTAAAAGTTTGTTTTATGCTGGGCCTAAGTATACTAAAGCTATGGATAAGTATAGCGATAGGTATGACCTAGGGTCGTTCTTCAAACTACAACGGGCATGGAATCTAGGACTTTAGTTATCTACGGGAATTTAGCTAGGGTTTTAAAAGAGGTTTTTGGGTTGTTTTGGTTTTAACTAACTACTAATTATCTAAATTAAAGTAAAGTGGAGTGGAGGTGGCAACGAGAACTTATAGGTGAAGCAAGTGTTTACTATGATAATTACTCATGCTATTTAGGGGTAGTTAATGAGATAAAGCCTTAGTTAAGATGACATTAATATTTTCTAATGAGCCATAACTACTAGCCTATTATCTATCTAATGTAGAGTTGTCCACAATTAGATAAATAATATGTCACATGGATAACAGTTATGGAATGTAAACTACACCGGAAGTTGTCCCAAATGTAGCAACCAATTTAACCAACAACCATCCTCGAGTCTTGTCCCCCAATCTCGGACATTTGAGATATCCGAATCATGGCATGAATTGTTGAATAAACAAAAACATGAATAGGGGTTTCCTACCGGGACAAGTTGGGATGGTCTGGTCTAACGGCTGATTAAATTGTTCATCATTATTCCATATAAATCATTTTAACTATTCTATGCATGTTAAACTGGCATATGCAATTGATAAATATTCGAAAACCTAATCATGTAACTAATCAGCATAACAGATACTAGCATGCAAACCCTAAGCAACAATCAAACAAGAACATGCAGAAAGGTAGCATAGCAGGGATCAATTTATGCAGAGTGACGGGGTACATGGTTAAGTCACAAGTGTCCCGAAAGTTCTCTCTAAGACACTTGTTAAATGGCCTGAATCTAATCTATCTCTAATCCTACGCTCCGTGTCTCCCTCCGGTAATATTTCAACCAGGAGAACACCGGCCATGTCGAGTTCAACGATCATCAGACACAGAATAATTAGTGGCATACAACTAGCAATTGGCCAAGCCTAGAAGGATGTTACTAACCACAGCATAAGTTGGATAGATAAATATTTGAGATTCAATTCATAGATTCAAATATAATTCAACAGCATACAAACAGAGTAACATCATGATTTAAGTATAACTACCCTAGCATGGCAAATATCATAGCAAACACAGATTTGTCAAGCTAAGCATGGCAATAATCCTAGCAAGTAATTCTAAACAAGTATAGCAACAGCACAACATAATTTAAAATAACAAGATAGAGATTATAATAGAACCTGACAAAGCTTTATTACAAATCGTGCGACACCGCAGCCTCGGAGCACCTACGTTACAATTAAGCTACTAATCTACTAGCTTAACTAATCTAATTAACTAACTAACTAATTTAGAGAGAGAGTAGTGAGAGAAAGTGTGAAGGTGTAGAAGTGAGGTGTGTTGAAATGATGAAATGAGGCTTGTATTTATAGAGATCGCACAACCGTATCCGTAGACCGTATCCAAACCTCCAAACGTACAACCGTATCGCAAAGGCGAATAAAAATCAGATTTTTATCACCCAAACGCACGATACGGCTGAGCTGGACCGTATACGGCTGAACTGGACCGTATACGGTTGTGCATAGGGTGAATACGGTTGAACTGGGCCGTATACGGCTGAGCACACAGCATATACGGCCTGCACAGACCGTATACGGTCTAGGTCCAGCCGTATACGGCCTGGTTCAGCCGTATGTTGGTTCCTCGGTTCTTCGTTTCTTCGTTCGGGCGTAACTTCTTCGTCATTTATCCGTTTTGAGCGTTCTTTATATCCACACATTCGTATTTTCCTAATTAGAAAATGACATAAGTTAGAGGTCATAATTCTTTGTGTAGCTCAAAAAGTGCTAGAATGAGTGAACGAGAATGCTCATGATCGTATTCGTTAGATTTATCGTGTTTTTCGACCATTTTAGATGACTTTTGAAACATTGTCTATATTTTGGCCCATGTGACGAGTTTTAATGATAAAGTATCTATTTTGATTAGTTTGGTCACATATTGGGCTAAAAAGGTGAGATTAATGCACGCAAAAACATGACTTTTTGCGTGTTATCATTTGTAAAACAATGTACTTGTGCTTATAGATACCACAACCATTGGTTGTATCGATTCAACCACCGTTTGAATTTCAACTGGTTCGGTTGCTATCTGATTACTACAAGTTTTATTTTCTGTATCTCCTCCAATACTTACCATTGCTTGATCATCTTCCTTTAATTGTTCAACCTCTGGGTGTGATGATGAAGTTTCATCAATTGTTGTATCCATAGTAGCCACCAATTCATCTTTTGGCATAACCCCATCTTGGTTCCTCAATTCAAAGATTTCCTCATCATCACAATCAAGTAACGAGGGAATTTCCTCATCAGAATCATAGTGATCAAATCTTGGCAAAGGCAACCAATATACCTCCATATCTTCTTTCTTTTTAATTTCACTAAAAATTTTGGTAGAAAATAAGGATTTAGAGGATTGAGAATACTTATTGTAACACCCTCAAATTTTCGGGTTGCGGAAGAGGTCGGGTCGGGTGGTACCAAATCAAATATCACAGCATAAGATACATAATGAACGACTCTAAATGAGACGTTTGAAAATAATTATACATTTTCCAAAGTAGAACGTTTACAATGTTGCGAGTTTAATAGAAGTTTCTATTACATAATTTGAAAATACAAATGTAAATGCAGAGTGGTCCCCGTTGTTTGAAAATATGCGACTCGAGCTAGCTTATCTTGTAGCAATCCTACTCCTGCTGGGCACCTGAGAACACATGCTAAAACAGGTCAGCTATAAAGCTGGTGAGTTCACAGGGGTATTAGTTGAAAACATAAAGTATAAATCATGTATGTTTAGAAAAGTAGTTCAGAATTCATGATTCTGATTTGTATTAAGTTGAAGTTGTAATCACCAATGTGTATACGCTAATCGAGGTATTCAATACCTAAGTAATAGTGGTATGTACCTAAGTACGTAAGAGATGAGGCATACCATGCCTAGATACCTATCAGGTATAGTGAGTCTACAATCGTGAGGCAATACATGTCTAGATACCTATCTAGTATAAGTGAAATAAACCAATGCGAGGCAAAACCTGCCTGAGTATAGTCCAAGTAAATGTATGACCACGTCATATGATGTTGAGTAATAAACGGCATGCCTACCTGGCATGTAGTGTTGCCTCCAGCAACGTAATTTGTAGTCCCGCAGAACTACGATAGAGTATTTAATCAAATACTGAGTTAACGACCTAGCGTGAAATCTTACCGACCCGTTAACTGTTGTGGATCACGAGCATAAGCCCGCCCATCCATGAGTGTATCGCTTTACCGCGAATACGTCCTTGTGCCCACTGCAATACCGTGGCATCGTTTTGTGCCCACTTTACTGTGGCATCGTTGTGTGTCCCTTCTGGAACATCGTCCGCATTGCTCGCAAGCAAAGTATGTAATTGAGCCGGCTGTACTACGACAAGCCCGACTGGTGAACTGTAGAGCCAGCTGTACTACGACAGTCCTAGCTAAGTATAAGAGAGCCAGCCGTACTACGACGCGCCTGACTTGAGTAATTGTGTTTTGTATGTATGTATGCCAATATGCATGTGTAAATTGTAAGAAGCACCAAGTGCTTGATATAGTGTATGAGTATATATATATATATACACATATATATATATATATATATATATATATATATATAAGTCAGATCTACCAACACAAGTAATAGTGTATCATGCCACGCATGACGTTTATCCTGTATCTAAATATGTATGTACAATACTTAGGTATTAAGTAGCACATTGAACCTAGGTATGAATACTCATCACCTAGTTGGTTTGTATTAGTATAACGATCCTATACTAATGTACGTCGCTAATGTATACTCCTAGCCTCAGCCTAGCAAGTATATTTGAGGTCTCGGGTAAAGGTTCACTTAAGTACACTTCCCGTTCTGATGATCACAAGTTGTATCGGCAGTCTTAGTTCCTAAAGGAAGACTAATCCTGTTGAAGTCTAGTTGTTGTCCAGTGAAGGTAGAACTAACCAGTTCTAGTGTGTTTGATTGTATTGTCCCGCGACAATATGGTTAATGTATAAAGGTAACTTAGTCAAGTTATGAGATGGTGATTGTTTTCTCACAATCCAACAGTGTACGGTTGTAACCTATCTAGTATTGATACTATTTCAAGACAGTCTGGCGGGTGTAATTCCTAAGTATTACACATTTCGTATTACATGGCAGTAATAAAGATAATCGTGATTAATAAAAGTTTATTAATAAAATTCGAAAACAGTAATTGAGCATGTGTTTCACCCCGAAAGCAGTAAAACGTTTGAAAGTGTAGGGCAATGAAACTCACCTGTGAGTTGTTAGCGATCCTACGATATACGCGTCGTCCGATGGGTAACCTCCTAGTGTCCTAAACACGTGAGGTTATATAAGTAAGAGACAAATCAGTTTGTCTAAGCGATTTGTGTATGTATTCATTTGTCGTTTAGGTTTGGAAACTGTGTACGGGGCTTCGGGGGCAGCGCCCCTGATAGCGGGGTCCAAGGGGTGGCAACCCCTGGCAGGGTCCAAGGGGCAGAGCCCCTGGCTGGGGTCGAGCTAATATGCGACACAAAGGTCAGGTATGCGACACAAGGGTTGTGTCGCATAAGAATGTGACACAAGAGCTTAGCGACACAAGGGTTGTGTCGCATAAGCTTTTGGTGCTAAATCAATAGCGACATAAGAGTTGTGTCGTATAGGGTATACGACACAAGGTGCGACATAATCGTTGTGTCACAAAGTCTACGACAAAAGGGTTGATGCGACATAAAATACGACGTCAATGGGTTTATGCGACACAACCTTGCGACACAAGGCTTGTGTCGCAAAGATGAACACCAGCCTAGAAACAGCGCCTGTCGCACTTTTCCGACCCAAATCACAAATCTAACTCACTTTTAGGCTATGAAATCATGTTCTAATCCTTTATTTAGGCATAACTAAGTGGTGTACACAATCTAACATCAAAACATAACATCAAAATGAGCAAATCTAAGATTTTAGAGTTTTCCTTACAATCGCAAATCGAAGCTAGAGGAGGCCGAAAATGATGATGATGCTTTTGTAAATCTTGTTCCTTGCTTGATGGTGATTCCGAAAATATAACTTTGGTTGGTTGGTTTGCAAATTCCAAAAATTTATGGAAATTTTGGGAGAGAATTTAAGAGGGGTGTGTGTTTTGTTTGAATGAAAAGGAAAGAATGAAATGGGTGGAGGTGGGTTTTACTCATTTCCAGATCTCCAAGTTGGGGACTGTGGTCTCCAACCACAGTAGGAAATACTCGCGTTTTTGTACCCGATTATATTATAAATTTAATATTTTAAATCTAAAATTTTGTTTATATAATTTTGTAAATATTTTTAATAAAGATATTTCACTTGAACTTTAAAATGTAATGATTTGAAGTTTAAAACTGGCGCGAAATTTGACCTTTTTGACCGGGTGTTACACTTATCTGGTTGAATCATCTCCTCAAGTTGCTGAAAGGAATCTCCTTGACTGTGGCCAATGGTTTTGGTATCTTCCACTTTTTCGCTTGAAGTCTCCATAGATTGCATAGATTTCACAATCACTGATCGAACTAAACTTTTAATAGTACCTTTCTTAAGCTTTGGAAAAATTGATCCTTCAATCTCATTGTAATTGCTATTCAAAGCAGCTGGATAAGGAGGTGGAACTGTGTAATTTTTAACAATTTCTTTAGGCTTTTGAGTAAGAAGGTGAAGGCGTATAATTTTTGAACTTTAGTTTTGTCTTTGTCTCGTGTCCTACAATCGTACGTTTGTTAAAATTTTCCTCCTTTTTCCCTTCCATATCCTCCACCATTAAATCTTTATTCCAAAATGCTATCATCCTATTTAAATATTGATTCATTTCCTCCTCAGTCATCATGGAATCGTTTCTCGAGTTTTGAAAAATCACAGGAATATTATTCACGTTCCGATACATACCTATAAAAATAAAAGAAAAAGAGTAGAAAAGAAAAAATAACTAAAAAAAATCCATTAAAATTGATTTACAAAGCTATTTTTCAACTAAAAAAAAAAAATCCTACCCCTTTCGGAAAGTAGAACGACCCTCCTCATACCTCTGTTTTTGTTAGTAATCATAATGGGTGAGCCGATTTTTCAACTGACCAACAATGTATAAAAAATTTTATAGGGTAAATTCAAAATAAAACACTAAAAATTCCACTTTAAATGATAAACGCAACCGTTCCCCGGTAGCGGCGCCAAAAACTTGATGTCGTCTAATTAGAGTGCAAATTAACAAGATTTAAATAATTAGAAATACTTAAATAATAATATCACACAAGACATGCAAGAATACCCATTCGTATAATATAGCTTTTAAAGTAAGTCCGAGTCGAACACTGGGAAAGGTGGTTATTACAAATATGGAATTAATAGTTTAAGTAATAAATACAAAATACAAATAAAACAGTAAATAGGGGGTTACGTGTTAGTTCCGTATGACCATTTTAATTGATAACGAAATAAAGACAATTAAAAGTGATAAAAGTAATTTCAGAAGATTATCAGAAATAGAGAAACATGTATTTAGTTAGATTAGTTATTATTAAATTCAGGTTTTCATATATGTTTATTGTACTATTTTTCTATAATTATGGGAATTAAACAAATATAACTAGATCCTATTATGGTTGCTAACCATAATAAGTTTTAGCTTAATACTAGATTCTATTGAATAACACCATAAATTACTCTTGTGTGCATTATTAACCTAACCCTTATTCAATTAAAACTTTCACAAGCTATTAAGATCTATTCTAAGAACTTTAAACTACCCGTTGCTGTTAAATTACTTATTAATAATTTATATCACTTATTACCTATCAATTATTATTCTCTTAACCAAGTATCATTACAAAGTCTTGTCATAATTAATCAATAAATAACTTAATTGCAGATAATTGATTAACCTAAACTAGGCCTAGTAAAGCAAATCAACCACATCAAGTAACAATTAAAGACACATAGAAATAATATGGATCTTTTGAACAAACTTAATAATCATTCTTAATCGTCAATCAACATAAACATATCTTTAAACCTTCCTTCAATAATGTTTCATCTAAGTAAATACGATTA
Organism: Pseudognaphalium luteoalbum; assembly: GCA_963422505.1. NCBI lineage: Eukaryota > Viridiplantae > Streptophyta > Magnoliopsida > Asterales > Asteraceae > Pseudognaphalium > Pseudognaphalium luteoalbum. The sequence continues at coordinate 45,207,975 of OY730193.1, read as the reverse complement.
GAATACTAGCTCATGTTTAATGTAATAAAAACCAGATCTATAAACATGTTATTACACATAGAATAGAGAAAAGATAAGAATCAAACCAAATAAACCGAACGAGTCTTCGTTAGGGTTGAAAACCTTCAAACCCTATCTTCCTAGCCTTCAAATCGTTCCTTAATCAACTTCTTAACCTTTACAACCGACTTAGGGTTTTGAATTTCGTATCCCAAAATGTCTGGTCGAGACCTCTAATTATACTTGTAGATTCGAGACTTTAGCCATCGGCTAAATAGTTTGACCACCGGTCAGGTTAACTTTTTACCCACAAAAATGGCTTCAACCCGTGTCTTGAACCGCCTTCCATAAATAAGTTTGAACCACCGGCTAAATTAAATTCTAGAGCATTCTTCAATTCGGGCTTCTTCTTTATTTTGAGTCTGTAACCTATTATAACTTGGATTATTCTTCTTCTTTGGCCCAAATTTACTTAAATACGAACTTGGTCTTCACCTGAAGCCCGAATCTTCCTTTCTTTTGATATTAACTTCTTCTTTTTTTCATTTTCTTCTCTTTTCCGTTCTTTTCTTCAATCTTTAATATAAAATACATTTTTGCAAATATAAATCAAATTAGTATCTAAAATCATAAAAGTGTAATAAAAATATATAAAAACTATAGGAATTTGTTATATAAGTATAGTATTATTTGATGCTATCAATAGTAGGCAGAAGAGAAGGTTGAGCTGGACCCTGTTCTTGTTCGTGTGCTACCTGTGGCTCTTGTGCACGTCGTCTTCGGGGTTGTTGTTGTTGCTGTTGCTCCTCAGGTTGCTCGACATATTGGGTATAATTTTTTCCGTCCTTAGAGATGACTCTCATGACATGGAACATCGGATATCAAACATTCTTTTGAGTGAGTGCAACCTTGTTGGTGCATCTTAGTGTGTCTGTCAGTTGCTCTAAGTCTGTAATGTGTATGATATGTAATTACGTTAGTTATAACGTTTGTATTAATTACATTTTGTGTTTTGGTGACACAAGAGTTTTGTGTCACATAAGTCAATTTAGCGACACAACTTGTGTCGCATGAGTCGGTTTGGTGACACATCTTGTGTCGCATAGATCAGATTAGGTTTTGAGTATAAATAGACGAGTTCGGCTCAGTAGTTAGGGTTGACGAATCTAGGTATTCTGAGAGCATATTCTACTCAAGTTATTGAATATAATCTGATATGTATTTGTTTGAGTATTAGTATACTTTCTTGTTTGTGTTGTTTAATCGTTTTAACGTTTATATATTCAATCTTTGGATTCCGCACGTTGATTGGATATTAGGGTTCAGTTAGGTCCGACTATAGGGGTCCTACAAGTGGTGTCAGAGCCAAAATCTAAGGATTTGGCGTTATTGAATCCGTTTTGATACGTTTCTCGGTTAAAACAACTTGTTTTTGGTTAAAATCTTCAAAGAAAGGTGCTTCATATTTGGTTTTTAAGTCTTCTGGAAGATTTTGGATTTATCATTCGTCCTCCATTCGTGAATTTTTGTTAGGTTAATGAAAATTTTCGATTTTAGGGTTTTTGGCTGCTGCTCAGCCGTTTCTACGACATAAGCTGCGACATAAATTTTGTGTCGCGACTAGGGTTACTGCGACATACGCCTTTAATTAGGCGACATAAGCTTGCAACTCAAGCTTTTTCTGGTTTGCGACATAAGCCTTTAAGTAGGCGACGTAAGTTTGCGACATAAGCCTTCACTTAGGCGACACAAGCTTGCGACACAAGCTTGCGACATAAGCCACGGTTTTCTTCCGTCGCTATCATTTTGTGACACAACCTTTGTGTCGCTAGACACTTTCTGCGACATAGTCTTTGTGTCGCTTGTTCTTTCTACGACACATATTGTGTCGCATAACAGTTTGTTCTTTGTGTCTTTGATTATTTTGCAGGTACTTCAAAATGTCATCATCTTCAGCACATTCTATTCAATCAGTTGGAGCTATGTTGAAGCAGAATAATGAGGTTGGATCAGGAAATAAGCCTCCTACGTATATGCCAGGAATGAGTTTTGCTGATTGGCATCAACGTTTTGAATCATATGTTGGCCTCAATGATCCAGAAATGATGATATATTTAGAGGAAAGATATGAACGTCATCAAAGAACAGGGGTCGTTAATGGCCTTGTTCCTGAAAAGTCAATTAAATCAATGACTCCTGAGGAACGTAAGGCATTTGACATGGAAATAAAAACTCATTATGCAATCACTATGGCATTGCCTCAACCTATCATGAGACAATTGAGGCAACATAAGATTTCTTATGATCCGTGGAAAGCTTTTGAGAAAAAGTGTGGTGGTGGTAGTGACCAGTATAAGAAGAAGAAAATTGATTTGATCAAGAAACAGTATGAAGTCTTCGATATGCTACAAGAAGAATCATTGGAAGATCTGTGCAACAGATATTTTCAATTGGTCAAGGAATTATTGGAAGGAGGTGTAACTCTGGAAAGGACAGATGTGAATAAGAAACTTCTTGATTCACTTCCCAAGATGTGGCATACTCGTGTCCTTTTAATGGAAAGAGATGAGGATATCATGGATATGGAGCTCGAAGATCTTATTGGCCACATTGAGGCAGAGCTTCTTGAAATGCAGAGAAAGGAGACCAAGGCCACTTCCCAACTCCAAAATCCAAAGCTGTATGGTGTAGATGTTCCAGTATCATCAAGTAAGTCTACGGGTACCACATTTATCGCTAGCAAAGCTAGTGGAAATGCAAATACAAATATTTCATTAGGTGGTACCCATTTTCAAAGTTCAGGAATGTCATCTGGTGAGCAGTATTCTTCTACTTTTTCGGCATTCCTAGCCTCTGCTGGTGACTTTACTGATGAAGACTTTGGTCAAATTGAACAAGAGGAATTGGAAAGGTTAGACCTGAAATGGAACATGGCGATGTTGACAAGAAGGGTAAATAACTTCTTGAAGAAATCCGGGAGAACTTCTGTGAATGATCCAGGTGAAAAAGGCTTGGGTTTTAATAAAGGCAAGGTGAAGTGTTATAAGTGTTAGAATTATGGACACTTTGCTCATGAATGTAAGAAGCATAAGACTCCACCTTCGTGGCTTACCAAACCTTCTCCAACTAAGGCTGAAGAGAAAGCTATGGTGTCAGCTGCTTTGATGCTCATTGAGACTCCATGGGACAACAGTTGGTCAGATGCAGCTGATGATGAAGAAGAAAATACAGCTCTCATGGCCGAGGTTCATGAGGTAGATGATGAACCTTTATCTTGTGTTTCATGCATTAAACTTACTAACCAGTTTAACAGGTGTAGAGAGGACAATGAACGCCTTAAAGCTACTATCGCGCAATAAACAGAAAATAATGAAATGTTAAAAGAAAGTTATAAGACTTCGGAAATGAAATTAAAAGTTGTTTTTGAAGAAAAGAAAGAATTGAAAGCCAAAATTTTTGAACAGCAAGATGAAATTGGAAGTTATGTTGATATGCTAACTTTTGTTAAAAAGGATCTTGTTGACTCCCAGGCTGAAGTTCTTACTTTAAATCGTAAACTATCAAACTTTTCAACGTCCTCTCTCGTCTTTGATGAAATTCTTTAGAAACAAAGTACAAATACTAAAAGTAAGGTAGGACTTGGTTATCACCATGTCCCACCTCCAAATAATTATCTACCTATGCCTGAATAGGAAATCATCAAAGATTTTGTGCCTTGATCGCGCCCAAATGGTCAGTCGAGGTTCACACCCCGTCGTCGGACCGTCCGTCTAGGCGCGGATCGAGGGGTAAGTTTTAAAATTTTTTTGTGCGGGGCCTAAGTATACCTAGTTACTACTGGTGTATAGCAATAAGGATGACCTAGGGTCGTTCTTTGAGTCAGTGTATTGTGGATCTTGGACGAAATAGGCGTACTTATCAATCTAGCGGGTTTTAAAAGATTTGGTTGGGGTTTTGTTTTTGTTTGTTTTTATACTTAGGCAGAAAAATTTAAACTAAAGCGGAATAAAGTAAATGTAAATAGCAGATAATCAAGAGAGGGGTGTTTGCTATGATTTCGGTAGCCTTATTGGTTGGAATGTATTCTAAAGGTTTGTATTTTATTTATCTCAGGTATTATGTGGAGTGAGCACTAGCCCCCTACTGATAGAGTTCTCGATCAGTATGTCACTGAGCAACTAGGCTATCCTGATTCTGATCGGAGTAGTTTATCCAGCCCACAACACTAACCGGTGAAGGTATAGTGACCCTTATCTGGGATGAAACCCTGGGTGCATGAATAAGGCGACAAACCAACTCGATGTCCGACCTTTCTTAACCCCACAATAATATCTAATCTAAATAAAACATTTAAGACCAAGTTTATAGAGTGTGCTTGATTACTTTGTATCGATGGTTTTGTGAGTCTGGGTGTTGAGTCATGACTCGTGATTCACATAGACCGATAACAACGACTCTTTCCGTGACTCTCACACTGTACTCCACCGAAGGTGTTTCCATTGCTGAACCAAGGACCTAGTCGGTACCAGCTCTGCTGATCACAGAGTTGCCGTTATTCCACAAGGCTTGGTAACTACGGCTTTTCCTTGGCTTCCACGTGTTAACTACACCGGAGGTGTTGTCGATGCTATACCGAGTAATCAGCCATCTTACGGTACCTTTACATTGCTTCATAAAGGCTAACCCAGACTACTTAACTAAGTTTGTATTTAAGCATAATAATATCCATCTATGATATAAATCAGCCCTTACTTTTAAGTCCCAATAAATCCCTAATTTGTCAACAGTGCACTATTCACGTTCAGTTAGAAAACCATATTTCCACGGGCACAGTGTACTTTGCGTTCAAAGTAGAAAGCATTATTTCCACGGCTCCAGTGTACTTAGTGTTCAGTTTGAAAACCATATTTCCATAGCCACAGAGTACTTTGCGTTCAATATTAGAAAACAGTATTTCCTCGATGACGATGTACTTAGCGTTCAATTAGAAAGCGATGTGCACACGGTTTAACAAATCAGACCATGTTCATGTTTGACACAGATAACTAAGTACCTTTGATGGGGTTCGCGATGTCCCATCAGAAAGGCCGTAATCACGTTTACTGGTTGAAAGGCGATTAGTTTGATAGGTTTAAAATCATAGATAGAAAGTAAATCAAAGCACTATAATACCATTCCAACCAATCTACGACTAACTACATCATAGCAAACACGCAATATCACTACTCGCTAATCATGGCAATCAATCCTAAATCTAGCATGACAACAGTAATAACAATCATCATAATAAAATAGATAAAGGATAGATATAACCGTAATAAGAGCGTAGCTGAATACAACTTGAACGTTACACGAGCAGAACTCCTAGTATGCGCCAAGCAATATTACAAGATTGCCCCTCTACTAACTAAATACTAATCTGCCACTAATTATAATATAAACCTAGAGAGAGAGTAGTGAGAGAAAGTATTTTCTTGCTTGAGAAGTGTGGATTTGGTTGATGGTCTGTTGAAATGATGAAATGAGGCTAGTATTTATAGAGAACGCTCAACCGTATCCGTAGACCGTATCCAAACCACAAAATGCACAACCGTATCGCAAGGGCAAATAAAAATCAGATTTTTATCGCCCAAACACACGATACGGCTGAGTTAGGGTGAATACGGGCAAACTGGACCGTATACGGCTGTGCACAGGGTGAATACGGGCAAACTGGGCCGTATACGGGTGGGCACAGGCCGTATACGGCCTGTACAGACCGTATACGGTCTGTGTCCAGCCGTATACGGCCTGGACCAGCCGTATACGGCCTGGTTCAGCCGTATCCGGTTCCCTCGGTTCTTCATTTCTTCGTTCGGGCGTAACTTCTTCGTCGTTTATCCGTTTTGAGCGTTCTTTATATCCACGCGATCGTATTTTCCTAACGAAGAAAATGACATAAGTTAGAGGTCATAATTCTTTGTGGAGCTCAAAAAGTGCTAAATTACGTGAACCGAAGATTCAATGATCGTTTGTGCTCTGGTTTACTCATTTTTAGGTTGTTTTTGTCGATTCTCGAAACATCGTCTATATTTTAGCCCATATGATGAAATGTGATGTTTAAGTTCATATTCAAGTGTTTTCATTAATAATTGGGCCCAAATGGTGAGATAATGGCACACAAAAACATGACTTTTTGCGTGTCATCAAATATCCCACACTTAGACTTTGCTTGTCCTCAAGCAAAACTCAAAATTCTCACTTGCTTTTAGGAAAAACATTTTGAAAACACGAGTTTAGTTTTGGGAGGAATCAAAATATATCAAAAACAACCATCCTCATATACAAGCAACATATCCTGGAAATAAGCGAAAGTAAGGTATTCCTTTCAGAGGCCTGAAATGATTTTCTTAGGCATGCTTTCAATTCTCGCGATCTAGGAATATACATGACTAGGCGATCTCACCAGGGGGTCACTCAATTCACTCAAAAGTGTTTCGGGTTACCTATCAATCTAATCAAACGAAATCGCTCATAAGCCAGTCATGCAACATCCATCGTCATAGGCTTGCTCGAGAATCATATCTCCACCACTTAGGTGAGGACGGTGCTATCTATCCCAGGACATTCATAGTAGGTTGTAATGGCAGGTGAGGGTTACGGGGTATGGATAAGTGGAAAATTGTTGTAAAGGGTTTTGCTTATCTTAGGACTTCTAAAATTTTGAAAAACAATATTTAAACAACCTTTTTTTTTAATGAAAACGGAAACGGATAACAATATGGGAAGAAGATAGCTATTTTTGACTTCTATCTTTTGAAAATATACAAGGGAATTTATGACTTTTACAAGAGCGGGAATTTTTCGAGAGATTCGAAGCACTTAGCTTTATTCTACTTTCTTTTTCTTTTTCTTCTGCTTCTATTTTTTTTTTTTTTAGGGATTTTTATTTTGTTTCTTTCTTTTGCCCTTTTTGAAATCCTTTTCTTTCTTTCATCTTTTTCACCCTTCTGATGATTTTGTATTTACTTGGTGTCAATTTTTTCACACCGTAAACTCTCAACTTTTAATTTTTATCAAGGGAACGCACGCGAGAGATTTTGAGTAAACACCAGTATTTGTGATTTGGAGTGATAGCAAAAAGGACATTTAAATGATCATTTTCCACAAGCTGAAAGTTTCTAAGATAAGTTTTGGTGGGTGTGGAATAAATGGTTTAAGGTTTAAAGAGTTTTGGAAGAAATGAACAGGCTAAGGCTCAACAAGGTTATCTAAGCGGATCATCAACACTAAAGATGAGTGTTGGAAGGGTTTTGGGCTTGAAGAGATATGATGAAAAGGGGGTTAAATCCTAAGGAATGTCAAGGTCATTTAACTGCACCTATACCGCATATGGTACTCTACCAATGTGGTCTCGAAGTGCATACCAGGAGCAAGTTCTAATTCCGGATGCATGCATCGGCACACTCAAACAAACGAATAGTGAAGCATTAAAGATGAATGCTTGTATTGGCTCAAGATACCTCACTGCAAGTTTTTGGGTTTGTTTGTGCCTAGCCATGCGATGCCCCTCTTAGATTATCATTTTAGACCTAAGAAATTCCTATCTTATTTACTCTTAATTTCCAAAATACCCTACTCATATACGAAAATGTTCCTTCTTAAGATATTTTAACTTAAAAATTTTGAAATTTTTTAGCAAAAGTGAGTTTTTATGAAAACTAAGCTAACTGAATGAATGGCATCTCCACTGTCGAAGTTAGCTTATGATTTTGAGAAAAAATGAGTTTTTATGAAAATTAAGCTAACTGAATGAGTGGCATCTCCACTGTCAAAGTTAAGCTTATGATTTTGAGAAACATTTTCTGAGTTTGCTTTTGGAAATAAGAATCTAACAAGAAAACCTAAGGTATTCTGTACCGCTATCCCACACTTAGAGGAACATTGTCCCTAATGTTCTCTTGAGTTGGGATTTGAGAAAAATCCCACACTTAGAGTTTGAACAAATCGGAAAATGTTACTCAAGTGTTTATTTTGGGCTGGAATCCCACACTTAGTGATAAGTTTGGGATATGGCATAGATTATTTTAATGAGAAATTAAAGCTAACAATCATATCAAAAACGAGAGTGAGAACGAGAGAACTCCCCTATCGATGGAAGGTTGAAGGATGGAATTCTGGAAGATGCGCTGAAGAGGAGGTCTTTGACAGGAATTCTTCTTTAGCGGTGGCTCCATAAAGATCTTTCGGCATTAGCGTGCGCATTTTACAAATACAGCTTTGTCTTCCATCTTTTCACTCCTTTCACTCTCTTGTGAAGATATCTCGTAAGTGTGAACACGTTGGGTATATTTTTACCGACTTCTTATTATAGCTTTTTACCAACAGTGCCTAAATCCAGAATGCGAAAAGATGTTTTAATTCAAAATGGGTTTTAAGCCATGTTTTTTTAAACGAGTTCGAGCATAATGCGTGAAAGTAGCACACAAGTACCTCAAATGCTCGAAACACATGCCTTGTTTTAATTCCTATTTTCCTGGATTTAGGTGGTAAAAGTTGAAGTGGTGTTTTGAAAGCATTTTGATACCCAAGTGTGAAAGATAGTCAGAGATATATCACTTCTTGGAATTTAAAAACTAAAACTAATACTAAGGATACTTATTGCACGGGTTGCCTCCCGAGAAGCGCTTCTATTTAGAGTCGAGGGCTCGACTTTTCCTCTTGGATCAGCCAGAAGAGGAATTCCCAGGACTTGGGATGCGGAATGGAAGTGTCCTGGGGTTTGGTGGGTAGAATCTCATAAAATGTCGTGCAATGACTTCTGTGATGTTTGGGATTCTTGCCACATGAAGAGCATAGGTATGGAAATGCTCCTCAGCAGTCCTTTGTAAGTATAAAAGATCCATTATAGCATCTTGGATTGCTTTGGAGATTGGTCCATTAGTGTCCACAAGGGTGGCTCCATCGTGCTCAAGAGTCTCACGCACCGGTCGATCTGTCCGCAGGGTGTCCATAAATCCGAAGAAGCGTAGGTGGATGTCCTCATGAGTGGCATTGCTGATGTCCCTCCCTAGTTCTTCAATGGATCTGAGTATGCCTTGGATCAGCTGTTTTTGATGGTCAGTATACGTGAGCTCTGGTTTCAGGAAGATGTTAATCATCCTGTTGTAGACCTCACGCAACCCACTGTGGAATAGCTGTCTGGGCTGCTCCCATAGGATAGAACCGAATATGTCTTTAAGTCTTTCAGAGACGAAATATGCAACGTTAACCGTCAAACCTTCTGGAATTGAAGAAGGGATGGCACGTGCTCTCTCGTCTGAACTGACTCGTTCTAACTTTTCGACGATTATCTGGGCGTGATGCTCGATAGTGCAGCTGATGAAAAATCTGTGTGGTGACGACTCGTCAATGTGATCATTATCAGCCAAAGAATCTAGAAGTCCTTTGAGATCCGTCATTAGCTGAACATCTACTTCATTTTCAGGGTTCCCAGTAGCATAATCCATGTTGTGTCTGAAATTTTGGAGAAACTCCATCTGTTGGCGCGAATATGGAAATGCGGACCTGATAAATGCTTGATACACCTGGCCATACGTGGTCTTCTGTGTTTCATAGAATTCCTCTTCATCGGGGAAAGGTTCATCATTGTCTGATGATTCTCCTGCGAGGTCGTTGGCGAAGGCGTTAATGCGACTAACTAGATGTTGTGGACTCAGGTAGGAGTTGGCTTGATAGACCTCATATTCAGTCTCAATGTCCTCAATAATATCCCTCTGACGTTGCGTGTATTCAATAGTAGAATCTCGTATAATCGCAATCAGAGTTCGAAAATCCTCCCCGTGTTCTTCAATAGCACTAAGCATTTCTTCTGGTTCAGACACGATCGGGATTTCGATGTTTCCTATAGTAGGAGGAGGGATAATGACTGGAGGGGGAATGATTGGAGTGAGGTGAAGGCGAATGGAGCGAGTATCGATCGGAACATCAATGAAAACGATATCGTCCTCATCACCCCATATTGCTGAAGTATCCGGAAACTCAACAGCGTTGGTGAGTGGTTGGAACTCGTCGGTGATCTGTGATACTGGCTGGGAAGAGTCCATCTCGATATCCCTCTCGTCCTGGGAATCAGAATCATCGCTTGATCCAGATGTACCTCCAAGCTCAAAATGTGATCGAGGCTTGGATGAGTCAAGGGGTGGAATCCCTCGAGGAGGTATATGTGGCTTGAGTAGAGACTCATCATCCAGGGAGTGGTCAATCGAAAGGTCCTCTGAGTCGCTCTCCGGCAGAGGGATGAAGTTTAAAGCATAGTCTATCTGCATGATCTCTGTGGTCGGAGGGTAGGTCCCAGGTGTAGCTTCCACTGGCTCTACCTCTTCTTCTTCTATCTCCTCTTCTTCTTCCTCATTTTCCTCAGTATCGGAAGAAATCGTGATGGGCTCGTCAGACATAGGAGTGTCTGGTTCAGTGTCATTATCCGTGGTAACTCTTCCTGTCGAAATCGCACATATCTCCGCATGCTCTGTGACAGAATGATCAGCTTGATCGATCTTGAAGGTGATAGTCTCTCCATGAGATCTAAGACTGATAGTCTGAGAGTAAACATCTACGATAGTACGTGCGGTGTTCAAGAATGGTCTACCTAAGATGATAGGGATATGGACATCTTCCTGAATGTCCATCACTACAAAGTCTGTGGGAAATAGGAACTTATCAACTTGAACCATGATGTTCTCAGCTATTCCCTTAGGGTATCTAATGGTTTGGTCAGCTAGCTGGACACTCATTTTGGTTGGTTTAAGGGGTCCTAATTCCAATCTAGTGTAAAGCGAATAGGGCATCAGGTTGATACTGGCTCCTAGGTCGGCAAGAGAGTGTATCATGCCCGAGTGATAGATCGAACAGGGAAGGGTAAAGCGTCCAGTATCTCCTAATTTCTCAGGGATAGAGTTCTTTATAAGAGCTGAACATTCCGCGTTCAGTGGGATATTGGGTACTTCGGGTACCTTATCCTTGGTCGACAAGAGTTTCAGGATGTATTTCGAACTGGAAGGGGTTCGGGACACGGTGTCCACGACTTTTCAATCGAGACGGAAGTCGTTAACCTTATAGGCTTTCTTAAGAAGGCCGGGAAACGGGATGCGTACTTCCCTTTGTGGTGTAGGGACAGACGGGGACTCAACTGTCGGCGGGACAGAAGTATCTCTCTTCACCGGAGAAGGAGTGGGAGGTTGGCTCGGTCCCACCTTCTTGTCTGTAGTACTCATCTGTTTGGCCTCTTCTACGTGTGGGTTTTGCACCGTATTACTAGGGAGATTACCCTGGGGCCTAGAGTCAAGACGTTGGGCTAGCTGTCCTATCTGGGTCTCAAGATTTTTGAGAACGGCCAGTTGGTTCCTAATGAATAGGTCGGTTTGGTCCTGCCTAGCGCTAGTCTTTTGGTTAATTTGGAGCTGGCCTTGGATGAACTTAGTGAGGGTATCATCCGTACTAGTAATGGGCACTATGGTCTTAGAGGGTTCGGTCGATTGATCTGCGTTGGGTGCAGTCAATGATAGTGGTTGGTTATAGGTGAGTTGGGTTTGTTGTTGGTAAGATGGGTACCTAGGTTGGTAGTTGGGCTGAAAGGGTGGTTGGTTCCTAGGTGGGTATTGGGTGCCTCTAGTCCTAGGTGGAGAGGTTCGAGCGAAGCCAGGTGGATTTTGTTGGCGAGCTGGAAATTGAGCGTAGTAAACCGTTCCATCAGCAGGATCCTCGTACTCAACCTGATAACTTTCTGTTGGGAGGTTGGCACAGTTCTGGCATGCATGAATTTGATGCTGGGATGGTTTCTTCATTTCGCCGATTTGCTTCGTCAGGTGCTCGATCTTCTCTGTCAGAAATTTGATAGCTTCGGTCTGGAATGGATTGGGTGCAGCAATTGGTGCTGATGATGAGGAATGCTCACCAGAGTTCCAGTCGTGATGGTGCATCGTCATATTCTCGATCAAGTTCCAAGCTTCCTCATCGGTGAGTTGCATGAAATTGCCCTGAGCAGCGGCGTCAAGGGTAATGCGATGGTTCGGAGCAAGACCGTTGTAAAACGTGCACAGCTGACTGGTTTTCTCTATAAGGTGGTTAGGGCATTTGTTCAACAGGTTCTTGTATCTCTCCCATGCTGTGTAGATAGATTCATCATGAGCTTGGTGGAAGTTCATGATGTCATTCTTGTACTTGGTTTGCTTAGCCGGAGGAAAGTACTTAGTAAGGAATTTTGTAGCCATATCCGTCCAGGAGGAGATAGAGCCGGTCTCTAATCCCTCAAACCAAGTTAAAGTGTGGTGAGTAAGCGAATAGGGGAATAGGTATAGACGGACTATATCCTGATCAACCCCATTTTGCTTGTACGAGTTGGTAGTCTGAATGAATCGGTTGATGTGGGCGTTAGGATCGTCATGGGGTAAACCATGGAATTGGCAGAATTCCTTGATAAGCTGAACGATATGATGTTTAAGCTCGAAGAACGCGCCGTCGATGACCGGATAGCTGATGGGTCCACCTCGACCTTCAATTGATGGTTTGGTGCTGTCGGCAAGTGTGACACGTGCAGCCATCGGTTGTCGGTTGCGGATGCGTTTCTCCTTGCGGATCGTTCGGATGATCTTCTCAGGATCGGGTACGAAAATGAGAGATTCGAATCCGGATGATCGGGTCAAATATCGTTGTGTGCTGTGGGAAGGAATTTTCGAATGGAACAAGGAAAAAGAAAAACCTACACTAAACTACGGGATACTAGAGAGAAAAATTCATCTAGAACGTCTTCAGATCTTACAGCTGACTCCCCGGCAGCGGCGCCAAAAACTTGATCGCACCCAAACGGTCAGTCGAGGTTCACACCCCGTCGTCGGACCGTCCGTCTAGGCGCGGATCGAGGGGTAAGTTTTAAAATTTATTTGTGCGGGGCCTAAGTATACCTAGTTACTACTGGTGTATAGCAATAACGATGACCTAGGGTCGTTCTTTGAGTCAGTGTATTGTGGATCTTGGACGAAATAGGCGTACTTATCAATCTAGCGGGTTTTAAAAGATTTGGTTGGGGTTTTGTTTTTGTTTGTTTTTATACTTAGGCAGAAAATTTAAACTAAAGCGGAATAAAGTAAATGTAAATAGCAGATAATCAAGAGAGGGGTGTTTGCTATGATTTCGGTAGCCTTATTGGTTGGAATGTATTCTAAAGGTCTGTATTTTATTTATCTCAGGTATTATGTGGAGTGAGCACTAGCCCCCTACTGATAGAGTTCTCGATCAGTATGTCACTGAGCAACTAGGCTATCCTGATTCTGATCGGAGTAGTTTATCCAGCCCACAACACTAACCGGTGAAGGTATAGTGACCCTTATCTGGGATGAAACCCTGGGTGCATGAATAAGGCGACAAACCAACTCGATGTCCGACCTTTCTTAACCCCACAATAATATCTAATCTAAATAAAACATTTAAGACCAAGTTTATAGAGTGTGCTTGATTACTTTGTATCGATGGTTTTGTGAGTCTGGGTGTTGAGTCATGACTCGTGATTCACATAGACCGATAACAACGACTCTTTCCGTGACTCTCACACTGTACTCCACCGAAGGTGTTTCCATTGCTGAACCAAGGACCTAGTCGGTACCAGCTCTGCTGATCACAGAGTTGCCGTTATTCCACAAGGCTTGGTAACTGCGGCTTTTCCTCGGCTTCCACGTATTAACTACACCGGAGGTGTTGTCGACGCTATACCGAGTAATCAGCCGTCTTACGGTACCTTTACATTGCTTCATAAAGGCTAACCCAGACTACTTAACTAAGTTTGTATTTAAGCATAATAATATCCATCTATGATATAAACCAGCCCTTACTTTTAAGTCCCAATAAATCCCTAATTTGTCAACAGTGCACTATTCACGTTCAGTTAGAAAACCATATTTCCACGGGCACAGTGTACTTTGCGTTCAAAGTAGAAAGCATTATTTCCACGGCTCCAGTGTACTTAGTGTTCAGTTTGAAAACCATATTTCCATAGCCACAGAGTACTTTGCGTTCAATATTAGAAAACAGTATTTCCTCGATGACGATGTACTTAGCGTTCAATTAGAAACCGATGTGCACACGGTTTAACAAATCAGACCATGTTCATGTTTGACACAGATAACCAAGTACCTTTGATGGGGTTCGTGACGTCCCATCAGAAAGGCCGTAATCACGTTTACTGGTTGAAAGGCGATTAGTTTGATAGGTTTAAAATCATAGATAGAAAGTAAATCAAAACACTATAATATCATTCCAACCAATCTATAACTAACTACATCATAGCAAACACGCAATATCACTACTCGCTAATCATGGCAATCAATCCTAAATCTAGCATGACAACAGTAATAACAATCATCATAATAAAATAGATAAAGGATAGATATAACCGTAATAAGAGCGTAGCTGAATACAACTTGAACATTACACGAGCAGAACTCCTAGTATGCGCCAAGCAATATTACAAGATTGCCCCTCTACTAACTAAATACTAATCTGCCACTAATTATAATATAAACCTAGAGAGAGAGTAGTGAGAGAAAGTATTTTCTTGCTTGAGAAGTGTGGATTTGGTTGATGGTCTGTTGAAATGATGAAATGAGGCTAGTATTTATAGAGAATGCTCAACCGTATCCGTAGACCGTATCCAAACCACAAAATGCACAACCGTATCGCAAGGGCAAATAAAAATCAGATTTTTATCGCCCAAACACACGATACGGCTGAGTTAGGGTGAATACGGGCAAACTGGACCGTATACGGCTGTGCACAGGGTGAATACGGGCAAACTGGGCCGTATACGGGTGGGCACAGGCCGTATACGGCCTGTACAGACCGTATACGGTCTGTGTCCAGCCGTATACGGCCTGGACCAGCCGTATACGGCCTGGTTCAGCCGTATCCTATTCCCTCGGTTCTTCGTTTCTTCGTTCGGGCGTAACTTCTACGTCGTTTATCCGTTTTGAGCGTTCTTTATATCCACACGATCGTATTTTCCTAACGAAGAAAATGACATAAGTTAGAGGTCATAATTCTTTGTGGAGCTCAAAAAGTGCTAAATTACGTGAACCGAAGATTCAATGATCGTTTGTGCTCTGTTTTAGTCATTTTTAGGTTGTTTTTGTCGATTCTTGAAACATCGTCTATATTTTAGCCCATATGATGAAATGTGATGTTTAAGTTCATATTCAAGTGTTTTCATTAATAATTGGGCCCAAATGGTGAGATAATGGCACACAAAAACATGACTTTTTGCGTGTCATCATGCCTACTGTTCCTAAAGTAGATATAAAACCTATTAGGCCTGTTAGGGTAAGGATAAGTAAGCCTGAGCTTGGTAAAGTAGGACTTGGTTTTCATCATGTCCCACCACCAACAGAGTATCATCCCACGTCTGATCAGGAAGATACGGCTGAAAATGTTAAAGATGAGTCTCAAAAACCTGTAACTAGTATGCCCGAGCCAGTTAAGGCATCGACTAGTGAGCCTGAAAAATTGAAGGCTCAAAAGGTTGACTCCATTAAGAAGCTTGATGTCAGGGCTGAGCCTTTTAAGCCCATGACTAATGAATCTGTTAAGAAACCGGAAACTAAGGGTGAGCCTATTAAGCCTATTGAAGTTTCCAATTCTGAGAAACTTAGTGATAAGTCTGTTCCTCCAGCCAGTTTGAAGGAGGAAATTGAGATTGAGGATATAACCGATGAAGAATACGGTTATTTGAAAAAGAAGAATGTAACCAACGACCATCATATCTTCACCAGTGATAGTTATGATGAGATTTATAAAATGAAAGGTAAAGCCAAGGCTGAACCTACAAAGAAGATATTTCAACCAAATAATTACAAATCTACTAAAAAATCTTCTAAAAATTCTTCACAAGGTTCAACTTCTGCTTGTACACATCAGTGTACATGCTCAGCACATCCATCTTTTGGCCGAGCTCAAAGGTTTATACCTCAATCTCATGACAGTGTTGAGCAACGATCTTTTTTCTACTGCAAGAAACAAGGTCATTTGATTAGTAAGTGCCCATTGCTTGATAAGAAGTATGGTCGTAAGGGAAATACACGAACCTCACAATCTCAAAATTTTTCTAAAAAATCTATGAGAGGTTCTGTAGTGCCACCACCTACTTCTGGGAATAACAGTATTGAGCCAAACAAAGTTAAACAAGATAAGCTCAATATTGTAACAAGAACCTTCCAAACAACAAAAGGTTTGGAAGATCAAGGAGTCATGGTCTGACTCTTCATCTGACAATGATACATCAGGCAATGATTTTGATTTGCTAAAAAATAAAATTATGACTGATGTAATCATTGTGGATGATGCTATTGGGTTACCCAAGTCTGTAAAGGCTTGGGTCTCCCTTACTAATTGATTTTTATGTTAGTGATGTCGCAGCAATCTGAAGCAGTTCAAAATAGTAGATGGTATATCGATAGTGGTTGCTCGTGACATATGACAGACGACTTATCTCTGCTATCCGAAGTTAAAGATTATAATGGGGGATACGTTGCTTTTGCCGAAATGAGGAGTTATAACCGGACAGGGTACACTCACTAATGGGCAAGTGAGTTTTGAGAAAGTTAACTTTGTGGAACAGCTTATCCACAATCTGCTCAGTGTGTCACAAGTGTGCGACAAAGAGTACACTACGGCATTTACCAAAACTGAGTGCTGTATTTTGAAACCAGGATATGTTAGGATTGGGTGCTACTGAGGGCACCTCGGCAAAAAGACACGTATATTCTGGATATGAAGACTATTGAAACAACTCAACATATGCGTCTACTTTCTAGAGCTCCTGAAAAAGAATCACTACTTTGGCACAGACGTATGGGTCACTTGCACTTCAGAAAGATGAATTATTTGGTGAAGCATGATCTTGTGCGTGGAGTTCCGAAGCAATCCTTTAGAAATAATGATCATTGTGTTTCCTGTCTAAAAGGGAAACAGCACAAGAAATCCCATAAGTCAAAAGTGGTGAACTCTATTTCAAGTCCATTGGAGCTATTGCATATGGATCTCTTTGGACCAGTAAGTAAGAAGAGTATGGGAGGTTCTAAATACTGCTTGGTAGTAACTGATGATTACTCTCACTTTTTGTGGGTGTATTTCTTATCTACTAAGGATGAAGTTCCTGAAATTCTCACTTATTTGTTTGATAAACTTGAGAACCTGTGCAATTTGTCAATCAAGAAACTGCGATCGGATAACGGGACTGAGTTTAAGAATTCAACAATTGAGTTGTACTATCTAAGAAAAGGCATTGATCATCAATTCAGTGCTGCACGAACTCCTCAACAGAATGGAGTTGATGAACATAAAAACAGGACACTCATTGAAGCTGCACAAACAATGTTGGCAGACTCCAAGCTGCCTATCTCTTTCTGGGCTGAAGCGGTGAATACCGCTTGTTATATTCTTAACAGAGTTTCTGTGGTTAAAAAGCACAATAAAACGTCTTATGAGCTGCTTAATAATCGAAAACCTTCCCTACAGTTTCTTGAACCTTTTGGTTGTCCCTGCACTATTATGTACACAAAAGAGAGAGTTGCTAAATTTGGAGCAAAGTCTAGTGAAGGTTTATTTTTGGGTTTTTCAAATAACTCTCCAAATAAACGTGTGTACAATTTGGCAACTAAGCGCATGGAAGAACACTTTGAAGTCACGTGCTTTCGATATTCTGAAAATCCGGAGGGAAAGGGACCAACACATCTGTTTAATTATGAGACAATTTTTGACTCATTTAATCTTCCTAATGAAGATGATGAGGTTGATCAGGTGGTCACACTGCTCCATGGCCTTGATTTGTCTTCCAATACTTCACAGCCATCAACATCAAAGACACCGACTGCTTCTGCTACTCCACCTCCTTCTCAACCCAATGCTGATGTTCCTGAATCATCAACAAGAAATCAAGAAACATATACTGATATTCCTGAGTTGTCTGATGATGAAGATGAACCGCTTGAGAATACGAGGAAGTTTGATTCGGCACTCTGTCATTGTGCCTGACGAGAATCCAAGTTCTCGTATAAATAAGGACCATCCAGTGGAGAATATTATCGGTCCTTTGGATAAGGGGATTCAGACACGAAGTCAAGTTATCGCTGTTGAAAATCCTGCATCCACTTCTGAGTCTGTTTCTCTTTCATGTCTTGCTGCAGAGGTCAAATCGTGCTTTCTATCTCAGGTGAAGCCTAAACCGACAGAGGATGCTTTGAAAGATCCACACTGGGTTGAAGCAATGCAAGAGGAGTTGCAGCAATTCAAAAAGCTGCATGTTTGGGAATTAGTGCCATTACCTAAGGGTGCACATCCTACCGGCACTCGATGGGTTTATCGAATCAAAAAAGATGATCGAGGGGTAGTTATTCGAAACAAAGCACGACTAGTAGTTCAAGGCTTTCATCAAGTAGAGGGTTTGGACTATGATGAGGTTTTCGCTCCTGTTGCAAGATTGGAGTCGATTCGTATCTTCTTGGCCTTCGCGTCTTTCAAGGATTTTATTGTTAATTAGCTTGATGTGAAGAGCGCTTTTCTGTATGGACAGGTTGATACTGATGTTTATGTGAAGCAGCCACCTGGTTTTGAAGATCCTTTGCATCCAGAATATGTCTGTAAACTCAATAAGGCATTGTATGGTTTGCATTAGGCGCGAAGACTGTGGTATGAGAGGCTTGCCACTCATCTGATTAAGAATGGATTCGAACGCGGTAGTATTGATAGAACTCTATTCACAAAAAGAGACGAAGACGACTTGTTACTGGTACAGGTTTATGTCGACGATATCATTTTTGGTTCTACAAAAGATTCCATGTGTAAAGACTTCAAACATCTCATGAAGTCTGAATTTGAGATGAGTGTAATGGGGGAACTTATGTTCTTTCTAGGTGTACAAGTTGAGCAGTCTGCCAAAGGAATCGACATTCATTAGTCCAAATATGTTACTGATATGTTAACTAGGTATGACTTGCATAACTGTAAGACCTATGGCACCCCCATTGAAATTAATCACAATCTCGGGCCGGCCACTGATGAAGAGGATTGTAAAGAAAAGGACTATCGCTCAATGATTTGTTCTCTCATGTATCTGACCGCTGCAAGGCCGGACATTGTATTTGCTATGTCTATCTGCTCCAGATATCAAGCTAGGCTAAAGGTTTCTCAGATGAAAGCAGTAAAACGCATTTTTGGTTATCTCAAATATAGACCAACTCTTGGTCTATGGTACTACAATGAAAAATCGTTTGCACTCACTGCTTATTCGGATTCTGATCATGGCAGTTGTAGCATAGATAAGAAGTCAACAACTGGTGGATGCCAGTTTCTTGGATCGCGTTTGGTCTCGTGGCAGTGCAAAAAGCAGACTACAGTGGCTAATTCCACTACGGAGGCTGAGTATGTTGCTGTGGCTAGTTGTTGTTCCTAAGTTCTGTGGATTGAGCATCAATTACGTGATTACGGGTTACTTCTTATTATGACTCCTATACATATTGATAATACTGCTGCTATTTCTATTACACGCAATCCCGTACAACACTCTAGGACTAAACACATAGAACTTAGATTCCACTTCATACGGGATTGCTATGAGAAACACTTAATAGACCTTGTCCACATAGATACCCGATTTGATAGACCTTGTCCACATAGATACCCGACTTAATAGACCTTGTCCACATAGATACCCGACTTAATAGACCTTGTCCACATAGAATGCTGACTTATTCAACAAGGCCTTTTCTCATGCCTGATTTGATGAACTAGTCAACATGATTGGTTTACGCATCTTTCAACTTAAGAAGTAATTTTTGGACTTGGACTATTGTTTTATTAAAAAAAAAAAATGCAACAGCCACTCTTTATACTCTTTAGTATTAAAGAAATGCACAGTTGCAACATTTGTAAAAAGACGTTTAATTGTGTCTGTAAACAACTAGGGAAATGATAGAACATTAGGGTGCATGCACAAAATGGAAATTCTAAGGTTTATCCTTGATGTATCAATAGGTTTATTTAGCATACTTACCACAACGTTCATAAACATTAGCTTCATCACATGATGTACTGGTAGGCATGATACACTGGTCTTTGAGCTATTAAAAAGCAATTCTAATACATGTCTATTATCATGTGGTCAACACCCTGTGATGTATGACTAAGTGTCTTAATTCCTTAATACAACTTGGCATACTTCCATTTTAGTTTGTAATATGAAATCATTTTGGGGTATATACTTCTTGTTTCCTCTGTTGTACGTAAGTACAGACCTGGCTTCAAGTTGTATATACTTAAAAGTTAAGCAAACGCAAGTCAACGAACGTGAAAAAGTCTTAAATCATAAGATACCTAACAAGGTCGCCAAAACGGTTTGACCAAGTCTGGTTTTGCTTACACCTAAATCAAGCTATGTCGCTTTGTTGTACGTTTGTACAGACCTGTCACCGCTGACTTGATTCTTAAAAACGATTTTCCTCTATTCTATCTATCTTGGAAGATAATTTCTTGTCTAAATTATAGGGGTATGTCTATGGTGGGGACCACAGATAACTATTCATTCTAACAATAAAAGGTTCGCTCATAGACGCAGATGTAACATGTTTAGGTGGTCAAACAATACCAGTAATCATCTTGAAATAATATTTATAAAAGGTGTTCTAAATATGCTAAGTAAATTTAAAGAGGACAAATATACTGATAATCGAGATAACACTTACTATTTCCTAATAATTGCATGTTATCCTGATATGATCCCTTAGCAGACTAAATAACTAGGTCACCAAAAAGAAAATTAATTTACGTTTCATTTTAGTTTTAGTATTTAAGTTATTTTAGTTAATGTTACTTTAAATTTTTGTATATTAATGTTCACAAGTCTATTAGTTACTCTTGAATCGGGTTACGAAACTTGAAATTAAAAAAAAATCAAGTTTTCTGAGTTATGCGACATAAATGTTGTCTTGCGACATAACTTATGTCGCCTTTTATGTCGCTTGTTATGACGCTAGGTATGCTTGAGGTATAAATAACTCACTCCAGTTGCTTTCTTTGTTTACACACTTTGCGACACAAAACAAAAAACCTGCGACATAAAAATCGTTTTAGCGACACGAAAGCTACGGTTGATTTTTTCTTCTGATTTCGATCGTCTGGTGTTTTTCTTGGCAATCGAACACTTGCTTCCTTTTCACCTACTTCTACTCGATCGATAGGTACTAATTTTATCCTATTTTACCATATATGTAACATTTAATCGATGATTTTAATTACTGGTTTTTAGGGATTTCGGGTCTTGGGTTAATTAGACACGACCAATTCACGTTTACATGTTAATATCTATGTTTTCGTGCTCCCTGTTTGATGGAGTACCCTAGGGTATGGCTCGTTTTCGAAAACCCCAAATTCGGGTTTAGGGTTTCTGGGTAGGGGCTTGCTGTTCGTCACTGCGACATAATAATTTAGCTTTTTCGAAAACCCCAAATTCGGGTTTAGCTTTTTATGTCGCAGAGTTTCTGAATTCATTTTATCTCGCTGACATTTGCGACACAATAATTTATGTCGCTGACATTTGCGACACAATCATTTATGTCGCTGATATTTGTGACAACTATTATGTCGCTTATACTAATGCGACATAACTTATGTCGCTTATTTCAGTTTGGCCTATTCCTTACTTCCGTCCAATTTTGGTATAGCCATGGCAGGTGATTTCGTTCAGGACAATGGTGTTTCACTATCCTGTGTTCACTGCTTCTGCCCAAAGACTATCATGTCTTGCACTTCCGCGACTTCGAGGATCACCTTTCAGTCGTGGAAGATTATGTGCTTTCAGGTGTCGTGATAGCATTCTTGCTTGATCGACTACCTTTCGTTTTTGATGGTCTGTTGGGATCCCGTCATTATCCTGGATCTTTGCCTGTCCTTGTCTTGAATTTTGACCTTTATGTATCAATAGTATTCGAGGATACTATCTAGGTTTAAGGTTTAGGGTTTAGAATGTGATATTTTGTAATCATAACAATGTATTTATCTATGTTATTATCAATTAAACCCTAAATTTGTGCAAATTAGCTTTCTTTCCTAGCTATATATGTAATTTTTGCACTCTGGTGTGCGACACAAAATTTATGTCGCTTCATCTTTGCGACACAAATTGTTTATGTCGCATAAATTCGATTAAATTCGATTTAATTACAAAAAGCGACACAACTCTTTCCGCTGCATTAGTACTTAGCGACACAATTCCTTATGTCGCTTATTTTTGAAAATCAATTTTGTTCTGTAAGCGACACAAGTCTATTATGTCGCAGGATTCCCGCGCCACAATTCTCTGTGTCACATATAACCGAATTTTAAATTGATTTATTTGTTTCGATTGAATCTGCTTACGCTAACTATTTTCGATTTTTATTGTTATACTTTATACAACAATGGCAGATGGTGATGTTCTTTGGGGACCACGTCACAATATCGTGGCATTTTTGGATGATTCGAAGGAGACAGCTGCTCCGTAAAGGCCAATGGTGGCATTTCTACACCGGTCTCGTATCTATACTGTTAGCACCGCGACCACCAATATTTACAAGGATCAGGTGGGTCCATTTTGGGAAAATGCGGTGATCAACTCCGAGTTGCCATTTACCAGGATTATCTACACTCTGGGTGATCGTCAACTCATCATCTCGGAACAGGTTATTCGGGAATTCTTCCAGTTTGGTGATACTCCTGAGATGCCCACTCTGTTTGGAAATGAGTTTATTGTTGGGGCTATGACACGCATCGGTTATCCAGGGATGCCAAATGATCAATACCGAAAGGCGAATTTGCCTAAGGTTTGGAGATATTTGATGCATGTGCTTATCGTCTGCCTTTCTCCTCATAAGGCTGGTTTTGATGGTATCATTTATTCTACGGCCTCTGCCATGTTAGCGTTGGTTTACAATAAGCCCTTCAACTTTTCTGGGTATATCTTCAGGGCGATGGTCGACAACGTTAATGCCGGGGACAAGCGTTGGAGACTATATCCACGCTTCATTCAGCTTTTTCTTGATAACCGGCTTCCCGGCCTTCCACAAAATGCTCGCGAGCGCCTGCGTCCCACTCCCATGAACGTCCGAATCTGGACGGTTTGTGCGGCAGGTGCGAACGCAAATAGCAATTTTCTGTTGTTTGGGCAAATAGTTGATGAAGCTTATGTTGTGCCGCCCAACGACGGTTTTATGGATGTTTTGGCTGCACCTGGGCAGCAACCTCGGGAGGAGGAATTACATCTTCATGAGGCACAGATACAGGTTGATGACATGTTACAGGAAATTGACAATTTTCAAGCTGGAGGACAGGCTGATCAGCCTAATCTTGAGGATCCAGTTGATGTAGATTCGGATGGAGGTTCTACTCCTGAGACTTCTCCGAGGGTTGTACCTTCAGAGCATGCGTTGCGCAATATTCAATGGTTTGAACCACGTCGGTTCAAACGTATTCAGCGTCGTATACGTCAGGGCACGACATCCATGCGACATGATCATGGAAAACGACCACGCAGTGACGATCTCACCGATGAAGATTGGGTTCTGCCTCAGTCTATTCGTCGTACTTCTACTTCATCTTCGAGGCCACGGGTCGACATTCCCCGTGTTGAGGTTCCAATTCAACCTCTGCCTTCGGTCATCCAAGAGCTTTTGAAAAGGATGGATAAGATGCAGCAGACCATGGACAATCAAGCTCAATTGATTCAGTCTCAGGCATCGGTTTTGGAGGTTCAAGCTGTGCAAATTAAAGCGTTAGAAGAAACGACAACTTTAGTTCCTACTTTGAATTCTTTGGTTTTAGAATTAGAATCCCTAGCTGCTGTTCCAGGGGAGTCAGGCCTGCGTGCCATAGAAACAACATCTAGGGCTTCAGCCGGAACACAGACTGATAATGTAAATGATAATGTAAACATTTCTGATGATAATGAATCTCTTCGTTTGGATTACTTCTCGGTCGATGATATTCTAGGTCAACCAAGACCACTAGCTGTAGATTATTCAAATGCTAATCTATCTTTTATTCAGCGAATGGTTAATGAGGAAGGTCAGTCATCTGAACCTGAATTTGAGATCAATGATGATGTTGAGATTGAAGAAGAGGAGATGCGTTCTGATGAATTCTATGATGATGCTCCGACAATCAAGACTGATTCTTCAAAAGATGAAGCAGAGCCAGCTGGAACTTCACAAACTGTTCCAGAGACTACACCAGCTTCTGATACTGCTTCTACATCAACTTCTGGACGACTGGTGATAAGTTTTATTCCTGGTGAACCTATTCCTGTTACTTGCAAGACATATAAAGTTAGTGGGAATTACACAGGAATTATCAAAAGCTGAAAAACCTACAAAGGTATTTTCATGATTAAGAGAAGCGATGGTATTCAGTATTTTAAAAGATCATTCAAGAAGTTGAGTACATTGCCAAAGGGAGAAATAAATCGTCTACCTCAACTGGAGTTGATAAATCCAACTAGAGCCAAGAGCTAATTTTGTACAGACGGTTTTGCGTCATTAAGTGAAGAGTAAAAGATATAGCTTTATCAAACCGACGCTTGGAACGAGATTTATATTCAAGAAAAGACTTGATCCAGTAACAAGACAACCGATCTGTAAAGTACATTATCCGCCAGCTGAGTGTTTGACTGAGATTCCACTTGAGACAGTTCCCTTTAACTTTCTTAGAAGATATCATCATTGGGAACTTGATCCACATACGGGCGAAGATGTGTTTATATTTGTTCCAGAATCTGAGCATCAAGAGACGACTTTGCTATATGGTTTGAAGAAAGCTCAATTCAAAGTATTTGATCCTATGAGCTTGATTAATATGTCACAGAAAGACTTGCGGAAATTGTTTGATAATCCAATTCGCTTCAACGTAAGAAATGTTGTGAATTCGATTCTTCCCAGACAATTCCAAAAAGTTGTGACTGTGTGTGTTACGCATGGGATTCATGCTGGAGGCAGGTTTCCCGAAGGCTAGGTTTAATTGAAGAAATTTTGAAGACCAAGCTGAAGACACGAGGGAGTTTGTTGGTGCATCTTAGTATGTCTGTCAGTTGGTCTAAGTCTATAATGCGCTTGATATGTAATTACGTTAGTTATAACGTTTGTATTAATTACATTTTGTGTTTTGGCGACACAAGAGTTTTGTGTCGCATAAGTCAATTTAGCGACACAACTTGTGACGCATGAGTCGGCTTGGCGACACATCTTGTGTTGCATAGATCAGATTAGGTTTTGAGTATAAATAGACGAGTTCGGCTCAGTAGTTAGGGTTGACGAATCTAGGTATTCTGAGAGCATATTGTACTCAAGTTATTGAATATAATCTGATCGGTATTTCTTTGAGTATTAATATACTTTCTTGTTTATGTTGTTTAATCATTTTAACGTTGATATATTCAATCTTTGGATTCCGCACGTTGATTGGATATTAGGGTTCAGTTAGGTACGACTACAGGGGTCCCACAAACCTGAGTCAAACCTGGTTGTGCCCCAAAATTAATTCCAAATGATCGGGCAATCAAAGTGATGAAATGGCATCCACAAATAGGACTTCTATCTCTCAAACCACCGGCCAGAGTTTTCAAATAGTTGGCCACACAGTAAGGAATGTTGATATGAATCCTTTCCCGAATCTGCCTCACGTACCAAATGTCGGCCAAAGTGATCTTCTCAGTGTTCTTACGCCTATTCGCAATCGTGTGAGCCAAACATCAATGAATAATTTAGAATCGGACATCATTCATGTCCCTGTGAGAAACTCCACTTGCTTCAAACTCTTTGTCACTGAATTCCTCCCAGAACTCTCCCAGAACACTCCCTCTACAAAATCAAGTGTATCGTGGACCATAGCTCCCGACATCATGTAATCATCGAAGAAATCATATGAGAGCTCAGCAGGCATGTAAATTCCCAAACAAGCAGCCAATTCTTTCATAGAGAGGAACCGAGGTACTCCCCCTAATCTGAACTTCATGAAATCCTGGTCATCGATAGTAGTGAGCTGTTTTTGCATAATAATTGTGGAGTGGAATTCAAAACACAACTCCCAAAACACAGGAACCCTTATGGCAAATAGTCTTTTCCATTCAGTGAAGTGGTAAACATGCCCCATAGACTCGTATCTCTGGGTAAGGAGTTCATGAATCTGCCCCGCTAACCTAATGGCTTATAGAGGATCCCAATCAACATATCTTGCTAATTTAAAATCCTTTTGCATCAAATAGTACAGATTGCATGAGTAGCTGTTGTAATGTACCCATTGACGGTCAAACTGTAACCATGAGTAGAGATTTTGAGGCATCATCTGAGCTTCCATATTTTCTGGTTCAACTTAGGGGAGTTCATCCTCTTCATTGAAATCGGAGGTTGAAGCAGCAGTAGCCCATTTGGAGGTGTTTGTCTAACGTGACTTTCTTGAACTCTGCACAACATACCACAAGAAAACACAATTTTGTTCCAAACCACAATGTTAGTGTTAGTCATAACCATAGACATGTATTATATACAAAATGAGCAATCTTATGTCTAAAATTACAACCTTCCACCTTAACAAATAATCATTCAAAACAACTTTGGAATATAAAGAGTGCAATCCTTCCAAGCAATCATGTTATCAAAAGAGTCTATCAACACATTCTAAGTCTAAACATGCTTAAAATCACTAACTCAACCAATGCACAAATAATGTGTAATCTAATATTAAACCATACTTGAATCATGCATATTTCTATTGCATTTCAGTTCAAAGAGGTCTTACAATCATTATTACTCATCACATTAAACAATGTACCATTTTCCAAAAGCAAGTTTGATCATATCAGTCAACTTTCAATAATTATATTATTAAACATATACTTGAATCATGATAAAGCAAACACATACGCTATTTTCAAGCAATGTCCTACAATCAATAATAATTTCTAGTAAAAGAATGACTAAAACATGCACCATCATCATTTTCCTCAATTTATCATGAAACCTAGTTACAAAATAGATTTCAATGCATGAATCTAATCATAAAATGAGCAATCACAATCATGGTAATTGAAATATCATGTAAATTTAAGAGCAACATCATCTAAATTCGGATTACCCAATTTCACATGAACCCCAGTCCACAAAATTTATCAAATAATGCAAGTAAACACAAACTCATGGAGAAAATAGGTTATCTAGCATGTATCCATCTCTACTATCATGAAAAGTACAAGATTAAACACCCCCACATATAAAAAGATTGCAAACCCGAATGTGAGCATGAAAATCGCAATTAAAAAGTGAAAAAGGTGTTAATCCATACCCTTGAAGCCATTGAAACACGAATTAGTTGATGAATCGAGTTAAAATTTTCAAAAATTTGATGATGGGTTCGGATGGTGCAGCATCCGAGAGAGGAAGAGGGAAATAATTGAGTTTGGTTTTGGTACAGTGTGAAAAATTTGGTTAAAAATCTTCAGATCGCAAGTGCACCCGGCTGTTTGAAGGGTTACCCGGTTGATCATGCTGGGTTTGGCGCAGGTTGGCCCCTGGGTCATAATTTTACCGGGTCATGTGGGTTCGGATTACCCGGTTGGCACATGGCCAAACATCCGGGTGATCACATTACCGGGTGGTAAAATGCGAAACAACCGGCTACTAGAGGCTTTAAACGAACACTACCTTCTGTTAAGGTTTGTTTTGGGTTTCATTATTTCACCCGCCTATTCCGCTTGTTACCTGGCTGTTCTTTGTTACTTACCCGGCTGTTGGGCAAGTCACGCGGCTGCTTCATCATCATCATTTGTTTAATAACAATACTCAATAACTATAATAACTAAATAACTATACTAATAATACTAATAATGAAGTAAAAACAAAAATAAAAAGGATACGATCACGGGTTACCTCCCGTAAAGTGCTTGGTTTATTACCGAGTCCCGAGCTAGACTCAACCCTTCATGTATCATGGCAGATCATCTATCAAGACACAAATTCCTTTCCAATCATACTCACATAAAATAATGACACCAATGAGCCAATTGTCTCTTGGTGACTTGTAGATCAACCATATGTATGTACAATTTACACTATATCTGCCATGTGCAATAAACAAAAAGAGCAATCTAGAAATCTCTACATCTATGAGGTCATCTAAAAGACTATCGGATCCTGAGCATGAGTCAGTACGTCAACAATCATAATAAAAACCTCCATATAGCACATTTCCCAATATAAGGATTCGTTGTCAGGTCTTTCCACTGAAGCTACTCTGCCTTCGGAACCCAAAAAGAATAGTCATTGGTGGGTCAAATCTTAGGGAAAACTTTCTAATATATTCTCCTTTATCTGAGGCAATCACAACGAACATGCGCTAACCTCATATATCTCCTTGGTCGACCTCTTATTCGGGCAATGAGGGGTTCATCCATTCGATCTACCAAATTTATATGAAACACAAGGCTCTTACTTGGTTCACTTTTGCTACAAATGCCTCAATACATATAAAACTTTGGTTCATCAACATTTTTCACTAACAACAAATCTTGAAAACCTAGAATAAAAGGTTCGAGTGGTTTTGCCTCTTTTTCAAGCATAAAATCATCCCCGCATGAAAGAGTGTTAGGTTAAAAATCTGTAAGAGAGGTCTCTAATGAATTCTTGGTGCATAACATATCATTTTGTTTTAAATTTCCAAGCTCTTCATCTAATGGCTAAGGTTCTTCTATTTTCAAACCCAAGATCTCTAACATCTCGTCTTCAGTCATCATCCCATTTTCATGACTTAACTCCTCCAGTTTCTCATCATCCATTCCTAATAAATCCAACAACTCATCATCTAGGGATTTTTCTGCAACTGGATCTTCTTTCAATCTTTCTTCCATCACGTCCAGTAGTTCCTCTTCATCATCCGAATCTTTAAATTTGAAACTTCGGTCACTTCAGGCTCTAGTATGTGTGAATACTGCAAAACAACTTGTGAAATTTCATGAGGGTAGTTAGTGAATACATCATCTTTTTCCTCCTCATCCATTTCATCGTCACTATCATCCTGAAAAATAAAGTTAGAGGAATATGGAACATAAATGTTAGAATCAAGATCATAAACTCCGATAGCCTCAATATCATCCGTATGCTCGTTTGCATTGGAAAATGTATCATATGGATTCTCGTGGTTGGGCTGAAAATTCCAATTTAAGATTTCATCTAATTCTCTACTATGTATCTCTGTTTGCTCTATAGCCTCTTTCAACAACCTTTTAAGATTCGACATTGTTCTATCTCTTTGGTGACTAAAAATTCTTCATTCCAAGACCTTGATTGATAGGAATGACCCCTATAATCTTGGTAGCATCTCAGTGTGAATACCTTTCTTGTAAACTCATTAGCACATCATCATTATTACTCTCATAATATAAAGGTTTGTAACCTTCATATTTCGAGTAATAAGACATTTAAGTTAAGACAAATCCGCTAAAACCTAAAAGCTAAAAATGATAAAACGTAACCACACTATACAACATAAACAAACACTAAAATTACATACAAAAATACTAAACAAAAACTGCTTTAAGTAGCTTTCCTGGAAATAATTCCAAGAAAGGATCAATTACCTACAAACCTTAACTTTGATTTACTAACCATATGATTTAATCTAGTAACGGACGTTTTCAATGCTTACTTGATGTCGTGTGGACGAGTCTAGTTTTATAATTTATAAATGAAAATACCTTATAAATACTATCACACAACCAGGCAAGAAAACCTAATCAGATGTTAATATAGACTTGGTAAGTCCGAGTCGAACACAGGGAACAGTGGTTATTTATAAAAATAGAAATTACTAATTAACTAGAAAAATAGTAAATAGGGGGCGTTTTAGTTCCGTACGAACATTTGATATTAAAATAATAATAAAGAAATTAAAATACTTAAATTAGAGTGAATGATATCGCGTAAAAAGTCACGTTTTTACTACCGATATCTCTCTCATTCTGGAACAATTCTTTGCATTTGAACTCAAATAACACTCAAATCAATGAGAATCTGCCAAGAAGGTCAAACCAAGGTTGCACGATAAAAATCAAGCAAAACGGATGAAAAACGAAGATTCCATGCACGTTTGAAGATTCAAGGCATCAAAACAAGATTTAAAGACTAAAGTGACCATCATCAACATCCATCTTATCCAAGATGTTCGTTTTCAAAATACGAGTCTAACAGATGAATAATCAACAAAAACGGATAAAGAATGAAGATTCTACGCCCACTGGAAGATTCAAATGATTCGTACGTAATATCTGGAGACAGGAAACTCATTTTTGGGATTACTTTTCATCAAAGTCTTAATTTTTGAAAAATGAATCCAACAAAAAAAGAATCGATGAAAACGGACGCATAATGAAGAAAATACGCACAAACTAAGAAACGGAGCGAAAGACGGTGGACCGGGGCGGGGGTGTGCCAGCCGCCGCCGGCCAACCTCCCACCGCCGTCGGTCACATGGTGGGCGGCGCCGGCCTCCCTCCTCCCATCTCGTTTCCGCTTTTTGGTCCTTGTACGTACCCGATGCCACACCTTTACGCGATTGTACGTACCCGGTGCCACACCTTTGTGCGAAAGTACGTACCTGGTGCACCACCTTTTCCACCTTTTTCTAAAGTGCTCCTCAAGATGCTAACATGAGCCGAATTTCACCTATAAATAGGAGGGCTTTGGTTCATTTGAAAACATACTCTTTTCAACACAACTTACAAGTCTTACACACTTTCTTTAGAAAATCTCTTGTATTCTTTAGTCTTTCTCATTCTAGGATTATTGTAATTAATCTACGGTTTAATATAGAAGCTAGGGCGAACGCTAGGGATTCTGAGATCAATCTTTGTACATGCGAAAGAGTTATCAATCATAATAATACACTGCTACGCATTTATTTCGGGGTGATATCTAAACTTTTATTTTACCTGTCTCATTTCATATATTAATATGTATTATTGCCTGGTATATGATTTATTTGTTGCCATGAATTGCGAGTAGTGTATTATTATGATTCTTTATTATGTAGATAATTATAAGTAGGGATGACATTATATAATTAGTGCACGATGATCGTAAAGTGATATGATGGACCATATTCGACTGTTTATTCGATATAGTACTGGAAATGCTTTTGAGCAAAGTACAAATGTATGGAAGTCATAAACAACCGAAGGTTGTCATATCACTGGAATCAGCTCTAGTTTAACAGTTGGAATTCCAAAAGGATAATACAACTTCACAACTGACTGGTATATCCTACGAAAGTCAATGCATCACAAAGTAATGTTTGTAAAATACGTTCAGACAAAATAGGAATTAATATCCCTTGTACTGTTAAGACTGTAGAACCCCGTACCGGACCTAATCAGATCATCACCTCAATCGACCGTGCGGAATCCAAACGATTGAGTATTGAATGTTAATTGAATCAAACAAACACGATATCTATAATCTTGTATATATTAACAATTGAAGTATAACGATTTCAGACTCTTTCTATGCTCTTTCTCTCCACGCCTCACCTCACTCTCTAGGGTTTGATCAACCTTCAACTGAAACCCTACAACTCTATTTATAAGCTGTCTAGACCTACTACCGATACAAGCATTGTGTCGCTATTGTGACCATTGCGACACAAGCACTGTGTCGCATGACTAATATTCTATGTATATTATATTTCATTTACAGACTCGAATATACACACTAATCACATCAAATACTAAGACTAATTGACTTTTACAATTACAAACGTTGACCAAGAGACTGACACACAAAATGCACCAACAAACTCCCCCATGTCAGCAGCTTGGTCAAATGAGCTTCAATTAGTCTTCACCAATAAACTCCTTCATGTCTTCAACAATCAGAAACCCCCCATTGAGATAGCATGGTCTTCAAACAATCTTGATGTCCTGATTCATGTGACTGACACACATTTATCATACAATAAGATCTTCAAACTATGTGACCATCTCTCAATCATCATCAGCTTCTCCAATAGAATTTATCTTCACAATCTTTGAAGAATAACCGACATCCTTTACATCTTCAGTATTTGACTTTAACAAGATATGTGATGTTTGAAGAAAATAATATAGAAATAAAATCTTTTTGTATTTTCTTTATAAAAGAAAAGTAAAGAACAAAGATTAAAATAAATTTGGGGATATGATTATTTTACGTCTGCTTAGAGATCATATCAAGCCAACATACATTTATTAGGAAATAGTAAGTGTTATTTCGATAATCAGTATATTTTTCCACTTTAAATTTACTTAGCACACTTAAAGCACCTTTTATAAATGTTATTTTAAGACGATTACTGGTATTGTTTGTTCACTTAAACATGTTACATCCGGGTCTGTGAGTTAACCTTTTATTGGTAGTATGAATATTTCTCCATGGTCCCCACCAATGACATACCCCTGTAACCCAAACATGAGCATAGCTTCCAAATCCAGAGAGAATATAAGAGTATCATTTTTAAGAATCAAGTCAGTGGTGACAGGTCTGTACAAACGTACAACAAAGCGACATAACTTGATTCTGGTTTAAGCAAAACCAGACTTGGTCATACCATTTTGGTGACCTTGTTAGGTATCTTATGTTAAGAGACGTTCTTGCTTTCGTTGTGGTCAACAGGGCCATATTATTAGGGATTGTAGGTTATTATCCCTAGATAGGTTTGGTAGAGGGATGCTAAGAACTTACCTCTTTTAGGAACTCTTTTTCAAAATCCTTTTCAAGGCGTTGTTCGTATTCGCCTGTATCTAGTTGTGCATCAAACTCTCCACAACCTATGGCTAGAGTAAACAAAGTTGTGCCTAGTAGACCTCAAGTTCAACATCACAAAATTGTTGAAAATAAATCATCTGAACCTAAACAGGTTTGGAAACCAAAATCCACAAACAACACATCTATGAAATCAACTGAGTTTTTTAAAATTTCATAAACTAACGGATGTGATTATTATGGATGATAATGGACAACCCAAGTTTCTCAAGGCTTGTGTGTCCCATAAACTTTAATGTTTGATTGTTTGTAGTGATGCAGTCAGTTTCTTGTTAGCCAATATTTTTTAGTGACTGCTTGGATGTGGATATTGTTGGAAGAATGGTGACTGGAATGATGAAATTTCTAAAGTTCAGGTGGTTAGAATCCTAAAAAGGCATATGATTTGACTTGATATGTGATTTTGAAACTTTTATTTTGGAACTTCAATTTGTTAGTATTGCAACGGCCATTCTTTGTACTTTTTAGTATCAAAGAAATGCAATGTTGTGAAATATCTTAAATCAAAAATTACAAAAATATGTTTAATGTTTAAGGGGAGTACCTTTGAATTGGATTTTTGAAAAGAATTTGTTGTTCAGGGGGAGTAATTAAAATTCTGATTATTTGGATCAGAAATGTGAACAACAAGATTCTTATTCTTCAAAAAGATATTGGATTGTGTCTGTAAACAACATGGGAAATGATTGTACATCAGATGACATGCACAAAATGGAAATTTTAAGGTTTATGTTGGATGTGTCAGTAGGTTTATCTGGCATGTTTGAAATAGCTTTTATAAATAATAGTTTCATCATATGATGTACTGGTAGGCATGATACACACCAGTTTCTGGGTTCTTAAGAAGTAATTCTAATACGTGTCTATGATCTTGTGGTAAAAACCATATGATGTACGACTAAAAGTCTTAATTCCTTAACGTAACATGACATATTTCTATACCTGAGGTTTATCTGAAATCATTTGGGGGTCTATTCTGATTGTTTCCTCTATTATACGTAAGTACAGACCTGGTCTCAATTAGTATATGCTTAAAAGTTAAGCAAACGCAAGTCAATGAACTTGAAAAAGTCTTAAATCATAAGATACCAAACAAGGTCACCAAAATGGTTTGACCAAGTCTGGTTTTGCTTAAACCTGAATCAAGTTATGTCGCTTTATTATACATTTGTACAGACCTGTCAAACGATTGAGTATTGAATGTTAATTGAATCAAACAAACACGATATCTATAATCTTGTATATATTAACAATTGAAGTATAACGATTACAGACTCTTTCTATGCTCTTTCTCTCCATGCCTCACCTCACTCTCTAGGGTTTGATCAACCTTCAACTGAAACCCTACAACTCTATTTATAAGCTGTCTAGACCTACTAGCGATACAAGCATTGTGTCGCTATTGTGACCATTGCGACACAAGCACTGTGTTGCATGAGTAATATTCTATGTATATTATATTTCGTTTACAGACTCGAATATACACACTAATCACATCACATACTAAGACTAATTGACTTTGACAGTTACAAACGTTACCAAGTGACTGACACACAAAATGCACCAACAAAGACCTTATGAACTTAAGTTTAATCTATGGAGTAGCCTTTCTGGTTATCCACGTGACTGCAACCTAGTAATTAGGACCTGATCAACCTTAATTATGGTAAGTAGTTATCTGTGCCCATGACATGCAATAAGTAAGACACGGTGAAACCACTCGTTGTATATATTAGGTTTACATTTCCTCACTGCTTTACTTTTATATAGTTTAGAGTGTCACTTTCACTGTCAATTACTCTTGACCGCATGTTGGATGTAAGAAGCCGTTGAACTACCATGTAAATTCAAGGTCTAATTACTGAAAGGTATGGTCCCCGTATGAAACACGTTTTTAATAAAACTGTGAATAACCCAGGATGTATAACTGTTTGAAAAGGAGAGATTTAAATCATGAGTTGAAGAAACCGGAATTTAAATTATAAATAAGACTTAGGAATGAAAGTGAAAGTCCAAGTGACTTAGGATACTTAAACCTCTAGGTCTTATAAAATCGGCGGCCTAAACGTACAAAGTTATTAATCTGCATTCTAATAGAACAGTAAACTATCTTAGGGGTTAAGAACAGTCGGACCTATGATACGATACGCCACTGATTCATGCACCTTGGTGTAAAACCTAAATAGGTTGCTTATCTCTTAACCAAATAGGTATTGGAAGTTGGCGTATTGCTCCAATCAGAATCATGATAACCTAGTTCCTAGTGACATGCCAATGGTAAATTTAGTTGGTATGTTTCTAGAGTTTACACCTAATAGTTTACTTATTATATTAAGTTTCGTCCCTATTTAGTTTGTCATCCCGAAACATTAATTATCGAAATCTCAGAAATCACATATTTATCTTTATCTGTTTTCCTGCAACTTACT
Organism: Pseudognaphalium luteoalbum; assembly: GCA_963422505.1. Lineage (NCBI taxonomy): Eukaryota > Viridiplantae > Streptophyta > Magnoliopsida > Asterales > Asteraceae > Pseudognaphalium > Pseudognaphalium luteoalbum. Next base: position 45,172,658 of record OY730193.1, on the reverse strand, counting down.
TTCCTACATTTTAATTACCCGTCTTTAGTTTAAAAACCCCCAAACCTACCTACTTTGTTCCATCCTAAATATTTCCCTACCGAAGGCACCAGCTTTAATCACCCAAACGTTTTGATTCATAGAACGATCTTAGGTTATACTTACTGCTTACGAACCAGAGTGAGTAGTACATATAATTTAAGCCCCGCTAAATATAAATTTTAAAATGCCTGGTGGTGCCCGATTAGTTACCATCAACGAGACCGACTCTTTCGAGTGCCATCAAGTTTTTGACGCCGCTGCCGGGGAATCACAAACATACGATTTAAATCCACCTTAAGTAGTAGTATTTAGGAGATCCTTCCGCTCGAAATTTTCTCAGAAATCATTCGAAAGTTAATTTAAGTAATTTATCGTTAATTTAGCATTAGTTAATTAGGATAATATTAGTTCAAAAATGACAACTCAAAAACCCACTTCTTGCCTCATTTCGAAGAATGAACTGATGACAATGGACGATACGAAATTCTTAGACTACTTAGTAGGAGAAATATGATCTGATTTCTTTTCACCCTTTTCCTCTAAAGCTAAAGAAACTTCCGAAACCCTAGAGGAATTTAGGACCTCACTTTCTATTCCAAAACATTGCCTGGACTTGGATGACACGGATCAGTTGCCTGACCTAGCATCATCCCCAGAAGATCACTCTCCAACTTTGCATTTGCCTCAATTACCAAATTCTGTCCATTTCAAATATCTTCCAGAAGAAGATTATGAAGTACAACCTCCGAAATTATGTGACCTAATTACCCTCATTCCCGAAACCTCAGTGTATGGCAAAACTCTGTCAAATTCTCGTAATGACGGTATCTTCCCATTCTTTTCAAATGAACACCAATACACCATTTATCGAGTGGTGGATAAGGTTCCCTCCGTCGAGCCAGAAAAACCCTCTTCCAGAGAACGCCACTTAGGCGCATCTTTGAATCCTTCTCGTAGAATAGACATCTATAGGACATTCGTTAGGAAATTAAACTCCTCCGACTTTCCTTTTTCATATGAACAAGGAGAAAAGATTAGCAATCTTGACGAACAAGTAAAATTCCTATCTCGCCTATCAAATCATGAATGCGAAAGCACTTCCTCTAATTTTAGAGACCAAGAACTAAAGTTCATAGCAGATTTAGATCCACTTTTTGAATCACTTGCCGACATGGATTTCCTCCCAATATCTATGATATTAATCCATCACAATGTCGTTACAATGATCAATGAACTTGAGTTGACCCCGCATCTTCGCCTTTTAAAATTCCATTCTTTGTTGACCCCGCATCTTACTTGATCTCAAAATTGCGAGACGTTTTTCCTAATTCCGCCAAGGAAAGAATCGATACAGCCCTCTTCACTAAAAGAAAAGACCTTCACATTAAGCTTGTTTGAATCTTCGCCTTTACCAAATACCCTTTCACTTCCACACAAAACGCACAAATCAGTAAACTCGTTAGGATAGTCAATTCTACAACCGGAGAACCTGATTCACAGGAAGAGAAAGCATTTCTGGAAGTCATAGATAAACTCACTCACGATCTAAATTATAAAGACCAAGGAACACGTGACGGTTTCTCAAACCCTAAAAAGATAAGAAAGGCATATAATAGGTTAATCAGCGATCTTGTCAATTTAGGATATGAAGAACGAGAAGTCCTAGTGAAACTAGAGAATAGTCATTACTATTTAGTTTATAATGTCATCTCGAAAGTTTCAAATGTTTTGTACTTAAAAACGTTCACTTAAGGGAGCAAATCTCGACCCTTTCCCTATGGAGGGATCGGAACGAAACGTAAAACAATTCTATCTGAAAAGGTCGAAGCTCGCGACTTTAAATGAGCATATTTTAATATATATATTAATATAATAAATTCTTGAAAGTTTCCTTTAAAAATAGAAAACGTTTTTACATGTTGTCTGAAAACATGCGCGCGTCTAAAAGAATGTACACCTTTTAAAAAAGCATTTAGCCAAAACATTTGTACATTCTATAAACCAGCATCTGACAAAGATTTTAAAACACCCAAAAACATACTAAGTTTAATATCTTAGATTGATTATCATTGTCCCGCAAGAATTTGTGCGTTTCTTAAATTATTTATAACGTAACAAGGAACCAACGAGTAACTAGTTACAATAAGTATACTTTAGATTCGTACTTACAAATGATGGGACATTAGGAATTGATCTAGAGCATTAGGCTTAATCTTAAAGTACAATAGGGACCATGTGTAAGGAATATGGTACTTAAGGACATGACACATATTCCTAGGGACCACTAAAACCTTCCATACATTCCCCATGGTTCAAAAATAAGAAGAAAAAAAAAACTTCTTCTTCCCCCCCTCTCCTCTCCAAAACCGGCCACCACCATAACTACTATGAAACCACCATCAAAACTCTACCAAAACTTGTGATCTTATATCTTTTGAACTCCTTTTTGCATGCTCTTCACGGTTGTACGATTATTTCCAAGTTTTATCCACTAAAACTAAGGTATGATCATAAAACTCACTTTAATCTTAAAAGAGCTTATTTCTAGAAGTTAGCTAAGTTAGTAACTAGGAATTAGTGCTTTTCTTGGTTAGATACTTAGGAACTACATGCTACTACCAATTACTCATGTTAATTCACACATGTTTGACTTTATCAAAAGAATGAACTTTGACCAATTGATTAAGTCTAGAATTTTACTTGATTAAGTGTTAGTATCTAAGTACTTAAGTAATTAGGGTGTTTTGATCTATGTTAATTGCATAAAGCGGATAAATTAGGATTAGCAAGTTTGATTTTTGTAAAATCAACAAAAAGTTAACTAGCTTGCATGAATAGAATAGTGGGCCAAGATCACTTGACCATTCTTGCTTACTAGGATTCTTGTACTTGCTTGACTAGTCAAACTAGGCAATATAACTAGAGAATCATCATTTTAAAAATAAATGTCTTGAACTAAACCAAACACATGGATGTGATGACTTTTTGGGCATAACCTAGCTTGTTCACCAATTAGGAAATGCTTGAAATAGTTTGGATCATGTATGCATGCATAGGTTAAAATGATGGCATCCAGAAACTTGAAAATATCATTTGAGGAATGACCTAAAAAGTCAACTTGAAGTATTGAATTCTGTTAAGCAAATTATTTTCAAAATTATTATTCAAAAACCTTACTTCAACTTGGACTCCTAAAAGTCGAACCTTACTAAAAATGATATGACAATAAGTTGTGAAATCTTGACATTTCAAACTTGGGTAGCACCAAACTTTGTAAATGACAATATTTCACTATAAAATTGCCATCTCATGACCATATATTTTTCTAATGTCGATATTACCTTAGGATTAATAAAACTGATTATTCATTGCTTGGGAACATTGAATGCTTAATGAAATCTTGGGATTGTCAAAAATTTAAAAGCCCTCATTTCGAAATTTCAGTAAGAGACTTCGAAACGTGCTTTGAATTTCTCTTTTTTAAAGATCCATTATTTTTAAATGTTCTGAGGTACCATGTCCCGAAGAAGAAGCTAAGCCAAACACGACCTCTTACAGGATCTCTCGGCTATCTTAGTGCCACGCCTCACTACGACCAGATTGCACGCATCTGGAGAAACAAGAAGTTCGGTCGTTTCAGATATGTTGACTGGGACAAGTTACAGGTACTAGATTTCAGACAGAGACTTGAAAGCCTACTCAGTTATCCAGTTGGGAATCAGCAGTTTGAGTCCTTCAAAAGACTATTTAGTATTGATGAGCCAGTGTATATGGAGATGGTTACAGAAATCATGACAACCTACACATTTGAAACCGGGAGTAGAGTTGGAGATGGTTTGATCACGTTTCGATACATGGGCAGTTTATTCACCTTGACACAAGCCTAGTTTGCACAGCACTTGGATCTATACACACCGAAGGAGATACATTCCCCCTATTCACTAGTGGAGCCACCTCGATTTCCATCACGACCACACCCGCCGAGGCATGGAGTCATTGGTCGCCAAAACCATATTTCTCGGGTGTCAAGGCTACACAACTTAGAGATCCAGTCTTGCAAATCTTAAACAAACTAATAGCTTGTTCACTTGATGGAAAACACACGACAAGCGGTCGAGTTGCAACATTTGATGTTGCCTTAATGTCAAGTATCCTCGAGAGAAAGAACATTCAGGTTGCACATTTAGTCGCCCAACGGATCCTAGAGGAGAAAGATTTTGGTACAAAGAGATCTTACATGGGCCCAGTGATTACAAGACTTATCCGACGGATGGGATTGCTTAGGACAGCGGAGGTAGAAATATTTAAGAGCATGCCAGGATGGAGTGCCCAGCCAGTGGATTACTATTTTCTGAGGAGTATGGACATACTCCGGGTTATGAGAGATGGCACTGTCTACATTAGGGCACGATTTTTGGATCCCGACAGTATTGACACATTGGTACCAGAACTAATTCTACCAAAAGAGGCAAAGAAAAGGAAACAGCCAAGAGAGCCTAGTGATTTAGATACAGACAAGAATGGGGATGAGATTAATGATGATGATGATGACCTCCCACCACCACCACCAGCAGTACCACTGCCTGTTAAGGCAGGACCTTCCACCCCTGCCCCCAGAGTTCAGACACCCACAAAAATCTATCACTACGGGACTCCTCCGGGTTCAGATTATTGGTACTGGCTGATGCAGATGCAGGTCAGATGTTATAAGGCAATAAGACAACAGACAGCAGGGATACCCATGAGCCCACTTCCTGACTTACCATGACACATATATCCCCCTGCAGTTCCTACTCCAGCACCTCATCCATATCCAGCCCGTCATCTACCCCCTCGGACTGTTCCTCTAAGACCACAGCCACCTCCAACGCAGGCTCCCATCACGAGATAGCCTATTCCATCAGTCGTTGGGTCAATCAAGGTTCACACTTCGAGAGGCAGCAGGACATCCGGAGTCTCCGCTCGAACCATCACTGTTCAGAGTCACAGGATTGCCAGACATACCATCCCTACAGTTGTTTTGCCTGATCCAGTATCTTCTCACAGGCAGACAGACCTAATCAAAGGGCACACCCAACAGGAATCACCTATGTACCCCTTGACAGTTTCTACATGTGATGTCGCCCGAAAGCGTCGGTGTCGTTGATGATAACAAATCGGGCGCCAACAGGGGTTTTAAAATTTATAATTAGCGGGGCTTAAATTATATGTACTACCTACTCTGGTTAGTAAGCGGTAAGTATAACCTAAGATCATTCTATGAATCCAAACATGTGGGCAAATTAAAGTTGGCACTTTCGGTAGGGAAGTATCTAGGATGGAACAAAGTAGGTAGGTTTTGGGGGCGTTTAAACTAAAGACAAGTAATTAAAATGCAGGATATTAAAGTACAGGAAAGCAGATAAAGATAAATATGTGATTGTTGAGATTTCGATAATTAATATTTTGGGATGACAGAATAAATAGGGGTGATACTAATGTGGCAACCAAACTACTAGGCGTAAACTCTAGAACCCTACCAACTCGATTTCCCATTGGCATGTCACTAGGAACTAGGTTATCATGATTCTGATCGGAGCAATACGCAAACTTTCAATACTTATCTAGTTGAAAGGTAAGAAACCTATTTTGGTTTTATACCGAGGTTCATGAATCAGTAGCGTATCGTCTCATAGGTCCGACCGTTCTTAACTCCTAAGATAGTTTACTGTTCTATTAGTAAGCAGATTAATAACTTTGTATGTTTAGACCGCCGATTTTATAAGATTTGTTGTTTTAAAGATTCTAGGTCATTACGCCTTTGATCTTATTCCGAAATCCTGTTATCATTCATTTAAACTCTAGTTACTTCGACTTATGATTCAAATCTCTTCTTTTCAAACAGTTATACATCCCCGGATTATTTGCAGTTTGTTAAAACGTGTTTCATATGCAGACCATGCCTTTCAATGATAGATAGTGTACTTTACGTAGTAGTTCCACAGTTTCTCACATCAACATGCGAGTAATTGACAGTGAAAGTGACACTCTATCTAACTAAATGTAAAGCAGTACAGAAATGTAAACCTAATATATACAACGAGTGGTTTCAATGTATCTTACTTATTGCATGTCATGGGCACAGATAACTACTTACCATAATTAAGGTTGATCAGGTCCTAATTACTAGGTTGTAGTCACGTGGATAACCAGAAAGGGTAATCCATAAATTAAACTTGAATTCATAAAGTCTTGACGCTACAAGGGTTACTAATTCCTATTTTATCTGAACGCATTTCACGAACATCATTTTATAGTGTTTTGACTTTCGTAGAATATACCAGTTAGTTTTGAAGTTGTATTACCCCTTCGGGATTCCAACTATTAAACCAGAGCTGATTCCAGAGATATTACTACCTTCGGTCGTTTACCGACTTCATTACATTTGTATTCCGCCTTAAAGCGTTTCCAGTACTATATCGGATAAACCATCGAATAGGGGCCGTCATATCTCTTTACGATTGTCATGCATTAATTATATAATGTCATCCTTACTTATAATTATCTACATCATCAACAACCACAATAATAAACTACTCACAATTCATGGCAATAAATATATCACATACCAAGCAATAACACATATTTAAAATAAGTATGATAAAGGTTTAGATATCACCCAGAATTAAATTCATAGCAGCGTATTATTATGATTGACAACTCGTTTACACGTACAAAGATGAATCTTCAAACTTCCTAATGTTCGTTCTAGCCTCTATACTAATCCGAAGATTAATTACAATAATCCTAGACTATAAGAGAATTTCTAGAGTGAGAAAGTAGAAATGGAAAAGGAGTACGTGAGTGTATTAGAATGTAGGAGTGTATTTTTTAATGTGTCTTCAAATGAGGCTTAGGGCTTCTATTTATAGGGAAAATATGGCTCACATTAGCATCTCTAGGCTCACATTAGAAAAAGAGTGAAAGGTGGTGCACCGGGTACACGCAAGGACGAAAAAGAGGAAAAGAGATGGGGGGTGGAGGCCGGCGCCGCCCACTAGCAGGCTGGCGGCGGCTGGCTGCTGGCCGGCGGCGGCTGGCTGCTACCCGCCCCGGTCCGTCATCTTTCGCTGCGTTGCTTAATTCGCGCGTATATTTGTTATGCGTCCGTTTGCGTTGATTCTTTTTGCATTGGATTCGTAATTCAAAAAAGAAGACTTTGATGTAAAGATATCCCCAAAATATGTTTCCTATCTCCAGATATTGTGTACGAATCATTTCGATCTTCCGGCGGGTGTAGAATCTTCATTCTTTATCCGTTTTTGTTTATTCTTCTTCTGTTGGATTCGTAATTTGAAATGAACATCTTGGGTGAGATGGATGTTGATGATGGGAACTTTTGTCTTGAACTCTCGTTTTGATGCCTTGAATCTTCAAACGTGTGTTGAATCTTCGTTTTTCACCCGTTTTACTTGATTTTTACCGCGGAACCTTGTTTTGACCATCTTGGCATAATATTATTGATTTGTATTGGTTTTGAGTTTAAAATGCCAAGAATCATTCCAGAATGAGAGAGATATCGGTAGTAAAAACATGAATTTTTACGCGATATCAACATGCCTGCAGGATCTTTTGTAGATCAGCTGATACAAAATGGAGTTCTGATGATCGGTACACCAGAAGCAGGAGCTGACCATGATGCATCAGACAAAGGCACTCACTGTCAGTACAATGATTCTTCATCAGACGAGACCTCTCCTTGACCTATCATGTCTACAGCAGCAGCTCCACCACTAGTCGAGCACTAGATTGCTCCGTCTTCTGACTTTTTTCTACTGTCTAGCAGACTATATTACCATTAGTTGTATTGATGTACTATGGATGCATAGACATCACCTTGATAACACGTAAAAAGTCATGTTTTTACATACGTTATCTTCCACATTTTAGGCACAAAGTTAAAAAAAACATACTTAAAAGGACATTATTCATAAAGTTTTGTTAACTAAGTCAAAACGGGGTCAATGTTTGTAAAATCGCTAAAAATGGCATAAAAACGTAAGAAACCGGGCAAAACTACTTTATCGCACCTTCGTTCACTCGTTTCAATGCATTTTGAGCTACGCAAAGAATTATGACCTCTAACTTATGTCATTTTCTTCGTTAGGAAAATACGAACGCGTAGACATAAAAAACGCTCAAAACGGATAAACGACGAAGAAGATACGCCCGAACGAAGAAACGAAGAACCGAAAGGCAAGGATACGGCTGAACACAGCCGTATACGGCTGAGCCAGACCGTATACGGCTGGACACAGACCGTATACGGCCTGTGCAGACCGTATACGGCCTGTGCTCAGCCGTATACGGGCCAGCTCAACCGTATTCACCCTATGCACAGCCGTATACGGTCCAGTTCACCCGTATTCACCCTAGCTCAGCCGTATCGTGCGTTTGGATGATAAAAATCTGATTTTTATTCGCCTTTGCGATACGGTTGTGCGATTGAAGGTTTATATATGGTCTACAGATACGGTTGTGCGATCTCTATAAATACAAGACTCATTTCATCATTCCAAGACATCTCTCATTCAACACACACATTTCACACTTCAAATCTTCGTTTTCTTACATTTCTATATTTTTACTCTCTCTCTAGATTAGTTTAGATAGTTTCTCTCTTTAGAGTTTTCTCTCTCTAGAGAGAGAGATAGATAGTTAGTTGGTTAGCAGTAGAGAGAGAAGGAAAGCTGGTATTGTAATCACGGTGTAATAAGAAGCATTCTTGGTGCAAGACTCTGTCTTTTCTTTTCAGCTGTTACTCTGCTCAATTTTACTGGTGATATCTTTCTTTTCATACTTATACTATGTCCGAATTATTTATGTCTGCTTGTATAATGTATGTTACTATTATTGCCATGTTTATTGAGTAAGTGTGCTATTGCGGTTGTTGAAATGTAGATAGTTAGAAGTAGGGATGATGGTGAATTAATCTTTAAATCTATATAATTGAGGATTGTTATATTGGTTATGTCTAAACTTATCATGCATCTAGACTTAGCTATGGATCACCCTTTCCAGTCGTTCGCGTGACTACTACTTTAGGCTTAGAACCTGATCAACTCTAGGTACAGTAGGAAGTTATCTGTGTTATAGTAAAGAAGCCGTGTATGTCACTGTAATCCGGCTGTAATACTGAGCAAATGCCCCGGAAAGAGCCGTCTGTGCCGACACTGTGGATTACCTATAGACCCTAGAATATGGCCTAGAAACCAATATAGTTGTGGAAATGTTACAATACACCATCTGTCCACCCCTATAACTGAAGCTGTGGAAACGCTTTAACATTGTACACCGTATCTGTACCCTGGGATGAAAAGCTTAGTTACATGAATTTGTGGAACTATGTAAATGTAGTACACCGTGAACGGTTCCTAGGTTGGTACGCTGTGGAAGGAGTATGCATTGTACACCGCTGGTGTTCCTAGGGTTGAATGACTGATTGCAAAGGAGAGGCTAGATCATGACAGAAGTAGTTGAACTAATCAAATGTAAGGAATGAGTCTGGAGATGAAAGTCAAGCCCAGCAGTGGTTCAGGATTCTTAAAACCCCTAGACTCTACAAAACTGATAGTTTAGAATAGCAAGTTAATAATCTGAACATGTTTAGGAAATGGCATTTACATTTAGGTGTTAAGAACGGTCAGAATTACCTGCGTGGCAGTCTGTTACCTTATTCCTGCGCCCTTCAAGGGTCACTTGTCCACAAAGACAGTGTGGGGGGGTTGAGCAGCCTGTTCTGATCAGAATCACGATAGCCTAGGTCTCGTGACATACTACTTCTGGTACTTAACTGGAATGAGTAGGGTCCTAGTGTTTACACCCATAATGCATCTGTTTATTAACTAAAAATGTCCCCAATTATCTTTATAATAAGCATCATCCCCGCAACTTATTATTGAAGTTTCAACCGCCGCAATTCTCTATCTGTCTACCTAGCTACCGATTCTTCTCTATCTTATTTACTTTTCCTGCCTTTAGTTAATTAAATTAGGAAACCCCCAAAACCTACCTATCTGCACAAAACCCATCCTAAAAGCAAAACTCTATCTTTGGCATCACTTCGTTTCAAATTGCTCCGATTTAAGAACGACCTCGAGTTATACTTACTGCTTGCTCACCCTGTGTGATAGGTAGTACTTATAAATTGAGTCCCCAGCTCTTTATAAATTTAAAACTTACAACCGATCGGCGCTCGGTACTGTCCGGTCAAGTCCCTTGACGACGGGGACGGGTTCTCACCCCTCATGAGGAGAGAGCTGCCAAAACCTGACTGTTCGGGCGCCGTCAAGTTTTTGGCGCCGCTGCCGGAGAGCGTAGAGCGTTACGATTCTGAAGCCGCCTTAGATAGAATAAGCAATTAGGAGATCCTTTTCGTATAGGTTGTCCTTAACCTATTCGAAAGTTACTTTTCTTCAAATAAATTAGCTTAGTTTAAAATAAAATGAAAAATCCAAAAATATCTTTCTACGATTTGCCGCCTTCCTATCCCATTTCTCTGTCCGCCTCCAAGACGACTGAAGAAATGACGGCTATGGACGATGCTGAGTTCTTCGACCACTTGGAACTAGAGTTGAAATCCGACTTTCACTCATCACCGGAAGAAGCCTCCGCTAGCCCAGGCGACGATTCTAGAAGCTTAGGGAAATTCTTAGATCTTGACTTAGGAACCCATAAATCTTAACAGAAGATCTCAACTTCTGCTTCTACCATTCCAAGCTATCAGGTTTTACCTGCGCCTGAGATTAAATATTCCTTAGAAAATATCCCTAGATTCCCTGATTTTGTCGATAATATTCCTGAAAACTTTCAATCCTTTCATTCCTCATCTAATGAAGAACCTTCGTACACCATTTATCGTGTTGTTGATGAGGAGATACCGAAAGATTCAGATGGTTATAAAATCCGATACGTTGGTTACTCTTTTGATCCTGACAGGAGGTTAGGTGTATGTAAGGCATTTGCCTTACACTTAAATATGTCTGATTTTCCTTACTCAGTCGAGCAAAGAAAAACCATCTTAAGGATTGGCATACTCGTAGGTATTCTCCACTATCTTCCGATCCAAACGGAAGATGGTATCTTCACTCGATATCGAGAGCAAGAGCGAAAGCTACTATCAGAAATAGATCGCCTCATGGATCTATTTGCTTGCACCGATTATCCATCGGTTTCACAAACCATGATTAATCGTTATGTTGCAGCAATGATAAAAAAGCTTAATCTATTAACTTCTAGAGATCCTACGATCACTCTCGTCATTTCTGGAAAAATTCCATTTTTCGTAGATCCCGCCGCTTATATAATCGCCAAGTTGCAAGAAATATTTCCTGGAGCTGAAGACGACAAGATAGAAGCCGTTTTCTTTGCCGAAAGAAAAGATATTCACGTTAAACTCGCTTCGTAGTTCGATCAATCCAAATTCCCTTTTACCGTTTCTCAAAGATCTTTAATTTGGGATATCACCATTGCAGTGCAAACTACAAATGGAGATCCCGACTCAAAAGAGGAACTTAGGTTTCAGAGAATTTTAGGAAATCTTCTTCACGATCTTAATAATATAGACCGCGGTATGCCAATAGGAATTTCAAGTAAAAAGAAAGTTAGAAAGGAATTTAATAAGTTTGTTAACAATCTGCTAGAATTAGGCCAGAAAGAATGTAGGATTCTTAGCGAATTCGAAAATTTTTCATTACACCCTGCCAAGCTAGTTGATTATGTCATTAACATTCTAAACTGTGAATTTATTCCTCGCTATACTTCAAGATTGCTTTCAAGCAATCCCCTTTAAATAGATTTGGAACAATAGTCGAGCTACAGACTTGAAACAAGCGCTTTTTGGGAGGCAACCCAAATTTTTAATTAGGTCTTTAAAATAATTTTCTTAGGTTAAAAATAAGTTAGTTTAGTTAAAAACCCTTTTAAAATCTTTGTCTCCGCAGAATCTGCGCAGTTTCTGAAAACTTGAAAATTTTAAATTTAAAATATCTTATAAAGTTTTAAATTGCTTAGATTTTAAAGAGTCAAGATTTTAAACCAAAAATATTGTTTATTTTTATCTAGTTAATTAGTTCTCCTTGCATTTTAATAAAACAATCTTTTGTTGCGCACAGTCAAATACCAAATTTTAAACTTTTGCTAAAATATTTGGCTAAGGTTTTTATCTACCCAAAATACCTAGTAATTACACTTAAAATGTTATTTATGCACAAATGGTAAAAAGGAGGAGTAAATAAAAGGGGTAAAAAGGAGTCAACCAAAGTTAAAACAACAAAAAAATCATTTTTTCCCCTTCCTTCTCCCTCCTTGCGCCGGCCTCCATCACCCCACCCCAAACCCACCATTTTCCACCATTTTTAACCAAGCCAAGCTTCAAATCTTCATCTCTAGGTCATTTTTATGTCCTCTAACATCATTGCATCTTCATTAAGGTATGATCCAAGCTTAAAATGCCAAAATTCTCTAACTTTATTAACCTAGGGTTTCAAGTTAGTTTTTGATGATTTGTGCTTTACATTGCGAAATTGAGCTTTGATTCTTGCGTAGTGATGATATAGGATGATGTAGGAACTAGCATTACTTCTTAGATTGAAGCAATTTGATGTTTGACTTTGGAAAGTTGACTATATTTGACTTTTGTGACTAGTAGATCCATTTTGACCAATTGATGATTAAAATGCTTATGATAAGTTATTTGTTGATTGATTAATGCTAAATATGATTAGTATATCTTATTCATTTGCTTCATTTATGGTTTAATGCGTAATATGGTCAAGTTAGCAAATAAAAGTAAGCATAAAAAATTGTCTTTTGTTGAAACGTCACCATTTTGAAATAAAACCTTTGATAAAATGATGTTTTAATTAAAGTTGATGCTAATGCCTTGCTTTGATTTGCTAATGCAAGTTAGTGTTACGATAGATTTGGCAAATGACAAAAAGGAAACCTTACTTTGGTAATGTTGACTTTAAAAGTGAAAATGCTTAATTTTTAGTAATACTAGTAACCATTCTAGTTAAAAAGTCATGGTGGTGTTGTGAAATTGTATGTTTGAAAGTGTTATGGTAAATCTTAAATGGATACTACATTTTCCTTAATTAACTACTTTTAAAATTTAAAGTAGTGTCTACTTAAAAGAATACCATAATTACTTAAAAGATACAATCAAGCAACACATTTGTCAACTAAAGAAGCTTTGTTGCGATACTTGCATGATATGGTCAAAATTGCTATATACTTGTTTAAATATTATGGTTCGTTTGCATGCGGTAATAGGTTATACTTGCCATAATAAGGTAATTACATGATTAAGATTTAACTCTTTATCATCCATGCTTGTTATGGTTAAATAAGTCTTTGACTTTTCTTGTAGAAATCATTAAGACCTAATAGCCTATTATTGTAAACCAAAGTTTCTTGTGGTGATTGAAAATTGAGTTTGGTGGTATTATTAGCTATTACTAGTTTTTGGGACTGCTCATATTCTAAAGCCCACATTTCGAATTTTTATTCAAAATTGGGAATATGATTTAGTCAAATAACTTGTAATTATACCTGGTAATTCACTATGTTCTTGTTTTCTCTTATTTTTCAGATGACTGATTTTCCCCGGTATATTAGAAAATCCATCAAGGATCCAGAGAAACGGGAAAGGTATCAGACATGGCTAACACATCAGTTGGGAGAAAATAGGTACCTAGTGTGGGAGGATTTGGAGCAAATCGGTTTAAAAGAAGGGTTTGAAAATTTGATAGTGTTTAACGAAGGGAAGCGACATCGGCGCGCATGGAGGAATCTATTTGAGATTAAGGAAAATGTTTATCTAGAGTTAGTTGCCGAGTTTATGGTATCCTTCCAGTTTGACAAACCGATTGATAAGCTAAATGATGACCGAATGATTAGATTCAACTTCATGGGAAATCTTCACCACATGTCATTAGCAACCTTTGCCAGGCATCTTGAATTGTACACTGAGTATCAAGTTACCACTCCTTTCTTCCTGAAGGTAAACACTGAGGTAAAACAGCGAGACCACACTGCTATTTGGCAAGAATTGACTGGAAATCAGTTCCAGTCCAATGTTAAGGCCACTTCTTTTCTTGATAAGCACCACCAAGTTCTCCACAACCTCATCGCTTGCAGCATTCGAGGAAAGAGAAAGACTAAAGGAGCTGTTGGGGTAGAGGACTTGCAGATCATCAAGAGCATTATAGAGCAGGAACACGTTAATGTTGCTTATTTGGTTGCTGATAGGATCCTTACTGAGTCGGGGTACACCGAGTCAGAGTTTGCATATATGGGAGCAATAATCACTAAGTTAGTTAGGAGAATGGGGCTGTTGACTGAGGAGGTGATTGGTAGCCTGAAACCAGTGGCGAACAGGGTATCTAAGCCATATGACATTAACTATATGGTTAAGGTTTGGTTGCTAGAGAAAGATGCTGATGGGCAGATAAGATGGAAGGATGGTGAGATCATTCCGGGAGTTCGAATGAGACCCCCGAGGAGCAAGAGTGTTAGGTTTGAGTTCGATGACAGCACGGTCCACCAACAGCCTAGGACCACTGTTGCTTATGAGCGAGAGGAAGGAGAGACAGCCGCTGCTGAGGCACAAAGTCCACTAATACCGCCTGTTCGAGAGTTTGGTTGGGGAGATCCGGTATCATCCGAGCTCATGTACGGTATATTGGGTATGCTTAACTCACATTACACACAGGACACATATTTAGCTACTGAGTTTGGATTCCCACAACCTACACGCCCTACATGGCTATGCGGCCCACGACCACCCAACTACCCCACAATGCCACTACATCCATTTGCCATGATGCCACCCACTACCACCGTTCCCTACACCTCCATAGCACCCACATCCTCCACTCGCACTGTGCCCATGGAGATTCCTCGAGCCCGCCGTACCAGGACTACTCCTGCGGCTGAGCCGGTTTTCTCTGTGCACACTGCGACACCACATGAGCCGCATATCCCACATATTGGACAGCCATCTTCCCGTACCATGACCCGTCCGAGACCAGCTGAGTCAGCCACATCAGACACATCTTCGGAGACAGACTCACCTCAGTCAGGCTTCAGACAGGATATGCAGGTTGATGACCAGGTACCGGTGCAGACTGATTATCTGCCTGATATGACTACTGCTACTGTTGTGCCTACTTTTTCAGGATTCACAGGAATGCTTCAGAGCAACCCAGTGCCTTCCACTGAGCTTCCACCGTACCCGATGCATGGTGCTTCCTTAGGATCTTATGAGGTTGCAGAGATGGGACTAGATCCCAACTTCCATTTGTACCCGATCCAGCCACCAACATCCGGCAGGCAACGCAGTTCATCTTCAGCATCAGTCTCCTGCAGGTTATCCAGTGGACAGCACTCTGCCTCCCGTCATGCACCTTACAACTCCATGCCCCCTCCAGCTCACGGACCACCATCCGACCAGGATCCGTCTCACCCTTGATCTTATCAGATTTTATTTCCATTTGTGTTGGATAACTGTATCACTTATTATTATTATTACTGATATTTGGTATTACTGTATTTGACTGTTGCTGCATGAACTATTTGGCTTCCAACCTGTAATTTGGTTGGACCCATCTATCTATCTTATCTTATCGTTTATCTATCATTTACTTATTTTATGTTGTTTTTAGTTAATTTTTAGATTACTTGCAATAAAAGAGAGCAGTAAATAGTATGAAAGTTCCCCAAGAAGAAACCGAGATAACGCACGAATCACGCAAAGATCCTGACACAAACTGATCGACCTACACATCTGAATCAGAATCTTCATTCACACATCTCAGTCCTTTCTAAGGGAGTTTTTTTTCCATTCCTTAGTGATTTTCTTTCATCACCTATAACTCGCCGTTATGCCATCATGCTTAAATTCTAAGTGTGGGATTCTAAATCCCACACAAATCAAATCAACTTAGAAATAGGGTTCCAAAATATTTTCAAACTTTAAGTGTGGGATTCCTTCCCAAGAATTTTAAACTTAGTTTGAGAACATTAGGGACAATGTTCGTCTAAGTGTGGGATATACGGTATGTTATACCGTATTCTTTGACTTTGATTGCTAGTCCAAAGTATAACTTTCCAAAAATAAGCTTAACTTCGACAGTGGAAATGCCACTCATTCAGTTAGCTTAAAATTTTTCCGAAAAACCTCATTCTTGCTAAAATTTTAGAAAATGTTTCTCAAAATCATAAGCTTAACTTCGACAGTGGAAGTACCACTCATTCAGTTGGCTTAATTTTCATAAAAACTCATTTTTTGCAAAAATTTTTAAATTTTCTGACTCTAAATAATCTTGAGAAAAATAAATTTTTTAGAAATTAATTAAACTGCTTTGGAAAGTAAAATAAGTTAAGATACGATTTCTTTAAAAATGAAATGTTAATCTAAGAGCATCACATGGCTAGGCACATACAACCCTATTGCAGTGAGGTATTTGAGCCTAATAAAAGCATTCATCTTTAATGCTTCACTTTTTCATTTGATGTGTGTGCCGATGCATGTGCTTTAAGTTAGAACTTGCTCTTGGTATATGCTTCGAGACCACACCAATAGGCACCGTACGCGGTGAAGGTGCAGTCAAAGGACCTTGACATTCCTTAGGATATAAACCCTTTTTTATCATATCTTTTCAAGCCCCAAAACCCTTCCAACACTCACTTTTAGTGTTGATGATCCGCCTAGAAAACCCTGTTGAGCCTTAGCCTATTCGTTTCTTTCAAAACCCAACAAGAAATCCCTATAAAAGCCCAAAAATAAAAATAAAAAGAACAAGAACAAGAAAATAGAATAAAGCTAAGTGCTTCAAATCTCTCGAAAAATTCCTGTTCTTATAAAAGATATAAACTCACCCCAGTATTTTCAAAAAGATAGAAGTCAAAATAGCTATTTTTTTCCCTTGCCATTTATCCGTTTCCGTTTTCATTAAAAAGGTATTTAAAGTAATGTTTTCCCAAAAAGTTTAAAGTTCTTAAAGATAAGCAAACTCCCTATTTTAAACCAAAAATTCCCACTTATCCATACCACTAAACCCTCACCAACCATTACAACCCATTCTGAATGTCCTGGGATGATTAGCACCGTCCTCATTGAAGTGGTGGAGATCCGATTCTTGATCAAGCCTATGATGAGAAGCAATGCATGACTGGCTTTATGAGTGATTTCGTTTGATTAGAATGATAGGAAACCCGATACACTCTGATTGAATTGAGTGACCACCTTTGTGAGATCACCTAGTCATGTACAATATCCATCGAGAATTGTGAAAGTATGCCAAGGTTGACATTTCAGGATTAAGGGAGGGTTATCTTAATGATGCTTGCTTTCTAAAAACGTTTTCTTGGTCTCTAATTAAGTAAAAGTCTCAGGTTATTTCTTGTCAAAACCCAAAAAAAACGATTTTTTTCAAAACCTTTATAGCAAGTGAGAATTTTAAATTTTGCTTGAGGACAAGCAAAAGTCTAAGTGTGGGATATTTGATAACACGTAAATAGTCATGTTTTTACGTACGTTATCTTCCACATTTTAGGCACAAAGTTAACAAAAACATACTTAAAAGGACATTATTCATAAAGTTTTGTTAACTAAGTCAAAACGGGGTCAATGTTTGTAAAATCACTAAAAATGGCATAAAAAACGTAAGAAACCGGGCAAAACTACTTTATCGCACCTCCGTTCACTCGTTTCAATGCATTTTGAGCTACACAAAGAATTATGACCTCTAATTATGTCATTTTCTTCGCTAGGAAAATACGAACACGTGGATATAAAGAACTCTAAAAACGGATAAACGACGAAGAAGATACGGCCGAACGAAGAAACGAAGAACCGAAAGGCCAGGATACGGCTGAACACAGCCGTATACGGCTGAGCCAGACCGTATACGGCTGGACACAGACCGTATACGGCCTGTGCAGACCGTATACGGCCTGTGCTCAGCCATATACGGGCCAGCTCAGCCGTATTCACCCTATGCACAGCCGTATACGGTCCAGTTCACCCGTATTCACCATAGCTCAGCCGTATCGTGCGTTTGGGTGATAAAAATCTGATTTTTTTTCGCCTTTGCGATATGGTTGTGCGTTTGAAGGTTTGGATACAGTCTACGGATACGGTTGTGCGATCTCTATAAATACAAGCCTCATTTCATCATTCCAAGACATCTCTCATTCAACACACACATTTCACACTTCAAATCTTCGTTTTCTTACATTTCTATATTTTTACTCTCTCTGTAGATTAGTTTAGATAGTTTCTCTCTCTAGAGTTTTCTCTCTCTAGAGAGAGAGAGATAGATAGTTAGTTGGTTAGCAGTAAAGAGAGAAGGAAAGCTGGTATTGTAATCACGGTGTAATAAGAAGCATTCTTGGTGCAAGACTCTGCCTTTTCTTTTCAGCTGTTACTCTGCTCAATTTTACTGGTGATATCTTTCTTTTCATACTTATACTATGTCCGAATTATTTCTGCCTGCTTGTATAATGTATGTTACTATTATTGCCATGTTTATTGAGTAAGTGTGTTGTTACGGTTGTTGAAATGTAGATAGTTAGAAGTAGGGATGATGTTGAATTAATCTTTAAATCTATATAATTGGGGATTGTTATATTGGTTATGTCTAAACTTACCATGCATCTAGACTTAGCTATGGATCACCCTTTCCAGTCCTTCGCGTGACTACTACTTTAGGCTTAGAACCTGATCAACTCTAGGTATAGTAGGAAGTTATCTGTGTTATAGTAAAGAAGCCGTGTATGTCACTGTAATCCGGCTGTAATACTGGGCAAATGCCCCGGAAAGAGCCGTCTGTGCCGACACTGTGGATTACCTAGAGACCCTAGAATATGGCCTAGAAACCAATATAGTTGTGGAAATGTTACAATACACCGTCTGTCCACCCCTGTAACTGAAGCTGTGGAAACGCTTTAACATTGTACACCGTATCTGTACCCTGGGATGAAAAGCTTGGTTACATGAATTTGTAGAACTGTGTAAGTGTAGTACACCGTGAACGGTTCCTAGGTTGGTACGCTGTGGAAGGAGTATGCATTGTACACCGCTGGTGTTCCTAGGGTTGAATGACTGATTGCAAAGGAGAGGCTAGATCATGACAGAAGTAGTTGAACTAATCAAACGTAAGGAATGAGTCTGGAGATGAAAGTCCAGCCCAGCAGTGGTTCAGGATTCTTAAAACCCCTAGACTCTACAAAACTGATAGTTTAGAATAGCAAGTTAATAATCTGAACATGTTTAGGAAATGGCATTTACATTTAGGTGTTAAGAACGGTCAGAATTACCTGCGTGGCAGTCTGTTACCTTATTCCTGCACCCTTCAAGGGTCACTAATAAGCATCATCCCCGCAACTGATTATTGAAGTTTCAACCGCCGCAATTCTCTATCTGTCTACCTAGCTACCGATTCTTCTCTATCTTATTTACTTTTCATGTCTTTAGTTAATTAAATTAGAAAACCCCCAAAACCTACCTATCTGCACAAAACCCATCCTAAAAGCAAAACTCTATCTTTGGCATCACTTCGTTTCAATTCGCTCCGATTTAAGAACGACCTCGAGTTATACTTACTGCTTGCTCACCCTGTGTGATAGGTAGTACTTATAAATTGAGTCCCCAGCTCTTTATAAATTTAAAACTTACAACCGATCGGCGCTCGGTACTGTCCGGTCAAGTCCCTTGATGACGGGGACGGGTTCTCACCCCTCACGAGGAGAGAGCTGCCAAAAACTGACTGTTCGGGCGTCGTCACACCTCTATTTATTTATTACTTAATTATGCTAAAACTTTGTTTTTTTTATTAGCAGCTACTATTTGAATGTTGAGTGGAATGTTTATTTGATCCAACCACTATTTATAGAAGACTAAAGCAAAGGAATCCGTGGACCTCGCCTTGAAGGACGCCGATAGTACGCACAACAAATCGGTAACCTGTCCCAAAACTCTCCATCTATTTAAAGCTTCGATTATCTAATCCGATATCCCCAAAACCACATAACACTTACGTAACAATCCGGAAATAAGTAGAATCTCTAAGTGTGGGATACTTCGACAAGAGGTACTCAACAAATAAGATTCGAACAATAGGGACAATGTTCCTCTAAGTATGGGATATACGGGAGCAACCGCAAGTTCGACCTCTTGTCCGTAAAACAAACAATATTTTCATTAAAAGAATAAAAATAGAGAAATTTAAAATTTTTCTTTTGGATTCAAAAGCAACATTTTTAGAACTTCTATTTCCCGAAAATATAAAATATAGTAAGAAATGAGTTCTCAAAGAAACAAAACTGTTTTAGAATGAGACACGGACAAAAAGGGCAACACATGACTAGGCACACATTGACCAAAACATTCGATTCGTGAGGTTTGAGCCCATAAGTAGCATTCAACTTAAAAATGCTTCACTTTTTGATTCATGTGTGTGCCGATGTATGCATTTGAATTAGAACTTGCTCTTGCAATACATTTCGAGATCACACCAATGAGTGCCATACATGGCATAGGTGCAATCTCTCTTGATACTTCTAGGAAATCTACACACCTTCCAAACACCAAACATCCACTCTTCAACCAAAACCTTCTTTACAACTTCCAAACACCAAACATCCACTCACTCTTCACACCCAACCAAAACCTACCTTTATTTATCCCTAACCTATGAAAGTCACATCTTCCAGCATTTCTCAGAGACACTTTCAATTTCTCAAATTTCTTCAAGAAAAGCCAACATGACCTCACAACCCAACACTCAAAGAAACCTTTCGGGCCAGAATAACACATATTCATCGGTAAGTTCGGTATAGCAAAAAGAAAAATGAGAAAAAGAAAGAAAACAAATAAACATTATGCCGGCGCTACCAAGAAAAAGGCCAGAAAAGGGAAACTAATGTCCAAAAAGGGTTGCACTATGAAGTCTTTTTAAAGTCTGAAAATCCAAAAAGAGACATCCTAAAAGAAAGCACTTTAGCTTCGAGAAAATATAAGAAAAACCCATCACACTCCTCTTCACAACTTCCTCAAAACCAAAAACCCAATTCCTTCGAAGATATCTTGAAAGATTAGTGTCGTTCTCATCCAAAGTGATGAAGATTTGATTCTTGATCAAGCCTATGAATAGAATGCTGCATGACTAGCTATCTGAGTGATTGACACAAGCAAGTAGGAAACCCTAAACACTTGAGTGATTTGAGTGACCTACTGTAAGGATTGCCTAGCATGATCACCATCTGAGTTGCTTAAAGAAGGTATCAAATTCTAAACTCCTAGTTTCTCATGAAAATCTCTTTCATAACTGCAATATTTTATTCTCTGGAAATGGCATTCCTAAGAAAAATTGCAATTAGAATCCTTCTAAAAGGCTTTCTGAATGAGTTTGCTTGAGGACAAGCAAAGTTCTAAGTGTGGGATACTTGATATCGCGTAAAAAGTCACATTTTTACTACCGATATCTCTCTCATTCTGGAATGATTCTTGGCATTTGAACTCAAATAATACTCAAATGAACAAGAATCTGCCAAGAAGGTCAAAACAAGGTTGCACGATAAAAATCAAGCAAAACGGATGAAAAACGAAGATTCCACGCACGTTTGAAGATTCGAGGCATCAAAAACAGATTTAAAGACTAAATTGCCCATCATAAACATCCATCTTATCCAAGATGTTCGTTTTTAAAATATGAGTCTAACAGAAGAAGAATCAACAAAAACGGATAAAGAATGAAGATTCTACCCCCGCTGGAAGATTCAAATGATTCGTACGTAATATCTGGAGATAGGAAACTCATTTTTGGGATTACTTTTCATCAAAGTCTTCATTTTCTAAAAACAAATCCAACAAAAAAAGAATCGATGAAAACGGACGCATAATGAAGAAAATACGCACAAACTAAGAAATGGAGCGAAAGACGGCGGACCGGGGCGGGGGTGTGCCAGCCGCCGCCGGCCAACCACCCACCGCCGCCAGCCACATGGTGGGCGGCACCGGCCTCCCCCCTCCCATCTCGTTTCCGCTTTTTGGTCCTTGTACGTACCCGGTGCCACACCTTTACGCGATTGTACGTACCCGGTGCCACACCTTTGTGGGAAGTAACGTACCTGGTGCACCACCTTTTCCACCTTTTGCTAAAATGCTTGATCGGGTCCCAGACGGTCAGTCAAGGAATCGCTTCCTTGTCGTTGCTGACCTCCCAGTCAGGACCACGCGATCGGACGGGTGGTTTTATATTGATAGAGTTGGGGACCTAAGTTTTACTATGGCTAAGGGTAGTTAGTGACAAGTAATGACTCAGGGTCGTTCTTAAGATCAACCATATTGTGAAACCAAGCAGTCAAGATGATCGATTCGATTTAGTAGGGTTTGTAAACAAGAGTTTTAATTTTGGGTTTTTTACTTAGGTCCTAAATTAAACTAAATAAATAGCAAAATAAAATAACAGGTGATAATCAGTATGGAGAGGAGTGTTTGTTGTGATTTCATTAGCCTAAAGGGGAGATGATGTTTAGGTTTGATATTTTGAAAACTTTCTTTCTAAGTATTTGTGTTCTAATGTTTTAGGTACTTTATGGTGTCAACACTAGCACCCTACTATCTGATTCCTCAAATAGCATGTCACTGAGTACTAGGTTGTCATGATTCTGATCATATCAGGCTGCTCTACCCCCAACACTGTCTGTGAAGACTAGTGACCCTTTTTGGAGTTAACTCCTGGGCGTATGAATAAGGTAACAGACCGATATTTAATTTCTGACCGTTCTTTGATTCCATAAATTATTCTAATTCAAATAGAGCATTTAAGAACTGATTCGGAAAGCGTCTGTTAACTTTTCATCGATGGTTTGTTAGATTCAGAGCTGGTGGGTGACCCAGTGCTGCTTAGAATGTATACACCGACGTCCGTTCCATAGCTTGGGTGTATGGGAACCGTGTTTCATATGCGTAGTTGGAATATAAGCTGTAATAAAGAGATAAGGAAAGAGAGAACCGTAATAAATGCATAGATGGAATATAAGCTGAAAGATTACAACGAGCAGAGCCTCTAATATTACAAAAGCACCCCTCCAAGTATCTTCAACAAATATTACAAAATAGCCCCTCCGTTAGTCCCGTTAAATATTAATGAGAAACTAACTACTAACTAACTAACCTAAACTAGAGAGAAAGTGGTGAGTGGATTGTGTGGTAAGTTGAGTGGTGTGCATAGTTAGAAATGAGGAGGTTTAAGCCTCTATTTATAGGCATCCAAGATTTGATTTTACACTTAACACCCTCACTCCATTTAACACTGAAATACACCCCCTAGCTATAGAATTCGACACCAAAAGGGGCGTATTCAATACCAAATATGGCGTATTCAAGTTCAAATAGGGCGTATTCGGTAGCAAATGGGGCGTATCCGGCAGCATAGAGGGGGTTTACGGCCCCAAAGAGGGCGTATACGGCCTCTATGGGGGCATATACGGCCCCTAGAGGGTGGTATACGGCCCCTGTGGGGGTGCGTAGCCCGTGGTCGTTGCCTTGTGTGCTGGATCGTAAGTCTCGTGCACTGGTTAAGCCTTGCGTTCTTTTTATCCACGTGATCGTAATTACCTGAAGATCATAATGAACTAATCAAAGAATAATTTCAAGGTAATATTCTAAAAGGTGCTCGTAGAATGTGGTCGTATCGTTTATGCTTTGTTTTGTACGTTATTTAGCCATTTTACTTGATTTTTGAAGCAATGCCTTATTTTTAGCCTTAATAATGAATTTTGAATGAAAAAGTATTGATATTGAATGATTTTATCTATTGTAGAGAGCACTAATGGAGTTTAATGGACTTCTTTTTTTTCTTATTTAAATAGATCAGCTTATCGTTATAAATGTGAGAGTCCTGAGGATTGAGTTCTTTAAAGACTTTTTTACACTGTTTATCCCTGTGGTTTGTCTAAAATTTCACTCGTCGTCCTTGTACTTTTTTTTTTGGCACTGGTCAACCCTGTGGTTGCTAGTTGTTGCACTCGCAATCCTTGTCACTAACGGCCGTTAGTTTTCTTCGTTAAAGGACCATCCGTGTAAAAAATTTTCAAAATTTAAGTTTATTTAAATTTAATATTATTTTAATTGTACTTAGCTAATTTATTTTTTATTTAATCAAATCAATTTAATTATTCTAATCAATTTTCTTCGTGACAGTTAATTTATTCTATTTTTAGGTGTCCCGATTCTATATAAACCCACTAAAAATATAATAGTTTTTTTTAATAGTTTATACTTTTAATATTGAATATCATCGTCGATTTCACGACTACATATAGAAAATTCTACATGCCTACATATATATTGTTAATAGTTTTGTATCTTATAAGTATACTCAAATTGCACATTATCAACACGTAACATTTGTTTTTGAGTTAATTAAAGAAAAAAATTGTAAAATACTAAATTGCAGTAACTACGTAACGTATAGTATTATTATACTCCATATGTTGAATATTATGTGTTTTTTTTTCAATAACCCACACATATTAAATTATGTAAATTAGTAAAAAAATTATAATGATAGTACATGATAATTTTTACATTATTATTTTTAAAATAAAATAATGTTATACAAAACTATTAGTAATATATATATATGTATATATATATATATATATATATATATATATATATGCGCATGTAGAATTGTCTATACGAAGTCATGAAATCGACAATGATATGCAAAATTAAGAGTATAAACTATTTAAAAAACTATTATATTTTTACTCTATTACATTTTTAGTGGGTTTATATGGAATCGGGACACCTAAAAAATAGAATAAATTAACTGTCACAAAGAAAGTTGATTAAAATAATTAAATTAAATTGATTTGATTAATCAAAAAATAAATTAGCTAAGTACAATTAAAATAATATTAAATTTAAATAAACTTAAAATTTGAAAAAAATTTACACGGATGGTCCTTTAACGAAGAAAACTAACGGCCGTAGTGACAAGGACTGCGAGTGCAACAACTAGCAACCACAGGGATGACCAGTGCAAAAAAAAAAGTACAAGGACGACGAGTGAAATATTAGACAAACCACAGGGATGAACAGTGTAAAAAAGTCTTCTTTAAATGAGTGCTCAGGATTGTATACTTTGACCCAGCAACGGAAAATCTCAACAAAACCGGTTGACATCAAGACCGGTTAACATCAAGACTGGTTGATCACATATAGACCGGTTGACACATTAAGACCGGTTACTATCTAGACGTGTTGATACATAAAGACCAGTTACCCATATTTTATTTGGCGGAAAATGCTATGAAGACCGGTTTCATTAAATACCCGGTCTAAATATGGGAGTCTAAATAACTAAAAATGTAGTAGTGTACAAATTATAAAATTTCTGAATTTTATAAGGTATATCATGCCCCCGGCTTGTTGATGCCCTGGACCATCGCCCGACCTGCCCATGGTCAGGGCCGGCCCTACCCTAAAGCAATCAACTTTAATCTTCATAATTCTCTAACAATTACATGCTCATTTCTGCACATACGTGTGTGTATATGTGTGTGTGTGTTCCAGATGCATTCATTGGTTGCTAATCTAAAACAAATGATCAAGGTACACAACAAACGCCAATCCGACATACCCAAAGGGCACTTGGCTGTGTACGTTGGAGAAATTAAAATGAAGCGGTATGTTGTGCCTTTATCTTACTTGGACCAACCATTGTTCCAAGATTTGTTACGTAACTCAGAAGAAGAATACGGGCTCAGTCATCCTATGCGAGGACTTACCATATATTCCTTGCCATGAAGAGATATATAGCAACCTTTCGACAAGATTAAGCATTTTATAGTATGAACTATGAAAACATTTTTGTAATGTTCCTAAAATATTTGGACCTCAAATTTTTTTAATTACCTTTTTGTTTAGAGCATATAAAATACGATTAAGCGTATTTTGTTGATGGTATATGAATAGATAGTTATCTTCCCAATTATTGCAATTGAACTAATTCTTATTTTTATATCAAAGTGTTTCAATTCACTAAAGATGGAACTTTATTGGGGCATGGAGATGGAGGGTTTCGTGGCCTCTCCAAAATTTCGAGTTAGTGTTGGTATATATTTAGTACTTTGTAATTTATAAATTTTTACAACGTGTTAAGTTAGCTAAATTAAAATAGTTCGTGTTTTTTTATGTAAGCATAATAGAGTAATTGATAGTTTCACTATTATCAATTTTCTTTATATTTTTGTTTATTTGATATCTATATTACATTATAAAGTGTTTAACCTTCAATATCAATACTACATTATATAGTTTCACTCACATTAATGTAAATTATTTCTAAAAACTAACCATTTATCATTATTTTTAGAAAGGAAAATCTTACAAACACCCACTGCCACAAATATATACATCATTCCACGAATATATACATGTCCATCCCTGGACTTGAACCCCCAATCATTTATCATTTTTGACAATATTAAACTATTAAAAAACGAAACATACTTAAAGTATTCAAATATTGTTAGCTATCAACGCTAACTGTCACTACATTGTTTTCTTAGTTGTCACTGCTACAAAGTGCGGGTAAATCACTTGTCTTATAAAAATTAAATTCTACGTAGTAGTATATATAATAAAGATTTAAACACTTGTTGGCTGGTTTTTATTTAACGTAAAAGTATAAGTATGCATCTCAATATGCTTATTAATATAATAATATCGCTAATAAAAGAAAATAAAGTTTGATTAATTGTACGTAGTGTTGATACAAAAATCAGCAGCTTCCCAACGTAGCTTTAGAGCTCCCTCTGGTGATGAATAGAGCTGCTAAGATGTAACAAACACACACTGTTAGCCTCGTCCAAGGGGGAAAGGGGGTTTCCCTTTAGACCAAGCTCCGGCGTGAGAATAAGCTTCGGATATATGAGAGTAAATATTCTTAGAGAGGTGGGATAAGTAAAAGTGAATGAATAAAATGCATTGTGTGTTTACCTTGGACCGATTCTGCATATTTATGCCAGTTTAGAGCAAAGATTCTCTTTCCATAAATAGTTAGTCTGCTTTCCGCAGCTCAGCGCGGCGGAGCAGACCTTCCTCTTTGAGATGGCGGTTTACTTTTATTCCTTTTTGATATGACCTTGCCTTTTTACGTGCTTTAATAGTAATACAGAGCATCCCTGCAATAAGTCTTATCCTTGGATATTGTGTCTAAGTCAAAGATTCCTTTTTCGTAGTTTTCACATATTTACGTAGCTCGAACATGATTCCGTAACTTTGTACATTTCCGTAGCTTAAGCTTATGTATTTAGTCGCGGCATATGCTGTAAGCTGCGGTTATCAGCATATACCCGATCATGTCCCCCCAGTCTAGTGTAAGTGTGTCATGACGCACTTGCTCTAGACTATAAACGTAACTTGTTTACCTTCGGAAAATGTATACGGGGGCACGACTGCAAGTGGGGGTTTTAGGTGCACGGTTACCTAGGGGGTTTAATTAATTAACTGTTGTGGTAGCTTTGATGTGACGGTTTTTCAGTCTCCTTACCCCTACACATTTCCCCCCAAAACCATTTAACATTTAATAAAAATCATTCATTACTTTTAATTTCTAAACAACACGATAAGCAAAATCGAAACCCTAACTTTCTCCAAAATATTTTTCTGATCAACAACAAAAATGACAACGACGAACAGTGTCGCAAGCGGTGATCCATCAATTCCATCTAACAATCCGGATAACGAAGGTACTTCGGAGGTTGCGCTTGACAAGGATAACCTTGTGCTTGACAAGGATAACCTTGCGCAAATAATTACTTGTAATGGTGCTAAATGTTTTCTCATGAAATTGTGTTTGATATATTAGATTGCCCAAAAAAGAGTACCAAACAACTACATCGTGATATCGCGTACAAGAGATTTTATCAGCTTACAAATAACATTTACGGAGGTTAGCAACGTTCCACGAACGCGGCAAAATAGTTCCGTCGGATCTAGAAAGTTCGTATGATCCATTTCCGTGACTGGCAATAACTTGATACGGACCTTCCCACTTAGGGCCCAATTTTCCTTCAGGCTGAGCTTTCCTGGCTTCGTTTTTTCGTAGCACATACTCACCAGGAGCGAAAGAAGTGGACTTCACCCTAGAGTTATAGTATTTCGCCATCTGTTGCTTATTTTGACATTCCTTTATCGCAGCTATCTCCCTTCGCTCTTCGAGCAGGTCCAAATTGATACGAAGGTCCAGACTTCCGTCTTCTTCTGAGTTAGCTGTTCGCCAGGTTGGGACTCCAATTTCCGCAGGTAGAACAGCCTCCGTACCATATGTTAAACTGAACGAAGTTTCGCCATTGCTCTTTTTTACCATTGTCCTATGTGCCCAGAGCACATGAGACAAGTTGTCCAATCAATCATTTCCTTGACCTTCTAGCCGTAACTTTATTCCCTCCATTATGCTCCGATTGGCCCGCTCCACCTGTCCGTTCGCCTGGGGATGGGCGACGGAGGTAAAGATTTGATTTATTCTGAGTTCGGCACACCAAGACTTGAACACACCTCCAGCAAACTGAGCTCCGTTGTCACTGACGATTTCGTGTGGTAGACCGTATCTGCATACAAAATTTTCCCAAACGAGTTTCTTGACCGCAGCCCCAGTGATTGCTTTGACAGGTTTTGCTTCTACCCACTTAGTGAAATAATCAATTGTCATGATCAGAAATTTCAATTGCCCCTGTGCTATTGGAAATGGTCCAACGATATCCATGGCCCATTTTTGGAATGGCCATGGAGCCGTGACTGAGATCATGTCGGTTTGAGGTTGCCGACTAATAGGTGCGTTAACCTGACAAAAGTTGCATTTTTGTAAAACGGTTAGCGCGTCCCGGTGCATGCTTGGCCAAAAGTAACCTAAGTTCATTACTTTTGCCACTACGGACCTTGGTCCGGAGTGCATTCCACATGCACCCTCGTGTATTTCCCGAATAACGTATTCGGCTTGTCGTGGGCCAATGCACCGCAACCAAGGTGCTAAATAGGACCTTTTATAGAGTATGCCATTAGAATAATTGTAATTTGGTGCTTTGACGCGTACCTTTCGAGCCTGAAATGGATCCTGCGGCAAAGTACCGTCGACCAGGTATTGAACGATGGGAGTCATCCATGTGTTTTCGTGTTCCTCAACAATGGCTAGTACCTCATGTTCGTCTATGGATGGATGTTCAAGCACTTCAACCAGAACCTTCTTGGTAAGCTGAGCAAAAGCTATGGAAGCTAGCTTGCTTAGTGCGTCTGCTTTTTTATTTTCGCTCCTTGGAATTTGTTGTATGTCAAAGCTGTTGAAATTAGAGATTAGCTCTTTTGCCTTTTCCATGTATTTTCTCATATTGGAATCCCTGGCTTCATATTCGCCACTAATTTGGCTTGACACAAGCTTTGAATCAACATAGGCCTGGAGATTCCGAACCCCCATTGCCGTAGCAATACGTAGGCCTGCCAATAGAGCTTCGTATTCAGATTCATTGTTTGAACTTTCGAAGTTGAAACGAAGGGCGTACGTGTATTCAACTCCGTCTGGATCTGTTAAGATGAGACCCGCGCCTGCGCCAGATGAACTAGACGCACCATCAGTATACAATATCCACTTACCTTCGCTGGCCACCTTAGTTGCATTAGTGACCAAAGTTCCGTCTGCCACCTCCATCGTTGTTAACTGGCCTTGAGGTAATTCTGCGAAGAAATCAGCTAACACCTGCCCTTTTACTGCGGTACGCGGAATGTAGCTGATTCCGTGTTCGCCAAGCTCGATTGCCCATTTAGCCAATCGTCCTGATATTTCCGGCTTGTGTAAGACTTGTCGGATTGGTTGATCCGTCAGGACGTTGACTTTATGTGCTTGGAAGTACCTTCGTAAGCGTCGTGCTGCGTAGACAAGTGCCAATGCTAGCTTTTCCATGGGAGAATAGTTTTCCTCCGGACCTTGTAACACGCGGCTAACAAAATAAATAGGCACCTGGCTTTTGTTTCTTTCTTCCATAAGTACGGAGCTTACAACTTTGTCCGTGGCTGCAAGATACATGTATAATTCCTCGCCTGTAATAGGCGTTGTTAGCATTGGTAAGCTAGTGAGATGTACCTTTAGTTCCGTAAATGCGCTTTCAGCTTCTGCAGTCCACTTGAAATCCTTTTTACTCAGGCAATTTTTCAAGGTTTTGAAGAAAGGTAGAGATTTGGATGCTGAACTTGATAGGTACCTGCTCATAGCTGCTAGCTTGCCGTTCAGACTTTGAACTTCCTTCACGGTTTTTGGGTGCGCCATGTTAATGATTGCAGTAACCTTCTCCGGATTTGCTTTGATTCCTTTCTCCAAAATGATGTGCCCCAGAAACTTACCTTCGGTCACACCGAAAGAACACTTCTTTGGATTCAGCTTCATGTTTATCTTCCGGAGGTTACGAAATGTTTCTTCAATGTCAGCTAAAAGTGTGTCTTCCAACTTACTCTTGATGACTATGTCATCAACATATGCCTCCAAGTTTCTTCCTATCTGAGTGGAGAAAGCTGTGTCTACTAACCTCTGGTATGTTGCACCTGCGTTTTTCAGACCAAAGGGCATTTTTTGGTAGCAGAAGATACCTTTGTCAGTGTGGAATGCTGTTTTATCTTCGTCTTCTAACGCCATCTGGATTTGATGATACCCCTTATATGCGTCTAAAAAGCTCTTGTATTTGAATCCCGTGAGTGATTCCACTTTGAGGTCCACCTCCGGAAGTGGATACGCATCCTTCGGACATGCATTATTTACATCTTTGAAATCGACGCACATTCTCCAACTTCTGTCACTTTTCTTGACCATGACGGGGTTTGCGACCCAAGTGCGATAACGTACTTCCCGCATGATCCCCGCGCTTACCAACTCATTTACTTCATCTGTCACAGCTTTACTTCTATCTGGAGCCAAGCTGCGCTTTTTCTGAACGACGGGCTCCACACTTTTGTGTATGTTCAGCTTATGTTCCACGATATGCCGCGGTACTCCTGTCATATCAGAATATCTCCAAGCAAAGACATCAACACTAGCTCTTAAAAGCCTTTCCAAACGTACCTTTGTGGTTGGAGATAAGGATGCCCCGATGCTAACCGGTTTTTCCGGAAAATCATCGTTAATAACAAGTGGGACCTTGAGCTCCGTTTGTGCCGTATCTTGAGAGTTCCATCGGGAGGAAATCGCAGCTCTGCTGCCTTCTTCTATCGATAAACATTCCTGGACTTTTCTTCTTTCTGCTCTGAGCGTAGCTATGCCGTAGCTTGTTGGGAACTTCATCATAGCATGCATAGTAGACACTACTGCCCTTAAACGACATATCGTAGGTCTGCCCAGCAACACATTATAAGGAGAAGGTGACTGCACAATAAGGAACTTCATATCTACCGTCCTCGACAGAGGATATTCACCGAAGGTGACAGGAAGCCAAATGCTTCCCACTGAGGATATCGTGACCCCCGAAAAACCTACTAAAGGTGTTCTTGTATTTACAATTCGCTCCTTGACAGCTTCGTTCAGTTTTTCAAAACAATGGTAATACATAACATCGGAGGAGCTTCCCCCGTCCACGTAGATGCGGTGGATCAAATGACCTTCGACTTCTGCTTTGACAATAAGTGGATTTTCTGTGGGGCATACCTGGTTGGAAGGCGGAAAACTGATCTCTTGGTGCATCCAACTTTCTACTTCGTCCACAGGCCTTTTTTCCTCATTTCGTTCAGACCGGATCATTTGAATCACCCTAGGTTTGCTTTTTTGGGATGGACCTGGTCTCCCTGGCTGCTTTGTTCCTACCTGCTTTATTTCCTTCACCAGATGTGACAACTGTCCTGATTGCACAGCTTCTTCTATTTGTTTCCGCAACTGGTAACAATCGTTGGTATTGTGCCCTTTGTCACCATGGAACTCACAATACCTATCTGCAAACTTTCCTTCCGGGTTGCCCTTGAGAGGCGTAGGTTGTGTAAAGTTGTGCCGGACCGCTTCGGTTGCTAATATTTCACAAGGTGTTTTTGTGAGTGGAGTGAAATATGTGTTTCTCTTTGGAGCAGGCGAGTATGGTGGAGGGATATACCTCCTGCTGCTGGAATATGTTTCGTTATTACGTCTCGGAGATGTAAGGACCTGCGTTGGAGCCGGTGTAGGTGACTTCCAGGGTGAGCCCCTGCCTTGCCTCGACGGAGCTCTAGACGGAGCTTCGGTGACGTGTGCAATTGCTTCTTTTCCTTGGATGAACGCCTTGGTTCTTTCAAAGACTTCGTTGATTATTTTGGGAATGTTGGCGTAAAATTGCTCTATCAACTGTTTTGGCCTTATCCCATGGATAAAACCGGAGATACGCATGATCTCATCCGCACCTTTAATTTCCATACTTTCCTCTTTGAACCGCTCCATGAAGTCCGTCAGTGACTCGTGGTGCCCCTGCACTATATTATGAATTTCCATTGGGTGTTTGGTGTACCTTCGTTGTTACATGAAGTTGCTGAGGAAACTCTCCCGTAGTTCCTCGAAGCTGTCGATACTAGCATGAGGAAGGTCGTCGAACCATAGACGTGCTGGTCCTGCCAGTGTCTGCGCGAACATGTGGCACCATACATGCATGGACCACTGTTCCATTTCTGCCACTCCGGCAAACAATCCCAAATGGTCATCCGGATCTCCAGTTCCGTCATACACCCGAATATGCGAGGGGAGTCTCGCCTTCTTCGGTCTTCTGCATCTTGCGATTCTTTCAGTGAACTTTTTGATTAACGAAGGTCTATAAGGCTCGTCTATATCCTCTTCTGCTTCCTTTTCCGAACCAGAACTTGCGGCATCACTGCTATCGGTAATTGGTACCTTTCTGTTCTGAGGATGTGAAGAGCTACGTCTTTTTCTTTTCTCCTTTCTTTTGTTCGGACTGGCCTTTTTCTTCGTCTTTTGAGTGTACTTTTTCTTTTTGCGGTCCCTTGCAGCTTCGGAATCTGAACTGGAACTACCAGCCTGGCTTTCTGATTCGGTGGAATCATCTGTTGGTTCTTCGTAAGTAAGTTGCGCTCTCACACCATCCATTCGCTTGTTTTTCTCAGCTTCTTGCATTAGATCACGAAGAGTTTCGTAGTTATTTTCTACAAAGGATGGGGTTAGACGAGGTTCGTTACGCTGAATCCCCGAGCCCCCCGTATTTGCTACTTCACTCTCGCGTCGCTCAGTGGACCGATCAACATGCTCCTGCTGTGTGGGATTTCCAGGCGGAGGGGTTGTCTCCATTCTTTCGGTTAGGTCCCACGGATGGCGCCAAATGTTGATACAAAAATCAGCAGCTTCCCAACGTAGCTTTAGAGCTCCCTCTGGTGATGAATAGAGCTGCTAAGATGTAACAAACACACACTGTTAGCCTCGTCCAAGGGGGAAAGGGGGTTTCCCTTTGGACCAAACTCCGGCGTGAGAATAAGCTTCGGATATATGAGAGTAAATATTCTTAGAGAGGTGGGATAAGTAAAAGTGAATGAATAAAATGCATTGTGTGTTTACCTTGGACCGATTCTGCATATTTATGCCAGTTTAGAGCAAAGATTCTCTTTCCATAAATAGTTAGTCTGCTTTCCGCAGCTCAGCGCGGCGGAGCAGACCTTCCTCTTTGAGATGGCGGTTTACTTTTATTCCTTTTTGA
Organism: Pseudognaphalium luteoalbum; assembly: GCA_963422505.1. Classification (NCBI taxonomy): domain Eukaryota; kingdom Viridiplantae; phylum Streptophyta; class Magnoliopsida; order Asterales; family Asteraceae; genus Pseudognaphalium; species Pseudognaphalium luteoalbum. The sequence continues at coordinate 45,138,878 of OY730193.1, read as the reverse complement.
TATGACCTTGCCTTTTTACGTGCTTTAATAGTAATACAGAGCATCCCTGCAATAAGTCTTATCCTTGGATATTGTGTCTAAGTCAAAGATTCCTTTTTCGTAGTTTTCACATATTTACGTAGCTCGAACATGATTCCGTAACTTTGTACATTTCCGTAGCTTAAGCTTATGTATTTAGTCGCGGCATATGCTGTAAGCTGCGGTTATCAGCATATACCCGATCACGTAGAATAATAAAAATCATGTTCTATGCTAAAACATATTTTTTTTACGTCAAATAGCTTTAACCCCTTAGAATAATTCGATTAGGTTCCGTCACTGACTAATGACCGACCATTTGCTGACATATGCACTCCATTTTTATTTTTATTTTGTTAAGGGACGGAACCTAGAAAAACTTTTATTAAAATCAAAAACAAAAGGGTTAAGTATCTGGAAATGCATTCAACTTGTTCCGAATGTCTATTGTATGTATCATACTTACTGGAGGTGTATTTAATGCATCCAACTTTCAAAAACGGTTTATTGTATGTATTTTGATGACGTGTCATCTTCTACGGACGCTACATGGCATCTTAAACGGACGACACATCATCAAAATACATACAATATACCGTTTTTGAAAGTTGGATGCATTAGATACACCTCCCGTAAGTATTATACATACAATGGACATTTGGGACAAGTTGAATGCATTTCCAAATATTTAACACAAAACAAAATACAGGATTTAAGATGGGCATACCCACCTAATTAATTACTCCATTCGTCCCAAATTTATATTCCACTTCCATAAATAGTTAAAATTGATATGATAAAATTCTTTTATACCCCTAATTTATATATGTAAGACAAAATAATTGGTAAAATGTAAAACTATCATCTTATCAAAAAGTAAGAGAGACGTTGATATTTTCTTAAACTACGTATTTTTTATCTATAGACAATTAAATTGGGACGGAGGGAGTAAATTTTTCTCTTCCCAAAACATGCTTATGAGAACACTAGTAAGAAAGAAAATATCCTATACATATTCAAATTTCTGCAGCTATAACTCGTTATACGTCTATACATATCAAATCTATAAAAATTTGCAAGCCAATAATTCAGCCCAATGACACTGTCAGTTTTGCCCGTGGCTCAACAACTAGATGCTGTAACCTGAGCATTCATTGAGCCCGCCAACATCAATCCACTGATCCAGCATATTATCCTCGCCCATTTTCAATATGTCCATTTCTCAAAACATCTAGTCTAACAATGCTTCTGTTTATCCCAATTCAATTCAGTTTTACTCCTTTTCCTAATTCTTTTGCAGACCCATACGCAATAAAGGATCCAAGTAATTTAAAAGCTCATCAATCCACATTTTGACACTTTCAAGAAACTAACGAAAACTTTATTACAGAATAAAAAACGATTACAAAGTTTAATTAAAACTGAATAAATAGAGGTGTGTAAATACTAAAACTAACAAACGTTAAATGCTAAACAAGCTTTAACTAAACAAAACAAATGTGACCCTATAAGAGATGGACTATTATGCTAACATCTCCTCTCAAACTCACATTGCTAAACCTAAATGCATTGAGATTTTGCCAACAAATTTTAAATTAAAATCAAAACGAAGAAAACGAAGTGAAACTAGTCGAATGCGAAACCAAGCCAATCCAATGCAAAACCATATCTAATACAATGCGAAACCAAAGCCAATGTAAAACCAATACCAATGTGAAGCCGAAACTATTCCAATGCGAAGTTGAACTAAAAAAGTATTAATACAAAACCAAAAAAACTAAACGGAATCCAAATACTTAAACTAAATAAACTAATATTCCGGAAGAAATAGCGCCAACCAAGAGTTGATTAACTTAACCAAATGAAACCAAACATCATCCAAAAAATTTAGCAAATTAACAGGTACTTCGACAAACTATATCCCCCAAAAGACACATCCAATCATAAATCCGAACGGTCAAATCTTGTAACTATATGTTATGAACCTACATTTCAAAAATCATGACGATCCAATGATTAATGAATTCGGTACACTAATTCTTCTAAAGCTGCGTAGAAAGTGACGAACGGAAACTTAGTAACTTCGACTAATTTTTGGAAGTTTATCAGTACTCAGAAGACAAATCCGAACGACCAAAAGCTAAATCAATGTGTCTAGAACCTAGAGTACGATTTGGAGGATGATCCAACGGTTGACGAATGAGGTATGCCAATTTTCCAACAGATATCTAGATTACAAACAAAACAATAAAAAACAAACTAGATCAAACAAAACAAGATCCCTCCGGATCGCCAACAATTAGCTAACGACCGGAGGATGACTATTTTATGATTTCTTGTACCTAAAGCTCCGATACCATGTAGAAACTAATGACAAAGTTATTAAATAATAGAATATGATTACAAAGCTTAATTGAAACTGAATCCAAAGAGGTGCTTAAATACTAAAACTAACAAATCCTAAATGCTAAATGGACTTTAACTAAACAAAACAATTGCAAGCCTATATGAGATGGACTATTATAGTAACACATGTAAGAGTCAAACCATTGTGTTGTATGCATCTTGTATGCAATTTGGTATGTTCGAAGCTAATCAACATATATCAACAGGTTGTGAGTTCGGGTATTGTGACACTCCAAATTTTGATATAATTACGTACATTGAATACCTACATTTCTTACGCTAATTCCCTGTTTAGTGAATTCAAAACTATTTTTTAGAGATAAGTCTAGCCAACCCATTATTTTAATACGTGAAGTATTACTTAATTCGTAGTTATTTATAATTACGCGTAAAACGATCGGAACAAGCCCGACAAAAATATACGAACGTTGACGATACGAAAATTTTTAAATAACGTAAAACTATTTAAAATAGTAGTTATTTACTTGGAATTATTATCCTATAATGTTTAAGCATAACGTCTCAACGATAACGTTTATACGTTTTATATAAGGCTGATGATATTTCCACCATGAAAATTGATAAATCCACTACAACAGTGCATCAACTGTGTGTATGCTACAACTACATAATGCATTGTTGCGGTGGAATTATCAATTTCTACAGTGAAAATATCATCACCTTTTATATAAAATATAACGTACGCTACGAAAATACACAATTGAACCTGACAACCCAACGAAGCAAAATTCATATTTTGAAAACTTAAAATAAAGTATCTAAAATAGTACTTCAAAAGTTATTAAGCGAATAAACCGTTATCAAATTAAACGAAACAAACGTGTAACGATTTATAAACTTAACGAGATTAACGGGTTAGTACATTAAATATCAAAGGAACCAAAAAGTTGGAGACCATACCTCACATGGAGGCATGGCCGGCTATGTCATGGCCACTCCCACCATCTCACTCTATGTTATACATTTGATCACACAAGCAACACACACAAGTAACCAAACCCCTTTTCACCTACTCTCTCTCTCTCTCTACACTCTCCCTCTTCTTTTTCTTGCTCTCCTTCGACTGACATCACAGCCACAAGACCACCACACCACCTCCACTGACCACCATAATCACCATCATCATCTACACAAATTTTGCAAGGAAAAGGAAGGAGCAAAATCAAGCAAGTATTATCATAATCATCATCTTCTTGTTCTCATTCAAAAGCTTTGTAAGGGTCATTTTCCCTCACTAATCTTTCATGAAATACTTGTATTAACATGTTAGTAGTTCACTTATGAAATATCATACTCAAAATCGTAACGAAAACAAAGAAAACTTAATATTTGGTGATGAACATTTTCGGTCAGAAAATTTACACGACTTTCACCACTGATTTTCGAAACCATTTCTCCACTAAAATGAACGATTTTTAACTGAAAAACTAATTTTAGGAAGTTAACTAAATAATCCAAGTGGTTTCGTAATTTTTCGACTCTATTTACTACCCGAAAAAAAATATATGAAATCGTGTAGTGAAACTGTCTCGGTTGACAGATTTTATCACTGACTTCACTAGACCATATCTCCATGTATGAAACTCAAAACGATGTGAGGCCTTTTTCTAAAGATCAAAAATTTCGTTACCTTTCATTATTGTATGATCCCGTTTCGTGAATTTAAGCGGAGCTCGAGATATAATCTGATTCATGGACCTGTGTCGATAACAATAGCTGCTGGACACAGGGCTGTTTACATGTTTATTTGGCACACTGCTTGTTAGAATATAGTTAATAACTATAACAAATTGTCATACAATTGCGGAAGCGAATAAATACGTATGAATAATTAGTTAAGATAAAAACGTGTACCTTTTAGCTAACTCCAATTAAAACCGTTTAATAAACGAATAGGTTTCACTAATGGTAAAACCCTCTACGATCACACACACAACACATCGTTGATCACCACCCGAATGCTAGTTCGATTAACCAATTTAATTAATCACCTTCTCTTTTACTTTTTACGAATAAAACAAACCACAAGGGTTTTTTATTGTTGTCGTCCGATACTTCGAAACCAAGGAAATTCGAACGGAAGTCAAACGCAAAAGAATAGATGCATACGTCCAACTCTTGGGGTTTATCCATATATATGCACATATGAATAAATATTAATATTATAATAAATAATAAATAATAACTTTTATTATTAATTAATTATAACCCTTCAAGTAATTAGAAGTAACAATTTAGTCCTAATAACTTTTATCGTGAACTTATAATTTAATAACATTTATTAAATGATCTCAAATTAACTAATAACTCAACTAGTTATTACAGTTAACTTAACTTGGTTAAATAAACGGTATCTACGTGTTAACGCGTGTGACCCCGTAGGCTTAAACGTTTCTGGACATGCGTTTATTTGACGTGGTCATTTCCCAACAGCTCCTAGAGCATGTCACAATAAATGCAATAACATTGGTAAGCGTCTAGCAACACGCCAATGCTCCTGGAAATATTTAAGTATAGTTTCCTGAAGTATAATTAAATGATTTTAATGTTTACTATCCCTTTGTTTCAGATACCTTTGTTAACTATGGATATGGATCAAAGTCATTCCATGAGTTAACGATTCTGTTTCTCATTCCTTTAACCAATCAAGATTACCAAATCAATCGAGACACATCTGAAATTCATTTGGGTACGGCCGTACACACATCTTAATTAATTCTAATGAGTGGCCCAGTGGTATCATACTTCAATAGCTAGTTGAAGGAACAAATCCTATCTTGACTACACGTGTCGGTCATGTACTTCACTACACTTCTGAAAATAGCCCTTTATTACTACCTTATTCAGGATAGCTAGAACTATATCAAGAAGATGCAATCCATACATGCAAGACCTACTTGCATCTCAAGTCTAAGGATAAGTAAAGTAATCATTTACAAGTTTTACTTAATGACGACGATCCATAAAGTAATAACTTGTTAGTTGGGGTAGTCCGATATGCATCTCATGAATATCATGTGAGTTTGGAGGGACCATCCATACCAATCACTTAGATTTATCTTAATTTAACTATATTTCCACATAGTTAATCGATAATGGACATTTTAGAATAATATAAGAATTATTCAAGGATTTAAACATGCAAATATAGGATACAATTTATTATCAAATGAAAACGAACATACCAAGTACTTCAATTCATTTATTAGATAATAATTGCTTCAAATCCTTTATCCAAATACTAAAACACAGATTTACATGAGATAACTAGCCATACGAAGTCCTATGCCCTCGGCATATTGATTAAGCTTTCCCTTAGGTAAAGCCTTCGTAAATGGATCAGCTAGATGATTATCTGTGTAAACTTTGAGTAGATTGATATCACCTAATTCGATCTGATCTCGAACATAGTGATATCTTCTAGGATAATGTCTGGCCCTTTTCTGAACAACAGGTTCATTAGCAATAATAATTGCTCATGAGTTATCGCAATATAACTCAATGGGGTTTTTATTTGTGGGTACCACGTTTAGCCCGGAAATAAATTTCCTAATCCAAACGGTTTCCATTCACAGCTTTCCAAAGGTGCTATGTACTCCGATTCAGTTGCAGACATGGCAGTTTTTGATTGCTTCATAAGGAACCCTTTCCTCTCAGTCTCCATCCAAGATGAAGACGTATCCTATCTGAGATTTTATTTCATCTCTATTGATCAGAAATCCAGCATTACTGTAACCAGTCACTTGGAGCTCAGCTTCAGGATTTCCATCATTAACCAAGAACATATCTCTAGTAGCTCTCAAGTACTTGAGAATATTTTTCATAGTAGTCCAATGACTTTCACCTAGATTCTGTTGAAAATGGCTGGCAATGTTCTATACGAACGCCATATCAGGTCTAGTGCATCTAACCGCATACATAATAGATCCAACAGCCGAAGCATAAGGAACCCTTTGCATACACTCCACCTCAACAGGTGTAGAAGCACACTGTTTGCTATTTAAGTCAAGTCTTTCTAACATTGGTACATTTCCACGTTTAGAATTCTTCATCTTAAATATATTTAAGATCTTATCAATATAAGCACACTGACTTAGTTCAATTAACCGCTTAGTTCTATCTCTATAGATTTTGATTCCAAGTGTGAATGTTGGTTCTTCCAAGTCTTTCATAGCGAAACACTTTCCAAGGTAGGATTTTACATCTTGTAACTTTGGAACGTGATTTCCTATGATCAATATGTCATTAACATATAAGACAAGGAAAGTTCATTACTCCCACTAGGCTTTTGATATACACATGGCTCATCAGGGTTTTGAGTAAATTCAACCTTTTGATTTCCTCATCAAACCTCTTATTCCAGCTTCTCGATGCTTGCTTTAGTTCATAAATGGACCTTTGAAGCTTGCATAATTAGCTGGAATATTTTTGGATCAATAAACCTTCAGGTTGAACCATATAGACATCCTCATCTAAGTAACCATTCAAAAAAGCAGTCTTGACATCAATTTGCCAAATCTCATAGTTATAGTACGCTGCTATGACTAAGAGAATCCTAATAGCCCTAATGTCTGCTACAGGAGAAAAGGTTTCATCATAGTCAACTCCGTAGATTCGAGTATAATCCTTCGTTACGAGACGAGCTTCATAGGTGTGTACATTCCCTTCCAAATTCGTAGCTTCAAGCCATTTTTCAGATTCTGGATCTGATAATGCAGCTTTGAAATTAGGAGGTTCATTAAGATCCTCTAACACGTGCTCCTCAGTTTCTACATTTAGACACAACTTTTCGGAAGCACGTATTGTCCTTACGGACCTACGAATTGGAACAACATCGACTTGAGGTTCAACACTTTGAATACTTTCCCCCCCAAGTTGATGTTCGCTAGTGTTTGTAGAAGGTGATGCATCTTCCTCTTGATTCTCATCAAGTTCTACAACCCTCCCACTGTTTTCTTGAGCTATGAGATTCTATTCAAAGAACTCAGCATATCTAGCAACTTAAACAGTATTTTCAAAAGGATTGTAGAAGTAGTAACCCATTGTTTCCTTTGGGTATCCTACAAAGATGCACTTAATAGATCTTTGCTCAAGTTTGTCAGGCGTATCTCGCTTCACAAGCGTCTCATGTGACACCCGTCAAATTAGGACTAGTTATTAGTTCCTAATCATTTAGAAACACATGTAATTAGCTATGTATTAGGCTAATTGTATGTATCAATATATATATTGTTGAATATATATCAGTACGCGATTAAATTAAATCGTGCATTTTATAATCGGTCAAAATCCGATTCATTTACACGGGCGTTGGTGAAAACAAATATTAAGTAATATGAAACTATTATTTAATATACTCAGTATTTATTATATATTAATTCGATAATATATAAAGTATTTGTATCGTACAAAGTAAAAACATTCGCGACAAAACTTATAAATAATGTATTATTATTGAAAATAATAATTACAATTTACATTAGACAAAAATAAAACATATTAGTTTTATTCAATCTTACTCAAACGTGACGAAACCATTCGAACCATATCCGTCATTCAAACTGAAAACAAAGATATATTTTTATATCTCACTAAAAGTATTTTTATAAAATACTTCGAATAAAAGAATATACGATATCATTTTTAGAAATTTATCATTTGAAAATATTATACCACTTTTACGATCGGGTACAAAAACACGGGTATTTTGTACTACGCGTAGGAGCCAACCAACTCCAATAATTGGAGTTGGCCGGCCTATACTTCTTCTTCTCCTTCATTTCATCTTCATCATCAATCTATCTCTGCTCTCTCTCTCAACCTCCTTCGAAATCAAAACAACAACAACAATATTAACAATAGCAAGATCAGCAGCAGCGATAAGCATTATCACCATCTCCATCTTCATCATCTCCTTCATCTTCTTCGGCATCATCATCATCATCCGTTCCTCATTTTTACCCGTAAGAAATCTTTCACTTTTCTTTTTAATTTCGTGTTTAAATAACATATATCATCATGTATTAGTGTTCTATCAAGTAGTTTATGTCCAAAAATCGAACCTATACTCGTTTTCCCAACTGATTTCGCGAACAGACTGAAACTGGATTGATGAGCCGAACGGCTGGACTAGATGAGCCGAACGGCTGGACTAGATCAGCCGAACGGCTAGGCTTCCCTTAGCCGAACGGCTAGGTGCTTCATAGCCGAACGGCTGGACTCCCATAGCCGAACGGCTAGGTGCTCCATAGCCGAACGACTAGAGCTTTATAGCCGAATGGCTAGATTACTTAAACGGAACAATTTTTGTAAAAATGCCGAAGAATAAGTGTTTTCAGGGTAGCTTCTCGATGAAAAATTTATTGTAACGGATTGGGCTAAAAATCACATGGTCACTCGAAAACGGCCCAATGATCAAAGCTATGTACCATAGCCTTGGCGGTTTTAGGCCTTTCGGGGTCGTCTAGGGGTCGAAAATGGCATATTTCAGTTTTAGGACCCGTACCAAATTTTGTAACCTATGAAATATAATGTAAAGGATATAACAAACTTGAATAACAATTAAACTTATACGATACGACTAACACACGAAACACATATACTTTTCTAAGTACAACAAATCATGTATAATAATAATAGTTTGAAATTATTATTACAAACCGTCACCAACGAGCCGTATACACTTTCTCAACTTCAAACATAAACATTAACCAAATGATTTGGACATAACTAGTCAATAGAACAACTAGCATAGATGGTCTGTTGAGACATCTAACCAATTAAACCTTGCGCGTTTAATACGCCCGGCAGGTTTCAACATCTAATTATTAAAACCTTGCGCGTTTAGGACGCCCGGCAGGTTTCAGTCGTTGGAGACGACATCATTCTCTTGTAAACCATCATTTGTGCTTGATAGCATCTCATTAGACTCAGGTGAGTCTCATAGCCCCTCATTTTACTGTTTTCAACCCAGGGGTGGGAATACATGCTTGTTTTATTTTACATGTGAACGCAAGTATCAAATATCACTATATTCTGCATGAGTTTATCATCTAATCTTTTAAAGTCCTCCAAGCATAGTTTGGTAATACTTTGTAGCGTGAATGTTAGTGTATGGTACCATATGGGACTGACAATCCCCGTCCGGGTCAGCAAGCACTGACTGGTCAAACGGACGCATTATCATTTGTTCATATGTGTGTTGATTAGGCACATGCATAGAGGCACCCTCGCTCAGGCACTTAATTGTGATCCTGACACCTCAGTTAAGCTCAGACTATGTGCTCATGGCAGTTATATACATCATTTATCAATTACTTATTTGTTTAATTACAAATATTCATACTTAAATCTTGCGGTTCATACAGTACACTTTATCATTAAACATGTGAGCTCACCAGCTTTTAGCTGACCATTTTAGCGTGTATTCTTAGGTTCACAGCAGCATTAGGTCTGCTCACTCAGGATGCCCATTAGCTCGAGTCGTATTCAGACATCAAGAGATTGTCATGCATTACTATATTTTGTATAATTTAGTTATGCCATAGAATCTCTACCATTTGGCTCAAGAGCTTTTGTAAACTATATTATAACAGTGTAAAACTTTTATAATATTAATGTATTTTGTAAAACGACGCATATAGAGTCGTTCATTGTATGCCTTGTGTGCTTGATATTTGATTAGTCGCGCCCCGAACCGACCCGCTTCCGCATCATAATTTGGGGGTGCGACAGATTGGTATCAGAGCCTAAGGTTACAGTGAACTAGGTTGTATTTAGTGGGCCTAGACTATGACCGTTAGGCAGTATTCCTCACTAGATATAACTGGTTCAGGAATTACATCATGCGAGTTTAATTTAACATAGTGTAGCTAACTATGTACAATTAAATAAATATGATGTGATATCTGAAAGGGGTTATGTTGAATAGGAATGCGCTAGTTGACTCTGACCACGAGAGAAACCGAGACTTATTCTTGGTTTGTGTTAGACACACACTAGGCTATTATGTGATATAGGCGTATATACATACATAGGCCTCACCTACGTGCTACTCTATAGGCTATTATATATTGAAGATATATGAATAGGCCTTACCTGCGTATTACGTTCTAAGCTATTATATATGTCGAATATATATAGATATCATGCGATAGTATACTCATTAACGCTCACACCACCGAAGACGACATGTATAGCTACTACCGTCTATTTAATTATACTCGCATAACGTCTTACAACACATTTCATTGTACCGTCAGGTGCTATAAAGGAATATATCATTTCGTATTCCTTCCATCCTTTTAACTCTTCGGAATCACAAGTGGAACCTATTTTTAGAAGGACTTATAGGTTTCCATATATAAAACCTTACCCCGCTCTCTCGCAAAATCGCATCTTGTATTCAACTCCATTATCTGTTGAATTATGATTATCACTTGTACTGTTGTGATATATCATGAATTTGTACAAACAACTCATTTATCCTTTTCTTGTTTCTTTCTTGAAGAATCATGCCGCCAAAGAGGAAGGGTTACAGTGAAGCTGAACTCAATGCAGCGGTTTCCCGAGCTGTAGCTGAAGCCTTGGCTGCTCGAGACTCTCGAAGGAGTGATGAGACAGTCAATACCACTCCTCCTCCTGTTATCAAACCATGTTCCTACAAGGATTTTCTAAGTTGCAAACCATTGTACTTCAAGGGCACGGAAGGTGCTATTGGCCTGATCCGATGGATGGAACGAATGGAATCTGTCTTCAGTCTCTGTAACTGCGCTGAAGACAGCAAGGTCAAGTTTGTTGCTTACACCTTTCAGGAAGGTGTCCTCACCTGGTGGAATACCCATACTAGTGCTGTGGGAATTGAAGTGGCTAATCAACTTCCCTGGGGAGACCTGAAGGAAATGCTAAAGGAAGAGTATTGCCCCAGTGAAGAACTTCAGAGGTTGGAGGAAGAATTCTGGAGTCTGAGAGTCCAGGGCACTGACGTCGCTGGTTACACCACCAAGTTCCAACAACTCGCTCTCCTCTGCCCATCTATGGTAGACTCAGAGCAAAAGCGCATCAAGAGGTACATTCGCGGTCTCCCGGAAAGTATCCAGGGAAACGTCGCCTCGTCCAAACCGACAACCATCCAAAGTGCTATCTGCCTCGCACACGAACTCACGGCAATGATCATCAGCCGTGAGGCATCCGATACATCTTCTGGTAACAACAAAAGAAAGTGGTCTGGAAATCCCACTCAAAACCAACCATCATCCAAGAGGTCTGAGTCTGACAAGACCACCAGTACTGGTTCTGGTTTCAACAAGGGTTATACTGGGAACAAACCCTTCTGTTCAAAGTGCCACCGACACCATGAAGGCCCTTGCGGCACTCCTTGTGGTAAGTGCCAAAGGTATGGGCATCTGGCCAAAGACTGCAAGTCTACCAATGCCAATTCCAACACCACCACCAGCTAACCAAAATCCTGCTATGAGTGTGGAGATATCGGGCATTTTAGGAATGAATGCCCAAAGCTGAAGAACAAGGGTAACAACACTGCAAAGGGAAGAGCTTTCGTGCTGAACACAGGAGAAGCCCGTCAGGACCCGAATGTGGTCTCGGGTACGTTCCTTCTCAACAATCTTACTGCCACTGTTCTATTTGATACTGGTGCTGATAGGAGTTTTATATCTGATGAGTTTAGTCCATTGCTTGACATCACTCCTGTTGCCTTAGATGCTAAGTACATTGTAGAACTAGCTAACGGCAAACTCATAGAAACCGATAGTGTAATTCCTAATTGCACTTTAAACCTCGCCAATGAATTGTTTGCCATTGATCTCATACCTGTCGAGATTGGAAGTTTCGATGTCATTGTTGGCATGGATTGGCTATCCAAGCACCGAGCTGAAATTGTCTGTTATGACAAAATCATTCGTATTCCTCTCGTCCCCGGTGGTACTTTAATCATACAAGGGGAGACCGGTGGGACGAGATTGAATATCATATCATGCATGAAAACCCGTAAATATCTTAGAAAAGGCTATCAGGCAATCCTCGCACACGTTATGGAGAAAAAGTCAGAAGAGAAGCGACTTGAGGATGTGCCCATTGTTAGAGACTTTCCAGAAGTCTTTCCTGAAGACTTGCCTGGTCTACCGCCACCGAGACAAGTTGAGTTCGCAATCGATCTAATGCCCGGGGCAGCACCTGTTGCACGAGCCCCGTATCGTTTAGCCCCTTCAGAACTTCAGGAGTTGTCTACTCAGTTGTAGGAACTCCTAGATAAGGGTTTCATTAGACCGAGTTCTTCACCATGGGGAGCTCCGGTACCGTTTGTGAAAAAGAAGGACGGTTCATTCAGAATGTGTATCGACTACAGAGAGTTGAACAAATTAACCGTCAAGAATCGTTACCCACTTCCTCGCATTGATGACCTATTTGACCAACTTCAGGGGTCAAGTTTCTATTCAAAGATAGATCTACGATCAGGTTATCATCAGTTACGAGTTCGTGACATCGACATCCCAAAGACTGCCTTCCGAACTCGTTATGGTCATTACGAGTTCCAAGTGATGCCATTTGGTTTGACAAACGCACCGGCTGTATTCATGGACCTCATGAACCGAGTATGTAAACCATATCTTGACAAGTTTGTCATTGTCTTCATCGATGACATTCTCATTTACTCGCGCAATGAACAAGAACACGCGCAACATCTCAAAACCATTCTAGAACTTCTTAGACACGAAGAGTTATATGCTAAATTCTCCAAGTGTGAGTTCTGGATGCAAACCGTTCAATTCCTTGGTCATGTGATTGATAGTCAAGGAATTCATGTGGATCCATCGAAAATCGAGGCCATCAAGTGCTGGCAAGCACCGACAACGCCGACCGAGGTACGCCAATTCTTAGGACTGGCTGGGTACTATCGACGTTTTATTGAGAATTTCTCCAAAATAGCTTAACCTCTCACGACACTGACTCAGAAGGAAAAGAAGTTCGATTGGACTGATAAGCAGGAGTCAGCATTTCAGCTATTGAAGCAAAAGCTTTGCAGTGCACCCATTCTATCGTTACCCGAAGGCAACGATGACTTTGTGGTATACTGCGATGCCTCACATCAAGGTCTTGGTTGCGTGTTGATGCAACGAGATAAGGTTATTGCCTACGTCTCCCGACAACTCAAAGTTCACGAGAAGAACTACACAACTCATGATCTCGAACTAGGAGCCGTAGTGTTCGCACTCAAGATTTGGAGACACTATCTGTATGGCACAAAATGTACCATCTTCACTGATCATAAAAGCCTCCAGCACATATTCGATCAGAAGGATCTCAATATGAGGCAACGTCGCTGGGTCGAGTTGCTCACCGATTATGACTGCGAGATCAAGTACCACCCGGGTAAGGCAAATGTTGTTGCCGATGCCCTAAGTCGAAAAGAACATCCAAAACCACTTCGAGTCCGAGCCCTTAGTATTACCATTCATAATGATTTTATCATTCAAATCCTTGTTGCTCAACTCGAAGCATTGAAACCGGAGAACATCAAAGATGAGGCCTTGCGCAACATAGAGAAACAGTTTGAAACTAAACCCAATGGAGTCAAATACTTCGCTAACCGAATCTGGTTACCTAGCATTGGGAATCTTCGAGACTTGGTGATGGATGAAGCTCACAAGTCCAAATATTCTATACATCCTGGATCTGACAAGATGTATCATGGCATCAAGGGATCATACTGGTGGCCAAACATGAAAGCAGAGATTGCCACGTATGTCAGCAAGTGCCTCACATGTTCAAAAGTCAAAGCAGAATATCAGAAACCCTCCGGTCTACTACAGCAGCCGGACATTCCTGAATGGAAATGGGAGTAAATCGCTATGGATTTCATCACTAAACTCCCGAGAACATCAAGCGGCTGCGATACAATTTGGGTGATCGTAGATCGGCTCACCAAATCTGCGCATTTTCTCGCTATCAAAGAAACTGATAAAATGGAACGCCTCACACGAATCTATCTAAAGGAGATCGTAACCCGATATGGCGTTCCTATCTCGATTATCTCTGACAGAGATAGTCGTTTCACTTCTCAGTTTTGGAGATCACTACAGAAATCATTAGGTACTCGTCTGGATATGAGTACTGCGTATCATCCTCAAACCGATGGTCAAAGTGAAAGGACAATTCAAACACTAGAAGATATGCTACGCGCCTGTGTAGTTGACTTCGGTGCAAATTGGGAACATCATTTGCCATTATGTGAATTCTCGTACAACAACAGCTACCACACTAGTATTGGAGCTGCACCATTCGAGGCACTGTACGGTCGTAAGTGCCGGTCGCCTATCTGTTGGACCGAAGTTGGAGACAGTCAACTGACTGGTCCTGACATCATACATGAAACCACCGAGAAGATCGTTGGTATCCAACAACGGCTGAAAGCCGCACGTGATCGTCAGAAGAGTTATGCTGACGTGAGACGCAAGCATCTCGAGTTCCAAGTTGGGGATCGAGTATTGCTCAAAGTATCACCTTGGAGAGGTGTTATCCGATTTGGAAAACGTGGAAAACTAAACCCTAGATACGTTGGACCTTTTGAGATCCTCGAGAGGATTGGTCCAGTCGCATATCGATTGCAGCTACCACCTGAGCTTGGTAGTGTGCATCCCACATTTCACATTTCTAACCTTAAGAAATGCCTGTCTGATGAGACACTCATTATTCCGCTTGAGGAAATTCAAATCGATGACAAACTTCATTTTGTCGAGACACCAGTGGAGATCATGGACCGTGAGGTCAAACAGCTTAAGCAAAGTCGTATCCCAATCGTCAAAGTTCGGTGGAATTCACGGCGTGGTCCGGAATTCACCTGGGAATGGGAAGACCAGATGCGACTCAAATATCCACATTTATTTTCAAACTCCACTCACACGCCAACTCAGAGCTGAATTTCGGGACGAAATTCTCTTAACAAGGGGAGAATGTGACACCCGTCAAATTAGGACTAGTTATTAGTTCCTAATCATTTAGAAACACATGTAATTAGCTATGTATTAGGCTAATTGTATGTATCAATATATATATTGTTGAATATATATCAGTACGCGATTAAATTAAATCGTGCATTTTCAAATCGGTCAAAATCCGATTCATTTACACGGGCGTTGGTGAAAACAAATATTAAGTAATATGAAACTATTATTTAATATACTCAGTATTTATTATATATTAATTCGATAATATATAAAGTATTTGTATCGTACAAAGTAAAAATATTCGCGACAAAACTTATAAATAATGTATTATTATTGAAAATAATAATTACAATTTACATTAGACAAAAATAAAACATATTAGTTTTATTCAATCTTACTCAAACGCGACGAAACCATTCGAATCATATCCGTCATTCAAACTGAAAACAAAGATATATTTTTATATCTCACTAAAAGTATTTTTATAAAATACTTCGAATAAAAGAATATACGATATCATTTTTAGAAATTTATCATTTGAAAATATTATACCACTTTTACGATCGGGTACAAAAACACGGGTATTTTGTACTACGCGTAGGAGCCAACCAACTCCAATAATTGGAGTTGGCCGGCCTATACTTCTTCTTCTCCTTCATTTCATCTTCATCATCAATCTATCTCTGCTCTCTCTCTCGACCTCCTTCGAAATCAAAACAACAACAACAATATTAACAATAGCAAGATCAGCAGCAGCGATAAGCATCATCACCATCTCCATCTTCATCATCTCCTTCATCTTCTTCGGCATCATCATCATCATCCGTTCCTCATTTTTACCCGTAAGAAATCTTTCACTTTTCTTTTTAATTTCGTGTTTAAATAACATATATCATCATGTATTAGTGTTCTATCAAGTAGTTTATGTCCAAAAATCGAACCTATACTCGTTTTCCCAACTGATTTCGCGAACAGACTGAAACTGGATTGATGAGCCGAACGGCTGGACTAGATGAGCTGAACGGCTGGACTAGATAAGCCGAACGACTGGATTAGATCAGCCGAACGGCTAGGCTTCCCTTAGCCGAACGGCTAGGTGCTTCATAGCCGAACGGCTGGACTCCCATAGCCGAACGGCTAGGTGCTCCATAGCCGAACGGCTAGAGCTTTATAGCCGAACGGCTAGATTACTTAAACGGAACAATTTTTGTAAAAATGCCGAAGAATAAGTGTTTTCAGGGTAGCTTCTCGATGAAAAATTTATTGTAACGGATTGGGCTAAAAATCACATGGTCACTCGAAAACGGCCCAATGATCAAAGCTATGTGCCATAGCCTAGGCGGTTTTAGGCCTTTCGGGGTCGTCTAGGGGTCGAAAATGGCATATTTCAGTTTTAGGACCCGTACCAAATTTTGTAACCTATGAAATATAATGTAAAGGATATAACGAACTTGAATAACAACTAAACTTATACGATACGACTAACACACGAAACACATATACTTTTCTAAGTACAACAAATCATGTATAATAATAATAGTTTGAAATTATTATTACAAACCGTCACCAACGAGCCGTATACACTTTCTCAACTTCAAATATAAACATTAACCAAATGATTTGGACATAACTAGTCAATAGAACAACTAGCATAGATGGTCTGTTGAGACATCTAACCAATTAAACCTTGCGCGTTTAATATGCCCGGCAGGTTTCAACATCTAATCATTAAAACCTTGCGCGTTTAGGACGCCCGACAGGTTTCAGTCGTCGTTGGAGACGACATCATTCTCTTGTAAACCATCATTTGTGCTTGATAGCATCTCATTAGACTCAGGTGAGTCTCATAGCCCCTCATTTTACTGTTTTCAACCCAGGGGTGGGAATACATGCTTATTTTATTTTACATGTGAACGCAAGTATCAAATATCGCTATATTCTGCATGAGTTTATCATCTAATCGTTTAAAGTCCTCCAAGCATAGTTTGGTAATACTTTGTAGCGTGAATGTTAGTGTATGATACCATATGGGACTGACAATCCCCGTCCGGGTCAGCAAGCACTGACTTGTCAAACGGACGCATGATCATTTGTTCATATGTGTGTTGATTAGGCACACGCATAGAGGCACCCTTGCTCAGGCACTTAATTGTGATCCTGACACCT
The DNA here is from genome assembly GCA_963422505.1 of Pseudognaphalium luteoalbum. Lineage (NCBI taxonomy): Eukaryota > Viridiplantae > Streptophyta > Magnoliopsida > Asterales > Asteraceae > Pseudognaphalium > Pseudognaphalium luteoalbum. The sequence goes on along the minus strand of OY730193.1, from coordinate 45,121,305 downwards.
TAGTTAAGCTCAGACTATGTGCTCATGCAGTTATATACATCATTTATCAATTACTTATTTGTTTAATTACAAATATTCATACTTAAATCTTGCGGTTCATACAGTACACTTTATCATTAAACCTGTGAGCTCACCAGCTTTTAGCTGACCATTTTAGCGTGTATTCTCAGGTTCACAGCAGCATTAGGTCTGCTCACTCAGGATGCCCATTAGCTCGAGTCGCATTCAGATATCAAGAGATTGTCATGCATTACTATATCTTGTATAATTTAGTTATGCCATAGAATCTCTACCATTTGGCTCAAGAGCTTTTGTAAACTATATTATAACAGTGTAAAACTTTTATAATATCAATGTATTTTGTAAAACGACGCATATAGAGTCGTTCATTGTATGCTTTGTGTGCTTGATATTTGATTAGTCGCGCCCCGAACCGACCCGCTTCCGCATCATAATTTGGGGGTGCGACACCTCACATCCCCAAACCTTTAAATAAGATAAATTAGGGAATTTCTCATGCCACAATTGATGTGGTATCTTATCCACCTTCTTGGTTGGAACCATATTGAAAATACATACAGCAGATTTAAGAGCATAATTCCAAAATGATAATGGGAGAGTTGTAAGGTTCATCATGGATCTTACCATGTCTAACAGGGTTCGATGCCTTCTCTCCGATACTCCATTATGTTATGGTGTGTATGAAGGAGTAAGCTGTTGGACAATTCCACACGCTTTTAGATAATCCTTAAACTCTTGGCTTAAGTATTCACCACCTCGATCCGAACGAAGGATCTAGATGGTTTTTCCGAGTTGATTTTCTACTTCATTTTTAAACTCTTTGAATGTTTCAAAGACTTCATGTTTATGTTTCAACAAGTAAACATAACCATAACGATTGAAATCATCCGTAAAGGTTATGAAGTAGCTAGCACCTTTTCTAGACACATGTCTAAGTGGGCCACAAACATCGGTATGTATTATCCCAAGAAGATCAGAAGCCCTTTCCACTTGGTGTGAAAAAGGTTTCTTTGTCATTTTTCCAGATATAAAAGACTCACATTTATCAAATGATGCATCATCACTTGATTTTAAAAGACCTTCACGTTGACGTCTTTTAATGCGATCTTTGCCTATGTGAGCAAGACGACAGTGCCATAGATAAGAAGATTCCAAGTTAGGCTTGGCTCTTTTATTGCTAACATGATACATATAATTATAATTTGAAACACAACCACGCATATCTATTTCATAAATACCATTGCAAGGAATAACATCAAAATAATGAACATCATTTTTAGAAACAGAAATACCATTATCAGTAAACGAGTTTACATAACCATTGTCTTTCAAAAGAGAAACTGAAACAACACCTCTAGTAATAGAAGGTGCATAATGACAATGATCTAGTACAATGATTAAGCTCGAAGGCAAAACAAAAGTAAGTCAAAACTTCCGTTGGCATTACTACTTCACGTACACCATTGTACAAGTAGAGAGCCCTATGTTTCAGTTTCTTCTTTCCTCTAAATTCCTTAAAGGTATTACAAATGTGAGTACCACAACCAGTGTCATATATCCAAGAATTTGATTTAGAGAAAGCATATAATTCTATTGTGAAGATACTTGACGGTCCGATCGAGCCGGCTAGCTTCTTCTTCTTATTCATCAACTCAGAAAGATAGGCAGGAGAATTCCTCTTCCATTGTCCCACTTAAGAACAGTGGTGACACGCCTCATCCATAGCCGGATGCTCTTTTTTAGCTGGAGGGATTTGCTTAGGTTTAGGGACAAAAGCACCTTGCTTTCCCTTAGCCTTTCCCCTAGTTTGCGGTTTCAAATCTTTCTGGATCTTTCCACTTCTAATCGCAAGGATTTGTGGAGTAGCCGATTTCAACTCTGTAATCGCATTAAGTGGAATATGATTTTCATATTGGTTTTGATGTTCGGGAGTCATGCTGGCGAGCATCAAACAAGCAACGTCATTATGACGATCATAAAGAGCATTCCATGCTGCTAATTCCTTAACAAGACCAGTAGCAGCATCAGGAACAAGTCCCATCGACTGTTCAATGAATTCTGTTTTCCTTTCAACACGAAGGACAATCCTTAGTTGACAAAACCAATCATTGAAATTAATTCCAGAAAGTATTTCTTTTTCTAGCATTTGCCTAAAAGCCGAATAATTCGAGTTCGGTGCAGGATTTGCCATCTACAACTAGATAAAAGTTCGAATTTAGTATTTTCGATAATACATCCTTAAAGAAAATCAAATACCCTAATGTTTATATAAACATATAAACAATTAATTTTCTTAAGGCTAGGATCCTACTTGACATACCACCATCACATCAGTTGATCTGCTAGCAATGATGGTACTCAAAAGGTAAGTGACGATCAATAATTGCATTACAAGTGCAATTCCTATAATTATGGGACTTACAAATACTACTTATGAAGCAAGCATATGTGAATTTGTAAACATGTTTCATCTCATCTTTTGCCACGGGCTTAAGGATCTCACCGCTTAACTCGTTTTAAGTCGTCCAATTAAGAACTGTAAATAGTCCACCACCGTCTCACGATGAGTGGTAATTTACTTTGGGATTGCAATGTACCTACGTCTCACGCAGAGTAAAAAGCAACTGCAAGTGTTCTTACGATTGGATGACAATGACTTAAGTTTTAGGGTAATGCAATCTAATGTGTTATCAAATATGTATGAATATGCATGCACCATATTCATATCATAGGTTTTAATAAAAATATTTTATCTTACATCAACATAAAGAGCTCGGTAGCTCCATTTGAGCGCACAAAGAACCGCAGAAGTAAGGCTAGCACAAGGTTGATTAAGTAACTCACTTTCTTTTAAGGAGACAGACCCTCCAAACTTATAGCTCTCTTATAGTTTGTTCAAATGGGTGAGCCGGTGTTTCTTTAGCGATGAAAAGATACCAAATCTATTAAATGAATTTGTAATCAATTAGATATTTTATGACGCGTGAGCAGATTATAATATGTGAGCCCAACCCATATGCGTCATAAATATGTAATATTACAAACCCAAAATCAAATTTCATAGTCATTTAATCAAGTTTAATTTTATTTTCTAAAAACAATTTTGCGTCATAAGTCAACAATTGGAAAATAATAATTAAACTAAACTAATCGACTAACTTAAGGGACATTGATCCTATGACCACTATGTTTTAGTATGCATACTTTATACTACTAAAATAAATAAACAGTTAACAATTAATTTTCATGCAGTTTTTGGTGGGTGTAACCCTAAAGCATGGTAAACTAGGGACATGTAATTCTTGTCAATTAAACAGTTTAAACAAGTAGCACATAATTACATTAATCAATTTTTAAGTATGTCATCTCAATTAACAATTAATTCTAAGTAGATTTCATGAATACCCTTTCTATAGCTAATTATAAGTACACTAATAATAAAAAAAAATTTACATTAAACACATTATTATTTTTGTTAAACATTAAATTTACTATGGGATTTTAAAGTTTAATTTATGAAAAGAAAAAAATAAATTGATGTTTGTTGCTGTCTGTACGTCCATACCACAAGAAGCAAAACCAAAATTTTCTTCTTAGTTGTAATAGTCAAACAAAACTACCAACAACCTCACATGGTAAAAAATATATATTATTTTTTTTTCTTTGACTCTACTTGTCACACAAGTGCAAAACAAAACCAATTTGTTTTTTTTCTTCACAGTTTGTCCGACAAGCACATTTTTTTTTTTTTTTTGGTCGCCGATCCAAACAAATCCTCATCAAATTTGATGTTTAACATATCTAACTAAATATAACATATGTGTGGCTCTGATACCACTGTTAGAATATAGTTAATAACTATAATAAATTTTCATACAATTGCGGAAGCGAATAAATACGTATGAATAATTAGTTAAGATAAAAACGTGTACCTTTTAGCTAGCTCCAATTAAAACCGTTTAATAAACGAATAGATTTCACTAATGGTAAAACCCTCTACGATCGCACACACAACACGTCGTTGATCACCATCCGAATGCTAGTTCAATTAACCAATTTAATTAATCACCTTCTCGTTTACTTTTTACGAATAAAACAAACCACAAGGGTTTTTTATTGTTGTCGTCCGATACTTCGAAACCAAGGAAATTCGAACAGAAGTCAAACGCAAAAGAATAGATGCATACGTCCAACTCTTGGGGTTTATCCGTATATATATGCACATATGAATAAATATTAATATTATAATAATTAATAAATAATATCTTTTATTATTAAATAATTATAACCCTTTAAGTAATTAGAAGTAACAGTTTAGTCCTAATAACTTTTATCGTGAACTTATAATTTAATAACATTCATTAAATGATCTCAAATTAACTAATAACTCAGCTAGTTATTATAGTTAACTTAACTTGGTTAAATAAACGGTATCTACGTGTTAACGCGTGTGACCCCGTAGGCTTAAACGTTTCTGAACATACGTTTATTTGACGTGGTCATTTGCCAACACTTCTCGTTAGCTAAAAATTATGAAAACAATATGGTAAGTAGCTAAGACATAGGGGGACGTTGGATAAGTTTTTTAGAAATTTTCGTAAAGGATAACTTGCTAAAACGAGATCGGAACTAGGAGCATTTTCTGAAATAAAACTGTGAAAACTGTTTGTGTTTTCGCGTATAAAAACGAGACACTTCGGGTTTGAGATTAAATATGAAAACTACTTTTTACGGGTTCAAATGTTGTACAATTTAACATGTAAAAGTTTCGGGTCAAACCGTGTAGGTTTGACTAAAGTCAACAAAACCGACACACAAAACACTAAACATTCGATCTAATAAAAACATTATATTTTTGGTTAAAAACAAGTTCTATAAATATTATATGGTCAAACCCGAACGAAAATAGTTAGAATATATGAAAACGGAAAACGTCACTTAACGAGAAAACGATAAACAATTTAACAGCCTTGCGAAACTTCAGAGTTGCGAAACTTTCCCTTTTGCGAAACTTCCGAGCTGCGAAACTTTCCCTTTTGCGAAACTTCCATGCTTACGAAACTACTACTTTCACACTTGATACATTCGCAATATGTATACACTTTCGCACCCGCAGTTTCTCTCGAACCTAGTTTCTCTCGAACCTAGTTTCTCTCGAACCTAGTTTCTCTCGAACCTAGTTTCTCTCGAACCTAGTTTCTCTGTTGAGCTAGTTTCTCTCAAAGCTAGTTTCCCTTGAGCTAGTTTCTCACAAGCTAGTTTCTCTTGAAGCTAGTTTCTCTTGACCTAGTTTCTCAACATAGTTTCTCTTAAATAGTGTTTCAACTCTTAGTTTCTCAACAAACAATCGGGTCACTCTAGTCATCACGATGTGTTCGATTAAACTTCAACAATGAATAACTATATATGATGCAACTCGAACACCTACGACATATACTTTTACAAAGTATACAACAAAACAGTTATAATAATAATGTCATATAGAATTATTATTATAAAAACATCACCAACGTATCGTACACATTTTAAACATAACGATCTTTCGAAACGAGTGAACAATTAACATAGTTTGGTGTCTAGTCAACTACTTATATTATCATCTCTTGCGTTTAGGGCGTTAAGAGACATTATTTGGGCAACACTTTCACTACTACACGCTAGCTCTCATTATTTAGCACACGAGTGGAGTTCACATCCCCTACTTTTACTGTTTTAATGCTTTTAAACTAGGGGTAAAAAACATAGCAAATGTTTGATTGAAATCTGTTTACATATAAACTGTTTTACACACTATACTCGCAATCTGCTAACTTTATGAATGCTTTTCATACTATACTAAAAAATTGTTTACTTATGAAATGATTTTCATACTAATTTGGGAACATGACAACGAATCCTGGTACTGAATATACGGATAGTACTATCGTGATGACCTACCTCCCACCCTTGGTTGGATTGTGTCAACCCCCGACTTTATGTCACGTCGAGGAGTGTATATTTACATCTACCTAGAGGCAAAAACATTACTCAAACGAGGTTGTTGTTTGGTTATAGGAGTAGTGTCGTTACTTTAACTTGCAAGGTTTAGCTCACCTTCGGGGGATCCCGTCTATGCTCACCCACGAACAATAAACTCTATAGGAATGCTTTCCAACGATTTATACACTGGAATGGTTTTCCAAACATATACGAATTGATGTATTTACAAAGCACGATTACACTAGATCACCTACAGGTCATCTACTAATGAACTATTATTTAGATCACCTTCAGGTTTTCTAACAAACTACTTATTGGGAAGGTTTTCCAAACAATTTATATTGGACGAGGTCCAACGATTTATACACAACGTAAACTTATTATTTGATTATGATTTGATCGCTACTTTGACTGTATGTATACGATTTATACATAATTTGTTTGTTTGAATAACAACTGATTTACAAGCGAGTTACCAATTGTTTTAATAACTACTTAGTTACGATATGACTACTATTTGATCAACAACTTATTTACCAACTATTTGAACTACCATTTAGTCACGATATGACTATGATTTGAACAACGATTTGGAGACTATTTTAAACAACGAAACGGTCATGAATTGACTGCTTTTAAATGCGACTTAGTTATTGTTAAGACTACTTTTAAATCAATGATTTGATTTTTTAACAAATTTAAAATGTGAGACGTACTTGCAACGAACGATTTACAAACCGATAACATACAAAACATGTGAATTCACTCAACATGTTTGTTGACGTTTTACTATGTTTTTCAGGAAATTAGCAGCGATGTAAGATTTTCATGCATTTTGGAACTGATACATGTTAGTCATACTGACGAATTCTCCTTTTGAATTATGTATTCACAAAATGGTTGTATTTTATCAACAATAATATTCCTACGACTTTGATAAGTCATAGCATTTGTAACAAATTACTTATGTATGGCTTCTTAATTACTTGTTCTGCAATAATCATATGCTCTGTGAATGTATGGTCCAATGCTCACGTTACGAACCCCGCGTACTTTATTACACTAATGCTTCCGCTAACCGTGCGATAACTGCCTACTTAACGATTTTGGGGTGTGAAAGAACTTGGTATCAGAGCCTTTGGATATACCGAACCAGAAGTCTTTAGCGACTTAGAAGTCTTAGAGACCTAGACTATATCCTTGGTCAGGACACTCGTGCATTCATTCATTGCATCATACGAAAACAAATGTCACAACGCGTCTAGAGAAATATCTTTGCTCACGTAAACTATTCTGATTTAAGGTAAAAAGTTATGTCTTTACGTACATTATTCTGCACTTATTGGACTTATATTTGGTGAAAACATTTTAAAATAATCATTATTTACTTAAAATCACCAAAGCAGTCCAATTATAGGCATTGTTATAAAAATCACCAAAACATCTTATTTGAACGCAAAGTGAGGGAAATTCAACCACCTTAAATATTCCTCTCTTGATTATCTCGTGGAAACAAATCTTAATTCATATTTTATGATTCCATAGGAAAATACAAGACCGGAGGTGAAAGAATCAAGCAAAACGGATGAAAGACGGAGAAGATGTGCAGTCTGGAAGCTAACCGATCGTCATCTGGAACACATAAAAGTTATACATCTCAAAACTTTGAAAGATTAGTGTCATTAGAAGAGTAACAGAAAAATGAATCCAACGGTGCAAGAATCAAGCAAATCGGGCTTAAAACGAAGAAGATACAGACGAAACAAGCAACAAATGGAGTGAGCAAAAGCTGAAACCAACCACCCCCTGGAGGCCGTATACGGGGTCATAGGGACCTTATATGGCCCTCCAAGGTCCGTTTTCTTTGGATTTTTCCTTGGTAATTGGTACCTTGGGGCCATTTGACCCCCTAGTGCTTGCTACCCCTGTTTGCGCTTTAGTGCTCGTTCTTGGAGCATTAAGACTTGTACCCCTTCTTCCTCACTTCTCCAATAAATACTCCATCATTTCTCCCATTTCAACGCACCTCATTCACCTCCCATTTCTCATTCTCTCTCAAACACTCTCTTTCTACTTTCTCTCTCTAGTTAATTAGTTAGTTAGTTTTAGGTTAGTTTTAAGCTAGATCTTGATTAGTATTTAACCAAGACTAACGGAGGGTAGTTTTTGTAATAGTGTTGAAGTCTTGAAGGATCTCCTTTAAATATTTTTTTGGGATATTTTGGAGCTCTGTCCGTGTAATCTTTCGGCATCTATTTAATCTACGCATTACTTACGGTTATTTCTATCATTATTTTTCATAATGTTGCATGCTATTGTTATGTTAGATTTAGGATGTATTGCAATGATTCGTGAGTAGATTAGCTATTGTGTTTGTTGTGATATAGTTAGCTTGTTAATATTTGAGGTGATGCTATTTTAATATATGATTGATAACTTGGTGTACTGTTTAACTATATATTTATGATTTCAAACCAAAATATCACCTTTCTTCCAATAAACATGGTTAGAACCTTTATGACAAGGAGCCACGAACCTTGTTCAAACGGTCACTACCTATCTATGTTTACTAAAATATGAACATGGTCTGATTCCGAAGCTGTGAAAATACTGCCTAACTTATCATATAGAACATTATGGATTAATTAGGATTTATTGGTTTGGGATTATAATATGAACGGGTTGTTTAGCTCTCATAGATGGTTTTATTGTAATACAAGCTTAGATATATTGAGTTCAGATGGCGGTAAAGTATGTAATCTAGGGAAAGCCCTAAAATGACTAAGTATTTGGTATAGCGTTGAAAACACCTCTGGTGGAGTACAAACACGTGGAAACCATGGAAAGTTCATAGGCTGTACACTGTATTATATCCTGGCATAATTTGTGTTCCATGAAAGATCGTAATACGGGTGAATACACAGTATAGCATTGGAAACACCTCAGGTGATGTACAAATACGTGGAAGCTGTGGAAAACCCTGTAGGTTGATGACTGTATCACAGCTAGACATCTCTGAACTCAATCACAACCATTAATGTATAAGTTAACAGTCACCACCTATCTTAAATCTTAAATGCTTTGCCTAGCTTAGAGATCTTGTACGTGTTAAAGAAAGGTCAGATGATAAATTACAGATTGTCGCCCTATTCCTGCACCCCATTTGGAGGGTCACTTTGTCTCATTAAGAAACGGTGTGGAGGGTTTCAAGGCAGTCCAATCTGACCATACTCTTGATAACCTAGTACTCAGTGACATAATGATCGGATAACCTGATCAGTAGGGTGCTAGTGTTTACATTACAAGTTATCTATGTGAAAGCAAGACACAAATCTTTAAAATATGTTTTCAAATATTAAAACCCTAATAAAGCATCACCCAGTGTATAAGCTAACGAAGTTATACCAAGCACTCTTCTCCATAACTGATTTAAACCTTCTTTTATTTCTAGCTCTATTTAGTTTAATTTTAATTAGGATCTAAGTATAAAACCCCCACTCAAAAGTATTTCAAAACCCATCGCTAAATTAAACTGCTCATCTCGACAAGTTATTTCACAATACGATCAACTCTTTAGAACGACCCTAGGTCATACTATTGCTATACAGCTCTAGTAGAACTTAGGTCCCCAACAAAATATAAAACTTTAAGACATACCCCACCGTCGTGCATCCTAGTTGGCCGGACCAACGACCGGGATAAAACCCTACCGACCGTTGGTTGTGCGAAAAATTTTTGGCACCGCTGCCGGGGAAGTTGATCGTAAGACTCTGAGGCGTTCTGACGAACTTTCTATTTAGTAATGCCCGTAGTTTAGATTTCTCTCTCTCGTAACCACCGACAATTCCTTCCCACAATCCACAACGATATTCGACCAGATCATCTGGATCTGACCGCTCATTTTTGTACCCGATCTTGAGTCGATTATTCGTACCATCCGCAAAGAAAGACGTTCCCGTTTTCCACCGATCACTCATGTACTCTCGTTGACAGTACCAAACCATCTTTCGAAGGACGAGGAGGACTGATTATCTATCCCGTGATCTACGGAGCATATTTCAAACTGAAATTCCATATCGTCCAAATCATCAAAAACAACTGTCTATTCCACGGACTACCCCGTTAGGATCCTAACATCCACATCAACAAATTCATTCAAATCTCCAACTCATATAAACAGAATGGGGTTGAGTAGAACATCATACACTTGTACATGTTCCCCTTTTCTCTCGCTTTACATGCTTTGATCTGGTTTGAGGGGATTGAGACCGGCTCAATCACCTCATGAGAGGACATGGGAAACAAATTCCTGACAAAATACTTCCCTCCATCCAAACAAACCAAGGCTAAGAATGACATCGTGAACTTTTCACAAGCATCTTCTTCCTCAATCATTGTATCAAATTCCTTAACAGTTGTAATTGTCTCTAATTTCCCGGTACTTCCTTCCAAAATATCTGCTTCTAAATGATCATTTTCTAACAAATTCTGCATAGCTGTATTATCCATATATTCGAAAGAATTTAGGTAATAACATGTATCATCAACATAATCAGGAAATTTCATAGAATCGTTAACATTGAAAACAACTTTTTCATTTCCAACTCGCATAGTAATGTCTGTTAAAAACATCAATTAAAGCATGGGTTGTTGCTAAAAATGGTCTTCCTATTATAATAGGGACTCTAGGGTCTTCTACTATATCTAGGATAACAAAATCACATGGAAACACAAATTTGTCAACTTTAATCAAAACATTTTCAACTATGCCTGCCTTTAGGATACTGTCCGATCTATCAGCTAGTTCAATACACATTCGGATAGGTTTTGGTTCTCCTAATCCTAAATGGTTGTATAAGGTATATGGCATTAAAGAAATACTAGCTCCTAAATCTGCTAATGCATTATTAATAGGCATGTTACCAATTATGCAAGGTATAGTAATACTCCCTGGATCTTTGACTTTAGGAGGTAATTTGTTCTACATTATTGCTGAACATCTTGCATTCATCTTTACTTTGGTCACATTATTCAATTTGCTTTTGTTGGTTAACATCTCCTTCAAGTATTTGGCATATTTTGGCATTTGTTGAATTGCTTCCACAAATGGTATATTGATGTGCAGCTGTTTTAGATTTTCTAAGAACTTATGGTATTGTTCTTCATCTCTCCCTTTTCTCAATGCAGCTGGATATGGTGGTGGTGGTGTATAGTCCTTGAATGTAGGATTTTCATTTGGCTCTTTACTATTAGTTTCCTCCACTTCTTTTGAATTATCAACTTGCTCAGAATCAACAACTTTATTAGTAATAATAGGAGAATTGGAACTTTTACCACTTCTTGTAACCACAGCCTTGGCATATTCTCTCGGATTTGTTTCTGTAAATCGTGGTAAAGTTCCTGGAAATCTTTCTTGAAGAACTTTGGCAATTTGATGAACAGACCCCTCAATTTGTTTCATTGTTGCTTCCTGATTATGCATTTGTCACGTCTGTATCGATAGGTCGAATTTGACTCTGATCGTTGTTCCAACAGCAACAGAGACGCCGGACAGTGTGTTTTAAATTTTTAGAGATGGGGACCTAAGCTTTACTACGGCTTGTAAAGCAGCAGTATGACCTAGGGTCATTTTTCAAGCTAATCGTATTGAGAAACGGAAATGTCAAGACAAATTGTTCAATTTAGTGATGGATCTTTAAACAGGTTTTAAGTGGGGTTTTTGTTACTTAGGTCCGTAAATTAACGTAATTAAATAAAAAGTAAATAAATGAAAAATAGAAATAGGGATGTAATCAGTATGGAGGAGATGTGTTTGTTATGACTTCGTTAGCTTATGCGGGGGTGATGCTAGGGTTTTGATATGAAAATGTCTTTTAAAGGTTTGTGTCTTACCTGAGCTTAATTGTTCGTAGTGTAAACACTAGTACCCTATTGATTGGGGAGACCAACCAGTATGTCACTGAGTACTAGGTCAAATTGAGTCTGATCGGAGGAGGATGCTCAACTCTTCAATGTTATCCAGTGACAGAGTAACGACCCTTCTTGGAATGTTAGTTCCTGGGCGCATGAGATAGAGTAGCATACCCACAAGGGTTCTGACCTATCTTTACACTACAGGGACAACGAAGTCAGACAAGGCATTTAAGATTTAGACTTGGTTTGGTGACTGTTAACTTCACATTAATGGTTATAGTTTAGTCTAGAGCTTTTCATCATGGTGTACAGGGAGATTATGCATTTCCACAGTTTTCCAAACCTGAGAGGTACTAACGGTGTACAATGCAATTAAGCATTTCCACAGTTTTCCAGCTCTTGGGCGTACTAACGGTGTACAGTGCGATCAAGCATTTCCGCAGCTTTGAAAATAAACCAAGATGTGATACAGTCTTCAACCACTGACATTTCCTTAGCTTCCACGTATTTGTAATCCACCAATGGTGTTTCCAATGTTATACGAAGTACAGTGCCATTATTGTGGTCTCTCCGGTATCACATACTTTATGGTCACTCTAGACTAGTTTAACTAAGTTTGTATTAAAGTTCAACCATCTATGATATAAACCAGCCCTCACTTTTCCCAATAAATCCTTGATTGATTCACGGTGTACTATACGAAAGGTTTTAAACAGTATTTCCACAGTTACACAATTCAGACCATGTTGTTAGTTTTAGAAAACATAGATAGGTAGTGAGCATTTGATCAAGGTTCCCGACTCCTTGTGATAAAGGTTCTAACCACGTTTAATTGGAGGAAAGGCAATATTGGTTTAGAAATTCATAAATACATTAACCACTGGCTTTCATTTTATAATACGATTAGGAACATTATTTCCACAACGGATTGTGCCCACGACTTTCATAACTTCCATGTTCCGTACTCCACATATAAGTGATGTTTCCGGTGCTATACAAATGAAAGCCGTATAACGTTACCTCCGTTATTTCATAATGTTATTATCCCAATCGTATATAAACTAAAGTAGCATCATAACAAACACACAAGGAAACTACTCACTACGCATAATAACAGATCCTAAATCTAGCATAACAACAATAGCAATTATCATTATAACAGATAAGGAAAGAAGTAACCGTTAATAAAGCGTAGATTGAATAAGCGTTTAGAGAGAGAGAGAGTACAAGCAAAACTTCCGTAATACCCTTGACAATATTACAATAAAAGCCCCTGAACTATTCCCTATGCTATTATAAAAGTAGCCCCTCTGTTAGTTTCAGTTAAATATTAACTGAGAACTAACTGAACCTAACCCTAGTTTTAGAGAGAGAAAGAAAAGAGAGAGAGTAGAGAGAGAGAATGTGTGAGAGAGAAAGTTTAAATGGAGAAATGATTGGAATGAAGAGGTGTGTTGGAATGAGGAGGGGGTATCCCCTATTTATAGGCATAGCTCAAAATCACACGTACAACTCGCGAAGCAGCACGTACAAGCAAACGAAGCACGAAGTGGTGGTGCAGGGGCCGTATACGGCTTGCCCAAGGCCGTATACGGTGTGTACAAGGTTGTATAAGTTCTTGGCAAGGCTGTATATGGTGTGTGGGGCCGTATACGGTTGTCGTCTGATTTCATTTGTTGCTTTAAAATGTCTGTATCTCCTTCGTTATGCATCCGTTTGACCTGATTCTTTCACTTGTGTCTTCGTAATTTCGTTACGCTTCTAATGGTTCTAATCTCACTGAAATTGGATGTGTATAACTTAAGCATAGCTGAAATGACTTTATAGGAGTCTGTAATCGTCATGTCTTCTCCGTTCTTTATCCGATTTGCATGATTCTTGATTCTCTGATAGAGGACATTAGTGTGTTTTTTTCTATGTTCATACCTGAGCATATTCGGTGGCTGATGTGAGCTTGCTTAAGTGCTATCTTAAGACCATTAGGTAGACAAAAACTTGCTGCTTGATTAGGCTCTTTTCAAGAACAGGTTTATATGCGCATTTCTTAGTCATATTAGGACTAGGATGCCCTTCTATTTATGGAAGATGTTCAAGGCTACTTTGAAGGTGTATCTACTTTGATGTCTATCGACTTTACCTATTACAACATATCATAAGGTTAGAATATGTTTATCATAAGATAAATGAGGGTGCGAGAATTGGTTGTTGTTTATTTGATATGTTTTGCTCATTATTTGGACGTTTTTGGTGATTTTTGCAGCAACGCCTGTATTTGGAGCACTTTAGTGAATTTTAATTAATAATGATTGTTTTGGAATGTTTTCACTAAAGATGTGCCCAAAAAGTGTGGAATATTGTACTTAAAAACATGACTTTTTGCGTTACATCAAGTTATCCCACACTTAGACGTTGTTTGTCCTCATGCAACACTCAGTTTTGAAAACATTTTAAAACATATTTAGAGCGAGTCTCAATATTTTTTAAGAGCTACCACTTCCACATGAAAATAAGATAGTTTCGGGGATATAGGGAAAGATAAGATGATCCTTCCTTAAACAAGAAAAGATTCTCTTAGGCATACATCCAAATCTCATGATCTTAGAGTACTCATGACTAGGCGATCTCTCAAAAGGTGGTCACTCAATTCACTCAAAGTGTATCGGGTTTCCTATCAATCTAAAATAATTGAAATTGCTCAAATAGCCAGTCATGTAGCATTCGTCGTTATAGGCTTAGTCGAGAATCGGATCTCCACCACATAGGTGAGGACGGTGCTAATTATCCCAAGACATTCATGAGGGTTGTAGTGTTTGGTGAAGGTTAAGGGGTATGGATAGTGGTGTATTTTGGGTTGTACGGGTATTTGCTTATCTTAAAATAGCTGAGATTATGAACAACTTATATGGAAAGGGAGGTAGCTATTCGTCTTCCATTAGAATCTTCTTGTGAGGATGATACTTCAAAGGACTTCAAGCTTTATTCTTGTGAAACTATTTCTTTCTTTTCTTTTCTTCTTTTTCTTCTTTTTATTTTCTTTTTCTGTTTTATACTTTTCTATTTTTCTTTTCTTCATCAGAACTTATTTGTCAGAGAATTTCCAAGGATAATTTTCTTGATTCTTTAAGAAAATCCTTTATCTTGAACATTTCGAGTCTTTTCGCGGTGCCAATTTTACGCACAAGGGATTCTTCAATTTTTTTGGAGAACACGAAAGGGTAGGATAAGTGAAGTGGATATTCTAAAAGATGTTCTTCATAACCTCATAAATTCTAAGATAAGTTTGGGGATATTTTGGGAAGTAGGGTTTTATGAAACGAAAGGTTTAGGCTCAACAGGGTTTACTAGGCGGATCATCGATACTAAAAATGAGTATCGGAAGGGTTTTGGTCTTGAAGAGATATGTAAAAAGCGGTTAAATCCTAGGGAATGTCAAGATCATCTAATTGCACCTATACCGAGTATGGTACACACCAATGTGGTCTCGAAATGTATGTCAAGAGCAAATTCTAATTCAGAGATACATGCATCGGCACACACAAGAAATGAATAGTGAAACATTTAAGATGAATGCTATTAGGCTCAAGATACCTCACTGCAAATATGGTTGTATGTGCTTCGTCATGCTTCCATCAGATTATTATTTATTGCTTAAGCAATTTCTACCTTATTTTCCCTAGTTTCCGAAATATATTACTCACATTTGAAAATAGCTCCTCTCAAAAGATATTTTGGCTCAAAAATTAGTAGAGTTAATCAATAGATTTAGCTCATACTCTTTAATTTTCTTGAAAATTTTGAAAAATTTGAGGAACATTTTCCGAGTTTACTATTTCGGACATTAAAAATCATTAAAACTAACCAAGGTATTCTATACCTGCTATTCCACACTTAGAGGAACATTGTCCCTAATGTTCTCTTGAGTTGAGATTTACTTGAAAGTAAAGATCCCACACTTAGAGTTTGAACATGCAAGAAAATGTTTCTCAAGTGTTTGTTTTAGGCTGGAATCCCAAACTTAGTGATAAGCTTAGGATAGAGTATAGAATACTTTAACAAACTAACAAATCAAATAATAAAAAGAACCATAAACAAAAGAGAGTAAAGGTTTCAGACACTCCCCAGATAGTGAGATGCAATGAAGCTGAGAATCTGAATTTGTTGCAAAGAGATGTTGCTTGGCATCTTTATCTGTATTCATGAAGAGCGGCTCGGCTTCAAGCGTTTTGCTATTGGTTTTCTTCATCCAATTATTTCCTTTTTGTGAATCAATCTCGTAAGTGTGAACACGTTGGTTGTACCAGTTTACAAACTCAAAGTATTTGCAAATGAAAAGATAAATCACCATCTCAGAATTTAAAAAAGATGTTTTCTACTATAAATCAGTTTTATAAAACATGTGTTTTTAAACGAGTTCGAGCATAATGCATAAAAATAGTATGCAAGTACCTCAAAATGCTCGAAACACATGATTTACCATTTTTCAATTTGATTCCCTATTTTCTGAGATGGGTGGGTTGTTTGCAAATGAGTTGTAACATCAGAAAGTGTTTTTCCTAAAGTTTTTTTGGTAGCGACCAAGTGTGAAGGATAGCCAGAGATTTTCTTCACTTATTGACATTGTTTTCTCTACACGTCTTATTACACGGGTTGCCTCCCAAGAAGCGTTGCTTTTATAGTCGAGAGCTCGACTTTGCCTTCCTTCAGATTAGTTAGTGTTGGAACCTCAAGGACCGGAAGTGCTTAGAAGTGGAATCCTGGGGTTGCGTGGGTAGATCCTCAGAAAATGGTGAGTGATGATGTCGACGATATTTGGAATATCTGTTGAAAAGATGGGTAAGATTTGAAGATGTTGTTCGGTAACCCTTTTCATGTGTAGAAGATCCCAAGTTATCTCCTTTACTGCTTTGGAGATGGTTCCGCGGGAATCCACATAAGAGAATCCATCAGCCTCTATCATCTCTCGTTCAGGATGTTGTTGTCTGAGTGAGTCCGTGAATCCATAGAACTGTAGGTGCAAAGTCTAGTGACCTGTAATACCGGAGTTTCCTCCAAGTTCTCGGATAGACTCACGAATAACCTGGATCAGATGGGTCTCATAGTGGGAAGACGTGAGGTTGGAGTTCTTGAAGGTATTGTTCACTATGTTGTAAACCTCACGTAATCCATAATTGAATATTTGACCATGCTCTTCTTCAGGAACTTCAGCAAAGTTTCCTTGATTCGATCAGTGAGGAAGTTCACGATGTTAACCAATGAACCTTCAAGTATGGAAGAAGGGATGTCACACGGTCTTTCATCAGAACTCACATACTCGAGATCATGGACAATCTTGTGAGTGTGGTACTCGATGGTGCAGTCAATGTAGAACCTATGGGGAGAAGTCTCGTCGATGTGATCATTCCTAGCCATAGAATTTAGAAGTCCCCTAAGATCATTCATCAACCAGATGTCTATGTAGCATTGTACATATTGCCGCGATAAGAATTTAAGAACTCATGTTGCTCGATGGAATATGGAAATGCGGATCTGATCAGTGTGTCATAGATCATCCTGTACATGCGTCTTTGGTCTTCAAAGAACTCTATCTCCTCAGGTGTTGGTCCTGTAGTGTGGTGCTCTTGTAGCAGCTGAGCAGCGAGGACTTTGGCAAAGGCATTTAGGCGGTTGTGGAAGAATATGTAATCTTGGGAATTCTCGGCTTCGTTGACTTCAGATTCGGCTATGATTTCCTCAATCAGGTTCCTCTGGTGTGGAGTGTAATCATTGGTAGAGTTAATGATAATGCTTGTTATCATAGGTATGTCAATTTCGAATTCTTCAATAGCACTTATCATTTCCTCATGGTTGGAGATAGTCGGGATTTGGGGAGAAGCGGTAACAGTTGAAGGTGCAAGAAGTCGGACACACCGAATATCTATTGGAACATCAGTGTAGATAGTGTCATCCTTGTTACTCTCCTCAGCTGGAGTATCCCTAGCCTTGAAATCAGGGAACTCAACAGTATTAGAATGTGGAAGGGTGTCATCAGTAATCTGAGATATCGGCTGAGAGAAGTCCATCTCGATGTCTTTCTCTTCCTGAGAATCATAATCGTGGCGAGATCCGGAGGTACTTCCCTTCTCGAACTGACTTAGAGGTATAGATGTGTCAAAGGTTTGAATCCTTTGGGGAAGTCGGGATGCTTTGTAGGCTGCAATCTTTCTCAAGAGTTTATCTTGAAGCTCTGGATGCTGTGTGGATAGGGCTATAGTCTTCTCAATATTCAGCAGAGCATCAAGTCGAGGAGAGATGAGAGGTTTAGTGGTATCAATAGCGGATGCAAAGAGTTTCTCCATGGTGAGACCAAATTCTGCATCGTGAGAGTAATCAGTCGGCGGGTCTTCATCTGCTTCATTATGTGACAGAGGGATGAAGTTCTCAAAGTTCTCGATCTGCATAATCTCTGCTATCGGCAAGTATGAGTCAGGAAGGTACCAATGAGGTGGTGTGGATTGATATACTTCCTCGGGCTCTGATTCTTGTTCTTCCTCTGATTCTTCCATTTCTTCTGGGTCCATTTCTTCCGTATCCTCTTCCTCTGTTTCAGGTGGTTCCTCTTCTTCCTCATCCTGTTCTAAATCTTCCTCTTCTTCTTCTTCTATTTCTTCCTCTAGTTTAGATTCTTCCATTTCCCCGTCTTCGGATTCTGACTCTTCAGTAGCTGAAATAAGACAGGTGTGCTCGTCTGGCCTGTATGATTCTGGTTCTGAATCAGAAGTGTCATCATCCGAAGTAACTCTGCCCATGGATATTGCGTATATCTCTGCATGCTCCATTAGTGAACAGTCGGTCTGATCAATCTTGTATGATATTGTCTGTCCGTGAGCTCGTAGATTGATAACCTGAGAATATACATCAATAATAGCATGTGCAGTATTCATGAATGCCCTATCTAGGATAATGGGTATGTTAATGTCTTCCTGTATATCCATCACTACAAAGTCAGTGGGGATATAAAACCTATCAACTTTTACCATGACATTCTCAGCAATGCCTCTCGGGTATCGGACTGATTGATCGGCAAGCTGGACGCTCATTTTAGTGGGCTGAAGAGGTCCTAGTTCTAGTCTGGAGTATAGCGAGTAAGGCATCAGATTGATACTGGCTCCAAGATTGACTAAGGAGCGTATCGTGCCTGAGTGATAGATGGAACAGGGCAAGGTGAATCGGCCCATGTCTCCTAGTTTTTCCGGTAAGGCATTCTGGATGACGGCTGAACACTCGGCGTTCAGAGAGAATTTAGGAATGGCAGGAATCTTGTCCTTAGTTGCCAGCATTCTTCGGATGTATTTCGTACTAGAGGGGATTCTAGACACGGTGTCTAGGAATTTTCCATCAAGTTTGAATGACTTGGCATTGTATTTCTTGTTTAAGTGGTTAGGGAAAGGAATTTCAATCTCATGACTCGGCGTGGGCATTGATTTGGTCTCAACTATCGGTGGGACAGGAGAATGTTCCCTTTCTGGAGAAGCAGTCATAGATGGAGTCGGATGATCAGAGTTTAAGGTTTTGGCTTCCTCGACGTGGGGGTTATGAATAGTATTGCTTGGTAAGGTCCCCTGGGGTCGAGTATCGAGACGTTGGGCTAACTGACCGATTTGGTTCTCAAGGCTTTTTAGGACCAAGAGTTGGTTTCAAAGGAATAGATCAGTATGGTCTTGTCGGGTCGTAGTCTTCTTATTGAAAGCGGTTTGACCTTGGATGAATTTGTTGAGGTTGTCATCAGTACTCATGACAGGAATGATGGTCGTCACAGGTTCAGTAGGCTGGATATCTTCAGTGGCGGTTAATGGAAGTGGTTGATTGTATGGGAGTTGTGGTTGTTGTAGGTACGTCGGATCCCGTGGCTGAAACCTGGTCTGGAAGGGTGGTTGGTTGTTCCGTGGAGGATATTGATTTCCTCGAGTTCTAGGTGGTGAATTTCTAGCGAAACCAGGAGGGTTTTGAGGTCTGACAGGAAACTGGGCATAGTAGACTGAACCGCCGGTATGATCTTCGTACTCAACCTTGTATTCTTCAGTGGGATGGTTGGCACAGTTTTGGAAAGCCTGAACTTGGTGGATCTGCTGTGGTTGTTTCTTCAGATCTGCTACCTGTTTCGTCAGAGTCTCAATCTGCTAGCTCAGAGACTTAATAGCTTCAATTTGGCGGGTGTTGCTGGTGGAAAGGGGTAAGGATGAGGATTACTCATCAGACTTCCAATCGTGGTGGTGCATTGTCATATCCTCGATCAGGCTCCATGCTTCATCATCAGTTAATTTCATAAAATTACCTTGAGTAGCGGCGTCAAGGTTGATGCGATGGTTAGGATCAAGACCTCGGTAGAAAGTGCATGTTGGGAATTGATGTTACTACTGTTACTAATACTGTTGATTGATGAATGCACAAGGCATTAACACTGTTAGTGTTAATGTTACTACTGGTATTAACACTGTTAGTGTTAAAGGTTACCATTGTCTTCATAGTTACAACTGTTGGTTGAAGATTAACACTGTTATTGAAGATTGAAGTGAAGACAAGAGTTATAACTGTTAATAATAGTTTCAACTGTTAGAGTGTTACAACTGTTAGTTCGTTTTACAAAAGTTAACACTGTTTAGGCTAGTTACCACTGTTGGTTGGTAAGTCTAGTAAATTGTACAAGTGTTAACACTGTTCTATAGGAATTACCACTGTTTGTATAGTTGTGGTAGTTAACACTGTTTATGTATAGAATAGGCGGAAAAGATAAAGTTTGAATAATTATGGAATGTAACAGTTTCCATGATTATAGGAGATTGTTTAGCAGGACTCTATGGGATATAAATAGAGATTCTAAACCTAGATTAGGTTAATAGGTTTTACGCAGCTTCAAGGTTTTGTAACCCTAATACAGTTCAATGTATTCGTCTTATATTATTAATAAGATTGAAGCTTTTGACAGTAACTTTATTTCATTGATTTTATTATTGATGTCGAGTCCTGAGCCACTGCCATATTTGCTCAGAACACAAGTCTTGTGCAACTGCTAGAAGTAGTCTACCACTGTTAGTTTAGTTTTGTATTGACGGTGCCACTGTCAGTTAGAATTAGTCTAACAGTGCCACTGTTGACATGAGTTTGTATTTTGTATTAAGTACTTAACCACTGTTGGTAATATACGAGTACTACCTCTGTTAGTGAATAGCTCAACCACTGTTAGTAGTCGGTTAGAGAAAATTATGGAATAGATAGAATTTCCATAGTAGTTTGATTCTGTAAAGGACTCTATGTGTTATAAATAGAGATTCTGTGAAACCCTAGAAAAGACGATTTTTAGTTATTAGCTTCAAGGTTGTAAACCCTAACACAATTGTGTGTTCGTATTGTTGATAATAATATTGAAGCTTTTGATTAATATTCTGTGTTATAAGTTTGTTCTTCAAGTTATTAATAAACTATTCCGCAAGCTTATTAATAATCAATAAAAGTAATACATATTAAGATCTTGATTGGGATCAACAAGTGGTATCAGAGCAAGATATTGCTTTGATCTTGAAGAATTCTATTGAAGTTTGCAGTTTTCTCTTCAAATACCAAGATGTCTACTGAAACGATGGAAGGAATACAGGCCACAAAGATTCCTATGCTCAAACCTGATGAGTTTGAGCTATGGCAGACAAGAATCAGGCAGTACATGCTTCTCACAGATTATATGATGTGGGAGGTGGTTATCAATGGACCTAATTATCCAAAGGGTCCAGATGGTGAAAAATTAGAGAGACCACCACCCAAGACAGATGCTGAGAGAAAAGAGAGAGCCACTGAGTGGAAGGCATTGAGTACATTACTCCTGTCAATTCCCAATGAGTATCAAAGGAAATTTGAAAAATGTGTAGATGCTAAAGTTCTCATGGAAGCTATAGTCACAAGGTTTGGAGGTAATGATAATACAAAGAAGAACAAGAGGTCTCTTCTCAAATAACAGTTTGAGAACTTTGCTGGGGTAAAGTCAGAAACTTTAACTCAAACCTTTGATAGGTTCCAGAAACTGGTGGGAGATCTTGAAAATCACAATGTTAAGATAGACAAGGATGATCTTAATAGAAAATTTTTAAGATCACTTGGTACAGAATGGAACATGTACACTGTGGGACTTAGACAAAGTGCAGACCTTGATCAGAAGGAAATTGAGGACATTCCACATGAGGTACAAGTTAAATTATGTTCTCCTGAATGTAAGAAAATGGTTAAATTTTACAGGGATCATAATGTTGTTGTGTGCAATGAGTTGAAAGCTTTTGAGGTCAAAAGTCAACATGCAACCTTAGCTATTGAAAATCTTGAAAAACAAATTAAAGCTTTTGAAAAGAATGAATCACAATTTCACTTAGATATTAAATATCTGAATTGGGAAAAGAAAGCTTTACAAACAAAAGTTGATATGCTAAGTGCCAAGTTGGCTGAGGCAATTTCTGATAAAGATGCATCTACATCAAAAGGGTCCAAAATCAATGAAACATTGAGATCAATCACCTTTAAGAGGGTTGATGTAAAAAATGCTCAAGGGAAACCCAAAGCCAGATTGGTTTGGGTTCCCAAGAGAAACTAATTATTTCTCTTTTTATATGTGTAGGGCAAGCTAAAGAGCTTATGGCACATTGATTCAGGATGCTCAAGGCACATGACTGGAGATAGGGAGAAACTGCAGGATTTTAAAGCTTTTAATGGAGGAGATGTGGCATTTGGCAGTAATCCTAAAGGAGGAAAAATCATAGGTAAAGGCAAGGTAAAAAGCAGTAAGCTCACTTTCAATGATGTTTATTATGTTGAGCAATTGAGATATAATTTGCTCAGTGTGAGTCAAATCACAGATAAGCAAAATCCTGTTTATTTCACTGACACAGAATGCATTATATTTTCTGAAAAACTCAAAATACCTGAAGATAACATTTTAATAAGAGTTCCAAGAAAGAATAATGTATACTGTAGTGATTTAAACAAGATGGAATCTCAAAATGTTAACTGTCTTATATCTAAAGCTACTGTTTCTGAATCTGACTTATGGCATAGGAGGATGTGTCACTTGAATTACAAGACCATGAATAAACTTGTTAGGAATAGGCTAGTGAGAGGCTTACCTGAAAAGTTATTTGAATGTAGTGACCACTGTGTAGCTTGTCTCAAAGACAAGCAACACAAAACCTCTTATAAGACCAAGCTTGTGAATACAAATATCACTCCCTTACACCTGTTACATATGGACTTGTTTGGCCCTACCAATGTAGCTAGTCAAGGGAAGAAATCTTACTGTTTGGTGATAACTGATGACTATTCTAGGATGAGTTGGGTATTCTTTCTTAGGAACAAGGATGAGACAGGTGAAATACTTAGATCCTTCATAACTAGGATTGAGAATTCAACTAATCAAAAGGTTAAGATCATCAGGTGTGATAATGGGATAGAATTTAAGAATCATGAGATGAATAAGTTCCGTGAGGAGAAAGGTATAGAAAGACAGTTTAGTGCACCTAGGACTCCACAACAAAATGGAGTAGCTGAAAGGAGGAATAGGACACTAATTGAGGCTGCTAGAAGCATGCTGGCAGATGCTAAACTTCCAATGTCTTTTTGGGCAGAGGCAGTCAGCACTGCTTGTTATGTTTTGAATAGGATTTTGATAGTCAAATCTCATAACAAGACACCCTATGAGTTATTCTTTAAGAGAAAACCTTTGGTTAGCTTTTTAAAACCATTTGGATGTCCTTGTACTATCTTAAATACCAGGGATCACCTAGGTAAGTTTCAAAGTAAGGTAGATGAGGCTGTCTTTGTTGGATACTCTATTCAAAGCAAGGCTTATAGAGTGTTTAATAAAAGGACTAGGATCATAGAGGAGACCATGGATGTGACCTTTAATGAAAATACACCTAATGAAGAAGGAAAAGGTACAGATGTATTGTTTGATATTGATGCACTAACCCATGCTTTTAGATATCCAGATTTGTCTACTAGTGCAGGTACAAGTGCAGGTGATGATACAAATGGAGATAGAAGCTCAAGTCAGCCTAAAAAGAATGACTTAGAGTATGTATTATTTCCAATTTGGTCTCCAGATCCACTAGCAGTTTTTCAACAGGATCAAACAGAAATTGAAGGATCACCTCCTGAAACAAATGGATCACCTGCAAAGGATGATTCAGATAAGGGTACACATGGTTCAATTCCTGCAGATCCTCAAACATCTATTTTAAGGGGTTCACATGAAGATTCAGAAAGTGAGTTAGAGATACCTGGACTATCAGATGAAGAGCAGAGATCACCAAAGAACTATGAACAAAGTCCTCCATTTCAAGTCTTGGAAAGGACTTCTTTGTCAGATTCTGAAACAACTCCAAAGCCTTCAAAAGAAAGAAAGGAAAGAGATTCTTTTTCAGAATCAGAAATGGATAATCTTTTGGGTCCTAATTTGGAAAGAGAATTACTTGATACATCCACATCTAAGTATCTGGTTCATAAAGATCATTCCTTGGATTTGGTCATTGGTGATATTGGTTCACCTGTTCTGACCAGACAACAGTCAAAGATAAGAGAAGAAGATTTATATACTTCATTATATGTTTGTTTTCTTTCTCAGATGGAACCAAAGAAAGCAGTGGAAGCTCTCAAGGATCCCAGCTGGATTGAAGCTATGCAAGAAGAATTGCTGCAATTCAAGCTACAGGATGTATGGGATTTGGTTGATTTACCAAAAGGAAAGAGAGCTATAGGCACCAAGTGGATTTTTAAGAACAAGAGAGATGAGAGAGGGATTCTCATCAAGAATAAATCCAGGTTGGTAGCACGGGGGTATACACAGGAAGAAGGAATTGATTATGATGATGTTTTTGCCCCTGTTGCTAGGATAGAAGCTATTAGATTGTTTTTAGCTTATGCATCTTATCAGGGTTTCAAGGTCTATCAAATGGATGTGAAGAGTGCTTTTCTTCATGGTCTAATTGATGATGAGGTGTATGTATGCCAACCACCAGGGTTTGAAGATCCAACATATCCAGATAGAGTGTGCAGATTGAAGAAAGCTTTGTATGGTTTACATCAAGCACCAAGAGCTTGGTATGATACTCTATCTGAGTATCTTCTCAAGAATGAATTCAAGAGAGGTACTATTGACAAGACCTTGTTTATCAAGAGGATTCAGAAAGCTATTTTACTGGTACAGGTCTATGTAGATGATATTATATTTGGATCTACAAGTGATTCACTTTGTAAAGAATTTGAGGAGCTAATGCATAAGAAGTTTAAGATGAGTTCAATGGGAGAACTCACTTTCTTTTTAGGATTGCAGGTTAAGCAGAAGACAGATGGAATGTTTATTAACCAAGGGAAGTATGTGAAGGATATTTTGAATAAATTTGGTTATAAAGATGTAAGGATAGCTAGCACTCCCATGGAGGCACACAAACATCTTAATTCTGATCCTGAGGGGGAGGAAGTAGATGTGCACTTGTACAGGTCAATGATTGGTTCTTTGATGTATTTAACTTCCTCTAGACCTGATATTATGTTTGCAGTGTGTCTTTGTGCTAGGTACCAAACCAATCCAAAGCAGTCACACATGTATGCTGTGAAAAGGATCTTTAGATACTTGAAAGGTCAACCAGATTTGGGACTTTGGTATGCTAAAGGATCAGATTTTGAGCTAAAAGCTTTCACAGATAGTGACTATGGTGGTGAGAACATGGATAGAAAATCAACTAGTGGAGGATGTCAATTTCTTGGAAATAGGCTAGTGTCATGGCAATGCAAGAAGCAGACCACAGTTTCTACATCTACAGCAGAAGCAGAGTATGTTGCAGCATCAAGTTGTTGTGCACAGGTGCTCTGGATTCAGAATCAAATGATGGACTATGGTTTGACTTTCATGAACACTCCTATTTACATTGATAATACATCTGCTATTAGTATCATACAAAATCCTGTTAAGCATTCAAAAACCAAACACATTGAAATCAGATATCATTTTGTAAGAGATTGTTATGATAAAAGATTGATTCATATTTTCAAAATTCATACTGATAATCAACTTGCAGATCTTTTTACAAAAGCATTTGATGTAGGAAGGTTTACATTTTTGATATCTAATATTGGTATGATCAATCTCACTTAGTGTTTTGGTAAGGATTTGATACTAACAGAGGTGAAGTATATTGTGTGTGACAGGGTCAAGTGTTGCCACTGTTAGCTTCATCATGATAACAGTTGGTTCCACTGTTAGTTTACTTATGCCACTGTCAATGTAATTTCAACCCCTGCTGGTTGTTTTTCTTCGTTTAGTATTGCAGGATTCAGCCACTGTCAGGAGACATTACGAGAGCTGGAGTCTAATGTTTTCTTTGTTGCTTTTTCGTTTGATTAAAAAAAAAAAAACGTGTTATTTTATGAAGTCTACACCTCTACTAGTTCTAGTGTACCCCTGCTAGTACTAGTACCCCTGTTGGCTTCATTGAGGGTTATTAACGGTTGACTTTGGTTAAGTGACGTACCCCTGTTGGGCTTAAGTGTTCGTTGTGACTCTGTTGGTGCATATCTGACAGTGCCACTGTTAGTTCTATTTACTAGGGCTTGGCACTGTCATCACATAAGTACCCAAACACTTCACTTTTTCAATTACGTTTTCAAAATTCTCAAAACTCTTTAATAACCGCTCTTGTTTGTGTTTGATCATTGTAAACCACTCTTCTTTCTTTCATCAATTTCATTCATGGCATCGTCATCTTCATCTGATTCTGGTAATTCTACTATGAGTGTTCATTCTGAACACAACATGAGGGCTTTCTTGGACAAAGAAATCGCAGATGAGTATTTTCACCAAATTATCGATTTCTTGAGTAACTGTCCAGTTACATATGCTCTTACTGTCGCCCCAAGATTGATAAGATCTCATATTCAAGAATTCTGGAAGAATGCAAAGGAAGGGAATGTTAATGGCATTACTCACATTCATTCCACTGTCAAGGGAAACAAGGTAATGGTGACTGAGATTGTTCTTAGAGAACTTCTGCAGTTTGATGATGAAGGAGGAGTTCTGGAATTATCAAGAGAGGTTTTGTTTCAAGGTATAAAGGATATGGGTTATGAAGGTGCTGGAAAGGCAAGGTCTGAATACACTTTCTTGAAGTCATGGTTCTGTCCTCAATGGAAGTTCTACATTCATACTTTTCTAGTATGTTTATCTCAAAAGAGGACTAGTTTTAATGAATTTAGTTCTAGTATTGCATATCCTATAATCTGCTTGGCACAGGGTCTTAAATTTAATATGTCTAGGTTTATCTTAGATAATATGATCAAAAATGTAAAGGGTGATACATTTATTATGTATCCTAGATTTGTTCAGCTTTTGTTGAATAAGCAATTGCCAAATTTGCTAGTAGATAAAAGTGTAATAGTTAGTTCTACTCTATCTTTGAAGACTATTAGAGCCATGAACCAGTATCAGAACACTTTTTCCTAGAAGGAAACTGCATTGTTTTCTACAATGTTAGTTTCTCCTTCTGCCACTGGTGGTGTATTACCAACACCACTTGGACCAAATGATGACAGGACAAAAAAACAAGTTGGTTCTGATCACACATCAGGAGGTGGCACAAAAAGAAAACAAGGGAACCAACAGCCTACCCAAAGCAAAGCCAAGCAACAAAACTAAACAGGCTATGGAGATTCCTGTTTCTCCACAGTCTCAGTCAAATGATCAACCACAACAGGTGAACATACTTGATGAAAATGTTCATTCTGGAAGGGCTGCCACTACTGTCTCTAGCCCACTGGCGGGGCAGGACAGTGGTAACGTCAATAAGACCCAACCAGAGGCAACTTTGTTTGATGAACCTTTGGGTAATGATTCAAATGAAGGTCCCAGTACCACGAATCAAGGGGCATCTGAAGATCTTGCAAGGCAAGTGACAGATGTAGTCAATGATTCATCTAGGAGGTCACACTCCAATGTTGATGAGACTAGTCATATAACTAGGGAATTGACGATTGATGATCCGGTACATGATGTCATGTTGATTTGGACAAAATTTGAGAGGGAAAGAGATTTGAGAAGGGAGCAACAAGTCAAGTTGGCTGCCCAGGATGAATTGATAAAGAAGTAGCAGGAGGAAATCAATGATTTGAAAACAAGATTGGCTGTGGTGGAGGATGTAGTTTTACAGGTCTTAAAGCCTGCTGCAGAATTACAGAAATCTTCAGGCAAGGGGGAGAGAAAAGATAAAGATCAAGAGAAAGATAATGTGCCTGAAGATAAGGGAGATGATAATGATGGTTCTGATAGGAATAATGATGATAATGATGGAGGTGCAGGTGGTATTAGCTTCATGGATACATCTGAGTTTAATACATCTGAGTTTAATGACAAGAGTGATGGAGGTGTTGAGGATGAATTGAATGTTTCAGATTATGTGGTTAATGAAGGCATGAATAATGAAATGGTGAATGATGAGCATGACAGAAGAATGGTGGTATATGTGGGTGAAAATGTGCAAACAAGTGGTTCAGACAGTGAAAATGTGAATGTTGCAGATGATAATGCACAAAGTGGTCCAGCTTTGAATGTTTTTCCATTAAACAAAGGATTACCTTTTAAGGCTGTGGCTAATTTGTATTTCTGGGATGTTATGGGAGAAAATCTTGATATGGGCAAAAGAGTGAGCTTTAGTGATAGGATGGTGTTTGATAAATCTGTTGAAACAGAGGAGATGGAAGGTGGAAATGTAGACGTTAAGGGGGAGTGTTTAGAGTCAAAACCTGAAGTTAAAGAGAAGGTAAGAGTGAAGAATTATAATAGAAAGAAATCAATTCCAAAAAGAAAGTCTTCCTCTGCCAAGAAAAATACTCCTGTTACAACTCAACCTATTACCACTGTTAGCAGTTTGGTTTCTACCATTGTTGAGGTATCTAACCCTGTTGGTACTTCAGCAGCAACCCCTGTTATTTTACCTACCCCTGTTATCACAGAGTCAACCACTGTTACATCAACCCCTGTCAATACTTCAAGTATTCCCACAACTGTCATAACAACCACTGTCACCACAACTACACCAAGATTTATCCAACCCCCTGTCATTATTGAAGAACCTTCATCATCACCCAAACCTAAGTCTGATCATCCAAAGATTGATTCAAAGGACAAAGGTAAGGGAAAATTGAAAGAAGAAAGAAAGATTAAGAAGGTTGTAGAGCCTCAAATTGATTTAGATGAGGCCAGGAGAGCTCAGGAGGAGCATGATGAGAGAATGTTAAGAATGGCTGTTGAGTCCAAGAGACTAGAAGGTCCTGATGTTGATGTTGTACTGGAAGATATGAGTGTGGTAACCTTATCTCAGAAGGCTGCAAAGATGCTTAATGATATGGCTGTAATAGGTAAAGGGTTGTCTGCTCAAAAGATTCATGATATGATCAACAAAAAGGATGGTAATGATGGTTTGAATCCAGGGTTTGCAAAGTTAAAACAAGCTAATGAAGAAAAGGCAAGAAGGAAAAGACAAGCTGAGCTTGAAAAGAAAAGAAACAAACCACCAACTGCTGCTCAGAGGAAAAAGGAGTTAATCAGAATTCTTGGTGGAAGATATGCACCAAGAAGTATACTTGAAGGATGGGATGTAGAGAAGTTGGAGAAAGCTTATGAAAGACATCAGAATGAGGGAAAGGTAGATTTTGAGAAAAAGCTCATGCACGACAAATTCATTGAGAAAAAGTTGGCTGAGGATAGAAAGAGGATTGCTGAGCAGGTGAGAAAAGAGGAACAAGATAAAATTGAAAAGAAAGAACAAGAGAAAGCAGAAGCTGAAGAAAGAGAATTAAAAAGGCTTTCTGATCAAAATTTAAAAATCAGATGGGATGGAGTTCTTGCTTGTGATAGTGTAGTTCCTGATTTGGAGAAAGATGCAGAAGAGTTGAGAAAATATATCAAAGAGGTGAAGGATAGCAAAGAAAATATTCACATCAATCATGATAGATCATCAAGAATAGTTGAATGGGAAGGACAGAAATCAAAAGTTGCTGATGTTGTCAAAGAACAAGTCAAGATTGTCAGAGAGGATGGGAATGAGCAATACTTGACATCTGTAGCTGATGTGCTCAAGAATGTGAATAGGTTAGACATTCTAGATCTGTATGAGCTAAACAGTCAAAGAAACAGGCAGGCTTCAATGGTAATAATGGAAAGAGATTTGGGAAGATGTTTGAATATGTTGTTTGAGCCTGAACCATTCACTAATTTGTTCTTAAACTGCATTGAGTATGTGAATACGTGGAGACATTTTGTTAGAGCTGGAGTTCACATGATCTTATTCAGAAGTGGAATCACAATCTACATGCTTGATGAAAGACAATATGTTCTGGGGACTCAGATTCTAAGAAATGTGCTTGCATCTCAACTAAGAACTACAGTGATTTCAGAAGGTGCATTCAATGCTTTATACATGGTGTTCAATCAGTTTCATAAAAGAATGGAGTTGGAAAGAGTAAGAGAGGAGGAGAAAAAGAGAAAACAGAATCAAGCTCCTAAAGATGAAAAGAAAGATGAAGAAACTTGATTCATTTGCTGAGAATGATCAAGTTTAGGGGGAGACTGTTGAGTCCTGAGCCACTGCCATATTTGCTCAGAACACAAGTCTTGTGCCACTGCTAGAAGTAGTCTACCACTGTTAGTTTAGTTTTGTATTGACAGTGCCACTGTCAGTTAGAATTAGTCTAACAGTGCCACTGCCACTGTTGACATGAGTTTGTATTTTGTATTAAGTACTTAACCACTGTTGGTAATATACGAGTACTACCTCTGTTAGTGAATAGCTCAACCTTTTTAGTAGTCGGTTAGAGAAAATTATGGAATAGATAGAATTTCCATAATAGTTTGATTCTGTAAAGGACTCTATGTGTTATAAATAGAGATTCTGTGAAACCCTAGAAAAGACGATTTTTAGTTATTAGCTTCAAGGTTGTAAACCCTAACACAATTGTGTGTTCGTATTGTTGATAATAATATTGAAGCTTTTGATTAATATTCTGTGTAATAAGTTTGTTCTTCAAGTTATTAATAAACTATTCCGCAAGCTTATTAATAATCAATCAAAGTAATACATATTAAGATCTTGATTGGGATCAACAAGTGGTATCAGAGCAAGATATTGCTTTGATCTTGAAGAATTCTATTGAAGTTTGCAGTTTTCTCTTCAAATACCAAGATGTCTACTGAAACGATGGAAGGAATACAGGCCACAAAGATTCCTATGCTCAAACCTGATGAGTTTGAGCTATGGTAGACAAGAATTAGGCAGTACATGTTTCTCACAGATTATATGATGTGGGAGGTGGTTATCAATGGACCTAATTATCCAAAGGGTCCAGATGGTGAAAAATTAGAGAGACCACCACCCAAGACAGATGCTGAGAGAAAAGAGAGAGCCACTGAGTGGAAGGCATTGAGTACAGTACTCCTATCAATTCCCAATGAGTATCAAAGGAAATTTGATAAATGTGTAGATGCTAAAGTTCTCATGGAAGCTATAGTCACAAGGTTTGGAGGTAATGATAATACAAAGAAGAACAAGAGGTCTCTTCTCAAACAACAGTTTGAGAACTTTGCTGGGGTAAAGTCAGAAACTTTAACTCAAACCTTTGATAGGTTGCAGAAACTGGTGGGAGATCTTGAAAATCACAATGTTAAGATAGACAAGGATGATCTTAATAGAAAATTTTTAAGATCACTTGGTACAGAATGGAACATGTACACTGTGGGACTTAGACAAAGTGCAGACCTTGATCAGAAGGAAATTGAGGATCTGTACAATGATCTGAGAAACTTTGAGCCTGAGGTTTTGGCTATAAAACAGTCCACTGGTAGCTCTAATAATACTGCTTTTGTGTCTGTTGGTGAAGCTGGAAGTAGTAGCACATCTGGTGCTAATGATAATGTGCTAGAAGCATTCTTTGCTAGCCATGTGAATTCATCATTAACTACAGAAGATTTGGAGCAGGTCAGTGAAGAGGACCTTGAGGAGATGGATTTGAGATGGCAAATGGCTATGATTACCATAAGGGCAAAAAGGTTTATGCAGAGGTCTGGTAACAGAAACTTTACATTCAAGAGAGATGGTGTAGCTGGTTTTGACAAGAGCAAGGTGGAGTGTTTCAACTGCCACAAGTTGGGTCACTTTGCTAGAGAATGCAGGATCACACAGGATGGAGGATCTCAGAATACTGTTAATGGCATTATGAGAAATAGTTCTGGTCCTCAAATAAGATTGGTACCTGTACAGAACATCACTTCAGACTCACTAGTAGCACAAGATGGAATGGGAGGCTTTGACTGGAGTGATCAAGAAGAGCTTGTGGTAAAGAATCAAGCTTTGATGGCTGTCACAGAAGAACCAGAACCTTCAGACATTCCACATGAGGTACAAGTTAAATTATGTTCTCCTGAATGTAAGAAAATGGTTAAATTTTACAGGGATCATAATGTTGTTGTGTGCAATGAGTTGAAAGCTTTTGAGGTCAAAAGTCAACATGCAACCTTAGCTATTGAAAATCTTGAAAAACAAATTAAAGCTTTTGAAAAGAATGAATCACAATTTCACTTAGATATTATATATCTGAATTGGGAAAAGAAAGCTTTACAAACAAAAGTTGATATGCTAAGTGCCAAGTTGGCTGAGGCAATTTCTGATAAAGAATCAATAAAGTTGAAAGTTGATGAATTGGAAAATGCTTCAAAAGGTGTTCAAAACTTAATCAAGTCTCAAATTCATGATAAATTAAAAATTGGATTAGGTTACAACCTTAATGCTGTACCCCCACCTTATAATCATACTTACTTCCCATCTAAAATTGATTTTGACTTAGAAAAACTTAAGGTAGGTGTGTCAGAGGAGGTTAAAAAGGTAGATCCAGTAGTTAATTGTACTGATAATGTAAATTTTGATAAAGTGGAAATATCTGATTGGACTGAGGAAGATGAGAGTGATAGTGATAGCTCATCTAGTGGTAATTCTATGGATGGTTGTGTTAAGTCTATTACTGGTCTAGTTTCAGAACATAAGAGTGATAAACTAGAAGAAGGCAAGAAGTTGTTCATGGAGAAAGCTAAGATTCAGCTTGAACAAGTGAATAGGACTAACAAATCTAGAACTGGTCTAGGTTATGTGAATAAAAAGGTTCATCATGAGTCCAATATAAAGGCTGAATGTGTTAAGTGTGCTAGCAAACATGTTGAAATTCTGCAAATAAAATAATCAAACCTACACCTAGAGGGAATCAAAGGAATTGGAATCAATTGGTTTCACAAAGGCTGGGTAATGGGTTTGAATGTGTGAAAAGAAAATCATGTTTTATTTGTGGTAGGTATAATCATCTTCAACAGGACTGTTACTACAATCCTAAAAATAATAGGAACAGTGGTACAGGACAAATGTTGAGAAATAAGCCTAACAGAGGCAAAGCTGCAGCCCCTGTTAATACTACAGCAGTGCCACTGTCAGAGGCTAACAGAGGCAAGACAAGAACAGGGGAGGATTTGACCACTGTCAGGCATGGTACCTCTACTGGTATTAAGCATTTGAAAAGAATGTTTATACCAAGTAAAGCTACCACTGCCAGGGTAATAAATACGAATTTGAAGGTGACCACTGTCAGACCATTAACCCTTGTCAGGTCTAAAACAGATTGTTTTTGGAGACATAAAAATGCATCTACATCAAAAGGGTCCAAAATCAATGAAGCATTGAGATCAATCACCTTTAAGAGGGTTGATGTCAAAAATGCTCAAGGGAAACCCAAAGCCAGATTGGTTTGGGTTCCCAAGAGAAACTAATTATTTCTCTTTTTATATGTGCAGGGCAAGCCAAAGAGCTTATGGCACATTGATTCAGGATGCTCAAGGCACATGACTGGAGATAGGGAGAAACTGCAGGATTTTAAAGCTTTTAATGGAGGAGATGTGGCATTTGGCAGTAATCCTAAAGGAGGAAAAATCACAGGTAAAAGCAAGGTAAAAAGCAGTAAGCTCACTTTCAATGATGTTTATTATGTTGAGCAATTGAGATATAATTTGCTCAGTGTGAGTCAAATCACAGATAAGCAAAATCCTGTTTATTTCACTGACACGGAATGCATTATATTTTCTGAAAAACTCAAAATACCTGAAGATAACATTTTAATGAGAGTTCCAAGAAAGAATAATGTATACTGTAGTGATTTAAACAAGATGGAATCTCAAAATGTTAACTGTCTTATATCTAAAGCTACTGTTTCTGAATCTGACTTATGGCATAGGAGGATGTGTCACTTGAATTACAAGACCATGAATAAACTTGTTAGGAATAGGCAAGTGAGAGGCTTACCTGAAAAGTTATTTGAATGTAGTGACCACTGTGTAGCTTGTCTCAAAGGCAAGCAACACAAAACCTCTTATAAGACCAAGCTTGTGAATACAAATATCACTCCCTTACACCTGTTACATATGGACTTGTTTGGCCCTACCAATGTAGCTAGTCAAGGGAAGAAATCTTACTGTTTGGTGATAACTGATGACTATTCTAGGATGAGTTGGGTATTCTTTCTTAGGACCAAGGATGAGACAGGTGAAATACTTAGATCCTTCATAACTAGGATTGAGAATTCAACTAATCAAAAGGTTAAGATCATCAGGTGTGATAATGGGACAGAATTTAAGAATCATGAGATGAATAAGTTCCGTGAGGAGAAAGGTATAGAAAGACAGTTTAGTGCACCTAGGACTCCACAACAAAATGGAGTAGCTGAAAGGAGGAATAGGACACTAATTGAGGCTGCTAGAAGCATGCTGGCAGATGCTAAACTTCCAATGTCTTTTTGGGCAGAGGCAGTCAGCACTGCTTGTTATGTTTTGAATAGGATTTTGATAGTCAAACCTCATAACAAGACACCCTATGAGTTATTCTTTAAGAGAAAACCTTTGGTTAGCTTTTTAAAACCATTTGGATGTCCTTGTACTGTCTTAAATACCAGGGATCACCTAGGTAAGTTTCAAAGTAAGGTAGATGAGGCTGTCTTTGTTGGATACTCTATTCAAAGCAAGGCTTATAGAGTGTTTAATAAAAGGACTAGGATCATAGAGGAGACCATGGATGTGACCTTTAATGAAAATACACCTAATGAAGAAGGAAAAGGTACAGATGTATTGTTTGATATTGATGCACTAACCCATGCTTTTAGATATCCAGATTTGTCTACTAGTGCAGGTACAAGTGCAGCTGATGATACAAATGGAGATAGAAGCTCAAGTCAGCCTAAAAAGAATGACTTGGAGTATGTATTATTTCCAATTTGGTCTCCAGATTCACCAACAGTTTTTCAACAGGATCAAACAGAAACTGAAGGATCAACTCCTGAAACAAATGGATCACCTGCAAAGGATGATTCAGATAAGGGTACACATGGTTCAATTCCTGCAGATCCTCAAACATCTATTTTAAGGGGTTCACATGAAGATTCAGAAAGTGAGTTAGAGATACCTGGACTATCAGATGAAGAGCAGAGATCACCAAAGAACTATGAACAAAGTCCTCCATTTCAAGTCTTGAAAAGGACTTCTTTGTCAGATTCTGAAACAACTCCAAAGCCTTCAAAAGAAAGAAAGGAAAGAGATTCTTTTTCAGAATCAGAAATGGATAATCTTTTGGGTCCTAATTTGGAAAGAGAATTACTTGATACATCCACATCTAAGTATCTAGTTCATAAAGATCATTCCTTGGATTTGGTCATTGGTGATATTGGTTCACCAGTTCTGACCAGACAGCAGTCAAAGATAAGAGAAGAAGATTTACATACTTCATTATATGTTTGTTTTCTTTCTCAGATGGAACCAAAGAAAGCAGTGGAAGCTCTCAAGGATCCCAGCTGGATTGAAGCTATGCAAGAAGAATTGCTGCAATTCAAGCTACGGGATGTATGGGATTTGGTTGATTTACCAAAAGGAAAGAGAGCTATAGGCACCAAGTGGATTTTTAAGAACAAGAGAGATGAGAGAGGGATTCTCATCAAGAATAAAGCCAGGTTGGTAGCACAGGGGTATACACAGGAAGAAGGAATTGATTATGATGATGTTTTTGCCCCTGTTTCTAGGGTAGAAGCTATTAGATTGTTTTTAGCTTATGCATCTTATCAGGGTTTCAAGGTCTATCAAATGGATGTGAAGAGTGCTTTTCTTCATGGTCTAATTGATGATGAGGTGTATGTATGCCAACCACCAGGGTTTGAAGATCCAACATATCCAGATAGAGTGTGCAGATTGAAGAAAGCTTTGTATGGTTTACATCAAGCACCAAGAGCTTGGTATGATACTCTATCTAAGTATCTTCTCAAGAATGAATTCAAGAGAGGTACTATTGACAAGACCTTGTTTATCAAGAGGATTCAGAAAGCTATTTTACTGGTACAGGTCTATGTAGATGATATTATATTTGGATCTACAAGTGATTCACTTTGTAAAGAATTTGAGGAGCTAATTCATAAGAAGTTTAAGATGAGTTCAATGGGAGAACTCACTTTCTTTTTAGGATTGCAGTTTAAGCAGAAGACAGATGGAATCTTTATTAACCAAGGGAAGTATGTGAAGGATATTTTGAATAAATTTGGTTATAAAGATGTAAGGATAGCTAGCACTCCCATGGAGGCACACAAACATCTTAATTCTGATCCTGAGGGGGAGGAAGTAGATGTGCACTTGTACAGGTCAATGATTGGTTCTTTGATGTATTTAACTTCCTCTAGACCTGATATTATGTTTGCAGTGGGTCTTTGTGCTAGGTACCAAACCAATCCAAAGCAGTCACACATGTATGCTGTGAAAAGGATCTTTAGATACTTGAAAGGTCAACCAGATTTGGGACTTTGGTATGCTAAAGGATCAGATTTTGAGCTAAAAGCTTTCACAGATAGTGACTATGGTGGTGAGAACATGGATAGAAAATCAACTAGTGGAGGATGTCAATTTCTTGGAAATAGGCTAGTGTCATGGCAATGCAAGAAGCAGACCACAGTTTCTACATCTACAGCAGAAGCAGAGTATGTTGCAGCATCAAGTTGTTGTGCACAGGTGCTCTGGATTCAGAATCAAATGATGGACTATGGTTTGACTTTCATGAACACTCCTATTTACATTGATAATACATTAGCTATTAGTATCATACAAAATCCTGTTAAGCATTCAAAAACCAAACACATTGAAATCAGATATCATTTTATAAGACATTGTTATTATAAAAGATTGATTCATATTTTCAAAATTCATACTGATAATCAACTTGCAGATCTTTTTACAAAAGCATTTGATGTAGGAAGGTTTACATTTTTGATATCTAATATTGGTATGATCAATCTCACTTAGTGTTTTGGTCAGGATTTGATACTAACAGAGGTGAAGTATATTGTGTGTGACAGGGTCAAGTGTTGCCACTATTAGCTTCATCATGATAACAGTTGGTTCCACTGTTAGTTTACTTATGCCACTGTCAATGTAATTTCAACCCCTGCTGGTTGTTTTTCTTAGTTTAATATTGCAGGATTCAGCCACTATCAGGAGACATTACGAGAGCTGGAGTCTAATGTTTTCTTTGTTGCTTTTTCGTTTGATTAAAAAAAAATCGTGTTATTTTATGAAGTCTACACCTCTACTAGTTCTAGTGTACCCCTGCTAGTACTAGTACCCCTGTTGGCTTCATTGAGGGTTATTAACGGTTGACTTTGGTTAAGTGACGTACCCTTGTTGGGCTTAAGTGTTCGTTGTGACTCTGTTGGTGCATATCTGACAATGCCACTGTTAGTTCTATTTACTAGGGCTTGGCACTGTCATCACATAAGTACCCAAACACTTCACTTTTTCAATTACGTTTTCAAAATTCTCAAAACTCTTTAATAACCGCTCTTGTTTGTGTTTGATCATTGTAAACCACTCTTCTTTCTTTCATCAATTTCATTCATGGCATCGTCATCTTCATCTGATTCTGGTAATTCTACTATGAGTGTTCATTCTGAACACAACATGAGGGCTTTCTTGGACAAAGAAATCGCAGATGAGTATTTTCACCAAATTATCGATTTCTTGAGTAACTGTCCAGTTACATATGCTCTTACTGTCGCCCCAAGATTGATAAGATCTCATATTCAAGAATTCTGGAAGAATGCAAAGGAAGGGAATGTTAATGGCATTACTCACATTCATTCCACTGTCAAGGGAAACAAGGTAATGGTGACTGAGATTGTTCTTAGAGAACTTCTGCAGTTTGATGATGAAGGAGGAGTTCTGGAATTATCAAGAGAGGTTTTGTTTCAAGGTATAAAGGATATGGGTTATGAAGGTGCTGGAAAGGCAAGGTCTGAATACACTTTCTTGAAGTCATGGTTCTGTCCTCAATGGAAGTTCTACATTCATACTTTTCTGGTATGTTTATCTCAAAAGAGGACTAGTTTTAATGAATTTAGTTCTAGTATTGCATATCCTATAATCTGCTTGGCACAAGGTCTTAAATTTAATATGTCTAGGTTTATCTTAGATAATATGATCAAAAATGTAAAGGGTGATACATTTATTATGTATCCTAGATTTGTTCAGCTTTTGTTGAATAACCAATTGCCAAATTTGCCAGTAGATAAAAGTGTAATAGTTAGTTCTACTCTATCTTTGAAGACTATTAGTGCCATGAACCAGTATCAGAACACTTTTTCCAAGAAGGAAACTGCATTGTTTTCTACAATGTTAGTTGCTCCTTCTGCCACTGGTGGTGTATTACCAACACCACTTGGACCAAATGATGACAGGACAACAAAACAAGTTGGTTCTGATCACACATCAGGAGGTGGCACAAAAAGAAAACAAGGGAACCAACAGCCTACCCAAAGCAAAGCCAAGAAATCCAAGAAAACTAAACAGGCTATGGAGATTCCTGTTTCTCCACAGTCTCAGTCAAATGATCAACCACAACAGGTGAACATACTTGATGAAAATGTTCATTCTGGAAGGGCTGCCACTACTGTCTCTAGCCCACTGACGGGGCAGGACAGTGGTAACGTCAATAAGACCCAACCAGAGGCAACTTTGTTTGATGAACCTTTGGGTAATGATTCAAATGAAGGTCCCAGTACCACGAATGTTAGTTGCTCCTTGTGACACCAATCAAATTATGGCTAGTAATTAGTGCCTAATCAATTATTAATACATGTAATTAGTTCTGTGTTAGGCTAATTAATGTACCAATATATATATTATTGAATATATATAATTATGCGATTCGATTAAATCGTACAAGTTTCAAATCGAAAGTATTTCGGTTTAATTAAATACGGACGTTGGTGAACAATTTTATTAAATAATATGACATTATTTAATGACAATATATTTCTCAAAATATTATTTTGATAATAACACTTTGTAATTAATTCGTATCGTACAAACAACGGTTACGTGATTTAAAATCCGTACAACGAACGAGCAAATCGAGATCCCTAAATTAACGAATCATCTATATAAATGTTTTCCAAGTAATTAGAAAGAACACTTCAAGTGAAAGTATTGAAATTTAAATCGATACTTAAAAACGCGTAATAAACGTTTAAACACCAAACCGGACGAGAAAACGAACACCGCACGAAGCACAAATCGAATAAATGAGAAAATTACCAAAATACCCCTGAGTGGGCCCCCCCTAGGCCGGCCCCCCTCAACCCTCATGTGCACCCATGTGCCACCTCCCTCACTCTCCTCTAACATTTCATGCAAACCACTCACTTATGTCTCCACTTGAACTACATGCACATACTTCACAACTCACTCTTTCATTCCCTATTCTCTCTACACTCTCAAAACTCTCTCATTTCTCACTCTAAAAACCTGATAACACCAGCCCTCCATCACCTACAACCACCACATCCACCATCAACCACCAATTAACTACTTAAGTCTTTATAATAATAAGGAACTCAAGAACACAAGCATCATCATCTCATCCTATCTTCACCAAAATCTTTATAAGGAAGTCCATCAATACTTTCATATTGTTTATTTATATGTTTTAAGGCTCATCTAACAAGATTATGTTCAAATTTAAACTCAAAATACGTTTTTATGAATGTATATACAAGAACACACAATCTGCCCAGAAAAAAACACAGGTTACTAAAGACGTCATATCTTGAGTTCTAGGAAGAGTTAGAAGATGCATTTTTTTTTTTAAATTTTGCGTATTGAAAAGATCTACAACTTTCGTGTTTTACGTTTTTACTAGATCCGAACGTATTTTTCTCTATTTATCAATTTCTGGGACTGACCTGATTAAAATCAGAAACTGGACTATGCATGACAAATTAAATTGTTTCTCTATGATCATGGGCTTAAAACTCTTGGAAAACATAAGTTAGACACTACACACATAGAAGATCAGTTGATAAAAAGTGTGAGACTTGACTTGGACCAGAAATTGGTAACATCATTTGGTGAATAAAACCGACAAAAAGTCGAAAATGTGAAATCTTAAATATTTGGAAACTTTATAAGAATTGACACTCTTGGTGAACTTGGACACAAACCGACAATTTATTTAGACTCTATAAACTGATATATGGGTTGGGTGAAAGTTTTGGGTCAAACCAAGTAAGTTTGACCAAGTCAACAAAAGTGGCTCGATTTCGAAAAACTTACTATATTTGGAAAATGGTAACAAAAATGAGTTTGGGTGACTTAGTTAATAACTTGGACCAAAAACTAATTTTGGAAAGTTTCCCAAATGAAAAACCGACACTTGAATACATTTGGGCTAAAAATGGAAATTTGACCAGACGCTAGTGTCGCATGGCCTGCGACACTACCTGCGACATTACCTGCGACACTACCATAGTGTCGCTATTAGTGTCGCTACTTATTGAAAATTTGATTGAACCTGCGACACTGACCCTAATGTCGCGTAACCTTACTGCGACACTGACTTTAATGCGACACTGACCCTAATGTTGCATAACCTCACTACGACATTAACCTTAATGCGACACTGACCCTAGTGTCGCATAAACTCACTGATATTGACCTTAGTGTCGCATGACCTGCGACACTCGCATACACAGTGACACTTACCCTAGTGTCGCATGACTTGCGACACTGACACTAGTGTCGCTAAAAACAGAATTTATGGGACTTGTTTTCACCAAGTGTTGAACATGGATAACAACTTATAAACACACATGATACATACTGTAACTATATATATGATGAAACAAACTTAATAATAATGTCTTAAAGGATTATTATTACAAACTTTCACCAACGGGCTGTACACGTTTTGATGAACAAAGTTGAACAATCAAACATTTGGACATAACTAATTGTTGGACAACAAACATAGATGGTCTGTTGAGACATCTACTCACTCATATAACGTGATGCGTTTTGAACGCCCGACAGGTTACAAGTCTTCGGACATCAATTCACAGCTAATCAATTCAAGTTTATTTTAATAAACACTCAAGGCTCAGGTGAGTCTCATGGCCCCTATTTTACTGTTTTCATTAAGGGGTGTGATATTATTGCTCGTTTTGTATTACAAGTAGAACGCAAGTACAATTCAATCAAATACTACATGAGTTATTTTCAACTAATCAATAAAGCCCTCCATAGCATAGTCTGGTAATACATCTGTAGCGTGAATGTTAGTATATGATATCATATAGGATTGACAATCCTCGTCCGGGTTAGCACGCACTAAATGGTCAAACGGACGTATTAGCATTTGGGAAGACGAGTGTAGATTAGGCACTCGTAGGAGGCAACTCAGTTAGGTTTCCTTAATTGGACCTGACACTCAAGTTAAGCTCAGACTATGTGCTCATGGCTGTATAACTTTTATTTTGCTTAATTGCATTTTAAATTCAATTATAAAATCTTGCGGTTCATACAAATATATGTTGATATACAAACCTGTGAGCTCACCAGCGTTTCGCTGACCCATTTTAGCATGTATCACAGGTGACCAGCAGTAGGTTGGACTACTTAATCAAGATCCATTAGCTCGAGTCAGCATGCAAACAATCAGAGATTTAGCTGCATTATTACATTTTGTATAGTTTAATTATGTACTTATATCTCTCAATTTCAAAAGGAGCTAATGTAAACGATACTTTGATGTAAACTTTTATTTTATCAAATTAAATGTAAAACGACGCATGTAGTGGTCGTTTACTATTAATCTTTGTGCTTTGATTATTGATTAGTAACACCCAAATCCTGCTTCCGCTAAACAATAAATTTGGGGGTGTTACAGATTGGTATCAGAGCCTAAGGTTATAGTGAACTAGGTTGCATTTAGTGGGCCTAGACTATGACCGTTAGGCAGTATTCCTTATTATGTATGATTAGGTTCAGTGACTGCATTGTATTGGTTTAATTTAACATAGCCTGATCAACTATGTACAATTAAAAGAATATGATGTGAGATCTGAAAGGAGTCATGACTGAACATGATACATTAGTTGACTCTGACCTCGAGAGAACCGGGACTCAAATATGTCTGTGTTAGACACTTTAGACTATTATGTGATATATATATATATATATATATATATATATATATAGATAGGCCTCTCTCACGCTCAATATCTTAGGCTATATTATATATGTATTATATGAATATAGGCCTCACTTTTTCTAACGTTTTGTCTCAGAATGGCAAACACACCACCTAATTCATCACGCTCTCATCCGTATGGATCGCGTAATCCAAGGGTAGCTAAGAGGAACACCAGGTTGCCTCGAGCTGACCCATACCCCATTCACTTCACTTTGTCAGATTTAGCCACTAGACTACACCGACACGAACAACGACTTGATACTATGGATATCGAACTCCAGGAAACCAACGAAAACTGGAGACTCACATCACTTGAACGCATCAATCAAGTCTCCGAGGATCATGAACATACAATCAACCACGTGAACACCCTTGACAATCGTCTGGGTGAAACCGTCGAAACCATGGAGGTTGTCCACAATCAAGTGATTGGCAACCAAAACGAAATTTCTATCCTACAATCAAGGCTGAACCAGTGCGAGACACGTCTAAGGGAAACCGAGGATGCCCTCCGCCTGGTTAGCAGACTTGCAGAATCTGTGGACCGTCTCACCACACTACTGCCACAACTCAATCTACGTCAGGATTAGCTTAGGCTGAACCTGTACTTTATTATGCTTTCATAGGACCTATGTAATTCGACCGGATGTAATAATTCCCGGAACTTTTGTAAAACTTCTAAGTCTGTAACTTTTGAAACCTCTAGCTAGAAATTTTCTGTAATCGTTTGACTTCGTATTATGAATTGACAATCTCTTTCGTTATTTCTACAATATGATTGTTACTCCGTGATGTTGTATATTACCCTTCTTACATATATACATCTATCGTAATTATCATCCTGGTGCAATTTCTTATGTACCTCTCATTCTTTCTTGAAGAATCATGCCGCCAAAGAGGAAAAGTTACAGTGATGCCGAACTTGCTGTTGTCGTATCTCGAGCAGTGGCCGATGCTTTAGCTGCTTGGGATTCACCCCGAAACTCACGAAACAATGACGAAACTCCAGTCAATACTCCTGTTATCAAACCTTGCTCTTACAAGGATTTTCTTAGCTGCAAACCACTCTACTTCAAGGGCACGGAAGGTGCCATTGGTCTGATCCGATAGATTGAACGTATGGAATCCGTCTTCAACCTCTGCAACTGTGCTGAGGAAAACAAGGTCAAATTCTCTGCTTACACCTTTCAGGAAGGTGCACTTACGTGGTGGAACACCCACGCCAACTCTGTAGGCATCGAAATAGCAAACCAACTCCCCTGGGCTGAATTGAAGAAAAAGCTAAGGGAAAAATACTGCCCTGAAGAAGAATTACATCGATTGGAAGAAGAGTTCTGGCACCTGACTGTGCAGGGAACTGACATCGCTGGATATACCACCAAATTCCAGCAATTTGCACTATTAAGCCCGGGTTTGGTTGATCCGGAGGAGAAGAGCATCAAAAGATACATCCGCGGCCTCCCGAAAAATATCCAAGGGAACGTCGCTTCATCCAAGCCAACCACTACTGAAAGTGCTATCCGGCTAGCACATGAACTCATGGCAATGTTTGTCAGCCATGAGAAATCCAATACATCCTCCTCCAACAACAACAAACGCAAACCTTCTGAACACCACAACAACCAAAAAAAAAAATCCAACACCATCCAAGTTTACAACACCAATTCTGAACCCAAACGTGTTTACACCGGGGACAAGACATATTGTTCCAAGTGCAACTACCACCACGATGGTCCATGCAGTACTCCCTGCAACAACTGCAAGAAGTACGGGCACTTGACCCGAGATTGCCGAGCCCCCAAATCCAACAACAACACCTCTCGCAACAATTCCAACCAACCCAAATCCTGCTTTGGGTGTGGAGAAACAGGACACTTCAAGAACGAATGTCCTAAAAACAAGAACAAGGGAAACAACAACAACAACAACAACAACGCAAGGGGAAGAGCGTTCGTACTCAACTCCGGGGATGCCCGTCAGGACCCGAATGTGGTCACGAGTATGTTCCTCCTCAACAACTTATCTGCTTCTATTCTGTTTGATACTGGTGCCGATAGAAGTTTTATTTCCGATGAGTTCTACCCTCTACTTGATATTGCACCTATTGCCCTAGATGTTAAGTACACCGTAGAACTTGCAAATGGTAA
This sequence comes from Pseudognaphalium luteoalbum, assembly GCA_963422505.1. Classification (NCBI taxonomy): domain Eukaryota; kingdom Viridiplantae; phylum Streptophyta; class Magnoliopsida; order Asterales; family Asteraceae; genus Pseudognaphalium; species Pseudognaphalium luteoalbum. Next base: position 45,076,601 of record OY730193.1, on the reverse strand, counting down.
ACTCATAGAAACTGATAGTGTGATACCTAATTGCACTTTAAACCTAGCCAAGGAAATCTTTTCAATCGATCTTATGCCTGTTGAAATTGGAAGTTTCGACGTAATCATTGGTATGGACTGGTTGTCCAAACATCGCGCTGAAATCATTTGTTATGATAAACTCGTTCGTATTCCTCTCGCCGTCGGTAGAACCTTGGTCATACAGGGGGAGACCGGTGGGACGAGACTAAATATTATATCTTGTTTGAAAACCCGAAAATTTCTGAGAAAGGGTTATCAAGCAATCCTCGCACACATCATGGAGAAAAAGTCGGAGGAGAAGCGACTTGAAGATGTGCCCATCGTTCGAGACTTTCCCGAAGTCTTTCCGGAAGAGCTACCTGGGTTACCTCCACCTAGACAGGTTGAGTTCTCAATCGATCTCGTGCCGGGTGCCGCACCGGTAGCCCGAGCACCTTACCGCCTAGCCCCATCCGAACTTCAGGAGCTGTCCACCCAATTACAAGAACTTCTGGATAGGGGATTCATTCGACCGAGTTCTTCACCTTGGGGAGCTCCGGTCTTGTTCGTGAAAAAGAAAGACGGTTCTTTCTGAATGTGTATCGACTACCGAGAGTTGAACAAGCTAACCGTTAAGAACCGGTATCCACTTCCTCGCATCGATGACCTATTTGACCAACTGCAAGGGTCAAGTATTTATTCAAAGATTGATCTTCGGTCAGGTTACCATCAACTTCGAGTTCGCGACATCGATATCCCGAAAACTGCTTTCCGAAATCGTTACGGGCATTATGAATTTCAAGTAATGCCATTCGGCCTAACAAACCACCGGCTGTATTCATGGACCTTATGAATCGGGTGTGCAAACCATATCTCGAAAAGTTTGTCATTGTCTTCATTGACGACATTCTCATATACTCGCGAAATGAACAAGAACATGCTCAACACCTCAAAACCATTCTAGAACTACTTAAACACGAAGAGCTTTACGCCAAATTCTCCAAGTGTGAGTTCTGGATACAATCCGTTCAATTCCTTGGACATGTTGTTAATAGTCAAGGAATCCATGTCGATCCATCGAAAATCGAGGCCATCAAGTGCTGGCAAGCACCAACATCTCCAACTGAAGTACGTCAATTCTTGGGTCTTGCCGGGTATTATCGGCGATTCATTGAAAATTTCTCAAAAATAGCTCAACCACTCACAACCCTGACTCAGAAAGACAGAAAGTTCGATTGGACTAATAAACAAGAGTCAGCATTTCAACTTCTAAAACAAAAGCTTTGCAGTGCTCCGATTCTATCATTACCCGAAGGCACTGATGACTTCGTGGTATACTGCGATGCTTCTCATCAAGGTCTCGGTTGCGTGCTGATGCAACGAGACAAAGTTATTGCCTATGCTTCGCGACAGCTCAAAATTCATGAAAAGAACTACACCACCCACGATCTCGAGCTAGGAGCTGTCGTCTTTGCCCTTAAAATATGGAGACATTACCTCTATGGCACTAAGTGCACAATCTTTACCGACCACAAAAGTCTCCAACACATATTCGATCAGAAGGATCTCAACATGAGACAACGCCGGTGGGTCGAGTTGCTCACCGACTATGATTGTGAAATCAAATACCATCCGGGCAAAGCAAATGTTGTTGCCGATGCCCTCAGTCGAAAAGAACGAACGAAACCATTTCGAGTCCGAGCCCTCAGCATGACTATTCACAATGATCTAAGCATTCAGATTCTCACTACTCAACTCGAAGCTCTGAAACCTGATAATATCAAAAATGAAGCCTTGCGAGGCATGGACAAACAATTTGAAATCAAGCCTAACGGGATTAGGTATTTCTCAAACCGAATCTGGTTACCCAGTTTTGGAAATCTACGAGACTTGGTGATGGATGAAGCTCACAAGTCCAAATATTCTATCCATCCTGGATCCGACAAAATGTATCACGGCATCAAGGAATTTTATTGGTGGCCGAATATGAAAGATGAAATCGCTACATACGTCAGCAAGTGTCTTACTTGCTCGAAAGTCAAAGCTGAATACCAAAAACCTTCTGGTTTACTCCAACAACCCAGCATTCCTGAATGGAAATGGGAACAAATTTCCATGGATTTCATAACCAAACTACCAAAGTCATCGAGCGGTTGCGATACCATTTGGGTGATCGTTGATCGTCTCACAAAATCTGCTCATTTTCTGGCAATCAAGGAAACCGACAAGATGGAACGCCTCACACAAATCTACATCAAAGAGGTTGTTTCTCGACACGGTGTTCCAATCTCGATTATCTCAGATAGGGATAGTCGTTTCACGTCTCACTTTTGGCAATCACTTCAAAAATCATTGGGTACCCGTCTGAATATGAGTACCGCATACCATCCTCAAACCGATGGCCAAAGTGAACGAACGATTCAAACACTGGAAGACATGCTACGAGCCTGCGTAGTTGACTTCGGTGTAAACTGGGAAAAACATCTACCATTGTGCGAGTTTTCATACAACAACAACTATCACACCAGCATTAAGGCTGCACCTTTCGAAGCACTCTACGGTCGTAAGTGCCGATCACCTATCTGTTGGACCGAAGTGGGAGACAGTCAACTCACTGGTCCTGAGATCATTCACGAAACAACCGAGAAAATCTTCGAGATTCAAAAGAAACTCAAAGCCGCACGTGATCGTCAGAAAAGTTATGCTGACGTGAGACGCAAACCACTCGAATTCCAGGTTGGGGATCGAGTACTACTCAAGGTTTCACCTTGGAAAGGTGTTATCCGATTCGGTAAACGCGGGAAATTAAATTCCAGATACATTGGACCATTCGAGATCCTCGAGAGGGTAGGTCCAGTGGCATATCGATTGCAGCTGCCATCCAAGCTCAGCAGTGTGCATCCCACTTTTCACATTTCAAATTTAAAGAAGTGTCTGTCTGATGAGACACTTATCATTCCACTCGATGAAGTTCGAGTTGACGACAAACTTCATTTTGTTGAAGAACCCGTCGAAATCATGGACCGTGAGGTCAAACAACTCAAACAAAGTCGTATTCCCATTGTCAAAGTCAGGTGGAATTCGCGGCGTGGGCCGGAATTCACTGGGAGCGGGAGGACCAGATGCGACTCAAGTATCCTCAGTTATTTGCTGACGCTACTTCAAACACGACTTCAAACTAAATTTCGGGACGAAATTCTCCTAACAGGGGGAGAATGTGACACCCGTCAAATTAGGGCTAGTAATTAGTGCCTAATCAATTATTAATACATGTAATTAGTTCTGTGTTAGGCTAATTAATGTACCAATATATATATTATTGAATATATATAATTATGCGATTCGATTAAATCGTACAAGTTTCAAATCGAAAGTATTTCGGTTCAATTAAATACGGACGTTGGTGAATAATTTTATTAAATAATATAACATTATTTAATGACAATATCTTTCTCAAAATATTATTTTGATAATAACACTTTGTAATTAATTCGTATCGTACAAATAACGGTTACGTGATTTAAAATCCGTACAACGAACGAGCAAATCGAGATCCCTAAATTAACGAATCATCTATATAAATGTTTTCCATGTAATTAGAAAGAACACTTCAAGTGAAAGCATTGAAATTTAAATCGATACTTAAAAACGCGTAATAAACGTTTAAACACCAAACCGGACGAGAAAACGAACACCGCACGAAGCACAAATCGAATAAATGAGAAAATTACCAAAATACCCCTGAGTGGGCCCCCCCTAGGCCGGCCCCCCTCAACCCTCATGTGCACCCATGTGCCACCTCCCTCACTCCCCTCTAACATTTCATGCAAACCACTCACTTATGTCTCCACCTGAACTACATGCACATACTTCACCACTCACTCTTTCATTCCCTATTCTCTCTACACTCTCAAAACTCTCTCATTTCTCACTCTAAAAACCTGATAACACCAGCCCTCCATCACCTACAACCACCACATCCACCATCAACCACCAATTAACTACTTAAGTCTTTATAATAATAAGGAACTCAAGAACACAAGCATCATCATCTCATCCTATCTTCACCAAAATCTTTGTAAGGAAGTCCATCAATACTTTCATATTGTTTATTTATATGTTTTAAGGCTCATCTAACAAGATTATGTCCAAATTTAAACTCAAAATACGTTTTTATGAATGTATATACAAGAACACACAATCTGCCCAGAAAAAAACACAGGTTACTAAAAACGTCATATCTTGAGTTCTAGGAAGAGTTAGAAGATGCATTTTTTTAAAATTTTGCGTTTTTACTAGATCCGAACGTATTTTTCTCTATTTATCAATTTCTGGGACTGACCTGATTAAAATCAGAAACTGGACTATGCATGACAAATTAAATTGTTTCTCTATGATCATGGGCTTAAAACTCTTGGAAAACATAAGTTAGACACTACACACATAGAAGATCAGTTGATAAAAAGTGTGAGACTTGACTTGGACCAGAAATTGGTAACATCATTTGGTGAATAAAACCGACAAAAAGTCAAAAATGTGAAATCTTAAATATTTGGAAACTTTATAAGAATTGACACTCTTGGTGAACTTGGACACAAACCGACAATTTATTTAGACTCTATAAACTGATATATGGGTTGGGTGAAAGTTTTGGGTCAAACCGAGTAAGTTTGACCAAGTCAACAAAAGTGGCTCGATTTTGAAAAACTTACTATATTTGGAAAATGGTAACAAAAATGAGTTTGGGTGACTTAGTTAATAACTTGGACCAAAAACTAATTTTGGAAAGTTTCCCGAATGAAAAACCGACACTTGAATACATTTGGGCTAAAAATGGAAATTTGACCAGACGCTAGTGTCGCATAGCCTGCGACACTACCTACGACATTACCTGCGACACTACCATAGTGTCGCTATTAGTGTCGCTACTTATTGAAAATTTGATTGAACCTGCGACACTGACCCTAATGTCGCGTAACCTTACTGCGACACTGACTTTAATGCGACACTGACCCTAATGTCGCATAACCTCACTACGACATTAACCTTAATGCGACACTGACCCTAGTGTCGCATAAACTCACTGATATTGACCTTAGTGTCGCATGACCTGCGACACTCGCATACACTGCGACACTTACCCTAGTGTCGCATGACTTGCGACACTGACACTAGTGTCGCTAAAAACAGAATTTATGGGACTTGTTATCACCAAGTGTTGAACATGGATAACAACTTATAAACACACATGATACATACTGTAACTATATATATGATGAAACAAACTTAATAATAATGTCTTACAGGATTATTATTACAAACTTTCACCAACGGGCTGTACACGTTTTGATGAACAAAGTTGAACAATCAAACATTTGGACATAACTAATTGTTGGACAACAAACATAGATGGTCTGTTGAGACATCTACTCACTCATATAACGTGATGCGTTTTGAACGCCCGACAGGTTACAAGTCTTCGGACATCAATTCACAGCTAATCAATTCAAGTTTATTTTAATAAACACTCAAGGCTCAGGTGAGTCTCATGGCCCCTATTTTACTGTTTTCATTAAATGGTGTGATATTATTGCTCATTTTGTTTTACAAGTAGAACGCAAGTACAATTCAATCAAATACTACATGAGTTATTTTCAACTAATCAATAAAGCCCTCCATAGCATAGTCTGGTAATACATCTGTAGCGTGAATGTTAGTATATGATATCATATAGGATTGACAATCCTCGTCCGGGTTAGCACGCACTAACTGGTCAAACGGACGTATTAGCATTTGGGAAGATGAGTGTAGATTAGGCACTCGTAGGAGGCAACTCAGTTAGGTTTCCTTAATTGGACCTGACACTCAAGTTAAGCTCAGACTATGTGCTCATGGCTGTATAACTTTTATTTTGCTTAATTGCATTTTAAATTCAATTATAAAATCTTACGGTTCATACAAATATATGTTGATATACAAACCTGTGAGCTCACCAGCGTTTCGCTGACCCATTTTAGCATGTATCACAGGTGACCAGCAGTAGGTTGGACTACTTAATCAAGATCCATTAGCTCGAGTCAGCATGCAAACAATCAGAGATTTAGCTGCATTATTACATTTTGTATAGTTTAATTATGTACTTAAATCTCTCAATTTCAAAAGGAGCTAATGTAAACGATACTTTGATGTAAACTTTTATTTTATCAAATTAAATGTAAAACGACGCATGTAGTGGTCGTTTACTATTAATCTTTGTGCTTTGATTATTGATTAGTAACACCCAAATCCTGCTTCCGCTAAACAATAAATTTGGGGGTATTACACTCCTTCTGCCACTGGTGGTGTATTACCAACACCACTTGGACCAAATGATGACAGGACAACAAAACAAGTTAGTTCTGATCACACATCAGGAGGTGGCACAAAAAGAAAACAAGGGAACCAACAGCCTACCCAAAGCAAAGCCAAGAAATCCAAGAAAACTAAACAGACTATGGAGATTCCTGTTTCTCCACAGTCTCAGTCAAATGATCAACCACAACAGGTGAACATACTTGATGAAAATGTTCATTCTGGAAGGGCTGCCACTACTGTCTCTAGCCCACTGGCGGGGCAGGACAGTGGTAACGTCAATAAGACCCAACCAGAGGCAACTTTGTTTGATGAACCTTTGGGTAATGATTCAAATGAAGGTCCCAGTACCACGAATCAAGGGGCATCTGAAGATCTTGCAAGGCAAGTGACAGATGTAGTCAATGATTCATCTAGGAGGTCACACTCCAATGTTGATGAGACTAGTCATATAACTAGGGAATTGACGATTGATGATCTGGTACATGATGTCAGGTTGATTTGGACAAAATTTGAGAGGGAAAGAGATTTGAGAAGGGAGCAACAAGTCAAGTTGGCTGCCCAGGATGAATTGATAAAGAAGCAGCAGGAGGAAATCAATGATTTGAAAACAAGGTTGGCTGTGGTGGAGGATGTAGTTTTACAGGTCTTAAAGCCTGCTGCAGAATTACAGAAATCTTCAGGTAAGGGGGAGAGAAAAGATAAAGATCAAGAGAAAGATAATGTGCCTGAAGATAAGGGAGATGATAATGATGGTTCTGATAGGAATAATGATGATAATGATGGAGGTGCAGGTGGTATTAGCTTCATGGATACATCTGAGTTTAATACATCTGAGTTTAATGACAAGAGTGATGGAGGTGTGGAGGATGAATTGAATGTTTCAGATTATGTGGTTAATGAAGGCATGAATAATGAAATGGTGAATGATGAGCATGACAGAAGAATGGTGGTATATGTGGGTGAAAATGTGCAAACAAGTGGTTCAGACAGTGAAAATGTGAATGTTGCAGATGATAATGCACAAAGTGGTCCAGCTTTGAATGTTTTTCCATTAAACAAAGGATTACCTTTTAAGGCTGTGGCTAATTTGTATTTCTGGGATGTTATGGGAGAAAATCTTGATATGGGCAAAAGAGTGAGCTTTAGTGATAGGATGGTGTTTGATAAATCTGTCGAAACAGAGGAGATGGAAGGTGGAAATGTAGAGGTTAAGGGGGAGTGTTTAGAGTCAAAACCTGAAGTTAAAGAGGAGGTAAGAGTGAAGAATTATAATAGAAAGAAATCAATTCCAAAAAGAGAGTCTTCCTCTGCCAAGAAAAATACTCCTGTTACAACTCAACCTATGACCACTGTTAGCAGTTTGGTTTCTACCATTGTTGAGGTATCTAACCCTGTTGGTACTTCAGCAGCAACCCCTGTTATTTTACCTACCCCTGTTATCACAGAGTCAACCACTGTTACATCAACCCCTGTCAATACTTCAAGTATTCCCACAACTGTCATAACAACCACTATCACCACAACTACACCAAGATTTATCCAACCCCCTGTCATTATTGAAGAACCTTCATCATCACCCAAACCTAAGTCTGATCATCCAAAGATTGATTCAAAGGACAAAGGTAAGGGAAAATTGAAAGAAGAAAGAAAGATTAAGAAGGTTGTAGAGCCTCAAATTGATTTAGATGAGGCCAGGAGAGCTCAGGAGGAGCATGATGAGAGAATGTTAAGAATGGCTGTTGAGTCCAAGAGACTAGAAGGTCCTGATGTTGATGTTGTACTGGAAGATATGAGTGTGGTAACCTTATCTCAGAAGGCTGCAAAGATGCTTAATGATATGGCTGTAATAGGTAAAGGGTTGTCTGCTCAAAAGATTCATGATATGATCAACAAAAAGGATGGTAATGATGGTTTGAATCCAGGGTTTGCAAAGTTAAAACAAGCTAATGAAGAAAAGGCAAGAAGGAAAAGACAAGCTGAGCTTGAAAAGAAAAGAAACAAACCACCAACTGCTGCTCAGAGGAAAAAGGAGTTAATCAGAATTCTTGGTGGAAGATATGCACCAAGAAGTATACTTGAAGGATGGGATGTAGAGAAGTTGGAGAAAGCTTATGAAAGACATCAGAATGAGGGAAAGGTAGATTTTGAGAAAAAGCTCATGCAAGACAAATTCATTGAGAAAAAGTTGGCTGAGGATAGAAAGAGGATTGCTGAGCAGGTGAGAAAAGAGGAACAAGATAAAATTGAAAAGAAAGAACAAGAGAAAGCAGAAGCTGAAGAAAGAGAATTAAAAAGGCTTTCTGATCGAAATTTAAAAATCAGATGGGATGGAGTTCTTGCTTGTGATAGTGTAGTTCCTGATTTGGAGAAAGATGCAGAAGAGTTGAGAAAATATATCAAAGAGGTGAAGGATAGCAAAGAAAATGTTCACATCAATCATGATAGATCATCAAGAATAGTTGAATGGGAAGGACAGAAATCAAAAGTTGCTGATGTTGTCAAAGAACAAGTCAAGATTGTCAGAGAGGATGGGAATGAGCAATACTTGACATCTGTAGCTGATGTGCTCAAGAATGTGAATAGGTTAGACATTCTAGATCTGTATGAGCTAAACAGTTAAAGAAACAAGCAGGCTTCAATGGTAATAATGGAAAGAGATTTGGGAAGATGTTTGAATATGTTGTTTGAGCCTGAACCATTCACTAATTTGTTCTTAAACTGCATTGAGTATGTGAATACGTGGAGACATTTTGTTAGAGCTGGAGTTCACATGATCTTATTCAGAAGTGGAATCACAATCTACATGCTTGATGAAAGACAATATGTTCTGGGGACTCAGATTCTAAGAAATGTGCTTGCATCTCAACTAAGAACTACAGTGATTTCAGAAGGTGCATTCAATGCTTTATACATGGTGTTCAATCAGTTTCATAAAAGAATGGAGTTGGAAAGAGTAAGAGAGGAGGAGAAAAAGAGAAAACAGAATCAAGCTCCTAAAGATGAAAAGAAAGAAGAAGAAACTTGATTCATTTGCTGAGAATGATCAAGTTTAGGGGGAGATTGTTGAGTCCTGAGCCACTGCCATATTTGCTCAGAACACAAGTCTTGTGCCACTGCTAGAAGTAGTCTACCACTGTTAGTTTAGTTTTGTATTGACAGTGCCACTGTCAGTTAGAATTAGTATAACAGTGCCACTGTTGACATGAGTTTGTATTTTGTATTAAGTACTTAACCACTGTTGGTAATATACGAGTACTACCTCTGTTAGTGAATAGCTCAACCTTTTTAGTAGTCGGTTAGAGATAATTATGGAATAGATAGAATTTCCATAATAGTTTGATTCTGTAAAGGACTCTATGTGTTATAAATAGAGATTATGTGAAACCCTAGAAAAGACGATTTTTAGTTATTAGCTTCAAGGTTGTAAACCTTAACACAATTGTGTGTTCGTATTGTTGATAATAATATTGAAGCTTTTGATTAATATTCTGTGTTATAAGTTTGTTCTTCAAGTTATTAATAAACTATTCCGCAAGCTTATTAATAATCAATCAAAGTAATACATATTTAGATCTTGATTGGGATCAACAATTGATCTTCATAGTATTATTGAGTGTGATTCCGCAACTTCTCAATAATAATTCAAAACTTGTGTTAATCTAATAAGTTTATTAGATCGATCTTGGTTTATCAAGTGGTATCAGAGCTTTTGGTTAAGTTTTGAATACAAGAAGATCTAGGATCACTGTTTGATTGATTATTTTCAATATCTTTTTATTAAATCAATGGCAGAAAGCAATGAAGGAATTCAGGTCACTAAAATACCCATGCTTAGACCTGATGAGTTTGATCTATGGAAGAACAGAATCAGACAATACATGCTTCTCACAGATTATCAGATGTGGGAAGTGGTTGTTAATGGTCCTCTAGTGACCCTTAATAGTGATGGTGTAGCACAGGCTAGATTACCACCAACATCTGAGGCTGAAAGAAAGGTTAGATCTATAGAGTACAAAGCTCTAAGTACTTTATTGTTATCTATTCCCAATGAATATCAGAGACGATTTGAAGCATGTCAAGATGCTAAAGTTCTCATGGAAGCTATAGAGAAGAGATTTGGTGGTAATGATAACACCAAAAAGAATAAAAGATCTTTGTTGAAACAACAATATGAGAATTTTAATTCTGCAAAGTCAGAAACTTTGACACAAACCTTTGATAGGTTTTCAAAGTTAGTAGGAGATCTGGAAAATCATCAAGTGAAGATTGATAGGGATGATTTAAACAGGAAGTTTTTGAGATCTTTGGGAGATGAGTGGACAATTTATATAGTTGGGTTAAGACAAAGTGCAGATCTGGAATCGAAAGAACTGGAAGACATATATAATGATCTGAGAAACTTTGAAGCTGAAGTAGAGAGCAAGAAGATTGGATCAGGAAGTAACAACAACAATTCTGCATTTATGTCAATGGCAGGAACAAAGGCAGAATCAAGTCAGAAAGGTTCTTTTTATGGGTCTGGTGGAGGTGGATCATCATCAAATCATTCTAATGATCAAATCTTAGAATCTTTCTTTGCTAGTAATGTGAACTCTTCACTTACTAATGAAGACTTAGATCAATTTGAATCAGATGATCTAGAAGAAATGGATATTAAGTTGCAAATTGCCTTAATCACTCAAAGGGCAAAAAGGTTTATGCAAAGAACTGACAGGAACAACTTTGCACAGAAGAGGAATGATGCAAGTTGGTTTGATAAGAGAAAAGTTGAATGTTTCAACTGTCACAAAATGGGACATTTTGCTAGGGAATGCAGAAGTCCAAAGAATGAGCAGAATGATAGATGGAATGGTCAAAGAAGTGGAGGAAATGTGAGCCAAACAAGGTCTGTACCAATCCAAGGTACTTCATCAAATGCCCTTGTATCTGTGGATGGATGTGGTTGGGACTGGAGTGATCAAGAAGAGCATGAAGTTAAGAATCAGTGTCTCATGGCTACTGCTGAATCTGACAAACAGTCAGAGATTCCTTATGAGGTACAAATTAAATTATGTTCCACTATGTGTAAACAAACAGTTAAACATTATAGGGATCATAATCAGAAAGTGTGTGATGAATTAAAACAATGTGAAATCAAGAGTAAACCCACAATATCAGTATTAGAAAATCTAGAAAAACAGATTCATGCATATGAAGAAAATGCAACACAGTTTAAGTATGATATTGAATTTGCTAGATGGGAGAGAGATACTCTTAAAGATAAGGTAGAAGTATTAACTAAGAAACTTGCTGAGGTCACATGTGAAAGAGATAGCATAAGACTTAATGTAAGTAACTTAGAAAATGCATCTAAGAGTGTTCATAAACTTATCAATTCACAGATTCAAGATAAACTTAAGACTGGGTTAGGATACAGTAATGTACCTCCTCCTTATAACAACAACTACTTTCCTTCTAAAACTGATATTAATATCAATTCACTTAAAGAAGAAATGAATGTTGATGTTAAAAAGGCTGACCCTGTTAAGAGTTTAGAAGAAGATGTGAACTTTGATAAAGTTGAAATTAGAGATTGGAGTAAAGAAGATGATGAGGATAATGATACTTCTGAAAGTGAGGACACTGTGACAAATCATTCATCTAAGTCAACAAGTGAGAGCAGCAAAAGCATTACTGATCTAGTTTTAGAACTTAAGGTTAATAAACTAGAAGAGGGTAAGAAAATGTTTGTAGAGAAGGATAAACATCAGGTAGAACATGTGAGAGCCACACCTAACACACCTAGAAAGTTTCAAAGGAATGTTAGGAATGTAGTGAAATCATCTGTATCTGTATGTACTACATCTGCATTGAATAAATGTGATAATTGCAAATGTAAGGATAACTCCTCTAAATCACAAAATATTCAAAAACATATTCCCAGAGGTAATCAAAGAAATTGGAATCAAATGGTAACTCAAAAACTGGGAAATAATGTAACAGTGATTAGAGAAAAGTTGTGCCTTATATGTGGCAGAAATAATCATCTTCAACATGACTGTTTTCATAATCCAAAATCTGTTCAAAAGAATGTGAGACAGCCATGGACATCAGTTAATATGATCAACAAACAAAATTTTAAATCTAAAGTTAATCATATTGCTGCTATCAGAAAGATGAATTATATGGCAAATCAAGCTAAGGCTGCTGCAAAGGTTTCCACTGCAGGAACAAAAGTTACAGATTTAGCCAACAGTAATAAGGCTAAAACAGTGGCAAAAGAGTATAATGTAAACAGTGGTAAATCTTTTAAAAATGTTAGGACTGTTAATTCAACAGTTACCACTGGTAGAGTAAATAACATTGTAAGGAATACTAACAGTGTTAATTATTTTACCACTGCTAGACATAACAACAGTTATAATAAGTTTAACACTGTTAGGCATTATAACTATGGTCCTTCAATTAACACTGTTAGACCAAAACCCACTGTTAAGTCTAAAATTAGTTGGATTTGGACACCTTTTCAACCTAATTTACCCAGAGGTCCAAAATCCAACAATGTATCAATATCAATGATCTTTAAGAAAGTTGATTACTTTGATACATATGGGAAACCCAAAGCCAAATTGGTTTGGGTTCCCAAGAGAAATTAATTTTTCTTTTTGTTTGTTTGTGTGCAGGGCAAACCAAGAAGCCTATGACATACTGATAGTGGCTGCTCAAGACACATGACTGGAGATAAGGATAAGCTACAGAACTTCAAATCATTTGATGGTGGATATGTAGCATTTGGAAGCAATCCCAAAGGGGGAAAATTACAGGCAAAGGAATTGTTCAGAGTGCCAAGCTAAGTTTTGAAAATGTTTATTTTGTGGAACAATTGAGGTATAATTTGCTAAGTGTGAGTCAAATTACAGATAAAAAGAACCCAGTTCATTTTACTGATACTGAATGCCTTATTTTGTCTAAGGAATTCAAAATTCCAGAAAACATGATTTTAATGAGAATTCCTAGGCAAGATAATGTATATAAGTGTGACTTAGCAAATATGGCACCTCAACCTGATTTAAACTGTCTAATTTCAAAAGCAAATCTGAATGAATCTAATTTGTGGCATAGAAGGATGTGTCACATGAATTGTAAAACCATTAATAAACTTGTCAAAAACAAGCTTGTTAGAGGTTTACCTGAAAAGGTATATTCATGTGATGATCACTGTGTTTCTTGCCTTAAGGGAAAGCAACACAAAACTTCTTTTAAGTCCAAATCTGTGAATACAAACTGTACTCCTTTACACTTGTTACATATGGACTTATTTGGACCAACAAGTATAAGAAGTATGGGAAAAAGATCTTACTGCCTTGTAGTAATTGATGATTATACTAGATTTACATGGGTTTTCTTTCTTAGAACAAAGGATGAGACAGGTGAAATACTTAGATCATTTATAACTAAGATGGAAAATCAATTAGATAAAAAGGTTAAAATCATCAGGAGTGATAATGGCACAGAGTTTAAAAATCATGAGATGGATAAATTCTGTGATGAAAAAGGCATTAAGAGAGAGTTTAGTGCTCCTAGATCTCCTCAACAGAATGGAGTAGCTGAAAGAAGGAATATGACACTAATTGAGGCTACTAGAACTATGCTAGCTGATGCAAAATTACCTATGTCTTTCTGGACAGAGGCAGTTAGCACAGCTTGCTATGTTCATAATAGGGTAACAGTTGTTAAGCCTCATTTCAAAACCCCATATGAATTGCTGTTTAAGAACAAACCATTGGTTAGTTTCTTAAAATCATTTGGATGTCCATGTACCATTCTGAATACCAAGGATCACTTAGGAAAGTTTGAAAGCAAGGTTGATGAGGGTATTTTTGTAGGGTATTCCATCCAATGTAAGGCATATAGGGTTTTCAATCAAAGGACCAGGGTAATAGAAGAATCAATGAACATCACTTTTAATGAGAATACCATTAATCCTAATGGGATAGGTCCAAAGTCATTGTTTGATATTGATGCTCTTAATTCTGCTTTTAGATATGCAACTGTAAATTCTAGTGCAGGTACAAGTACAGGTACCAACATAGGAGCAGCAGATGAAGCAAGTGAGGAAGTATCAGGAATGTCCATAGAAAAGAATAAAGACTCTTCGGAATACATTGTATTTCCAATCTGGACTCCTAATCCATCAGAGGTGTTTTCCTCTTATCAACCACAGTCCTCTCAGAGAATTGAGACAGAAGAATCTATTGATATATCATCAAGTGAGAGTTCTGGACAAGAAGGCAATCTTACCAACTTAGAAGCAAACATTCCAGAGTCATCAACATCTACTTATCATGTTCACAAAGATCATCCTCTAGAACAGGTAATTGGGAATGTTGACTCTGCTGTTCAAACTAGATAACAGTCTACTGTCAATGAAGAAGAGATACATACCTCTTTATATGTATGTTTTCTTTCTCAAGTTGAACCTAAGAAGGCAGTAGAAGCTCTTAAACACCCTAGTTGGATCGAGGCAATGCAGGAAGAATTGTTGCAATTCAAAATACAGAATGTGTGGACTTTAGTTGATTTACCAAAGGGGAAAAGGGCTATAGGTACTAAATGGATATTCAAAAACAAGAAGGATGAGAGAGGAATTGTAATCAAGAATAAGGCCAGGCTGGTGGCACATGGATATACTCAGGAGGAAGGTATTGATTATGATGATGTGTTTGCTCCTGTTGCAAGGATAAAAGTCATAAGATTATTCTTGGAATATGCTTCATATAAAGGTTTCACAGTATACCAAATGGATGTCAAGAGTGCCTTTCTGTATGGCACAATTGATGATGAGGTTTATGTTTGTCAACTGTAACACCCCCAAAATCACTGTTTAGCGGAAGCAAGCTTTGGGGTGCTAATCAAATATCACAGCACAAAAGCAAAGCAAACGACATCTATATGCAACATTTGTAAATAGTTACATTTCCATACATAAAATGTTTGAAACATATCGTTTCTGGTTACAAAATGAAGTTCCCTAGAGTCCGTGTTTAAGGCGGGAGATTCTATTACATAATCATAATAAATACAAAAGATAATGCTAAGAATCTCCGTTAAATGAAAGGTAGAAATCATGCGACTCTAGCTAGTATCCTGAGGGAATCCTACTCCGTATGTGTACCTGAGATACAAAGCTAAAAAGGTCAACACGAATGTTGGTGAATCTCACAGGTTTGTAAATAATGTAAGTATTTGAACACAAGATTTCGTCAGTAAAGCCCGCAGGCGTAAATCAGGTATTTGTAATCCCGCAATTGTACAGTAAGTTATACCGTTGCCATGAGGCTCATAATCGAAGCTTAACCCGTAAATAATAATTTGCTCCCGTGACATGCTAAAAATTGAGCAAGCATAAGTAATGAATGATAGTCGCCCGTTTATACAGAATGGTTCGTGGTAGCGCTACTACCCCGGGTGGGGAGGGTCATTTCCCTAATGGATCCATTAACTAGTGTTCCCGCTTAAGTACATAACTAACGATATATGATGGAGAGACTTCCGTAAAAGTAATTAACTCATGCAATCCCGTACAGTAAAATGATTAGTTCATACTTGTGTTCAAGAAAATAAGCAATGTATCTCACCCCGTAAGTAAAACAGTAAAAGTGGGGCTATGAGACTCACATGAGTCCAGTAAATGCGTATGTGTAATCAACCAGGTAAAGCGGTTGTAAGTCTGTGTATCGATTCTCAGAACCCTGCAACCTTCTGGCGTCCGAAACGCATAAGGTTGTAAGTAACAAGTAAACGAGTTGGTGTCTTAAAAGATCACCCATTCTAGTTGTCCACTCAACTAGGACGTGTCCAAGTGTTTGTTTAGTAAACCGTTTGTATTTTGAAAACAAGTATGGCCCGAGAGTGTTATTATTATGTGTATCGTTTTATTAAAATCGTATCTGGGATTTAAATTCGGAAAATTGGTCAGGTCGGGTTATGGACTGAAATAGTGGTGCGAATTGAGTTCGCAGTGCGAGCCGAGTTCGGCTCGCAAGGCAGTAGGATGCGAACTGAATTCGATTCGCAACACCAGGTTCGGTTCGCAAGTTGACTCGCAGGTCAACTCGCAAGTCCACTCGCAGGTCGACTCGCAAGTCCACTCGCAGGTCGACTCGCAAGTCAACTCGCAGGTCGACTCGCAGGTCAACTCGCAGGTGGGTTTGGTTCGCAGTTTGGGTTCGCGAGTTCAATTTTCGGTTCGCAGTTGGGTTCGCCTCGCAGGACGAACAGATCTCGGTTTGCAGAACGAGCTGTTCGAACACTTATTTATGAAAATGCATTTTCAAGTCGATTTTTGGGCAAATCTTTGTTGAGTAAACGTTCTAGCAGGTAAATAAAAGTTCTCTAAGTAATTACATCGAGTTTTAAAGCGTTTCATACCAAGAATCGAAAATGGAGAAGATGAAGATGAGGTAGAAGATGATGGTGGTGATCTTGATGTTCTTGCTCCCTTGATGATGAAGATGACCGATTATGATGATGAAAAGGGTGTTATTCTTGCAGTTTTTAGAGAGAGAGAGGAGGATGCAAGGTAGAGAGGGATGAGAGAAGAATGGGTGGATGTGTGTGTGTAAATGAGATGAGGTGAGGAAGAAAGGGGTTAGAAGGGTTGGGTTCGCGGGTGTGGTGGGTTGGGTTCGCGGGTTTGGGTTGAACCATTTGGGTCTCGGTCTCGTGTACTCATTGTTCAGATCTTTATGTTACATTCCGCGATTGTTTAAATGTTGTTCCGTGTTTTATGTTTAAGTATATCCAAAATATTTTAACTGAAGTGTTTTATCAAAACACTAAATAACGAGTTACAGAATTATAATTAGAATTGTTTTCGCTTGACTCACGCGCTTCGTGCGTATCTGTCGTGTACAGAGTGTTTTTATCAATAAGAAATACTTGGAATATATTCTCACAATATATTAATGTAAATCACGTTTGTTTGGGTAAATTCCACCTTATTATAAAGTTTTGTCACCAACGTCCATTTATTAATGTCGGACCTCGTCCGGTTCATAAGTGTTCGATTTAAATTAGATCGCGTAAGCGGGCATGTATTTACACCTTAATGTTACCTTAATTTAGGGCATTATAAAACTAGATACACGTAGATTTCAAGTAATTTAGGCACAAACCAAAAGTCCTAAATTGGCGGTTGTTACATTCTCCCCTTGTTAGAAGAATTTCGTCCCGAAATTAGCCTGTTGTCGTGGTGTCGGTAGGAGTAGAGTTTATGAACAAATGTGGGTATCTCATTTGGACCACTCCTCAAATTCAACCTGACTTTTACAATGGGAATACGACCTTGTCTCAGTTCTGTGACCTCGCGGTTTTATGATTTCCATAGGTTCCTCGACAGAATGAGGATCATCATCCATTTGTGTTTCGTCGAGCGGTAAGGTTAGTGTCTCATCAGACAGGCATTTCTTTAAGTTAGATGTGGGGAAAATGGGATGTACGCTACTGAGTTCAGGTGGTAGCTGCAGTCGATAAGTCACTGGACCAATCCTTTACCAAAGTTCTGTTCTGTCCAAGGCAGCTAACGATCAAATAGAGCTCAATCCCTAATTTGCCCAGTTGTAGTGACATGTTCAAGGGTCGTTGTCGGTTAAATCCCGTAGTTGCTTAAATGTCATTTCGCGTTATATGGTAAGGTATATCTGAAATCTATTCGAGGAAGTAGTACGTACGTTTTCTAAGAAGGCATTGAAGCATCCTTAGTGTTGTCATAAATGTCTCCAGTTCCCTTCCTCCCCTTGTTAGAATAGGAGAGAGAGAGAGAGCTACTAATGTGTGTAGACCGTTACGTCCCATGGACGGGGTCGGTCGGGAAATCAGTAAGGTATAGTTATCAGTAGCAGGGTTTGAAAGGGAGTCCACGAATGTACTCCTAGATACGTTAGTGTTCTGGGTCTACCATAGCAGGGTGGAGAAGGGTGACTTGTTGATATCCAATGGTATATCCAGTGATATCGTTGTAAGTGTGTCATCGTGAAGGCATCGTGTTTGGACAATTTAGAGAAAAGAGATGAGTGGGTGGGTTGTAAGAGGTTGTGGTGTGTCACACAGGTGTAAATAGTGAGGCAATCTGTAGTAGTCCTAAGTGATGGTCATATTGTGGAGCGAGAAGATCAAGGGCCCTTAAAGGCCAGAGTTCAAAGATCCTCAAATTTTGAAGTTTCAAGAGGGTATCGAGTGTTCGTTAATCATTCGATCGATTTCCAAGTGCTTTATGCTGGATGAGGTGGGGATTCTATATACCTATTGAGGTCGGGGTGTTTTAGTATTGCACAAGTCAGGTGATCTTACACAGATAATAAATCTAAGAATCAGGGTGATTCGTAGTCATTACATCCGATTGTTCATTTACAAAATTTGTCGGGCAGTACTACACCCGAACGAATGCCATAACATTTTACAGAATGTAATAATACAATCATCTAGTCATAAGTATTCAATACGTTTTGTGGTTCCTACAACCCTGCTTTACACAGATTTGGCAAAATGGTTATAGTCGTTATCTAGCTAGTCCTAAGTAGGCTTCTGATCACTTGGAACTTCATTCCACGTACATGTCGCGTGGGTAATAGCGTTCGGTGAGTAGGTCTTGGTAACTCGGCGGTGCACGGTAAAGTGCATCTCCTTCCACCTGCTTTCCTCCCAGTCGTTTGACCCACTTTTTCGTCTTCCTAGTGAAGTTTGCGGCCACCCTCTTCCAGTGGTGTAATTTGTCCTTAACCTTTCGAGCGACGGACCTCTTCATGATCCTCAGTTCCTTCTCGTAGTCCTGACACTTGTACTTTAGCTCCCACGTACGATTATTAAGTTCAATTGTCTGCTCCATGACTCGTTCATAAGTCTCTACGTCGATTATCCTGAAGTTTTGATTCTCGTTTTCCTCGACCCCGAATTCCTCTACAGGTGCGTATTCTCCGTCGAGGTAGGTGTATTGTACTTGTTCCTCCTGAATCTGGTCTGACTCAGACGGGTATTCTTCAATAGCTGCGCTTGGCCTATTGCTGGAGAGATCCTATAAAGCGCAAAGAGGATAAAGAATGTCTCAGTGGTTATATTCCTGGCTAGCACTAGGTGTTCCGTTCATACTAATGACAAAGTTTTATTCTAAGATATTGGAGAGATTTCGTGGGATTGGTTGGGTCACTGTTGCTATAAACACATGGACGTGTTAATACTGTGGGTGCCACTACTGTTGTCGGCAAGTGTTAGATTTTTGCTGTCGAAACAGTGAGTCATTCCAACAGGATGTTGATTTCCCATTCCCATGGTCGTAGGTCATATTGCGCTTCTTACAGCCGAGGAGATAGTACAGGTGTGAAGCCTATTCATTTATATACACAGTACTTATAATAGTCTAACAGCGTAGCAAGTAGCATTCGGTCCCGTTTCTCTCGTGGTCAGAGTTAACTAGTGTATTCCTGTTCAATATAACCCCTTTCAGGTTTCACATCATCTTTCCTTAATTGTACATAGTTGATCAGGCTATGTTAAATTAATGTCATATGATGCAATTCCCGAACCAGTCATACCTAAAGAGGAAATACTGCCTAACGGTCATAGTCTAGGCCCACTAAATGCAACCTAGTTCGCTATAACCTGTCACTGATACCAATCTGTAACACCCCCAAAATCACTGTTTAGCGGAAGCAAGCTTTGGGGTGCTACTAATCAAATATCACAGCACAAAAGCAAAGAAAACGACATCTATATGCAACGTTTGTAAATAGTTACATTTCCATACATAAAATGTTTGAAACATATCGTTTCTGGTTACAAAATGAAGTTCCCTAGAGTCCGCGTTTAAGGCGGGAGATTCTATTACATAATCATAATAAATACAAAAGATAATGCTAAGAATCTCCGTTAAATGCAAGGTAGAAATCATGCGACTCTAGCTAGTATCCTGAGGGAATCCTACTCCGTATGTGTACCTGAGATACAAAGCTAAAAAGGTCAACACGAATGTTGGTGAATCTCACAGGTTTGTAAATAATGTAAGTATTTGAACACAAGATTTCATCAGTAAAGCCCGCAGGCGTAAATCAGGTATTTGTAATCCCGCAATTGTACAGTAAGTTATACCGTTGCCATGAGGCTCATAATCGAAGCTTAACCCGTAAATAATAATTTGCTCCCGTGACATGCTAAAAATTGAGCAAGCATAAGTAACGAATGATAGTCGCCCGTTTATACAGAATGGTTCGTGGTAGCGCTACTACCCCGGGTGGGGAGGGTCATTTCCTTAATGGATCCATTAACTAGTGTTCGCGCTTAAGTACATAACTAACGATATATGATGGAGAGACTTCCGTAAAAGTAATTAACTCATGCAATCCCGTACAGTAAAATGATTAGTTCGTACTTGTGTTCAAGAAAATAAGCAATGTATCTCACCCCGTAAGTAAAACAGTAAAAGTGGGGCTATGAGACTCACCTGAGTCCAGTAAATGCGTATGTGTAATTAACCAGGTAAAGCGGTTGTAAGTCTGTGTATCGATTCTCAGAACCCTGCAACCTTCTGGCGTCCGAAACGCACAAGGTTGTAAGTAACAAGTAAACGAGTTGGTGTCTTAAAAGATCACCCATGCTAGTTGTCCACTCAACTAGGACGTGTCCAAGTGTTTGTTTAGTAAACCGTTTATATTTTGAAAACAAGTATGGCCCGTTGGTGACGGTTTGTAAAAATAATCCGAGAGTGTTATTATTATGTGTATCATTTTATTAAAATCGTATCTGGGATTTAAATTCGGAAAATTGGTCAGGTCGGGTTATGGACTAAAATAGTGGTGCGTATTGAGTTCGCGGTGCGAGCCGAGTTCGGCTCGCAAGGCAGTAGGCTGCGAACTGAATTCGATTCGCAACACCAGGTTCGGTTCGCAAGTCAACTCGCAGGTCAACTCACAGGTCAACTGGCAAGTCCATTCGCAGGTCGACTCGCAAGTCCACTCGCAGGTCGACTCGCAAGTCAACTCGCAGGTCGACTCGCAGGTCTACTCGCAGGTGGGTTCGGTTCGTAGTTTGGGTTCACGAGTTCAGTTTTCGGTTCGCAGTTGGGTTCGCCTCGCAGGACGAACAGATGTCGGTTCGCAGAACGAGCTGTTCAAACACTTATTTATGAAAATGCATTTTCAAGTCGATTTTTGGGCAAATCTTTGTTGAGTAAATGTTCTAGCAGGTAAATAAAAGCTTTCTAAGTAATTACATCGAGTTTTAAAGCGTTTCATACCAAGAATCGAAAATGGAGAAGATGAAGATGAGGTAGAAGATGATGGTGGTGATCTTGATGTTCTTGCTCCCTTGATGATGAAGATGACCGATTATGATGATGAAAAGGGTGTTATTCTTGCAATTTTTAGAGAGAGAGAGTGGATGCAAGGTAGAGAGGGATGAGAGAAGAATGGGTGGATGTGTGTGTGTAAATGAGATGAGGTGAGGAAGAAAGGGGTTAGAAGGGTTGGGTTCGCGGGTTTGGTGGTTTGGGTTCGCGGGTTTGGGTTGAACCATTTGGGTCTCGGTCTCGTGTACTCATTGTTCAGATCTTTATGTTACATTCCGCGATTGTTTAAATGTTGTTCCGTGTTTCGTGTTTAAATATATCCAAAATATTTTAACTGAAGTGTTTTATCAAAACACTAAATAACGAGTTACAGAATTATAATTAGAATTGTTTTCGCTTGACTCACGCGCTTCGTGCGTGTCTGTCGTGTACAGAGTGTTTTTATCAATAAGAATTACTTGGAATATATTCTCACAATATATTAATGTAAATCACGTTTGTTTGGGTAAATTCCACCTTATTATAAAGTTTTGTCACCAACGTCCATTTATTAATGTCGGACCTCGTCCGGTTCATAAGTGTTTGATTTAAATTAGATCGCGTAAGCGTGCATGTATTTACACCTTAATGTTACCTTTATTTAGGGCATTATAAAACTAGATACACGTAGATTTCAAGTAATTTAGGCACAAACCAAAAGTCCTAAATTGGCGGTTGTTACATCAACCACCTGGATTTGAAGATCCTACATATCCAGATAGAGTCTGCAGATTGGATAAGGCACTGTATGGCCTGCACCAAGCACCCAGAGCTTGGTATGAGACTCTATCTGTTTATCTTTTGGAGAATGGTTTTAAAAGAGGTACCATTGACAAGACACTATTCATAAAAAGGGATCACAATGATATTTTATTGATACAAGTGTATGTTGATGACATCATTTTTGGATCTACAAATGATGGGTTATGCAAGGAATTTGAGAAGTTAATGCATCCGAAGTTTCAAATGAGTTCTATGGGGGAACTTAATTTCTTTTTGGGACTTCAAGTCAAACAAAGCTCAGATGGCATTTTCATCCATCAGAGCAAGTATGTTAAAGACATACTCACCAATTTGGCTACACTGAAACAAAAGTGGCTAGCACACCTATGGAGACACACAAGCCATTAGCTGCAGATCCTGAGGGGGAGGAAGTAGATATACATCTGTACAGGTCTATGATAGGGTCATTGATGTATCTAACTTCCTCCAGGCCAGATATTATGTTTGCTGTATGTATCTGTGCCAGATTCCAGACTTGTCCAAAGCAATCACATCTGTATGCTGTAAAGAGAATTTTCAGATACTTAAAGGGACAACCTGATATAGGACTTTGGTATCCAAAAGAATCTTCTTTTGACTTAATAGCATATTCAGATAGTGATTATGGGGGAGCTAGCATGGACAGGAAGTCCATGTTCGGAGGTTGTCAATTTCTAGGAGAGAGGTTAATTTCATGGCAATGCAAGAAACAGACAACTGTATCAACATCCACTGCTGAGGCTGAGTATGTAGCTACTGCAAATTGCTGTGCTCAGGTCTTATGGATTCAGAATCAGATGCTTGATTATGGTTTAACTTTCTTAAACACTCCTATTTTTATTGACAATACTTCTGCTATCAGCATCATCAATAATCCTGTTAAACATTCTAAAACTAAGCATATAGAGATTAGGTATCATTTTATCAGAGATTGTAATGAAAAACGACTTATTCAGATTATAAAAGTCCATACTGACAATCAACTTGCGGATCTGTTCACCAAAGCCTTTGATGTGGGCAGATTTACATTTCTGATTACAAGTATTGGTCTGATTAAATCTTCTTAAATTGTTTCTTCATAACTAGTTTGTAAAACATCTCTATAATGCTTAAGGATTAGATGCTGGTAGATGTAATTGATACTAACAGTGATAATAGTCTTAGTTACAACTGCTTTGCTTTCTTAATTATCACTGTTATTATTCAATTACCACTGTATATGTATTTTGTTTTGTTTACACTGTTAGTTTTATTGTTATCACTGTTTTTGTTGAACTAACTCTTTGTAGGTTATCACTGTCAGTGAAGCAACCATCACTGTTAGTGTAAACAGTTTCCACTGTTTTCACTATTCAGTTATAACTGTTTGTACCACTGTTAGTGTAGCTTTTACCACTGTTAGTATATCAATTACCACTGTTTATACTATCAAGTTGAAATTTTTCACTATCACTGTTTATCTTTCAGTTTTCCTTTTGCATGTACAATATATATGACGGTAAAAAAAAAAAAAAAAAACTTTCTGTTAGTAATACTAATGCAGTCACTAGTGTTGAGTTATAATTCCTTTGGTCAGGAGTTATTTCCATCAACTAGGTGTAACACTGTTAGTATTATTATCATGAATGTATAAGTACTGTTAGTTCTTTTTGTTTCCACTGTTAGTGTTAAATTTGGGAATTTTATTTCAAAATTAGGTCATTGAAACTAATGGTATAAATACTCCCAACACTTGTACATATTCTTTACGCTTTCATAAACACTGCTTTCATAAACCCTGTAATCACTGCTTTCGCAAATCCTTATACAAATCATTCATGGCTTCTTCTTCGTCAACCACCCCTCAACTCTCACTAGGCAAAGATCATAACATGATTGCCTTTCTTGTTAAGCCTATAATCGCCAATGATTATGTTGAGATCATTGATTTTCTGCGCAATTCATCTATATACTATGCGCTAACTGTTACACCCAGAATTTCACACGACTATATCAATGAGTTCTGGGTGAATGCTAGGATTGAAAAAGAAGCAGGCATCCAAAGAATTGTTTCTACTGTTGCTGAGAAACAAGTGGTGATTACAGAAGCAACCATTTGCTTTTCTCTTCATCTTGAAGATGAAGAAGGTATTACTTCAATATCTGATGAAGCTTTATATACCAATTTACAACGAATGGGATATGAGGGAAATCTGGGTGGGTTTGTTTTCCAGAAAACTTTGTTTTCCTACCAATGGTGATTTTTAATTCATACATTACTACATTGTCTATCTTCAAAACGTTCATCTTTTGAACAATTTAGTAGTAATGTAGGCTATGCCTTGGTATGTCTAGCTACTGGCCAACTTTTTAATTTTTCAAAATTTATTTTTGCTGGTATGCTTAGAAACTTAAACCAACCTAAACTCAAATTTTTAATGTATCCAAGGTTTGTACAGTTGTTTTTAAATGAACAAATTGCTGACTTACCTGCCTTGGATAGAATTATAGGTATCTCTTCTTTCAAACCAAAAGTGTTTTCAAATATGAAGAGAGATACCTCAATCAAAGGTATAATTTTTTCTGGGAGGGTAACAGCATTGTTTCCAACAATGCTTCCTGCACCCTCCACCACAGCTTCTGTACCACCAACTGAAGCTGAACCAATTGCTGAGAGAATGGAACAACCCATTCCTTCTCAACCCACAGCAATTGGGGGTAATGTACAACAATAAGGGAACAAATTTACCACAACCTACACCAGAAAAGCCAAAAAGGCTACACATCAGGTGTCTGAGGCTAATGCTGCTCAGTCATCTCAGTCCAATGACAGGGGTCATGAACAGCATGTGGTCCATAAGGAGGGGGGTGACCATTCTGCAAGGGCTGCTTCTACTGCTTCTAGTCCACAGACAGAGCAGGATAGAAGTAACATTAATAAGACCCAAGCAGAGGCAACTCCAGAAGATGATTCTACTCATGTAGATGATTTTGGTGATCCCAGTACCAAGAAAAGAGGGGAATTTTCTGATCATACCAGGTATGAGGAAGATTTTGATGCACATGTCAATGATTCACCTAGGGAGTCACATTCTGATGGTGATGAGGCTAGAACTAACCTGGAATTAATGAAAATGATTGATTATGTTTGGGAGAAGCTAAAGGTGGAAAGAAGGAAGAATAGAGAAAAAGATGCCATGATAGCAAATTTGGAGCATAGGCTTACTCAGTTGGAAAAACTTGTGATCAAAGTTTTGAAAGAGGGCAAAGAATATGTTTTGGTTGAAGGTGATTCTCCACAGGATGCTTTCAAAAAGGGGGAGAAATTTTGGACAAACAAGGGTGATAAAAAGAATGTTCATGTGGATGATGGTGATAATGTTTCTGAACAGATGGATGAGGATATTGAGATGGAAAATGTTAATGAGAATGAGAATGATGATGCTGGTGTGAATGAGAATGCTGATGAAAATGTGCATGAGAATGTGAATAATGATGAAGCTACAACTAAGTATGTGCCGGAAAATGTTCCTACAAAGACAACTTTACCACCTGTGCAGATCAGAGAACCTACTGCAGCTACTGCTACTGCTCAAAATTTACCCAAAATTGATCCAAAGGATAAGGGTAAGAGCATTCTGGAAGAAGGGCCTAAAAAGAAAAAGCACATATCAATGCCACATGAAGCTACAGTTAATGATGATGAATATGCACAGAGATTACATGCAGAAATTAATGTTGATATTCTTCAGGAGGAATTAATTGATGTAGAAGTTGAACCAGTTCAGTTTGTTAAGATGACCAAAGCTCAGGTAGATGAATGGGATGAAGCTCAGTTGAAAGAGCAGAAGTTAGATGATATTGAGTTTTTGGTAGAGCAGATTAAGAGAAAGAAAGCTGATGAAATGAGAAAGATCAGAGCTGCAAAAGCTGATAAGAAAAGGAATAAGCCTCTAACAAGAGCACAACAAAGAAGAAATTTGATTGTAAAGTTAAGAGGAGGTAATATTCCAACTTCTAGATTGAATGCTATGTCACTTGAAAGTCTGCAGAGGATATGGGACAGAGATACATTTTTGAATCCTGAGGCAGCTAAAAGAGTAGAAGAAGAGCAGAAAGCCAAGAAGAAGGCAGATAGAGAAAAGAAACAAAAAGAAAGGATTGAAAAAGAAACAGAAAAAGAAAAAGAATGGGAAAGATTGAGTGCTGAGCTTAAAGAGCAATTAAGGCAGGAATATGCATCAATTCCTGATCTACCAAGAAATAAAATTGAGTTGAATGATGTGATTGTGGTGCAACCCCTTCAGGTACAACTTCCACCTGACAACTTGCCTGGAATAATTGATTGGTCCATTGAACAATTTTCAATTCCTGTTAAGTGTGAGAAAATCAGAATTGAAAGAGCAGATACTTCTGTATCATTTTGGAGATCTTTTAAGGAGTTGATCAAGGTGCTTACAAGGGAAGATTTGGTTAGGATGTATGAGATTGGGTCTGAGAAAGGATTAAGTACCAAGAAGTTTGATAGTGTCTATGTGTCACACCCCGCCAAACGGTAATTACGATTAGTTTAATGTTTTGCGGAAGCTTAGTGACGTGGCGGGGCTGCGAACAGTAACACGATCCAACAGATACATTCATACATCAGAGCATAGGGTTATCGCAGAACGGTAATTATTAAGATGCCAACCATATCAAGTTTTACAAAAGGTTACAACTCGTAAAGTTGTAACAGTAATAGTAGTGTTGAAAACAGTATTTCATAAAATACATAACAGCAAAAGTAGATTTCATAGGTATGACCGCAGTAATTGCGGTTATACGGAGGAAATCCAAGTGTCCCAAAAGTAGTGGCATCCTAAACAAGTCCAGGGTAGTCCGTCCTGATATGCATGCAGATCTTACTTACGCTGCTAATTCCCTGAAAAACATAGAATAAAACGTCAACATGATTGTTGAGTGAATTCACAAGTTTATGTATAGTGTAGGAAACACAAGTTAATAAATAACATTTCCCAATTCAAGTTTTGTAAGCAGGAAACACAGGTTAACTTATATAAGGATTAACATTTCCAAGCAGTTCAGTAGGAATACCCTTCCTAAATAGTAGTTTCGTAAGTGGGAATATTTAGACGGTGATCCCTCAAAAGGTGAGCTAAACCTGTCGAGTAAGGTAACGCAACCTAACCCTATAACCAATCCACGACCCAAATCTGTTGTTGTTGCCAATAGGACTAGTAAGTATACGCTCCCAAATCCGTAGGAGGGTCATCACGGCGATAGTACTATCCGTATACTCAGTGGCTAGAGTCACCTAGCTAATGGTTATAGTCTGTAGCCATAAGGACTTTTATGCACTACGTCGTAAGCCTAGGTCCTTACCAAGATCAGTTTGTCTAATTCCCAAAACAGTATGAAAACAGTTTCATGAACAGCAGTTCAAGTAGTTGTATGAAATACCCTTTCATAAACAGTTCAGTAAATACATACAGTATTTAAATCAGTTCAGTATTTGCATGCAGTAGCAAACCGTTTCTATGTTCTCACCCCGGGTTTTAAAAGCAATAAAACAGTGAAAAGGGGTTTGTGAACTCACGTAGTAGTAGTGGCGGATGTGAAAGCTAGCAAGTAGTGTCGAGTAGCCCAACGAGTCAACCTATACACAATATTGTATTAACAATCAGTGATCGATAGCTTCGAATCACGTTAATAGTTTGTTGTTGAATTTGTTGGTGACGTTGTTTTGGTGTTATCGTTTGTACATATATTCTTGTCATATATATATGTATTTGTTCAATATACTCGCTGTATATTAATAATAAAGTGTACGTTTGTTAAACGTATGTCTCAGTTTTGTTTGTATAAATATACATTTTACAAATTGTCGTATACTTATATATATTTGTCTCACATACATTGAGTTTGAATACGTGGTTTTCGTATTAAAACTTATAGTTTTCATATGTTAGGAATTGTCGCGCAATTTAGTCGTGTCCTTATTAATGACTTTGGTTCGCAATTTACGTTATTATAACGTATTACTTGAAAATATATATATAGGTTTTATATATATATTTTTTATGTTTAAGCGCGTTCATTGCATATAAAAACTAGTACGTGTAACTTAATCCCGTAATGAATTGTGAACATTCGTTTTCGTTTTTCCTTATACCCAAATGTTTGTCTCGTCCTATTTATAAAAGTTTATACACGTTTAAAATGTATTAAAACTTCCGTTTCGTTATCAAAATATATTTTCATAAATTGTCCCAATCGTTGTATTCGTCGTCATTCTAATGTTTAACATTTGTCGGTTTACGTTTATCGTCCGTGTCTCGTCTATATTGACTTGGTCAAACGTGCTCGGTTTGACCCGAAGTGTCGTTTTCACAAAAACATCAAAACAGTCCCCGGTTTGAGTTTTCCAGATTTTGCTCCAACGAAACCCTCGTTTTCTCTAACATCTAGTCCGAATCAAGTCCCACAAAAATTACCAAATGTTCTCCTATGTCTCTAGATCATTTCTTTATTTTTCCGAGACTTTTAGTGTTCATCTTCCATTTTTAACAAAAATCAAGAAATGTTATATACAGATTCCGGCCAAAACAGTGATATGTTCACAAATCGCGTTTTCTGGGAAAACCGGTGTACTTCTGGTCCAAGTGCTCAACACGAAAGTTGTAGATCACGAAATTTCCAAGATTTCATGTTTAGAAAGTTTACGCTAGTTTCGAGTGTATGATTTTATAAAAATTCGAGAAAGTGACTGTTTTCAGTGGCAGATTTTGTATATATATGTATGTGTATTAAAAACGAGTTTTAACACATGGTTGGGACATTACTTTGTTAAATAAGCAACTAAACATGTTAATAAACATTATGTAAGTAAAATACTTGAGTTGTGAAGTTCTTACAATAGTCGGTTTGAAAAACCGAGAAGATGAAAACGTAGCTAACGATGAGGTGAGCGTTTTTGTCCAAACGAGCCTAGCGATCCAAGGACTTTTGATGGTGTTTTTATGGTGTTCTTGAGGGTGTTTGGGGCTGGTTTTCCAGCTTTTTAGAGAGAGAGAGAGGTGAGATAGAGAGAGAGAGGAGAGGTGAGGGAGATGGAGTAAAGAGTGATGGTGGTAATTGTGTGTGTAAGTTATCAAAGGAAGAAAAGGAAAAACATGTTTCCCCCTCCCCATTTTTCTGCAGATTTCGTGGGTCCCATGCCCCAATGGGTGTGTAAAACTTGTTCCCAAAGTTGCGTTACGCCTCGTGTTCGTTTACCCGGTCGTTTAACGTTTTAATTAGTCGTTATACGTTTTAATATGTATGTTTCGTTAACGATTTAAAATGCGACATTTTAAGTGAAAGTTTGTTCAAATAACATATTTTAGGTATCTAAAATAATATTTGAGTTGTCGTTTGGTCACGATCGCGAATCGTGCATTTATCCGAATTGCGTAACGTTTTAAAAACGTTATTTTCGTACGCGTGTAATCGCGATGTTTTAACTTGAAGTATTTTATCAAAATACTTAATAATGAGTTATAAAAATATAACTTGAGTTTATTTCACGTGTCGGGCGCGTTTCACGCGTTTTTGTCGCGTACCGAGTGTTTTATAACATTTTAAATACGCGTAATATATTCTCGTAATATATTAAAGTAAATAATGTTTGTTTGGATAATTCCACATTTTGTTTTATGGTAATGGGCTTTGCTAGACTTACATCACATCCTAGGTTTAGATTAAAACAATCGCAGGGAATTAGCGTAAGAAATGCATGTTAGTAGTATAAATATATACCTAATTTGGAGAGTTGTCACATTCTCCCCCCGTTAGGGAAATCTCGTCCCGAGATTTAATTCATGCCGTGAGTCGTGGTCACGGTTTCAAACAGTCGAGGATACTTCTTACGCATTTCATCCTCTCGTTCCCAGGTGAACTCTGGGCCATGTTTTGAGTTCCAACGAACTTTAACTAGCTTGATTTGTTTGTGTCGAAGTTTCTGTGTTTTCGTGTCCATAACTTCGATAGGTTCCTCCACAAAGTTTAATTTTGAGTCAATGAAGACTTCGTCCGGAGGGATGATATGTGTTTCATCAGAAAGACACTTTTTCAAGTTAGATATGTGAAAGGTGTCGTGGATACTACTAAGCTCTTGCGGTAGCTTGAGCTTGTAGGCGACAGGACCAATCCTTGCAAGGATTTCGAATGGTCCGATGTACCGTGGGTTCAGTTTACCTCGTTTACCAAATCGTACGACCCCTTTCCAGGGTGCAACTTTGAGTAGGACTTTGTCACCTACTTGAAATTCTAAAGGTTTCCGTCTGTTATCGGCATAACTCTTTTGTCGGTCACGCGCTATTTTCAATCGATTAAGCACTTGAGATATCTTGTCCGTAGTTTCTTGGATTATCTCCGGACCTGATAATTGTCTGTCGCCCAACTCTGCCCAACAGAGTGGCGATCGGCACTTGCGTCCATACAATGCCTCGAAAGGTGCCATCTGTATACTGGTGTGGTAACTGTTATTATATGAAAATTCTGCTAGAGGTAGGTGTGTATCCCAATTACCTCCAAAGTCTATCACACACGCTCTCAATAGATCTTCGAGCGTTTGTATCGTTCGCTCGCTCTGGCCGTCAGTTTGTGGGTGGTAAGCAGTGCTCATGTCGAGTCTAGTACCCAATGCATGTTGAAGTGTTTGCCAGAAACGAGAAGTAAATCGTGCATCTCTATCAGAGATGATGGATAATGGCACCCCATGTCGAGAAACGACCTCCTTCAAATAGATTCTAGTCAGCTTCTCCATTTTGTCTGTTTCCTTGATAGCAAGGAAGTGGGCTGATTTCGTCAATCGATCGACAATCACCCATATGGTGTCAACTCCGGATGTTGTTTTCGGTAACTTCGTGATGAAGTCCATCGTGATGTATTCCCATTTCCATTTGGGCATTTCGGGTTGTTGCAAAAGCCCAGACGGCTTTTGATATTCAACTTTGACTTTTGCACAAGTCAAGCACTTACTAACGTATGTGGCAATGTCTCGTTTCATACCAGGCCACCAGTAAAATCCTTTCAAGTCGTGATACATCTTATCTGCACCAGGATGTATCGAGTAGTTGGACTTATGTGCTTCGTCCAAAATCAATCGGCGTAATTCGTCTACGCATGGTACCCAAATTCGGTTCATGAAGTACAATACTCCATTGTCTTTGGTTTCAAGCTGTTTCTCCATTCCCTTCAAGGATTCTTCCTTAAGGCGTTCGGGAATGAAGGCTGATTGTTGAGCGTCACGAATTTGAGTAATGAGATTCGAGTGGATTGTCAAACCTAAAGCTCGAACTCTTCGAGGGTTGACTCGTTCCTTACGACTCAAGGCATCAGCTACAACGTTTGCTTTGCCCGGGTGATACTTAATCTCACAGTCGTAATCGTTCAGTAATTCGACCCAACGACGTTGTCTCATGTTGAGTTCTTTCTGGTCGAATATATGTTGGAGACTTTTGTGATCCGTGAAGATAGTGCACTTTGTACCGTATAGGTAGTGTCTCCAAATCTTAAGTGCAAAAACGACGGCTCCTAGCTCTAAGTCATGCGTCGTATAGTTCTTTTCGTGAACTTTCAATTGTCGAGACGCGTAAGCAATGACTTTGTCGTTTTGCATCAATACACAACCCAATCCCTGGTGTGATGCATCACAATAGACAACAAAGTTTTCTACTCCTTCAGGTAGTGATAGGATTGGTGCGGTGCTCAATTTCTGTTTCAACAATTGGAAAGCAATCTCTTGCTTCTCGCCCCAATCAAATTTCTTATCCTTTTGAGTTAGAGCGGTAAGTGGTTGGGCTATTTTCGAGAAGTTCTCGATGAATCGTCGGTAATAGCCGGCTAGCCCAAGAAATTGTCGTATCTCGGATGGTGTTTTTGGGGCTTCCCAGTTCTTAATTGCCTCGATTTTGGATGGGTCCACATGAATTCCTTTGTTATTGATCACATGACCAAGGAAATGAACCTCGCGCATCCAAAATTCACACTTAGAGAACTTGGCGTAAAGCTTCTCTTTCTCCAGTAATTCAAGAATCAATCTCAGATGTTGCTCGTGATCCCCCTTCGTTCGGGAGTATATCAATATGTCATCGATAAACACAATCACGAACTTATCAAGATAAGGTTTGCATACTCTATTCATGAGGTCCATGAACACTGCTGGTGCGTTTGTCAGTCCGAATGGCATGACTAGGAACTCGTAATGGCCGTACCGAGTCCTAAACGCAGTCTTAGGAATATCCTCATCCCGAACCTTCAGTTGATGGTAACCAGATCGCAAGTCGATCTTCGAATAATAAGTTGACCCTTGTAGCTGGTCAAACAAGTCATCTATGCGAGGTAGTGGATATCGATTCTTAATAGTTACTTTGTTTAGTTCCCGATAATCGATACACATTCGCATTGATCCATCCTTTTTCTTGACGAACAAAACCGGAGCTCCCCAAGGTGAAAAGCTCGGTCGGATGAATCCTAGGTCTAAGAGTTCCTGTAGTTGTGCGGATAACTCTTGCATTTCTGATGGAGCAAGACGGTAAGGCGCACGTGCAATTGGCGCTGCTCCAGGTACTAGGTCGATATGAAATTCAACCTGTCGTGGGGGTGGTAATCCTGGTAACTCATCAGGAAACACTCCCGGGTAGTCACGTACGATAGGTACGTCGTCTATACATCGCTCCTCGGATTTCTTTTCTACAACATGTGCTAAGAATGCTTGGTATCCCTTTCGGAGATATTTACGGGCTTTCAAGCATGTAATCATTTTTGTGGCACTTTTTCGTTTCTCACCTTTGACCATAAGAGTTTCTCCTGTCGGTAGTGGCAAGCGTACTAACTTATCGTAACATACTATTTCAGCGTGATTCTTCGACAACCAATCCATGCCGACTACAACGTCGAAACTTCCCAACTTAACCGGTAGCAAGTCTATTTCGAAGAGATGACCTTCTAATTCCAAGGTGCATCCCGGTACTATTTCTCCTGATTCGATTAACTCACCATCGGCTAGTTCAATAGTATATTTGTTATCTAGCTTACGTGATTCGAGTTCTAATAGTGGTCTAAACTCGTTAGACACAAAACTTAAATCAGCACCTGAATCGATTAACACAGAGGCATAATGGTTGTTTACAAGAAACGTACCAGTGACGGTGTTAGGGTCCTGGCGTGCCTCCTGTGCTCCGATCACAAATGCTCGTCCTTGAGCCGGCTGATTGTTGATGTTGTTGGCTCGGTTGTTGTTACCACGGTTGTTGGTGTTATTGCGGTTTTGGTTGTTGAGTCGAGGGCAACGGTTCCGATAGTGCCTCATGTCGCCACATTCAAAACACCCTTGGTTCCGGCGTTCGGTGTTCTCCCTAGTGGTAGGGTTAGCCCTGCAGTTTTGGGTTTTGTGACCCCAAACTCTACAGTTGTTGCAATACCAACATTCACCGTCGTGATGTTTGCCACATTTGTCACATTTAGGTTTGTTGCCCAAGTATGGTTTGGATTCCATAGTGGTGGCAGCATAGGACTTTGGGTTCCCAAATCCCTTCTTATTCGTTTGACCCTGACGGTCACTTCCTCTGTCATTCCACTTACGCTTGGTACCTCCAGAACTACCAGCTTCAGTACTGCTCGGCTCAACCTTGCCCGACGCAGTTTTCTTGGTCAGTGTTCCCATCCTGACTGCCTCATCGGTCAGACTTTGCGCTAAAACAACAGCGCTCCTGAATGTGTCAGGTTTGGAGGATGTAACCAAACTCCTGATTTGCGGTGCTAGACCA
Source organism: Pseudognaphalium luteoalbum (assembly GCA_963422505.1). Classification (NCBI taxonomy): domain Eukaryota; kingdom Viridiplantae; phylum Streptophyta; class Magnoliopsida; order Asterales; family Asteraceae; genus Pseudognaphalium; species Pseudognaphalium luteoalbum. Next base: position 45,042,341 of record OY730193.1, on the reverse strand, counting down.
TAGACATAACGCTCGATGCGCTTGTACTCAGGTGTCACCATATGTGGCACTAGACGTGCTAGTTCCTGAAACTTGGTTGTATAACCAGTGACATCGGCACCAATCATAGTGATGTTCCACAGCTCAGTTTCGACTTTCTGCATCTCGCTACGGGGACAGAATTCCTCCAACATCATGTTTTTCAGTACTTCCCATGACATGGAGTAGGCAGCTGGTCGTCCCAATGATTGGACTTGACTGTTCCACCAAGTGAGAGCTTTGTCAGCAAGAGTGCAGGTGGCATATTTCACCATACAGTCTGGTGAACAGTCACTAATGTCCAACACTGACTCTGTCTTTTCTATCCAGTGGATAATCCCAATAGCACCCTCGGTGCCACGAAAAGTAACTGGCTTACAAGCCTGGAATGTCTTGTATGAACACCCTCGGCGAGTATTCGCAGGTGTCTCAGTATTAACAGGGGTAGACCCGCTGTTATTCATTCCATTCTCACGATTTCGGCTTGCTTCGTACTCAGCAATACCTTCAGCTATTCGTCGTGCTATCATTTGTTCAGTAGTTTCATTGTTGTTGGGTGGGGGAACGGTTTCAGGAATGGAAGAAGGAGTCGTTCGTCGACTGTTCTTAGTCATCCGTCGTTTTGGTGGCATGATTCCGTTCTGCGATGAAATAAATTGCAGAAGTCAATGCCAAGGTATTGAATGTGATGAACAAGATTTCACATTTTTAACAAGGGAACATTTTGAAGAATTGAGAGACAAGATTTTGTATCACATGTCACATGACTTTGAAACGCCCATATGTAGTTAGTACAATATAATCACGTTGGCCAGGCGTCATTATATAATGCTAAATACATATTTCCTTTCATCATCATTCAACACAATCGAGTTTAAAGAAAGTTCAAGATAGGAATCAATAGTCAAGGTGTGGTGTGTTTCATGGTTTCCAAGGAATGGTCAAATGTCATTGGTTGGCTACCGTTTCTAACACACGTATATACATGTAGATATACTACTAAAATCGTTGTCAAATGAAATGAATATGAAATACATCCAAACATAAGTTATATTATATCCAAAGGTGTAGCGCTGATACATCAGTTTTATACAAAACAAGATGGGATCCCAAATACGCCCCATCAGCGGTTAGCGCTATACAAAAGTCAATGGGTTTTCCTATACATATACCCATTCTAACAACTGTTTTTCCCGTTTAGTACATGTCCAGTACATACATAAATCTACCATCTGATACTAGTCTATACTACACGTGATGGATTTACTAACATATCCATCATCCAAAAAGTGGCCGGTTTGATGCCCCCTAGGCACAAACCGCCGTACACAAGTCTAATGAAAATAAGGTAGAAACAATCCCACAGCTGTCCTCAGCACAGCTATCATCACACAAGCTCCAATCATCATCCCTGCTGTCCTCGCACGCCTCTCTAGTACTCTGACACGAGCACGTGCAGTCTCGGCTATCTCCCTGGCAGCAACCACGTTGCTCAACAAGAAGTGGCAACGCTCATGAATGTCTGCCATGTCTCCATCCAGACGGGAGACATCGCTCTGTAGCTCGGCAAGGTGAGCACCCCTGCTACCAGAAATGCGAAACAATGTGCGAATCACAGCCACAATGGTAGGGAGAGTCAACTCTACGGGCTCTCCAGTAGTAGGCAGTGGTGCGGAGGATCGGGAGGACTCCCCGGTCTCAAAAGTAGCAGGAAAACCCTCTAACGACCTCCACCGCCCCAACATAGGAGTCATCCACTCCAAGTGAGCAAGCCTAGGTACCCTCTGTGGCGGCTCATCACAGTGCATCACCCTCTCCTCTGCCATCGGCGCCTTATCACGGGGCGCAAGTGGTCCTCTAGGGAAATCTCGGACACACATCCGTGGTGTCCTCCTAGGTACCGGTCCTCTGGAAGGTCCAGCAGTCGTATGGCGTGTCGCCATAAAGGTAGACCCTAACATACGAGTGGTAGGGTCAGTGGGGGTAGTAGCAAGTGGGACCACATGAGCAGTGGGTGGTGGGGTGATGTAAGCATCACTAGTGTCATCCGATAAGGCTCTCAGCTGAACCGGTGGACACGCAACTCCGGTGCTAGCGTCGCTATGGTAGGAATCCTCGGTCGGCTCCTCATCAGAAGCATACAAATAGATCGGACTGTGCCTCGACATGCTGAGACAAAGAAGTCGTAGGTGACGTGTCAGTCGTATGTTAGCTGTATGCAAAATGTGTATGCATGCAATGAATGTTTTAGCCAAGGCTATAGTCTAGGTCTCTAAGGTTTTAGGTCGCTTAAAGACTTCTAGTTCGCTATAACCAATGGCTCTGATACCAAGTCTGTCACACCCCGCCAAACGGTAATTACGATTAGTTTAATGTTTTGCGGAAGCTTAGTGACGTGGCGGGGCTGCGAACAGTAACACGATCCAACAGATACATTCATACATCAGAGCATAGGGTTATCGCAGAACGGTAATTATTAAGATGCCAACCATATCAAGTTTTACAAAAGGTTACAACTCGTAAAGTTGTAACAGTAATAGTAGTGTTGAAAACAGTATTTCATAAAATACATAACAGCAAAAGTAGATTTCATAGGTATGACCGCAGTAATTGCGGTTATACGGAGGAAATCCAAGTGTCCCAAAAGTAGTGGCATCCTAAACAAGTCCAGGGTAGTCCGTCCTGATATGCATGCAGATCTTACTTACGCTGCTAATTCCCTGAAAAACATAGAATAAAACGTCAACATGATTGTTGAGTGAATTCACAAGTTTATGTATAGTGTAGGAAACACAAGTTAATAAATAACATTTCCCAATTCAAGTTTTGTAAGCAGGAAACACAGGTTAACTTATATAAGGATTAACATTTCCAAGCAGTTCAGTAGGAATACCCTTCCTAAATAGTAGTTTCGTAAGTGGGAATATTTAGACGGTGATCCCTCAAAAGGTGAGCTAAACCTGTCGAGTAAGGTAACGCAACCTAACCCTATAACCAATCCACGACCCAAATCTGTTGTTGTTGCCAATAGGACTAGTAAGTATACGCTCCCAAATCCGTAGGAGGGTCGTCACGGCGATAGTACTATCCGTATACTCAGTGGCTAGAGTCACCTAGCTAATGGTTATAGTCTGTAGCCATAAGGACTTTTATGCACTACGTCGTAAGCCTAGGTCCTTACCAAGATCAGTTTGTCTAATTCCCAAAACAGTATGAAAACAGTTTCATGAACAGCAGTTCAAGTAGTTGTATGAAATACCCTTTCATAAACAGTTCAGTAAATACATACAGTATTTAAATCAGTTCAGTATTTGCATGCAGTAGCAAACCGTTTCTATGTTCTCACCCCGGGTTTTAAAAGCAATAAAACAGTGAAAAGGGGTTTGTGAACTCACGTAGTAGTAGTGGCGGATGTGAAAGCTAGCAAGTAGTGTCGAGTAGCCCAACGAGTCAACCTATACACAATATTGTATTAACAATCAGTGATCGATAGCTTCGAATCACGTTAATAGTTTGTTGTTGAATTTGTTGGTGACGTTGTTTTGGTGTTATCGTTTGTACATATATTCTTGTCATATATATATGTATTTGTTCAATATACTCGCTGTATATTAATAATAAAGTGTACGTTTGTTAAACGTATGTCTCAGTTTTGTTTGTATAAATATACATTTTACAAATTGTCGTATACTTATATATATTTGTCTCACATACATTGAGTTTGAATACGTGGTTTTCGTATTAAAACTTATAGTTTTCATATGTTAGGAATTGTCGCGCAATTTAGTCGTGTCCTTATTAATGACTTTGGTTCGCAATTTACGTTATTATAACGTATTACTTGAAAATATATATATAGGTTTTATATATATATTTTTTATGTTTAAGCGCGTTCATTGCATATAAAAACTAGTACGTGTAACTTAATCCCGTAATGAATTGTGAACATTCGTTTTCGTTTTTCCTTATACCCAAATGTTTGTCTCGTCCTATTTATAAAAGTTTATACACGTTTAAAATGTATTAAAACTTCCGTTTCGTTATCAAAATATATTTTCATAAATTGTCCCAATCGTTGTATTCGTCGTCATTCTAATGTTTAACATTTGTCGGTTTACGTTTATCGTCCGTGTCTCGTCTATATTGACTTGGTCAAACGTGCTCGGTTTGACCCGAAGTGTCGTTTTCACAAAACATCAAAACAGTCCCCGGTTTGAGTTTTCCAGATTTTGCTCCAACGAAACCCTCGTTTTCTCTAACATCTAGTCCGAATCAAGTCCCACAAAAATTACCAAATGTTCTCCTATGTCTCTAGATCATTTCTTTATTTTTCCGAGACTTTTAGTGTTCATCTTCCATTTTTAACAAAAATCAAGAAATGTTATATACAGATTCCGGCCAAAACAGTGATATGTTCACAAATCGCGTTTTCTGGGAAAACCGGTGTACTTCTGGTCCAAGTGCTCAACACGAAAGTTGTAGATCACGAAATTTCCAAGATTTCATGTTTAGAAAGTTTACGCTAGTTTCGAGTGTATGATTTTATAAAAATTCGAGAAAGTGACTGTTTTCAGTGGCAGATTTTGTATATATATGTATGTGTATTAAAAACGAGTTTTAACACATGGTTGGGACATTACTTTGTTAAATAAGCAACTAAACATGTTAATAAACATTATGTAAGTAAAATACTTGAGTTGTGAAGTTCTTACAATAGTCGGTTTGAAAAACCGAGAAGATGAAAACGTAGCTAACGATGAGGTGAGCGTTTTTGTCCAAACGAGCCTAGCGATCCAAGGACTTTTGATGGTGTTTTTATGGTGTTCTTGAGGGTGTTTGGGGCTGGTTTTCCAGCTTTTTAGAGAGAGAGAGAGGTGAGATAGAGAGAGAGAGGAGAGGTGAGGGAGATGGAGTAAAGAGTGATGGTGGTAATTGTGTGTGTAAGTTATCAAAGGAAGAAAAGGAAAAACATGTTTCCCCCTCCCCATTTTTCTGCAGATTTCGTGGGTCCCATGCCCCAATGGGTGTGTAAAACTTGTTCCCAAAGTTGCGTTACGCCTCGTGTTCGTTTACCCGGTCGTTTAACGTTTTAATTAGTCGTTATACGTTTTAATATGTATGTTTCGTTAACGATTTAAAATGCGACATTTTAAGTGAAAGTTTGTTCAAATAACATATTTTAGGTATCTAAAATAATATTTGAGTTGTCGTTTGGTCACGATCGCGAATCGTGCATTTATCCGAATTGCGTAACGTTTTAAAAACGTTATTTTCGTACGCGTGTAATCGCGATGTTTTAACTTGAAGTATTTTATCAAAATACTTAATAATGAGTTATAAAAATATAACTTGAGTTTATTTCACGTGTCGGGCGCGTTTCACGCGTTTTTGTCGCGTACCGAGTGTTTTATAACATTTTAAATACGCGTAATATATTCTCGTAATATATTAAAGTAAATAATGTTTGTTTGGATAATTCCACATTTTGTTTTATGGTAATGGGCTTTGCTAGACTTACATCACATCCTAGGTTTAGATTAAAACAATCGCAGGGAATTAGCGTAAGAAATGCATGTTAGTAGTATAAATATATACCTAATTTGGAGAGTTGTCACACTATGTGTTGTGTACTTGGTCGTGGATTTCAATGATGTTTGAACCAGATAGATTTTCATTTGAGTTCAACACTTTTCAGACAGTAAGACAATGGATTTATCACAGCAATCCAGATGTTCATCAAGTGATATTGGATGATGCTACTATGCTTTGGATGTTAACAGACAGAGAATATGATATGAGTCTGAGTTTGTTGAGAAGCTTAAGGCATGCCAAGTTATTTGTCTCATTCAACAATGATTTGGCAGAGAATTTGGTTTATATGATATTGAATCAGATTCACAAGAAAGAAGAGTATGAGAGGAAGCATAGAGATCAGAGATAGTTGTTTTAAAAGAATTTGAAAGAGGTCAACATGATGAATATAGAGAAACTTAATACTGTTGGGGACAAATTAAGTTTAGGGGGAGATTGTTGGGAATTGATGTTACTACTGTTACTAATACTGTTGATTGATGAATGCACAAGGCATTAACACTGTTAGTGTTAATGTTACTGCTGGTATTAACACTGTTAGTGTTAATGGTTACCACTGTCTTCAGAGTTACAATTGTTGGTTGAAGATTAACACTATTATTGAAGATTGAAGTGAAGACAAGAGTTTCAACTGTTAGCGTGTTACAACTGTTAGTTCATTTTACAACAGTTAACACTGTTTAGGCTAGTTACCACTGTTGGTTGGTAAGTCTAGTAAATTGTACAAGTGTTAACACTGTTCTATAGGAATTATCACTGTTTGTATAGTTGTGGTAGTTAACACTGTTTATGTATAGAATAGGCGAAAAAGATAAAGTTTGAATAATTATGGAATGTAACAGTTTCCATGATTATAGGAGATTGTTTAGCAGGACTCTATGGGATATAAATAGAGATTCTAAACCTAGATTAGGTTAATAGGTTTTACGCAGCTTCAAGGTTTTGTAACTCTAATACAGTTCAGTGTATTCATCTTATATTATTAATAAGATTGAAGCTTTTGACAGTAACTTTGTTTCATTGATTTTATTATTGATCTTCATAGTATTATTGAGTGTGATTCCGCAACTTCTCATGTAATAATTCAAAACTTGTGTTAATCTAATAAGTTTATTAAATCGATCTTGGTTTATCAGTGCACACCTTGTCAGTCTTCGTCATTTGGTGGTTTGGACATTTCCCCAGTAAACTCTTGAATCGCTCCCATGGTGAGTAGATAGATTCATCGTGGGCTTGTTGGAAGTTTGTGATGTCATTCTTTGCCTGGGTTTGTTTGGATGGGGGAAAGTATCTAGCGAGAAACTTATTACCCATGTCGGTCCATGAGGTGATTGAGTCGGTCTCAAATTCCTCAAACCAGGTAGAAGCATGTAAAGCAAGAGAATAGGGGAACAAGTATAAGTGGATGATATCCTGCTCAACCCCATTCTGCTTGTAGGAATTTGAAACCTGAATGAATTTGTCAATATGAGCATTGGGATCGTCACAGGGTAGACCGTGGAATTGGCAGTTATCTTTTATGAGTTGTACGATGTGGTGTTTAAGTTCAAAAGAAGCTCCGTCAATCACTGGATAGCTAATCGGTCCTCCTCGTCCTTCAATGGATGGTTTGGTGTTGTCAGTGAGAGTAACATGAGCAACCATTTTTGGAAAACGGGAACGTCTTTCTTTGCGGATGGTACGGATAATCGACTCAGGATCGGGTACGAATGAGAGATTCGGATCCGGATGATCTGGTCGAATACCGTTGTGGGATATGGGAAAGTATTTTTGGTTGGAACAAGGAAAAGTAGATTAAGCTAAACTACGGGTATCACTAAGTAGAAAATTTGTTGGGAGGCTTCAGAGTCTTACGATTAACTCCCCGGCAGCGCGCCAAAAACTTGTTGCGCCCCTATCGGTCGGTCGGATTTGACTTCGGTCGTTGTTCCAACAGCAACAGACACGGCGGATAGTGTGTTTTAAATTTATAGAGTTGGGGACCTAAGCTTTACTACGGCTTGTAGAGCAGCAGTATGACCTAGGGTCATTCTTCAAGCTAATCGTATTGAGAAACGGAAATGTCAAGACAGATTGTTCAATTTAGTGATGGCTCTTTAAACAGGTTTTGAGTGGGGTTTTTGTTACTTAGGTCCGTAAATTAACGTAATGAAATAAAAAGTAAATAAATGAAAAATAGAAATAGGGATGTAATCAGTATGGAGGAGATGTGTTTGTTATAACTTCGTTAGCTTATGCGGGGGTGATGCTAGGGTTTTGATATGAAAACGTATTTTAAAGTTTGTGTCTTACCTGAGCTTAATTGTTCGTAGTGTAAACACTAGTACCCTACTGATTGGGGAGAGCAACCAGTATGTCACTGAGTACTAGGCCAAATTTTGTATGATCGGAGGAAGATGCTCAACTCTTCAACGTTATCCAGTGATGGAGTAACGACCCTTCTTGGAATGTTAGTTCCTGGGCGCATGAGATAGTGTAGCATACCCACTAGGGTTCCGACCTTTCTTAAGACTACGGAGACAACGAAGTCAGACAAGGCATTTAAGATTAAGACTTGGTTTGGTGACTGTTAACTTCACATTAATGGTTATATTTTAGTCCAGAGCTTTTCATCACGGTGTATAGGGAGATTATGCATTTCCACAGTTTTCCTAACCTAAGAGGTACTAACGGTGTACAATGCAATTAAGCATTTCCACAGTTTTCCAGCTCTTGGGCGTACTAACGGTGTACAGTGGGATCAAGTATTTCCACAGCTTTGCAAACAAACCAGGATGTGATACAGTCTTCAACCACCGATAATTCCTTAGCTTCCACGTATTTGTAATCTACCAATGGTGTTTCCAACGTTATACGAAGTACAGTGCCGTTACTGTGGTCTTTCTGGTATCACATACTTTATGGTCACTCTAGACTAGTTTAACTAAGTTTGTATTAAATTTCAACCATCTATGATATAAACCAGCCCTCACTTTTCCCAATAAATCCCTGACTGATTCACGGTGTACTATACGAAATGTTTTAAACAGTATTTCCACAGTTACACAATTCAGACCATGTTGTTAGTTTTAGAAAACATAGATAGGTAGTGAGCGTTTGATCAAGGTTCGCGACTCCTTGTCATAAAGGTTCTAACCACGTTTAATTGGAGGAAAGGCGATATTGGTTTAGAAATTCATAAATACAACGTTAATAGAACACCGATTCTCTTTTTATAATACGATTGGGAACATTATTTCCACAACGGATTGTGCCCACGACTTTCATAGCTTCCACATTCCGTACTCCACACATAAGTGATGTTTCCGGCGCTATACAAATGAAAGCCGTATAAGGTTACCTTCGTTATTTCATAATGTTATTATCCCAATTGTATATAAACTAAAGTAGCATCATAACAAACACACAAGGAAACTACTCACTACGCATAATAACATATCCTAAATCTAGCATAACAACAATAGCAATTATCATTATAACAGATAAGGAAAGAAGTAACTGTTAATAAAGCATAGATTGGATAAGCGTTTAGAGAGAGAGTATAAGCAGAACTTTCGTAATACCCTTGACAATATTACAATAAAAGCCCCTGAACTATTCCCTATGCTATTACAAAAGTAGCCCCTCCGTTAGTTTCAGTTAAATATTAACTAAGAACTAACTGAACCTAACCCTAGTTTTAGAGAGAGAAAGAAAAAAGAGAGACTAGAGAGAGAGAGAATGTGTGAGAGAGAAAGTGAAAATGGAGAAATGATTGGAATGAGGAGGGGATATCCCCTATTTATAGGCAAAACTCAAAATCACTCGTACAACTCGCGAAGCAGCACGTAAAAGCAAACGAAGCATGAAGTGGGGGTGCAGGGGCCGTATACGGCTTGCCCAAGGCCGTATATGGTGTGTACAAGGCCGTATACGGTCTTGGCAAGGCCGTATACGGTGTGTGGGGCCGTATACGGCTGTCGTCTAATTTCGTTTGTTGCTTAAAACGTCCGTATCTCCTTCGTTATCCGCCCATTTCACCTGATTCTTTCGCTTGTGTCTTTGTAATTTCGTTACGCTCATAATGGTTCTAATCTCACTGAAATTGGACGTGTATAACTTAAGCATAGCTGAAATGACTTTATACGAGTCTGTAACCGTCCTGTCTTCTCCGTTCTTTATCCGATTTGCATGATTCTTGATTCTCCTGTCTCGATTTTACCTATTACAACATATCATAAGGTTAGAATATGTTTATCATAAGATAAATGAGGGTGCGAGAATTGGTTGTTATTTATTTGCTATGTTTTGCTCGTTATTTGAACGTTTTTGGTGATTTTTGCAGCAACGCCTGTATTTGGAGCACTTTAGTGTATTTTAATAAATAATGATTGTTTTGGAATGTTTTCACTAAAGGTGTGCCCAAAAAGTGTGAAATATTGTACTTAAAAACATGACTTTTTGCATCACATCAGCATTTTTGTGTCCGAATCGTCCATCCTCTTTTTACTATTTTCAAACAATTTAATATAGTATTTTACAAAGATCATATTCTATCACCCATAGATGGATTCTGTCATGTTTTAACGTAAAATCCTGGTGCTCCTTGTTAGAGATGAGGAAAACAGTCCAAAAACTGAAACTGGTCTTGAACTGGACTGAAACCGGTCCTCAAAAGACTGGACCAGAAAAAGACCGGTCCAGTCCTAGGACTGCCCAGCAGTCCTTAATCAGTCCTACTTTCAGTCGAAAGACCAGTTAAAAACTGAACTGAAATCAGTCCAGGCCGAAACTGGTTTCAGTCCAAAACTGGTTAAAGACTGTAACTAGTCTTAAAAAGACTGAAATCAGTCCAAAATTTCTAAGAGATCGAAATTAGTCCTAAATTAATTTTTTAGAAATTTGAAGCTTTCGAATGTAATAATAATATGCACTTATGGCAATGTGGTAATAATACAGTTACTCGAGCTCAACTCGTTTAAAAGCTCAACTTAAGTTGAACTTATACGAGTTTGAGCTCGATGAAGTTTTTTACATCGAACTCGCACAAGGTAACGATCCTAATCGATTCTATCATATATATACACGGCCTGATGAATTTTTGTTATTATTTCATAAATATTCATAAATTATATGTTATAAGTTACAACGTGTTTTATGAGTTAAGATGTATGTAGAGGGTGTATGTAGTAAATTTTCAATGTTAAGCATTTTGAGATATATATATGTATATATATATATATATATATGTGTGTGTGTGTGTGTGTGTGTGTGTGTGTGTGTGTGTGTGTGTGTCAGATATGGATTCTAATTAAGTTAAAATAAATTAAATAATTAAATAATATTTACGGTTGCTAAAGTTAAGTTGATAAAGCGAAACCTCATGAAATTCGTTGATTTCTTAAATTAATTAAATTCAACATAAATTAAAATAATAAAGTATTAATAAAATAATAAATATTGAACTCTGATTGGTTAATTGGACTTCAATTTTGAAATCTGATACTATAAGCCCGCTTTCTATATTATATTTAAGATAATGTATATATAATAAAAAGGTAAATCATATATTACTAAAAACATGCAAAACTCGAGCCGAACTTGGAAATGTCAAATGAGTTGAGTTCGAAATTTATATAGTTGACTCGAAACTATTCATATATTTTCATCATTATTTTCCTCATGTTTACAAATTAGCATTAAAACACTTCATGTACTATAAAACTTGAATATGATTTACATGTACTAACATGATTAACTATTTAAAGTTTTTGGCCATGAAATGGATCAGTCGGAGAGGAAAAAAATTGGACTGGACTGAAACTGGTTCGAAACTGGACTGCCATTCCTAAAAAACCAACAAATTTGAAGAAAAACCAGTCTGAAACCGGTCCAGTCTTTTTGAGGACTGGTTTTTTAATTTTTGGAAAAAACTGAATTGAAAAGTTGTCACACCCCGTCTAAAGCGGAAACAACGGAGTATAACGGTGATAGGATCATAACACATCATTATAAAGAATACTATATGAAATAAAATATCCAATGTATCAGGATGCCAATAACATGAATAATGGTTCATGTTATGCATACATTGCAACAATGAATTCAACATCTTACAATAAACGTACACTAAATGTTAAGGCGAAACGTGCCTTCACAAATAACTATGATGTACCACAAGTCTTGAACATTTCTTAATGCAACCCTAAAGGTCCACTAAGCTCTCTCGTCCTCTGCTTTAGATCCACTAGTATAACCTGAAAAGATATGCTCAAAAATGTCAACACGAATGTTGGTGAGTTTCGTAGGTTTGAAACCAAACACCACAAGATAAAATATTTTTCTGTGATAATAATAGTTTAGGACAATGCATATAGAAATGGCACACAAGTGAAATAATACAACCAAACATCTTCACAAACCTTCATCACCCCACGAAGGAGTATGACCCAACCAAATTCTGCGTATGCGGTAGCTACCCATAAATGACCTTCAACGTACACCTAAGCATACATTAGGTACTTACTCTCGAAAGAGAGCAAGGCCTTACGCAAAACAACATGATCTTCAATGTATACTAAAAGTACACATTAGGTACTTACCCTCAAAAGAGTAAGGCCTTTTATAAAAATGAATCCAACAACCAATGCACATAAGTCACATAGTGTCACACATTTCAAGCATAAGTCCAAAAATGAAAATAAGCATATTCACGGCATGAAAAATAGTTAATAAAACATGTGAACATACTTTTCCCCCAAATTGAAAATATGTATATGCAAATGGGGCCACGAAAACTCACCACAAGTAAAAGATGTAAGTTTTGCCCTTAAGTATATCACCAACCAAAGTCTCGCAATCTACAATATCACAATGTATGTGGGTTACAACCTAGACATAAATAGGTCATTCCATTGTATCCCAAGTCCAATACACCTCCACTAAGTTTTCTTACAACTCAACCTAGTGTATCATCACAAGAACCATCCCAAATGAAAAACTCAGATTCTGTCCGGATTTTAGTACCACTTAACACAACTTAAAACACAACTTAACAAATTCATTTAACTCCAAAAATTTAACCAGTGACATTTCAATATGTTTAGAATAACCTGTAATGTTTCCAAAATTAAATATTATAGTTTACTGTTTTTAAAAATTCTCCAAAACAATCTGCTTAGAAGCAATGACGATTTCTGAGTACCAAAAGTCACAATTTATTAAAAATACTTTAATACTTACAATGATTATAATATTTTTACATAAAATATTAAACACTTTAAAAATACTTCAGTAAACATTTCAAGACCCAACTATTAGTTTAACCTACGTTTCAAAAATTGACAAGTTACCCGAAATCTGGAACCGAAAAACTCAGAAATGACACTCGATCTTGTAAAATCGTTTTGACTGACTTATACTCAACATTGAACCATGAGACTAACTCCATTTGAAAGAAGAATCAAAATAATTAAGTTTAGACTTTTATTTCATCAAAATGCATTAATAAACAACCAAGTTACAAGCTTCCCAAACCGAAACAAAAATCTGATCAGATTAGGGTTTATAAATAATTAACCCTAATCACATGTATAACTAATCCAAACCGCAAACATAACCATATTTCTCAATTCTACCAACTTATCAACTAATCTTAATATTATCCTAATGATTTCATTCACTAGGATACAATGGAATCGAACCGAAACAAAACCGATAATACGAAACAATCAAATATGTTTAATTGAATGATTCAGAAAGAATATATACCAACAACGAGAACCCGCACGATAGGAATCCCTTATAATCTGTGAATAATGAGGATATAAACTCTTATAATTCATTTTCGTAGATTGATCAAACGTATACAAGAGTTATAGGATTGAAAACTTACCAAAGTTTCTGAAAATTCATTATCAACAGCTGCAGTTTACGAAATAATTTTTATAAAATAATCTAGAGTGTTTCAGAGGCCGAAACCTCTTATCCTTAATGCTTCATCTTGAATTTTGAAAATCTTATCCTTAATGCCAGAGTGTATCATCAAACATTGACTTGCACTCACCTTGGCTTACTCATTCCTTCCTACTCAAAACATCTGCCACAACATCCATCTACCCCGGATGATATCGAAATTCACAATCATAGCCACTAAACATTTCGAGCTTCCTCATTTGTCTCGTATTCAACTTCTTTTGAACCTTGGGGAGTTAAAAACTCTTATGATCGGTATACATAACGTTCTTCATTCCATACAAGTAGTGTCTTCAACACATATGTACGAAAGCTACCGCTCCAGGTTCCAAATCGTGGGTAATATAGTAATGCTTATGTATCTTGAGTTGTTTGAGAGACAAATGCAATTACCTTTTCCATTTAAATAAAACACAACATAAACCTCGATTTTGATGTATCCCAATACACAACGAAATCCTCCAATCACAACAACCTTCTTATATATATGTGAGTAGTTGAGCAATCTTTGAAAAACTCTCGATAAAATGCCGTTAATAACCGTTGAATTCCAAATGCTTTACAAACCTTCACGATAACTGTGGGACCTTCCATCCATTTACAGCTTCTATTTTGCTAAATTCACAAGAACAACTTCTTTGTTCACAACGTGACTAAGAACAACAAACCTCTTGCAGTCAAATTTCGTATTCCCAATATATTGCATAGACCTTTTCTTTCAAGAGTAACTCTAGAATTAGTCTTGAAGGAACGTCATGCTCCTTCTTAGTTTTAGAATAAATTTGAACGTCGCAGATGAAAATGTATGATAAATTCATCGAGATGCGGTTACATACGTGTTTGGTAAATATATGAATGCTATAGTTGCATTAGCAAGACCGAAAAGTGTAACTGGTAATTTGAAATGTTCGTAATGAGTACTCAATGCTATCTTAGGTATATCTGATTCAGGTACCCTCAATTGATGGTAACCAGAATGAAGATTGATTTTTGAAAACCACCGAGCACCTTGAGGTTGATCAAACAAATCATCCATCCTTGGGAGAGGACAGCGATTCTTGACCGTAATTTGTTAAGTTCACGATAATCAATGCACAAATGAAAACAACCATATTTCTTTAAGTCAAATAAACTAGGTGCTCCTAAAGGAAAAAGACTAGGGCAAATAAAACCCTTGTCTTGGAGCATCTTAAAGTGAATTAAATAACTCTTGCATTCAATTAGTGTTAAGAGATTTGGAGCATTTTCAACCGGGGTTGCTCCAAGAATAAGATCAATACAAAACTTTACGAGTACAGAGGGATATAGTCCTTCTAAGTCTTCCGAGAAGACCTCGAAGAAATCGTTGATAACAGGATGTTTTGACATTTTAACCCATCAGCCTTTACTCTCATAAGTCGTTTCTTTTCGTCTTTGAAGTGTTCTTTGAAAACCTCGGGTATTATACCACTATTTAAGCGGTATACGAAATATTTTCTCAAACATACAATTTCTACCTAAATAGCGTCAACTATCCCATTCCCACAACTACACCAAAACACCCGAGTGCGAAGGGTAACATGTCAATGTTAAAAGAGTATTCTTCTAGCACTTGAGTATACCCTTATGTAATGTCTTTTCATCTCTATGCACACCCATTTAATAGAACTATTTCCGAGTCACCCACTCAAAATAAGCTATCGAGTTTCCTACTGTGTTGATTGGTGCAACTTGACTAGGTATCATCCATGTTCAATTGTAACATGTCCTCTTCAGTTGCAGTTCGAATAAATACAACATGATGTAGATGTGTGATGATAGCGGTCACACCTTACTCACAGAAAATGTGAACCAGCGTAACCTTCTCTTCATGTGTTAGTATCTCCCAATCTCTTGAATACCCATTCATTCTTGGTATTGTTTCTACATTTCCAGCCATAGTAGTTTCATTAATTAACAATCTACCCATCAGTATTGCGCCTTGGATGGTAGAAGGCGCAGTCGCTCCTACCATCCCGCAAGTTTTCAGAACAAAGTTATTGATGTACTTCTCAATTCTCTTAGCTTCAAGTGCTACGGGATGAAGTCAACCTTTTTGTCAACTCATGAAATTGTCCGATATATGTTGCATTGTTAACTCTCATCGAAGAGAAATTCCAAAACTTGTTCACTAACTTCTTCATTTCGTTATTGAAAGCATATTCCTCTTATAATAATGCCTTTATTATTATTATTATTATTATTATTATTATTATTATTATTATTATTATTATTATTATTTGAATTCCATCAGTGCCGCTAGCTCTCCCATGATTCAATATGCTGTTACAAACCTTGCATGACCTTTTTTGAATATTAAGGCCCACCACTGTTGTGCGAAGGTCACAACAACATTGCAGTTCTTGCCTTTAGTACCACAAATTTCTCCAGTTCAACCATCAGTTCAGTCACCAACTTTACTTGTATGACCACCATCGAGTGTTTCCTCTCCATAAGCAAAATTTACCAGTAATTCGTCTTTGTAATATGCTCACTTTAATTTCGAATTCTTATGAGTTTAGAATAGAATGAATATTTTGGAGTTTGTCAAGGCATAAGTGCACAAGACTCACTGATATCGCGTAAAAAGTCACATTTTTACTACCGATATCTCTCTCATTCTGGAACGATTCTTGGCATATTGAACTCAAATATGGTTCAAATCAGTGATATTATGCTGAGATGGTCAAAACAAGGTTGCACGATAAAAATCTAGCAAAACGGATGAAAAACGAAGATTCCACGCACGTTTAAAGATTCAAGGCATCAAAACGAGATTTTAAGACAAAAGTGCCCATCATCAACATCCATCTCATCCAAGATGCTCGTTTTCAAATTACGAATCCAACAGAAGAAGAATCAACAAAAACGGAAAAAGAATGAAGATTCTACGTACGCCGGAAGATCCAAATGATTCATACACAATATCTGGAGATAGGAGACATATTTTTGGGATATATTTTCATCAAAGTCTTCGTTTTTGAATTACGAATCCAACACAAAAAGAATCAACGCAAACAGACACATAACGAAAAAGATACGCGCGGATTAAGAAACACAATGAAAGACGGCGAACCGGGGCGGGGGTGTGCCAGCCGCCGCCGGCCACCACCAGGCTGCCGCCGGCCACCTGGTGGGCAGGGCTGGCCTCCTGCCGCCCGTCCCTTTTCCACTTTTTGGTCCTTGCGTGTACCCGATGCACCACCTTTCCATGTTTTTTCGTACCCAGTGCGCCACCTTTTCATGTTTTTTCGTACCCGGTGCACCACTTTTCACCCTTTTTCTAATGTGCTCCTCAAGATGCTAACGTGAGCTGGATTTCACCTATAAATAGGGGGCATGAGACTTCATTTCAACACACACCTTCCTAGCTTATTTTCTCTCACTCTAGAAATAAGCTCCTACTTTCTCACTCTACATATTTTCTCTCACAACTAGTTTAGAAGTTTAATTAGGAATAGAAGGAAAGTGCGGAACGCATTATAATCTTCGGTGTAAGCTTGGAATTATGTCAATTAATTCAAGTTTACTTTCTCCTGCATTTAATCCTGGTGCTTTCTAATCCTTATCTATCTTAATTAATTACGTTTATATTGATTAAGCTAGATTTAGTTATTGCCATGATTAGAGAGTAGTATACTTGTTGTGTTTGCTTGTGATGTAGTTAATTAATTATGGGATGATTTATAATTAAATATTAAAGATCGGTAGTATTGCTTTGATCATCTTATTGCATGTTCTTGTTTGATTGTTGCCTAAGGATCATCATAGTGGTAAAATATAAACGGTCTTAATTATCGTAAAGTAATATGATGGCCCCTATTCGACTGTTACTCGATATACTACTGGAAACACTTCATGGTGGAGTACAAATGTATGGAGTTCGAGGAACGACCAAAGGTAGTCATATTATGAAACGGTATAATATTACGAAGTAATATGATGGGCCCTATTCGACTGTTATTCGATATAGTATTGGAAACACTTCAAGGTGGAGTACAAATGTATGGAAGTTGAGTAACGACCGAAGGTAGTCATATTACGAACTAACATATAAAATGAGAAACCTAGTTTAATTAACCTTTCTAAATAGACTTTTAAACTTCAAATTAATCTAATCGCCTTTCCACCAATAAACGTGATTACAACACCTTTTTAACGACGTCCAATTGAAAGGTAGTCAGTCATCTATGTAAATATAATTTGTCAAAGGTATGAAACTATGGAACCGCAAGGCTACATGGGGGATTATCGTAGGACATGACATGGTCAAGGTTTGAAGTGGTGAAACCACTTTAAGTGAGGAACGTTGTGGATAATTAGGGAATTTATTGGGTAGTCTTAAGCAAGGGCTAGTTTAAAGTCATAAATGAACTTTTTAAATATGCGAATCCGTTAGGATGACGAGGAATCATTATATGATTCAGTTATGTCTAGTACCTTAAGATTTTGTTCTCATTCATATGAAAATATTATTAAACCATAAATAAGATTTTGCTTATTATTAAACCTTAAGATTTTGTACCTACCACTTGCTCACCCTTAGGATTAACATTGTTAGGGAAAACTTAGGCCCCATAATTACAAATTTAAAACACCCACTAATGCCCGCCGCCGGTAGCCGGTGCAACGACAAGGGTTGAAATCCTTACCGACCGCTGGTGGCGCATCACTCACAAACATAAACATGATTCAGTAAGGAATACAATTGAGATTTTATTACAATACGACACGGAGATAGCACATGAGACACGCAAACATGGTCGGATAAGCACACATACATCGGAACACCTTTGTCAATTACGTCTGCAGCCGTAATTGTGAAAGATTCTTTAATACACATACTTATCTTCCAAGTCTTTGTATCACAATAAGCTTTGTATTCGTGTAAAGAGATCAAATATTTATAGAATCCTAAGTAACATGTAGACTAACCACATAAAGAGTCGTAAGATGATGAAGAAACGCTTACAACGTCCTTCTTACTTGAAATGGTTAAGATGAATTATCGACACTAGCTATACGAAATTGTATGCACACATAACTTCCTAACTCGTGTTCTATATGTGGGTTCCTTATTAATAGTCTAGGCCAATTCACCTAGATCTCTATAAACAATGGCTCTGATACCAATCTGTCACACCCCATCTAAAGCGAAAACAACGGAGTATAACAACGATAAGATCATAACACATCATTATAAAGAATACTATATGAAATAAAATATCCAATGTGTTATGATGCCAATAACATGAATAACGGTTCATGTTATGCATACATTGCAACAATGAATTCAACATCTTACAAACAAACGTAAACTATAATGTTAAGGCGAAACGTGCCTTCACAAATAACTATGATGTACCACAAGTCTTGAAAATTTCTTAATGCAACTCTAAAGGTCCACTAAGTTCTCTATTCCTCTGCTTTAGATCGACTAGTATAACCTTAAAAGATATGCTCAAAAACGTCAACACGAATGTTGGTGAGATTCGTAGGTTTGAAACCAAACACCACAAGATAAAACATTTTGATGTGATGATAATAGTTTAGGACAATGCATATAGAAATGGCACACAAGTTTAATAATACAACCAAACATCTCCACAAACCGTCATCACCCCACGAAGGAGTATGACTGATCGCGCCCCGAACAGTCGATCAGGAAATCGCTTCCTGGTCGTTGCGGACCTCACGCTCGAGGCGGCCGATCGGATGGTTGTTTTAAATTTATAATAGTCGGGGGGAGCCAAAACCTTCCGAACTACTTACTATTACTAGGTACAAATACCTGATATTAGTATGTGGTAAGAATGATTCAGGGTCGTTCCTCACGATGGTAGGATTGAAATAGAGCTAGTTCTGATAACTTAGTAATTAAGCTGGGGTTTTTATAGATTGAAGGGTGATTGTTTTTTTTTTGGGTTTTTATTTATTTAAAATACTAAGAAAGCATAAAAGTAAAGGGAGGCTAGCAGATATGTAACACTTAAGGATAACAAAGACGTAGTTCACCATGATTTAGGATAGCGTATTATTGGTATAATGATTATTGGGGACACATTCAGCTAACAGACAAATAAACTTCGGTGTAAACACTAGGACCCTACTTCTTTAGTTCCGGTTCTAAATTAGTATGTCACTGAGTACCTAGGCTATCATGATTCTGATCAGATCAGGTTGCTCAACCCCCAACACTGTCCAATAAGGACAAGTGACCCTTCTTGGAGATATCTCCTGGGTGCATGAATAACGTAGCAAACCGCCATTACAGGATATTCTGACCGTTCTTAACACCTATGTCTAAATGTTATTACCTAATTGTGTACTGGTTGTTTACGTTGTTACTCTAAACTATCGGAAAAATGGAATTAAGGGGTTTAAGCATCTTAGACCACTGACGAGTCTTTGCTTTCTTTTCAAAATTCCTTTTTTTACTTATTTTAAGCTCAATCCTTCCGTCATGAAATACACCCTCCTTTACGATCAGACGTTCATCCCTAGGTATACTTACGGTGTGATATCGCGTAAAAAGTCACGTTTTTACTATCGATATCTCTCTCATTCTGAAACAATTCTTGGCACTTTAACTCAAAAACATTACAAATCTGTAATATTATGTCAAGATGGTAAAAGCAAGGTTACATGATAAAAATCAAGCAAAACGGGCAGAAAACGAAGATTCCACGCACGTTTAAAGATTCCAGAAATCAAAACGAGATTTCAAGACCAAAGAGCCCATCAACAACATCGATCTGACCCAAGATGTTCGTTTTCAAATTACGAATCCAACAGAAGAAGAATCAACTAAAACGGACGAAGAACGAAGATTCTACGCACTCCGGAAGATCCAAACGATTTGTACGACACATCTAAAGTTCAGAGACATATTTTTGGGATTTCTTTTCATCAAAAGCTTCATTTTTGAATTACGAATCCAACGCAAAAAGAATCAACGCAAATGGACGCATAACGAAGAAAACACGCACGAATCGAGAAACAAGGCAACGGGCAGCGATCGGTGCGGGTGGCAGCCAGCCGCCGCCGGCCACCACCCAGCCGCCGCCGGCTGCCATGGTGCCGCCGCCGGCTGCCACTCACCCGTACGGGCTGCACTTTTTTGTCCTTTTTCGTACCTGGTGCTAGACCTTTTCCTACTTTTCGTACCTAGGGCCACTACCTTTTTCGCCTTTTGTACCTGGTGCCACTACCTTTTCCACCTTTTGCTATCATGAGCTTTGGGGTGCTAACTTGAGCCGAATTTCCTCTATGAAAGGCAGCCCCTAGCTCTCATTTCAATACACAAACTCACACACTCATACACTCTCTCAAATTTACACTCCCATTCTTCCATTTTCACTTTCTCACTCTAAAAATCTCTTATATTTTAGTCTAGGGTTATTGTAACTAATCTACGGATTAACATAGGGGTTAGAGCGAACGTTAGGAGTTTGGAGATTCATCTTTGTATGTGTGAACGAGTTGTCTGTCATAATAATACGCTGCTGCGCATTTATTTCCAGGTGATATCGAAACCTTTATCATACTTGCTTTATTTCATATATTAATTATGTATTATTGCCTTGTATGTGATTTGTCTATTGCCATGAATTGCGAGTAGTTTATTATTGTGATTGTTGATGATGTAGATAATTATAAGTAAGGATGACGTTATATAATTAAGTGTACGACAATTGTAAACGTGATGTAACGGCTCCTATTCGACATTTTATCTGATATAGTACTATAAACGTTTTATACGGAGTACAAATGTATGGAAGTCGATAAACGACCGAAGGTAGTTACATCACTGGAATCAGCTCTGGTTTAACAGTTGGAATTCCGAAAGGATAATACAACTTCACAACTAACTGGTATATCCTACAAAAGTCAATGCACAATGAAATGATGTTTGAAAACGTGTTCAGATAAAATAGGAATTAATGACCTTTGTATCATTAAGACTTTATGAACTTGAGTTTAATTTATGGAGTACCCTTTCCGGTTATCCACGTGACTGCAACCTAGTAATTAGGACTTGATTAACCTTAATTATGGTAAGTAGTTATTTGTGCCCATGACATGCAACAAGTAAGACACAATGAACCCACTCGTTGTGCATATTAGGTTTACATTTATGCATCGCTTTTACATTTAGTTAGTTTAGAGTGTCACATTCATCGTCAATTACTCCTGACCGCATGTCTGATGTAAGAAGCAGTCGAACTACCATGTAAAGTACACTGTCCGATTACTGAAAGGCATGTCCTGCATATGAAACACGTTTTTACAAACTGCGAATAATCTAGGGATGTATAACTGTTTATAAAGGAGAACTCAAGTCATAAGTTGAAGTAACCAAACCTTAATGCATAAAACAAGACTTAGGAATAAGGATAACATCCTCGTGATTTAAATACCTTAAAACACTAAGCCTTACACAATCAGCGGTCAAAACATACAAAGTTATTAATCTGCATGCTAATAGAATACTAAACTATTTTAGGGGTTAAGAAAGGTCGGACCTATGAGACGATACGCTACTGATTCATGCACCTCGGCGTCAAGCCAAAATAGGTTGTTTATCTTTCAACTAGATAAGTATTGGAAGTTTGCGTATTGCTCCGATCAGAATCACGATAACCTAGTTCCTAGTGACATGCCAATGGGAAATTTAGTTGGTAGGGTTCTAGAGTTTACACCTGATAGTTTAGACCATTACATATAGCATTGTCCCTGTTTAATCTGTCATCCTGAAACATTAATTATCGAAATCTCAGCAATCACATGTTTATCTCTATCTGCTTTCCTGTAATTTACTTTCCCGTATTTTAATTACCTGTCTTTAGTTTAAAACCCCCAAACCTACCTACTTTGTTCCATCCTAAATATCTCCTACCGAAAGCCCCAGCTTTAATCGCCCACACGTTTGGATTCGTAGAACGATCTTAGGTCATACTTACCGCTTACTAACCAGAGTAGGTAGTACGTATAATTTAAGCCCAGCAAAATATAAATTTTAAAACCCCTGCTGCGCCCGCATGACCATCAGGAATCGCAATGACACTGAACCGACGGTTGCGTGTGCAACAAGTTTTTGGCGCCACTGTCGGGGAATCACAAATGTACGATTCAAAGCCGCCTTAAGTAGTAATATTTAGGAGACCCTTCCGATTGAAATCTTCTTAGAAATCTTTCGAAAGTTAATTTAAGTAATTAGTATTAATTGATTATTATTTAGTTAGGATAACATTAAAATGACAACTCGAAAACCCACTTCTTGCTTCATTTTAATGGATGATACGGAATTCTTTGACTACCTAGAAAAAGAGTTAGGATCTGATTTCTTTTCACCTTCTTCCTCGAAAACTAAGGAAATCTCCGACACCCAAGAAGAATATAGGACCTCACTTTCAATTCCAAAACATTGCCTGGATTTTGATGACACGGACCAGTTACCTGACCTTGCATCATCTCCAGAAGATCACTCGCCAACTTTACACCTACCTAATTTAACAAATTCTTCCCACTTCGATTATTTTCCTGGAGATAATTCTGAAGAAAAACCTCCGAAGACTTGTGACTTAATCACCCTCATTCCTGAAACATCGGTGTATACCCAAACCATGCCCGATTCTCGGAATTACGATGTCTTTCCATTCATTTCACACAAACATCAATACACTATTTACCGAGTGGTGGACGGGGTTCCATCAGTCGAGCCGGAACAACCTTGTTTTGAAGAACGCCACCTCGGTGCTTCTTTCAATCCTCCCCGTAGGGTAGATGTCAATAAAGCATTCGTCAGGCAGTTAACCTATGCCGATCTCCCGTATTCCTATGACCAACGAGAAACGATTGCCAAATTAGTAAAACAAGTAGAATTCCTTCTTCGCCTGTCAAGTCATGAATGCGAAAGCAGTTCCACAAATTTCAGAGACCAAGAACTAAAGTTTATAGCAGATTTACATCTACTTTTTGAATCACTCGCCGACATGGATTTTCTTCCAACATCTATGATGTTAATCAATCACAGTGTTGCCGTGATGATCAACAAACTTGAGTTCTGGGAAGAACAAGATCCGATGATTTCTATCGTCATTCCTGGTAAAATTCCTTTCTTTGTTGACCCCGCCTCCTACCTAATCTCAAAATTACGAGACGTTTTTCCTGATTCCACCAAGGAAAGAATCGACACAGTTTTCTTCGCAAAAAGAAAAGACCTTCACGTTAAGCTTACTCGAATCTTTGCCTTTACCAAATACCCTTTCACTTCCGTACAAAAATCCACAATCAGTGAACTCTGTAGGATAGTTAAGTTTACAACCGGAAACCCTGATTCACAAGAAGAGAACGCATTTCTGGAAGTCATGAATAAACTCACTCATGAACTTAATTACAAAGATCAAGGTACACGCGTCGGTTTGTCAAACCCTAAAAAGATAAGGAAAGCGTACAATAAGTTAATTGGTGATCTTATCAATTTAGGATACGAAGAACGAGAAGTCCTAGGATTAGAGGATCGTCATTACTATTTAGTTTATAACACCATTTTGGAACTTTCAAAATGTTTTGGGCTGAAAAACGTTCGCTTAAGGGAGCAAATCTCGACCCTTTCCCTATTGAGGGATCGGAACGAATCTTAAAACAATTCCTTTCGAAAAAGGTCGAAGCTCGCAACTTTAAATGAGCATATTTTAGTATAAATATAGTAATATAATAAAATTTTGAAAGTTTCCTTTGGAAAAAAAAACGTTTTTAAATTTTTGCTTGAAAACACGTGCGCGACAACAAGAACGTACAACGTTAAGCTTTTAGCCGAAACATGTACATTCAACAACTCCACGTCAGACAACTAATTTTAAAACAACCAAAAATAATTTTAGTTTAATATCTCAGGATTGCTTTTAATTGTTCCACAAAAATGTACGCGCTTCTTAAAATGTTTATACGTAACGAAAGACTAACAAGTAACTAGTTACAATAAATACGTTTTGGATTCGTAATCATTATTAGTGGGGCATTAGAAATTGATCTAGGGAAGTACTTAGAAGTACATAGGGGACCATGTAAGGAATATGGTACATGGGAGTATGACAAATATTCTCATGGACCACAAGCCTTCCATTTGATCCCATAATTCAAAAATGACACAAAAAACTTCTCTTCTCCTTCCTCCCTCACCCTAAAACCGGCCACCCTAAACCCACCATGGATCACCACTCAATCTTCACCAACCTCTCTAATTTCATGTCCTTTTGAACTCCTCATTGCATGATATTCTCGATTGTACGTTCGTTTTGAAGCATAACACACTAAAACAAGGTATGATCATGAAAAACCCACTTTGAACTTAAAATGTCTTATTTTAGGAAGTTAGCTAAGATAGTAGCTAGGAGCTAGTATTTTTCTTGTTTGAATGCTTAGACATTAGATGCTACTACCACTTACCCTTGGTATTTCATTAGCTTGACTAAATACTAGTTGTTAGATATTTAAGTAATTGTGGTGTTTTAAATGATTGCCCTATGTTAATTGCGTAATGCGGATAAATTAGGATTAGCAAATTTGACTTTTGAAAAGTCAAGTTAACTAGCATGCATGATTAGGATAAAAAAAACAAAAAAAAAAATTACTTGAAAACTCTTGCTTACTAGGACAATTGTACTTGCTTGACTAGTCAAAATAGGCAATATAGAATTATTACTAAAAACAAAAGTCTTGAATAAAACCAAACACATGGATGACATAATTTTTGTGCATGACCTAGCTTGTTATCTAGTAGGAAAATGCCTAAAAATAATGTTTACATGTTTAGGTTATAATTTTGGTATTCGGATAAATTGGAATTACCGTCCGAAGTAAGTTTTGACCTAAAAGTCAACTTGAAGTATTGTATTTTAAAAATAAATTAATTGCGATTTTTATTCAAAAACCTTACTTCAAATTGAACTTTTAAAAGTCAAAAACCTACAATGAGACTATAAACTGTGAAATAATGACATTTCAAATTTGGCTAAACACCCGACTTTGTAAACGACATTACTTCACAAGTTAAGTTACCGCCATCCCATGACTATATGTTTTCACGATTGCCTTACTATTGTTACTTGGGGGCATTTGATATTTACTGTAATCTTTGGACTGTCAAGAATTTAAAGCCCTCATTTCGAATTTCCCATTAGAAAATTAGAGAATCGCTTTAAATTCCACCTTTCTTAAGAACTATTACTTTAAATTTCTCATGTTCTCAGGTACTATGAAGAAAAAGCTAAAACCAGCACGTCCACTTACAGGATCTCTTGCATACCTTAGTACAACACCAGCATACGACCGGATGGCACAAATATGGAGAGATAAACCTTTTGGCCATTTTAGATATGTAGATTGGGAAAAGCTACAAATATTGGGATTCAGGCAGAAATTAGAGAGTCTACTCAGTTACTCAATAGAGGGTCAGCAGTTTTAGTCTTTCATGAGATTGTTCAGCATTGACAAACCGGTGTATATGGAGATGATCACCGAGTTCATGACCACCTATACATTTGAGCCAGGAAGTAGAGTTGGAGACGGGGTGATCACATTTAGATATATGGGGAGCCTATTCACCTTGTCATTGGCTCAATTTGCACATCACCTAGATCTCTATACTCCAGAAGAGATAGATTCACCCCTGTTTACTGATGGAGCCACCACGATTTCTCTCACGACTACTACCGTAGAGGCATGGAGTCATTGGTCAAAAAATCCGTATTTCTCGGGTATTAAAGCTACCCAGCTCACAGACCCAGTTATGCAGATTTTGCACAAACTACTGGCTTGTTCGCTTGATGGGAAGCATACGTCTAATGGCCAAGTGTCTGAGTTTGATGTTATCATGATGGCATGTATCCTCGAGAGGACGAACATTCAGGTTGCCCATCTAGTTGCACAACGGATTTTGGAAGAAAAAGAGTTTGGTGCAAGAAGATCATTCATGGGCCCAGTAATTACTAGGTTGATTCGGAAAATGGGATTGATTAGGACAACGGAGATAGTAAAATTTAAAATCCTACCAGGATGGAGTGCCCAACCAATAGACTATAATTTTCTAAGGAAAATGGATATACTTAGGATTCTGAAGGATGGCACCGTCTACATCACGGCACGATCATCAGACCCTGAGAGTATTGATACATTAGTAGCAGGTCTAGTCATACCCAGGGAATCCAGGAAGAGGAAGCAACCGAGAGAGGCCCGAAGTTCAGACTCCGATTCAGATGAGGATGCACAAGATTCTGATGTCCCAGTTGCACCACCACAGCCTACTAGGCCAGGACCTTCTGTCCCGACCCCTAGAGCTCAAATACCAGCGTACATATACCATTACGGGACACCCCCAGGACCCGATTACTGGTACTGGCTGATGCAGATGCAAGTCAGATGCTATAGAGCTATGAGGCAGCAGATCGCAGGGATACCAGTGAGCCCACTTCCGGACATACCGTGCGGAATGGGCCGAGCCCCACCACATTTATATCCCCCTGCAGCTCCTACTCCAGCACCTCGCCGACATCCAGTCCATGGCCATGGTCTACCACCTCGGACAGTCCCACTCAGGCCACAGGCACCGCGAGCACAAATCCCCCTTCAGAGACAGCAGATTCCCTCAGTCGTCGGCTCAGCTAGAGGACAGGTTTCGAGTAGCAGTAGGATATCCAGAGCCCCTACTCGAGCCACTTTTGTTCAGAGTCATAGGATTCTTAGGAGCACCAGCCCTGCAGCTGCACCGATTGCTCCAATATCTTCTCACAGACAGACCGATCTATTCAGAGAGCACTCTTAGCAGGGGATACATGAGACTCCACTCTATAGCTTTGACATGCCCGCAGGGGACTTTGTTGATCAGTTGATACATGACGGGATATTCACCATGGGTACACCATACGTAGAGGATGATAGGGATGCTTCAGATAAGGGCACTAACTATCAGCACGATGACTCTTCATCAGATGAGACATCTCCCATAGCATCTTCGACTGCAGTACCACCACCAGCCGAGCAATAGATTGCTCCGCCTTCTTACTTCTTTCTATTTTCTACCAAGACTTTATTATTATGTGTATTTGATGTACTATGGATGCATAGACATCACATCTATCCAGTTATTACTCTATCATTTTATTACTTTACTTTTCTTATCAGCAACTATTACTTGATTAAGTTGAGTGGTTTGTTTGAAAAACTATAAAAGATCTAAGCAAGGGAGGACTGTGGACCACGCAATGAAGAATGCCGAGAGCCATAAGCTACAAGCCACGGACCAACAGACTTCCAACGAGGCACCGATAATGTGCACAACAAAAGTGGTACAACGTTCCAAAACCCTCTACCCGTTTTGATTGCCTCATCCGATATTCCAAACACTAAGTGTGGGATACACCTACGAAACAATCCAATAATAAGTAGAATCTCTAAGTGTGGGATACTTCAACAAGAGGTACTCAACAAATAGATTCGAACATTAAGGACAATGTTCCTCTAAGTGTGGGATATACGGCCTTCAACCGCAAGTTTTTACCTCTTGTCCGTAAGTCAAACAATATTTTCATTAAAAGACTAAAAATGGATAAAATTTCAAAATTTTCAGATTCAAAAACATCGTTCTTTAGAAATCCTATCTTTCAAAATTATAAATTACAGCAAGGAACGAGTTTTGACAACGAAACAAAACTGTTTTAGAATAAGATACGGACGAAAAGGGCAACACATGGCTAGGCGCCGATATACGCATTTGAATTAGAACTTGCTCTTGTAATACATTTCGAGATCACACCGATGAGTGCCATACGTGGCATAGGTACAACCCATCTTGATAACTTCTAAGGAATCCAAACACCCTTCCAAGACTTACGGTATATCCTACAAAAGTCAATGCACAATGAAATGATGTTTGAAAACGCGTTCAGATAAAATAGGAATTAATGACCTTTGTAAAATAGGAACTTGAGTTTCATTTATGGAGTACCCTTTCCGGTTATCCACGTGACTGCAACCTAGTAATTAGGACTTGATCAACCTTAATTATGGTAAGTAGTTATTTGTGCCCATGACATGCAACAAGTAAGACACAGTGAACCCACTCGTTGTACATATTAGGTTTACATTTCTGCATCGCTTTTACATTTAGTTAGTTTAGAGTGTCACATTCACCGTCAATTACTCCTGACCGCATGTCTGATGTAAGAAGCAGTCGAACTACCATGTAAAGTACACTGTCCGATTACTGAAAGGCATGTCCTGCATATGAAACACGTTTTTACAAACTGCGAATAATCTAGGGATGTATAACTGTTTATAAAGGAGAACTCAAGTCATAAGTTGAAGTAACCAAACCTTAATGCATAAAACAAGACTTAGGAATAAGGATAACATCCTCGTGATTTAAATACCTTAAAACACTAAGCCTTACACAATCAGCGGTCAAAACATACAAAGTTATTAATCTGCATGCTAATAAAATACTAAACTATTTAGGGGTTAAGAAAGGTCGGACCTATGAGATGATACGCTACTGATTCATGCACCTCGACATCAAGCCAAAATAGGTTGTTTATCTTTCAACTAGATAAGTATTGGAAGTTTGCGTATTGCTCCGATCAGAATCACGATAACCTAGTTCCTAGTGACATGCCAATGGGAAATTTAGTTGGTAGGGTTCTAGAGTTTACACCTGATAGTTTAGACCATTACATATAGCATTGTCCATGTTTAATCTGTCATCTTGAAACATTAATTATCAAAATCTCAGCAATCACATGTTTATCCTCTATCTACTTTCCTGTAATTTACTTTCCCGTATTTTAATTACCTGTCTTTAGTTTAAAACCCCCAAACCTACCTACTTTGTTCCATCCTAAATATCTCCTACCGAAAGCCCCAGCTTTAATCGCCCACACGTTTGGATTCATAGAACGATCTTAGGTCATACTTACCGCTTACTAACCAGAGTAGGTAGTACGTATAATTTAAGCCCAACAAAATATAAATTTTAAAACCCCTGCTGCGCCCGCATGACCATCAGGAATCGCAACGACATTGAACCGACGGTTGCGGGTGCAACACGGTGTATAATGCATTCAGTATTTCCACAGCTTGTATAAATCTAAGTATACTCACGGTGTATAATACTGTTAGGGTGTTGGTGCATTTTGTGTGTCAGTCAGTTGGTCAAACGTTTGTAATTGTCAAAGTAAATTAGTCTGCGTGTGTATAATGTTTAGTGTGTATATGCAAGTCTGTAAACGAATAGTGAAATAGAGAATATACACAAATTAGTGTTTATGCGACACTAAGCAAGTGTCACATATAGCGACACTTAGCTAGTGTCGCTATAGGGTTTGGACAACCTATAAATAAGGAGTTATGTTTCAGTTTTAGGGTTGGTGATCAGAGATAGAGTGAGGCGTTTTTGTGTGAGAGAGAGAGAGGAGAAAAGCTTGTAACGTTTATACTCAATTGTGAATACAAAGAAAATGTTATAGAAGTGTTCGTGTGATTCATAAACGTTCATATATTCAATTAAACGGATTCAGCACGTTTGGTTGATTTCGATTCAATTAGATCAGAGTTAAGGGAACCTACAAGTGGTATCAGAGCCGTGAATCAAGGATTCAACGGTTTCGGATCGTGTTTTGAACGTTTTTGGTTGATTCGCGAAGGTATTTATCGATTATAATCAGTTTCTAGGTTATTTGTGTTGATTATATTGAATTTTGGGTTGATTTTTGGTGCTAAATCGTCCGCTGTTCGTCAACATTCGTTAGGGTTTCAAAATTTTCGATTTTTAGGTTTTTTTTGGGTTTCACAATCGTTTTTGCGTCACTCGTTGCGTCACTTGATAGCGTCACTTACCTTCAAGCGTCACTTCGAGCGTCACTCAAGTGCGTCACTTCGTAAGTTCCAACTAGGGTTTTGCCGACACTCAAGTGCGTCACTTAGTGCGTCACTAAGAGCGTCACTTACCTTCTAGCGACACTTCAGTGCATCACTTGTTGTGCGTTACTTTATAGCGTCAATTGTAATTTTTAGCGACACTTACCTAGTGTCGCTCTAGATTCGAAAAAAAAAAAAAAAAGTGTTTGCGTTTTTAAAATTTTTCCATAGGCTTAAAAGTGTTCATTTTTAGCCTGGAAAAAGTTTCATTTTACCCGGCCATTTTTGGACGTTTTCGGTCGAATTTTTGGCGGGAAATTCGCGAAAAATTTGTAGTACCAAATTTTGTTTTTGAGCTTGAAAGTTCATAATTCTAGTTTGGGAAAAGTTTAGTTGTGCTTGCCCAATTTTAAATATTTTCAAATCGAATTTTGGTGGGAGAATCTGGTTGTCTGGTTTTTGCTAAAGTTTTGTTTAAAAGATGTCACGTTGGCATAGTGCTGGCTACAACCTTCCGATGTTCACTCAAAACACATACTACTCAAGCTGGAGAAGAGCTTTTGAAGCCTATATCTCTTCTAATGATCCAGACATGTGGATTACATTGACCGAGAGATATGAAAGACCAGTCATGGAAGGAACAAAAATGAAAAAAACATATAGATCAATGACTCTCGAAGAACGTAAAGCATGGGATAATGAACAGAAGACTCTCAACGCAATTAAAGGATCTTTATCTACGGAGATCTTAAAGGAGTTTAAGGCTTACGACAATGCGTATGATCTCTGGGCTGCCATTGAAAAGCGTTGTGGTGGTTATAAAAAGGAAGAACAACCTCAACATAATGCAATGGTGGATCCGAAAAAAGATGTTGATTCTAATGCACCAAAGGTACACATTGAACCTGAAACATCTCTAAACTGTATCTCGTGCATTAAATTGACTGAATCTTTGTACATTTTTCAGAAAGACAACATAGATTTACGAAAAAAGGTTGACAAACTTAATGAATCAAACAATTTTCTTAAAGCTAATGAGAAACTTTATGATGAGAAAATTGAGGCATATAAGTTAGACACACAGACTTACAAATCGAAAGTTTTTAGTCAACAAGATGCTATCAACTGCTATCTTACTGAAATAGAACGGTTAAGAAAGGAGCTTTCTGATTTAAAAAGTGAGTACGATAACCATAAAAGCAAAATTTTAGGCTCTTCTTCAGCAACAGTTGTCTTTAATGAAATCGTTAACAAGCAAGAGACAGGAGGTAAAAAGAAGGCAGGACTTGGTTATAACCAAGTACCACCACCTTCCCATGCCGAATACTGTCCTATGCCTGTTAAGTAAGACACTGAAGAGATTCCAGTCGATTATGCATTGCTTTATGGTATTAAATCAAAAGAAGCAAAGGAAAACAAACAGGCAAAGGAGAAAACCAAAAGGCCAGAGTATCCCTTGCCTAAGTTTGTTAAACCTGAAAGTCAATCTCAAGTTAGTATTGAGGAGATTTTTGAGGTAGAAGATATACCAGAAGAGTCTACCATTAAGGTTGAGAAAATAGCTGTCAAACCTGATTGTTTAAAATGCAAAGGAAAAGCTAAAGTTGATAATGAATCTTTCTTAGTTAAAAATGTTAAAAGGGATTCTAAATCTACTAACTCAACCTTGGGAACATCTACTTCAACATGTACACCTAAGAGTGCATGTTCAACAAATGTTCCTGCTAATAGACCTTCTGTGTACTTTCCTCCACCGAAACGATTTGAGGGAACACATTGGAATCAATCTTATGTTGAGAGACGTTCTTGTTTTCGTTGTGGTCAACAGGGCCATATTATTAGGGATTGTAGGTTATTATCCCTAGATAGGTTTGGTAGAGGGATGCCAAGAACTTCCTCTTTCAGGAATTCTTTTTCAAAACCTTTTTCAAGGCGTTGTTCGCATTCGCCTGTATCTAGCTGTGCATCAAATTCTCCAAAACCTATGGCAAGAGTAAACAAAGTTGTGCCTAGCAGACCTCAAGTTCAACAGCATAACACTGTTGAAAACAAATCATCTGAACCTAAACAGGTTTGGAAACCCAAATCCACAAACAACGCATCAATGAAATCTTCTGAGTTTTTAAAATATCATAAACTCATTGATGTGATGATTATGGATGATCATGGATAACCCAAGTCTATCAAGGCTTGGGTGTCCCATAAGTACTAATGTTTAATGGTTTGTGGTGATGCAGTCAGTTTCTTGTAAAGTAATATTTTTAGTGACTGCATGGATGTGGATATAGTTGGACGAATGTTATGATGATTTCTGAAGTTTCGTGGTGGTAAAAGTGCTAAACGGCATTTGACTTGACTTGATATGTGATTTTGATATTTTTCTTTTATATTTTATTATAATTGCAACAGCCATTCTTTGTACTTGTTAGTATCAAAGAAATGCAATGTTACGAAATATCTTAAATAAAAATTACAAAAATATGTTCAATGTTTAAGGGGAGTACTTTTGAATTGGATTTTCGAAAAAAATTTGCTGTTCAGGGGGAGTAATTAAAATTCTGATTAATTGGATCAGAAATGTGAACAGCAAGATTCTTATTCCTTAAAAAGATATTGGATTGTGTCTGTTAAAACATGGGAAATGATTGTACATCAGATGACATGCACAAAATGGAAATTTTAAGGTTTATGTTTGATGTGTCAGTAGGTTTATCTGGCATGTTTCAAATGGCTTTTATAAATATTAGCTTCATCATATGATGTACTGGTAGACAAGATACACACCGGTTTCTTGGTTCTTAAGAAGTAATTCTAATACGTGTCTATGATCTTATGGAAAAACACCATATGATGTACGACTAAATGTCTTAAATCCTTAACATAGCATGACATATTTCTATTTTAGAGGTTTATCTGAAATCATTTGGGGGTCTATACTGATTGTTTCCTCTGTTGTACGTAAGTACAGACCTGGTCTCAATTAGTATATGCCTTAAAATTAAGTAAATGCAAGTCAATGAACTTGAAAAAGTCTTAAATCATAAGATACCTTACAAGGTCGCCAAAATGGTTTGACCAAGTCTGGTTTTGCTTAAACCTGAATCAAGTTATGTCGCTTTGTTGTACGTTTGTACAGACCTGTCACCGCTGACTTGATTCTTAAAAATGATATTCTTACATTCTCTCTGGATTAGGAAGCTATGCTCATGTCTGGGTTACCGGGGTATGTCATAGGTGGGGACCATGGATAGATATTCATACTAACAATAAAAGGTTAACTCACAGACCCGGATGTAACATGTTTAAGTGGACAAACAATACCAGTAATCGTTTTGAAATAATTTTTATAAAAGGTACTTTAAATATGCTAAGTAAATTTAAAGTGGACAAATATACTGATAATCGAAATAACACTTACTATTTCCTAATAATTGTATGTTGGCCTGATATGATCTCAAAGCAGACGTAAAACGATCCTATCCCCAAATTTGTTTCAATCTTTGTTCTTTACTTTTCCTTTATAAAGAAAATACAAAAAGATTTTATTTCTATATTATTTTCTTCAAACATCACATATCTTGTTAAAGTCAAATTTTGAAGATGTAAAGGATGTCAGTTATTCTCCAAAGACTGTGAAGATAAATTCTATTGGAGAAGCTGCTGATGATTGAGAGATGGTCATATAGTTTGAAGATCTTACTGTATGATGAATTTGTGTTAGTCACATGAATTTGGATATCAAGATTTCTTTGAAGACCATGCTATCTCAATGGGGGAGATTCTTATTATTAAAGACATGAAAGAGTTTCTGATTGTTGCTGACATGAAAGAGTTTGTTGATGAAGACTAATTGAAGACTTATTTGACCAAGATGCTGACATGGTGGAGTTCTTATTTTAAAATTGATTTTCTTATATTCTATCTGTAAATGGAGACATGGTCTATGTCTTAAGTTAAGATGTATATCTATGGTGGGAACTACAGCGAAATGCACATACCAATAATAATAAAATACTTCCTAGATGTGAGTATAACATGTTTAAGCGGATAAACATACTAATAATCGTTTTGAAATTTTTTTTATAAAAAGTTCTTTTAATATGTCAAGTAAATTTAAAGAGGACAAATATACTGATGATCGAAATAACACTTGCTGTTCCTAATAAATGCATGTTATTCCGATATGATCCCTAACCAGACTATCACAGCTCCGTCACCAAAAAGAATGTGTTCATTTTTTCTATTTCTAAATTTACATTTTTGTATATCTCTTTATCTAAGTTAGTATAATTTTAGTTATTATCCAAGTTACAGTTACATTTTCAAATTTGAGTACCGAAATCACATTGCGAAAATCGAAAAAATCGCAAATTTTTCACTAAAAGTGAACTGTGCGTCACTTTCATAAGTGACGCTGCCAGTGACGCATACGATATTACGTCACTCACTTTAGTGACGCAGTAAGTGTCGGGGTAAGCTTCGCTATAAGTGTCGGGTTGAGTGACGCATACTAGGGTCGGTGTATAAATACTCCTTCCCCACGACACTCAACCTCACCACTTTTCAAATTACTATAGCGTCACTTGCTCTGACACACCGACACTTATACTGTCTCTGCGTCACTTCCCTCTGTGCGTTTTTCTTCGATCGATTCGTGATTTCTACGGCTTGTTCGAGCATTCCAGTCCTATATTCTTGTTTTACTCATTCACACGACCTATTTGGTACTAACCTTACTCTCTTTACTTCGATATTCATGCTTTAATTTGAATTAGGGTTACGGATTAGTTTTTTAAATTTGAATTCGTTCGTTTTAATGCATGTTTAGATAATGCTTTCGTGTACTAAAGGGTGTGTTATACTAGTTTTTACATTGCGCACACCCTGATAACTTTGATTTCAAAAACCCCCAAATTTGAAATCTGGGTATGAACAGTGACACGATGATCTTCATCGTTGCGTCACTTCGTGCGTCACTTACCTCAAGTGACGCTGTTTGGTAATTTTGAAAGCTTATACCGTCACTTAATAAGTGACGCTTGTTTTTGCGTCACTTCTTAAGTCTCTCGTGTAGTGACGCATAACCTTGTTTTAACTATTAAGACCGTCACTACTTCTAGTGACGCCTCTTATATTCGTCACTACCCCAAGTGACTGTCTAAGTGACGCTTATTCCTATACGTCACTTTAACCGTCACTTCTTAAGTGACTCTTTTAGGATACCGTCACTATGATAATTGTCGCATGTTCTTCACCCGTCACTTCGCAAGTGTCGTATAAATTAAATCACCAAATACAAACGTCACTTACATCAGTGACGCTTGATAGCGTCACTTCCAATAAGTGACGCTATAATTTGATTTTAATTTTAAATACTGTGCACTACGACACTCACTAAGTGACGGTAGTGGCCATGCGTCACTTACCATAAGTGACGCCTAAAGTCAAAATTCGTTTTCTAACCCTTCTGTGTTCGATCTAACTTTATAACGATTTCGGTTATTTTTCTTTGTATTTTTAGCTTACAGATGGCTGAACTTCAGAATTATTACCGCCGCACAAACACAAGACACAACATCACGGCTTTTCTCGAGTCTACGCATGCTAATTCAGCGCCGTTCAGGCCAATGATTGACTTTCTACGCAGATCGAGGATCTATTATGCGATTACGGCAACGACTCCGGTATACATGAACCAAATAGAGGAGTTCTATGATCATGCTGTGATCAGGGTTCAGGGTGATGTTCCCCGGATTGTTTCGACTATGTTTGGGGAGGAAATCGAGATCACCGAGAACTCGATTAGACGGGTTTTACAGTTCAATGATAACTCAATGATGCCCACTATCTTCCCAACTACATTCATCTACGGAGGACTTCAAAGGATGGGTTATCCGGCAAACCAACTCTCGGACTTCAGGAAACAGTACCTCTGCAGGGTATGGAGGAATTGTGTCATATTATTATAGTTTGCTTATCTCCGAGAAAGGGATGTTATGATGCTACTAGCCACTTGACGCTATCTCTTATGTTGGCTCTCATCTACAATAAACCGTATAACTTCAGTGGTTATATTTTTGGGAATATGGTTGAGAATATCCGAGCGGGTAAGGATAAATGGCTGCAGTATCCAAGGTTCGTGCAGCTATTGTTGAATGATCTGAACCTTGAGATTGCGCCAGATCAGAGGTCTCTTCTTGTACCGACGCCGATGCTTTTGCGAGTTTTTAATGACTGCAAGCTCGCGCCGAAGGGCGAGCCTGTTTTGGCTGATCGTGAACTTTTTGGGCACATAGTGAACGAAAACTATGTTGCGCCGCGCGATCACGAATTTTTGGATGATGTCTTGCCTCCGGTCAACGAGGACGACTTAGTGGATACTGATATCGCTCACGATTTAGACGAAATTGAGCGTTTTGACCGCGTTGAGCCTGATGACGGTGGGCCCACTCCTCTTGATTCTGAGGGTGACGTGCCACCTCAATCAGCTTTAGATGGGATTCAACTAGCTGATCCCCAACGCTTTAAGCGTATTTTGCGCCGGATTTCTGCTGGTCGGGTTCATATCCCGAGAAATCCTGGCAAGCGTCCTGCTGGGTCTTCGCCC
Source organism: Pseudognaphalium luteoalbum (assembly GCA_963422505.1). NCBI lineage: Eukaryota > Viridiplantae > Streptophyta > Magnoliopsida > Asterales > Asteraceae > Pseudognaphalium > Pseudognaphalium luteoalbum. The sequence continues at coordinate 45,005,239 of OY730193.1, read as the reverse complement.
TCTTACGCCGATTTAACTCTACGTCAACGCCAGCGGACTTCGATTGTTCTTGAGGAGCCTACTCAACAAACTTCTCCTCAGCCTGCCACTGTTTCTATTCAGCAGGGTTTAGCTCAACTGGAGCTTTTATCGAAGCATTTTGATGATCAACATGCGATCATTGCAGCTCAAGCTTCACAGATCAAAGATTTAGAGATTAAAGCTGCCGCAGTGGACTCTCTCCAGCAACAGATAACGACTATGTCTTCTAGGTTGTTAGAATTGGAGTCAGTCACACTTGTTTCGGGGGAGGATAATCCCAGGGAAATAGAAACAAATGTAACTCCTCCCCCTGAACCTGAAAATGTACAACCGTCTTCTACTATGAATGAAAATATCTGTTTGGATTATTTTGTTGAGGTTCAAGGTCAGGCAAGACCTATAGCTATTGATTATTCATTTGTAGATCTCACATATCTTCAAAACTTGATGAATGATAATAACACGATGCCTGAGGAAGAGGTGATGGATGATCCTGTAGCAGAGGATTATTTTTTTGAGGAAAATGAGGATATTGAAGTTGAGGGGGAGCAATTGCACAGCGATGAATGTTATGATGATGCTCCTATTATAGAATCAGACTCGTCTAAAGATGAATCGGAAAAAGAGACAAACGAGCCATCAACTTCTACAACAAAGCCGGATATTATGCTTAAACCGATTATCGAGGTACCGGTTACGTGTAAATGCTACAAGGTTAGAACTGATTACACGGGATTGATTAAGAGTTGGAAATTCGATGAGAACAACTCAGTGTTTATGATAAAGAGGAGTGACGGCATTCAGTACTTCAATATGAAGTTTTACAAAATAAGTACTTTGCCGAAGTGTGAGCTTTAAAGGTTAGCTCAGATACCCTTGATCAACTGGTCACGAGATTCAAGAGCAGATTTCTTTCAGGTGATTATACATCGTGAGATTAATAGTAAAAAGTACAATTTGATAAAGCCGACGTTGGGTATGAGGTACAAGTTTAAGAAGGAGCTAGATCCGGTTACCCGACAACCTATTGTGAAGATGATCTATCCACCAGCAAAGTGTCTACAGAAGATACCTTTGGAGATCATCCCGTTAGATTTTTTGAATAGGTTGGTGTATTGGGAATATGATGATGTTACGGGTGAAGCTGTGATAGTATTCATTCCAAATTCAGAACCAGCTACAGACCTTCAGTCTTCAAATGCAGATACAGAAAACAACGAGAAAACAGCTTGGGATGCTGTTCAGCCTAAGAAGAGGTCGTTATGGGGTCTTAAGAAAAAAATATTTTGCATTTTTGACCCATTAAGTTTGATCAATCTTTCTGCTCAAGATATGAAAAGATTACATGAAAACAGAATTGAGTTCAAGACGAAAGATAGAGCTGAAGCGTTAAAATTTCAGAAGATCGTGGATATCTGCGTCGCCAATGGAGTACACGCTGGTGGTGTATTTCCAGCTAGCTGGAAGTGAAGACTCGAAGATTTTTGAAGACCAAGCTAAAGACACGGGGGAGTTTGTTGATGCATCTTTGAGTGTCTGTCAGTTGGTCTATTGAGTTGTAATAAGTGTCGTTAGTTACTTAATAGAAATATAGTTTTTGTATAGTGCGACACTCGTGTTTTAGTTTAGGCGACACTTGCCTGAGTGACGCATAGCGACACTTAGGTAAGTGACGCATGAAGGCAGCCACATGCGACACTTCCACAAGTGACGCATGTCGGCTGACTTTTAGTATAAATACAAACCTACGGGTTTCCGGCTAGGGTTGACGAAACCCTAGCACCATTTGTCGACTAAGCAACCTTGTAATCGTTCCCAAAGTGAAATACAAGCTGATATACACGTTTACTTGTTTGAAATACATTTGTTCGGTTTGTGTTTGTTAGCAATATTAGCAATTGATTGATTCCGCCTTTTGATTGCTGTCAATTGACATCTAGGTCCACGTCCAAGGGGCACTCTCATAGGGTTTAGCATTTCCACAGCTTATATCCTAGACCATGTTCAGGAAGGGTAACTTCCAGGTATCCATGGTGTCATATGCTTACGACCGGTCCGTAGCTTCCACGCATTTGTACTTCACCAGAGTGTTTCCAGCGTTATACTAAGTACTAGGCCATTTCACAGCATGTCCACAGCTTCATACAAAAACACAGATAACTATATCTACGTAGTATTAGTGTTTGCAAAGTCCTATCCTAAGGACGATAGTCACGTGAAAGCCTGGAAAAGGTGAATGATAAGATCTATTTATGTAAAGTTTAGACCGATAACAAAGTATAACAACTCCCATTTATACAGATAGATAATTAATGTAACATCATTCATAACTATCTAAATCATGGCAAACATACAAGCAACTATCACAAAGCATACCAATAAACATTTCTATCATTAATAAATCACAAACATCAAAAAAGAACATTATGACAAATTAATAATAGAAAGGATAGATAATACCGATACGTATTGCAAGCAGAATAACAGCTTGTATTTCTTAGAATAATATCCAAATATTAAAACTGCTAGCCTCTACTAATTATATTACATAGCTATTCTAAGAAGAAAAGATTCTCTCCTAATCTTCCCACTAGTTCCCTAGAGAGAGAGACTAGAGAGAGAACCTAGAGAGAGAAACTCTAGAGAGAGAAACTCTAGAGAGAGAGTGAAGTGCGTGTGAAATGAGTTGTGTGTTGTGAGGGATTGATTGAATGGTGAGGTTTAAGCCTCTATTTATAGGCATCCAAGACTCGATTTTACACTTAACACCCTCGCTCCAATTTAATAGAAATACACCCCCGAGCTATGAAATTCGACACCAAAGAGGGCGTATTCGACACCAAACAGGGTGTATTCGACACCAAATAGGGCGTATTCGGTAGTAAATAGGGCGTATTCGGTAGCAAACGCGGCATATCTGGCACCGTAGAGGGGGTATACCACCCCTACAGTGGGTATACGACCCCAATGAGGGGGTATACGGTCCCATAACGGGGGTATACGGCCCCTAAGGGGGTGTATACGGCCCCTATGGGGTGGTATCCCTTGGTCCGTGGTCTTGTGTGTTGGATCGTAAGTCTTGTGCACTGGTCGAACTTCGTTTGGCCATAACTTCTTCATTCTTGATCCCTTTTCAGCGTTCTTTATATCCACGTGATCGTAATTACCTGAAGATCATTATGAACTAATCAAAGAATAATTTCAAGGTAATATGCTAAAAAGTGCTCGTAGAACGTGTCTGTATCGTTTATGCTTTGTTTTGTACGTTATTTAGCCATTTTACTTGATTTTTGAAGCAATGCCTTATTTTTAGCCTTAATAATGAATTATGCTGAAAAAGTATTGATATTGAATGATTTCATCCATTTTAGGGCTAAAAGGGTGGGAATTATGTACGCAAAAACATGACTTTTTACGTCAAATCAATGACCCAACCAAATCCTGCGTATGCGGTAGCTACCCTTAAATGACCTTCAATGTACACCTAAGCATACATTAGGTACTTACTCTCGAAAGAGAGCAAGGACTTTTGCAAAAAAACATGATCTTCAATGTATACTAAAAGTACACATTAGGTACTTACCATCGAAAGAGTAAGGCCTTTTATAAAAATGAATCCAACAACCAATGCACATAAGTCACATAGTGGCACACATTTCAAGCATATGTCCAAAAATAAAAATAAACATATTCACAGTATGAAAAATAGTTAATAAAAATGTGAGCATACTTTTTACCCAATTTGAAAATATGTATATGCAAATGGGGCCACGAAAACTCACCTCAAGTAAAAGATGTAAGTTTTTCCCTTAAGTATATCACCAACCAAAGTATCACAATCTACAATATTACAATGTATGTGGGTTACAACCTAGACATAACTAGGTCTTTCATTTAATCCCAAGTCCAATACACCTCCACTAAGTTTTCTTACAACTCAACCTAGTGTATCATCACAAGAACCATCCCAAATGAAAAACTCAGATTCTGTACGGAATTTAGTACCACTTAACACAACTTAAAACACAAATTAACAAATTCATTTAACTCCAAAAATTTGACCAGTGACATTTCAATATGTTTAGAATAACCTGTAATTTTTAAAAATTCTCCAAAACAATCTGCTTAGAAGCAATGACGATTTCTGAGTACCAAAAAGTCACAATTATTATATTTTTACATAAAATAGTAAACACTTTAAAAATACTTCAGTAAAAATTTCAAGACCCAATTCTTAGTTTAACCTACGTTTCAAAAATTGACAAGTTACCCAAAATCTGGAACCGCAAAACTCAAAAATGACACTTGATCTTGTAAAATCCTTTTGACTGACTTATACTCAACATTTAACCATGAGACTAACTCCATTTGAAAGAAGAATCAAAATACTTAATTTTAGACTTTTATTTCATCAAAATTCATTAATAAACAACCAAGTTACAAGCTTCCCAAACCGAAACAAAAATCTGATCAGATTAGGGGTTATAAATAATTAACCCTAATCACATGTATAACTAATCCAAACCGCAAACATAACCATATTTATCAATTCAACCAACTTATCAATTGATCTTAATATTATCCTAATGATTTCATTCACTAGGATACATTGGAATCGAATTAAAACAAAACCGATAATACGAAACAATCGAATATGTTTAATTGAATGATTCGGAAAGAATATGTACCGAGGAATCCCTTATAATCTGTGAATAATGAGGATATAAAATCTCATAATTCATTTTCATAGATTGATCAAACGTATACAAGAGTTATAGGATCGAAAACTTACCAAAGTTTCTGAAAATTTGTCACCAACAGCAGCAGTTTACGAAATAATTTTTATAAAATAATAAAGTGTTTCAGAGGCCGAAACCTAAAAATAACAAGTAAAATTTAGAGATCTACAACTTTGTAGTTTTGACCGAATCCTGAAAACGAACGTAAATGGGTCAAATCGGCCTCTGTTCGTTACTGAAATTTTTGGGACGGAATTTGTATATTTTTGTGATAAAAAAAAGTTTTAGGGTTAGGTTTAGGGTTATACTTATAGGTCTAGGGTCTAAGGGGTGTTGGGTTGAGTTGGGTTTGGGCTTTTGGGAGTTGGATCATTTTCTTTGGGCCAAAATTGACAAATCATGAACTAAGTTGGCCCGTGATGTTTTAAGATTTTATACTCACAATTTAATTATGTTCATATTCGCGTATATTTATCTAATCGTATAACTTCCATAAATTATTAAGGAAATGTTTTCATGCCCAAAGCGAATATATAAGTTATCATTAACGAACTTGAATACAAATAAGAAATGATTTTAAAATGAGATTTTCGAATTACATGTTTGGTGACAAATGTCACAGTATCCCCTCGTTTAGGAAATTTCGTGCCGAAATTCAATCAGAACCATATTGTCTCGACGATCACTTAATAAGTGCATATATATAATCTTGGCTTGATCCATTCATTCGCAAATAATCTCAGGTCTACGTTCTATCGGACCTTGACAACTAAAACTTTCCATGCTTCAACATTTTGACCTCTCAATCCATGGTTCCTACCAGCTTTCTCTACACATTGATACTTGTGATTCACCTTTAAATTCCTTTAAAAAAAAACACGTGTGAGACTTTATCAGCCAACACTTTCGTAGAATTGACACATGAAATAGTTCGTGAGCACCACTTCCCTCTTGTGAGAACTTTCAATCGATATGTTATACATGTTCAACAATTTAGAACGATCCAACAACCCTATGTGCTAATTTTTCCTTTCTTCCCATAATGTACGACATTTTCCAAAGTGAATAATTTAAGCAATATATGACCTTCATCATAAAATTCTTATTGCTGACGACATTTATTTGCGTAATTCTTTTGTCTATCTCGTACTGTTTCCAACCTCACCCTGATTTGAACAATCTTGACAATAGCTTCATGGACTATTTCAATCCAATCAACTGACTTTAATCCAACTTCAGCCCACACTATGATGAATGACCACTATACTCCCGAAGTGCTTGAAATAATGCGCATTGAATACTAAACTGATAACTCTGTTGTATGATAACTCGACTAGTGGTAAGTGAGTATCGCAACTTCTACCAAATTGATAACACGATCTAAGCATATTCTCAATGTTTGAATGGTTCGCTCACTCCGTCCATTAGTTCGAGAATGATAAACCATCCCCATATCAAAACGCGTTCCCAAAGCTTTCTGTGACACTTGCCAAAATTGTGAAGTAAAATAACCATCAAAATCATATGTAATTGATACAAACACTCCACGCCTTGCTACTCCTTTGTTAATATATAACCTCGCCAATTTCTCCATCGTGTAGTCCTCGCAGATAGCTAAGAAGTGAGCTGACTTAGTCATTCTATCCATAATTACCTGAAGCGAATCGCACCCACTACTAGTTCTAGAAAACTTCGTAATGAAATCCATAGTTATGTTTTCAAAAAAAAAATCTCTATTCGGAAATATCCGGTTGCTGTAATAGACCTGAGAGTCTCTGGTATTCAGCCTTGAACTTTAAACATATCATACATTGACTAAATGAAGAATGTATTAAATGATATCCATCTTCATTCCCGGACACCAATATAAATCCATAATCTTTTCCCATGATGTAACATCTTGTCTACTTTTTGTTCCAAATGTTTGTCTAACCCGTGCAACTTTTTGTTTTGTATATGAGTATCCTTAATGCTTCATCTTGAATTTTGAACATCTTATCCTTAATGCCAGAGTGTATCATCAAACATTGACTTGCACTCACCTTGGGTTACTCATTCCTTCCTACTCAAAACATCTGCCACAACATCCATCTTCCCCGGATGATATCGAAATTCACAATCATAGCCACTAAACACTTCGAGCTTCCTCATTTGTTTCGTATTCAACTTCTTTTGAACCTTGGGGTGTTAAAAACTCTTATGATCGGTATACATAACGTTCTTCATTCCATACAAGTAGTGTCTTCAACACATATGTACGAACGCTACCGCTCCAGGTTCCAAATCGTGGGTAATATAGTAATGCTTATGTATCTTGAGTTGTTTGAGAGACAAATACAATTACCTTTTCCATTTAATTAAAACACAACATAAACCTCGATTTTGATGCATCCCAATACACAACGAAATCCTCCAATCACAACAACCTTCTTATATATATGTGAGTAGTTGAGCAATCTTTGAAAAACTCTCGATAAAATGCCGTTAATAACCTGTGAATTCCAAATGCTTTACAAACCTTCACGATAACTGTGGGACCTTCCATCCATTTACAACTTCTATTTTGCTAAATTCACAAGAACAACTTCTTTGTTCACAACGTGACTAAGAAAAACAAACCTCTTGTAGTCAAATTTCGTACTCCCAATATATTGCATAGACCTTTTCTTCCAAGAGTAACTCTAGAATTAGTCTTGAAGGAACGTCATGCTCCTTCTTAGTTTTAGAATAAATTTGAACATCGCAGATGAAAAAGTATGATAAATTTGTCGAGATGCGGTTATATACGTGTTTGGTAAATATATGAATGCTATAGTTGCATTAGCAAGACCGAAAAGCGTAACGGGAAATTTGAAATGTTCGTAACGAGTACTCAATGCTATCTTAGGTATATCTGATTCAGGTACCCTCAATTGATGGTAACCTGAATGAAGATTGATTTTTGAAAACCACCGAGCACCTTGAGGTTGATCAAACAAATCATCCATCCTTGGGAGAGGACAACGATTCTTGATCGTAATTTGTTAAGTTCACGATAATCAATGCACAAATGAAAACAACCATATTTCTTTAAGTCAAATAAACTAGGTGCTCCCAAAGGAAAAAGATTAGGGCAAATAAAACCCTTGTCTTGGAGCATCTTAAAGTGAATTAAATAACTCTTGCATTCAATTAGTGTTAAGAGATTTGGAGCATTTGCAACCAGGGTTGCTCCAAGAATAAGATCAATACAAAACTTTACGAGTACAGAGGGATATAGTCCTTCTAAGTCTTCCGAGAAGACCTCGAAGAAATCGTTGATAACAGGATGTTCTGAAATTTTAACCCATCAACCTTTACACTCATGAGTCGTTTCTTTTCGTCTTTGAAGTGTTCTTTGAAAACCTCGGGTATTACACCAATATTAAAATGGTATACGAAATATTTTCTCAAACATACAATTTCTACCTAAATTTAGTCAACTATCCCATTCCCACAACTACACAAAAACTTCCTAGTCTGAAGGGTAACATGTCAATGTTAAAAGAGTATTCTTCTAGCACTAGAGTATACCCTTATGTAATGTCTTTTCGTCTCTATGCATACCCATTTAATAGAATTATTTCCGAGTCTCCCACTCCAAATAAGCTATCGAGTTTCCTACTGTGTAGATTGGTGCAACTTGACTAGCTATCATCCACGTTCAATTGTAATATGTCCTCTTCAGTTGCAGTTCGAATAAATACAACATGATGTAGATGTGTGATGATAGCGGTCACACCTTACTCATAGAAAATGTGAAATAGCGTAACCCTCTCTTCATGTGTTAGTATCTTCCAATCTCTTCAATACCCTTTCATTCTTGGTATTGTTTCTGTTGAGTCACTGATCTTCAAACTCAAGATGGTCACTGATCTCAAGGATTAAGGGGGAGACTAAGACATTGTCTACAAGCAGATTGTTGAAGTCATTAGTCGCTGATGGTGTCTTATTCTCTCATGTCGCTGACCCACTTAATGAAAATCTCTCTAAGAAGAAATGATTCAAGTCAAGCTCCTGTTGCTGATGTTTTATGTTCGCTGATCTTCTCTCACTCTGAGTTACTGAACGAGAATTATGCTCAACTATGTGTGTCGCTGATACTCATCTATCAGCGAGAGTCTCCAAGTCTTATTGAGTTCTCTCGTCTGCTGAATAAAAGAAGTCGCTGAAGATTAGCTGTTCAAGTCATTCTTTAGAGCATGTTAGCTCGCATCGAGAATGAGGAGAATTGATATATCTTTTAGTGACTGCAGCATTAAATGCCGCATTAAATAAGAAGTCAACATTCGGCATTACTACGGCGCAACACGTGTTCCTCATAACTTGAAAAGAGTAACGTGGAAGTTTTTGATTGGTCTATGGTACAAGGTGATATTTCCCAAGACAGAATGTCGTGCCATGATGTATCACATCTCAACCACCTCACCAATCAAGCAGCGACACGTGTCCATCAGATCCGGAAATCTAGGATTTCAGCGTCTATAAATAGCGTAGTATGTTGTACTTCATTTTGCGTCGATTACTTGTATTGTCACTTGTTTGTCAGTGACTAGTTTGTCTAAAATACAAGTAACACCAGTGAGTAAACTAGTAGCGTGTTTGTCCACTACTAGCTTATCTCAACGAGAGAGTAGTTAGCGTGTTTGTCCACTACTGCTCATCTCCTTTGTAATAGCTGTATTGTTTGATTTAGATTAGCTTTGGCTAATCTATTCCGCAATCAACAAGAGATAAATTTTAACAATAAAAGAATTTATCTTTCAGCTACATTTGTATCAGCAACTGAACTGTTTATCTTATATACATACTTGTGTTCATATTGTTGTTACTTTAATACGGTTAAAAACTTGCTAAACAAAGATAACATCATAACAGAAAAGAAAAGTTTTTAATTGTATTCAACCCCCCCTTCTACAATTAACTCACTGTTAACGATTCACAATCACTAACATAATAGTGATTAGGGACTCACAATTGGTATCAGAGCAGAGTTGGTTTAAAATATAATTTAACCAGATCTGCAATGGAATCCGTTAAGTATAGTTGTGTTGATTCTGAGTACCAGAAGGGAAATGGCTCCACTACAAAACCCCCAGCATTTGACCCATCAAGAATTGAAACCTGGATGTCCAGGATGATGATGTTCTTAGACCTTGTTGATGATCGTCTTTGTTCTATAATAACTGACGGTCCTCACACTCCTACTGTCATTATTCCTGCTGTTGCAGCCACTGCAACCACTCCTGCACTACCAGAAATGGTTATGCCAAAAAGGGAGGAACAATGGACAGATGAGGACAGGCGCATGGTTAGACTGGATAAACAAGCTAAAATATACATAAGCATGTCACTTCCTGATGAAGTGTTTGAGTCCATTAGATTGTGCAGTACAGCGAAACACATGTGGGACACTCTTAGAAATATCTATATTGGAACCCCCGACATAATTCGCTGTAGAGAAGTAAATCTGACTCGTCAGTATGAACTGTTTGCCATGGAACCCAATGAGTCACTGGCCTCCACCTATACTAGATATCAAGCTTTAATAAATAAAATGGAAAAGGCTAATATAGGAAAAGACCAAAGATTTGTTGTTGAAAAATTTCTAGAACTGTTGCCTAGAAAAGTTTGGGGAACCATTGCAACATGTACTCGACAACGTAATGATTATACTTCTCTCAATCTAACTCAAATTTATGGTATATTGTTAAATTGGGAACAATCTGAAAAACAGGCTGATCAAAGTGAGCACATTCGTGCTGCACTAGGCAGTCAAAAGATTTCTAATGCCCTTGTAGCTGAGCTAGAAGAGATTGACCAAAAGCAGAAAGTTAAGATCACCCAGTTGAGTTCAAAGTCACTGATTGCAAATGAGGAAGGTTGTGCTGCTAACAGTCAGTCTGAAGTCAGCTATGAAGAAGGACTAGAGAAGCTGGAAAGAGATATGGCCATGATGGTTGCAAATTTCAGAAAGAACACAAGGTTCAACAAATTTGCTGGTGCAACATCAAGTGACATCTCAAAGTCAAAAGGTGACTGCTACAAATATGGCAAACCTGGTCACTTTGCAGCTGACTGTAGATCCAAAGCTGTCAATCCTCTCCCTGAACAAAGGCCCAGCTTCAGAAATGACAAGTATAACAAGTACAAGTCAAAATACAAGAAGCTGAAAGCTATGTCCAAAATTGGCAAAAAGAAGGGAAAAGGATTCGTCGCTGAAGAAGGATCCTTCAGCGACTCTAACTCAACCTCATCATCTGATGAAGAAGAAGCTATGATTTGTTTAGATAGAGACTACTGCATGATGGCTGATGATGCTGACTTCCATGAAAACATCAAAGAAGTAGCTAAGAAATGTTCAGCATCCGGCTGGGATCCAGAGACTCTCTACAAGGTACATTGTTTTAAATCAGCTTCAGTGACTGAAAAGGAGAATATCTTTGAGACTTTGATAGTTGATCTATCAAATGCCCATGATATTCAGAAAAGGCAAGAATGCATGATCAATGACTTAACATCTAAACTTAAACTTCAAGAAGAAAATTTGTTGAAAATGAAAGATCTAAAACTTGAACTTGATGCACAAATACATGCAAATCAAATGTGCATTCAAGAGAAAATAAGTTTTGAAACCAAATTTTCTCAACTCAATGAAGTTATGAAGTCATGGTGCAAATCTGCATTAAATGTAAATCAGTGTGTCAATAATCAAATTCCAAAACAAGTAAAAGTTATTCTGGGAGGTGATTATGACACAGCTGCTTCTCTGGCTGATGCCACAAGCATTGATCAAATATTCAAGCCTGATCAATCCTTTTCAAACTTTGTTTTTGAACCAATGTCAGTCTTCAGCGAGCCTAAACCAAATCACTTTGTTAAAAGCTCGCTGGTCACTGACAACTGTGATATAACTACAAGTATTGATGAACTAAAAGACTTGAGCATAAATGAGTCAACAATTAATCCAGTTCCCATCAGTACTACTGATCAAAAGTCATTCAGCAACCTTAGTTCTGACACTCCAGTGACTGATGATCTTGTCATCAGTGACTTGGAGTCGAAGAAACAAACTGAGACAGTAAGTCTGAACTCTTTCAAATCTCAATCAAATAAGCATGTTGAGCAAAAGAAATCTAAAGCCACAAATAAAAAATGCTATAAGTGTGGAAATAGACAACATGTGTCAACAGATTGTTCATCAGTACAAGTTTGTGTCCAACCAACCACCAGCAGTGAGTCAAATGTCTTGCTGGTCAGTGGAAGCCAAGTTAAAGGCTTGTCCACCATGAACCCATCTCAGGATGGGTTCATAAATTGAACTAATAGTTTATTCCTGATGTAGGGCATTCTTAGAGAAACAATCTGGTATCTGGACAGTGGGTGTTCCAGACATATGACCGGATGTAAGTCCCTGCTCAGCGACTACCAGGATGAAAGAGGTCCTGATGTAGTTTTTGGTGATAACAACATTGGTAAGACCAGGGGGTATGGGGTCTTGACCAATGGTAATGTGATGTTTAAGAGGGTGGCATATGTTGAAGGACTGAAGCATAATTTATTAAGCATCAGTCAGTTCTGCGCTACCAAGAATAAAGTGCTATTTGATCATGAAGCTGGAGTTGTTTACAACAAAAATGGAAGTGCTGTCCTGGGTGCTCAAAGGAAAGGAAATATATATGTAGTCAACATGGACTCAGCACAATCAGGAACATGTTTCTATTCCAGAACCGTTTCAGAAGAAAAATGGTTATGGCATAAGTGACTTTCTCACCTGAACTTCAAAGCCATCAGCAAGCTCAGCAAGTATAGCTTGGTAAATGGTCTTCCAAAGCTCACTTTTGACAAAGACAAGCTTTGCTCAGCGTGTGAGAAGGGAAAGCATCACAGCCCTTCTTTTAAAAGCAAACAAACATCTTCGGTGACAGAATGTTTTCAACTGATGCATATGGATCTATTTGGTCCAGTGAGTTCTCCTAGTCTTGGTGGTAAAAGGTATTGCTTGGTAATTGTGGATGAATATTCCAGATATACTTGGGTATTCTTCCTCAAAGCCAAAAGTGATGCAACACAGGAAATTATATCATTTATCAAAAAGATAGAAAACTTAAATGATTGTTCAGTTAAACATTTAAGAAGTGATAATGGCACTGAATTCAGAAATATTGACCTTGAAAGTTTCTATGATTCAAAAGGTATTTCTCAAAACTTCTCTGCACCAAGAACACCTCAACAAAATGGTGTTGCAGAGAGGAGAAATAGAACCTTGATTGAATCAGCAAGGTCAATGCTCATAGATGCTGGTCTTAAGACCCACTTCTGGGCTGAAGCAGTTAACACTGCCTGCTACACTCAGAATAGGTCTCTGATTGTCAAGAGACATGATAAGACAGCCTATGAGGTGTTAAGAGGGAGAAAACCTGACATAAGTTTTCTTCATGTTTTTGGCAGTACCTGCTATGTCTTAAACAAAAGAGATCACTTAGGAAAGTTTGATCCCAAAGCTGATGAAGGTATATTTGTTGGTTACTCAATCATTTCAAAAGCTTTCAGAGTTTACAATAAAAGAAGGGAATGTATTGAAGAATCAATGGATGTTACCTTTGATGAATCTTATGATGAATCACTCACTGATCCAAAAGATTATGAAAACCTTATTTTTAACTCAATCAGTGATAACAAGCATGAGATTCATCCATCAGATTCAGAAAGGGAAGATGATGTCCCTGAAGATACTTCTGGCTCTACTCTAGCTCAGAATAACTCAGAAACTTCATCTTTGCCTGTTAATACCCCATCATCATCATCTCATCATTTGCATCAAAATGATAACACTTTCCTTCCAAATCAAAGCTTAAACATTAATCATGTTTCTAATGCTGATGTGTCTGGTGGATCACCACTGAATAATCAAGTCACTGCTGAACCTCAGCGAGTGACTAAATGGACCAGACATATTGATAATCAATTGATTATTGGTGATCCTCAGTCCAAGGTCCAGACCAGATCAGCATCTGCTAACTTTTGTTTGTTTGTAAGCTTTGTGTCACTGATTGAGCCCAAGAAAATTGATGAGGCACTCACTGATCATCACTGGATAGCTGCCATGCAAGATGAGCTATCTCAGTTTGAAAGGAATAAGGTGTGGAAGCTAGTACCTCCAGTAGCTGGGAAATCTGTGATTGGAACAAGATGGGTGTTCAGAAACAAGATGGATGCTGATGGTGTTGTAATAAGGAATAAGGCTAGACTGGTTGCACAAGGTTACTGTCAGCAAGAAGGAATAGATTATGATGAAACCTTTGCACCAGTTGCTAGGCTTGAAGCAATCAGGTTATTCTTAGCATATGCAGCTCACAAGAAGTTCAAGGTATATCAAATGGATGTGAAAAGTGCCTTCTTGAATGGCAAGCTGCAGGAAGAAGTGTATGTAAAGCAACCACCTGGATTCACTGATCCCAAGCATCCAGGTTATGTATACAAACTGGATAAAGCTTTATATGGACTCAAACAAGCTCCCAGAGCTTGGTATGACACTCTCTCTGTCTTCTTGATTAAATGTGGTTATGTCAGAGGTAAAATTGACAGCACACTTTTTATTAAAAATGATAAGAGAGATGTTATATTGGTCCAAATTTATGTTGATGATATTATCTTTGGGTCTACTAACAATGACATGTGCAAGGAATTCGGTAACCTCATGACTAAAAGTTATGAAATGAGCATGATGGGTGAACTAACATTTTTCCTTGGTCTGCAAATTAAGCAAACCAAAACTGGTATTTTTATAAATCAAGGAAAATATGTTAAAGATCTGTTAAAGAAATTTGAATTCACCAACTGCTCATCCCTTGCTACACCAATGTCATCTGCAGTAAAATTACATGCTGATCTTGATGGTAAATCTGTAAACATCACTGCTTACAGAGGAATGATCGGGTCACTGCTGTATTTAACTGCTAGTAGACCAGACATTATGTTTTCCACTTGTCTATGTGCTAGATATCAAGCTGATCCAAAGGAATCCCATTTGCTCGCTGTCAAAAGAATATTCAGATATCTGAAGGGTACACCAAATCTTGGTCTCTGGTACCCATCTGGCTCAGATTTCTCACTGAAGGGATATTCAGATTCTGATCATGCTGGATGCAAAATGGACAGAAAGAGTACCTCTGGTAGCTGTCAGTTTCTTGGAGAAAAGCTTGTAAGCTGGTCAAGCAAGAAACAAAATTCTGTCTCAACTTCTACTGCTGAGGCTGAATATGTCGCTGCTGGAGCCTGCACTGCTCAAATTCTGTGGATGAGGAATCAGCTTGCTGACTATGGTTTTGACTTTGGCAATGTTCCAATCTATTGTGACAGTCAAAGTGCCATTGCCATAGCAAATAATCCTGTGATGCACTCAAGGACAAAGCATATTGATGTCAGATATCACTTCATCAGGGACCACGTCATGAAAGGTGACATTGAATTGCATTTCATTCCAACTGATTACCAACTCGCTGACATTTTTACAAAACCTTTAGATGAGAAAAGATTCACCTTTCTCATCAGTGAGTTGGGCATGCTGAACCTAAATGATTAAAACCTGTTTGTTTAATAAACGGTAGTTACAAAATAAATAGTTTTTTTTAACACGCTGACCTACCATTCTCACTGATATAATCAGCAAGAACAATAAGTTAGCATTGTTATAATCAATAAATTATATACTTTGTAACTGCACATAAAAAATTCCTTATATCATATAAATAAACTATATCTTATGCTTCACATACTTGACTAGCTGATTGGATTAGAATTCTAAGTTGTAATTTGATCAGCAACATCAAATGTGAAACATCATATTTATTTTATTTTAAGATATAATTTATTTTTCATCTCGCTGAGACATAATGCATCAGCGAAAGTTTTGTTATTGTTTAATACTGCATTTATTTCGACATATATTCCTTACAATTAATACATTTTGTATTTAATTTTAACGATTTATATTCCTAATAAATACTTTATTAAAATATCTTATGGGAACTTGAAAAGGTACACTTTTTCTGACACCTCGTATACCTTTTCCGGCGCACCACTCCCATCACCATTTAATGTTACCACTTATCACCATCATCACCCTACTCCACTACCACCAACCACTTTTATTTTATTATTTTTTTTTTACCTTTTTGACCACGTACATACTCGTTATGACCACACATTCTCCACATCAGTAACCGTATATAAGCAGCGAAACCCCTACCTTTTCATTCTTTACGCTTTCTAACTTTTAAAACTTCATCTTCTTCACTTTTTCTTCTGCAAACATTCAACTTTTCAAATTTCTACTTTCTTTTCAAAAATGGCAAGGACAAAAATTTTCAATAATGCTTACACACCGACCCCAGAGATTAAAGCTCTTCGAGCCTCTGCGGTCAGTGAGACCCTTGTCGTTACAGTTCCCAAATCTAACTATTTGGGAAATGTAACTTGTGCCAAACCTGAGTATGCGGAGGTGATAAACTTTCTGAAAAATCATTTTATCCTCCCTGCTCTTACCTTGTCTCCTGGGGAAATGAACCCAGAATGGCTCAGTGAGTTCTGGTATACCTGCACTCACTCTGTCGTCTCTGGTGTTTCCCAACTCCAGGGCTTTATCGACAATGGTACCCAACCTATAATAATAACTGCCAACACCATTCGCTCTATTTTACAACTGCCGACCTCTGAGTCATACGAGTCGCTGCCAGAGAGCGACGTTGCCAAACAAGGCCTCGTCGAGCTCACTGAGATTGAGTGTAAATACTCAGTCGATGGCAGTGGCAACCGTAAATACTCTACGGTCCACAAAACAAAAATGGATGGTGTTTGGAATGCCCTTTTTACAAATTTCATTCAATCTTTGGGCACAAAATCAGGGAGCTACGATCAATTCAGCTCCCTGGAGGCCCAGATCAGTTGGTCACTGGTCAACTCTCTACGAGTTGACTATGCAAGTGTGATCTTTAACGAACTGATCACCAAAGTCGCTGAGCCTGCCAGGGCAAAGTACGTGCCTTACCCTAGGTATCTCTCACTGATCTTTAGGGATCAGTTTGCTGCCTATGATAGGGTATCATTTCAGGGATTTGAGCCCACTCTGGTAGGATCTCAAATTTTTGCTAAACCAGCGACTGTGGTTTTACCTGCTTTTATGAAGCATCCGGGGATCCTTGCACCCCAGCCTGTAACTGCTGTACAAATGTCAGTTGCTGCCCCCCCATCGACCACGTCACTGACCACACCCCCAGTGAATACTGTTGGTCAACCACCAATCAAGAAACCACCAACTGCTCCCAAGAAAAAATCCAAATTAGGGTCCCTGACATTAAAGGATCTGGGACATAGCAAAAAGAAGACATCTACGGATGCCAGTGGTGAATCAGTGACTGTACGTTCAGTTACTGAGGGCACCACTGCTGAACCCTTAACCTTATCTGCTTCACTGGACTCCCGAAAGTTCAGTGACTCTACAAAGGGAAAACTACAGACAGCTGCAGTGGATCAAACCACTGTTAGCAGTGATTCGGGTGCACCCCACACCCTCAGATCGAGTCAACCCAGCCACTTATCATCATCACAAAAGGGTGACATTTCACTAAAAGGGCAAGTGATATCAGTGGGTGATAACACACTCATAGCTGATGTCACACCACTGGCTACAGACCCGAGCCATCTCTCATCTATCACTGCACCGAGTGTCAATGTCTCACCACTGACCCATGGTGAGATACAGGTCGCTACTTCTATTTCCAATGAACCACCAGCTAAATCACAAGCTGATGATGAGGAAATCATGCCTATGGACACCTCTGAGGACACCCAACCCATTCCTCCACCCACATCCAACTCTCCCATCAGAGAGCTCACCCCCACCTCTTTCTCCAGTGATAACATCCAAGTCACTGCTGATCAGATCACACCCCCTGATCAGGTAGCCCAATCTACACCTACCCCCATTATTAATACCCAAACTACTCCCCCAAACACCTCCACTCACTCCACATCTGATCAGCTACTGATGAGTACATTGCCCAATCTCAAACCCAAATTAAGATGCTCACTGAAGACCGTGAGGCACTTATTGGCAATGTCTCTGTCCTTCAGAAAGTTGTTGCTGCTCTCACTGATGTATACAACTCCATTGAACCATGGAGCACATCTGTTAGTGAGAGGGTACAAACAGTAGCTGATGCTAGTGCTGCAATAAACCATGCAGTCACTGAGCTAGCCTCCACCTCCAACACCAACTTCACAAATCAAGCTGCTGCCATTGCCCAGCTCACCACAAACCAAAATGATTTAGCCATTTCTGTATCTAACTACCTGTATAACACTGACAAAGTTATTAAGGTGCTTCCACATGTTGTCTCACAGCTCACAAAGACAAGAGCTGAGGTCGCTGCCCTGCGTGAGGAAAACGCAGACTTCACTGATCAGATACTTAGGGCAGTTGATTAGTTTGAGCGAACCAGTCAGGGGGAGAGTGAAGAAGAGGACTTTGTCTCTGATCCAGAGATGCCCCGTAAGATGACTGATCCGCTATCAAACAAGGCTCACAGGGAGATTGTGCTCACTACCTATGCACTTCGTCCTATTGCTGAGCAACCTGAACTGGAGGCCCGTGCAGTTGCTGAACTGCATTGGGTAGATATGGAGATAGCCACTGACATGGTGGATGTCACTGAGAGCTTTCATGAGTTCAGTGCTGAAGAGCTCAGGAACTACAATGGGCTGATACAGCAATGGGCAGTGGATGATACTGCCAGAATTGAGGGTACCTCAGTGAGCTACGAATTGGCTCGCTGGGAGTGGATGAATAGGGATGTGGTAGCTGATGCATCTGATGATGAGGAGGATGATGAGGAGGATGATACCATCATGCATGATGCTGATGATAATGATGATGATAATAATGATGATGGCCAGGGAGGTGGTCATGGAAATGGTCAGGGATCAGATGATGAAGATGATATGAATATGGAGGATCAGCAACCCATATCATCTGTCATAAAAAGGAAAAGGACCAGTGACACCTCTCCTGCATCTACTCCTCCATCAAAGAAACAACAGGTCAGTAACCCTCAATTACACATTGTCATATCTGAGGTAGCTGCACCTTCATCTCCTCCTGCAACCCTAAACCTACCCTCACCTACAACAACTACAACCTCAGCAACCCAAACAATCAAAATAACCACACCTACCCCAGCAACTATAACTCCAATCTCCACAGCAACTCCTTCCAACATTACCACATCAGATACCTCCCCTACAGCATGCCTTTCCTCTGACTCAGCCTCAGATACCCCTTGTCCTGATGAAACAAAAGATCAGAGAATTGCCAGAAAGATAAAGGCAAGACAGGACAGGGAGCAAGAGATGATCTTACAAATTACCTTTCAGGCTGAGTTGAGAGAAGAACAAGAAAGGAAAAGGTTGCTGAAAGAGCAATCAGATGCTGACAGAGCATACCTACTGGAATTGAGCTCCAAAGATGTCAATGAAAGGGCCAGACTTCTTAAACAAAAGAAAGATCAAGAAGAGTCTGATGCTGCAATTGCCAGGGTACTTGCTGAGATAGAAGAGAGTGAGCTAGAGCAACAGAAACTGAAAAGGTCAGCTAGCAAGAGCTCTAAAAAGAAAGGGGGAGTTGTCAAAACAGCAGTGGATAGGAAGTGGGATGAAATTGATAGAAAGAGATTTGCTGCCAGAATGACAGGGAGATCAAACCCTGCACCTATTACCAAGGTCAAACTGAAAAAGTCAAGGAACCAATCTCAACCTCAGCTACTTATACAAAGAGGTTCAGAGACTCAAGCAATGCTACTTGATCAAGTATGCAAGCTGCACAGAGAAGAATGGAATGAGATAAGGCTTGCTATCAGCCACTCTACAAGTGCAGCTAAGGTTGATGTCATGAAGGAGATTGATAGACTCTATCAGAAAATGGTGTTGCTGCAACTCCTCAGACCAGAAGATACTGTCATACATGGTGAGGAAATTGTTCAGCCACCTAGTCCAAGGTATAGATCAGGTACCAGCAGCATCTATCGAATCCCCAACACTTCAAGGCTTAATCTATCTATCCCTGCTGGTGTGCCAAAGCTTGAAGGTCATGAGGTCACTGAAAGGGAGAAGGGTCTGGTATACAGGGACCTAAATGGTGCCCTTAGGTTTCAGAGAGAAGCTGAACTTGAGAAGGTTGATCAGGAACAACTCATACACCTAATCAGGTCAGCTAGCATGCTTCCAACAGATTCAAAGATCAGAAAAGCTATTCTCGATGAAGCCTTGGCCAGAAAGTTCAGATACCTGCCTTCCAAAGACAAATATGAACTTGAAACTGAGCTTGGCATAGTGAAAGAAGAGGAGATGTGGAGAGATAAATAACTTAGATATTTTGTAATAGTTAGCTTCTGTAAATATTTATTCTATGATATATATGAGGCTTTGCACAAGAAAATCTACAAGTACAAGTCACTGGGCAACCTACCTACTATCAGAGACTCAAACTTTTTCAACTACAAAAATTTACAAGGACAAGTCTCTGAGCAATTAACTTATCATCAGAGTAAAGGAGATTATTGAGCCTAAATTTTTCCTGCAACTAGTTTGTCTAAGGGAGCTTTGACTTAAACCATTTAGGGGGAGATTGTTGAGTCACTGATCTTCAAACTCAAGATGGTCACTGATCTCAAGGATTAAGGGGGAGACTAAGACATTGTCTACAAGCAGATTGTTGAAGTCATTAGTCGCTGATGGTGTCTTATTCTCTCATGTCGCTGACCCACTTAATGAAAATCTCTCTAAGAAGAAATGATTCAAGTCAAGCTCATGTTGCTGATGTTTTATGTTCGCTGATCTTCTCTGACTCTGAGTTACTGAAGGAGAATTATGCTCAACTATGTGTTTCGCTGATACTCATCTATCAGCGAGAGTCTCCAAGTCTTATTGAGTTCTCTCGTCTGCTGAATAAAAGAAGTCGCTGAAGATTAGCTGTTCAAGTCATTCTTTAGAGCATGTTAGCTCGCATCGAGAATGAGGAGAATTGATATATCTTTCAGTGACTGCAGCATTAAATGCCGCATTAAATAAGAAGTCAACATTCGGTGTTACTACGGCACAACACGTGTTCCTCGTAACTTGAAAAGAGTAACGTGGAAGTTTTTGATTGGTCTATGGTACAAGGTGATATTTCCCAAGACAGAATGTCGTGCCATGATGTATCACATCTCAACCACCTCACCAATCAAGCAGCGACACGTGTCCATCAGATCCGGAAATCTAGGATTTCAGCGTCTATAAATAGCGTAGTATGTTGTACTTCATTTTGCGTCGATTACTTGTATTGTCACTTGTTTGTCAGTGACTAGTTTGTCTAAAATACAAGTAACACCAGTGAGTAAACTAGTAGCGTGTTTGTCCACTACTAGCTTATCTCAGCGAGAGAGTAGTTAGCGTGTTTGTCCACTACTGCTCATCTCCTTTGTAATAGCTGTATTGTTTGATTTAGATTAGCTTTGGCTAATCTATTCCGCAATCAACAAGAGATAAATTTTAACAATAAAAGAATTTATCTTTCAGCTACATTTGTATCAGCAACTGAACTGTTTATCTTATATACATACTTGTGTTCATATTGTTGTTACTTTAATACGGTTAAAAACTTGCTAAACAAAGATAACATCATAACAGAAAAGAAAAGTTTTTAATTGTATTCAACCCCCCCTTCTACAATTAACTCACTGTTAACGATTCACAATCACTAACATAATAGTGATTAGGGACTCACAGTTTCTACATTTCCAGCCTTAGTAGTTTCATTAATTAACAATCCACCCATCAGTATTGCGCCTTGGATGGTAGAAGGCTCAGTCGCTCCAACCGTCCCGCAAGTTTTCATAACAAAGTTGTTGATGTACTTCTCAATTCTCTTAGCTTCAAGAGCTACGAGATGAAGTCAACCTTTTTGTCAACTCATGAAATTGTCCGATATATGTTGCATAGTTAACTCTCATCGAAGAGAAATTCCAAAAATTATTCACTAACTTCTTCTTTTCGTTATTGAAAGCATATTCCTCTTATAATAGTGCCTTTATTATTATTATTATTATTATTATTATTATTATTATTATTATTATTATTATTATTATTAAGGCCCACCACTGTTGTGCAATGGTCGCAACAACATTGGAGTTCTTGACTTCAGTACCACAAATTTCTCTAGTTCAACCATCAGTTCAGTCACCACCTTTACTTGTATGACCACCACCGAGTGTTTCCTCTCATAAGCAAAATTTACGAGTAATGCGTCTTTGTAATATGCTCACTTTAATTTCTAATTCTTATGAGTTTAGAATAGAATGAATATTTTAGAGTTTGTCAAGGCATAAGTACACAAGACTCACAAAAAGAAACATGATTCGGTAAGGAATACAATTGAGATTTTATTACAATACGACATGGAGATAGCACATGAGACACGCAAACATGGTCAGATAAGCACACATACATCGGAACACCTTTTTCAATTACGTCTGCAGCCGTTATTGTGAAAGCATTCTCTAATACACATACTTATCTTCCATGTCTTTGTATCACAATAAGCTTTGTATTCGTGTAAAGAGATCAGATATTTATAGAATCCTAAGTAACATGTAGAAGAACCACATAAAGAGTCGTAAGATGATGAAGAAACGCTTACAACGTCCTTCTTACTTGAAATGGTTAAGATGAATTATCGACACTATCTACAACTAGTGATATCGCGTAAAAAGTCACGTTTTTACTACCGATATCTCTCTCCTGGAACGATTCTTGGCACTTTAACTCAAAAACATTACAAATCAATAGTATTATGCCAAGATGGTCAAAACAAGGTTGCACGATGAAAATCAAGCAAAACGGATGAAAAACGAAGATTCCACGCACGTTTGAAGATTCAAGACATCAAAATGAGATTTCAAGACAAAAGAGCCCATCACCAACATCTATTTGAAACAAGATGTTCGTTTTCAAATTACAAATCCAAGAGAAGAAGAATCAACTAAAACGGACAAAGAACGAAGATTCTACGCACTCCGGAAAATCCAAACGATTCGTACGACACATCTAAAGTTCAAAGACATATTTTTGGGATTTCTTTTCATCAAAATCTTTGTTTTTGAATTATGAATCCAAAGCAAAATGAATCAACGCAAACGGACGCGTAACGAAGAAAACACGCACGAATCCAGAAACGAAGCAACGGGCAGCGGACTGGTGCAGGTAGCAGCCAGCCGCCGCCGGCCACACCTGGTGTGACACCCGTCAAATTAGGACTAGTAGTTAGTGCCTAATCAAGTTTTAATACGTGTAATTAGTTCTGTGTTAGGCTAATTAATGTATCAACATATATATTGATGAGTATATATATATATACAAGTATGCGATTTGATTAAATCGTACGAGTTTCAAATCGAATGCAATTCGATTCAATTAATACGGACGTTGGTGAAAATTTTATTAAATAATATAATATTATTTAATAACGCAATTATATCCAAAATATTATTTAGATAATATTTCAATTCAAATTCGTATCGTACAAACAAGGGCTACACGATTAGATTATTAAACGCGCAAACAAATCGAAACAAGTTAAAGTTATACCTTATAACGCAACCATTAAGTATTTGGTAAAATACTTCATCAAAATATTGGGTAATTATTCGTATTTAAAACGTGTATTTGAACGTATAAAATAAACATTTAACGTTTAAACGAACGGGAGAACGAACACCGCACGGAGCGCGATTGCGAGGACTGAAAAAGGTGAGGCTTTCACCTACACCCCACCTCTTTCCCTCTTTCTTCCATTTCCATTTCAACAAAACACACACACTCCCTAAATTCTCTCCCAAGATTTCATCAATTTTCGGATTTGTAAACCAACCAACAAAAGTTGTATTTTCGGAATCACCATCAAGCAAGGAATAAGATTTACAAAAGCATCATCATCGTTTTCGGCCTCCTCTAGCTTCGATTTGAAATTGTAAGAAATTCTCTAAATATTTAGATCTACTCATTTTGGTGTATTATTTCGGTGTTAAAATGTTTACACAACTTAGTATTGTCCAAATGTATGAGGAAAACATGATTTTATAGCCTAAAAACGAGTTAGATTTGGGTTTTGGGTTTGAAAACCACGACAGTCGTTGGGGACTGTCTGAGTGTTCATCTTTGCGACACAATATTGTGTCGTACCTTATGTCGCAAATCCCATGCGACACAATCACTATGTCGCTGTTAAATCAGCATCGTACACTTATGCGACACAACCCTTGTGTCGCTAAGCTCTTGTGTCGCATTCTTATGCGACACAACCCTTGTGTCGCATACATGACCATTGTGTCGCATGCTGTGTCGCTAAAAACAGAGAGTTTAAAACTCATTTTTCACTAAGTTTTGAGACTCAAAATTTGACACTCAATTTCACCGAAATTCAAGTCCAGATGCGTTTTTCACCAAAGCAATTTAGTTGAAATAAAAATTCAAGTCCAGCTCGACCCCAGCCAGGGGCTCTGCCCCTTGGACCCCGCCAGGGGCTACCGCCCCTTGGACCCCGCTACTAGGGGCGCTGCCCCCGGACCCCCGTTATTAACGGGCTTCGCCCTTACCCTAGGTTCACAAGTAACGGTGTTACATATAAACTTTCACACCAAGTGTTAAACTTGTATAACATCAAACACGAATGCGATACAACTTCTAAAACACAATGGAATTTATTTTTAGTATAATGCTTCAAAATCATCAAAATAATGATATGGGATTATCATTACAAACAAATCACCAACAGGCCGTACACGTTTTCAAAACACAAGTCAAACAACCAAATCGTAGTAATTTGGATAATTCAATTAACCAAATCGTAGTAATTTGGACATTCTAAGTTGGACGAACAATTACAAGGGCAGTCTTTCGAGATGCCTACTCATGTTATAACCATTGTGTGTCTTGGACACCCTCAGGTTACAAGTCTTCGAACATCAATCTACCGCTAATCAATTCAAGTTTATTTTAATAAACACTCAAAGCTCAGGTGAGTCTCATAGCCCCTATTTTACTGTTTTTCATTAAGGGGTGTGATATTATTGCTCGTTTTGTTTTACAAGTAGAACGCAAGTACAATTCAATCAAATACTACATGAGTTGTTTTCAACTAATCAATAAAGCCCTCCATAGCATAGTCTGGTAATACATCTGTAGCGTGAATGTTAGTATATGATATCATATAGGATTGACAATCCTCGTCCGGGTTAGCACGCACTAACTGGTCAAACGGACGTATTAGCATTTGGGAAGACGAGTGTGGATTAGGCACTCGTAGGAGGCAACTCAGTTGGGTTTCCTTAATTGGACCTGACACTCAAGTTAAGCTCAGACTATGTGCTCATGGCTGTATAACTTTTATTTTGCTTAATTGCATTTTAAATTCAATTATAAAATCTTGCGGTTCATACAAATATATGTTGATATACAAACCTGTGAGCTCACCAGCGTTTCGTTGAGCCATTTTAGCATGTATCACAAGTGACCAGCAGTAGGTTGGACTGCTTAATCAAGATCCATTAGCTCGAGTCAGCATGCAAACAATCAGAGATTTAGCTGCATTATTACATTTTGTATAGTTTAATTATGTACTTAAATCTCTCAATTTCAAAAGGAGCTAATGTAAACGATACTTTGATGTAAACTTTTATTTTATCAATATCAATGTAAAACGACGCATGTAGTGGTCGTTCATTATTAATCTCTGTGCTTTGATTATTGATTAGTAACACCCAAATCCTGCTTCCGCTAAACAATAAATTTGGGGGTGTTACATATTGGTATCAGAGCCTAAGGTTATAGTGAACTAGGTTGCATTTAGTGGACCTAGACTATGACCGTTAGGCAGTATTCCTTATTAAGTATGATTAGGTTCAGCGACTACATGATATTGGTTTAATTTAACATAGCCTGATCAACTATGTACAATTAAAAGAATACGATGTGAGACCTGAAAAGAGTCATGACTGAACAGGATACAGTAGTTGACTCTGACCACGAGAGAAACCGGGACTCAAACATGTCTGTGTTAGACACTTTAGGCTATTATGTGATACATATATATATATACATAGATAGGCCTATCTCACGCTCAATATCTTAGGCTATATTATATAGGTATTATATGAATATAGGCCTCATTCTTTCTAACGCTTTGTCTCAGAATGGCAAACACACCACCCAATTCATCACACTCTTATCCGTATGGATCACGAAATCCAAGAGTGGCTAGGAGGGACCCCAGGTCGCCTCGGGCTAGCCCATATCCTGCTCACCTTACTCTACCGGATTTAGCCGATAGGGTACACCACCACGAGCAACGACTTAACACTATGGAGATCGAACTTCAAGAAACCAACGAAAACTGGAGACTCACTTCACTCGAACGAATCAATCAAGTCTTCGAAGACCACGAAAACACCATCAACACCATGGGTACCCTTCAGAATCAAATGGGAGAAACCATCAAAACCATGGAGGTTGTCCACAACCAAGTGATTGGCAACCGAAGTGAAATTTCCGTCCTACAGTCAAGGCTGAATCAGTGCGAGACACGTCTAAGGGAAACCGAAGACGCCCTCCGAATGGTTAGCAGACTTGCAGAATCTGTAGACCATCTCACTGCACTGCTGCCACAACTCAATCTACAACAGGATTAGCTAGGGCTAAATCTGTACTTTATCATGCTTTCGTAGGACCTATGTAATTCGACCGGAAGTGACAATTCCCGGCACTTTTGAAAACCTTCTAAGTTAGTAACTTTTGAAACTCATAACTCGAAATTGTCTGTAATCGTTTAACATCGTAATATCAACCGACAATTTCTCTCGACTGTCTTACATTGTTAATTTTCTCTTTGTGATGTTGTATATTACCGCTTTAATATATATATACACCTCTGTCAAATTATCGTTCTGGAACAACTTCTCATGTGCCTCTTGTTTCTTCCTTGAAGAATCATGCCGCCAAAGAGGAAAAGTTACAGTGACGCTGAACTCGCTGCTGTCGTATCTCGAGCAGTGGCCGATGCTTTGGCTGCTCGGGATTCACCACGAAACTCCCGAAGTACTGGTGAAACCCCAGTCATTACCCCTGTCATCAAACCTTGTTCCTACAAGGATTTTCTCAGCTGTAAACCACTTTACTTCAAAGGCACGGAAGGTGCCATTGGTCTGATCCGATGGATTGAACGTATGGAATCCGTCTTCAACCTCTGCAACTGTGCTGAGGAAAACAAGGTCAAATTCTCTGCTTACACCTTTCAAGAAGGTGCACTCACATGGTGGAACACCCACGCCAACTCTGTAGGCATCGAAATAGCAAACCAACTCCCCTAGGCTGAATTGAAGAAAAAGCTAAGAGAAAAATATTGCCCCGAAGAAGAACTACATCGGTTGGAGGAAGAGTTCTGGCACCTGACTGTGCAGGGAACTGACATTGCTGGATATACCACCAAATTCCAACAATTCGCTGTGTTATGCCCGGGTTTGGTTGATCCGGAGGAAAAATGCATCAAAAGATACATCCGCGGCCTCCCGGAAAATATCCAGGGGAATGTCGCTTCATCCAAGCCAACCACTACTGAAAGTGCTATCCGGCTAGCGCATGAACTCATGGCAATGGTTATCAGCCGTGAGAAATCCAATACATCCTCCTCCAACAACAACAAACGCAAATCTTCCGAACACCAAAACAACCAGAACAAGAAAGCCAACACCATCCAAGTTTACAACACCAACTCTGAACCCAAACGTGCTTACACTGGGGACAGGCCATATTGTTCCAAGTGCAACTACCACCATGACGGTCCATGCAGTACTCCCTGCAACAACTGCAGGAGGTATGGGCACTTGACCCGAGATTGCCGAGCCCCTAAATCCAACAACAACACCTCTCGCAACAATTCCAACCAACCCAAATCCTGCTTTGGGTGTGGGGAAACAGGACACTTCAAGAACGAATGTCCTAAAAACAAAAACTAGGGCAACAACAACAACAACAACAACAACAACGCAAGGGGAAGAGCGTTCGTAGTCAACTCTGGGGATGCCCGTCAGGACCCGAATGTGGTCACGGGTATGTTCCTCCTCAACAACTTATCTGCTTCTATTCTATTTGATACTGGTGCCGATAGAAGCTTTATTTCTGATGAGTTTTGCCCACTACTTGACATCACCCCAATTGCCTTAGATGTTAAGTACACCGTAGAACTTGCAAATGGTAAACTCATAGAAACCAATAGTGTGATACCTAATTGCACTTTAAACCTAGCCAACGAAATCTTTTCAATCGATCTTATGCATGTTGAAATTGGAAGTTTCGACATCATCATCGGTATGGACTGGTTGTTCAAACATCGTGCTGAAATCATTTGTTATGATAAACTCGTTTGTATTCCTCTCGCCGTCGGTAGAACCTTAGTCATACAGGGGGAGACCGGTAGGACGAGACTAAACATCATATCTTGCTTGAAAACTCGGAAATTCCTGAGAAAAGGTTATCTAGCAATCCTCGCGCACATCATGGAGAAAAAGTCGGAGGAGAAGCGACTTGAGGATGTACCCATCGTTCGAGACTTCCCAGAAGTCTTTCCCGAAGAACTGTCTGGTCTGCCACCAGCAAGACAGGTTGAGTTCTCAATCGACCTCGTGCCAGGTGCCGCACCTGTGGCCCGAGCACCATACCGCTTAGCCCCATCCGAACTTCAGGAGCTGTCCACCCAGTTACAGGAACTCCTGGATAGAGGATTCATTCGACCGAGTTCTTCACCTTGGGGAGCTCCGGTCTTATTCGTGAAAAAGAAAGACGGTTCTTTCCGAATGTGCATTGACTACCGAGAGTTGAACAAATTGACCGTCAAGAACCGATATCCACTCCCTCGTATTGATGACCTGTTTGACCAACTCCAAGGGTCAAGCATTTATTCAAAGATCGATCTTCGGTCAGGTTATCATCAACTTCGAGTTCGCGACACCGATATCCCGAAAACTGCTTTCCGAACTCGTTACGGGCATTATGAATTTCAAGTAATGCCATTCGGCCTAACTAACGCACCGGCTGTATTCATGGACCTTATGAATCGGGTGTGCAAACCATATCTCGACAAGTTTGTCATTGTCTTCATTGACGACATCCTCATATACTCGCGAAATGAACAAGAACATGCTCAACACCTCAAAACCATTCTAGAACTACTTAAACACGAAGAGCTTTACGCCAAATTCTCCAAGTGTGAGTTCTGGATACAATCCGTTCAATTCCTTGGACATGTTGTTAATAGTCAAGGAATCCATGTCGATCCATCGAAAATCGAAGCCATCAAATGCTGGCAAGCACCAACATCTCCAACCGAAGTACGTCAATTCTTGGGTCTTGCCGGGTATTATCGGCGATTCATTGAAAATTTCTCAAAAATAGTTCAACCACTCACAACCCTGACTCAGAAAGACAGAAAGTTCGATTGGACTAATAAACAAGAGTCAGCATTTCAACTTCTAAAACAAAAGCTTTGTAGTGCTCCGATTCTATCCTTACCCGAAGGCACCGATGACTTCGTGGTATACTGCGACGCTTCTCATCAAGGTCTCGGTTGCGTGCTGATGCAACGAGACAAAGTTATTGCTTATGCTTCGCGACAGCTCAAAATTCATGAAAAGAACTACACCACCCACGATGTCTTTGCCCTCAAAATCTGGAGACATTACCTCTATGGCACTAAGTGCACAATCTTTACCGACCACAAAAGCCTCCAACACATATTCGATCAGAAGGATCTCAACATGAGACAACGCCGGTGGGTCGAGTTGCTCACCGACTATGATTGTGAAATCAAATACCATCCGGGCAAAGCAAATGTTGTTGCCGATGCCCTCAGTCGAAAAGAACGAACGAAACCACTTCGAGTCCGAGCCCTCAGCATGACTATTCACAATGATCTAAACATTCATATTCTCACTGCTCAACTCGAAGCTCTGAAACCCGATAATATCGAAAACGAAGCCTTGCGAGGCATGGACAAACAATTCGAAACCAAACCTAACGGGATTAGGTATTTCTCAAACCGAATCTGGCTACCCAGTTTTGGAAATCTACGAGACTTGGTGATGGATGAAGCTCACAAGTCCAAATATTCTATCCATCCTGGATCCGACAAAATGTATCATGGCATCAAGGAATTCTATTGGTGGCCGAATATGAAAGCTGAAATCGCTACGTACGTCAGCAAGTGCCTCACTTGCTCAAAAGTCAAAGCTGAATACCAAAAACCTTCTGGTTTACTCCAACAACCCAGCATTCCTGAATGGAAATGGGAACAAATTGCCATGGATTTCATAAGTAAACTACCAAAGTCATCGAGCGGTTGCGATACCATTTGGGTGATCATTGATCGTCTCACAAAATCTGCTCATTTTCTGGCAATCAAGGAAACCGACAAGATGGAACGCCTCACACAAATCTACATCAAAGAGGTTGTTTCTCGACACGGTGTTCCAATCTCAATTATCTCCGATAGGGATAGTCGCTTCACATCTCACTTTTGGCAATCACTTCAGAAATCATTGGGTACCCGTCTTGATATGAGTACCGCATACCATCCTCAAACCGACGGCCAAAGTGAACGGACCATTCAAACACTGGAAGACATGCTACGAGCCTGCGTAGTTGATTTCGGTGTAAATTGGGAAGAACATCTACCATTGTGCGAGTTTTCGTACAACAACAGCTATCACACCAGCATCAAGGCTACTCCTTTCGAGGCACTGTACGGTCGTAAGTGCCGCTCACCGATTTGTTGGACCGAAGTGGGAGACAGTCAACTCACTGGTCCTGAGATCATTCACGAAACAACTGAAAAGATCTTCGAGATCCAAAACAAACTCAAAGCTGCACGTGATCGTCAGAAAAGTTATGCTGACGTGAGACGCAAACCCCTCGAATTCCAGGTTGGGGATCGAGTACTACTCAAGGTTTCACCTTGGAAAGGTGTTATCCGATTCGGTAAACACGGGAAATTGAATCCCAGATACATTGGACCATTTGAAATCCTCGAGAGGATAGGTCCAGTGGCATATCGATTGCAACTGCCATCCGAGCTCGGCAGTGTGCATCCCACTTTTCACATTTCAAATTTAAAGAAATGTCTGTCTGATGAGACACTTATCATTCCACTCGATGAAATTCGAATTGACGACAAGCTTCATTTTGTTGAAGAACCCGCCGAAATCATGGACCGTGAGGTCAAACAACTCAAACAAAGTCGTATCCCCATTGTCAAAGTCAGGTGGAATTCGTGGCGTGGGCCGGAATTCACCTGGGAATGGGAAGACCAAATGCGACTCAAGTACCCTCAGTTATTCACTGAAGCTACTTCAAACACGACTTCAACTTAAATTTCGGGACGAAATTCTTCTAACAGGGGGAGAATGTGACACCCGTCAAATTAGGACTAGTAGTTAGTGCCTAATCAAGTTTTAATACGTGTAATTAGTTCTGTGTTAGGCTAATTAATGTATCAACATATATATTGATGAGTATATATATATATATACAAGTATGCGATTTGATTAAATCGTACCAGTTTCAAATCGAATGCAATTTGATTCAATTAATACGGACGTTGGTGAAAATTTTATTAAATAATATAATATTATTTAATAACGCAATTATATCCAAAATATTATTTAGATAATATTTCAATTCAAATTCGTATCGTACAAACAAGGGCTACACGATTAGATTATTAAACGCGCAAACAAATCGAAACAAGTTAAAGTTATACCTTATAACGCAACCATTAAGTATTTGGTAAAATACTTCATCAAAATATTGGGTAATTATTCGTATTTAAAACGTGTATTTAAACGTATAAAATAAACATTTAACGTTTAAACGAACGGGAGAACGAACAACGCACGGAGCGCGATTGCGAGGACTAAAAAAGGTGAGGCTTTCACCTACACCCCACCTCTTTCCCTCTTTCTTCCATTTCCATTTCAACAAAACACACACACTCCCTAAATTCTCTCCCAAGATTTCATCAATTTTCGGATTTGTAAACCAACCAACAAAAGTTGTATTTTCGGAATCACCATCAAGCAAGGAATAAAATTTACAAAAGCATCATCATCGTTTTCGGCCTCCTCTAGCTTCGATTTGAAATTGTAAGAAATTCTCTAAATATTTAGATCTACTCATTTTGGTGTATTATTTCGGTGTTAAAATGTTTACACAACTTAGTATTGTCCAAATGTATGAGGAAAACATGATTTTATAGCCTAAAAACGAGTTAGATTTGGGTTTTGGGTTTGAAAACCACGACAGTCGCTGGGGACTGTCTGAGTGTTCATCTTTGCGACACAATATTGTGTCGTACCTTATGTCGCAAATCCCATGCGACACAATCACTATGTCGCTGTTAAATCAGCATCGTACACTTATGCGACACAACCCTTGTGTCGCTAAGCTCTTGTGTCGCATTCTTATGCGACACAACCCTTGTGTCGCATACATGACCATTGTGTCGCATGCTGTGTCGCTAAAAACAGAGAGTTTAAAACTCATTTTTCACTAAGTTTTGAGACTCAAAATTTGACACTCAATTTCACCGAAATTCAAGTCCAGATGCGTTTTTCACCAAAGCAATTTAGTTGAAATAAAAATTTTCCAAGCTCGACCCAAGCCAGGGGCTCTGCCCCTTGGACCCCGCCAGGGGCTGCCGCCCCTTGGACCCCGCTACTAGGGGCGCTGCCCCCGGACCCCCGTCATTAACGGGCTTCGCCCTTACCCTAGGTTCACAAGTAACGGTGTTACATATAAACTTTCACACCAAGTGTTAAACTTGTATAACATCAAACACGAATGCGATACAACTTCTAAAACACAATGGAATTTATTTTTAGTATAATGCTTCAAAATCATCAAAATAATGATATGGGATTATCATTACAAACAAATCACCAACGGGCCGTACACGTTTTCAAAACACAAGTCAAACAACCAAATCGTAGTAATTTGGATAATTCAATTAACCAAATCGTAGTAATTTGGACATTCTAAGTTGGACGAACAATTACAAGGGCAGTCTTTCGAGATGCCTACTCATGTTATAACCATTGTGTGTCTTGGACACCCTCAGGTTACAAGTCTTCGGACATCAATCTACCGCTAATCAATTCAAGTTTATTTTAATAAACACTCAAGGCTCAGGTGAGTCTCATAGCCCCTATTTTACTGTTTTTCATTAAGGGGTGTGATATTATTGCTCGTTTTGTTTTACAAGTAGAACGCAAGTACAATTCAATCAAATACTACATGAGTTGTTTTCAACTAATCAATAAAGCCCTCCATAGCATAGTCTGGTAATACATCTGTAGCGTGAATGTTAGTATATGATATCATTTAGGATTGACAATCCTCGTCCGGGTTAGCACGCACTAACTGGTCAAACGGACGTATTAGCATTTGGGAAGACGAGTGTGGATTAGGCACTCGTAGGAGGCAACTCAGTTGGGTTTCCTTAATTGGACCTGACACTCAAGTTAAGCTCAGACTATGTGCTCATGGCTGTATAACTTTTATTTTGCTTAATTGCATTTTAAATTCAATTATAAAATCTTGCGGTTCATACAAATATATGTTGATATACAAACCTGTGAGCTCACCAGCGTTTCGTTGAGCCATTTTAGCATGTATCACAAGTGACCAGCAGTAGGTTGGACTGCTTAATCAAGATCCATTAGCTCGAGTCAGCATGCAAACAATCAGAGATTTAGCTGCATTATTACATTTTGTATAGTTTAATTATGTACTTAAATCTCTCAATTTCAAAAGGAGCTAATGTAAACGATACTTTGATGTAAACTTTTATTTTATCAATATCAATGTAAAACGACGCATGTAGTGGTCGTTCATTATTAATCTCTGTGCTTTGATTATTGATTAGTAACACCCAAATCCTGCTTCCGCTAAACAATAAATTTGGGGGTGTTACACCTGGCCACCGCCGGCTGCCACCTGGCCGCCGCCGGCTGCCAACACCCCACACGGATTGCGCTTTTTTGTCCTTCTCATACCTGGTGCCTCTACCTTTTTCACCTTTTCGTACATGGTGCCACTACCTTATTCACCTTTTCGTACCTGGTGCCACTACCTTTTCCACCTTTTGCTAATGTGTGCTTCCATTTTGCTAAAATGCACCAAAATTTCTCTATAAATAGGAGGCATGAGGCTCATTTGAAAAACACACCAAGGGCACTAGGATACTTACATACCTAGGCACTTTCATACTTTCTTCTAGCTTTTCTTTCTTTCTTTATTTTTAAATTAGTATTAGGCTAGTTAAAATAGAAGCAAGGAGCGTGCTTGTAATCCTTGGTGAGGAACGCATTTGTAATCATTGGTGTACGCTTGGATCAACTCTTATTAATTCAAGTCTACTCCTTCTCGCATATTAATCTCGGTTATTTCTATACTTATCTATCTTGATTAATCTCGGTTAATTCAAGTTTATGCCATGATTAGCGAGTAGATTACTATTGATTTGTTGTGATGTAGTTAGCATATATAATTGTGGGATGACTTTAAATATGTCGTGACATAGTATGACGGCCCCTATTCGACTGTTTACTCGGTATAGTGCTGGAAATGCTTTTAAGCAAAGTACATATGTATGGAAGCCGGTAACGACTGAAGGTAGTTGTATTATGGATCGACATTATAAAACGGAAACTTTATGAAGGGATTATCTTATGATTTTAAACCTAAAACTTACATTCGCCTTTCGATTGACAAACGTGATTGTAACCTTGTAAAGAGGAGTCGTGAACCTTACTACTTGGTCAATAGTTATCTGTGTAAAACTATGGTTTCGATTGTAACGTCATGCGTACGGTACACTTAAAATGCAATGTGATTACGTGGTATTGCCATGAGTACAGTACACTTAAAATCACAATGTAATTATCATGTAAACATCGTGAAGCAATTGAATCCACAATGGAAACATTGGTAAACAATTAAATACATTGTGGAAAAGCCGTCAGCATTTTCTGACATGGTCTGGGTTTAACTTTATGCAAAAAGCCGTCAGCATTTTATTTACGTTTTTAATTAGATTAGTTTAGATTAGATTAGGTAGGCTATAGGCTAAATAACCATTTACGAAAACCTAGGGATTTGTTAATTGTATTGAGAAAGGCAAGTTTAAAATCCAACTTAAATCGATACTTTTCCTTAACCTATGAAATATAAAGTAAGGTACGCAAGAAACCTCAACACTTTCTTTCGCTTACCATGCTTAAACTTCATTAATAGGAATTGATCAACTAAGTCCGAACATATTTGCTAAGTTAATTGTTTGCTAAATTTATAGTCTTTATGGTATTAAGAACGGTTAGACTTGTTGTAGACTTGCTACTCTATTCCTTCACCCACGAGTAAATGTGATCAATAATAAGGGCCACTGACTCCCTCACAGGAGAGTGTGGAGAGTTGAGCATTGTCTGTCTGATCAAAATCATGACACCGTGGTTCCTCGTGACATATTAGTTGATAACCGACTAATAGGGAACCTATCGGTTATACCATAAACTACCAAGTCTAGTGAACATTCCAAATTTAGTGAGCGTTTTCCCTATAAGTCATCGTCCCACATTATAAGCTAACAAACCCACAACAAATACTCCTTTTATTATCTGATTTACAATTATCTTTTATTCGCTTTAATTAGTTTACTTAATTAACTGAGCCAAAAAACCCCAACGCACTCTTTTAACCTTTACTAGAATAGAAAGATTGATTGGATCACTTCTGTTTCAATTCAGTTTCTCTTTAAGAATGACTCTAGGTCATACTTACCATCTACTAGCCTTTTGGTTCAGTATCAGTAAGTCACACTTAGACCCCAACAAATACAAATTTAAAACAAACAGATTGCGGTCCAAGCATCGTCTTTATACGGACGCTGGGTAGCACATCAACTAGCTATATGAAATTGTATGCACACATAACTTCCTAACTCATGTTCTATATGTGGGTTCCTTATTAATAGTCTAGGCCAATCCACCTAGATCTCTATAAACAATGGTTCTGATACCAATCTGTCACACCCCGTCTAAAGCGGAAACAACGGAGTATAACAGCGATAAGATCATAACACATCATTATAAAGAATACTATATGAAATAAAATATTCAATGTGTCATGATGCCAATAACATGAATAACGGTTCATGTTATGCATACATTGCAACAATGAATTCAACATCTTACAAAGAAACGTACACTATAATGTTAAGGCGAAACGTGCCTTCACAAATAACTATGATGTACCACAAGTCTTGAAAATTTCTTAATGCAACCCTAAAGGCCCACTAAGTTCTCTCTTCCTCTGCTTTAAATCCACTAGTATAACCTTAAAAGATATGCTCAAAAACGTCAACACGAATGTTGGTGAGTTTCGTAGGTTTGAAACCAAACACCACAAGATAAAACATTTTGCTGTGATAATAATAGTTTAGGACAATGCATATAGAAATGGCACACAAGTGAAATAATACAACCAAACATCTCCACAAACCGTCATCACCCCACGAAGGAGTATGACCCAACCAAATCCTACGTATGCGGTAGCTACCCATAAATGACCTTCAATGTACACCTAAGAATACATTAGGTACTTACTCTCGAAAGAGAGCAAGGCCTTTTGCAAAACAACATGATCTTCAATGTATACTAAAGGTACACATTAGGTACTTACCCTCGAAAGAGTAAGGCCTTTTATAAAAATGAATCCAACAACCAATGCACATAAGTCACATATTGTCACACATTCCAAGCATATGTCCAAAAATGAAAATAAACATATTCACAGCATGAAAAATAGTTAATAAAAATGTGAGCATATTTTTTCCCCAATTTGAAAATATGTATATGCAAATGGGGCCACGAAAACTCACCTCAAGTAAAAGATGTAAGTTTTGCCCTTAAGTATATCACCAACCAAAGTCTCGCAATCTACAATATCACAATGTATGTGGGATACAACCTAGACATAACTAGGTCATTCCATTGTATCCCAAGTCCAATACACCTCCACTAAGTTTTCTTACAACTCAACCTAGTGTATCATCACAAGAACCATCCCAAATGAAAAACTCAGATTCTGTACGGAATTTAGTACCACTTAACACAACTTAACAAATTCATTTAACTCCACAAATTTAACCAGTGACATTTAAATATGTTTAGAATAACCTGTAATTTTTCCAAAATTAAATATTATATTTTACTATTTTTAAAAATTCTCCAAAACAATCTACTTAGAATCAATGACGATTTCTGAGTACCAAAATGTCACAATTTATTAAAAATACTTTAATACTTACAATGATTATTATATTTTTACATAAAATATTTAACACATTAAAAATACTTCATTAAAAATTTCAAGACCCAATTCTTAGTTTAACCTACGTTTCAAAAATTGACAAGTTACCCGAAATCTGGAACCGAAAAACTCAGAAATGACACTCGATCTTGTAAAATCGTTTTGACTGACTTATACTCAACATTTAACCATGAGACTAACTCCATTTGAAAGAAGAATAAAAATACTTAAGCTTAGACTTTTATTTTATCAAAATACATTAATAAACAACCAAGTTACAAGCTTCCCAAACCGAAACAAAAATCTGATCAGATTAGGGTTTATAAACAATTAACCCTAATCACATGTATAACTAATCCAAACCACAAACATAACCATATTTCTCAATTCTACCAACTTATCAACTGATCTTAATATTATCCTAATGATTTCATTCACTAAGATACAATGGAATCGAACCAAAACAAAACCGATAATACGAAACAATCGAATATGTTTAATAGAATGATTCAGAAAGAATATATACCGACAACGAGAACCCGCACGTTAGGAATCCCTTATAATATGTGAATAATGAGGATATAAGCTCTTATAATTCATTTTCGTAGATTGATCAAACGTATACAAGAGTTATAGGATCGAAAACTTACCAAAGTTTCTGAAAATTCATCACCAACAGCAGCAGTTTACGAAATAATTTTTATAAAATAATATAGAGTGTTTCAGAGTCCGAAACCAATATGTTATACTAAAACTTAGAGATCTACAACTTTGTAGTTTTGACCGAATCTTGAAAACGAACGTAAATTGGTCAAATCGGCCTCTGTTCGTGACTGAAATTTTTGGGACGGAATTTGTATATTTTTGTGATAAAAAAAGGGTTAGGTTTAGGTTTAGGGTTATATTTATAGGTCTAGGGTCTAAGGGGTGTTGAGTTGAGTTGGGTTTGAGCTTTTGGGAGTTGGATCATTTTCTTTGGGCCAAAATTGACAAATCATGAACTAAGTTGGCCCGTGATGTTTTAAGATTTAATACTCACAATTTAATTATGTTCGTATTTGCGTATATTTATCTAATCGTATAACTTCCATAAATTATTAAGGAAATGTTTTCATGCCCAAAGCGAATATATAAGTTATCATTAACGAACTTGAATTCAAATAATAAATGATTTTGAAATGAGATTTTTGAATTACATTTTTGGTGACGGATGTCACAAAAGTGGTTTTAACCAGTCTTTGCTCATCTCTACTCCTTGTTGATACTGCTGAGTTGTACCTTGATTATTTCTTCTGAAATTCATTACATGTCTATAATTCGGATTTCCTTGGAAATCCCCATACATGACTTCTCAGTGGCGATGTCTACATCCTTATTTGGTCATTCGGCTTTCAAATGATTTCATCCACAGATGTCACATCCGACTCTAATAGCGTGAACTTGTTCATTACCTTTTTTGATATCTCTCCCTAAACTTTCCAGCTTAGCTATGATAGCTGCAAGTCCTTCACTATCTTCCAGAGATTTCTTCCTTCGTGTAGACCCATCATCCCATTCCTGTGATTTTTTTTTGCCAATTCTTCTATTCCGGCACGAGCTAATGCAGGAGTCTTTTTAGGTACAGGTCCTTGCGCATCCAATTGTTGACGTGTTGCAATACTATTTAATGATTTTCACTCCAGTTTAAGCGTCCGACCTCCTCCCGCTCAAACTACAGGGGCACATTAATGTATATAGTTTATTATTTTAGTAGGCTTAGCCCATGTTTCTATCTCAGACCATTTGATAATTGTGCTTAGGGTTTTGATATCTTGTCTCTATTTATACATGTAATATTTGACATTATCGAATGAGAGAGATACAATAATTATCACAGTGTTGAGTCTTCATCATCTATCATCAACTTCATTGTTGACTTGTTTAATATTATGCAAGAGTATAGATTATGTAGTCACGGAGACTTAAAGGCTAACCAAAGACAATGCTCAAGCTTTGTGAACATAAACAGACAACTTTCACATAGAAAGGGCTTCCCTTTAGTCATTAGCTTTAATGATCAATGACACAAGTTATGTAATATATGTACTAATTTTGTATTATTAAAATGTAGGGTAAAAGTCAAAGATTGGTAACGTACTTTCACTTTTACTCCAGTGTCGGCGATGAACTAATTTTATTACCAATATAGATAATGTATGGTAATAAGTGTTATTATATACTAGCAACATACCCCACATATGTGTTCCAACGTTAGTAATCTACTTATGAACCATATTACCCAAATCGTGACACTTTTTACAAAGTACATTACATTCATTGGTAATATTATTAGTTCGCTACCTATATTGGAACAAAATTGAAGGTACGTTACAATCTATAACTTTAACCCTGATTGGTATGTTAGCATTCTCAGTTTTAAGTTATATTATCAAGGCTTTGTCATTACCAAATCAATATATGAGAGATCATGACTCAACACCCCAATATGTTCAAATTATTGCAGTAATTCAACCCAAAGTCTCATGAGTTTCAAAGTTTTTCTCATCTCAAAGACTTCAAGTGACTCCTATAAATTAGAACATTCTTCTTATAAAAAGCTGAATTTGAATCCCTATAGGAAGGACTTCTAACCTGGTAGATCTATAGAATCATAAGTTAAGCCCATTTTATCCGATAGTTATGGTGATCTGCTCTGCAAAAGAATAGCATCTTTTGTATTGTCGACAAATCAACGATCTTGCAGTTATCGCTGAGATGATAACATTTTCCACCAACTTCAACCAAATGTAGTTTTTGGACATTCTATTGAAACTTGAACATATGTAATTATATATCCCCAGGTTGAAGTTATCGTGCTCTTGGGACTCGTTTCCCAAGATTTGGTTAAAAGTATGAATTAATGAACTTAAAATGGCTCCATGCCTCCATCCCTTAGGTACGGGCAATGCAAGTGACACGGAAACCTTTTAGCATTAAGTGAAGTCCAAATATAACCTAAAATCCCATCACTTTCTACAAGGTTTTGAGAAGAAACAATGTGCTTTATATATCTATTCCCATCTTTAGTTGGGCAGCATATGACATCATGATTAAAAACGAATGTAGGTTCAGGTTACCCTCGTTGCCGCATAGTCTTAAACATGAACTCTCTACAAACTATCCTTAATGTAATTATCGACATTGGCATATGTGCTTGTATGCAAGGTTGTCAAGATCGAGATACTACGTAGGATCGTTTTTACCTTTGCAAGATCGGGATCGTAAGATTGAGATCGGGATCGTAGATCCTACCAAAATATGATTTTTTATACAAAGATATCTAAATTGTTGTAGAAAACTACAATTAGAGAAATTAATCTAACATTCAAACTTTTATATTACTGTAAGTGATGCAATTTGTCAACATATATTTCTTGAACGATAAACGTACTAAATCAAAAGATAGTGGTGTAGTACAATTGCACCAAAGTTTGAGAGCATATTACAAATGAATATTCCTAATCGTTGTTTACTTGTTTTAGAGGTTCTAGACTTTTCTTAGGTGATATCGCGTAAAAAGTCACGTTTTTACTACCGCTATCTCTCTCATTCTGGAACGATTCTTGGCATTTGAACTCAAATAACACTCAAATCAATGAGAATCTGCCAAGGAGGTCAAAACAAGGTTGCACGATAAAAATCAAGCAAAACGGATGAAAAACGAAGATTTCACGCACGATTGAAGATTCAAGGCTTCAAAATAAGATTTAAAGACTAAAGTTCCCATCATCAACATCCATCTTATCCAAGATGTTCGTTTTCAAAATACGAGTCTAACAAAAGAAGAATCAACAAAAACGGATACAGAATGAAGATTCTACGCTCGCCGGAAGATTCAAATGATTCGTACACAATACCTAGAGATAGGAAGCTCAATTTTGGGATTACTTTTCATCAAAGTCTTCTTTTTTGAAAAACGAATCCAACGAAAAAAGAATCGATGAAAACGGAAGCATAACGAAGAAAACACACACGAATTAAGAAATGAAGCAAAAGACGGCGAACCAGGGCGGGTAGCAGCCAGCCGCCACCGGCCACCACCACACCACCGCCGGCCACCATGGTGGTGGTGCAGGACTCCCCTCCCCCATCTCATTTCCTCTTTTTGGTCCTTTCGTGTACCCGGTGCCACACTGATGCGCCCCCAGCAGTCGGTAAGGATTTTTCCCTTGCTGTTGAACCGGCTACTGGCGACGGGCATCAGTGGGTGTTTTAAATTTGTAATTGCGGGACCTAAGTTTTCCCTAACAATGCTAATCCTAAGGGTGAGCAAGTGGTAGATATGACCTAGAGTCGTTTTTCAAAACGACTGAATTGAAACTAAGGCGTGGCAGATGAGGGCTTTCAAACTAGTGAAGGGTTTATGAAATAGTGGGGGAGTTTTGGTTTTCCTATTAACTAACTTAGACAAGTAAATAAATAAAAGCGAAAATAAAAGATAAAGCAGATAATTAAACTAGGTTTCTCGTTTTATATGTTAGTCCGTAATATAACTGCCTTCGGTCATTACTCGACTTCCATACATTTGTACTCCACCTTGAAATTTTTCCCGTACTATATCGAATAACAGTCGAATAGGGGCCATCATATTACTTCGTAATATTGTACCATTTCGTAATATGACTACCTTCGGTCGTTCCTCGACTTCCATACATTTGTACTCCACCTTGAAGTGTTTCCAGTACTATATCGAGTAACAATCGAATAGGGGCCGTCATATTACTTTACGATAATTAAGACCGATTATATTTTACTACTATGATGATCCTAAGGCAACAATGAAACAAGAACATGCAATAAGATGATCAAAGCAATACTTTCGATCTTTAATATTTAATTATAAATCATCCCATAATTAACTAACTACATTACGAGCAAACACAACAAGTATACTACTCTCTAATCATAGCAATAACTAAATCTAGCATAATCAATATAAACGTAATTAATTAAGATAGATAAGGATAGAAAGAACCAGGATTAAATGCGAGAGAGAATAGACTTGAATTAATTGACACAATTCCAAGCGTACTCCAAAGATTACAAAGCGTTACACACTTACCTTTTATTCCTAACTAAACTTCTAAACAAGTTTCCATACTAGTTAATACTAATCTAGAGAAGGAATGTAGAGAGAGAAAGTTGTAGCTTAATTCTAGAGTGAGAAAGTAAGCTAGGAAGGTATGTGTTGAAATGAAGCCTAAGGGCTGCTATTTATAGATGAAATGTGGCTCACGTTAGCATTCCTAGGCACACATTAGCAAAAGGGTGAAAGGTGGTGCACCGGGTACGAAAAAGCATGGAAAGGTGGCGCACCGGGTACGAAAAAGCATGG
Source organism: Pseudognaphalium luteoalbum (assembly GCA_963422505.1). Classification (NCBI taxonomy): domain Eukaryota; kingdom Viridiplantae; phylum Streptophyta; class Magnoliopsida; order Asterales; family Asteraceae; genus Pseudognaphalium; species Pseudognaphalium luteoalbum. The sequence goes on along the minus strand of OY730193.1, from coordinate 44,962,582 downwards.
AAAGGTGGCGCACCGGGTACACGCAAGGACCAAAAAGCGGTAATGGGACAGGCGGCAGGCGGCCGGCGCCTCCCACCAGGTGGCCAGCACGGCCGGCGGCGGCTAGCACACCCCCGCCCCAGTTCACCGTCTTTCGTTGCGTTTCTTAATATGCACGTATCTTTTTTGTTATGCGTCCGTTTGCGTTGATTCTTTTTGCGTTAGATTAGTATTTCAAAAAAGAAGACTTTGATGTAAAGATAGCTCAAAAATATGTATCCCATCTTTGGATGTCTCGTAGGAATCGTTTGGATCTTCCGGCGTACGTAGAATCTTCATTCTTCGTCCGTTTTTGTTGATTCTTCTTTTGTTAGATTCGTGATTTGAAAACGAACATCTTGGATGAGATGAATGTTGATGATGGGAACTTTTGTCTTGAAATCTTGTTTTGATGCCTTGAATATTCAAACGTGCTTGGAATCTTCGTTTTTCATCCGTTTTGCTTGTTTTTGTCGTGCAACCTTGTTTTGACCATCTTGGCATAATATCACTGATTTGTACTATTTCTAAGTTTAAAATGCCAAGAATCGTTCCAGAATGAGAGAGATATCGGTAGTAAAAACATGACTTTTTACGCGATATCAAGTATCCCACACTTAGAACTTTGCTTGTCCTCAAGCAAACTCGAATTTCAACATGGTTAAAGATAAGCAGATAATGAAACATTTTGAGGCGGTAATTTTTACTAAAGGGGGTTTTGGAAAAAATGAAATATTTGTTCTTTGAAAAACAAGGTTGTAATCTTTGAGAGCATGCTTTTGATCTTTGATCTTGGATACATGACTAGGCGATCCTCTCAAGGTGGTCACTCCTATCACTCAAAGTGTTTAGGGTTTCCTATTCTAGTATTATCAATCACTCTGAACGCCAGTCATGTATCGTTTATCATCATAGGCTTGATCGAGGATCAAATTGTTACCTTTTTGGTGAGCGCAAAGTCGATCTAGCCACAATCATTATAAGGGAAATGATGTAGGGTTTCTGGGGTGAAGTGTTGGTGATGTGAGAGGGGGTTTTGTTGGTTTTTCATTGGTTTCTTTTTTTGTGAAGTTGGAATTTTTGGGAGGATTGACGCCCTTTTCTTTTGGTGTTTGCAGAAGGAGTCTTTTTCTCCAATTGATTTTCTTTTCTTCGAATTTTCTTTCTTGGGTTTTCTTCTTTGACGTCACATCCTTTTAACTTCTTTTCTTTCATCTTTGGGACTTACTATGAAGTTTGAGGGATGCTTTCGAGAAGGTAGGGATAACGTGTTTATTTATGGGTATATGGATGGGTTTATGAATGAAGTGATTCGATCTCTTCTTTACTCACCAATCCGGATTTGAAATGCATAACAGGAGCAAGTTCTGATTCTAAACGCATACATCGGCACACTCAAGAATCGAAGAAGTGAAGCATTAAAAATGAATGCTTTATATGGCTTAAGGTACCTCATGAATCGAAAGTTGGTTTGTTGTGTGCCTAGTCATGCGATGCTCTTTATGAGATTATCAAACTAATTTTCCAAAGAATTCGTATTTTATTTATCTTTCTTCCCCAAAGTAAACTATTCTTTGTCCAAAAAATTTCATTTTCAACATATTTTAACTCAATTTTGAATTTTTTTTTTGCTTATTGGAGAAGGATGGTCTAAAGAGCAATGAGCTTAGAATCAAGCATATACCATTATCCATTTTACATTAGTGTAACTACTGCTATCCCACACTTAAAGGAACATCGTCCTCGATGTTATTCTAAGCTCTGACTGGGGTAAAATCCCACACTTAAGAATTGAAATATCTAAGACGTATTCTTTCAGCAGTGTGTGTTGGGTTTGAAGCCCACACTTAGTGATAAGCATAGTGGATCTGGTATATTTATAAACAAAAGATAGAGATTAGAACAAAAGATGAAAAATGTGGATATACTTTTCTTAATTCCGGTGCCAAAAACTTGATGTTGAGGAGTGCTGCCAAGCAGATGATTGCCGACTTTTCCGTAAAGTCCCTTCGTTGTTGTTGTGTGCTCCGATTTCTTCAAGTCTTTTGTGATTTGTCTCGTAGGTGTGAACACGTTGGATATACTTTTCTTAATTCCGGTGCCAAAAACTTGATGTTTGATGCGGCGCTAAAAATTTGATGTGTCGGTCTTCTTCACTTATCAAAGCGTGAAAGATAGTCGGAGACTTTATCACTTCTTGGAATGTAAAATTGCAGAAATGTAAAACACGGGTTGCCTCCCGACAAGCGCTCTTTTAAAGTCGAGAGCTCGACTTCCTTTCTCCTAGCTAGATGGAGATTGATGCATCCATGGGATTCACTGTGTTGATGTTGTGGGCCCTAGGTTGCGGAAAAGTGTATCGAGGTGGATAGATTCTCATGAAATGATTGACTATTGTCGTAATTAATTCAAATGGACTATCTCTCGATTTTGCCTTGTAGTTCTGAAGATGCTCTGAAGTTGTCCTCGCAAGGCCGTGTAGTCCGAAGGTGATATAATCGACTGCTTTAGTGACAGTCCTACTAGGGTCGGTCATGGTGGTTGTGTCTGTCTTAGCAACCGCTCTTGGCGGTGGGTTTTGGCAGAGAGAGCATACAAACGCCAAGAATTTCAGTTTTATGTCTTCATAATTCTCGGTCTTGGGGTCTCCGTTGAATCTTCTGATGGATGTGCACAGGTCCTCTATTTGCCGGTGCTGATGGTTGTTGAATGGAAAGTCAGATTATGAGAAAACTAGAGTAAGCTGACGAAGTATCTCCTTGCATCCTGAGTGGAATATGAACTTTGTTCTGGAGTTACTTTTCCATTGTTGAATCTCCCGTAGATGGATCGTAACAAAAGTAGCGATATCAAGTGGTGATTCATGTGTGGCCCTAAAAGGTCGTTCGCGCCTTGATTCTTCCCAAACAAGATCACTAAGTTCTTCAATCAATAACTCAACTTGTTTTTCAATGGTGTAGTTGATAACCATATATCCGCTTTCTTTGGAACTAAGGTGATCTTCTCTATTTAGCAAGTCAATCAATGATGTGAGGTCATTCATTGTGAAGATATCGGCATGACTACTCGGATGTCCAGTAGTCTCTTTCATATACGCTTTAATGGATCCTAACATCTCCCATTGCATTGAGGTGAATGGGATGTTAGATCTTTTAAGGGCATTGTAATTCCTAGCGTAAGTCCGTTTTTGCTGTTGACAGAATTGCAGTTCAGCAGGGGAAAGAGTAAGAAGGTTTATTGTGCTCCATATTCTTCCTACTGCTTTGTCGAATCTTTGGATGAGCATTTTGGGATATTCAATGGTTTATGGTTGGTATCCAGTGCGTTTGGAATATTCCTCTAGTGTTTCTCCTCTCGTGGGATGGTTGTAGTTGCTTCCCGCCATTTCATCAATATTAAATAGATTAGTTGGTGGTCTGCTATTTTTGTTTTCTTTTTCTATCTTTCTCTTTCCGATTATTTCTTCTATCGTTGGTTTTGATTGCTGATGCATTTTTCATCTTTTGTCCTATTCGTCGAAGGTCAATTGGAAAATATGGCGTGATTGCCATTTCCTTGCTAGATTTCCTTTCACTTGTTGACTTTGCAGTTTCTTCGTCTTTTGTGGTCTTGTTTATGGAGATCATGTACATATCGGCTTGGTCTCCAGCGTTAGGATTGTCGATATGGAAAGTGATGGTTTCTCCCTGAGAATGCAAGCTAATAGTTTGTGCGAAGACGTTAATGATTGCCTTGGACGTATTCATGAAAGGTCTTCCTAGTATGATTGGGATGTGTATGTCTTCCTGCATATCCATTACTACAAAATCTGTTGGGTAAAGAAATTTATCAATCCTAACTAAAACATTTTCAGCTATTCCCCTAGGGTATTTGACCGAGTGGTCAGCAAGTTGTATGGTCATTTTGGTAGGTCGAAGATTCTCTAACTCAAGCCTCTTGAAAAGCGAGTATGGCATAAGATTAATACTAGCTCCTAAGTCGGCGAGAGAACATATAACGCCTGAATTGTAGATAGAACAGGGGAGAGTAAAAGGTCCGGTGTCTCCGAGTTTTTCTAGAATGGTATTTTTCAAGATAGCTGAACATTCCTCGTTCAGCGGGACATTGGGTACTTCGGGTACCTTATCCTTGGTTGTAAGAAGTCTTGTGAAGTACTTTTTGGAGTGAACTTCAGAGGCGGTGTCTAGGAATTTCCTATCAAGCTTAAAAGACTTAAGATTGTCGGGTCGTTGTTTAACACGGGCTGGAAATGGAATTTTCCTATTTGATGTAGACTCTAAATCTATTGTCGATGGGACAATAGGTGGTTCCTTCACCGGAGAAGAAATCGTAGGTGGGCTATGTGCTACCTGAGAGTCTTGAATATGGGAAGCCTCCTTATGGCAACTAGTTGGACTATCCTGAGTTTTAGCGTTAATACGATGTGCTAATTGTCCTAATTGGGATTCTAAAGCTTTTAACAAAGTCAAATGATCTCTTAAGATGATATCATGTTGGGACATGTTATTGTGATAACATATCTATCTTGTAATAGTACTAGAGATTATTGTAATCAAGTTTGTAAATTGGTTTTGAATTGTAATGAATATATCGGTTGGTAAACATTTTAGAGTTAAATGTTAAATACTGAAAAATGTTGACCAAGGACATGCGATGCGAACTGCGTTGCGTTCGTAGGGCAGGTCTGCGAGGCGAACAAACTGGTTTCGCTGGGCCAACTTGGGCTGTGAATTGAGTTGGATCGCAGAGCCCATAAGTTGCGAACCAAGACGAGTTTATAAACAAATTAGGTTTGAAACCTAATTAACTTTTGCCATAATACCCATACGAAATTTCTATGTTTCTAGAGACATTTTAAGCATACTAAGAGCTAGGTATTGATAGATAAATATTGGTTTTAATCAGTACAAAGTTAATAGTAATTGATTTCACTAATATTTGTGAAATAAACCGTTTACAATCCATAAACATCGTATTAAGGGATTCCGCACCTTAATACCTAAAGATAACCTCGTTATCGATCCTAATACATACGGACTTACAATTGGTATCAAAGCCTACGGCTAGATACGCGTAGGTTCGAGGTTATTCGGATAATAATAGTTGATTTGGGATTGTTGGTACATAATTTGTTGCGTAAAAATGATCAAAATCATACTCTGGAAGTTTTTGGGTTTGTTTACGTCCGTAATCTTAGGGTTTAGACGTTCAAAAACCTAAAATTTTCATTTTTGGGGGTTTTCAGCCGATTCTGCGAACTGAGTTGCGAAGCGAACTGAATTGGCGAACTGAAATTCTTCGATTTGAGTTTGTTCTGCGAACTGAGTTGCGAAGCAAACTGAGTTCTTCTCTGCGAACTGAGTTCTCCCCTGCGAACTGAGTTCTTTCTGCGAACTGAGTTCTCCCCTGCATACTGAGTTCATTCTGCGAACTGAGTTCCTGCGATCTGAGCATTCTGCTTATTTGTTAATTTCTGGAATTTGCAACAATGTCTGACATAAGTAAGATGATTGAGATGGATCATGAGGTTGGTAAATCTAATGTTCCACCTAAATTGCTCTGACTTGAAGACTACTATGGATGGAAAGACCGATTTGAATCACACTGTCGGTTCCATGACTTGTCTATTTGGATGTACATTAAGAATGGATATACTGCACCTTCAGCTAAGGTTGGTAGTAAGACAGTAGCACTTACCTATACTCAAATGAGTGATGAAGAAAGAAGGATTATCAAATTGAGAATAAAGCTCATTCTTCAATTAAAATGAGTTTTCCAAAAGAAATCAACCATCAGTTGAAGTCTTTTCATACCGCTAAAGAGCTATGGGAAGCTCTAGAGAAAAGGTGTGATGGAAGTCCTCAAGTTAAGGCAGATAGATGTAATCTGTTAAAGAAACAATTCATAGTTTTCAAAGCTATGAAAGGTGAAGATCTTGATGCATATACCACCCGATATTACCATCTGTTAAGTGAGCTAAATGACCACGGCATTACCTATTCTAATACGGAGAAGACTGACAAGTTTATTGAGGGTCTTCCTTCAAAATGGGAAATGTATGGAGTTATGCTTAAAGATAACGATGAGTGTTATACAACTATGTCTTTGGAGCAGGCAATTGACAAGCTCCGGGGATATGATTTCACAAAAAGATCCAGAGATACTGATCCTGATCAGGTACAGGATCCTGGGCTTTATCATGGAAAAACAACTATCTCTAACAGTTCTTCCAGTTCGACCACTGCTTTACTAGTTGGTGATACTGGAGTAACTGGTGAAATATTATCTGAAGACTTATCCTTTATAAGCTTATCCGGTGGTGAAGCAAAAAGCAAGACAACTGGGAAGTCAACTCAAGAGCATCACAAAATTCCCATGAGTGTGAAATTCCCTGAACAACAACTTTCAGTTCTTGCTTCATTTGTTGCTTCATATGAAAATTACATCCAGGGTAAGATCAATGATCCAGCTACTTTTGATGAGGATTATGATCAGGTAGACCCCGACGACTTAGAAGAAATGGATCTCCAATGGCAACTTACTATGGTGTCAAGGAGAGTTAAAAATTTCTTAAAGCGTACTGGAAGAAAGATGGTGGGAAATAAAGTTGGGTTTGATAAATCCAAAGTAAAATGTTTTAACCGTCAAGGTTATGGACATTTTGCTAGGGAATGTCAAAGATCCAAAACTGAGAAATCTGCAAATCCAGAAAAACCAAGTGCTTCTCTGTCTTCTAAAGCCTTGGTCGTTCAACAACTGGATGGTTCTTATGACTGGAGAGCTTTGTCTGAAGAAGCTCTAATGGCTGAAATTGAAGATCCAGTTCAGACTGAGGAGACACCATCTTACATGCCTACTGCTGAGGATTATCAAATGAAGATTCCTGATTTGAAGGTGCTGTCAGTTGAAGATGATGTGTTGGACTTGGGATCAACTGAAGATCTATGTCCAGAAGACTTTGTTGCACAAATGGCTGAACTCCAAACTGAAAAGAAACGGGTATGTCTTGATGTTCCTACACTTATAGATGTATGTCAGTTAGTGACTAGTTTATAAGCCCAGGTTAATGTCTTTGCTGAATCACATAAGGCTTTAACATCTGAGCTAGAACTGGCCAAAATTGATGTACGTAGATTAAGTGAGGACAAGCTAGACCTTAAGAAACAGATTAAGTCCTACACATCTGACAAGACTGTACTTAGGAATACAATAAATGAACAATCTGTGACAATAGATGGTCTTTATTTAAACCTAAAGGACTTAAATCAAGGAATAGCTGACAAGGACAAAGAATTAGCTGAATCTAAGGTCAAGTTAGTTGAGCTTAATCGTAAGATTGAAAGTTATAGAACTTCTTCTTTAACTATGGACAATATAATTGATGCTCAACGTAGTGTAAAGGACAAGACTGGCTTAGGATATAGTGATGTACCTCCGCCTTTTAATGCTAGTTATACTACTACTAATGTTGACCTAGAGATGATTGATGCAACTACTAATTTTGATGTTAATGTACTTGTAGAATCTGATGTCTCTAAGATACAGAAGGATGTTCCTAAAGAACAATCATCTAAAATTGGTAAGATAGCAGGTTTCACCAATGTACAATTTGTATCGGGTGGAATGTTGAATGATGCCAAAGTAGATGATAAGCTTATTAAAGAACATAATGATTCACCTTTAGTATCTAAGACTCAGATTGAAACTAAGGCAAAAGATGTTAAGTCACGTAGGCAGATGTCTTGATTCAAATGCCATCAAAAGGGGCATGTGGCTTCTTGTTGTCCTAATAAGAAGTTGGAAGCAATTCATAAGCCTGTGAATAACGAGAAACCAAAACATGTAGACAGGCCTAGTGCTAAACCTAGTTTGGGAAGCAAACCTGTGAACATGTTTAAGAGAGATAACACTAGTAGTGTCTCTCCACCTAAACCTAAGAGACCTTATTCTCAAAGTAATAATTCTGTCAATAAATCTAGAGATAAGACACCCTCAAGGTTTAGAACACCAAGTAGAAACCATAGTCAATATGAGAATGGTTCTACCTCTCATGCAGAACAAAACAGTCAAATGCCTAGGAGGTTTTCCACTCACTCTCCTCACAGGCATAAGACTATAAATTATCAACAATCTCAACCTCCAGTAAATGTCACCAAGACTACCGATGGGAACAGTTATGGTTATTTTAAGGAAGTTCAGATTGTAGATGATAAGGAACAACCCAAGACCGTAATGGCTTGGGTCCCTCTTGAAAACTAACTGTGTGCAACATGTCATGTGCAGGAGCAAACTGTGAACAAAGACAACTGGTGGTATGTAGACAGTGGATGCTCAAGACACATGACAGGAGAAAGAAGTCTACTGAAAGACTTCAAAGGTGGTTTAAAACAGCCAGTAAATTTCGCTGGGGATAAAGGAGGAGTGATTACGGGAAAAGGAAAAGTTTCAAATGGAACTTTGACTCTTGAAGATGTGAATTATGTTGAAGAGCTAACTCACAACTTGGTGAGTATTTCCCAGGTCTGCGATAAAGGTCAACCATTTCATTTTAATGAAAAGGAAGCCTTAGTCCTGAAGCCGGGATTTGTTATTCCCGAAGAATGGATACTAATGAGGGCTCCAAGGAAGAAGGACATCTATGCTATTAACATGGGTGTTCCAAATACTTCAATGGAGTCTATATGTCTATTATCCAAGGCTTCTGAAGCAGATTCTATTCTATGGCATAGGAGAATGGCACATTTAAACTTTCGTAAAATGAATTACATAACCAAAAATGGTTTAGTTCTGGGTGTGCCACAGAAATGTTTTGAGTTTGAAGACAGGTGTGTTTCTTGTTTGAAAGGAAAACAACATAAGAAACTACACAAGTCCAAAACAGAAAACTCTATATCCTTGCCATTTGAATTGCTACATATAGATCTCTTTGGCCCAATAAGCAAAAGAAGCATAGGTGGCAAATGGTACTTGTTGTTACAGATGATTTCTCTAGATTCTCATGGGTGTTCTTTTTGAAATCTAAGGATGAAACTCCAGGAATGCTTATGGAGTTCTTAGATTTAGTAGAGAATGTCTATAACACGAGAGTTAAGAGAATTCGTAGTGATAATGGTACAGAGTTCAAAAATTCTACGTTGAATGTCTATTGCTTAAGTAAAGGAATTCAACATCAATTCAGTGCACCTTATGAACCACAGCAAAATGGTGTTGCTGAAAGGAAGAATAGAAATCTTATTGAGGTAGCAAGAACCATGCTTGCAGATTCAGGGCTTCCGGTCATCTTTTGGGCAGAAGCAGTGAATACAGCATGCCTTGTCTTGAATAGGGTACTAACTGTTAAGAAGCATAACAAGACTTGTTATGAACTTCTGAACAAAAAGAAACCTAATTTGAAGGGATTTGAGCCCTTTGGTGTCTCATGCACACTTTTGAAGACTAACAATCAACCTAAGTTTGGAGAAAAGGCTGACGAAGGATATTTCCTAGGTTATATTCCTAATTCAGCAAACAAGAAGGTTTTTAATAAAGTCACTGGTCGTGTGGAAACTGTCTTTAACATTGAAGTTACAAGGTATACTCATGACAAACACAAGGGATTAGATTGGCAATTCGATTATTCAGATCTATTTAAGTCATTTAAAGTCCCTATAAGTGACTATGTGGTTAATTCAGAAATCCCAGAGCATTTATTGTACGGTGACGGGGACACAGACCTGACACATACATCGAATGCTTCTAAATATGGGACGTCTGCAAATAATCACTAGGCTAGTACTTCAAAAGAGCCATCAGTGGATAAACCTCAAGAGCAAGAGAAGTTATCAGAAGTTACTCAAAGGGTTTTAGATAATATCTTTACTCCTACAAGGGAATTGAGGGAAAGAATAACTTCTGATGAGATGAGCAGTACTGATGAGGATATGCCACCATTGGAAGAGATTGGTACCAATTTGGATGATGAGATACCTGTTGAGCCTGTAACTGTGACTAGAACAAGTAGGAATCATCCTATGGAAAATATCATTGGTGATCAAAACCTTCCAATGTTAACTAGGAGTCAAGCTAAAGCTAGAACTTCTGAATATACTAGCTTATACGTTTCAATTAAAGAAACTGGGATTACAAATAAATGTATTTATGCATGCTTTATCTCACAAGTTGAACCTAAAAATGTTCAACTAGCATTAAAAGAAAACTCGTGGGTAGAAGCTATGCAAGAAGAATTGACTCAGTTTAAAAAATTGAATGTATGGGAGCTAGTTGACTTACTTTCTGGTGAGTATCCTATTGGAACTAAATGGGTCTTTAAGTGCAAAAGAGACGATCAGAGAATTGTTACTCGCAATAAAGCTCGTTTAGTGGTCCAGGGATTCAATCAAGAAGAAGAAATAGATTACAACGAAGTGTTTGCACCTGTTGCTAGGCATGAAGCAATAAGGGTATTCTGATCATTTGCAACTTACAAGGAAATTAAAGTGTATCAGTTGGATGTTAAGAGTGCCTTTTTGTATGGAAAAGTACAAGAATTGGTGTATGTCTCTCAACCACCAGGGTTTGTTGATCCAGATTATCCAGATAGAGTATATCGCTTGAATAAGGCTCTCTATGGATTACATCAAGCACCCAGGGCATGGTATGAGACACTATCAAAGTACCTTCTTGAGAATGGATTTACAAGAGGTTCAATTGATAGTACACTTTTCGTTAAATGGAAAAAGAATGACTTTCTGCTCGTTCAACTATATGTTGATGACATCATTTTTGGGTCTTCTGACGAAAAGATGTGTCAAGAATTTGAGAATGTCATGCGAAAAAGATTTGAAATGTCTGCTATGGGAGAGTTTAATTTCTTCTTAGGATTAAAAGTTGATCAAAAAGAAGATGGTATGTTCATTCATCAAACAAAGTATACCTATGAACTGTTAGAACGTTTTAAGATGGATGAAACACGCATATATCATACTCCTATTCCAGAAAATCATGGACTTGGACCGGATACATCAAGTGACAAAGATGTGGATCCTACTCTTTATAGGGCCATGATTGGGTCACTAATGTATCTCACTGCATCCAGGCCGGATATAATGTTTGCAGTATGTATCTGCGCAAGATATCAAGCCTCACCTAAAGAGTCTCATATGCAAGCAGTTAAAAGAATCTTTCATTATCTAAGAGGGAAACCGAAGCTGGGACTTTGGTATCCGACTGGAGGAGACTTGGATTTTATTGCTTACACTGATTCTGATTATGGTGGATGCAATCAGAATAGAAAGTCCACAACTGGTGGATGTCAGTTCCTTGGTGGAAGATTAGTGTCATGGCAGTGCAAGAAGCAAACCTCAGTAGCCATTTCTACATGTGAAGCTGAGTATGTTGCTGCAGGCAGTTGCTGTTCTCAAGTTTTGTGGATTCAACAGCAAATGAGAGATTATGGTTGAAATTTAACCAACACTCTAATGATGATTGACGATGAATCCACCATATCTATCACTAATAATCCTTTAAAGCACAGCAAGACAAAGCACATTGATATTCGTTATCATTTCAAAAGAGAATGTGCTGAAAAGAAGCTTATACAGTTAGTCAAGGTTCCATCATTGGATAACTTGGCAGACTTGTACACAAAAGCTTTTGACAGGAATCGTATTGAGACATTGGTTCAACTGAACGGAATGAAGAATCCAGAATAACTAGTCTTCCAAAGGAAATGTAATAGCTTAAGTCTTTCTATTCAAAAAAAAAAGGGGGGGGGGGGCGTATGGCATTCATTTGCTTGTTACCTTAAGGGAATAGCCTCCAATAAAAGAACAACAGGAGTTCTTTTAGAAATTGTTTAAGTTTTTATTTGCAAAAACTTGGGAGATGATAATACATTAGGAGAATAAGCTTAAGAATAATACCTTAAGTATTAAGTATGATGTGTTAATAGATTCCTATAGGTCACTCTAAGATAATGATTTTAACTAGAACTTAACTTATATTTATCTTATTATACACCTACATCCACTGATAATAACCTGTCTCGTACTTCATAAGTGATAAGAATAACTTTAGTCTAGTCAGCTTCATCATACGATATATTGATAGGCAGATTCTGCTAGGATTTCTGAGCGTTTAAGAAATTCTAAATGCATGTGTCTTATCTTTTGTGAAACTGCTATACCATGTATGACTCAAGTCTTAATTGTTAAATGATAGTACTTCCATGCACTGTTATCTAAAACAAAAAGATACAAAGTCTTAAAAGACTACAAGGTCAGTTATATGTCTCTAAAGAGCATCATTTAGTAACCTTTACCTTACATATGAAAGATACAAAGTATCAAGTGTCAAGTGTAAGTTATATGCTTCTAAAGGACATCATTTAGTAACTCCTACCTTATAAAAATAGGATACAATGTTATGAGTTGTACTTGAGTTTCTCAATATATTGTATAGTAGAAAACACTAGATATTGTTCACATTAACAATAAAAAGTTTTCTCAGAAATCTATGTATAATTTGTATATGTGGATCATAATATCGATAATCGTCTTGATCTGTCTATGACCTTTGAACATTCACCTTAGTGAATAAGTTCTAGAGAAATTCTAAGTTATTTTTCAACAATGTGTTATATCGTGTGGATAAAGGTAAATAAGATATAATTTTATAAATATAAGTTTATTACTGGTTATAGTTGTAATTTTATTGTGCTTATATGAATTTAATGAGGTATGCATATTAACGATCGTCTTAGACTTATTAAAAATCAATTAAGTTTTGCTTATTCTTTCTAATATGATGCCTAAGAAGATAATTCTTAATCAGTTAAGCATAGAATTTATTTTTGCTTACAGTTTGATTTTGTGAAATTCTATTTTATTATATTTCAATAAAATTTTGGATTGATTTATTTATTGTGTTATCCTTTGGAATTAAGTTAAATAACATTTTATCGTTCCGTGTTTGAATAAATGTGACAAAAATGCAATGGGAAGTTAATACGTTTGACTAGTAAAAATAAATAAAAGTTCAATTTATATTTAAAGCTAAAATCGCAATTTTGGTCAAAACTGCCAAGTTGATCGGTCAACGTTGCGAGGTGAGTTTAGAGTATAAAAAGGGACAAGTCAAGCGAATCAAACCCACACTTTCCACACATTCTGCGAAGCGAAACCAATTCCACTGCGACTTGAGATTTGGAAAAGCGAACCGAATTACTTATTTGGTTGATTTTCGATTTTCCAGACAGAGAAGGAAATTTCGCTACGTGATTCACTTACACATTTCGATTACGCATCTATTGAAGTAAGTTTCACACGTTTTCATTGAGTATTTCATGTTTAATTGCTCGTTTTATGTTTTCGAATGTGTCGGGTTACTCATTCACGGATTCTCATCGATTTAGTTAATGATTCAACTTGAAACTTATAGAAATTGTTAGTTGCTATATAAGGAACAACTGTCAATTGGTTGCATTAAAACACACTCGATTTTCAATTTCATTTTGAAATTGAGTAACAGTGTTTCTGCGAAGCGAAGTTGAATTCGGATCGCAGTACGCTCCTGCGAACTGAGTTCAACTAGTTGAACTCAAACCGCAAAACACTCCTGCGAAGCGAACTAAATATTTGAGTTCGGATCGCAGACCAATTCTGCGAAGTGACAACTCACATCGCATAGCATTCTTGCGAAGCGAACTCAATATTTGGTTTCGGATCGCAGATCAATATAGCGAAGTCAAAACTCGGATCGCAGGTTATTCTGCGAAATGAACTTCATTTCGCAGATAATAATGGCGAAGCGAGTTGAGACTTTTTGACTTGTATTGACTTTTGCGAAATGAAATTCACTTCGCATAGGTGTCTTGCGAAGCGAAGTGAATTTTGTAAATTTTATTTTATCAAATGTTTTGTAAACTAAATGTTTGATTTAATTAATATTTAGTTTACGTAATATTTTTTTTTATAACTTGTTTTCGATTTGAGAACTTTGTGGTTACAAATAATTGACAAGTTAATCGTTTATTACATGATTAGACTTATGAACTTTCGTTAATAAGTTAAATATATGTAATAATTTACAACTTTTGGGTTAATTAATATCGAAAGTCTTCCGACTCATAGCGAAGTCGAGCGGCGTGTCCTGATACTTAATCGGCGGTATATTTACTCAAACTTTCTTTTATAACTAACGAATGTATATAATTTAACAAATGAAATTGAAAATTTAACTTTGTTTAATTCTTTAATTAAGGTTTGTAGATTACGTTGTTAGTTAATAGTAAACTTAGATGTTTGATGATCATACGATCATAATACGTTAAAGTTTAAATTAACTAATGTTTGTTAGTTAATGCTAATTGCCATTTGTGTTATTTATAATAATAGATATGGCGGATAGAGCTTTTGCACCTGGTCACAACATCCTGGTGAGTCTTGAAACCAGTGAGCGCGGTGCTGAGCGATTTACTGAGATCTTGACGTTTTTGGCACGATCCAGGATTAGATATGCCATTACAGAGTCACCTTCTATATCTCAGAATATATTGACCCAGTTCTGGGACAATATTGAGTTCGATGCTGCGGCTAACCCTTCGGTTGTCCGAACACGGGTTAATGAACATCCCGTTGTCTTCTCTGCTGATGATCTACGCCAGATTTTGCGATTAGGCACTGTAGAGCAGGAAGCTAGTCCATCTGCTTACTCGACGGATTTTATCGAGGGAGCTTTGGGCAGAATGGGTTATTCTGGTCCCAGACGTGGACGTCAATTCATCAAGGCATTCATTTTAGGGCAGTGGAGATTCTTATTCCACATCATTGTTACGATCTTCGGTAACAAGAAGGGAGGATACGATGAGCTCAGCCCTCAGTTATTTTCTGGGCTACTGTCACTGGTTTATAACAAACCATACAGTTTTTCTTCTTATATCTTCGGTTCTTTTATCGGTCAAATCACTGTAGCAGTTAGATCGAAGTTTTTGATCTATCCACGATTTTGTATGCTCATTGTTCGTCATTGCATTCCTGATATGCCAGCAGTTGCTCTGGATCGATTTGTTGATCGAGTCAACTTGCGTACATACAACGCTTGTTTTCTCAACTCCTCAAGACGTCCAGATGTAGTGAAGCCGGAAGCGGTTGATTTATTTGGATATCTTATGGATGAGAACTATGTGGCTCCAGCCAATGATGGGTGGTTAGATGTTGAGCCTGCTGCTGCGGTACCTGCACCTGTTGCTGATGTGGTTATTCCCGAAGATCCACAAGAGCTTCTGGATGACATTTTAGAACATTCGGGACAACAGGTTGATGCAGAGGTTGCTGCACAGGTTGTGCAGGAGGTGCTAGTACAACATGATGATGCTATTGATCCTGTTTTACAGGCTATTGAGCAGTATGTTGCACCACCTGAGGTAAATTTTATAATTATATAGTAATATAGGTAATTAGGTGTTACATAATAATTATAATATTATTATACAATACAAATGTTATAGATATTTAGTTAATTAGATAATATTTCTGATTATAAAATATAAATATCATTATGATCAGGAAGCTGAGACTGCAGACCTAGAGGTCACTCGACCTGAGGGTGAGCAGGGACAGCTTGATGGATGTGAGGGTTTACCTTCTAAGGTATTTATCAGATTAATCATAAAAATATATAGAACTCGTATGATGGAGCTACTAGCTAATCATAAATGTTTAATATATTTAATATTTAGGATTCTGATGTTGGTCCATCTGGAGGCCGTGATGGTGAGTTGGCTACAGATGATGATGATAGTTCTCCTTCTCCACCTCCAGATGCTAGTTATATTAGATACCGATCTAGGATGATTCCAGATCCAGCTCTGAAGGAGAAGAGGAAGGCTAAGGAAGTCGACCCAGACTTCAGTATTCTTGACGAAGGTCCTGAGGAAGAGGATACACTTCTTATTTCTCAACGCATGAAGCGTTCGAGGACTTTGACCATTAGAGATGGTAAATTTTTAATTTAAAGTTAGATAATTTTAACTTGTTGTTTATCAGGAGTTAAACTGAGACAGTTAATTTTGTAACAATTTCTCAAGATACATCACATGTGGAGTTGATAACACCGGTGGTTTTTGAACCTGTATATGTACCGACTGAGGTATGAGATAAACGTTTAGTACTACAAGTGTTATATAATTATGTAAGAAATTGAGACAGAATAATCTGTAACAATTATTTTTCTTTATATAACTGTATCTATCTTAATAGGATGAGCTAAGGACAGAGTTATCGACACAAGAATCGGTTTCTCATACTATCAAAGAAGGGGTTGCGGAAGTGGTGCATTCTGCACAGTTTCCTACGACCAAAGCGAGTCGTTTTGCAGCTGGCCTTCTTACAACTGCCTTGTCTCAGGCCATTCCACCGCTTACTCGTGAGTCTTTTCTTGCTTCGGTGACACCGCCTGGACCATCGATGATTCCAGTGACTCCTATGACTGATGCTGAAAGGATTACATCCTTAGAGTCTAGGGTAAAGGAGTTAGAGAAATTGATGGGATCGGTTCCACGGTTGTTAGCTGAGAAACTCTCTTTAGCATAGCAGTTGGTCACTGTTAGTGAGTCTTATTGCACATTGATGAAGATTCGTAACACACTGCTTGATGACTGCACTGCCCAACGCCTGAAGCTTGACAACTTAGAAGAACTTGTTTTGAGTTTACATCAGGAACAGTCAGCTCAGGGGGAGATTAGGGTTTATAAGGCAGTGTGCAAAGAAGATGAGCTGAAGCTGAAAAGGAGACCATGACAGAGATGATGATCCCAGTGCATATAAAGATAGTGAGCCGACTGGTCCTTCAAAGACTAGTGAGCAAGCTACACTTCAGGGGGAGTCTGAGTCTGCTGGTATTGGTGCTAGTGGGAGTGGAGCTGGTGAGAAGTACTTATATTTTGTATTTGAAACTGATATACTTTTATAATCTTAGATTGATTGTAATATTATTTATAATCTTTGAAAGATTAATGTTTTGTAAGTATATAAGTTACGTTGATATAAGATTTAGACTTGTGATTTTATAAATAACAAGTGAAAATTATATAAGATTAATTATATAAGATTTGAATTTGACATGTTTTTATAACAAATTAAAATTATATAAGATTAATGTTTAAATGTGATTATACGATTGAGATAAATAAAGTAAATTCTTAGATTGATTCAGGGAAATCAATGAAAGAATTTATATTATATTATCTAATTCGTGTTATTTAAAATGATTACAGAAAAGAATGTTGAAAGTGATTCTGATATTGAGATTGTCGATGAAGTTGAAGCAGAAGTTGATTATGATCTAAAGGAAGGTGAGTTTGTACCTCCTGAAGATTGGACTTCTGTTGTCAATATTGGATTAGTTGAAGGTGTTGATCTTGATACTAATATAGATTAACACATCATAAATCCTTCAAGGACAAATGTGACTATTCAGGATGAAGAAGGAGAAAGAGTTATAGATTTAGATGAATATCTGAATGAATCAACTGATTCTGATTTTGAAGAAGATCTTCCTGATTGTCATAAAGATAATCCGATCTTTAAGCCTTTGGAGAAGAAGAAAAAAGTGAAGACTGCGATATCAGAAATTGATATTACTGGAAAGTGAGTACCTAAAAAGGTATAATCGTTGGTATTATGACGCAGATTTAAAGCTTTTTGCAATTAAAAGATATGACGGGGTTCAATACTTTGAAAGAAAGCTTTCAGTTTTCAGTTCTTTACCTAGATTTGAAATACGAGACTTGGCTAGAATGGAAATGAAGAACCTTAGTAATGATCCTTATGGAAGATATGTCGAAAGGGTAATCAAGACTGAGGGTTGGTCAAGGAAGTTTGAAAGAATTAAGCCAAGAGTCGGAAAAACTATTAAGTTAAATGAAAGAAGTCAAAGAACGGGAAGACGACTGCGTAAAAAGATTTATCCAGCAGTTAAGTGCGTACAGCAGATACCGTTAAAGCTTATGCCTCAGGATATTCTGGGAAATATGAAGAGATGGCATATAGAAGCTGGAACTGGTGAAGCTGTGGTTTTTGAAGCTGATGATGAAGTGGAAGATGGAGAAAAAGAACTTTTGAGAATATATGATCGTCGACACTTAGTGAATCTTTCCAAGAATGATCTGTTGATGTTATACAAGAACAGGATCACTGCTATTGAAGGTTGGGGAGATTTAGGAAGAGATTATCAGTTGATGGTTAAAACTTGCATTAAACTGAAGATGTATGCTGGAAGTAAAATTTACAAGTAAAGATCAATGACATTATTGAAGACATAGATGCTAGAGCTTTTGTCAAGGGGGAGTCTGTTGGGACATGTTATTGTGACAACAAATATAACTTGCAATAGTACTAGAGATTATTGTAATCAAGTTTGTAAATTGGTTTTGAATTGTAATGAATATATCGGTTGGTAAACATTTTAGAGTTAAATTTTAAATACTGAAAAATGTTGACCAAGGTTGACCAAGGACCTGCGATGCGAACTGAGTTGGGTTCGCAGGGCAGGTCTGCGAGGCGAACTAACTGGTTTCACTGGGCCAACTTGGGCTGCGAACCGAGTCGAATCACAGAGCCCATAAGTTGCGAACCGAGACGAGTTTATAAACAAATTAGGTTTGAAACCTAATTAACTTTTTCCATAATACCCATACGAAATTTCTGTGTTTCCAGAGACATTCTAAGCATAATAAGAGCTAGGTATTGATAGATAAACATTGGTTTTAATCAGTACAAAGCTAATAGTAATTGATTTCACTAATATTTGTGAAATAAACCATTTACAATTCGTAAACATCGTATTAAGGGATTCCGCACCTTAATACCTAAAGATAACCTCGTTATCGATCCTAATACATACGGGCTTACATATCAGTTTGGTCTTGTCTAGCTGAGAGTCCTTGAATGACTTGTATCAGGGTTTCGTCAAAACTATAGATTTGTGAGGAAGAGGGTTCCAAAGGTTGAGGGTGGTAAGTTAGTGGGCTATTCCTAGGTGGTTTAAGAGAAGGGTTAGTATTGGGTGAAGTTAGATGAGACTGAGGAATTTGGGCTGAGTGGTTCGGATTAGCACAATTAAGGCAGGTTTGAACTTGACAGACTTGTTGTTTTTGACTTTTCAATTCCTTGATCTCTTTGGTTAGTTCAACCACTTGCCGAGTGAGGGTTTTAATAGCTTCATTCCCGATTATAGTAGGTGAATTCACTAGTGAGGGCTGATTTTCACTGTTCCAGTCATGGTTGTGTATTGTCATTTTCTCAATAAGGCTCCAAGCGTCATCGGCCGTACAGTTCATAAAACTGCCTTGAGAGGCGGTATCAAGTAAGGGACGGTGATGTGGGAAGAGACCATTGTAGAAAATGCACAACTGGTCTGAGTGCTCAAAAGGATGATGTGGACATTTCTTAAGCAATTTCTTAAAGCGTTCCTACGCACTGTAGATTGATTCATCGTGAACTTGGCGGAAGTTTATGATGTTGGACCTAAACGTGGCTTGTTTTGATGGAGGAAAATATTTGGCCAAAAATTTGGTTGCTAATTCTACCCTAGAGGTTATAAAGTTGATTTCTAGTTCCTCAAACCAGGTTTGTGCATTGAGAGTGAGTGAATAGGGAAATAGGTATAGATAGACTATGTCTTGATTAACCCCAATCGGCTTAAAGGAGTTGGATAAGGAAATAAATTTGTCAAGGTGGGAGTTGGGATCATCATTTGGTAGGCCACGGAATTGACAGAGGTTTTGGACTAACTGAACAATGTGGGGCTTTAATTCAAATGATGTTCTATCATTTTCCGGATAGACGATTGGTCCTCCTCGACCTTCAATCAGAGATTTAGAGTCATCGGCCAGAGTGATACGTGCAACAGTCATAGTCTTGTTGGCAGGTTGTTGACTAGTTGAATGTATATGGGAGGTAATTTCTAAAAGTGGTAAAAGGAAGGAAAAATAAAGAAAGACGTAGGGGTCTAAAAAATCCTAAAGGTTCACTAGTAAGTAAGTTCGTCTTAACGCCTAAGGATCGTACAGTTGGTTCCCCGGCAGCGGCGACAAAAACTTGATGCGCCCCTAGCGGTCGGTAAGGATTTTTCCCTTGTCGTTGCACCGGCTACTGGCGATGGGCATCAGTGGGTGTTTTAAATTTGAAATTGCGGGGCCTAAGTTTTCCTTAACAATGCTAATCCTAGGGGTGAGCAAGTGGTAGGTATGACCAAGAGTCGTTCTTCAAACCGACTGAATTGAAACTAAGGCATGGGAGATGAGGGCTTTCAAACTAGTGAAGGGTTTATGAAATAGTGGGGGAGTTTTGGTTTTACTATTAACTAACTTAGACAAGTAAATAAATAAAAGCAAAAATAAAAGATAAAGCAGATAAATAAAGATAGTGTTTGCTGAGACTTCATTAATTAAGTTATGGGATGATGTTTGGAGAAACTATTTTGAAAGATATTAGTTAATTATCATTCTTGAATACTTGTATGTAACACTAGATTCCCTACTAATTAAAATTCCATTAGCATGTCACACCAGGAGCTAGGTTACGGTAACATTACAAAGTATTTAGAATAATAAGCAAAATCTTAATTATGGTTTAATAATACTTTCATATGAACGGGAACAAAATCTTATGGTACTAGACATAACTGAATCATATAACAATTCCTCGTCATCCTAACAGATTCGTATATTTAAAAAGTTCATTTATGACTTTAAACTAGTCCTTGCTTAAGACTACCCAATAAATCCCCTAATTATCCACAGCGTTCCTCACTTAAAGTGGTTCCGTCGCTTTAAACCATGGCCATGTCTTGTCCTACGATAATCCCCCATGTAGCCTTGCGGTTCCATAGTTTCATACCTTTGACAAATTATACTGACATAGATGAATGACTACCTTTCAATTGGACGTCGATAAAAGGTGTTGTAATCACGTTTATTGGTGGAAAAGCGATTAGATTAATTTGAAGTTTAAAAGTCTATTTAGAAAGGTTAATTAAACTAGGTTTCTCGTTTTACATGTTAGTCCGTAATATAACTGCCTTCGGTCGTTACTCGACTTCCATACATTTGTGCTCCACCTTGAAGTGTTTCTAGTACTATATCGAATAACAATCGAATAGGGGCCATCATATTACTTCGTAATATTGTACCGTTTCGTAATATGACTACCTTCGGTCGTTCTTCGACTTCCATACATTTGTACTCCACCTTGAAGTGTTTCCAGTACTTATCGAGTAACAGTCGAATAGGGGTCGTCATATTACTTTACGATAATTAAGACCGTTTATATTTTACTTCTATGATGATCCTAAGGCAACAATCAAACAAGAACATGCAATAAGACGATCAAAGCAATACTTTCGTTCTTTAATATTTAATTATAAATCATACCATAATTAACTAACTACATTACGAGCAAACACAACAAGCATACTACTCTCTAATTATGACAATAACTAAATCTAGCATAATCAATATAAACGTAATTAATTAAGATAGATAAGGATAGAAAGAACCATGATTAAATGTGAGAGAGAATAGACTTGAATTAATTTCGAGCGTACTCCGAAGATTACAAAGCGTTACACACTTTCCTTCTATTTCTAATTAAACTTCTAAACTAGTTTCCATACTAGTTAAAACTAATCTAGAGAAAGAATGTAGAGAGAGAAAGTAGTAGCTTAATTCAAGAGTGAGAAAGTAAGCTAGGAAGGTGTGTGTTGAAATGAAGCCTAAGGGCTGCTATTTATAGATGAAATGTGGCTCACGTTAGCATTCCTAGGCACACATTAGCAAAAGGGTGAAAGGTGGTGCACCGGGTACGAAAAAGTATGGAAAGGTGGCGCACCGGGTACGAAAAAGCATGGAAATGTGGCGCACCGGGTACACGTAAGGACCAAAAAGCGGAAATGGGACAGGCGGCAGGCGACCGGCGCCGCCCACTAGATGGCCTGCGGCGGTGGCTGGCACACCCCCACCCCGGTTCGCCGTCTTTTGTTGCATTTCTTAATACGCGCGTATCTTTTTCGTTATCGGTCCGTTTGCGTTGATTCTTTTTGCGTTGGATTCATAATTCAAAAAAAAAGACTTTGATGTAAAGATATCCCAAAAATATGTCCCCAATCTTTGGATGTCTCGTACTTTCCTCCAATATACGCCCTACCTAGAATCCGCAGTTACCTCTCCAGCACTAGGGACGCATCCAGCATCATTTAGAGAAGAAAGGACTAAGTCGAGCTCTTGACTTTAAAAGAGCGCTTCTCAGGAGACAACCCGTGTTTTTAGATTTCTGCAAATTTTACTTTCAAAGAAGTGATGAAATCTCCCACTATCTTTCACACACGGATCATACATGCCCTAGCCTACACGAAAGTATCAACACCCGAAGAATTGTATATCCAACGTGTTCACACCTACGAGACCAATCACAAGAAGACTTGATCAAGAATGTACCTATGAAGATGAAGTCCGGCAGATGCAAGCAAAGGAATACTGCAACTACCGGGGAGTACTTCTATACCGTCTCTTTCACTCGTTATAAATATAGCATATCCATTATGCTTATCACTAAGTGTGGGATTCAAACCCAACACACACCGCTAAAAGAATATGTCTTAGATGTTTCAACTCCTAAGTGTGGGATTTTCACCCCGGACAGAGCTTAGAATAACATCGAGGATGATGTTCATTTAAGTGTGGGATAGTGATGAACGCCAAAATGTACTAAATTATAGTACTAATTACCCCTTTGTTTAATTTTATCCTTATGCATTTTGTGTGAATAAGATACTCAATTCATTCATATTTGCATTTAGGATTTATTTGGACCTTGAATTGGAAAAGAAGCAGAAAACGAGTCATTATTGAAGAAAAGGAGGTGAAAAGTTTAAAGTTTGAAGATTGGAGGCCGTGGAGTTGAAAGTTAAATTTTTCGATCCATACGCCGTATGGATTGAGTGAGCCGGGCTGCCAGAGTACGCGGGTTGGATGCATGAGCTTTTCAATCCATACGGCATATGGATGTCCATACGGCGTATGGATGTCGTCGACAGAAACCCTAAAAATCTCATTTTGTTCTCATTTTTAAAAAATGACCTATACTTTTTTCCAGTCGATTTTCTGTCAACAAAAACCCTAATTCCAGAGAGTTTTGAAGGAAGAAAAAAAGAAGACTTGAAGGCTTTTGTTCATTCAATCAATATTTTGACTTTTCGGTTCGAACACATTACTTCTTTTCATTTGATTATGATTATGACTTTGATTTCGATTCTGAGTGGCTAAGTTCTTTATTGATTCTTTTCTGTTAAAAACCCTAACATTACTTCTTTTCTGTTATAATATGAGTGGCTAAGTTTTCAATACAATTGTTTAGATGATAATACTCAGATGATGATTTGATTATTGAATTGCGGATTATTATTGGATTTATGAATGTTTACATGTTTACTTGATGATCCATGTTTAATTATAGATTATTGATGATAACCTAGCGTGATGATCTATTGATTTATGATTGAGTTCTTTATTGATTTATCATTATTGATGATTGTTAATTTTAATTGATGATTATCACTAAATAGATAGAGTTTGATAGGCTAGGGTTAATTATGATTAATAATTGGTAATGAACGTGATAGCTATTGATTAGTTATAAACTTTGTTGATTCAAGTGCAAAAGTAAATCATATAAACGGTGTAGTTTTAATTCATAATACAATTTGGTGGATAACGTTAAATTGAACTGTTAACGGGTTGAAAACAACTTTATATCTTTCTTGATTGTGTTTAATCAATTAATCTTGAAAGGATAATTGATACATTTGTTATGTCACAATAAAATCCATATATTAGCAATTCAATAAAATGATAATCAGATTCTGAGGAAAATATTCTAAACAATTGTATTTCTTTTATAATTTGAATCAAGTATTTTATTTGATTAATTGTTTTGGCAGTTTATTTATTTTTAGTTAATTTCAAAGTTTAATTAAATTCATAATTGTTTGTCAATTGTTCGATCGGAACTAAAACGTTCCCCTTCTATCTATATTACTTTATTTGTGTAACAATTTCCAATTTATTTATAATTGACATCCGTTCTTCGTGTTCGACTCGGACTTACTGTACTATACTATTATATGACCAGGTATTCTTGCCAGAGTTGTGTATAGTAAGTGGGTATTTTCCATTTATAAAACTTAACCCTGTTTACGCAGCATCAAGTTTTTGGCGCCGCTGCCGAGGAGCGGTTTGTTTTGATTCAATAAATTGGAGTTTGTTTATTGTTGCTTTTCTATTTATTTAGTAGCTATTAGCTTTGTTTCAACTTTTATCTATTAGGGTACTATTCTGAATATTAATTTGAGTTGTTCTGTTAAGGGTTGTCAGAGTTGCTTGTTTTGCTGACTTTATAAGTTATTTGCAGGAAGTTTATGACCCGAACAATGGAACCCGAACCTACCGATCCTTTCTAAAAACCCGAACGCATATTTCATCAAAGAAGACGCGCTGCTTCCGCACCCCCTAATTTGCCGTTAATTAACACTTTTCTTGTCGACGATTTCGAGGTTTTTACCAATAACCTTTTCACCTCACGAACCCGTAACTACCATTCGTATTTAGAAAGCAATTTCGGGGAGTATTTACAATTCCTTTTTAGCGATCAATCAGAACCAAATAACATAATGGCAGAAGATATCGCTAACATGACTTTAGCGCAGTACTCTAGCAGCATGCGCACAGATCTTGGGCCAGGAGTTGTGAGGCCCGCCATTGCGCGAGAAGTGGAATTCGAAATCAAGGGACAGTTCCTCAAGGAACTTAGAGAGAACCTTTTTCTTGGCAAAGAAAGAGAGGATGCTAACGAACACGTCGAGAAGATCTTGGAAATCGCCGACATGTTCAGCATTCCCAACGTTATGCGCGATTAAGTCATGCTCCGAGTGTTCCCAATAACACTAAAGGGGGCCGCTAAGAGATGGAATTCAACCAAACCAACTGGATCCATCAACACCTAGGAAGATCTGCGCACGAAATTCTTGAAGATGTATTGCCCACCATCCAAAACATCGAAGATGATCGATGAAATTAGGAATTTCAAGCAGGACGTCGACGAATCACTTTACCAAGCGTGGGAAAGATACAAGGATTTAATGCATAGGTGCCCACAGCATGACCTGAATGATCAACAGATAGTGACGGTGTTCTACAAAGGAGTGGATCGTGCAACAAGATAGTATTTAGATGCTCAAGGATCTCTACCGAAGAAGATTCCAAGAGACGCGTTAGATGCAATTCGTGACCAAGCCAAACACTCTCAGCTTTGGGGCGATGGAACCAGTTGGAGAAGAAGATCAGTTAGCAATGAGGATGGACTCGCCGCCATCACTGCTAAGATTGACAGCATGGGAAGAGATCTAAAGAGGGTAACCAAAACAGTTCATGCAATCCAAGTCGGATGTGATAACTGCGGAGGATTGCATCTAGTCAAGGATTGTCCCGAGATTGAATCCGGAGAAGCAAAAGAAGAAGTCGAGTTTGGCGAAGATCAGGGAAACTACTGCCAAGGCGGAGGGACCTATTTCCGACGACCTTATCAGGAAGGAAATCGCCCGTTTCGCCAAACTCAGTCGGGACTTTATACCAAGGAGCAACCTGCAGCACCTTTTCCCGAGAAGAAGACCAACCTTAAAGAAATGATGGGAAGGTTCTTGACCACTAATGAGCAATTTATTGCTAGTTCTGGACAACGTATGGACACAACTGAAGCATTAGTGAGAAATCAAGGTGCTGCTATTAAGCAGATCGAAGGAAGTATCTAGAACATTTCTAAAGTTCTCGAAGAGAGATTTCCTGGAACTCTTCCAGGATTCACCGAAACCAATCCACGGGATCAGGCTAAAGCAGTAATTACCCGAAGTGGAAAGGTTCATGAAGATCCACTTGGAACGAAGAAGCCTGTATCTCAACCTCCACCTGAAAAGGAGAATGAGGTAGAAGTTGTCGGAAGCCCGAAGGTGAGTACTAAGGATGATCAAAGTGCTAGGGATAAGCAATACGCTAAGGATCATGCACTAGCACCTCCTTATCCAGCAGCTTTGAGAAGAGGGAAGGATGAAGCACATTATCACCAGTTTCTCGAGAACTTGAAGCAACTCCACATCAACATTCCATTTGTGGAGGCCATTGCTCAAATGCCAAAATATGCAAAATACTTGAAGGAATTGTTGACCAACAAGAGCAAGCTAATGGAGGCAACCACAGTAACGATGAACGAGAGATGCTCAATGGTGACGCAAAACAAACTTCCACCAAAGATGAAAGACCTTGGGAGTATTACTCTTCCTTGTCTTATTGGTAGTTTGGATATAACTAATGCACTGGCTGACTTAGGAGCAAGCATATCAATAATGCCTTACACTATGTATGCTAGACTCAAGTTAGGCGAACCAAAGCCAATTAGAATGTGCATTGAGTTAGCGGATAGGTCAGTGCAAATATCCTAAAGGAATGATAGAGAATGTGTTGGTCAAGGTGGATAAGTTTGTTTTCCCTTGTGATTTTGTTATTCTCGACATGGTTGAAGATTCAAGGGTACCTATGATCTTGGGAAGACCTTTTCTTGCCACAGCGAGGGCATTAATTGATGTTTTTGATCGAAAGATCACCTTGAGAGTAGGAGATGACGAGGTAGTGTTTGATGTTAACAAGTCAATGCAGTATCCTGCTGTAGTTGATGATACTTGTTACTTTGTTAGTACTAGAGAAATGACCGATGATGAGGAATTTCTACAAAGTCTCATGGAAGATGAAGATCTTGATCCCATGATTCTTGAAGGATGGACAGGAAGTTTAGAAGCAATACATGATATTGAAGAATTCGATAAATTGCTCGAGGATATAGAGATCATGTGTGATGAGGAATTAGAAAGTGAAGAAGATAAGCTGATAGAGAGTGAAGAGTCGGACTTGACTGATGGCCTTTTAATAAAGAAGGAGACTCACATTACTATGCATGGGATTCCTTGCTCAAGAGAAGAAATTTTGGCAGTAAAATCTTCATTTGAAGAACCACCAAGGTTAGAATTGAAGGATCTACCGACTCATTTAGAATATGCGTATTTGCAAGGAGAGTCGGACCTACCAGTTATCATTTCATCTAAGCTGTCTATTGACGAGAAGGAAAGTTTGTTGAAAGTCTTAAAGGAGCACAAGAGGGCTATAGCTTGGACGATAAATGATATCAAGGGAATAAGTCCTTCATACTACACTCATAAGATCCTTATGGAATCTGACTTTAAGCCTGTGGTGCAACCTTTGAGGCGATTGAATCCCAAGGTGACGGATGTGGTACGAAAAGAAATAATCAAGTTATTAGACTCGGGATTAATATATCCAATTTCCGATAGTCCCTGGGTGAGGCCCATACATGTTGTACCCAAGAAGGGAGGTATGACTGTAGTTGCTAATGAAAAGAAGGAACTTATTCCCACTAGAACTGTTACCGAATGGAGTGTCTGTATTGATTATAGGAAGCTGAATGATGCTACGCGCAAGGATCATTTTCCCTTGCCGTTCTTTGATCAGATGCTCGAACGCTTAGCCGGAAAAGAATACTATTGCTTTTTAGATGGTTTTTCTGGGTACTTCCAAATTCCGATAGATGCAAATGATCAAGACAAGACCACATTTACATGCCCATTCGGAACTTTTGCTTATCGAAGAATGCCTTTTGGTTTGTGCAATGCACCCGCAACATTTCAGCGATGCATGATGGCCATTTTCGATGACATGGTGGAGGATAGTATGGAGATATTCATGGATGATTTCTCCATGTTCGGAAATTCTTTTGATAAGTGTTTAAAAAATTTGAAGAAGATGTTGCAAAGATGCGAGAGTTCAAATCTTGTTCTTAATTGGGAGAAATGCCATTTTATAGTACGTGAAGGAATCGTTTTAGGACACAAGATTTCAAGTGTTGGGATTGAAGTAGACCAAGCCAACATCGAGGCAATAGCAAAGCTGCCACCCCCAACAAATGTCAAGGGAATACGAAGTTTCTTAGGACATGTTGGGTTCTACAGACGATTCATTAAGGATTTTTCCAAGATAGCTCGTCCGATGAACAAACTGTTAGAAAAAGATGCGAAGTTTGAGTTTTCCATGGAATGTATTGATGCATTCAATCTTTTGAGAGAAAAGTATCTGCACCCATCATGATTAGTCTAAATTGTGATCTCCCATTTGAACTAATGTGCGATGCTAGTGATTATGCTGTAGGAGCAGTTTTAGGTCAGAGGGTTGACAAGAAGTTTCAACCTATTTATTACGCGAACAAGACTTTGACAAATGCACAAGAGAATTACACTACGACTAAGAAAGAATTGCTCGCTGTTGTTTTCGCATTTGATAAATTTCGTTCTTAATTGATTTTGTCGAAGACAGTAGTGTTTACCGATCATTCAGCGTTGAGATATCTATTTAGTAAGCAAGATGCGAAGCCAAGGTTGTTGCGATGGATTCTGTTACTGCAAGAGTTTGATATAGAGATTCGAGACAAGAAAGGAGCTGAAAATTTGGCTGCTGACCATTTGTCACGATTAGAAAATCATGAGCTGGATAAGTTAGATGAATCGGAAATTCAGGATAAATTTCCTGATGAAAGTTTGTTGAAGGTAACTTTGAATGAATTTCCATGGTTCGCCGATATTGCAAACTTGCTAGTTACAAACACTCTTCCGTCTAGATTGGATTTCAACCAAAGAAAGAGATTTTTCTCATCTTTACGATATTACTTCTAGGAAGACCCGTACTTGTTCAGACAGTGTGATGATGGAATTGTCCGAAGGTGTGTAGCTGGAGAGGAATGCAACATAATTTTAGAGCACTGCCATGATGGTCTGGCTGGAGGACATCATGGTCCTAATTATACTGCAAGAAAGGTATTTGAGGTAGGTTTTTACTGGCCAACAGTTTATAAGGATGCATTCAAGTATGTGAAGGAGTGTGATGCATGTCAGCGTACTGGGAGAATTTCTAAGAGAGATGAAATGCTGCAAAATCCAATAATGGTAAGTGAGATTTTTGATGTCCGGGGAATAGATTTTATGGGCCCGTTTCCACCTAGTAATGGAAATAAATATATTATTGTGGCTGTCGATTATGTTTCTAAGTGGGCCGAAGCCAAAGCATTACCCACAAATGATGCTAGAGTTGTGGTGAAATTTATTAAGCAGTTGTTTTCGCGTTTCGGAGCACCGAAAGCTTTAATTAGTGATCGGGGGACGCATTTCACAAATCCTCAGTTGGAAAAAGTGTTGCGGAAGTATGGAGTAAATCACAAGTTTTCGACTGCTTATCATCCACATACAAGTGGTCAAGTGGAAGTGACAAATAGAGGGTTGAAGCATATTTTAGAATGTTCAGTTGAACGAAACCCTAAGAATTGGTTGTATAAGTTGGATGATGCATTATGGGCGGCACGAACAGCTTTTAAGTCATCAATTGGAACAACACCTTATTGTATTGTTTATGGGAAGGCTTGTCACTTGCCTTTTGAGTTGGAGCATAAGGCATACTGGGCTCTAATGCAGTGCAATCTTGATGATCAGTTAGCTGGAAAAGAGAGAATGGCACAGCTAAATGAGTTGGATGAGTTAAGGGTGAATGCCTATGACAATTCACGACTGTTCAAGGAGCGAACAAAGAAATGGCATGATGCTCGTCTTAAGTCACATCATACATTTGAGAAAGGTGATAAGGTTCTATTGTATAGTTCTAGGTTACATCTATTTCCAGGAAAGTTGAAGACATGCTGGACAGGACCCTTTGTGGTCGAGAAAGTTTATCCTTTTGGTGTTGTTGATTTGCAAGGATATTCTGTAAAATCCTTCAAGGTAAATGGAAGTCGGTTGAAAAGGTACTATGGTGATGTAAGGGACTCCAAGCGTGATTTGGAGATGAATTTGAGTTAAGATATGGAGCAGAGTGTCGAGCTTACCGACGTGATAAACAAAAGCGCTTTCAGGAGACAACCCGTTACTTTGTTTTTCTTGTTTTTATTTGCAGGCTTGAACTTTGTGGCTGTGTTCCCTGAAAACCCTCACGAGACTACAACTCGTCCACTCAGGATGCTGAGAGGTTTAAAGGCTTGTTGCATGCGCTAAATGCAACCGTGTTGCCTACGGAAGTGTGTTGTTGGATAGTTTTGAAGCGTATCGGCCAATAAGTTTTCTTCTAAGATCAGGGGAGTTTCTGTTCACTTCTTTTCTATTTCCCTTATTTTTGTTTTCTTTTGCAATGAGGACATTGCATACTTTTAAGTGGGGGATGGGGGGAAAAGAAGTCTTTTTTGTCCATAAGATATGAATGGTTGATATTGGAAAAAGCATGTATAAGCTAAAGGGCATTCTACGTGTTAGTCATTTTTCAGCTCAAATTTTTCTTTTAAAATTGTATTCTGCGTAAAGTTTAGCGAATCTTGTAACATATTTTAGGAATTCAATGAATGAAATGAATCTAATTTTTAATTATTAGATAGTTCATTATGTGATGTATCGATAGGCAATCTATTTGAAGGTTATTGAGCTATTAAGAAATTTAATACTTAAAGTAGGAATTTATCTTAAGAGGATCTTTAGCAAGGTATGACTTTAGTCCTAATTCTTATATGATAGCGTGTTATAATCCATAATTTTGGAATCCTAATTATCTTCATTTGGGAATATACTGGGTGTTGACTCCTCTGTTGTACGTAAGTACAGACCTGGTTTCCGTCAGTATATTTGATTAAAAAAATAATAAAGAAGAGAGTACAAAGGACTCATAAATTGAAAAACCAAAACCATGTTATGTCGCTCTGTTGTACTGAGGTACAGACCTGTCACCAATGTCTTGGTTTGAAAAATGATTGATTTATTTGGATGTTCATTATTTGGAAAATTGTGACATTATTTATATGAGGGTATTTTGCTATTGAGAATCAAGGGTAAAGCCTGCTAGAATAATAAAAGTTGATCTCAATTTCTGAAATTTAGATTGTTTAAGTGGTCAACAATATCGGTAATCTGAGTGAATTGTCTTTTATGTCTAATAATAATGTATTAGAAGTTGTTTCCCTTAGAGAATTTTTTGATTGCTAAGCTTTAAGGTAGAATCAATTTTAAGATAGGAATTTGGTTTATCGAGTGTTGTGTAGTATGTAAGTTCTTTTGCATTTTTGTTTGCCGTTCATATTCAAAGTTTCGAGCTTTAGAATCGATAGTCTACTTGAGGACAAGTAGGATTCAAGTGGAGGATGTTTGATGAACGCCAAAATGTACTAAATTATAACATTAATTACCCCTTTGTTTAATTAAATCTTTATGCATTTTGTGTGAATAAAATACTCAATTGTTCATATTTGCATTTAGGATTTATTTGGACCTTGAATTGGAAAAGAAGCAGAAAATGATTCATTATTGAAGAAAAGGAGGTGAAAAGTGAAGATTGGAGGTCGTGGAGTTGAAAGTTACATTTTTCAATCCATACGGAGTATGGATGTCCATACGGCGTATGGATTGAGTGAGCCAGGCCGCCAGAGTACGCGGGTTGGATCCATGGGCTTTTCAATCCATATGGCGTATGGATTGTGTCGACAGAAACCCTAAAAAACTCATTTTGTTCTCATTTTTTAAAAATGACCTATACTTTTCTCCAGTTGATTTTCTCTCAACAAAAACCCTAATTCCAGAGAGTTTTGAAGGAAGAAAAAAAGAAGACTTGAAGGCTTTGGTTCATTCAATCATTATTTCGACTTTTCGGTTCGAACACATTACTTCTTTTCATTTGATTATGATTATGACTTTGATTTCGATTCTGATTTTCTGTTATAATATGAGTGGCTAAGTTTTCAATACAATTGTTTAGATGATAATACTCAGATGATGATTTGATTATTGAATTGCGGATTATTATTGGATTTTATGAATGTTTACATGTTTACTTGATGATCCATGTTTAATTATTGATTATTGATGATAACCTAGCGTGATGATCTATTGATTTATGATTGAGTTCTTTATTGATTGATCATTATTGATGATTGTTAATTTTAATTGATGATTATCACTAAATAGATTGAGTTTGATAGGCTAGGGTTAATTATGATTAATAATTTGTAATGAACGTGATAGCTATTGATTAGTTATAACTTTGTTGTTTCAAGTTGCAAAAGTAAATCATATAAACGGTGTAGTTTAAATTCATAATACAATTTGGTGGATGACGTTAAATTGAACTGTTAACGGGTTAAAAACAACTTTATATCTTTCTTGATTGTGTTTAATCAATTAATCTTGAAAGGATAATTGATACATTTGTTATGTCACAGTAAAATCCATATATTAGCAATTCAATAAAATGATAATCAGATTCTGAGGAAAATAATCTAAACAATTGTATTTCTTTTATAATTTGAATCAAGTATTTTATTTGATTAATTGTTTTGGCAATTTATTTTTTTAGTTAATTTCAAAGTTTAATTAAAGTCATAATTGTTTGTCAATTGTTCGATCGGAACTAAAACGTTCCCCTTCTATTTATATTACTTTATTTGTGTAACAATTTCCAATTTATTTATAATTGACATCCGTTCTTCGTGTTCGACTCGGACTTACTATACTATACTATTATATGACCAGGTATTCTTGTCTGAGTTGTGTATAGTAAGTGGGTATTTTCCATTTATAAAACTTAACCCTGTTTACGCAGCATCAGATAGCAGTAGTTGCACTACTGTGAAATGGATAATGGTATATGGTTGATTCTAAAATCGTTGCTCTTTAGACTATTCTTCTCCAAAAAGTAACTCGAAGAAAAAAATCAAAATTGAGTTAAAAATATGTTAAAAATATGTTAAAAATGAAAAAATTTAGACGAAGAATGATTTACTTTGGGGAAGAAGGATAAATGAAATATGAGTTCCTGTGAAAAATTAGTTTAGTAATCCCATAAAGAGCATCGCATGACTAGGCACTCAACAAACCAACTTTCGATTCGTGAGGTATCTTGAGCCATATAAAGCATTCATTTTTAATGCTTCACTTTTTCGATTCTTGAGTGTGCCGATGTATGCGTTTAGAATCAGAACTTACTCCTGTTATGCATTTCGAATCCGAATTGGTGAATGAAAAGGAGACCGAATCACATCATTCTTGAACCCACCCATACACCCAACAAATTAAAATACGTTATCCCTACTCTCTCAAAAACATCCCTCAAAACTTCATAGAAAGTTCCAAAGATGAAAGAAGAGAAGCTACAAGGATATGACGTCGAAAAAAAAAAGAATTCGAAGAAATGAAAGTCAAATAGAGAAAAAGACTCCTACCAAAAATCATAAGAACAAGGCGTCAATCCTCTCAAAAATTCCAGCTTTCCTCTTCACACAATATATATATATATATATATATATATAAACCAATGAAAAACCAACACAACCCCTTCTCATATCACCAACACTCCACTCCAAATACCCTACACCACTTCTCCTAGAATGATTGTGGCTAGATTGAGTTTGCGCTCACTTAAAAGTTAACGATTTGATTCTCGATCAAGCCTATGATGATAAACGATACATGACTAGCGTTCAGAGTGATTGGTAACACTAGAATAGGAAACCCTAAACACTTTGAGTGATTGGAGTGACCACCTTGAGAGAATTGCCTAGTCATGTATCCAAGATCAAAGATCAAAAGCATGCTCCCAAAGATTACAAAACCTTGTTTTTCAAAGAACAAATATTTCATTTTTCCAAAACACCCCCTTTAATAAAAAGTTACGCCTCAAAATATTTCATTAACTGCTTATCTTTAACCATGTTGAAACGAGTTTGCTTGAGGACAAGCAAAGTTTTTACTACCGATACTTGATATCGCATAAAAAGTCACGTTTTTACTACCGATATCTCTCTCATTCTGGAACGATTCTTGGCATTTGAACTCAAATAACACTCAAATCAATGAGAATCAAGCAAAACAAGGTTGCACGATAAAAATCAAGCAAAACGGATGAAAAATGAAGATTCCACGCATGATTGAATATTCAAGGCATCAAAACAAGATTTAAAGACTAAAGTGCCGATCAATAACATCCATCTTATCCAAGATGTTCGTTTTCAAAATACGAGTCTAACAAAAGAAGAATCAACAAAACCGGATAAAGAATGAAGATTCTACGTCTGCCGGAAGATTCAAATGATTCGTACTCAGATCTGGAGATAGGAAGCTCAATTTTGGGATTACTTTTCATCAAAGTCTTCTTTTTTGTTAAACGAATCCAACGAAAAATGAATCGACGAAAACGGACGCATAACGAAGAAAACACGCGTGAATTAAGAAACGAAGCAAAAGACGGCAAACCGGGGTGGGTGTGTCGCACCCCCAAATTCGGGTTGCGGAAGCGAATTGGGTCGGGGTGCGACTAATCAATAATCACAGCCAAAAGATATAATGAACGACTCTATATGCGTCATTTTACAACTTGTATTAATAAAATCAAAGTTTACATCAGAAAATAGTTTACATTAGCTCTGTTCATGGATTGAAAGATTTACATACATAATTAATCTATACAAAATATAATAATGCAGTTAAATCTCCGAATGTTTTGCATGATGACTCGAGCTAATGATATCCTGAATGACAGTCCAACCTACTGCTGAGTACCTGTGATATATGCTAAAATAGGTCAGCGAAACGCTGGTGAGCTCACAGGTTTGTATGTCAACACATATATCGTATGAACTGCAAGATTTAGTTGAATTTAAAATGCAATTAAGCAAAAATAAAGTTTTACAACCATGAGTACATAGTCTTGATCGGGGTGCCTCCCACGAGTGCCTAATCTACACTCGTCTGAACAAATATTAGTACATCCGTTTACCTAGTTAGTGCATGCTAACCCGGACGAGGAGGGTCAATCCTATATGGTACCATATACTAATATTCATGCTACAATGTATTACCAAAATATGCTGAGGTGGGCTTTGAAAAGATTAGTGAGATAACTCATGTAGTATTTGTTTGATTTCGTACTTGCGTTCATATAGTAAAATAAAACGAGCAGTATATCACACCCCTGAGTAAAACAGGGGCTATGAGACTCACCTGAGTCTGGATAGTTTAACTAATTAAACTTGAGTTGATCAGCCGAGAATCAATGTCCGAAGACTTGTAACCTGAGGGTGTCCACAACACGCGATGGTTATAAATGTGAGCAAGTATCAATAAAGACTACCTTTGTAGTTGTTCGTCCAACTAGAATGTCCAAATTACTACGATTTGGTTGATTTGATCATGTTTTGAAAACGTGTACGGCCCGTTGGTGATTTGTTTATAATAACAATCTCACATTATTATTTTGATTTTCGAAAGGTGTTATACTTAAAAGTATTTATAAACTTTAGGTGACGGGGGTCCGGGGGCAGCGCCCTTGGTTAGCGGGATCCCAGGGGTGGCAACCCCTGGCGGGGTCCAAGGGGCTGGCCCCTGATTGGGATCAAGATGCCAAGTCAGCTCGAAATTTTTTTATTTCTATGATATTGCTTTGGTGAAAAACGCACCTGGATTTGAATTTGGGTGAAATCAAGGGATAAAATTTTAAGTCTCGACACTTAGTAAAATCTGTGTTTTCTTGGTTCTGTTTCATGCGACACTACGTGCGACATAAGGCTTGTGTCGCTAGGTGCGACATAGTCTATTGTGTCGCAGATCAAGTCAGCGACATAAGGGCTTGTGTCGCTAAGTGCGACATCCGCAATTTAATGCGACATAAAATGTTGTGTCGCTATATGCGATGGAAATAGGTTTTGTGACATAGTGTTTTGTGTCGCTAAATGCGACATAAGTGGGGGTTTTGCAACATAAGGGCTTGTGTCGCAGGTGTCCTGGAGCCTCTGCGACATAACGAGCTGTTGGCCGGAATTTGAGCCAAAAACATGTTTTCCGGCGACCGTTTGGTCCGATTCTTTTACCTAACCCATATTTGGACATTTTAAGCTTAAATAACCCGTAAACAAGTGAAAATAAGTAAAATCAGAGTGTCTCGGGTTTTGTCAGAAACTTACAAACTTAACGCCGGAAGAAAACGAAAAGGTAGAAACGTAGATCGTGACTCCGTGAATCTTTTCTTCCAAACGAGCGTGATGATTTAAGGTGGTTTTGATGGTTATCTTGGTGGTGGAAGTAGTGATGGTGTGGTGGTGGAGATGAGAGGAAAAGAGAAGGAGAGAGACAAAAAAATGGTGATAATGAGGAGTGGGGAGGGGGTTTTCCCCCATTTTGGGCAGATTTTTGGTGGGGCCCATCGAAGTGTGGGTCTCCACTTTTACTCACGTGCATTTGCGCTCCGTACGGTGTTCGTTTTCCCGATTGTATAAACATTTGAATAATTTTATTCACGTTTAATTACAAGTTTTAGAATACAAATATTTAGTCAATAATTTACTTGAAGTATTTTATCAAATACTTAATAATTGAGTTATAGAGTAAAATATAACTTTAACTTGTTTCGTTTTGTTTGCACCTTTGATATTTTAACCGCGTGGACCTTGTTCGTATGATACGAAATTGAATTTGAAATATTATTAAAATGATAATTGGATGTAATAACGTTATTAAATAATGTTATATTATTTAATTAAATTGATCACCAACGTCCGTATTTAATTGAACAGAATTACATTCGATTTGAATTGTGTATGATTTAATCAAATCGCATAGTTATATATATATTCATCAATATATATTTCAATACATTAATTAGCCTAACACAGAACTAATTACATGTATTAACACTTGATTATGCACTAATTACTAGTCCTAATTTGACAGGTGTCACAGGGTGGCAGCCAGCCGCCGCCGGCCACCACCACACCGCCTCCGACCACCATGGTGGCGGCGCCGGCCTCCCCTCCCCCGTCTCATTTCCGCTTTTTGGTCTTTTCGTGTACCCAGTGCTACACCTTTACGCGATTGTAAGTACCCGGTGCCACACCTTTGCGCGATTGTACGTACCTGGTGCACCACCTTTTCCACCTTTTGCTAAAGTGCTCCTCAAGATGCTAACATGAGCCGGATTTCTCCTATAAATAGGAGGCATGAGGCTTCATTTCAACACACACCTTCCAAACACACTTTACACACCATATGTATTAGTGATATTACTTTCTTACTTTCTCATTCTATTTTCTTACTTCAAAATTAGTATTAGGCTAGTTAAGAAGCTTGTTTAGAGTAGAACGAAAGCAAGGAACATCTTGTAATCTTGGGTGTACGCTTGGAATCACGCTTATTAATTCAAGTCTATTCCTTCTCGCATTCTAATCCGGGTTCTTTCTTTCCTATTCTATCTTAATTAAATATCTGTGCTTTAATTATGCTAGAATTAGTTTGTGCCATGATTAGCGAGTAGATTACTATTGTATTTTTTGTGATGTAGTTAGCACATTTAATTATGGGATGACATTAAATACGTCGTGAAATAATATGACGGCCCCTATTCGACTGTTTACTTGGTATAGTGCTGGAAATGCTTTTAAGCAAACTACATACATATAGAAGCCAGTAAACGACCGAAGGTAGTTATGTTATGGATCGACGTTATAAAAATGAAAACTTTATGAATGGACTTATCTGTGTGATCTTAAACCTAAAACTTACATTCGCCTTTCGATTAACAAACGTTATTGTAACCTTGTAAAGAAGAGTCGCGAACCTTAATACTTGGTCAATAATTATCTGCGTCAAAACTATGGTTTAATTGTAACGTCATGCAAGCATCATAAAAAGCAATGTGATTACGTGGAATTACCATGAGTATAGCACACTTCCAATCACAATGTGATTATCATGTAAACATCACGAAGCAATTAAATTTACAACAAAAACATCGGTAAACGATTAAATACATTGTGAACTACCATAGCATTTTCTGACATGGTGTGGGTTTATCTTTCTGCAAAAAGCCGTCAGCATTTCAATTAGATTAGTTAAAATTAGATTAGAGTAGGTAGGCTATAGGCTAAATAACCATTTACGAAAACTTAGGGATTTGTTAATTGTATTAAGAAAGGCAAGTTTAAAATCCAATCTAAAGTGATACTCTTTCCTAACCTGTAAAACCCTAAAGTAAGATAAGCAAGAAACCTAAACGTTTTCCCTGGCTTATCACTCTTAAGTTTTACTAATAGGAATCGGTAAACAAGTCCGAACATAAACCCTAAGTTAGTTGTTTATAAGACTCATAATCTTTATGGAATTAAGAATGGTTAGACGTATTATGGACCTGCTACTCTATTCCTTCACCCACGAGCAAATGCGTTTATCAATATGGGCCACTGACTCCCGCACAGGAGAGTGTGGAGAGTTGAGCATCGTCTGTCTGGCCAGAATCATGACACCTTAGTTCCTTGTGACATATTAGTTGATAACCGGCTAATAGGGAATCTATTGGTTATACCATAAGTTATTGAATCTTGCAAACAATTCTAATTTAGTTAATCATTTTTCCCATGAAAGTCATCATCCCATATTATTAGCTAATGAACTCACAACAAATACTACTTTCCATAATCCGATTTATTATTACATTTCATTCGCTTTATTTACTTTACTTTGTTAACTGAACCAAACTCCCAACGCACTCTTTTAAAAACTTGTACTAGAAAGTAACGATTGATTGGATCACCTCCGTTTCAATTCAGTTTCTCTTTAAGAATGAATCTAGGTCATACTTACCATCTATTAGCCCTTGGTTCAGTATTAGTAAGTCATACTTAGACCCCAGCAAATATAAAATTAAAACACCCACCGATTAACGTTGTGATCATT
Source organism: Pseudognaphalium luteoalbum (assembly GCA_963422505.1). Lineage (NCBI taxonomy): Eukaryota > Viridiplantae > Streptophyta > Magnoliopsida > Asterales > Asteraceae > Pseudognaphalium > Pseudognaphalium luteoalbum. The sequence continues at coordinate 44,923,678 of OY730193.1, read as the reverse complement.
CGCGTTTGCGATGGTCGGAACACCATCATTAGGTTAATTTGATAATAAATTGGGAAATTGAACTTGGAAACAAATGTATGGTAAGTTTTGAAATATGATTTGGACTACTTATGTGCCTTACAAGTCCAATTGTAAAAAAATAAATAAATAAATTAGCCATTTGTAGGATCGGATCATTCAATGATCCTACTATCTTACGATCGATCCTACTCCGATCCTACCTCCTGACCGATCCTACTCCGATCCTGCATGTTTTCTTTTGGTAGGATCGTAAGATCGTACGATCCTAAAATCAGGATCGCGATCTTGACAACCTTGCTTGTATGTTAAATTTTTAAATTTTAACTCTGCTACTATTTAAATCTGTCACACTTTTGTACTCTTCTGAATACCATAAGTTCTAATATCATTGAGCATGAAACAATGGACTCGGCCTACCAAAAAATAAACGTTGGTCAAATTACAATTTGGACACTTGAAGTCCTAATTCGAAAAGAGATGTAAGGTCAAAGTTTTGCTCCTTAGTCCTGATGATGACCTCAGGAAAACAGGTAGGTCAAGTTCTTCAATATATAGATTGGATTGACAAGAAAAAAATATATTATGAGTCTATCTAAGTATCTAACTGAGCAAAGCCATGTGAAGCTTCACATGAGGTAGGCCCTTAAATAAACCACTTGGGTGGCTAGCTGCAACTATAGAGACTATAAATATAAGCCAGAGACTGGACACTTAAATCAAATTACATCTTACAATCCATTTCCCAATTCCGCAAACTACTCGTATCAATCACTTCATTCTTACAGAAATCCAAGTTCTTTTCGCTCCAAAATATGGGTGTTCTCAGGATCCAATCATTAGTTGCAAATGCTAAACAACTAATCAAACTGAACAACAAGCAGCAGAGAGATGTTCCCAAAGGATATTAGGCTGTGTATGTAGGAGAAATTCAAAGGAAACGGTTTGTGGTGCCTTTATCCTACTTGGACCAACCATTATTCCAATAATTGTTACGTAGGCTAGAAGAAGAATTCGGGTTCAATTATCCAATGGGAGGACTTACAATTCCTTGCCATGAAGAAGCTTTTGTCCATCTCACTTCCCAATTACACATTTCATAGTTCGAGAACATAATATCACCTGGTTTTGCACTATAGTAGTATTTTAGATTTAGAACAGAGAGAGTACAATAGGTGAAGATGTAAAAAGGAGCATCCCATTTTCTTTAACTGCATATAAATAATGTGTTGATTAATCAACTTTAGCTTTTCACTGTAAAATAGAACTCAATCTGATAGCCACATTGTGATGCATGTCCTAATAATGTTGCCAACTAACTAACCAATTTGATCACAACCTCGATGGCTCAATCTAATACACTTGAGAGTTATGTTATGATCATCTATGTTTCATATTAGTTTCTAATCAAAACACATGCATAGGAATACACAACAAATGGATAATGAAGCACTAAAGATTAACACTTATGATGGCTGAATTACCTCACAACAAATAAATTAGGTAGTATGTAGTTAGTCATGCAATGCCATATGAATGGTTAAATGAAACTTTGGACTCTTTTTAACTTGGGTCATCTGCGAATATCTTATATAGCTTGTGGCCTCGGTCTACAGACTTCTCTCATTATATTAATCTTTTGCAGAAGAAAAATATAGTCTCTACTTTATTGCAGGTTTCTACTACCTTTACTAGATTTTTGAAACTAAGGTCTTTTTTGTTGGTATATGGATCTTTCTATGAACGATTAAATAACAATAATAATCACACTAATCTTTTATTAATACACAAACCTTGGATTTACAGAGTTGATTATATGGATATTTATAACCCTCCAATCGACACATACTAAACGACACACCGATTCACCAATCGGTATAACTAACCATCTTTTCCTTTTTTCCTACAGACACACTCTTTCAAACTAACTGCCATAACCATAACTGAAATTAACTACTATTTGGTTAATATCTATTGACTTATCACATTTGGACCCTTAACATATATGAACATACATAAACACTAAATACTTTACATTGATTAATAAGTTAGTGTTCAACACTCCCCCCTAATTTATTAATCCATGCCTTCAATATCTTCACACTCCATCATCTTTATCTTGTGCAGGTTATAGCAAGCCTTACTTTCGGAACTTTGGCTTGTTTCCACTTCCTTTGTCTTTGTCTTTAACACGAACTGTATCCTGAGCTTCCTCTTTGATTTGACTTCTTTCTTTCTTGCGTTCAATCTCATCTCAATCATCTTTGTCATTTTTGTTGGTATCTGCCTTTATCCGTATCATGTCATAATCTTGACTTTCCAATAAATTGTTTCTTATAGTACTTGTATCATGATCTTCTGGTTCAACTTTCTTATTGCTCGATTTTATGTCATTCTCAATTTGGCTCTCCTTTGGAAATCTTGATGGTGTTTCACCATGCATCTTGCATTCCCTTGTTAATGCTTGGTTCATCTTTTAGATGTTTCTCATCTAAAACAACTTCATAATTCTTTTTCTCAAACTGTTCTTTTGACTTTAACTCTTTCATCTCTTTGCTTGTGCAATCTCTCAAATTCTTCAGGTTCTCTAACCTTCTCTGCATTTGTTTTTCTAATGCTATTTCGCTATTTCTCATTTTCTTCTCAAACTCTTGTTTCTACATTTCTATGTCTTGAAGTATTTCTAACTTCCAAAACTCTAGTTTGCTCCTCAAATCAATTTCTATTTTTGACCTCATGTCTTCCAACTTTTCTTTTGGAATTTCATCCTTCTCAATGACAATTCCATTCCTTCCTGGTTCTTCTTCAAAGTATGTCATTTCGTTTTCATCCTTTCTCATAACCATCAATAACGTTGGTTCTTTATCTTCGAACACAAGGACAGATTTCTTGGTCCATTGACATCGATCAACGAAATAGACCTCCTTCTTTGTTTGATATGTGTTTTCTACGGTCTGGCTTTGGACAATCTATAGCATAGTGTCCAAACTTGTAACACCCCGCAATTTCAACATATTCATAAATGTAAATTTCACGCAATTTTAGGCTAGTTCCCTAACTTAGAGTGAATTCACAACACATTTTAGAGATAAGTCTAGCAAAGCCCAACTAGATAATACGCGTGGTATTACTTATTCATAATTAGTTGTAATTATGTACACAACGATTTAAACAACGCGACAAAAATATACGACTGTTGGTGAATAAAATTAATTAATAATATGAAATTATTAATTTACATTAACGTTTATAAATTATTATGTTGATAATATTTACAAAGCATTTTGGGTCAAATAATATTTATTTCGTAAACTGAAACGACTTGAACCATATAAGTAAAACTAAAATAAAACAAAGTTACAATTTTATAACTCAACTAAATTATTTTAAATAAAATATTTCAACTAAAAGTATAATCGAAAACATATTTAAAAACCTATCGTTTAAAAACATTTTAACATTTAACGATCGGGTAAACGAACACGAGCTAAATACCGCAAATTTGGGACAAAAATCCCTCTCATTTGGCCCCAAAAATCTGCCAACACCACTCCACCCCATGTCGCACCCCCAAAACACGTGGCAGCGGAAGTGGGAGGTGTCACGGGGGCGCCGACCAAATTAAATATCACAACACAAAGATTGAAGCAAACGACCTCTACATGAGACGTTTGAAAAAATAGTTACATTACCATAAGTTAAATGTTTACAAAAGCATCTGGAGTTCGCATGATATAAGCAGATTTACATAGTTATAACTATAAAATATAGGAATGCAATTAAATCTCTTGTTTGAAAATATGCGACTCGAACTATGCTTCCCAAAAGCATCCTACTGTCTTGTTTCCTGTAGGTAGTCCTACTGCGTCTGTAAACCTGAGAATACATACTAAAAGGGTCAACATAAAGTTGGTGAGTTCATAGGTTTAAACAGCTGAAAACATAAGTATGAAACACACGATTTCTTTTGTATTGCACGAATGCGAAAACAGTTGTAAAAAGTATCATGTTATCCCTTCTTAACCTTTGTTATCTTTTGTTATCCTTGTTATCCTTTGTTTTCATTTGTTATCCTTTGCGTCATGAGCTCATAGTTCGAAGCTTAACCCTTGTTGTTGCCTCGACAAGTGTCTAATCCGGAACACTCGTTTAAACAAATGCGAAAACATAAAGGATAAAAGGGTCAACATAAAGTTGGTGAGTTCATAGGTTTAAACAGCTGAAAACATAAGTATGAAACACACGATTTCTTTTGTATTGCACGAATGCGAAAACAGTTGTTAAAAGTATCATGTTATCCCTTCTTAACCTTTGTTATCTTTTGTTATCCTTGTTATCCTTTGTTTTCATTTGTTATCCTTTGCGTCATGAGCTCATAGTTCGAAGCTTAACCCTTGTTGTTGCCTCGACAAGTGTCTAATCCGGAACACTCGTTTAAACAAATGATACTGCGTCCGTTTGACCAGTTAGAGCAACCTAACCCGGACGGGGGTGTCAATCCCCGATAGATCTATCCAATAATATTCACGCTTCAAAATTAACGAACTACGATGTGCGAGGGCTTTGTTGGATTATGGTCTCACTCATGCGTTATCCTTGTTATCCTTTGTTTTCCTTTGTTTCCTTTGTTTCCTTTGTTATCCATTGTTTATAAACAGTTGTATAAAAATAGTTGCACAACAACAGTTGTATAAAGCATGTATAAAGACAGTTGTATAAAAATAGTTGCACAACAACAGTTGTATAAAACATGTATAAAGACAGTTGTATAAAACATGTATGTATGTATTCTCACCCCAAAATAGTTAAAACAAGTAAAAAGGGGCTATGAAACTCACCAGAGTTAAGCAGGTAGCAAGCAATATCAAATATTAGCAAGTAGTGGGTGTTCTCGTTCCCGTGTGCAACCTCCTAACGCCCTAAACGTATGAGGTTGTATAAGTAGATGTCTCAAAAGACCATCTATAGCGATTGTATAAGTGGGGGATTATGTCCACTTAATCCAATCGGGTAGGTGGGGGTTTTATGTCCACCTAAAGCTAGTTCATCAACTAGTATGTCCAAATAGTAGTTCAAGTTCGTTTATCAAAAACGTGTACGACCCGTTGGTGAAAGTTTGTAATAATAATTCGTTAAGACATTATCATTATGATGTTGTATCGTGTGCTTACAAAGCATGTTTATGTGTTATCGATTTATACCGTATAAGTTTAGATGTTACATGAAGTTCAACACTTAGTGTGAAATCTAGTTTTAAAGTTTTTGTTTAGGCGTCACTTAGGGCGTCACTCAGGGCGTCACTTAGTTGGTTAGCGGCACTAGGTCAAGTGACGTTAAATGTGATTTTTAAGTTGGCAGCATCACTTGGGGTAGTGACGCTATATGCAGCACTTGGTTCAGGCGTCACTAATGGTAAGTGACGCTATAGGCGTCACTTGAGTAAGTGTCGCTGGTAGGGCGACACTTACGCCTGATCTAATTTTCAATTTTATATCCAATTGTTCTAAGTGTCGGTTTTCGTTCGGGAAACTTTCTAAAATTATTTTTTGATCCAAGTTACTAATTAAGTCACCCAAACCCATTTTTGTTACCACTTTCCAAATATAGTAAGTTTTTCGAAAACGAGCCACTTTTGTTGACTTGGTCAAACTTACTCGGTTTGACCCGAAACTTTCACCCAACCCAAATATCAGTTTATAGGGTCTAAATATGTTGTCGGTTCATGTCGGAGTTCACCAAAAGTCTTGGTTTTTATAAAAGTCCAAAAACAGTCCATATTTATGTTTTTCGATTTTGTCGGTTCACTTCCTCTATTTTTCTTAACTAGTTATATTCCGAGTTAGAGTCCACAATTTTTACCAGTTGTTCTACCATGTGTCTAGAGGTTAACTTAATTTTTCCAGTAATTATAGTGTCCATCTTGATAGGTATAAAATTTTATGGGTAGAACCATACTCAGTTTTCAAGCACATGCAGACCAGTCGCATAGATTCGTATTTATGTGAAAATCCGTAAATTTCTGGAAAGAGCCATAGCAGAACTTTTTGTAGATCTTTTCAATACTCAACTTTTAAAAATAAATTCATCTTCTAATTCTTTGTAGAACTCAAGTTATGGTCGATTTACTAAACTGACTTTTCTGAGACAGATTATGTAAGTTTGAATATAATTTATAAAAACGATTTTTGTCATTGGTTTTGGACATAAACATGATAGATGAACTTTATAACATGTAAATAAACATTATGTAAGTAAAACTAATGAAGAGTTTAGGTGATTTATACCAACAAGATGAAGAACAAGTGATGATGAGGAAGATGATGCTCTTGAGCTTGAAAAACCCTAGCAAATGGAGGTGGTTGATGGTGATTTATTGGTGGTGGTAATGGTGGTTCTTGGGTGGTGAAAGGGACTGAGTTTTCTGGAGTTTAGAGAGAGGAAGAGTGTGAGAGAGAATAGAGAGAAAGTGGAAATGGGTGGAGTGTAGAATGAGGAGTGAGGTGGAGTGTGGGATTGATATCCTTGCATGAAATTTGAATGGGGGAGGGGAATGGGCAGCAAAAAGGGGAGGAGAGGGGTGGCTGGTCGTTCTCATGGGCCCCACCAAGGGCATTATGGTCATTTTTCATTCCTAGCTTAATTTGTTGCGTTTTACGTTCGTTTACTCGCTCGGTTTGGTGTTAAACGTTTAATATGCGTTTTTAAGTAACGATTTAAGTTTCAATATTTTTATTTGAAGTATTTAATCTAAATACTTGAAAAACATTTATAAAAATGATTCGTTAAATTAGAAATCTCTGTTGGGAAATAAGATTTCTGATGTTATTACTGCTATTGAAGAATGCACAAGGCATTAACACTGTTAGTGTTGTTGTTACTACTGGTATTACAACTGTTAGTATGTTGGTTACCACTGTCTTCAGAGTTAAAACTGTTAGTTGAAGTCTTCATTGATTACCATTGTTGGTGAAGTGGTTACCACTGTTAGTAGAAGATTACAACTGTTATTGAAGATTGAAGATAAGAGTTACAACTGTTAGTGTTATCACTGTTAGCTTGTTTACAACAGTTAACACTGCTTAGGCTAGTTACCACTGTTGGTATATTAGTCTAGTAAATTGTATAAGTGTTAACACTGTTATAGGAATTACCACTGTTTGTATAGTCGTGGTAGTTAACACTGTTTATATCTAGAATAGGAGGGAAGTCAGAGTTTGAATAATTATGGATTGTAACTGCTTCCATAATTATAGGAGATTGTTTAGCAGGACTCTATGTGTTATAAATAGAGATCCTTAACCTAGATTAGGTTAAGTTTTTTGCGCAGCTTCAAGGTTTTGTAACCCTAATACAAATCAGTGTATTCGTCTTATATTATTAATAAGATTGGAGCTTATTATAATTCTGTTATTGTTATTCATTTTGATCTTCATTGTATTACTAAGTGTTATTCCGCAAACTTCTTAGTAATCATTCAAAACTGTGGTTATCTAATAGTTTATTAGATAGATCTTGGTTTATCAAGTGGTATCAGAGCAGGTTTAGTTTTGAATCTAGGAAGATCTCAGTTCTACTGTTTTATTGATCATTTCTATAATCATTAAATAATAATAATAATGGCAGAAGGTAGTGAAGGAATCCAGGTCACAAAGATTCCAATGCTTAGACCTGATGAGTTTGATCTGTGGAAAAACAGAATCAGACAATATATGCTTCTCACAGATTATCAGATGTGGGAAGTTGTGGTTAATGGTCCTCCAGTGACCTTAAACAGTGATGGTGTTCCACTTCCAAGATCTCCACCAACATCTGAGGCAGAAAGAAAAGTCAGATCTATAGAGTACAAAGCTTTGAGTACTCTATTGTTATCTATTCCAAATGAATATCAAAGGCGTTTTGAAGCATGTCAAGATGCTAAAGTTTTAATGGAAGCAATAGAAAAGAGATTTGGTGGTAATGATAACACCAAAAAGAACAAAAGATCTCTGTTAAAACAGCAATATGAGAACTTTAATTCTGTAAAGTCAGAAACTCTGACTCAAACCTTTGATAGGTTTTCAAAGCTTGTGGGAGATCTGGAAAATCATCAAGTAAAAATTGATAAAGATGATTTGAACAGGAAGTTTTTGAGGTCCTTGGGTGATGAATGGACCATGTATACTGTTGGTTTAAGGCAGAGTGCAGATCTGGAAGCAAAGGAATTAGAAGATATCTACAATGATCTCAGGAATTTTGAAGCTGAGGTAGAGATCAAGAAGGGAGGTTATGGGAACAACAACAACAATTCAGCTTTTATGTCAATGGCAGATTCTGGATCAAAGGCTGAATCCAGTCAGAAAGGGTCATCCTATGGTACTAGAGGAAGTGGATCTAGTACTACTCATTCTAATGATCAAATCTTAGAATCTTTCTTTGCTAGTAATGTGAATTCATCACTTACTAATGAAGATCTAGATCAGTTTGAAGGAGATGATCTAGAAGAAATGGATATCAAGCTACAAATTGCTTTAATTACTCAAAGAGCAAAAAGGTTTATGCAAAGAACTGGTAGAAATAATTTTGCACAGAAAAGGAGTGATTCAAGTTGGTTTGATAAAAGCAAAGTTGAATGCTTCAACTGTCACAAGATGGGACATTTTGCTAGGGAGTGCAGAAGTCCTAAGATTGATCAGAATGAGAGAGGAACTGTTCAGAGAAGTGGAGGAAATGTTGGTCAGACTAAGAATGTGCCAATTCAAGATACTTCATCAAATGCACTGGTATCTGTTGATGGATGTGGATGGGATTGGAGTGATCAGGAAGAGCATGAAGTGAAGAATCAATGCTTCATGGCAACAGTAGAATCTGACAAGCAATCTGAAGTTCCTTATGAGGTACAAATAAAATTGTGTTCAGCTGTGTGTAAACAAACTGTGAAACATTATAGAGATCATAACCAGAAAGTGTGTGATGAGCTAAAGCAGTGTGAAATCAAAAGTAAACACACAATCTCTGTAATAGAAAATCTTGAAAAACAGATTCAGGCATTTGAAGATAATGCAACACAGTTTAAGTATGATATTGAGTATGCAAGGTGGGAGAGAGACACTTTTAAAGATAAAGTAGAATTATTAACTAAGAAACTTGCTGAGGTCACATGTGAAAGAGATAGCATAAGACTCAATGTAAGTAATTTAGAACATGCATCTAAAAGTGTAAATCAACTTATTAATTCTCAGATTCATGATAAACTCAAAACTGGGTTAGGATACAACAATGTACCTCCTCCTTATAACAACAACTATTTTCCTTCTAAAACTGAAATTGATTTAAATTCACTTAAAGAAGGATTAAATGATGATGTTAAAAAGGTTGATCCAGTTAACAGTTTAAAAGAAGATGAGAACATTGATGAAGTAGAAATTCATGAGTGGACTGAGGAAGATGATGAAGAATGTGATACATCTGAATGTAATGTTAATGAAATCAATAAATCTGATAAATCATCTTGTGAAAGCAGCAATAGTATTACTGGTCTAGTTAAAGAACTAAAAGTTAATCAACTAGAAGAGGGTAAGAAAATGTTTGAAGAGAAGGAAAAACATCATGAAAAAGATGAGAAAATTACACATAACACACCTAGGAATCTTCAAAGGAAGATTAGGAATGCTGTGAAAACAACTGTTTCTGTGAATCAAACAACTAATGTGAATACATGTGAAAAGTGCAACTGTAAGGATAGCTTTTCTAAATTTCAAAACTTTCAAAAACATATTCCCAGAGGTAACCAAAGGAATTGGAATCAAATGGTGACTCAAAAACTGGGAAATAATGTTACTGTGATTAAAGAAAAGTTATGCCTTATATGTGACAGAAATAATCATCTTCAACATGAGTGTTTTCATAATCCAAAGACTTATCAAAAGAATATGAAAAGGCCATGGACAGCAGCTAATATGATTAACAAACAAAATTTTAAATCTAATGTTAATCATACAAATGCTGCTAGAAAGATGAATTATAGGGCAAATCAAGCTATGGCTGCTGCAAAAGTTTCCAATGCAGGAACAAAAGCTAAAGATTTAGCCAACAGTTTAAAGACTAAAACAGTGGAAAAAGGAGTTAAAGCAAACAGTGGTAAACCTTTTAAAACTGTTAACACTGTTAATTCAACAGTTTCCACTGGTAGAGTAAATAACACTGTAAGGAATACTAACAGTGTTAATCATTTTACCACTGTTAGAGATAATAATAGTTATAACAGGTTTAACACTGTTAGACATAACTTTGGACCTTCAGTTAACACTGTTAGACCAAAATCCACTGTTAAGTCTAAAATTAGTTGGATTTGGACACCTTTTCAATCTAATGTTCCCAGATGTTCTAAATCTAACAATGCATCAAAATCAATAATCTTCAAGAAAGTTGATTACCTTGATGCATCAGGGAAACCCAAAGCCAGATTGGTTTGGGTTCCCAAGAGAAATTAATTCTCTGTGTGTTTGTTTATGTGCAGGGCAAGCCAAGAAGTTTATGGCATATCGACAGTGGTTGTTCAAGGCACATGACTGGAGATAAGGAAAAGCTACTGAATTTCAAATCATTTGATGGTGGATATGTAGCATTTGGAAGTAATCCAAAAGGTGGAAGGATCACAGGCAAAGGAGTTGTTCAAAGTGCCAAGTTAAGCTTTGAAAATGTTTATTATGTGGAACAGTTGAGGTACAATTTGCTAAGTGTGAGTCAAATCACAGATAAAAAGAACCCTGTTCATTTTACTGACACTGAATGTCTTATTCTGTCTAAGGAGTTCAAAATTCCAGAAGATATGATTTTAATGAGAATTCCTAGGCAAGATAATGTCTATAAGTGTGACTTAGCAAACATGACACCTCAACCTGATTTAAACTGCTTGATTTCTAAAGCTAATTTAAATGAATCTACTTTGTGGCATAGAAGGATGTGTCACATGAACTACAAAACCATTAATAAACTTGTCAAAAACAAGCTTGTTAGGGGTTTACCTGAGAAGGTCTATTCATGTGATGATCATTGTGTTTCTTGTCTAAAGGGGAAGCAACACAAAACTTCTTTTAAGTCCAAAGCTGTGAATTCAAACTGTACTCCTCTATACTTATTGCATATGGACTTATTTGGACCAACAAGTATAAGTAGTATGGGAAAAAGATCTTATTGCCTTGTTGTAATTGATGATTATACCAGATTTACATGGGTTTTCTTTCTTAGAACAAAAGATGAGACAGGTGAAATCCTTAGATCATTTATAACTAAGATTGAGAACCAATTAGATAAAAAGGTTAAAATCATCAGGAGTGATAATGGAACAGAGTTTAAAAATTATGAGATGGATAAATTCTGTGATGAGAAAGGCATTAAGAGAGAATTTAGTGCTCCTAGGACTCCTCAACAGAATGGAGTAGCTGAAAGAAGGAATAGGACACTAATAGAGGCTGCTAGAACTATGCTAGCTGATGCAAAACTACCTATGTCCTTTTGGGCAGAAGCAGTTAGCACAGCTTGTTATGTTCAGAATAGGGTAACTGTAATTAAGCCTTATTTCAAAACCCCATATGAGCTGTTGTTTAAGAACAAACCACTGGTTAGTTTCTTAAAAACATTTGGATGTCCTTGTACTATCTTGAATACCAAAGATCACCTAGGAAAGTTTGAAAGCAAAGCAGATGAGGGTGTATTTGTAGGATATTCTATTCTGAGTAAAGCATATAGAGTGTTCAATCAAAGGACCAGAGTCATAGAAGAATCAATGAATGTCACTTTTAATGAAAATACCATTAATCCTGATGGAATAGGTCCTAAGTCTTTGTTTGATATTGATGCTCTTAACAATGCTTTTAGATATACAACTGTCAATCCTAGTACAGGTACATGTACAGGTAACACATCAAGAAAAGCAGATGGAGTTTATGAGGATATCTCTGATATGGCTTCAGAACAGAATAAAGAGTCATTAGAGTATATTATCTTTCCAATCTGGACTCCAGATTCACCAGAGGTGTTATCTTCTGATCTTCCAATGTCATCTCAACCTATTGAGACAGAAGTGCAAAATGAAACACCTTCCAATGAAAGTTCTGGGCAGGATGGTAATTTTACCAACTTGGAGCCCACCATTCCAGAGACATCAACATCTAATCTTCATGTGAACAAAAATCATCCTCTGGAACAGGTGATTGGAGATGTTAACAGTGGTGTATAAACAAGACAGCAAACTGCTGTTACTGAAGAAGAATTACATACATCTCTATATGTGTGTTTTCTTTCTCAAGTGGAACCTAAAAAGGTTGTAGAAGCTCTCAAACACCCTAGTTGGATTGAGGCAATGCAAGAGGAGTTGTTACAGTTTAAGATACAAAATGTGTGGACTCTAGTAGATCTGCCAAAGGGAAAAAGGGCAATTGGTACCAAATGGATCTTCAAGAACAAGAAGGATGAAAGAGGGATTGTTATCAAAAACAAGGCAAGACTGGTGGCACAAGGTTATACACAGGAAGAAGGAATTGATTATGATGATGTCTTTGCTCCTGTTGCCAGGATAGAAGCCATTAGATTATTTCTAGCATATGCTACATTCAAAGGCTTCACAGTATGGCATGATTGATGATGAAGTGTATGTGTGTCAACCCCCTGGATTTGAAGATCCTAATTATCCAGATAGAGTTTGCAGATTGGATAAGGCACTATATGGGTTGCATCAAGCCCCCAGGGCTTGGTATGAGACTTTATCTGTGTATCTCTTAGAGAATGGGTTCAAAAGAGGTACTATTGATAAGACTCTGTTCACCAAAAGGAATCAAAATGATATTTTACTGGCGCAAGTTTATGTAGATGACATCATTTTTGGTTCTACAAATGATGATATGTGCAAGGAATTTGAAACTTTAATGCATCAAAAGTTTCAGATGAGTTCAATGGGGGAACTCACTTTCTTTTTGGGGCTTCAAGTTAAGTAGAGTTCAGATGGTACTTTCATAAATCAAAGTAAATATGTCAAAGACATACTTACTAAATTTGGATACTCTGATTCAAAAGTGGCTAGTACACCAATGGAAACACACAAGCCACTATCTGCAGACCCTGAGGGGGAGGAAGTTGATGTACATTTGTACAGATCAATGATTGGATCATTGATGTATTTAACTTCTTCTAGGCCAGATATAATCTTTAGATACTTAAAAGGACAATCTGATCTAGGTCTTTGGTATCCAAAAGATTCACCTTTTGACCTAAAAGCATATTCAGATAGTGATTATGGGGGAGCTAGTATGGACAGAAAGTCAACATCAGGAGGATGTCAATTTCTAGGAGAAAGGTTAATCTCATGGCAATGTAAGAAACATACAACTGTATCAACATCTACTGCTGAAGCAGAGTATGTAGCTGCTGCAAGTTGCTGTGCTCAAGTCTTATGGATTCAGAATCAGATGCTTGATTATGGTTTAACTTTCTTAAACACTCCTATTTATATTGATAATACTTCTGCTATAAGCATCATTAATAATCCTGTTAAACATTCTAAAACTAAGCATATAGAGATTAGGTATCATTTTATCAGAGATTGTAATGAAAAACGACTTATTCAGATTATAAAAGTTCATACTGACAATTAACTTGCAGATTTGTTCACCAAAGCATTTGATGTGAGCAGATTTACTTTCCTGATTACCAGTATTGACATGATTAAATCTTTTTAAACTGTCTTTTCATAACTATTTTGATACATCTCTATCATGTTTAAGAATTAGATGCTGATAGATGTAATTGAGACTAACAGTGATAATCAAATTAGTTACGACTATTTTGTCTTATTCATTATCACTGTTATTACTCAATTAACACTGTATATGTAGTTATCACTGCTTATGACTACAACTGTAGGTTAACAGTGTCAGTTAAATAACTACCACTGTTAGTGTAAACAGTTTCTACTGTTTTCATTATTTAGTTATCACTGCCAGTATTAATGTTAGTGTTAACTTTTACCACTGTTAGTATATCAGTTACCACTGTTTATACTATCTAGTTGTAATTGTTAACCATCACTTGGTATATTTCTATTTTATTTTGCAGGATATAAAAAAAAAAAAAAAAAAAAAAAAATTCCTACTATCACTCTTATCACTGTTAGTAATACTAATAAAAATTTCTAGTATTGAGTTGTAATTCCTTTGGTCAGGAGTTATTTCCATCAACTAGTTATCACTGTTAGTATTATTAATTTCCACTGTTATACATTTGTTTCCACTGTTAGTGATATTCTTTAATTGAAATTATATTCCCAAATAGTTTCCACTGTTTTCAGAAAAGTTTCCACTGTTTTAAAATAGTTTCCACTGTTTTAAAATGGTTTCCACTGTTAATGTTCAAATTGGGATTTTTATTTCAAAATTAGGTCATTGACACTAACAGTATAAATACTCCCAACACTTGTATATTTTCTTTTACGCTTTCATAACCACTGCACTCATAAACCCTATAACCACTGCTATCGTAAATCTTACACAAATTTCTTCATGGCTTCTTCTTCATCAACCACACCTCAACTCGCTTTAGGCAAGGATCATAACATGATTGCCTATCTGGTAAAACCATCAATAGCCAATGATTACGTAGAGATCATTGATTTTCTGCGTAATTCTACCATTTATCATGCGCTAACTGTCGCACCCAGAATTTCATATGATCACATTAATGAATTCTGGGTTAAAGCAAAGATTGAGGAAGAAGCAGGTGTTACAAAAATTGTTTCTACAGTTGCTGGGCACCAAGTGGTTATTTCTGAAGCATCCATTCGTTCTTCTCTTCATCTTCAGGATGAAGAAGGTATAACTTCAATTTCTGATGCAGCTTTATACTTGAATTTACAACGAATGGGATATGAGGGTAATTTGGGTGGGTATGTTTTTCAGAAAACAATGTTTTCTTACCAATGGAGGTTTTTAATTCATACATTACTGCACTGTTTATCATCCAAACGCTCATCTTTTGAACAATTTAGCAGTAATGTGGCATATGCATTGGTATGCTTAGCTACTGGCCAAAACTTTAATTTTTCCAACTTTATTTTTGCTGGTATGCTAAGAAACATAAACCAACCTAAACTGAAATTTTTAATGTATCCAAGGTTTGTGCAGATCTTTTTAAATGAATAAATATCTGACCTGCCACTCTTGGATAAGATAATAGGTATCTCTTCCTTTAAACCAAAAGTATTTTCAAATATGAAGAGAGATACCTCTATCAAAGGTGTCATGTTTTCTGGGAGGGTAACAGCATTGTTTCCAACAATGCTTCCTGCACCCTCCACCACAGCATCTGTACCACCAACAGAAGCTGAACCAGTTGTTGAAAGAATGGAACAACCCATTCCTTCTTATCCCACAGCAACTGGGGGTACCAATGAACAACAAGGGAACAGATTCACTACAACTTACACCAGAAAAGCCAAAAGGGCTACACAACAGATGACTGAGGATCATGCTGCTCAGTCATCTCAGTCTAATGACAGGGGTCATGAACAGCATGTGGTCCATGAGGAGAGGGGTGACCATTCTGTAAGGGCTGCTTCTACTGCTTCTAGCCCACCGGCAGAGCAGGACAGAAGTAACATCAATAAGACCCAAGCAGAGGCAACATCAAAACATGATTCTACTCCTGTAGATGATTTTGGTGGTCCCAGTACCAATAACCAAGGGGAATCTGTTGATCATACTAGGTATGATACAGGTTTTGATACACCTGTCAATGATTCACCTAGGAAGTCACATTCTGATGGTGATGAGGCTAGAACTAACCTGGAATTAACGAAAATGATTGATTATGTATGGGAGAAGTTCAGATTAGAAAGGAGAAAGAACAAGGAAAAGGATGCAAAGATTGCAGACTTGATGCAGAGGGTTTCTCAGCTAGAATACATTGTGATTAAGGTTTTGAAAGAAGGGAAAAAGTATGTGGTAGTTGAAGGTGAATCTGTAGACACAGCTTTCAAAAAGGGGGAGAAATATTGGACAAATAAAGGTGATGAGGGTCAGAAAGATGATGGTGAGAAGGGTAAGGATGGACAGAATGATGATGATGTTGGTGATCATATTGATGAGGAAATAGAGATGGATACACAAGTTCCTCAAGAAACTGAGAATGTCAATGAAAATCCTGAAGGTGAGAAACAACAGGAGAAAGTGAAGACTCCACAGGTTACAAGAAAAAAATCTATACCTGTGCAGTCTGTCAAAGCTAAGAAGCATAAAACCACCACCTTACCTCCAGTTCAGATCAGAGAACCTTCTACTGCACCTGCTGCTGCACAAGCTATGCCTAAGATTGACCCTAAGGATAAGGGTAAGGGTATACTGGAGGAAGAGCCAAAACAGAAAAAGCAGAAAACTATGCCTCCTGAAGTTACAGTGAATGATGATGAGTATGCTCAGAGGCTATTTGCTGAGATCAATGCAGATGTGCTAGCAGAGGAGATGATCGAGGTTGAAGTTGAACCTGGTAAGTTTGTTAAAATGACCAAAGCTCAAGTTGATGAGTGGGATGATGCACAGCTGAGAGAACAAAAACAAGATGATATTGAATATCTTGTGGAACAAATTAAGAAAAAGAAGGCTGCAGAATTGAAAAAGTCTAGAGATGCAAAAGCTGCTGCTAAAAGAAATAAACCTTTGACAAGGGCACAACAGAAAAGAAATTTGGTCTTAAAGCTAAGAGGTGGCAATATTCCAACTGCAAGGCTTAATGCTATGTCTCTTGAAAGCTTACAAAGAATTTGGGACAGGGATACATTTTTAAATCCAGAGGCTGCTAAGAGAGCAGAAGAAGCACAGAAAGCTAAAAAGAAGGCAGAAAGGGAAAAGAGTCAGAAAGAAAAGATTGAAAAAGAACTGGAAAAGGAAAAGGAATGGAAAAGGATGAGTGCTGAGATTAAACAGAAGAGGAAACAAGAACTTGCATCAATTCCAGATTTACCAAAGAAAAACTTGAAGCTGAATGAGTTGATTGTGGTGCAACCTCTACAACATATTCCTCCTGATAACTCTCCTGGAATCATTGATTGGTCTGTGGTAAACTTTACAGTTCCAGTTAAATGTGAGAAAATTAGAGTTGAAAGGGCAGATACTTCTGTTTCATATTGGAGGTCATTCAAAGAGCCGATCAGGGTGATTGTTAGAGAAGATCTGAACAGAATGTATGAGATTGGATCTGAAAAAGAACTAAGCACCAAAAAGTTTGATAGTGTTTATGAATTGAGTGTTTGGTCTGGGATTTCAATGATGTATGAACCAGAAAGATTTAGATTTGAATTCAATACTTTCAGAAATGTGAAGCAATGGATCTATCTTAACAATCCAGGTGTTCATCAAGTTATTTTTGATGATGCTACTATGATTTGGATGCTCACTGACAGAGAATATGATATGAGTTTGAGTTTGTTAAGAAGCTTAAGGCATGCTAAATTATCTGTCTCATTCAACAATGATTTGGCAGAGGATTTGGTATATATGATATTGAATCAGATTCATAAGAAAGAGGAGTATGAGAGAAGACACAAAAATCAAAGATAGTTTGAAAGAGGTCAACTTGAAGAATCAAGAGAAACTTAATACTGTTGGGGACAGATTAAGTTTAGGGGGAGATTGTTGGGAAATAAGATTTCTGATGTTATTACTGCTGTTGAAGAATGCACAAGGCATTAACACTGTTAGTGTTGTTGTTACTACTGGTATTACAACTGTTAGTATGTTGGTTACCACTGTCTTCAGAGTTAAAACTGTTAGTTGAAGTCTTCATTGATTACCACTGTTGGTGAAGTGGTTACCACTGTTAGTAGAAGATTACAACTGTTATTGAAGATTGAAGATAAGAGTTACAACTGTTAGTGTTATCACTGTTAGCTTGTTTACAACAGTTAACACTGCTTAGGCTAGTTACCACTGTTGGTATATTAGTCTAGTAAATTGTATAAGTGTTAACACTGTTATAGGAATTACCACTGTTTGTATAGTCGTGGTAGTTAACACTGTTTATATCTAGAATAGGAGGGAAGTCAGAGTTTGAATAATTATGGATTGTAACTGCTTCAATAATTATAGGAGATTGTTTAGCAGGACTCTATGTGTTATAAATAGAGATCCTTAACCTAGATTAGGTTAAGTTTTTTGCGCAGCTTCAAGGTTTTGTAACCCTAATACAAATCAGTGTATTCGTCTTATATTATTAATAAGATTGGAGCTTATTATAATTCTGTTATTGTTATTCATTTTGATCTTCATTGTATTACTAAGTGTTATTCCGCAAACTTCTTAGTAATCATTCAAAACTGTGGTTATCTAATAGTTTATTAGATAGATCTTGGTTTATCAATCTCGATTTGCGCGTTCATTGTACGGATTTTAAATCGCGTGACGTTTTATTTGGACGTTTTTAGTTATCATTTAAAGATACAGTATATTAATTGATAACTTTTCACTAATTAATATATTTTAGATTCAAAAGTGTATTTTGAATTTCGTTCGATTGTCGGGCGCGTTCTGCGCGTTTTCGTTACGTTTGAGACGTTTTAATCGGAACGTCTAGGTTTTTCGGGTATTATTATATAATAATAATAATATATGATAAATAACTTCTAAAAATGGATTCAAGTTATTTATAAAAATGTTTTCACCAACGTCGTATTTTTTGTCGGACTCCGTCCGGTCGTTTTGCACAATTTCACCAAATTGCGTAAGCGTAATATAAATCAATTTCGGGGGTGTATATTCACATAAATATACAAATAGTTACAAGTAATTACAAGTATTTAGCCTAATACTAAACTAAACACACGTAATTAGGGTTTCTAGAGGGTTAATAAGTAACCCTAAATCGTCGGGTGTCACATTCTCCCCCTGTTAGGAGAATTTCGTCCCGAAATTTTCTCGAGGTGATGGTTTATGTGGAGTCTGAGAGAAAGTAAGCGTGTGTTTCTAGCGTAAGTTTGTCTAACGGATTTAAAGTCGTTCGGTATCGATTAAGATTTGAAAGAGTCAGGTGATCGAAAAGAAACGTACCCGTAACAAAGTTATGGGTTCTGTCGGGCATTGTTGTTCAACTTCGGACATTCGTTCCTGAAATGCCCAGCGTTTCCGCACTCGAAACAAGTTTTTGCCTTACAATCCTTGGTCTGGTGTCCATAACGTTTGCATTTGTTGCAGGGAGTACCACAGGGTCCATTGTGATGACGATTACAGCTGGAACAATAAGGCCGGTCTCCCTCATAACCTTTCTTTTCTCCGGGTCCTGTAGCATAGGCCTTGACAGTCTCTGGTCTCTTTGCTAATTGTTGTCCTGGGTTTTCGTTGTTGTTTCCATCGCGTTTCCTTTTGTTATCTCCGATGCTTTTCTCAGCGGGTGTACCACGACGGATAATCTGCGCCATGAGTTCATGTGCCATACGGACGGCACTTTGGATGGTTTCGGGTTTTGAAGAGGTTACATTTCCTTGGATTGATTCTGGTAGCCCCCAGATGTATCTTTCGATACGTTTGTATTCGGGGTCTACCATGGATGGACATAGGACAGCTAATTGGTGGAATCGAGTGGTGTAACTGGTGATGTCATTTCCTTGTACGGTGAGATTCCAGAATTCCTGCTCAAGTTGTTGTAATTGCTCACGGGGGCAATACTCTTCCCTGAGCATTTTCTTGAGTTCTTCCCAGGGAAGTTGATAGGCGACATCAATTCCCTAGGTCTGAGCATAAGAGTTCCACCAGGTGAGTGCACCTTCAGATAAGGTGCAGGTGGAGAATTTGACTTTGTCCTCCTCAGCATAGTTGCAGATTCGAAAAATAGATTCCATCTTTTCGATCCAACGTATAAGACCGATGGCTCCTTCGGCACCTTTGAAGTACAAGGGTTGGCAGTTCAAAAAGTCTTTATAGGAACATGGTTTTGGAGTAGATGTGTTATCAGGCGCGCCTCCACCGCTCGGATTTTGTTGAGCAGCAAGGACTTGGGCTACGCTCTGTGCAATGACTTGAGCGATTTCGGCGTCGGTGTAAGTATGTTGTCTTTGAGGCATGATGCTGAACAACAACGAACTGAGACATATAAGAGGGTTGCAAGAGGTTATGATATATCACATGTGTATATATAATGAGGTAATATACAACAGTGTTGAATGATAACAATAATTCATTAGATTGAAAAGTTGAATACAGGCTACGAGTTTCAAAAGACACAATTATAAGAATTACAAAAAGTGCCGGGAATGTTACATCCGGTCTAAATTTGAAAGTTTACGGAACATAATAAAGGATAATGAGTGGAGCACATCCCGCCTACGGGCATATGCCGGACGACGGGTATTAGTTGTGGTGTTAGCAATAGAGTTTGAGTAGGGTTTGCTCGGGATGACCCGGCATTCCCTCGACGTCTTCGTACTACCCAGGCTTCGTCGGTCATGTAGTAAAGAGGTTCGGGAGAGTTTGATGTCGTAGAGATGGGTAAGGGAGTGGTACCCTCAGTAGTGGATAGCATTTGAGTTTCGTTGTTCAAGCTGGTTGATGATACATTAGAGGAGTCTGCCATTTCTGTGGCAAGGAGTTTAGTGTACGAGAAGTTAAGGTTATATATAGAAATATAATAACCTAGCACATAAGCACGTATAGGGTTGGTCCCGTTTCTATCCTTGGTCAAAGTCTTCTAACGCATTCCCATTCACTATAACAATTTCAGGTCTTGCATCAATTCTCCTTTAATTGTACATAGTTGATCAGGCTATGTTAAATTAAATTCAAAAGATGCAATCGCTGAACCAGTCATACTAAACAAGGAATACTAACCTAATGGTTATAGTCTAGGTCACTAATGCAATCCTAGTTCGCTATAACCTTTGGCTCTGATACCAATCTGTCGCACCCCCAAAACACGTGGCAGCGGAAGTGGGAGGCGTCACGGGGGCGCCGACCAAATTAAATATCACAACACAAAGATTGAAGCAAACGACCTCTACATGAGACGTTTGAAAAAATAGTTACATTACCATAAGTTAAATGTTTACAAAAGCATCTGGAGTTCGCATGATATAAGCAGATTTACATAGTTATAACTATAAAATATAGGAATGCAATTAAATCTCTTGTTTGAAAATATGCGACTCGAACTATGCTTCCCAAAAGCATCCTACTGTCTTGTTTCCTGTAGGTAGTCCTACTGCGTCTGTAAACCTGAGAATACATACTAAAAGGGTCAACATAAAGTTGGTGAGTTCATAGGTTTAAACAGCTGAAAACATAAGTATGAAACACACGATTTCTTTTGCATTGCACGAATGCGAAAACAGTTGTAAAAAGTATCATGTTATCCTTTGTTAACCTTTGTTATCTTTTGTTATCCTTGTTATCCTTTGTTTTCATTTGTTATCCTTTGCGTCATGAGCTCATAGTTCGAAGCTTAACCCTTGTTGTTGCCTCGACAAGTGTCTAATCCGGAACACTCGTTTAAACAAATGATACTGCGTCCGTTTGACCAGTTAGAGCAACCTAACCCGGACGGGGGTGTCAATCCCCGATAGATCTATCCAATAATATTCACGCTTCAAAATTAACGAACTACGATGTGCGAGGGCTTTGTTGGATTATGGTCTCACTCATGCGTTATCCTTGTTATCCTTTGTTTTCCTTTGTTTCCTTTGTTTCCTTTGTTATCCATTGTTTATAAACAGTTGTATAAAAATAGTTGCACAACAACAGTTGTATAAAGCATGTATAAAGACAGTTGTATAAAAATAGTTGCACAACAACAGTTGTATAAAACATGTATAAAGACAGTTGTATAAAACATGTATGTATGTATTCTCACCCCAAAATAGTTAAAACAAGTAAAAAGGGGCTATGAAACTCACCAGAGTTAAGCAGGTAGCAAGCAATATCAAATATTAGCAAGTAGTGGGTGTTCTCGTTCCCGTGTGCAACCTCCTAACGCCCTAAACGTATGAGGTTGTATAAGTAGATGTCTCAAAAGACCATCTATAGCGATTGTATAAGTGGGGGATTATGTCCACTTAATCCAATCGGGTAGGTGGGGGTTTTATGTCCACCTAAAGCTAGTTCATCAACTAGTATGTCCAAATAGTAGTTCAAGTTCGTTTATCAAAAACGTGTACGACCCGTTGGTGAAAGTTTGTAATAATAATTCGTTAAGACATTATCATTATGATGTTGTATCGTGTGCTTACAAAGCATGTTTATGTGTTATCGATTTATACCGTATAAGTTTAGATGTTACATGAAGTTCAACACTTAGTGTGAAATCTAGTTTTAAAGTTTTTGTTTAGGCGTCACTTAGGGCGTCACTCAGGGCGTCACTTAGTTGGTTAGCGGCACTAGGTCAAGTGACGTTAAATGTGATTTTTAAGTTGGCAGCATCACTTGGGGTAGTGACGCTATATGCAGCACTTGGTTCAGGCGTCACTAATGGTAAGTGACGCTATAGGCGTCACTTGAGTAAGTGTCGCTGGTAGGGCGACACTTACGCCTGATCTAATTTTCAATTTTATATCCAATTGTTCTAAGTGTCGGTTTTCGTTCGGGAAACTTTCTAAAATTATTTTTTGATCCAAGTTACTAATTAAGTCACCCAAACCCATTTTTGTTACCACTTTCCAAATATAGTAAGTTTTTCGAAAACGAGCCACTTTTGTTGACTTGGTCAAACTTACTCGGTTTGACCCGAAACTTTCACCCAACCCAAATATCAGTTTATAGGGTCTAAATATGTTGTCGGTTCATGTCGGAGTTCACCAAAAGTCTTGGTTTTTATAAAAGTCCAAAAACAGTCCATATTTATGTTTTTCGATTTTGTCGGTTCACTTCCTCTATTTTTCTTAACTAGTTATATTCCGAGTTAGAGTCCACAATTTTTACCAGTTGTTCTACCATGTGTCTAGAGGTTAACTTAATTTTTCCAGTAATTATAGTGTCCATCTTGATAGGTATAAAATTTTATGGGTAGAACCATACTCAGTTTTCAAGCACATGCAGACCAGTCGCATAGATTCGTATTTATGTGAAAATCCGTAAATTTCTGGAAAGAGCCATAGCAGAACTTTTTGTAGATCTTTTCAATACTCAACTTTTAAAAATAAATTCATCTTCTAATTCTTTGTAGAACTCAAGTTATGGTCGATTTACTAAACTGACTTTTCTGAGACAGATTATGTAAGTTTGAATATAATTTATAAAAACGATTTTTGTCATTGGTTTTGGACATAAACATGATAGATGAACTTTATAACATGTAAATAAACATTATGTAAGTAAAACTAATGAAGAGTTTAGGTGATTTATACCAACAAGATGAAGAACAAGTGATGATGAGGAAGATGATGCTCTTGAGCTTGAAAAACCCTAGCAAATGGTGGTGGTTGATGGTGATTTATTGGTGGTGGTAATGGTGGTTCTTGGGTGGTGAAAGGGACTGAGTTTTCTGGAGTTTAGAGAGAGGAAGAGTGTGAGAGAGAATAGAGAGAAAGTGGAAATGGGTGGAGTGTAGAATGAGGAGTGAGGTGGAGTGTGGGATTGATATCCTTGCATGAAATTTGAATGGGGGAGGGGAATGGGCAGCAAAAAGGGGAGGAGAGGGGTGGCTGGTCGTTCTCATGGGCCCCACCAAGGGCATTATGGTCATTTTTCATTCCTAGCTTAATTTGTTGCGTTTTACGTTCGTTTACTCGCTCGGTTTGGTGTTAAACGTTTAATACGCGTTTTTAAGTAACGATTTAAGTTTCAATATTTTTATTTGAAGTATTTAATCTAAATACTTGAAAAACATTTATAAAAATGATTCGTTAAATTAGAAATCTCGATTTGCGCGTTCGTTGTACGGATTTTAAATCGCGTGACGTTTTATTTGGACGTTTTTAGTTATCGTTTAAAGATACGGTATATTAATTGATAACTTTTCACTAATTAATATATTTTAGATTCAAAAGTGTATTTTGAATTTCGTTCGATTGTCAGGCACGTTCTGCGCGTTTTCGTTACGTTTGAGACGTTTTAATCGGAACGTCTAGGTTTTTCGGGTATTATTATATAATAATAATAATATATGATAAATAACTTCTAAAAATGGATTCAAGTTATTTATAAAAATGTTTTCACCAACGTCGTATTTTTTGTCGGACTCCGTCCGGTCGTTTTGCACAATTTCACCAAATTGCGTAAGCGTAATATAAATCAATTTCGGGGGTGTATATTCACATAAATATACAAATAGTTACAAGTAATTACAAGTATTTAGCCTAATACTAAACTAAACACACGTAATTAGGGTTTCTAGAGGGTTAATAAGTAACCCTAAATCGTCAGTTGTCACATTCTCCCCCTGTTAGGAGAATTTCGTCCCGAAATTTTCTCGAGGTGATGGTTTATGTGGAGTCTGAGAGAAAGTAAGCGTGTGTTTCTAGCGTAAGTTTGTCTAACGGATTTAAAGTCGTTCGGTATCGATTAAGATTTGAAAGAGTCAGGTGATCGAAAAGAAACGTAACCGTAACAAAGTTATGGGTTCTGTCGGGCATTGTTGTTCAACTTCGGAC
This sequence comes from Pseudognaphalium luteoalbum, assembly GCA_963422505.1. Lineage (NCBI taxonomy): Eukaryota > Viridiplantae > Streptophyta > Magnoliopsida > Asterales > Asteraceae > Pseudognaphalium > Pseudognaphalium luteoalbum. The sequence goes on along the minus strand of OY730193.1, from coordinate 44,899,068 downwards.
ATTCGTTCCTGAAATGCCCAGCGTTTCCGCACTCGAAACAAGTTTTTGCCTTACAATCCTTGGTCTGGTGTCCATAACGTTTGCATTTGTTGCAGGGAGTACCACAGGGTCCATTGTGATGACGATTACAGCTGGAACAATAAGGCCGGTCTCCCTCATAACCTTTCTTTTCTCCGGGTCCTGTAGCATAGGCCTTGACAGTCTCTGGTCTCTTTGCTAATTGTTGTCCTGGGTTTTCGTTGTTGTTTCCATCGCGTTTCCTTTTGTTATCTCCGATGCTTTTCTCAGCGGGTGTACCACGACGGATAATCTGCGCCATGAGTTCATGTGCCATACGGACGGCACTTTGGATGGTTTCGGGTTTTGAAGAGGTTACATTTCCTTGGATTGATTCTGGTAGCCCCCAGATGTATCTTTCGATACGTTTGTATTCGGGGTCTACAAGGATGGACATAGGACAGCTAATTGGTGGAATCGAGTGGTGTAACTGGTGATGTCATTTCCTTGTACGGTGAGATTCCAGAATTCCTGCTCAAGTTGTTGTAATTGCTCACGGGGGCAATACTCTTCCCTGAGCATTTTCTTGAGTTCTTCCCAGGGAAGTTGATAGGCGACATCAATTCCCTAGGTCTGAGCATAAGAGTTCCACCAGGTGAGTGCACCTTCAGATAAGGTGCAGGTGGAGAATTTGACTTTGTCCTCCTCAGCACAGTTGCAGATTCGAAAAATAGATTCCATCTTTTCGATCCAACGTATAAGACCGATGGCTCCTTCGGCACCTTTGAAGTACAAGGGTTGGCAGTTCAAAAAGTCTTTATAGGAACATGGTTTTGGAGTAGATGTGTTATCAGGCGCGCCTCCACCGCTCGGATTTTGTTGAGCAGCAAGGACTTGGGCTACGCTCTGTGCAATGACTTGAGCGATTTCGGCGTCGGTGTAAGTATGTTGTCTTTGAGGCATGATGCTGAACAACAACGAACTGAGACATATAAGAGGGTTGCAAGAGGTTATGATATATCACATGTGTATATATAATGAGGTAATATACAACAGTGTTGAATGATAACAATAATTCATTAGATTGAAAAGTTGAATACAGGCTACGAGTTTCAAAAGACACAATTATAAGAATTACAAAAAGTGCCGGGAATGTTACATCCGGTCTAAATTTGAAAGTTTACGGAACATAATAAAGGATAATGAGTGGAGCACATCCCGCCTACGGGCATATGCCGGACGACGGGTATTAGTTGTGGTGTTAGCAATAGAGTTTGAGTAGGGTTTGCTCGGGATGACCCGGCATTCCCTCGACGTCTTCGTACTACCCAGGCTTCGTCGGTCATGTAGTAAAGAGGTTCGGGAGAGTTTGATGTCGTAGAGATGGGTAAGGGAGTGGTACCCTCAGTAGTGGATAGCATTTGAGTTTCGTTGTTCAAGCTGGTTGATGATACATTAGAGGAGTCTGCCATTTCTGTGGCAAGGAGTTTAGTGTACGAGAAGTTAAGGTTATATATAGAAATATAATAACCTAGCACATAAGCACGTATAGGGTTGGTCCCGTTTCTATCCTTGGTCAAAGTCTTCTAACGCATTCCCATTCACTATAACAATTTCAGGTCTTGCATCAATTCTCCTTTAATTGTACATAGTTGATCAGGCTATGTTAAATTAAATTCAAAAGATGCAATCGCTGAACCAGTCATACTAAACAAGGAATACTAACCTAATGGTTATAGTCTAGGTCACTAATGCAATCCTAGTTCGCTATAACCTTTGGCTCTGATACCAATCTGTCGCACCCCCAAAACACGTGGCAGCGGAAGTGGGAGGCGTCACGGGGGCGCCGACCAAATTAAATATCACAACACAAAGATTGAAGCAAACGACCTCTACATGAGACGTTTGAAAAAATAGTTACATTACCATAAGTTAAATGTTTACAAAAGCATCTGGAGTTCGCATGATATAAGCAGATTTACATAGTTATAACTATAAAATATAGGAATGCAATTAAATCTCTTGTTTGAAAATATGCGACTCGAACTATGCTTCCCAAAAGCATCCTACTGTCTTGTTTCCTGTAGGTAGTCCTACTGCGTCTGTAAACCTGAGAATACATACTAAAAGGGTCAACATAAAGTTGGTGAGTTCATAGGTTTAAACAGCTGAAAACATAAGTATGAAACACACGATTTCTTTTGCATTGCACGAATGCGAAAACAGTTGTAAAAAGTATCATGTTATCCTTTGTTAACCTTTGTTATCTTTTGTTATCCTTGTTATCCTTTGTTTTCATTTGTTATCCTTTGCGTCATGAGCTCATAGTTCGAAGCTTAACCCTTGTTGTTGCCTCGACAAGTGTCTAATCCGGAACACTCGTTTAAACAAATGATACTGCGTCCGTTTGACCAGTTAGAGCAACCTAACCCGGACGGGGGTGTCAATCCCCGATAGATCTATCCAATAATATTCACGCTTCAAAATTAACGAACTACGATGTGCGAGGGCTTTGTTGGATTATGGTCTCACTCATGCGTTATCCTTGTTATCCTTTGTTTTCCTTTGTTTCCTTTGTTTCCTTTGTTATCCATTGTTTATAAACAGTTGTATAAAAATAGTTGCACAATAACAGTTGTATAAAGCATGTATAAAGACAGTTGTATAAAAATAGTTGCACAACAACAGTTGTATAAAACATGTATAAAGACAGTTGTATAAAACATGTATGTATGTATTCTCACCCCAAAATAGTTAAAACAAGTAAAAAGGGGCTATGAAACTCACCAGAGTTAAGCAGGTAGCAAGCAATATCAAATATTAGCAAGTAGTGGGTGTTCTCGTTCCCGTGTGCAACCTCCTAACGCCCTAAACGTATGAGGTTGTATAAGTAGATGTCTCAAAAGACCATCTATAGCGATTGTATAAGTGGGGGATTATGTCCACTTAATCCAATCGGGTAGGTGGGGGTTTTATGTCCACCTAAAGCTAGTTCATCAACTAGTATGTCCAAATAGTAGTTCAAGTTCGTTTATCAAAAACGTGTACGACCCGTTGGTGAAAGTTTGTAATAATAATTCGTTAAGACATTATCATTATGATGTTGTATCGTGTGCTTACAAAGCATGTTTATGTGTTATCGATTTATACCGTATAAGTTTAGATGTTACATGAAGTTCAACACTTAGTGTGAAATCTAGTTTTAAAGTTTCTGTTTAGGCGTCACTTAGGGCGTCACTCAGGGCGTCACTTAGTTGGTTAGCGGCACTAGGTCAAGTGACGTTAAATGTGATTTTTAAGTTGGCAGCATCACTTGGGGTAGTGACGCTATATGCAGCACTTGGTTCAGGCGTCACTAATGGTAAGTGACGCTATAGGCGTCACTTGAGTAAGTGTCGCTGGTAGGGCGACACTTACGCCTGATCTAATTTTCAATTTTATATCCAATTGTTCTAAGTGTCGGTTTTCGTTCGGGAAACTTTCTAAAATTAGTTTTTGATCCAAGTTACTAATTAAGTCACCCAAACCCATTTTTGTTACCACTTTCCAAATATAGTAAGTTTTTCGAAAACGAGCCACTTTTGTTGACTTGGTCAAACTTACTCGGTTTGACCCGAAACTTTCACCCAACCCAAATATCAGTTTATAGGGTCTAAATATGTTGTCGGTTCATGTCGGAGTTCACCAAAAGTCTTGGTTTTTATAAAAGTCCAAAAACAGTCCATATTTATGTTTTTCGATTTTGTCGGTTCACTTCCTCTATTTTTCTTAACTAGTTATATTCCGAGTTAGAGTCCACAATTTTTACCAGTTGTTCTACCATGTGTCTAGAGGTTAACTTAATTTTTCCAGTAATTATAGTGTCCATCTTGATAGGTATAAAATTTTATGGGTAGAACCATACTCAGTTTTCAAGCACATGCAGACCAGTCGCATAGATTCGTATTTATGTGAAAATCCGTAAATTTCTGGAAAGAGCCATAGCAGAACTTTTTGTAGATCTTTTCAATACTCAACTTTTAAAAATAAATTCATCTTCTAATTCTTTGTAGAACTCAAGTTATGGTCGATTTACTAAACTGACTTTTCTGAGACAGATTATGTAAGTTTGAATATAATTTATAAAAACGATTTTTGTCATTGGTTTTGGACATAAACATGATAGATGAACTTTATAACATGTAAATAAACATTATGTAAGTAAAACTAATGAAGAGTTTAGGTGATTTATACCAACAAGATGAAGAACAAGTGATGATGAGGAAGATGATGCTCTTGAGCTTGAAAAACCCTAGCAAATGGTGGTGGTTGATGGTGATTTATTGGTGGTGGTAATGGTGGTTCTTGGGTGGTGAAAGGGACTGAGTTTTCTGGAGTTTAGAGAGAGGAAGAGTGTGAGAGAGAATAGAGAGAAAGTGGAAATGGGTGGAGTGTAGAATGAGGAGTGAGGTGGAGTGTGGGATTGATATCCTTGCATGAAATTTGAATGGGGGAGGGGAATGGGCAGCAAAAAGGGGAGGAGAGGGGTGGCTGGTCGTTCTCATGGGCCCCACCAAGGGCATTATGGTCATTTTTCATTCCTAGCTTAATTTGTTGCGTTTTACGTTCGTTTACTCGCTCGGTTTGGTGTTAAACGTTTAATACGCGTTTTTAAGTAACGATTTAAGTTTCAATATTTTTATTTGAAGTATTTAATCTAAATACTTGAAAAACATTTATAAAAATGATTCGTTAAATTAGAAATCTCGATTTGCGCGTTCGTTGTACGGATTTTAAATCGCGTGACGTTTTATTTGGACGTTTTTAGTTATCGTTTAAAGATACGGTATATTAATTGATAACTTTTCACTAATTAATATATTTTAGATTCAAAAGTGTATTTTGAATTTCGTTCGATTGTCGGGCGCGTTCTGCGCGTTTTCGTTACGTTTGAGACGTTTTAATCGGAACGTCTAGGTTTTTCGGGTATTATTATATAATAATAATAATATATGATAAATAACTTCTAAAAATGGATTCAAGTTATTTATAAAAATGTTTTCACCAACGTCGTATTTTTTGTCGGACTCCGTCCGGTCGTTTTGCACAATTTCACCAAATTGCGTAAGCGTAATATAAATCAATTTCGGGGGTGTATATTCACATAAATATACAAATAGTTACAAGTAATTACAAGTATTTAGCCTAATACTAAACTAAACACACGTAATTAGGGTTTCTAGAGGGTTAATAAGTAACCCTAAATCATCGGGTGTCACATTCTCCCCCTGTTAGGAGAATTTCGTCCCGAAATTTTCTCGAGGTGATGGTTTATGTGGAGTCTGAGAGAAAGTAAGCGTGTGTTTCTAGCGTAAGTTTGTCTAACAGATTTAAAGTCGTTCGGTATCGATTAAGATTTGAAAGAGTCAGGTGATCGAAAAGAAACGTACCCGTAACAAAGTTATGGGTTCTGTCGGGCATTGTTGTTCAACTTCGGACATTCGTTCCTGAAATGCCCAGCGTTTCCGCACTCGAAACAAGTTTTTGCCTTACAATCCTTGGTCTGGTGTCCATAACGTTTGCATTTGTTGCAGGGAGTACCACAGGGTCCATTGTGATGACGATTACAGCTGGAACAATAAGGCCGGTCTCCCTCATAACCTTTCTTTTCTCCGGGTCCTGTAGCATAGGCCTTGACAGTCTCTGGTCTCTTTGCTAATTGTTGTCCTGGGTTTTCGTTGTTGTTTCCATCGCGTTTCCTTTTGTTATCTCCGATGCTTTTCTCAGCGGGTGTACCACGACGGATAATCTGCGCCATGAGTTCATGTGCCATACGGACGGCACTTTGGATGGTTTCGGGTTTTGAAGAGGTTACATTTCCTTGGATTGATTCTGGTAGCCCCCAGATGTATCTTTCGATACGTTTGTATTCGGGGTCTACCATGGATGGACATAGGACAGCTAATTGGTGGAATCGAGTGGTGTAACTGGTGATGTCATTTCCTTGTACGGTGAGATTCCAGAATTCCTGCTCAAGTTGTTGTAATTGCTCACGGGGGCAATACTCTTCCCTGAGCATTTTCTTGAGTTCTTCCCAGGGAAGTTGATAGGCGACATCAATTCCCTAGGTCTGAGCATAAGAGTTCCACCAGGTGAGTGCACCTTCAGATAAGGTGCAGGTGGAGAATTTGACTTTGTCCTCCTCAGCACAGTTGCAGATTCGAAAAATAGATTCCATCTTTTCGATCCAACGTATAAGACCGATGGCTCCTTCGGCACCTTTGAAGTACAAGGGTTGGCAGTTCAAAAAGTCTTTATAGGAACATGGTTTTGGAGTAGATGTGTTATCAGGCGCGCCTCCACCGCTCGGATTTTGTTGAGCAGCAAGGACTTGGGCTACGCTCTGTGCAATGACTTGAGCGATTTCGGCGTCGGTGTAAGTATGTTGTCTTTGAGGCATGATGCTGAACAACAACGAACTGAGACATATAAGAGGGTTGCAAGAGGTTATGATATATCACATGTGTATATATAATGAGGTAATATACAACAGTGTTGAATGATAACAATAATTCATTAGATTGAAAAGTTGAATACAGGCTACGAGTTTCAAAAGACACAATTATAAGAATTACAAAAAGTGCCGGGAATGTTACATCCGGTCTAAATTTGAAAGTTTACGGAACATAATAAAGGATAATGAGTGGAGCACATCCCGCCTACGGGCGTATGCCGGACGACGGGTATTAGTTGTGGTGTTAGCAATAGAGTTTGAGTAAGGGTTTGCTCGGGATGACCCGGCATTCCCTCGACGTCTTCGTACTACCCAGGCTTCGTCGGTCATGTAGTAAAGAGGTTCGGGAGAGTTTGATGTCGTAGAGATGGGTAAGGGAGTGGTACCCTCAGTAGTGGATAGCATTTGAGTTTCGTTGTTCAAGCTGGTTGATGATACATTAGAGGAGTCTGCCATTTCTGTGGCAAGGAGTTTAGTGTACGAGAAGTTAAGGTTATATATAGAAATATAATAACCTAGCACATAAGCACGTATAGGGTTGGTCCCGTTTCTATCCTTGGTCAAAGTCTTCTAACGCATTCCCATTCACTATAACAATTTCAGGTCTTGCATCAATTCTCCTTTAATTGTACATAGTTGATCAGGCTATGTTAAATTAAATTCAAAAGATGCAATCGCTGAACCAGTCATACTAAACAAGGAATACTAACCTAATGGTTATAGTCTAGGTCACTAATGCAATCCTAGTTCGCTATAACCTTTGGCTCTGATACCAATCTGTCGCACCCCCAAAACACGTGGCAGCGGAAGTGGGAGGCGTCACGGGGGCGCCGACCAAATTAAATATCACAACACAAAGATTGAAGCAAACGACCTCTACATGAGACGTTTGAAAAAATAGTTACATTACCATAAGTTAAATGTTTACAAAAGCATCTGGAGTTCGCATGATATAAGCAGATTTACATAGTTATAACTATAAAATATAGGAATGCAATTAAATCTCTTGTTTGAAAATATGCGACTCGAACTATGCTTCCCAAAAGCATCCTACTGTCTTGTTTCCTGTAGGTAGTCCTACTGCGTCTGTAAACCTGAGAATACATACTAAAAGGGTCAACATAAAGTTGGTGAGTTCATAGGTTTAAACAGCTGAAAACATAAGTATGAAACACACGATTTCTTTTGCATTGCACGAATGCGAAAACAGTTGTAAAAAGTATCATGTTATCCTTTGTTAACCTTTGTTATCTTTTGTTATCCTTGTTATCCTTTGTTTTCATTTGTTATCCTTTGCGTCATGAGCTCATAGTTCGAAGCTTAACCCTTGTTGTTGCCTCGACAAGTGTCTAATCCGGAACACTCGTTTAAACAAATGATACTGCGTCCGTTTGACCAGTTAGAGCAACCTAACCCGGACGGGGGTGTCAATCCCCGATAGATCTATCCAATAATATTCACGCTTCAAAATTAACGAACTACGATGTGCGAGGGCTTTGTTGGATTATGGTCTCACTCATGCGTTATCCTTGTTATCCTTTGTTTTCCTTTGTTTCCTTTGTTATCCATTGTTTATAAACAGTTGTATAAAAATAGTTGCACAACAACAGTTGTATAAAGCATGTATAAAGACAGTTGTATAAAAATAGTTGCACAACAACAGTTGTATAAAACATGTATAAAGACAGTTGTATAAAACATGTATGTATGTATTCTCACCCCAAAATAGTTAAAACAAGTAAAAAGGGGCTATGAAACTCACCAGAGTTAAGCAGGTAGCAAGCAATATCAAATATTAGCAAGTAGTGGGTGTTCTCGTTCCCGTGTGCAACCTCCTAACACCCTAAACGTATGAGGTTGTATAAGTAGATGTCTCAAAAGACCATCTATAGCGATTGTATAAGTGGGGGATTATGTCCACTTAATCCAATCGGGTAGGTGGGGGTTTTATGTCCACCTAAAGCTAGTTCATCAACTAGTATGTCCAAATAGTAGTTCAAGTTCGTTTATCAAAAACGTGTACGACCCGTTGGTGAAAGTTTGTAATAATAATTCGTTAAGACATTATCATTATGATGTTGTATCGTGTGCTTACAAAGCATGTTTATGTGTTATCGATTTATACCGTATAAGTTTAGATGTTACATGAAGTTCAACACTTAGTGTGAAATCTAGTTTTAAAGTTTCTGTTTAGGCGTCACTTAGGGCGTCACTCAGGGCGTCACTTAGTTGGTTAGCGGCACTAGGTCAAGTGACGTTAAATGTGATTTTTAAGTTGGCAGCATCACTTGGGGTAGTGACGCTATATGCAGCACTTGGTTCAGGCGTCACTAATGGTAAGTGACGCTATAGGCGTCACTTGAGTAAGTGTCGCTGGTAGGGCGACACTTACGCCTGATCTAATTTTCAATTTTATATCCAATTGTTCTAAGTGTCGGTTTTCGTTCGGGAAACTTTCTAAAATTAGTTTTTGATCCAAGTTACTAATTAAGTCACCCAAACCCATTTTTGTTACCACTTTCCAAATATAGTAAGTTTTTCGAAAACGAGCCACTTTTGTTGACTTGGTCAAACTTACTCGGTTTGACCCGAAACTTTCACCCAACCCAAATATCAGTTTATAGGGTCTAAATATGTTGTCGGTTCATGTCGGAGTTCACCAAAAGTCTTGGTTTTTATAAAAGTCCAAAAACAGTCCATATTTATGTTTTTCGATTTTGTCGGTTCACTTCCTCTATTTTTCTTAACTAGTTATATTCCGAGTTAGAGTCCACAATTTTTACCAGTTGTTCTACCATGTGTCTAGAGGTTAACTTAATTTTTCCAGTAATTATAGTGTCCATCTTGATAGGTATAAAAGTTTATGGGTAGAACCATACTCAGTTTTCAAGCACATACAGACCAGTCGCATAGATTCGTATTTATGTGAAAATCCGTAAATTTATGGAAAGAGCCATAGAAGAACTTTTTGTATATCTGTTCAATACGCAACTTTTAAAAAAAATTCATCTTCTAATTCTTTGTAGAACTCAAGTTATGGTCGATTTACTAAACTGACTTTTCTGAGACAGATTATGTAAGTTTGAATATAATTTATAAAAACGATTTTTGTCATTGGTTTTGGACATAAACATGATAGATGAACTTTATAACATGTAAATAAACATTATGTAAGTAAAACTAATGAAGAGTTTAGGTGATTTATACCAACAAGATGAAGAACAAGTGATGATGAGGAAGATGATGCTCTTGAGCTTGAAAAACCCTAGCAAATGGTGGTGGTTGATGGTGATTTATTGGTGGTGGTAATGGTGGTTCTTGGGTGGTGAAAGGGACTGAGTTTTCTGGATTTTAGAGAGAGGAAGAGTGTGAGAGAGAATAGAGAGAAAGTGGAAATGGGTGGAGTGTAGAATGAGGAGTGAGGTGGAGTGTGGGATTGATATCCTTGCATGAAATTTGAATGGGGGAGGGGAATGGGCAGCAAAAAGGGGAGGAGAGGGGTGGCTGGTCGTTCTCATGGGCCCCACCAAGGGCATTATGGTCATTTTTCATTCCTAGCTTAATTTGTTGCGTTTTACGTTCGTTTACTCGCTCGGTTTGGTGTTAAACGTTTAATACGCGTTTTTAAGTAACGATTTAAGTTTCAATATTTTTATTTGAAGTATTTAATCTAAATACTTGAAAAACATTTATAAAAATGATTCGTTAAATTAGAAATCTCGATTTGCGCGTTCGTTGTACGGATTTTAAATCGCGTGACGTTTTATTTGGACGTTTTTAGTTATCGTTTAAAGATACGGTATATTAATTGATAACTTTTCACTAATTAATATATTTTAGATTCAAAAGTGTATTTTGAATTTCGTTCGATTGTCGGGCGCGTTCTGCGCGTTTTCGTTACGTTTGAGACGTTTTAATCGGAACGTCTAGGTTTTTCGGGTATTATTATATAATAATAATATATGATAAATAACTTCTAAAAATGGATTCAAGTTATTTATAAAAATGTTTTCACCAACGTCGTATTTTCTGTCGGACTCCGTCCGGTCGTTTTGCACAATTTCACCAAATTGCGTAAGCGTAATATAAATCAATTTCGGGGGTGTATATTCACATAAATATACAAATAGTTACAAGTAACTACAAGTATTTAGCCTAATACTAAACTAAACACACGTAATTAGGGTTTCTAGAGGGTTAATAAGTAACCCTAAATCGTCGGGTGTCACACCCCACCCATCTCATTTCTTCATCTTTCATCTCATTTCTCCAAAAACACACACAAACACCAACTCATTTTCTCTCAAAATCACTCATCAAAAATCATCAAATCACCACCCATTTCCTTGTATTTTCGGACCAACAACAACAACAAAACTCATCACCAACTTTATCTTCAACATCCAAGCTCAAGAACACCATTTTCATCACCATCTTCATCCACTCACCTAACTTTCGGATTTCACTCGATTTGGTATGAAAAATCACTTTTCTTTCACTTTTCCTTTGTTATTATAGTATACAAACATGTTACAAGTCATATATATGAAAGATCTAAACGTTTTTGGGTTGAAAAATTAAGATTTTCGTCAAACAGCGCGTTGTGTCGCACGGGACCGAAAACAGTAGTGCGACACAAGCTTTTGTGTCGCAGTACCATTTTTACGTCGCATTATGCAACACAACGCCTTGTGTCGCATAAAATATCCTATGTCGCATACTTGCGACACAATTACTTATGTCGCAGCATTTGCAACACAAATGCCTATGTCGCATTTATTTGCGGATGTCGCAGGAATGCAACACAAACCCTTGTATCGCAGAACCTTTTAGCGACACAGTACTTATGTCGCAAAACTCGGAACCTTAAAAACACATGTTTTTCACTAAGTGTCGGAACCAAATTTTACCACTTGATTTTACTCCGAATTTGGAAATTCGGATGCGTTTTCACTACAACAACATAGTAGAAATAAAAAATTTCCAGGGGCTTTGCCCCTTGGACCCCGCCAGGGGTTGCCACCCCTTGGACCCCGCTACCAGGGGTGCTTCCCCCGGACCCCTGTACACAATTTCATACCTTATGAAACACCATGAAACAATAAATTACACCTTGAAACGTTTCACAAAATATCACCAACGTCTCGTGTCTAACTTACAAAATAAACAAGGATCTTTTATGAATAAACGAGTAACATGGTTAGACTGTTAGCCAACCACTTATATGATTATTTCTACGTTTAGGACATTAGTGACCTACTTGGATTTAGGATTTACTAGCGCTCTCAACTTTACTTAGCTCAACAGGTGAGTTCACAGCCCCTACATTTTAACTGTTTTACTGCTTTCAACTAGAGGTGGAAAACATAGTCAAACGTTGTAAATACATGATTGTATACTGATTTTACTCGAGCGATTAGAGTACATTGAACTGTTAAACTATTACACAAACTGATGTTTATGAATTAACGTTTTCATACTACAAGCACTGTAAACGTATTAAACTTGTTTTGGAAACGCTGGAGAACGACCTGACACGGACCAGATCCTACTGACATGGATCAAGGGACACTGACACTCCCCACTAGGTGAACCCTACTGACATGGGTACTCGATCCTACTGACATGGATTCGTTAACAACTATTAGGATACTGACATTCCTACGAACAACTATTAGGATATTGACATTCCTACGAATAACTATTAGGATACTGGCATTCCTATGAACAACCATTAGGATATTGACATTCCTCGAATAACTATTAGGATATTGACATTCCTACGAACAACCATTAGGATACTTACATTCCTATAAATACTAATTGGATATCGATTTCCTACGAATCTTAAACTATATTTTGGGTAACACCCCACGTAACTACATCTTTGGGCTACATCCAACTAAACGTACGCTTTGGATAACATTCCATGAAACTTTATTTAATCGTGATGACGATAACTATTTGTGAACGCTTTGAAACATCCAACTATTATTGTGAACATAAAACATGTGAATTCACTCAACCTCGTTGTTGACTTTTACTATGTTTTTCAGGGAATTAGCTGCACGTAAGAACCTCCAGCATACATGGAACATAGGCGACCCACGAAGGAATAGGATGCCAACTTTTGACAACTGGATTTCTTTTATATAACTAAGCTGTTTAGTCATATATACGAAATCTACTTTTGTAACTTAATTACTTTTCAACTCATACGATTCGATGAATCGTAAACTTTGTAACTATTACATTTGGCATTTTAATATATATTATGTTCTGTTGTAATTATAAGCTCTGATACGTATGCATGTACTGTGTATTGTGGCACTCCCCATACTTAACTAAATGCTTCCGCTAAATTAATCAATGAATTTTGGGGGTGTTACAGATTGGTATCAGAGCCATTGGTTATAGCGAACTAGATTTCTTAGGTGACTTAGAGACCTAGACTATAGCCTTGGCTAGAACGCACATGCATACACACATTTGCATACATCTAACTATCACTACGACTCATCGATACGAAAAATCCATTATTTGAACCGTGCTACATCCGATTCGTTCAAACTGACTCTGATCTCATGTGAACCTGATCGTATTAAGTGGTTGATGAAAAGAAGTATGTATTTAGCATCATATAATGACACCTGGCCAACGTGATTTTATTATACGAAGTACATATGGGCATTTCATAGTCGCAAGATACATGATGGGGATCTTGTCAATCCTTTTAATGTTTTATAACTAAAAACATGTGAAACTTTATTCTTCACATCCTTTTCATTGGCATTGACTTCTGCATTCCTTCATCGCAGAACGTCATCATGCCACCTAAACGAAGAAATACCCGAAATAGCCGCTGAGAGACAACACCTCCTGTAGTTGAAACAACCGAGCAAATTATCAAATGCGCGTGGCTGAAGCTATTGCCCAGTATCAGGCCAGCCAAAATCGAGACAATGTGGCAAACAACAGTGGAGCCACCCCGGTCAACAGCGAAACCCCGGCGAATACCCAACAGGGGTGTTCATACAAAACTTTCCAGGCCTGCAAACCGAGCACCTTCACCGGAACTGAAGGGGCCATTGGCCTAATTCACTGGAACGAGAAAATGGAATCGGTCTTCGATATTAGCGACTGCGCTACCAACAACATGGTGAAATATGCCACGTGTACCCTCGCCGACAAGGCGTTAACCTGGTGGAACTCTCAGGTCCAAATCCTATTACGCACAACTGCTTACTCCATCTCATGAGAAAACTTGAAACAGATGATGACAGAAGAGTTTTGCTCTCCCAATGAGGTTCAGAAACTTGAGACTGAACTGTGGAACATCCAAATGACTGGCGCTGACATTACCGGTTATACAAATAGATTTCAAGAGCTTGCACGTCTTGTGCCCCACATGGTGACTCCTGAAAAGGAACGCATCAAACGATACATCAGAGGTTTGGCCCCACAAGTCAGAGGCATGGTGATGTCCTCCAAACCAACTACCTTTAGGAGCGCAGTTGACCTGGCTCAAAGCTTGACCGATGATGCGGTCTTGATCGGAACCCTGAAAGCTACTGCAGGGAAAACTGAACCTACACGTACTTATGCGGGTGAATCTGGAAACAAGAAACGAAAATGGAATAACGAGGGTAATGACCGTCAGGGTCAACAGAACAGGAACGTGGGAAACACCCGAGCCTACGCTACAATCGCCAATACTGAAACGAAACCTTATCTTGGCAAGAGGCCCAAGTGTGGAAAGTGTGGAAAGCACCACGTGGAGGATTGCTTCTTCTGTGATCACTGTAACCAATTTGGACACAGAACCCAGGCATGCAGAACCCATCCTGCAAACAATTAGCAATGAAACAATGGGTGTTTCAGGTGCGATGACACGACCCACTACCGGAACCAATGCCCACAACTTAACAACCAAAATAATAACAACCGCAACATCGAAAACAACAACCAAGACAACAACAACCGTGATCGCGCCCCAACGATCGGTCAAGGAATCGCTTCCCTGTCGTTGCGGACCTTCCAGTCGGAGGCGGGTGATCAGTGGGTTTTAAATTTATAAAGCTGGGAAGCCTAAGTTTTATTACTACCTACTGCTCTTGTTAAGGGTAGCAAGCTGTAAGTCTGACTCAGGTGTCGTTCTTAAAATCGGAGCGAATCGAAATGAAGTAAATACTTTAAACAATAGAAGCTAATAGGATGGGTTTTTAAAAGAGCAGGTAGGATTTGTTTTTGGTATTTTATAAATTAACTACATTACATAAAAGTAAATACTAAACTATGGGTAGGGTAAGCAGATAGATAGAGATTGTGATTGTTGAAGTTTCAATATTCAGGTTTTGGGATGATGTTCATTATGAAAGATGATTGAAGACTTCCCCTTAATAAAATTAACAGAAGTTTGGTGTCAACACTAGCATCCTACGATTTAAGTGGAAAACCTAAGTCGCATGTTACTGAATACTAGGTTATCATGAGTCTGATCAGATCAGGCTACTCAGTCCCCCGACACTGTCCGATGAGGACTAGTGACCCGCCTTGGAGTTAACTCCTGGGCGTATGAATAAGGTAACAGACCGATATTTAATTTCTGACCTTTCTAAACACCTAATTCTAATTGATTTTATCAAGGGTCGTACTATTGCTTGCTAATGTATGTTAAACTGTCAGTTAAGTTGAATCAAGGGGTTTAAGCATCCTACACTATAGCTGAATGTTTGCTTTCTTTTCAAGATCCCTTAGATTTTAATCGAGGAGCACAAATACTTCTGTCAAGGTGTAGACCCTCCTTTGCGATCAAACGTTCATCCCTAGGTTTGTTTCACGGTGTATACTACGTTTTTCAGTAGTTCCCCAGCTTTTATATATACCTAGACCATGTTCAGGAAGGGTGACTTCTAGGTATCCACGGTGTCATATGCTTACGACCGGTCTGTAGCTTCCACGCATTTGTACTCCACCAGTGGTGTTTCCAGCGCTATAGTAAGTACTGGGCCGTTTTACAACATGTCCACAGCTTCATACAAAAACACATATAACTATTTACCGATACTAGAGTTGATCAGATCCTAATACTAAAGTAATAGTCACATGAAAGCTTGGAAAGGGTGGAATGGGTGGTTTAGATCTACCACTTGAAAAGTTTAACCCGATACATAACATAACAACTTCCAATCACATATTTAATTAAAGATTAATTTAACATCATCCCTACTCCTAAATATCTACATTTCAACAATCACAATATTACACTATTCAATAAACATGGCAATAAGTAAAGCACATGCCATAATATTACGCATGAATAAATCAGACATAATAACAAATAGATATTACCGGATAATAGAGCAGCGTAACAAGAGAATAGAACTTGCAATCCTTGAATAAAAGCTTGCACACCAATACTCCTTGATTACAACAGCTACTCTCTACTCTAATCTACTAGCTACCCACTAACTACTCTCTAACCCTCTAGAGAGAGAGGCTAGAGAGAGAAACTAACTAGGAAATGAAAATACAAGAGAAAAGTGTTTGATTTTGAATGGAATTGAATTGTTGTGAGTTGATTAGAAATGAGGAGGTTGAAGCCTCTATTTATAGGCATCCAAGTCATAATTTTACACTCAACACCCTCGCATTGTTGCGCTGTGCACCGGTCGCTGGAATTCCTGACGGCGACGCAGCGCAACGGCGTGTGTTTTTAATTTATAAGGCTGGGGCCTAGGGTTACTTATTATGCTAAAAGGGTTAGCACAGAGCAAGTATGACCTAGGATCGTTCTTCAAAGCACGACAAATTGAAACTAGGGGGTTTAGAAACTTTTATGCGTTCAGCTGGAATTGAAAGAGTTGGTTTTGGTTTTGGGTTTTCTTATCCTAATTTAAACTAAATTTAAAATAAAAGGTGGAGGTTACTTAGGGTGTTCAGCAATTAAAGCGATTGTCTACTATGACGTGGTTTAGCAGTGGTTAAACATGGAAAGTTCTAATGAGGATAAGTTCGTAAGTTGATGTGAGCTATTCTACAATCCTTCCATCGGGCTGACGCAGAGGTGTCCACAATCAGGCAAATGGAATGTCACAGGGATTGCACAATATATTAAAGTATACACCGAAAGTTCTCTCAAATGTACACCCACATTACCCAACAGTTAACCTCGAATCCTATTCCCCAATCTCGATCGTTAGAGATGCCCGAATCATGACATAGTTTGTTGAATAAACAATCCTATGAGCGAGGGTTATCCTCACCAGAATAGGTTGGGTTAACTGGTCTAAACGGTTGGGTAATGTGTCATCACTTATTCGTACGAGTTATCATCATTACTTGGGGATGTTACAAGACAGGGATGATTTGTGTCACAAATGGAGACCTAGGTAATACGTTTGCTATTTGATTCATAATACAACTACCTTCGGTCGTTCTGACTTCCATACATTTGTACTCCGCCGTAAGCGTTTCCAGTACTATATCAAAGAACAGTCGAATAGGGGCCATCATATTACTTCACGAGAATTAATGCCATTTAAATTTTACTATTATGATGATCCTAAGGCAACAATCAAACAAGAACATGCAATAAGACGATCAAGGTGACAGTTTAATTTAAGCATGCAAAAGTATCATCTACGTTGAGGATATTCCGAAAGTTGTCTCAAAAATATCGTCTACATCAATTTAATCTTAATCTACCTCTACTCCCATGTTCCGTGTCTCTTGGATCCTGTTGTGGTCTAGAGAACACCGGCCATGCTGAGCTCAATGATTCAATCTAACATAGTATAACTAAGTGACCTGTATCCTATGAGTTAGCTACGTTCATTTTTGGATAAAGTTTTAGTCATAACATGAGTTGGGCAGATAAACGATAAAGATTTAATTCTTATATCCATTTATAATATAAACCATCCGCAATCTCATACCACATAGTCACATATTTAATACTTTTCTAAACGACTATCATAGCAGACAATTGAGTTATTTAGCTAATCATGGCAATTCTAGCATACATATTTAAATTTATTAAAGAAAGGACAAACATATTAAATATGAAAGATAGATTGACACCTGGAAAGAAGTACAATAACTCGTAGCTAAAATATGCGTCCCGGAGCACCTCCGTACAAATCTTCCTTAGCTAGTTAATTAGCTAGCCTAATTAACTAGGAAGAATAAAAGAAAAGAAAATACAAATATGTTGGTGTTTTTGAGAGTTACTTGGTGTTTCCAAGTTCTAAGGTGTGTTGTGTGTGTTTTCAAATGAACCCATGCCTCTATTTATAGAGGAGTTTTGGTGCATTTTAGCCAAAGGAAGCACACATTAGCAAAAGGTGGAAAAGGTAGTAGCACCAGGTACAAAAGGCGAAAAAGGTAGTGGCACCAGGTACGAAAAGTAGGAAAAGGTCTAGCACCGGGTACGCAAAAGTACGAAAAAGTGCAATCCGTGCGGGTGACGGGCAGCAGCCGGCGGCTGGCTGCCTGGCGGCGGCGGCTGGCTGCCAGTGGCAATGGCCTGCTGCCGGTTGCTGCGTTCTTCGATTCGTGCGTGTTTTCTTCGTTACGCGTCTGTTTGCGTTGATTCTTTTTGCGTTGGATTCGTAATTCAAAAATGAAGCTTTTGATGAAAAGAAATCCCAAAAATATGTCTCTGAACTTTAGATGTGTCGTACGAATCGTTTGGATCTTCCGGAGTGCGTAGAATCTTCGTTCTTCGTCCGTTTTAGTTGATTCTTCTTCTGTTGGATTCGTAATTTGAAAACGAACATCTTGGGTCAGATAGATGTTGGTGACGGGCTCTTTTGTCTTGAATCCTCGTTCTGATGTCTTGGATCTTCAAACGTGCGTGAAATCTTCGTTTTTCGGCCTTTTTGCCTGATTTTTCTCGTGCAACCTTGTTTTGATATTCTTAGCATTTTATCAATGATTTTTGCATTATTTGAGTCCAAGTGCTAAATATTGCTCCAGAATGAGAGAGATATCGGTGGTAAAAACATGACTTTTTACGCGATATCACTGATCCATTTTAACACTGAAATACACCCCTGAGCTATGAAATTTGACACCAAAGAGGGCATATTCGACACCAAATAGGGCATATTCGACACCAAATAGGGCGTATTCGGTAGCAAATGGGGCGTATCCAGCACCACATGGGGGTATACCACCCCTTTGAGGGGGTATACCACCCCTAGAAGGGCGTATACGGCCTCTACAGGAGCGTATACAGCCCCTAGAGAGTAGTATACGGCCCCTGTGGGGGTGGTGAGCCTTGGTCCGTGGTCTTGTGTGCTGGATCATAAGTCTTGTGTGTTGGATCGTGCTTGTTTGGCCCTATCTTCTTCGTTCTTGATCTGTTTTTGACGATCTTTATACCCACGCGTTTGTATTCTCCAGATCTACATTTTAAGATATTTATTAAGTCCCATATCGGAGTTTTACGATAAAATCGCGTGTCGAACGAATTATCCCTTTTAAGTGTGTTTTTCGTCCATTTACCGTTGTTTTTGAAATACTTATAAAGTTTTGACCTTTTTAACAAAATGTGGTAAATGTGGACTTTATTGGCATGATTTTGTTAAATAAGTGCTAAATATGAGGTAAAAGATGTGCGTAAAACATGACTTTTTACGTCAAATCAAGTATCCCACACTTAAACTTTGCTTGTCCTCAAGCAAACCGTATCTCACTTTGCTCAAGGTTTTGAGAAAATGGATCAGTTGATGAGAAAAGATATTTCTTAAGGACATCAACTCCTCAAAATAGGTAAATTATTTAAGAAAGTAAGCATCAATAGAATAAGAAATCTTAAAACTGAACTGGCTGTCCCTTTAGCATATTTTGCAACTCTCGAAATGTTGAAGTACATGACTGGGCGATCCTCACGGGTGGTCACTCAATTCACTCAAGAAGTGTATCGGGTTTCCTAACATTCTAAACAAACGAAATCGCTCAAAGCCAGTCATGCAGCACTTATCATCATAGGCTTGGTCGAGAATCGCATCTCCACCACTCCAAATGAGGACGGTGCTAAAAATCCCAAGGCATTTTTGTTGGGTTATAATGTTCGGGTGAGGGTTAAATGGGTATGAAAAAGGTTGTTTCAAGGCTTAAAAGATATGCTTATCTTAGGAATTTTCAAATTTTATGAAAAACTTTATTTAGATATGCTTTTTAATGAAAATGGAAATGGAAAACAGTAAGGAAGGAAGATAGCTATTTTGACTTCTATCTTTTTGAAAACACACGAAAGATTTAGTCTTTCAGAGATCAGAGTTTTCGGGAGATTTTGAAGCACTTAGCTTTATTTAGATGAATTTTTTTTTTCAGAACTTCTTTGCTAAAGAATTTCTAAGACTTTTTTGTTTTTTCTTTCTTACTGCCTTTTGAGATCCTTTCATATTTTCATTTTTCAAACTTTTTTTTTGATATTTTGAATTTTACTTGGTGCTAATTTTTCGCACCGCAAGATTCTCGATCTTTTGAGATTTTTTTTCTAAAACGCACGCGAGAAGTTTTTGAGTAAAACACGAATTTTGTGATTTTTGGAGTGAAAGCAAAAAGAATATCTAGATATTATTTTTCAACAAAATTAAAAATTCTAAGATAAGGTTTTGGTGGGTATGGAAAGGAATGGGTTTTTAAAATATTTTGGTATTTAAGAACTGAAAAGGTTAAGGCTCAACAGGGTTTACTAAGCGGATCATCGATACTAAAATTGAGTATCGGCAGGGTTAAGCTTGAAGAGATATGAGAAAAATGGGTTTAATCCTAATAAATGCCAAGATCCTCTAATTGCACCTATACCGCGTACGGTACTCTTTGGTATGGTCTCGAAGCGTATACCAGGAACAAGTTCTAATGTTGGACCCGTATGTCGGACCTAATCAGATCGTTTACTCGATTGAAAGTGCGGAATACAAACAATCAAGTAATGAACGTTTAATCAAACACACAAACACGATATCTATAATCTTTGTATGTATTCACGATTAAAGTATATCGATTACAAACTCTTTCTGCCTCATGAACTCTCTCACTATCTAGGGTTTGATCAATCTCAAATGATAACTTAACACACATATTTATACTCACACTCAGACCTACCTGCGACACAAGCTGTGTCGCTATTGTGACCCTTGCAACACAAGATGTGTCGCATGTACAATATTCTATATAATTACCTTACATACTCAGACTAATTGACTTTTACAATTACAAATGTTGACCAAGTGACTGACACACAGAAATGCACCAACATCTAATTCTAAGACGCATGCATCGGCACACACACAGTATTGACTGGTGAAGCATTGAAAATGAATGCTTATTAAAAGCTCAAGTTCCTCACACAACAATATAGGGTGTATGCGCCTAGTCATGCGATGCTTCAAAGATGACCATTTCATTTTTAAGGGATCCTTATTCTGCCTTATCGTACTTTCCAAAGTAATTTATTTATTCTCAAAAAGTGATTATCCTTAAAAAGTATTTTTCTTACCAAAAGATCAAAAAATTTACAAAAGGCAGTCTGCTGAATGAGTAGTCCGACTACTGTCGAAGCGAGACTTTTTTTTTTATATTGAAAAATTTTGAAATTTTTGAAAAAATAAAAAAATAAAAAAAATGGAGTTTTGATTTAAAATTTTTTGTAAAAAATTTGAGCAAGAAATGAGTTTCAAGTTAACTTTGGAGGACAAAATTTCAGAAAACTTTATGGTATAACATACCGTGTATCCCACACTTAAAGGAACATTGTCCCTAATGTTCACTACTAAGGCAAAGATCTTTTGGGGGATCCCACACTTAGAGTTTGATTATAGGATATGCTCACTTTAAAGTGTTTTGAAAATGGTGGAATAAAATCCTACACTTAGAGATTAGGCATAAAGGATATGGTATGAATATTTCAGGAAGACAACGGAAAAGAACGAAAAACTCCCCTCAATGATTCACGAGATGAAAATGATTTGGCTGAACAAGGATGAATTGCTTGCTAGAGATTCCAGCTTGCTTCTGTCTAAGAATAGCCTTCTGTTTTAATGCGGGTCAGCTAGTCGTGAGTTGCTTTCATCATTCTCAACAATCAGTTCAACCAAATTTTATTCTACTAAAATAAACAAAGAAAATGTAAGCATAATAATAAAGATAGATAGATAGATCATCCAGCTAAGTAGCAAGCTGGGTAAAAAGTACCAAAAGATTAAAACAAGTTCATAAGTCATCCCACCATAATAGTTAGTGCTAATACAGACCAATAATAATAATAATAAAGTACTGGAGATGAGAAAGTCTAAGGACAAGGAGACCCCTGATCAGTCACATGAAGATCAAATGCAGAAGTGGAAGGGTTATTTCTTGCAGCCGAAAGCTCTCCACTAGTTGCTCTTTCTGATACAGTCTCTGATG
Organism: Pseudognaphalium luteoalbum; assembly: GCA_963422505.1. NCBI lineage: Eukaryota > Viridiplantae > Streptophyta > Magnoliopsida > Asterales > Asteraceae > Pseudognaphalium > Pseudognaphalium luteoalbum. Next base: position 44,877,158 of record OY730193.1, on the reverse strand, counting down.
TAATAAGCCTATGTTGCCTCAAAACATCCCTTAAGACATTTGTTGGCAAGTCATCTACAGATTCAAAACCCCACTCCTGTAGGCATTGAGCTGCCATGCGTGCTTCCTCAAGTAATATCAAGTAACCTCTCCTAATGTCGTTCTCATTTGGGAGCTCAATTTCTGGAATAGCTTCAAAGTTGAGCATCCCCGAGAATCCCAAGAATGTGAGGTCGTCAGCACTAGTAGTGGGCATGACTGGGCGATAAACATTTGGATCATTAGGCCTTGGGATCTCATAAATCGGAGATAAGACATGGGTAGCTGGGGATGGCTGTCGTGAAGTAGATGGAGCTGCCGAGGTATGTACAGAGTATACTGGCTCATGGCGAGATGTGGTGGGTATGGTGTATGGTGGAATAGTGGTGGTAACTGGGGCAAAGGTAGTGGTGACTGGTGGAAATGTGGTTGGTGGTGTCACACATCTATACATTTATGTCATGAGCATATCTAACCTGAAGTGCATGGAAAGTCCAATACTGAGAAAGTGGAGTCACTGGTGTAGTCCAGTCAACAACACTCTGAACCCTAGATGTAGAGCCAGGTGCCCTAGTATCCTCCTGCAGTGCTCTAACATCTCTATCATCATTTGGTATCTCAATCGGCCATCATCCTCAACATCCCTGTCTCTTTTACTATTCTTCCTCTTCAGAACACAACCAGGAATAACCTGTTTGGTAGCTCTCCAGAATGCCTTCCCGCTCGAATCAGTAGATATCAACCATATAGTGCGGAAGTACTCTAGATCAAACGGTAGGGATCGAACATAAGGCGAGCTAGTGTACTCGCTCATGTGATCCTCTGTGAGCAAACCCATACGGCTACAAATCCTGGTTATGAAAGCTCCCATATAGATATACTTTGTCATCTCAAATGTTGTCTCTCTTTGAATCCTCTCGGCTACTAAGAAAGCTACATTTACATTATTCTTCTTAATCATGGCATTCATTACAAAGAGATCATCGGCTCCAACAGCTCCTCCTGTTTCTTTCTTTCCATGCGGTGATACAGCTAGTAGCTTGTGCAGGAGTCGATGCTCAACTTTGAAGAACGCGGAGGCTTTTACATTTGAATAAAAACTAGTACCCGTTAGATTGTCCCAAATCAGCCCATGGTCTTCATTACATAAGATACCCCGTGAACTATCGAAGAATATCTGAGAATGTGTCTGTTCTTCTGTGTAGAACCCAAGAAATACCGCAAACTCAGCCAAAGATGCATGCTGCTTCACCCCTCTATAGTTAAAGCTGATTAATCGCTTATCTGTAATATTGGAGATGCAAGGGTTGAATTTGTAAGTCAACATGAATTCTATAACTAGCTCTCGGTAAATGTCTTCATTGAGGGTGAACATCTTGTACCAAGCATCTATTTTCTCATCATTGATCTTGTATTCCACTAACTTCCTCAACTCTTTCTTGTACCCAAGTGCCTTTACATCTCTCCAGACGATAAATCTGTTCTTTCCTAATGGCCGGTTCATTCAATCCTTAATTAGTTTCTTCTTTTTGGCGGAAGTGGCTAAGTATTCCAAAGTAGGATGGATATCTTCAGAATTAGACCTCATCTGACAAGATAAAAGACAATTAGTGTGCGTCATGATCATAGATATATGGATTTACTATGTTATCCCAAATAAAAATTCGAAATGTAGGCTTTAAAAATCGAATAATCCATAACCTAGAAAGATACATTTTTAACCAAACCGCAATCACCAAATCACAAATTTATCACCAATAAGTTTCATAAGCTATGGTAAATGTCATAACCATTTTTCTAGGATAATAGGTTTTATTTTATGAATGATTCCTAGAAAAGGCTTTAAACAATGAAAATGCATTAGTATTTAACTAAGTAAACATTAAGATTTTAAAGAAACCTTGTAATTACCTTACTTTAATCAAAACTTTGCAATTCACCATAAACTTTAGAAAACTAGTGATGAAACTTTTGACCATTTTACGTATTTAAAGATATTAACACTAAGTGTTAGTCAAACTTTTGCAAAAAAAATGATTTATGATATGAAATTGACTAACAACTTAACGTTATATCTATAAATGACATAATTATATTATTGGTTCCCTTGAAAATGCAACTTGCTATTTAAAAGCTTCATGCATTTTATTTACTAAAATGATGCTTCTTTTAAATTGAAACTAGTCATTTAATTTTTTGATAAAGTAAGGTTTCAAGAATTCAAGTGAGTATTTAATATCAATATTTGCACAAGTATCATTTTGGTTTGAAATATTTTAATTAAAATAATGATACTTCACAAATACTCATAAAAATGCTTACTTTAATTCTTGAAAGTCATCTAAACCAATTGCTAACTAATTTAGGCTACTTTACTTATGTTTAACACATCACTATAAGCAATTTTAATCAATAGAAGTCAAACATAGGCAATTCTAGCTAAAAAGTCAACAAAAGTCAATGTTCTTCACTTAGAAAATCAAAGTTCATCAATCTCACATGAAATCACTAGATTACTAACAATAATCATCATACAAACATTCAATAGCAAGTAATAACACCTAAAGTCCTAATCTTTAGCCCTAAATATCAAGTTTCAAATTGAAACCCTAACTTTTTGGGGAAAATCATGAACTAGAGATTTTAAGTTAGAAATTTACCTTGAAATGGATGTAATGATGATTAATGAAGCATATAAGTAACAAAAATGGAGAATGTAAAGCTTAAACCTTCAACAATGGTGGAAATTTGGTGGTGACATGGTGGTTGTGGGGGGTTTCGGCCGAATAAGAGAGGGGGGGAGGGAGAAAGTGAAAAATGTTTTTATTTTTTGCTTTTGAATCTCCTCACCCATTTTTACTTTTACCTTTTTACCCCAAGTGGTAATTTAGTGAAAGGAAATGGTAATTAGGTTAAAAAGGGTTTATTAAAAACTTAGAAATTATTTTTGTGTTCTAAAAATTTTAATCCCATTAAAACTTGTTAAACATTGCTAATTATTAAATTTGTGGTTTAATAGTTGGACAAACTTTACATTTTGCGTGATAAACAATGAGATAAAGTTTTAAAGAACGGTTTTTAAAGAAGATTATTAAAAAAAAAAAATTTAATTTTAAATCCTAAATAAACTATATTAACTACTTAATTTATTAAAATTGGGTTGCCTCCCAATAAGCGCTTTGTTTTAAAGTCAACGGCTCGACTTTTCCAAATAATTAATTCGGGGCCGAGGCTGAGGAAAAGTATAACGAGGAATAAATGAAAATAGGAGCACTTTAGTGATACGATAAATTCGGTCGGCAGAGTTTAAGAAAAATAATTCAAATTCATTTAGAAAACTTCTTTCCTTGTATCCTAATTTTATAAGTGCATCAACGAAATTATTAAATTCCCGTTTAACTTTCTTGGGATTTGAAATTCCATCTCGTGGTCCGTCATCTAAAAAATTAAGATCGTGAAGTAATTTATCAAATATTTTCAAAAGTTCCTTTTCTTTTTTTTGAATCAGGATTTCCGATAGTAGCGTGAACTGCTACCGATAATTCTTTAAAAAGTAATTTTTGTTGAAGCGTGAAAGGAAATTTTGATTTTTGAAATAACTGAGTTAGCTTAATGTGAATTTCTTTCTGTTTTTCACAGAAAGATTTCTCAATAGCCTCCTTAGTTGCATTTGGAAAAATTTCTATCAGTTTATTGATTAAATAGACGACAGGATCGACAAAGAATGATATTTTCCCAAGGAGTAAGATGGAATTATAGGGTCACGCTCTATCCAAAATTCAAGCTCACTAATCAGATATGAAATATACCGATTAATCCGTGTTGATGAAACAGGATGGTAATCAGTATTAGCAAGTAATCTCATTAACAGGTCTAGGTCTGATATTAGTAGTAGCTCATCTTTTCTAGTGTAATTAGCGCGGAGTCCTAAAATTCTGTTCTCGATAGTCACGAAGGTCTCTCTTTGGTCAACCGAAAAGAGGAAGTCTGATATTTTAAGGTATTTAAGAAATTTGGCACATATATCTATCCTCCTATCTGGTTTAAAAGAATTTCCGACATGACGCTCGGTTTCAGTCTCAGGTGAAATATCTATGATTTCAATGATGTCTGTGGGTGGTCCACTTAGTACGGTTTTAGCTATGGTGTACCTAGGTTGGACTAGACATCTTTGAAATGGTTCATCTATGTTGAGGGTTCCTGATTCGAATGTATGATTTTCTGAACATGAGAGATGCTTATCTTGTGAATAAGTTCTCAAAATGTAAGGGAGATCATATTCAAAGTATTATCCAAGCAGTGAAGGTGTTCATTTCTATCTAATCCTAACATGGGTGGATAAAAGTAAACCTCAGTGCCGAATAGTACTTCTTTGGGGAGGTCAGGTGGCCTAACATAGTGTGGGTATTTGGCAAGGAGTGAAGAGATCTCAAGGTCAATGGTAAATTGACTACTTGAAGTGTGAGTAACAGAAGTTGATATCTTCTGCTGAGATTCCTCTGCTTCTAGGTCAAAGTGTTTTTGCCTAATATCAATTTCTTGGACGCTTGAGATTTCTTTAACTTCGAGGAATGAAGAACAAGAAGAGTTATCCTCTAATTCTTTTTCCATAAAATCAAAAAAGTCAGAATCATCCATTGCCAACATCTCATCTGCTGTCTTTAAGAGAACTGAGAGACGGGGCTAGAAACCGAATCAGATGGTTTTTGATTTTTCATATTTTATGGGTTTTTTTGTGTTTTAATAACTAAACTATTCTAAGAAAGCAGTAACTTTCGAACAAGTTAGACTTGAACGAAAGGTTCTCCTAAGGGCTTCTAACTAAAAGGTATGTTTTTAAATCACGACGCTCGACGATCCCCGGCAGCGGCGCCAAAAACCTGATCGCGCCCCAACGGTCGGTCAAGGAATTGCTTCCCTGTCACTGCGGACCTTCCAGTTGGAGGCGGGTGATCAGTGGGTTTAAAATTTATAAAGCTGGGAAGCCTAAGTTTTATTACTACCTACTGCTCTTGTTAAGGGTAGCAAGCGGTAAGTCTGACTCAGGTGTCGTTCTTAAAATCGGAGTGAATCGAAATGAAGTAAATACTTTAAACAATAGAAGCTAATAGGATGGGTTTTTAAAAGAGCAGGTAGGGTTTGTTTTTGGTATTGTCTAACTTAACTACAATACAGAAAAGTAAATACTAAACTATGGGTAGGGTAAGCAGATAGATAGAGATTGTGATTGCTGAAGTTTCAATATTCAGGTTTTGGGATAATGTTCATTATAAAAGATGATTGAAGACTTCCCTTTAATAAAATTAACAGAGGTTTGGTGTCAACACTAGCATCCTATGATTTAAGTGGAAAACCTAAGTTGCATGTCACTGAATACTAGGTTATCATGAGTCTAATCAGGTCAGGCTGCTCAGTCCCCCAACACTGTCCGATGAGGACTAGTGACCCATCTTGGAGTTAACTCCTAGGCGCATGAATAAGGCAACATACCGATATTTAATTTCTGACCTTTCTTAACACCTAATTCTAATTGATTTTATTAAGGGTCGTACTATTGCTTGCTAATGTATGTTAAACTGTCAGTTAAGTTGGATCAAGGGGTTTAAGCATCCTACACTATAGCTGAATGTTTGCTTTCTTTTCAAGATCCCTTAGATTTTATTCGAGGAGCACAAATACTTCTGTCAAGGTGTAGACCCTCCTTTGCGATCAAACGTTCATCCCTAGGTTTGTTTCACGGTGTATACTACGTTTTTCAGTAGTTCCCCAGCTTTTATATATACCTAGACCATGTTCAGGAAGGGTGACTTCCAGGTATCAACGGTGTGATATGCTTACGACCGGTCCGTAGCTTCCATGCATTTGTACTCCACCAGTGGTGTTTCCAGCGCTATAGTAAGTACTGGGCCATTTTACAGCATGTCCACAGCTTCATACAAAAGCACAGATAACTATTTACCGATACTAGTGTCACACCCCAAAAATCGGTAATTTCGTTTAGCGGAAGCATTAGTATTAAGCGGGGCGTGACTCGATCCAAATAAATAATACAAGAGCATATGGTTATCGCAGAACATCTAATACATTAAGATGCCATTAAAAGTTTTACAAACATTACAGCCTTATCGAGGCGTCAAAAGCAGTATCATAATTTTCACAGTTTCACAAAAGTACATTGTTCAAAAGATGGCATCCTAAGTTACAGGGCAGGTACGGTTCCAAAATGCATGTGGTCTCGCAGCATGGCTAATTCCTTGAAAAACATATTTAAAACGTTAACATAATTGTTGAGTGAATTCACAGGTTTAAGACTCTATCGTAAATCAGTTTGATAAAAGTGCATCAGTAATTCAATAGGTGGCATCGAAGGCCTCTTGTACGATTATTTAAATGTTGAAACGCTGACTGTGATCCCTCAAAGGCTAGCTAGGCCTAATGAGTTAATATGCCGAAACTAAGCCTATAACCAAACCACGACATAACAATCGTTGCCTTGGACAAAGTAAATATACGATCCTGGTCGCGAACAATGTCGCTAGTTAGCGCGACTAACTAAGATAATCAGTGGGGGATGTCAATCCGATAGTACTATCCGTATATTTAGTGGCTAGAGTCACCTAGTTAATGGTTATAGTCATTGTAAGCAAAGGACTTATATGCTACAACTTGTGAACTTAGGCTCCCATAAAGATACAAGTCAGTTTCCAATAATCGCATAAATCAGTTATATGTTTTCCACCCCAACATTTGAAAGCATTAAAAGCAGTAAAATAGGGGCTGTGAACTCACCTGAGTCCGAGCGTGCTAGCAAATCAAGTTTAAGTATTTGATCCCAATAAAATCTCTTTATGCCCTAAATGCGTAAGGTCAAATTAATGACGGTAGACGTTTTAATAGACCGTCTATACTAAGTGTTCACTTCACTTAGAGTGTATACGACACGATGTGATCAATTATAGTTTGCTACAATGTTCAAGTTATGTATAAGGCCTCAACATATTATTATTCACTATATAATATGTTAATTTTTGATTTGTAGCATATATGTAACATTAATTTGTAATAAGTCGGTCCTTGCGGTTTCTCGGCATTTATATTAATCATGATATCTAAAGTATATTTTTATCATAAAGTCCCCTGATTTACAGATGGTTTACATCAGTCCACAAGTTTCTGGAATTGACAGTTTTAGTCCTTGTAGTTTATATTTTGTCGTTTTCGGTTAATATGTTTGGTTTCCTTGATTTCTACCGTGTGCCTTAGGTTCACGACAACTTTTATCATGGTTTAAACTTGTGGTCACTTAAGTTAATATTATTAAGTTTATAGTCCCCAACTTTCTGATTTTACACTATTAGTCCCTAAAGTTTCATTTATCTCATTTTTAGCTCAAAAGTTCGGTTTGTTGACTTGTAACTATACAATCTTTGGTTTTAATACACCAAACTATAAATTAGACTTCATATTTGTGTACTTACTGATTTTTATCATCTCAGTCCATAACTTATAGTTTGTACGCGTTTAGTCCCTATAATTGTGTTTAGTCCATATCTAGCATGATACTTTGGTTTGTATGAGTTTAACCACATGATTATTATTCTAAATCATCCTTAACATTATTTTGTGTGTATGTTACTTATATGAACAGCCCAGGTCCAAGGTTTTAGGTTTGTACGGTTTTAACCCTTTTACTTTCATTTTTGTCGTTTCTTGCATCATGTTTCGGTTTAGTAGGGTTTAACCATATGGCTATTGTTTTAAAACATCATTAACATTAAATTAAGTCTAAGTTACTGATATGGTCAGTCCAGGTCCAATAGTTCTCATTTTTACATGTTTAGTCCCTTTACTTTTATTTATTTCATTCCTAGCGCAAGATTTCGGTTTATTAGGGTTTGACCATATAATTATTGTTCTAAGTCATGGTTTAAGCTTAAATACACTTAAGTCACTGATTTTCATGTTCAAGGTCAGTAACTTTCTGTTTTAACAGGTTTGGTCCTCTTAGTTTCCATTTTTCCACTTTTAACCTCATAGTTTAGTTTTCTTGGTTTCTAACCACAATGGTTTGGTTTTTAACACTTAGATCCATGTTTTAACATGTTAATACATCATTAATATTATTTTTAACATTTCTGTCCTCCAAATTTAGATCTCACACTTTTAGTCCCTTAAGTTTTGTCTTTGTCATTTTTCACCCAAAAGTGTGTTTAGCTAACTTTTAAACTACAAAGTTTATGTTTTTACAAGTTTATTGTGTTTCTTAGTTCAAAATAATTATTTCAACATAAATGAAAGTTCATTACATTTTTGAGAAGTTTAAAGTGTGTAATGTATGATTTTACACTTTTAAAGTTTCTTGACTTGTTTATAAACTTTATTTTTATAAAACTTGCTAGTTAACATTTTTAAAAGATGAAGTAAGTGTTTTAAAATATATTTTAGTGTAAGTGAACATACTTAGTATAAACACATATATATAAGAAAATAAAAGTTTAAGACAAGTTTCCTTACAAAGTGTTAAAATGGAAGTTTGAAATAAGCAAGAACTTTCTTTCTTGATGTAGATTTCTCTAGCTCCAACTCCTTTTGTTTAGCTTGTTTTACCCATGGAAATGTGATGGTGCAAGTGTTTGTGGTTGTTTGTATGCTTAAAGTGTGTTATTTTTATGTTTTGAGGTGGTGGTTCATGGTGGTTTGTGGTGTTTTATGGTGGTGTTCTTGAAAAATAAGATGAGGGTGATGGAGATGGGGGCTTTGGCCGAAAATTTGAGAGAGAAAGGAGGGAGAGTTTGTGTGTGAAATGGTGAGGGAATGAGTGAGCATGCATGGGGGATGGAGTGCATGTAGTGTGTGTAAGTAATTCAAGAAGAAATTTACCATGGGGGGGGCCCTAGGGGCCTCTTGGTGGCCGGCCAAAGGGAGGGGAGCAAGGGGGGCCCCTTTTTGATTTCCATCTTTGTGTTTAAGTGTAGATATTTAGGCCATTAGGTGCTAATCTTGATTAATTAGATGCTAATTATGTACTTAAGGTGATTTAGTGGTATTTAAGGTAGATTAGGGTCATTAGGCTATTAGCATTTGATATTACTAATATTAGTTCATTTACGAGTGGTTTGTTTGATTAATTACATCACTCGTCTCTCCGTTGTAAGCCTCTCGGTTCATGCGCGCTTTTAAGTGTTAATTAAGGCGACTACGCGTGTCCATATATGTGACATGCATATTCGTTTTATAATGACTACTATTTTTATTCAAATAGATTTATGTTATATACTTGGCTTGATCACAATCGCTCGTGGTGTCGGTCTCTACCGAATGTTTGTGTAATTCATAATAATTACGTACGCGAACGCTTCGCGCATTAAAGCAAATATATTAAATCATGTAAAAACGGGCTTGTGCTAGACTTCATTTGAAATAATTTAAATTCACATTGATCATATAGGGAATTTGCCTAATATGCATGCATTAAAACGTACGGAATTTACAGAAATTCTCGGGTTATCACATACTTCCCCCGTTAAAGAAATTTCGTCCCGAAATTTAAGTAGTGTTGTGAGGGTTTGGCGTGTCTCCAAAAAGTTGAGGATATTTCTTTTGCATCTCATCCTCGCGTTCCCAAGTAAACTCTGGGCCTCGTTTCGAATTCCAACGAATCTTGACCAACTTAATCCGGCTACGTCGAAGCTGTTGAATCTTCCGATCCGACACTTCAATTGGTTCCTCTACAAAGTTTAATCGTGAATCAACATGGACCTCGTCGGGAGGAATAACTAGAGTCTCATCGGATAAGCATTTCTTCAAGTTACATACATGAAAGGTGTCATGGACGTTACTTAGCTCTTGAGGTAGTTTAAGCTTGTATGCCACAGGACCAACCCGTGCTAGGATTTCAAAGGGTCCTATGTACCTTGGATTTAACTTACCCCGTTTCACAAATCAGATGACCCCTTTCCAAGGTGACACCTTGAGTAGGACTTTGTCTCCTACTTGAAACTCAAGGGGTTTTCGGCGGTTGTCTGCATAGCTTTTCTGTCGGTCTCGTGCCGCTTTCAGTCTATTAAGGACTTGGGATATCTTGTCCGTCGTTTCTTGGACAATCTCGGGGCCAGAAATTTGTTTGTCACTCAACTCTGCCCAACACAGTGGCGATCGGCACTTGCGTCCGTATAACGCCTCGAAAGGTGCCATTTGAATACTCGTGTGATAGCTATTGTTGTAGGAAAATTCTGCAAGGGGTAAATGAGTATCCCAATTTCCTCCAAAATCAATCACACATGCCCGCAACAAGTCCTCGAGCGTTTGTATCGTTCTTTCACTTTGGCCATCAGTTTGAGGATGGTAGGCGGTACTCATGTCTATACGGGTACCCAATGCCTTTTGCAGTGTTTGCCAGAAACGCGATGTGAAACGGCTATCCCTATCAGAAATGATGGATACCGGCACTCCATGTCTAGAAACAATCTCCTTGAGATATGTTCTAGTCAGCTTCTCCATTTTGTCAGTTTCTTTAATGGGTAGGAAATGAGCCGATTTTGTCAATCGATCGACGATTACCCATATCGTGTCATATCCTGACAATGTCTTGGGCAGCTTGGTGATGAAGTCCATAGATATATGCTCCCATTTCCATTGTGGCATCTCGGGTTGTTGCAAAAGTCCAGACGGTTTTTGGTACTCGGCCTTGACTTTTGAACACGTCAGACACTTGCTGACATAGGTGGCAATGTCTCCCTTCATGTTTGGCCACCAATAGAATCCCTTCAAATCATGGTACATCTTATCAGCTCCAGGATGTATCGAATAATTTGACTTATGGGCTTCGTCGAGTAGAAGCTTACGCAGTTCCTCCACACATGGAACCCAAAGCCTATCCGCGAAACACAAGGTCCCATCATCCTTGGGTACTAGCTGTTTCTCCATTCCTCTCAGGGATTCACTCTTTATACGTTCGTCGGTTAGTGCCACATGTTGTGCGTCTCGAATTTGAGTAGTGAGGTTCGTGTGGATAGTCATTCCAAGAGCACGAACCCTAATGGTCTTAATTCTTTCTTTACGACTCAAGGCATCGGCTACAACGTTAGCTTTGCCCGGGTGATACTTAATTTCACAGTCGTAATCGTTTAGTAATTCGACCCATCTTCGTTGTCGCATATTAAGCTCCTTCTGGTCAAAAATGTGTTGCAAACTCTTGTGATCGGTGAAGATCGTACACTTTGTACCGTATAGGTAATGTCTCCAGATTTTGAGGGCAAACACGACTGCTCCCAGCTCCAAGTCATGCGTTGTATAGTTCTTCTCGTGAACCTTCAATTGACGAGATGCATAAGCAATGACCTTGTCATTTTGCATTAGCACGCAACCCAACCCTTGATGCGAAGCATCACAGTAGACAATGAAGTTGTCTACACCTTCGGGTAGTGACAAGATAGGTGCGGTGCACAGCTTTTGCTTTAGTAGTTGGAAGGCGGATTCTTGTTTCTCGCCCCACTCAAACTTCTTATCTTTTTGCGTTAACGAAGTGAGTGACTGGGCTATTTTGGAGAAATTTTCGATAAATCGACGGTAATAGCCAGCCAAACCAAGGAATTGGCACACCTCAGTTGGGGTTTTTGGTGCTTCCCAATTCTTGATCGCCTCAATCTTGGCCGGGTCAACGTGAATTCCCTTGCCATTAATTACATGACCCAAGAACTGAACTTCGCGCAACCAAAATTCACACTTGGAAAATTTTGCGTATAATTTCTCATTCTCCAACAGTTCGAGGATCAATTTCAGGTGTTGCTCGTGATCTTCCTTTGTTTGCGAGTATATGAGGATATCATCAATAAAAACAATAACGAATTTATCGAGGTAAGGTTTGCAGACTCTGTTCATGAGATCCATAAACACTGCAGGAGCGTTTGTCAATCCAAAAGGCATGACTAGAAACTCGTAATGGCCGTAACGAGTTCTAAATGCGGTTTTTGGCACATCCTCCTCTCGTACCTTCAGTTGGTGATATCCGGATCGCAAGTCAATCTTTGAGTAGAAACTAGAACCTTGAAGTTGATCGAATAAATCATCGATGCGCGGTAGAGGGTATCGGTTTTTGATTGTCACCTTGTTTAGTTCTCGATAGTCGATACACATTCTCATGGATCCATCCTTCTTCTTCACGAATAACACCGGATCTCCCCAAGGTGAAAAGCTCGGTCGGATGAATCCTAGGTCTAAGAGTTCTTGCAATTGCGTGGACAATTCTTGCATTTCGGATGGAGCTAGGCGGTAGGGAGAGCGCGCTATTGGTGCGGCTCCGGGCACTAGGTCTATCCGAAATTCAACTTGTCTTGGGGGTGGTAGTCCAGGCAAATCCTCTGGGAACACCCCCGGATAATCACGTACAACAGGTATGTCGTCTATGCGTCGTCCCTCTGTTTTCTTCTCCACAACATGCGCTAGGAAGGCTTGGTATCCCTTTCGTAGATACTTGCGGGTTTTTATGCCATTGACCATCTTCAGAGTGCTTCTTTTCAGCTCTCCTCGAATTATGAGCATTTCACCCGACGGCAGTGGTACCCGCACTATCTTTTCAAAGCATAAGATTTCCGCACGATTTTCGGATAACCAGTCCATTCCAATTACTATGTCAAAGCTTCCTAGGTCCATTGGCAATAAATTAATTTTAAAGGAATGGCCCTCGAGAGATATAGTGCATCCCGGTACTACTTCTTCGGCTTCTATTAGTTTACCATTTGCTAGTTCTACTGAGTATTTCATGCCTAACTTACGGGATTCTATTTCTAGTAATGGTCTAAACTCGAAAGACACAAAACTTAAATCGGCACCCGAATCAAATAGAACTGAAGCGTATTGATTGTTTACAAGGAACGTACCCGTAACAGTGTTGGGATCTTGGCGCGCCTCTTGTGCTCCAATAACGAACGCTCGTCCATGAGCCGGTTGGTTGTTGCCATTGTTACGGTTGTTGTTATTGTTGTTTTGGAGTTTAGGGCAACTGTTTCGGAGGTGGTTTGGGTTACCACATTCAAAACATTTGAGCACTCTTCGTTCGTTGTTGCCCTGGTTTTGAGAACTCCCTCCACAGAATTGTGCACGGTGACCCCACTTCTTACAGTTATCACAACGGATGCACATGCCCTCATGGTGTCTTTCACACTTGATACACTTTGGCTTGTTGCCAGCATAAGCTTTAGGTCCTGGCGCATTAGCAACATACGCCTTAGTGGTCCTCGGTTGTTTGTGCTGCGAGCCCTGTCGGTCATTTCTTCCATCATTCCCCTTTCGTTTATCATTTCCACTACTTCCTCCACCAGTCCTTTCGGTTTCTCCTTTGTTAGAACTAACTTTCTTGGTCAGAGTTCCCATCCTTACCGCCTCGTCCGTTAAACTTTGTGCAAGGCTAACGGCGCTTCTGAAAGTGGACGGTTTGGATGTCGTCACCAAGCTCCTGATTTGCGGTACCAATCCCCAGATGTACCTCTCTATTCTTTTGTACTCGGGAGTAACCATGTGAGGTACCAAACGAGCTAGTTCTTGAAACCTGGTGGTGTAAGCAGTGATGTCGGACCCATTCATTGTTATTTCCCACAGTTCGGTTTCGACCTTTTGTAGTTCGCTTCGGGGACAGAATTCATCTAGCATCATTGATTTCAGCTCTTCCCAAGAAATGGAGTTAGCAACCTCTCTCCCAAGGGTTTGCACTTGAGAGTTCCACCAGGTCAATGCCTTGCCAGTCAGTGTGCAAGCAGCATACTTAACCATACAGTCTGGTGGACAGTTGCTTATATCTAGCACAGATTCCATTTTCTCGATCCAATGAATCACCCCGATGGCGCCTTCATTCCCATGAAAATTCGTTGGCTTGCATGCTAGGAATGACTTGTATGAACACCCTCTTTGGGCATTCTCGGGTGTCTCTGTCCCATGGGTCTGTTCTCCGGTTCGGTTTCCTCCAGTAACATTTCTCCCTGTCCCGCTATCGTTCACAACATTCTCCCGTGCACGGCTTGCCTCGTACTGGGCCATAGCATCGGCTACCCTTCGAGCCACAATCTCTTCAATGCTATCTTCATTAGAGGGTCCTGAATTCCTACGACTATTTACAGTGTTCCGACGTTTGGGCGGCATGATTTGATCCTAACATACGTAACAAAAGACAGATAGACATAATAATTAATACTAATGTAAAGAACACGACAAGTACTCTAAAGATACATTATATTATAACATAAAGTGCTTTTACATAGGTTCCTTACAAAAGGGGTGGGGTTCTAAGCTTAGTACCCATTCATACATACTAGTTATACAAAATGTGACGAGTCTATCTCTACCCGTCGAGTTAATCCTAACACTATGTAAGCACAACCCGCCATACATAAGTCTAACGGAAGTAGGGGAAATACACACCCACAGCCGTCCTAAGCACTGTCATCACAATGCATACTCCGATAGCAAATCCAATCATCCTCAGGCGTCCCTCGAGTACATCCACGCGTGTCCTAATGGCCTCTGCAGTCTCCATGTCCGCCATCCGGTGGCTCTCCACCAAGTCCAGTCGCTCGTAGGTGGACACCATGTCTCCGTCCAGGCGGGATGTATCACTCCGTAGCTCGTGGAGGTCATCGTCCCGGTAGGACAAAATCTGAAACAGCGTACGACAGACTCCAACTAGGGTAGGGACTGTAAGCTCCAACGGCTCCCCAGTGATGGGCAAAGAAGACTCTCCAGTCTCACAGGTAGGTGGGAGACCCTCCAGCGATCTCCACCTCCGCAGTATCGACAGCATCCAGCCAAACTGTGTCGGTCTCGGCATCCTCTGTGACTGCTCATCACATGGTATGTCGATCATAGGTGGCTCCTCATCGCGCGGCGCTAATACTCCTGTGGGTAGATCACGGATGACCTTCCTAGGGGTCCTCCTCATCAGTGGCCTACGTGAGGTCTCGCCTACGGTAGGTATGGTGACGGGTCTCATCACAGGTGCTGTGGGAGGTGTAACACTAGTGTCATCAGAAGTAGCCCTAATGTGGACAGATGGGCTCTCATGTACAGAAGTAGCTCTACTATCAAAGGTGGCCTCAGTGGGTTCCTCATCCGAGGCATAGATGTAAATCGGGCTCTCTCTAGACATATTGCTACAAGGAAAAGTGGGTGACATGTCAGGCTCGTACAATATGCTGAGTTTGTATGGATGCAATGCATGTTATGAGTGATCGTATCTAGGGTTATAGTCTAGGTCTCTAAGACATCCTAAGTCACTAAAGACTTCTAGTTCGCTATAACCAATGGCTCTGATACCAAATCTGTCACACCCCAAAAATCGGTAATTTCGTTTAGCGGAAGCATTAGTATTAAGCGGGGCGTGACTCGATCCAAATAAATAATACAAGAGCATATGGTTATCGCAGAACATCTAATACATTAAGATGCCATTAAAAGTTTTACAAACATTACAGCCTTATCGAGGCGTCAAAAGCAGTATCATAATTTTCACAGTTTCACAAAAGTACATTGTTCAAAAGATGGCATCCTAAGTTACAGGGCAGGTACGGTTCCAAAATGCATGTGGTCTCGCAGCATGGCTAATTCCCTGAAAAACATATTTAAAACGTCAACATAATTGTTGAGTGAATTCACAGGTTTAAGACTCTATCGTAAATCAGTTTGATAAAAGTGCATCAGTAATTCAATAGGTGGCATCGAAGGCCTCTTGTACGATTATTTAAATGTTGAAACGCTGACTGTGATCCCTCAAAGGCTAGCTAGGCCTAATGAGTTAATATGCCGAAACTAAGCCTATAACCAAACCACGACATAACAATCGTTGCCTTGGACAAAGTAAATATACGATCCTGGTCGCGAACAATGTCGCTAGTTAGCGCGACTAACTAAGATAATCAGTGGGGGATGTCAATCCGATAGTACTATCCGTATATTTAGTGGCTAGAGTCACCTAGTTAATGGTTATAGTCATTGTAAGCAAAGGACTTATATGCTACAACTTGTGAACTTAGGCTCCCATAAAGATACAAGTCAGTTTCCAATAATCGCATAAATCAGTTATATGTTTTCCACCCCAACATTTGAAAGCATTAAAAGCAGTAAAATAGGGGCTGTGAACTCACCTGAGTCCGAGCGTGCTAGCAAATCAAGTTTAAGTATTTGATCCCAATAAAATCTCTTTATGCCCTAAATGCGTAAGGTCAAATTAATGACGGTAGACGTTTTAATAGACCGTCTATACTAAGTGTTCACTTCACTTAGAGTGTATACGACACGATGTGATCAATTATAGTTTGCTACAATGTTCAAGTTATGTATAAGGCCTCAACATATTATTATTCACTATATAATATGTTAATTTTTGATTTGTAGCATATATGTAACATTAATTTGTAATAAGTCGGTCCTTGCGGTTTCTCGGCATTTATATTAATCATGATATCTAAAGTATATTTTTATCATAAAGTCCCCTGATTTACAGATGGTTTACATCAGTCCACAAGTTTCTGGAATTGACAGTTTTAGTCCTTGTAGTTTATATTTTGTCGTTTTCGGTTAATATGTTTGGTTTCCTTGATTTCTACCGTGTGCCTTAGGTTCACGACAACTTTTATCATGGTTTAAACTTGTGGTCACTTAAGTTAATATTATTAAGTTTATACTCCCCAACTTTCTGATTTTACACTATTAGTCCCTAAAGTTTCATTTATCTCATTTTTAGCTCAAAAGTTCGGTTTGTTGACTTGTAACTATACAATCTTTGGTTTTAATACACCAAACTATAAATTAGACTTCATATTTGTGTACTTACTGATTTTTATCATCTCAGTCCATAACTTATAGTTTGTACGCGTTTAGTCCCTATAATTGTGTTTAGTCCATATCTAGCATGATACTTTGGTTTGTATGAGTTTAACCACATGATTATTATTCTAAATCATCCTTAACATTATTTTGTGTGTATGTTACTTATATGAACAGCCCAGGTCCAAGGTTTTAGGTTTGTACGGTTTTAACCCTTTTACTTTCATTTTTGTCGTTTCTTGCATCATGTTTCGGTTTAGTAGGGTTTAACCATATGGCTATTGTTTTAAAACATCATTAACATTAAATTAAGTCTAAGTTACTGATATGGTCAGTCCAGGTCCAATAGTTCTCATTTTTACATGTTTAGTCCCTTTACTTTTATTTATTTCATTCCTAGCGCAAGATTTCGGTTTATTAGGGTTTGACCATATAATTATTGTTCTAAGTCATGGTTTAAGCTTAAATACACTTAAGTCACTGATTTTCATGTTCAAGGTCAGTAACTTTCTGTTTTAACAGGTTTGGTCCTCTTAGTTTCCATTTTTCCACTTTTAACCTCATAGTTTAGTTTTCTTGGTTTCTAACCACAATGGTTTGGTTTTTAACACTTAGATCCATGTTTTAACATGTTAATACATCATTAATATTATTTTTAACATTTCTGTCCTCCAAATTTAGATCTCACACTTTTAGTCCCTTAAGTTTTGTCTTTGTCATTTTTCACCCAAAAGTGTGTTTAGCTAACTTTTAAACTACAAAGTTTATGTTTTTACAAGTTTATTGTGTTTCTTAGTTCAAAATAATTATTTCAACATAAATGAAAGTTCATTACATTTTTGAGAAGTTTAAAGTGTGTAATGTATGATTTTACACTTTTAAAGTTTCTTGACTTGTTTATAAACTTTATTTTTATAAAACTTGCTAGTTAACATTTTTAAAAGATGAAGTAAGTGTTTTAAAATATATTTTAGTGTAAGTGAACATACTTAGTATAAACACATATATATAAGAAAATAAAAGTTTAAGACAAGTTTCCTTACAAAGTGTTAAAATGGAAGTTTGAAATAAGCAAGAACTTTCTTTCTTGATGTAGATTTCTCTAGCTCCAACTCCTTTTGTTTAGCTTGTTTTACCCATGGAAATGTGATGGTGCAAGTGTTTGTGGTTGTTTGTATGCTTAAAGTGTGTTATTTTTATGTTTTGAGGTGGTGGTTCATGGTGGTTTGTGGTGTTTTATGGTGGTGTTCTTGAAAAATAAGATGAGGGTGATGGAGATGGGGGCTTTGGCCGAAAATTTGAGAGAGAAAGGAGGGAGAGTTTGTGTGTGAAATGGTGAGGGAATGAGTGAGCATGCATGGGGGATGGAGTGCATGTAGTGTGTGTAAGTAATTCAAGAAGAAATTTACCATGGGGGGGCCCTAGGGGCCTCTTGGTGGCCGGCCAAAGGGAGGGGAGCAAGGGGGGCCCCTTTTTGATTTCCATCTTTGTGTTTAAGTGTAGATATTTAGGCCATTAGGTGCTAATCTTGATTAATTAGATGCTAATTATGTACTTAAGGTGATTTAGTGGTATTTAAGGTAGATTAGGGTCATTAGGCTATTAGCATTTGATATTACTAATATTAGTTCATTTACGAGTGGTTTGTTTGATTAATTACATCACTCGTCTCTCCGTTGTAAGCCTCTCGGTTCATGCGCGCTTTTAAGTGTTAATTAAGGCGACTACGCGTGTCCATATATGTGACATGCATATTCGTTTTATAATGACTACTATTTTTATTCAAATAGATTTATGTTATATACTTGGCTTGATCACAATCGCTCGTGGTGTCGGTCTCTACCGAATGTTTGTGTAATTCATAATAATTACGTACGCGAACGCTTCGCGCATTAAAGCAAATATATTAAATCATGTAAAAACGGGCTTGTGCTAGACTTCATTTGAAATAATTTAAATTCACATTGATCATATAGGGAATTTGCCTAATATGCATGCATTAAAATGTACGGAATTTACAGAAATTCTCGGGTTATCACAACTAGGGTTGATCAGATCCTAATACTAAAGTAATAGTCACATGAAAGCTTGGAAAGGATGGAATGGGTGGTTTAGATCTACCGCTGGAAAAGTTTAACCCGATACATAACATAACAACTTCCAATCATATATTTAATTAAAGATTAATTTAACATCATCCCTACTCCTAAATATCTACATTTCAACTATCACAATATTACACTACTCAATAAACATGGCAATAAGTAAAGCACATACCATAATATTACGCATGGATAAATCAGACATAATAACAGTATGAGGGAATAGATATCACCGGATAATAGAGCAGCGTAACAAGAGAATAGAACTTGCAATCCTTGAATAAAAGCTTGAACACCAATACTCCTTGATTATAACAGCTACTCTCTACTCTAATCAACTAGCTACCCACTGATATTGCATAAAAAATCATATTTTTACTACCGATATCTCTCTCATTCTAGAAAGATTCTTGGAATTTTAAACTCAAAACCAATATAAAACAATGATATTATGTCAAGATGGTCAAAACAAGGTTGCACGATAAAAATCAAACAAAACGGATGAAAAACGAAGATTCCACACACGTTTGAAGATTCAAGGCATTAAAACGAGATTTCAAGACAAAGTTGCCCATCATCAACATCCATCTCCCCTAAGATGTTTGTTTTCAAATTACGAATTTAACAGAAGGAGAATCAACAAAAACGGATAAAGAATGAAGATTCTACGCCCGCCGGAAGATCCAAATGATTCGTACGCAATATCTGGTAATAGGAAACATATTTTTGGGATATCTTTACATCAAAGTCTTCTTTTTTGAATTACAAATCCAACGCAAAAAGAATCAACGCAAACGGACGCATAACGAAGAAGACGATGGAGCGGGGCGGGCGGCAGCCAGCCGCCGATGGCCAACAGCCAGCCGCCGCCGGCCAGCAGCCAAGCGGCGCCGCCCCCCCTACCCCCATCTCATTTGTACTTTTCCGTCCTTGCGTGTACCCGGTGCACCACCTTTCGCTACTTTTTCGTACCCAATGCACCACCTTTCACTCTTTTTCTAATGTGAGCCTAGGGATGCTAATGTGAGCCATATTTTCCCTATAAATAGCAGCCCCTAAGTCTCATTTGAACACACACGCAAAATACACTCCTACATTCTAATACACTCACATACTCCTTTTCCATTTCCACTTTCTCACTCTAGAAATTCTCTTATAGTCTAGGATTATTTTAAATAATCTTCGGATTAGTATAGAGGCTAGAACGAACATTAGGAGGTTTGAAGATTCATCTTTGTTTGTATAAACGAGTTGTCAATCATAATAATACGCTGCTACGCATTTATTTCTGGGTGATATCTAAACCTTTATCATACTTGTTTTATTCCATATTTTAAATATGTGTTATTGCTTGGTATGTGTAACACCCCTAAATTATATGTTTAGCGGAAGCAAGCTTTGGGGTGCTACTAATCAAATATCAACAGCACAAAGATAAAGCAAACGACATCTATATGCAACATTTTAAAAATAGTTACAATTCATAGATACAGAGTTTGAAAACATAGTGTTTTCGGTTACAAAATGTAGTTCCCTAGAGTCCATGCGTGTAGCGGGAGATTCTATTATATAATCACAACATACAAAAGATAATGCTATGAGTCTCCGTTAGATGCAGTGTGGAAAATCGTGCGACTCTAGCTAGTAAGCAAATCCTGTTGGGCGACCCTACAATAGTTGTGTACCTGAGAATGCATCACTAAAAAGGTCAACCAAAAGGTTGGTGAATCTCACAGGTTTATAGTAAGTAATAAGTTTGGACACATCAAGTAGTAATTGTACAATTTTAACCAAGTAGTGAGTAATGATTGCACGAATGCAATCGGGTTGATATACATTGCCATGAGCATCATAGTCGAAGCTTAACCATTCGGTGAGGTACAATTAAGTACCAGGTAAGTGCCCCTATGAGTGTTAATCCAAAATCACTCAGGTGTAACGAGTAAGAAACGCCCTTTTCTACGGTACGGTTCGTGGTGGCGCTACCACCCGGGCGGGGATTGTTAGTCCCATATGGATCCGTATACTAAAACTCGCGCTTATCCCATAATTAACAACTATGATTTAGAGGACTTCATTAGATTAAACGTAACCCATGCAATCAATATATCGGTAAGTCTGTAAGTTTGTAAAATAGTAAATCTGTACATATGTCCAAGTAAAACAAGTAATGCATCTCACCCCGGAGTAAAAACAGTAAAAATGGGGCTGTGAGACTCACCTGTGTCAAGCAAGTATGTAAGCGAAATAAAGTAGGTAATGTAGTTGTAAGTCCGTGTATCGGTTCTCAGTACCCTGTAACCTTTTGGCGTCCGAAACGCACAAGGTTGTAAGTAAATAATTAATTAAGTTGGTGTCCTAAGAGATTACCCATGCTAGTTGCCCATTCAAATAGAGAATGTCCAAGCGGTTGTTCGTATGTTTGTAATCGTCTGAGTTTGAAATCTATTATGGCCCGTTGGTGACGGTTTGTAACAATAATTCAAGTATTATCATTGTTTTGTATCTCGTTAGGTCGTTTCTTTGTAAAGTGTATTTATAAGTCGGTCATTCATATCGCGACATGATAGTAATATCGAATATGAGTTAGGACAACACTGTCACTTACTACATCGTTTTATTAGAAATCGTATTTGTAATTTAATAATCGGGGAAAGTTGTCCTAGTCTGGCTGCGAACTGAGATTGGGTTGCGAACTGAGTTCGCGATGCGAGCTGAGTTCGGCTCGCAGGGCAGCAAACTGCGAACTGAGTTAGCGATGCGAGTTGAATTCGGATCGCAAGGCAATAGGCTGCAAACTGAGTTTGATTCGCAGCATAGGGTTCGGTTCGCAAATGTCGACTCGTTGGTCGGCTCGCAAGTCAGTTCGGTTCGCAAATTTTGGGTTCGCGAGTTCAATCTCGGTTCGCAGCTCGATCTGCGAGCTGAGACGCATCTCAGTTCGCAGACGCTGCTGAAATTTCCAATCCGTTTTTAAAACGCATATCGACTTGATTTCTGGACATAATCTTGTTGGGTAAATGTTCTAGCATGAGAATCTAAGCTTTACAAGTAGTTTTAAAGAGTTTTGAGGCTTCTTACCACGAAAATCGAAATTGAGGTATGGTGGAGATGGAGGCGGTCTTGGTGCTCGTTCTTGAAGATGATGATGATGATGATGATGATGATGATGAGCGATTTGGTGGTGATGTTGTTGATGTTGCTGCTGCCGATTTCAAGAGAAGAGGGGGAAAAGAAGAGAGGGTTTTGAGAGGGGAAAGAGAGAGTTTTAGGTAGAAGTTGGTGTGTAAAGTGAGGTGAAATGGGGAGGGGAAAGAGATTAAAAGGGTTGGGTCTTGGGTTGGTGGGTTGGGTTCGCGGGTTTGGGCCGACCCACTTGGGTCTCGGTTTCCCGTATTTGTTTCCGAATGTTGTGTTATGCTCCGTAGTTATTCAATTGCGAAGTGTTCGTAAGATTTGTAAATATGTCAAGTATACCCGCAATATTTATTTAACTGAAGTATTTCATTAACATACTTTATTTCAAGTTATAAAATTATAAAAATAAATTTTTTGTTACTAATATCTCGTTGGGGTGCGTTTCGTGCGGTTTCGTCATGTAGGATATATTTTAAATAATATGATATTGCGTAATATATTATCGTAATATATTATAGTAAACAATATTTTCTTGGATAAATTCCACGTTATTCATAAATTTTGTCACCAACGCCCTAATATGGATGTGTCGGGTTCAACCCGGTACATTGTTAGCACGATTTAGACGAATCGTGTACGCGCGTATGAATTAAGTCCCATGTACTTTAGCCCAACGTGTCTAAATACACATAAAAATCTCACGATTAGGCATAGTAATGATAGCCTAAAATGCCAGGTGTTACATTCTCCCCCTGTTGGGAGAATTTTGTCCCGAAATTTATTCGAGGTAGTAGTATGTACGCTTTCTAAGAAGGCCTTGACGTATACTAAGTGTTGTCATAAATGTATCCGGTCGTCCTCCTCTCCCATGTTAGAATAGGAGAGAGAGAGCTACTAATGTGTGCTGACCGTTACGTCCAATGGACGGGGTCGGTCAGTAAATCAGTGGGGTATAGCTACAATTTGTGCTAGTAGCCTAAAGTGGCTTGTAACTTATATTACGTTCGTAACAGTGGTGACAGTCTGTAGCGTCAGAGAGTGAATTATTTCTAAAGGTATAACGTACCCGCAGTAGTGTTCGTGTCATGCTTGACCCCATGGATGCCATCTGTAGTAGTTATTAGTGGACAATTAATCTTTTTATGCCCAGCATTTCCACACTTGAAGCATAATCTCGATGCTTCTGAGTTTGTGTCCTTTTGAGGGAATTTGCAATTCTGGACCTGGTGTCCAAACGTGTTGCATCTGCTGCAAGGAGGGATGCATAGTCCCTTATGATGGTGTTTGCATAAGGTGCAGTAGGGTAGATTCCCTTTATATGTTTTCCCCTTAGATCCAGTAGTGGGAGTTGGAGTTATTTTTGCCCTTTGTGTCCGGGGCTGAGTAAAGTCTGTGTTGGAGCTCCCTTCCGGGTTCTCTTTGAGGTTTTTCAGTTGAGCTTCGGTATCCTTTTCCACAGGAATATTAGCTTGAGCTTTTTGTGATACCGAGTTAGAAACTAACTGAAGCACATCTCGCAGAGTTGGGCACAAGTGTCTTAATTGTTCCGAATAGAATTCTAAGGTTTGCAGGCGCAATCCTTGCTCGCGGGTAAGTCGGCGTAGATCGGTGATTTCCTCCTGAATAGTAGCTAGTTGATTGCATAATGCCTTCATTGTTTCGTCGGTATGTTTCATCGGTATATTCGAGTAGCTTCTGTAACTACTGTTTGAGGTGGAAAGTCTCGGAGTCCTCCTGGGTGTGCCGTTTCTTCCAACGGTTCTTCACTCACTGGCTCGGTGTCGCCTTCGAGAGTAAGTAGGTAAGGAAACATTCACTGATCCTCACCGTGTTGGTCATCATTCGACATGTGGCTGCCAGTGGAGTAGCCTGTCATTTCCTACGAAATGGGTGTTTCATCTAAACAATGTTTTTATATGGGTATTAAGCACCATATAATATCAATTATGGGGTTGCGAGTATAAAAATCGTATTCTAGTGAAGCCAATAAAAGTACAAATGGTTTTCTCCGAACAGACAATTCGTGGCGCAGAGTTCGGACAGACAACACATAAAGGTTTGCGAGTATAAAAAGGTTTCGGGATGTAGTTGGTTATCACGTTAGTCTAACACATAAAGGTAATAGTTCCGTGGGTCCCGGCCTCAACCAGTGTGAGATATATGGGAAAGGGTCTGTTTGTTACGTTTATAATGTACTGAAGTATTACACCTATCAGCCTATCTGGGGTTTGCTTATTCTAGGTCGTGCCTAAGATCTATAACAGTGGATTATTAAGCCGTCAACAAGATTTACCAGTCAAGTAGTGTAGAGTAATCAAGTTGATTAGGAGTGAACCGTAATCGCATCTAGGTTTGGGTATTGATGATTGTTTCCAGCGTTGAGGGTATAAGCTCTGCCCCGTGCATTGTTGTTTTAGTTCTTCGGTTTTGGGCAGGCTTTCCTGAATTGCCCGGTATAGTTGCACTCATAGCAGGTTTTGGGTGCACTTACGTTGGTACCAGTAGCGACTGTTTTGGAAATCCTTGGCTAGATGTCCAAATCGTTTGCGTTTAGTGCAAGGACATGAACCATCATGAAAAAAAAAGATTACATTTAGAGTAGTATGGCCTGCTTCCCTTGCACACCTCCGAGGCGTCAGGGTTTTGGATGAGACGACGTTTTCCGGTACATTCTCGGGAAGTCCACGAATGTATTTCTAGATACGTTTGTGTTCTGGGCCTACCATAGCAGGGCGGAGTGTGACACCCACCAAATTAGGACTAGTGATTAGTGCCTAATCAATTGTTAATACATGTAATTAGTTTTGTATTAGGCTAATTAATGTATCGAAATATATATATTGAGGAATATATACAATTATGCGATTTGATTAAATCGTACAAGTTTCAAATCGAATGTAATTCAGTTCAATTAAATACGGACGTTGGTGAACAATTTTATTAAATAATATAACATTATTTAATAACACTATCTTTCCCAAAATCTTATTTTGATAATAATACTTTGTAATTAATTAGTATCGTACAAACAAACGTCTACACGATTAAATATTAAACGCGCAAACAATCAAAACGAAATTAAATTATACCTTATAATTCACTTACTAAGTATTTGGTAAAATACTTCAACCGGAATATTTATAAAAGATTCGTCTTTTAAAATGTGCATTTAAACGTATAAAATAATCGAATTAAACGTTTAAACAATCGGGAAACGAACACCGCACGGAACGCGAATGCACGAAGATAAAAAGTGGAGACCCACACGTCAGTGGGCCCCCACCCCAAACCGGCCCAAGGGAGGGGGACATCACCCCCCCTCACCTCCTTTTCTTCCTCACTTTCCTTTTCTCTATCTCTTTCTCCCTCTCACTTTCTCTTTAAACTCCACCACCTCCACTTTCTTAAATTTCTTAAAAACTAACATCAAACGACCCCGGATCGTCACACTTGTTTAGAAGAAAACGTTCCTTTCATCACGATCTACAACTCTATCTTTCCGGATTCTCTGCGCGATAACTTGTAAGTTTCCTGTGAACTCTCAAAATTCATCGTTTTCACTTATTTCTACATGTTTATAGTTTTTTTAAGCTTAAAATGTCCAAAAATGGGTTGGGTAAAAGTCTCAGGTCGAACGGAGGCCGGAGAACACCTTTTCGGCTCATTTTCCGGCCAAAAGCTCGTTGTGTCGCAGAGGCTCCAGGCCACCTGCGACACAAGCCTTTGTGTCGCATAAATTGAATTGTGTCGCAGGATAGCGACACAAGCCCTTATGTCGCTAAACCCTCACTTATGTCGCATATAGCGACACGAGTGACTATGTCGCAAAACCTAATTCCGTCGCATATAGCGACATAACATTTTATGTCGCATAAATTGCGGATGTCGCACTTAGCGACACAAGCCCTTATGTCGCAGAGGTGATCTGCGACACAATAGACTATGTCGCACCTAGCGACACAAGCCTGATGTCGCATGAAACAGAACCAAGAAAACACAGATTTTACTAAGTGTCGAGACCTAAAATTTTACCACTCGATTTCACCCAAATTCAAGTCCAGGTGCGTTCAAGTCCAGGTGCTCGACCCCAGCCAGGGGCTCTGCCCCTTGGACCCTGCCAGGGGCTGCCGCCCCTTGGACCCCGCTACCAGGGGTGCTGCCCCCGGACCCCCGTCATTAACGGGCTTCGCCCTTACCCTAGGGTCACGAGTAACAGTGTTACATCTAAACTTTCACACAAAGAGTTAAACTTGTATAATATCAAACACGAATGTGACATGACCTCCAAAACACATTGGAATTTATTTTTAAGTATAATACTTTAAAATCATCAAAATAATAATATGGGATTATTATTACAAACAAATCACCAACAAGCCGTACACGTTTTCAAAACACAAGTCAAACAACCAAATCGTAGTAATTTGGACATTCTAAGTTGGATGAATAACTACAAGGGCAGTCTTTCGAGATGCTTACTCATGTTATAACCAATGTGTGTCTTGGACACCCTCAGGTTACAAGTCTTCGGACATCAATCCACCGCTAATCAATTCAAGTTTATTAATTTAAACACTCAAGGCTCAGGTGAGTCTCATAGCCCCTATTTTACGGTTTTCATATGGGGTGTGATTACATTGCTCGTTTTATTTTACAATATTAACGTAAGTACAATACAAATCAAATACTACATGAGTTGTTTTCACTAATCATTTCAAAGCCCTCCTTAACATAGTTTGGTAATACATCTGTAGCGTGAATATTAGTATATGATATCATATAGGATTGACAATCCTCGTCCGGGTTAGCACGCACTAACTGGTCAAACAGACGTATTAGCATTTGGGAAGACGAGTGTAGATTAGGCACTCGTAGGACGCAACTCAGTTAGGTTTCCTTAATTGGACCTGACGCTCAAGTTAAGCTCAGACTATGTGCTCATGGCTGTATAACTTTTATTTTGCTTAATTGCATTTTAAATTCAATTAAATCTTGCGGTTCATACAAATATGTGTTGACATACAAACCTGTGAGCTCACCAGCGTTTCGCTGACCAATTTTAGCATGTATCACAGGTGACCAAGAGTAGGTTGGACTGCTCAATCAAGAACTATTAGCACGAGTCAGCATGCAAACAATCAGAGATTTAGCTGCATTATTATATTTTGTATAAGTTAATTATGTACTTAAATCTCTCAATGTCAAACCGGGCTAATGTAAACAACATTTTGATGTAAACTTTGGTTTTTATCAATATCAATGTAAAACGACGCATATAGTGGTCGTTCATTATATCTTATGTGCTGTGTATATTGATTAGTCGCGCCCCGACCCGATTCGCTTCCGCAACCCGAATTTGGGGGTGTGACAGATTGGTATCAGGGCCTAAGGTTATAGTGAACTAGGTTGCATTTAGTGGGCCTAGACTATGACCGTTAGGCGGTATTCCCTATTAAGTATGATTAGGTTCAGAGACTACATGATATTGTTTTAATTTAACATAGCCTGATCAACTATGTACAATTAAAAGAATATGATGTGAGACCTGAAAGGAGTCATGACTGAATAGGATACACTAGTTGACTCTGACCACGAAAGAAACCGGGACTCAAACATGTCTGTGTTAGACACCTTAGGCTATTATGTGATATATATATATATATATATATACATAGATAGGCCTCTCTCACGCTCAATATCTTAGGCTATATTATATATGTATTATATGAATATAGGCCTCATTCTTTCTAACGCTTTGTCTTAGAATGGCAAACACACCACCCAATTAATCACGCTCTCATCCGTATGGATCGCGAAATCCAAGGGTAGCTAGGAGGAACACCAGGTTGCCTCGAGCTGACCCATACCCCATTCACTTCACTTTGTCAGATTTAGCCACTAGGGTACACCGACACGAACAACGACTTGATACTATGGATATCGAACTCCAAGAAACCAACAAAAACTGGAGACTCACGTCACTCGAACGTATCAATCAAGTCTCCGAAGATCATGAAAATGCCGTCAACCACATGGACACCCTTGACAACCGTCTGGGTGAAACCATCAGAACTATGGAGGTTGTCCTTAACCAAGTGATTGGCAACCGAAATGAAATTTCCGTCCTACAATCAAGGCTGAACCAGTGTGAGACACGTCTAAGGGAAACCGAGGACGCCCTCCGAATGGTTAGCAGACTTGCAGAATCTGTGGACCATCTCACCACACTACTGCCACAACTCAATCTACGTCAGGATTAGCTTAGGCTGAACCCGTACTCTATTATGCTTTCATAGGACCTATGTAATTCGACCGGATGTAACAATTCCCGGAACTTTTGTAAAACATCTAAGTCTGTAACTTTTGAAACTCGTGACTCGGAATTGTCTGTAATCATTTAACATCGTAATATCAATCAACAATTTCTCTCGACTACCTTACATTGTTAATTTTCACTGTGTGATGTTGTATATTACCGCTTAAATATATATACATCTATTGAATTATCATTCTGGTACAACTTCTCATGTACCTCTTGTTTCTTTCTTGAAGAATCATGCTACCAAAGAAGAAAAGTTACAGTGATGCCGAACTTGCTGCTGTCGTATCTCGAGCAGTGGCCGATGCTTTGGCTGCTCGGGATTCACCCCGAAACTCGCGAAGCAATGACGAGACCCCAGTCAATACCCCTGCTATCAAGCCTTGTTCCTACAAGGATTTTCTCAGCTGCAAACCACTTTACTTCAAAGGCACAGAAGGTGCTATTGGTCTGATTAGGTAGATTAAACGTATGGAATCCGTATTCAACCTATGCAACTTTGCTGAGGAAAACAAGGTCAAATTCTCTGCTTACACCTTTCAGGAAGGTGCACTTACGTGGTGGAATACCCACAACAACTCTGTAGGCATCGAAATAGCAAACCAACTCCCTTGGGATGAATTGAAGAAGAAGCTAAGGGAAAAATACTGCCCTGAAGAAGAACTGCATCGGTTGGAGGAAGAGTTCTGGCACCTGACTGTGCAGGGAACTAACATTGCTGGATATACCACAAAATTCCAGCAATTTGCACTGTTATGCCCGGGTTTGGTTGATCCGGAGGAGAAGAGCATCAAAAGATACATCCGCGGCCTCCCGGAAAATATCCAGGGGAATGTCGCTTCATCAAAGCCAACCACTAGTGAAAGTGATATCCGGCTAGCACATGAACTCATGGCAATGGTTGTCAGCCGTGAGAAATCCAATACATCCTCCTCCAACAACAAACAACGCAAACCTTCTGAACACCACAACAACCAGAACAAGAAATCCAACACCATCCAAGTTTACAACACCAACTCTGAACCCAAACGTGCTTACACTGGGGACAGGCCATATTGTTCCAAGTGCAACTACCACCACGACGGTCCATGCAGTACTCCCTGCAACAACTGCAGGAGGTACGGGCACTTAACCCGAGATTGCTGAGCCCCCAAATCCAACAACAACACCTCTCACAACAATTCCAACCTGCCCAAATCCTGCTTTGGGTGTGGAGAAACAGGACACTTCAGAAACGAATATCCTAAAAACAAGAACAAGGGAAACAACAACAACCACAACAACGCAAGGGGAAGAGCGTTCGTACTCAACTCCAGGGATGCCCGTCAGGACCCGAATGTGGTCACGGGTATGTTCCTCCTCAACAACTTATCTGCTTCTATTCTGTTTGATACTGGTGCCGATAGAAGCTTTATTTCTGATGAGTTTTTCCCTTTACTTGATATCGCACCTATTGCTCTAGATGTTAAGTACACCGTAGAACTTGCAAATGGTAAACTCATAGAAACCGATAGTGTGATACCTAATTGCACGCTGAACCTAGCCAACGAAATCTTTTCAATCGATCTTATGCCTGTTGAAATTGGATGTTTCGACGTCATCATTGGTATGGACTGGTTGTCCAAACACCGCGCTGAAATCATTTGTTACGATAAACTCGATCGTATTCCTCTCGCCGTCGGTAGAACCTTGGTCATACAGGGGGAGACCGGTGGGACGAGACTAAACATCATATCTTGCTTGAAAACTCAGAAATTCCCGAGAAAAGGTTATCCGGCAATCCTCGCACACATCATGGAGAAAAAGTCAGAGGAGAAGCGACTTGAGGATGTGCCCATCGTTTGAGACTTTCCCGAAGTCTTTCCGGAAGAACTACCTGGTTTACCCCCACCTAGACAGGTTGAGTTCTCAATCGATCTCGTGTCGGGTGCCGCACCGGTAGCCCGAGCACCTTACCGCCTAGCCCCATCTGAACTTCAGGAGTTGTCCATCCAATTACAGGAACTGCTGGATAGGGGATTCATTCGACCGAGTTCTTCACCTTGGGGAGCTCCGGTCTTATTCGTGAAAAAGAAAGACGGTTCTTTCCGAATGTGTATTGACTACCGAGAGTTGAACAAGCTAACCGTTAAGAACCGGTATCCACTTCCTCGCATCGATGAACTATTTGACCAACTTCAAGGGTCGAGTATTTATTCAAAGATCGATCTTCGGTCAGGCTATCATCAACTTTCGAGTTCGCGACACCGACATCCCGAAAACTGCTTTCCGAACTCGTTACGGGCACCAGCTATATTCATGGATCTTATGAATCGGGTGTGCAAGCCATATCTCGACAAGTTTGTCATTGTCTTTATTGACGACATTCTCATATACTCGCGAAACGAACAAGAACACGCGCAACACCTCAAAACCATCCTAGAGCTACTTAAACACGAAGAGCTTTACGCCAAATTCTCCAAGTGTGAGTTCTGGATACAATCCGTTCAATTCCTTGGACATGTTGTTAATAGTCAAGGAATCCATGTCGATCCATCAAAAATCGAGGCCATCAAGTGCTGGCAAGCACCAACATCTCCAACCGAAGTACGTCAATTCTTGGGTCTTGTCGGATACTATCGGCGATTCATTGAAAATTTCTCGAAAATAGCTCAACCACTCACAACCCTGACTCAGAAAGACAAAAAGTTCGATTGGACTAATAAACAAGAGTCAGCATTTCAACTTCTGAAACAAAAGCTTTGCAGTGCTCCAATTCTATCTTTACCTGAAGGCACTGATGACTTCGTGGTATACTGCGATGCTTCTCATCAAGGTCTCGGTTGCGTGCTGATGCAACGAGACAAAGTTATTGCTTATGCTTCGCGACAGCTCAAAATTCATGAAAAGAACCACACCACCCACGATCTCGAGCTCGGAGCTGTCGTCTTTGCCCTCAAAATATGGAGACACTACCTCTACGGCACTAAGTGCACAATCTTCACCGACCATAAAAGTCTCCAACACATCTTCGATCAAAAGGATCTCAACATGAGGCAACGTCGATGGGTCGAGTTGCTCACCGACTACGATTGTGAGATCAAATACCATCCGGGTAAGGTCAATGTTGTTGCCGATGCCCTCAGTAGAAAGAAATGAACGAAATCACTTCGAGTCCGAGCCCTCAGCATGACCATTCACAATGATCTAAACATTCAAATTCTCACTGCTCAACTCGAAGCTCTGAAACCCCATAATATCAAAAATAAAGCCTTGCGAGGCATGGACAAACAATTCGAAATCAAGCCTAACGGGATTAGGTATTTCTCAAACCGAATCTGGTTACCCAGTTTTGGAAACCTACGAGACTTGGTGATGGATGAAGCTCACAAGTCCAAATATTTTATCCATCCTGGATCCGACAAAATGTATCACGGCATCAAGGAATTTTATTGGTGGCCGAATATGAAAGCTGAAATCGCTACATACGTCAGCAAGTGTCTTACTTGCTCGAAAGTCAAAGCTGAATACCAAAAACCTTCTGGTTTACTCCAACAACCCAGCATTCCTGAATGGAAATGGGAACAAATTGCCATGGATTTCATAACCAAACTACCAAATTCATCGAGCAGTTGCGATACCATTTGGGTGATCGTTGATCGTCTCATAAAATCTGCTCACTTCCTGGCTATCAAGGAAACTGACAAAATGGAACGCCTCACACAAATCTACATCAAAGAGGTTGTTTCTCGACACGG
The DNA here is from genome assembly GCA_963422505.1 of Pseudognaphalium luteoalbum. NCBI lineage: Eukaryota > Viridiplantae > Streptophyta > Magnoliopsida > Asterales > Asteraceae > Pseudognaphalium > Pseudognaphalium luteoalbum. The sequence continues at coordinate 44,845,032 of OY730193.1, read as the reverse complement.
TGTTCCAATCTCGATTATCTCCGATAGGGATAGTCGTTTCACATCTCACTTTTGGCAATCACTTCAAAAATCATTGGGTACCCCTCTTGATACGAGTACCGCATACCATCCTCAAACTGATGGCCAAAGTAAACGAACGATACAAACACTGGAAGACATGCTACGAGCTTGCGTAGTTGACTTCGGTGTAAACTGGGAAAAACACCTACCGTTGTGCGAGTTTTCGTATAACAACAGTTATCACACCAGCATAAAGGCTGCACCCTTTGAGGCACTCTACGGTCGTAAGTGCCGCTCACCGATTTGTTGGACCGAAGTGGGAGATAGTCAACTCACTGGTCCCGAACTCATTCACAAAACAACCGAGAAAATCTTCGAGATTCAAAACAAAATCAAGGCCGCACGTGATTGTCAGAAAAGTTATGCTGACGTGAGACGCAAACCACTCGAATTCCAGGTTGGGGATCGAGTACTACTCAAAGTTTCACCTTGGAAAGGTGTCATTTGTTTCGGAAAACGCGGTAAACTGAACCCAAGATACATTGGGCCTTTTGAGATCCTTGAGAGGATAGGTCCAGTGGCATATCGATTGCAGCTGCCATCCGAGCTCAGCAGCGTGCACCCCACTTTTCACATTTCAAACCTGAAAAAGTGTCTGTCTGATGAGACACTCATCATTCCACTCGATGAAATTCGTATTGACGACAAGCTTCACTTTGTTGAAGAACCCGCAGAAATCATGGACCGTGAGGTCAAAAAACTCAAAAAAAGTTGTATTCCCATTGTCAAAGTCAGGTGGAATTCGCGGCGTGGGCCGGAATTCACCTGGGAACGGGAGGACCAAATGCGACTCAAGTACCCTCAGTTATTCACTGATGCTACTTCAATCACGACTTTAAGCTAAATTTCAGGACGAAATTCTCTTAACAAGGGGAGAATGTGACACCCGCCAAATTAGGACTAGTGATTAGTGCCTAATCAATTGTTAATACATATAATTAGTTTTGTATTAGACTAATTAATGTATCGAAATATATATATTGAGGAATATATACAATTATGCGATTTGATTAAATCATACAAGTTTCAAATCGAATGTAATTCGGTTCAATTAAATACGGACGTTGGTGAACAATTTTATTAAATAATATAACATTATTTAATAACACTATCTTTCCCAAAATGTTATTTTGATAATAATACTTTGTAATTAATTAGTATCGTACAAACAAACGTCTACGCGATTAAATATTAAACGCGCAAACAATCAAAACGAAATTAAATTATACCTTATAATTCACTTACTAAGTATTTGGTAAAATACTTCAACCGGAATATTTATAAAAGATTCGTCTTTTAAAATGTGCATTTAAACTTATAAAATAATCGAATTAAACGTTTAAACAATCGGGAAACGAACACCACACGGAACGCGAATGCACGAAGTTAAAAAGTGGAGACCCACACGTTGGTGGGCCCCCACCCCAAACCGGCCCAAGGGAGGGGGACATCACCCCCCCTTACCTCCTTTTCTTCCTCACTTTCCTTTTCTCTATCTCTTTCTCCCTCTCACTTTCTCTCTAAACTCCACCACCTCCACTTTCTTAAATTTCTTAAAAACTAACATCAAACGACCCCGGATCATCACACTTGTTTAGAAGAAAACGTTCCTTTCATCACGATCTACAACTCTATCTTTCCGGATTCTCGGCACGATAACTTGTAAGTTTCCGGCGAACTCTCGAAATTCATCGTTTTCACTTATTTCTACATGTTTACAACTGTTAGTCTGTTGGTTACCACTGTCTTCAGAGTTAAAACTGTTAGTTGAAGTCTTCATGGATTACCACTGTTGGTGAAGTGGTTACCACTGTTAGTAGAAGATTACAACTGCTATTGAAGATTGAAGACAAGAGTTACAACTGTTAGTAATAGTTTCAACTGTTAGTGTTATCACTGTTAGCTTGTTTACAACAGTTAACACTGCTTAGGCTAGTTACCACTGTTGGTATATTAGTCTAGTAAATTGTACAAGTGTTAACACTGTTATAGGGATTACCACTATTTGTATAGTTGTGGTAGTTAACACTGTTTATATCTAGAATAGGAGGGAAGTTAGAATTTGAATAATTATGGATTGTAACTGCTTCCATAATTATAGGAGATTGTTTAGCAGGACTCTATGTGTTATAAATAGAGATCCTTAACCTAGATTAGGTTATGAGTTTTTGCGCAGCTTCAAGGTTTTGTAACCCTAATACATTTCAGTGTATTCGTCTTATCATTAATAAGATTGAAGCTTTCTATTATTCTGTCTTAATATACTGTTATTGATCTTCATTGTATTACTAAGTGTTATTCCGCAAACTTCTTAGTAATCATTCAAAACTGTGTTTATCTAATAGTTTATTAGATAGATCTTGGATTAACAAGTGGTATCAGAGCAGGTTTTAGTTTTGAATCCAGGAAGATCATTTTCACAGTTTTATTGATCATTTTTATAATCAATAAATCAAAGCAATGGCAGAAGGTAGTGAAGGAATTCAGGTTACTAAGATCCCAATGATTAGACCTGATGAGTTTGATCTGTGGAAAAACAGAATCAGACAATATATGCTTCTCACAGATTATCAGATGTGGGAAGTAGTGGTTAATGGTCCTCCAGTGACCCTCAACAGTGATGGTGTTCCACAGCCAAGATCACCACCAACATCTGAGGCAGAAAGAAAAGTCAGATCTATAGAGTACAAAGCTTTGAGTACTCTATTGTTATCAATTCCTAATGAATATCAAAGGCGTTTTGAAGCATGTCAAGATGCTAAAGTTTTAATGGAAGCAATAGAGAAGAGATTTGGTGGTAATGATAACACCAAAAAGAATAAAAGATCTCTGTTGAAACAACAATATGAGAACTTTAATTCTGCAAAGTCAGAAACTCTGACTCAAACCTTTGATAGGTTTTCAAAGCTTGTAGGAGATCTGGAAAATCATCAAGTGAAAATTGAAAAAGATGATTTGAACAGGAAGTTTTTGAGGTCCTTGGGTGATGAATGGACCATGTATACTGTTGGTTTGAGGCAGAGTACAGATCTGGAAGCAAAGGAATTATAAGATATATACAATGATCTGAGGAATTTTGAAGCTGAGGTAGAGATCAAGAAGGTGGGATATGGGAGCAACAACAATAATTCAGCTTTTATGTCTATGGCAGGGTCTGGATCAAAGGCTGAATCAAGTCAGAAAGGGTCATCCTATGGGACTAGAGGAAGTGGATCTATTACTAATCATTCTAATGATCAAGTCTTAGAATCTTTCTTTGCTAGTAATGTGAATTCATCACTTACTAATGAAGATCTAGATCAGTTTGAAGGCGATGATCTAGAAGAGATGGATATCAAACTCCATATTGCTTTAATCACACAAAGAGCAAAAAAGTTTATGCAAAGAACTGGTAGGAATAACTTTGCACAGAAGAGGAGTGATGCAAGCTGGTTTGATAAAAGCAAAGTTGAATGTTTCAACTGTCACAAGATGGGACATTTTGCTAGGGAGTGCAGAAGTCCTAAGGTTGATCAAAATGAGAGAGGAACTGTCCAGAGAAGTGGAGGAAATGTTGGTCAGACTAAGAATGTGCCAATTCAAGATACTTCATCAAATGCATTGGTATCTGTTGATGGATGTGGATGGGATTGGAGTGATCAGGAAGAGCATGAAGTGAAAAATCAATGCTTCATGGCAACAGCAGAATCTGACAAGCATTCTGAAGTTTCTTATGAGGTACAAATAAAATTGTGCTCAACTGTGTGTAAACAAACTGTGAAACATTATAGAGATCATAACCAGAAAGTGTGTGATGAGCTAAAACAGTGTGAAATCAAAAGTAGACACACAATCTCTGTAATAGAAAATCTTGAAAAACAGATTCAGGCATTTGAAGATAATGCAACACAGTTTAAATATGATATTGAGTTTGCTAGGTGGGAGAGAGACACTTTTAAAGATAAAGTAGAATTATTAACTAAGAAACTTGCTGAGGTCACATGTGAAAGAGATAGCATAAGACTTAATTTAAGTAACTTAGAAAATGCATCTAAAAGTGTAAATAAACTTATCAATTCTCAGATTCATGATAAACTCAAGACTGGGTTAGGATACAATAATGTACCTCCTCCTTATAACAACAACTATTTTCCTTCAAAAACTGAATTTGATTTAAATTTACTTAAAGAAGGATTAAATGATGATGTTAAAAAGGTTGACCCAGTTAATAGTTTAAAAGAAGATGTAAACATTGATGAAGTTAAAATTCATGAGTGGACTGAGGAAGATGATGAAGAGTGTGATACATCTGAATGTAATGTTAATGTGTTTAATAAATCTGATAAATCATCTTGTGAAAGCAGCAATAGTATTACTGGTCTAGTTACAGAACTAAAAGTTAATAAACTAGAAGAGGGTAAGAAAATGTTTGAAGAGAAGGAAAAACATCATGAAAAACATGAGAAAATCACAGCTAACACACCTAGGAATTTTCAAAGGAAGGTTAGGAATGCTGTGAAAACAATTGTTTCTGTGAATCTTACAACTGCTGTGACTACATGTGATAAGTGCAAGTGTAAGGATAGCTTTTCTAAATCCCAAAATTTTCAAAAACATATTCCCAGAGGTAACCAAAGGAATTGGAACCAAATGGTGACTCAAAAACTGGGGAATAATGTTACGGTGATTAAAGAAAAGTTATGCCTTATATATGGCAGAAATAATCATCTTCAACATGAGTGTTTTCATAATCCAAAAACATATCAAAAGAATGTGAAAAAGCCATGGACAGCAGCTAATATGGTTAACAAACAAAATTTTAAATCAAAAGTTAATCATATAACTGCTGCTAGAAAGATAAATTATAGGGAAAATCAAGCTATGGCTGCTGCAAAGGTTTCCACTGCAGGAACAAAAGCTAAAGATTTAGCCAACAGTTTAAAGACTAAAACCGTGGAAAAAGGAGTTAAAGAAAACAGTGGTAGACCTTTTAAAACTGTTAACACTGTTAATTCAACAGTTTCCACTGGTAGAGTAAATAACACTGTAAGGAATACTAACAGTGTTAATTATTTTACCACTGTTAGACATAATAACAGTTATAACAGGTTTAACACTGTTAGACATAACTTTGGACCTTCAGTTAACACTGTTAGACCAAAACCTACTGTTAAGTCTAAAATTAGTTGGATTTGGACACCTTTTCAATCAAATGTTCCCAGATGTTCAAAATCTAACAATGCATCAAAATCAATAATCTTCAAGAAAGTTGATTACCTTGATGCATCAGGGAAACCCAAAGCCAAATTGGTTTGGGTTCCCAAGAGAAATTAATTTTCTCTGTGTTTGTTTGTGTGCAGGGCAAGCCAAGAAGTTTATGGCATATCGATAGTGGCTGCTCAAGGCACATGACTGGAGATAAGGAAAAGCTACAGAACTTCAAATCATCTGATGGTGGATATGTAGCATTTGGAAGCAATCCAAAAGGTGGAAGGATCACAGGCAAAGGAGTTGTTCAAAGTGCCAAGTTAAGCTTTGAAAATGTTTATTATGTGGAACAGTTGAGGTACAATTTGCTAAGTGTGAGTCAAATCACAGAAAAAAAGAACCCTGTTCATTTTACTGACACTGAATGTCTTATTCTGTCTAAGGAGTTCAAAATTCCAGAAAATATGATTTTAATGAGAATTCCTAGGCAAGATAATGTCTATAAGTGTGACTTAGCAAACATGGCACCTCAACCTGATTTAAATTTCCTGATTTCTAAAGCAAATTTAAATGAGTCTACTTTGTGGCATAGAAGGATGTGTCACATGAATTAAAAAACCATTAATAAACTTGTCAAAAACAAGCTTGTTAGGGGTTTACCTGAGAAGGTCTATTCATGTGATGATCATTGTGTTTCTTGTCTAAAGGGGAAGCAACACAAAACTTCTTTTAAGTCCAAAGCAGTGAATTCAAACTGTACTCCTCTATACTTATTGCATATGGACTTATTTGTTCCAACAAGTATAAGTAGTATGGGAAAAAGATCTTATTGCCTTGTTGTAATTGATGATTATACCAGATTTACATGGGTTTTCTTTCTTAGAACAAAAGATGAGACAGGTGAAATACTTAGATCATTTATAACTAAGATTGAGAACCAATTAGATAAAAGAGTCAAAATAATCAGGAGTGATAATGGAACAGAATTTAAAAATTATGAGATGGATAAATTCTGTGATGAAAAAGGCATTAAGAGAGAGTTTAGTGCTCCTAGAACTCCTCAACAGAATGGAGTTGCTGAAAGAAGGAATAGGACACTAATTGAGGCTGCAAGAACCATGCTAGCTGATGCAAAACTACCTATGTCTTTTTGGGCAGAAGCAGTTAGCACAGCTTGTTATGTTCAGAATAGGGTAACTGTAATTAAGCCTTATTTCAAAACCCCATATGAGCTGTTGTTTAAGAACAAACCACTGGTTAGTTTCTTAAAATCCTTTGGATGTCCTTGTACTATTTTGAATACCAAAGATCACCTAGGAAAGTTTGAAAGCAAAGCAGATGAGGGTGTATTTGTAGGATACTCTATTCAGAGTAAAGCATATAGGGTTTTCAATCAAAGGACCAGAGTCATAGAAGAATCAATGAATGTCACTTTTAATGAGAATATCATTAATCCTGATGGAATAGGTCCTAAGTCTTTGTTTGATATTGATGCTCTTAACACTGCTTTTAGATATACAACTGTCAATCCTAGTACAGGTACATGCACAGGTACCACATCAAGTAAAGCAGATAGAGTTTGTGAGGATACATCAGATATGTCCTCAGAAAAGAATAAAGAGTCTTTGGAGTACATTATCTTTCCAATTTGGACTCCTGATCCTCCAGAGGTATTTTCTTCTGATCTGCCACAGTCATCACAGCATTTGGAGACAGAAGAAACACCAGAAACATCATCTCAGATTATGGAGGATTCAGAACAAATTGAAACACCTTCCAATGAAAGTTCAGAGCAGAATGGTAATCTTACCAATTTGGAGGAAATCATTCCAGAGACATCAACATCTAATTTTCATGTGAACAAAAATCATCCTCTGGAACAGGTGATTGGGGATGTTAACAGTGGTGTACAAACAAGACAGCAAACTACTGTCACTGAAGAAGAAATACATATATCTCTATATGTGTGTTTTCTCTCTTTAGTAGAACCTAAAAAGGTAGTAGAAGCTCTTAAACACCCTAGTTGGATTGAGGCAATGCAAGAGGAGTTGTTACAGTTCAAAATTCAGAATGTATGGACACTAGTAGATCTGCCAAAGGGAAAAAGGGCAATTGGCACCAAATGGATCTTCAAGAACAAGAAGGATGAAAGAGGGATTGTAATCAAGAATAAGGCAAGGCTGGTGGCACAAGGTTATACACAGGAAGATTTAGCCACTAGGGTACACCGACACGAACAACGACTTGATACTATGGATATCGAACTCCAAGAAACCAACAAAAACTGGAGACTCACGTCACTCGAACGTATCAATCAAGTCTCCGAAGATCATGAAAATGCCGTCAACCACATGGACACCCTTGACAACCGTCTGGGTGAAACCATCAGAACTATGGAGGTTGTCCACAACCAAGTGATTGGCAACCGAAATGAAATTTCCATCCTACAATCAAGGCTGAACCAGTGTGAGACACGTCTAAGGGAAACCGAGGACGCCCTCCGAATGGTTAGCAGACTTGCAGAATCTGTGGACCATCTCACCACACTACTGCCACAACTCAATCTACGTCAGGATTAGCTTAGGCTGAACCCGTACTCTATTATGCTTTCATAGGACCTATGTAATTCGACCGGATGTAACAATTCCCGGAACTTTTGTAAAACATCTAAGTCTGTAACTTTTGAAACTCGTGACTCGGAATTGTCTGTAATCATTTAACATCGTAATATCAATCAGCAATTTCTCTCGACTACCTTACATTGTTAATTTTCACTGTGTGATGTTGTATATTACCGCTTAAATATATATACATCTATTGAATTATCATTCTGGTACAACTTCTCATGTACCTCTTGTTTCTTTCTTGAAGAATCATGCTACCAAAGAAGAAAAGTTACAGTGATGCCGAACTTGCTGCTGTCGTATCTCGAGCAGTGGCCGATGCTTTGGCTGCTCGGGATTCACCCCGAAACTCGCGAAGCAATGACGAGACCCCAGTCAATACCCCTGTTATCAAGCCTTGTTCCTACAAGGATTTTCTCAGCTGCAAACCACTTTACTTCAAAGGCACAGAAGGTGCTATTGGTCTGATTAGGTAGATTGAACGTATGGAATCCGTATTCAACCTATGCAACTGTGCTGAGGAAAACAAGGTCAAATTCTCTGCTTACACTTTTCAGGAAGGTGCACTTACATGGTGGAATACCCACAACAACTCTGTAGGCATCAAAATAGCAAACCAACTCCCTTGGGATGAATTGAAGAAGAAGCTAAGGGAAAAATACTGCCCTGAAGAAGAACTGCATCGGTTGGAGGAAGAGTTCTGGCACCTGACTGTGCAGGGAACTGACATTGCTGGATATACCACAAAATTCCAGCAATTTGCACTGTTATGCCCGGGTTTGGTTGATCCGGAGGAGAAGAGCATCAAAAGATACATCCGCGGCCTCCCGGAAAATATCCAGGGGAATGTCGCTTCATCAAAGCCAACCACTAGTGAAAGTGATATCCGGATAGCACATGAACTCATGGCAATGGTTGTCAGCCGTGAGAAATCCAATACATCCTCCTCCAACAACAAACAACGCAAACCTTCTGAACACCACAACAACCAGAACAAGAAATCCAACACCATCCAAGTTTACAACACCAACTCTAAACCCAAACGTGCTTACACTGGGGACAGGCCATATTGTTCCAAGTGCAACTACCACCACGACGGTCCATGCAGTACTCCCTGCAACAACTACAGGAGGTACGGGCACTTAACCCGAGATTGCTGAGCCCCCAAATCCAACAACAACACCTCTCACAACAATTCCAACCTGCCCAAATCCTGCTTTGGGTGTGGAGAAACAGGACACTTCAGAAACGAATATCCTAAAAACAAGAACAAGGGAAACAACAACAACCACAACAACGCAAGGGGAAGAGCGTTCGTACTCAACTCCGGGGATGCCCGTCAGGACCCGAATGTGGTCACGGGTATGTTCCTCCTCAACAACTTATCTGCTTCTATTCTGTTTGATACTGGTGCCGATAGAAGCTTTATTTCTGATGAGTTTTTCCCTTTACTTGATATCGCACCTATTGCTCTAGATGTTAAGTACACCGTAGAACTTGCAAATGGTAAACTCATAGAAACCGATAGTGTGATACCTAATTGCACGCTGAACCTAGCCAACGAAATCTTTTCAATCGATCTTATGCCTGTTGAAATTGGAAGTTTCGACGTCATCATTGGTATGGACTGGTTGTCCAAACACCGCGCTGAAATCATTTGTTACGATAAACTCGATCGTATTCCTCTCGCCGTCGGTAGAACCTTGGTCATACAGGGGGAGACCGGTGGGACGAGACTAAACATCATATCTTGCTTGAAAACTCAGAAATTCCCGAGAAAAGGTTATCCGGCAATCCTCGCACACATCATGGAGAAAAAGTCAGAGGAGAAGCGACTTGAGGATGTGCCCATCGTTTGAGACTTTCCCGAAGTCTTTCCGGAAGAACTACCTGGTTTACCCCCACCTAGACAGGTTGAGTTCTCAATCGATCTCGTGTCGGGTGCCGCACCGGTAGCCCGAGCACCTTACCGCCTAGCCCCATCTGAACTTCAGGAGCTGTCCATCCAATTACAGCAACTTCTGGATAGGGGATTCATTCGACCGAGTTCTTCACCTTGGGGAGCTCCGGTCTTATTCGTGAAAAAGAAAGACGGTTCTTTCCGAATGTGTATTGACTACCGAGAGTTGAACAAGCTAACCGTTAAGAACCGGTATCCACTTCCTCGCATCGATGACCTATTTGACCAACTTCAAGGGTCGAGTATTTATTCAAAGATCGATCTTCGGTCAGGCTATCATCAACTTTCGAGTTCGTGACACCGACATCCCGAAAACTGCTTTCCGAACTCGTTACGGGCACCAGCTATATTCATGGATCTTATGAATCGGGTGTGCAAGCCATATCTCGACAAGTTTGTCATTGTCTTTATTGACGACATTCTCATATACTCGCGAAACGAACAAGAACACGCGCAACACCTCAAAACCATCCTAGAGCTACTTAAACACGAAGAGCTTTACGCCAAATTCTCCAAGTGTGAGTTCTGGATACAATCCGTTCAATTCCTTGGACATGTTGTTAATAGTCAAGGAATCCATGTCGATCCATCAAAAATCGAGGCCATCAAGTGCTGGCAAGCACCAACATCTCCAACCGAAGTACGTCAATTCTTGGGTCTTGTCGGATACTATCGGCGATTCATTGAAAATTTCTCGAAAATAGCTCAACCACTCACAACCCTGACTCAGAAAGACAAAAAGTTCGATTGGACTAATAAACAAGAGTCAGCATTTCAACTTCTGAAACAAAAGCTTTGCAGTGCTCCAATTCTATCTTTACCTGAAGGCACTGATGACTTCGTGGTATACTGCGATGCTTCTCATCAAGGTCTCGGTTGCGTGCTGATGCAACGAGACAAAGTTATTGCTTATGCTTCGCGACAGCTCAAAATTCATGAAAAGAACCACACCACCCACGATCTCGAGCTCGGAGCTGTCGTCTTTGCCCTCAAAATATGGAGACACTACCTCTACGGCACTAAGTGCACAATCTTCACCGACCATAAAAGTCTCCAACACATCTTCGATCAAAAGGATCTCAACATGAGGCAACGTCGATGGGTCGAGTTGCTCACCGACTACGATTGTGAGATCAAATACCATCCGGGTAAGGTCAATGTTGTTGCCGATGCCCTCAGTAGAAAGAAATGAACGAAATCACTTCGAGTCCGAGCCCTCAGCATGACCATTCACAATGATCTAAACATTCAAATTCTCACTGCTCAACTCGAAGCTCTGAAACCCCATAATATCAAAAATAAAGCCTTGCGAGGCATGGACAAACAATTCGAAATCAAGCCTAACGGGATTAGGTATTTCTCAAACCGAATCTGGTTACCCAGTTTTGGAAACCTACGAGACTTGGTGATGGATGAAGCTCACAAGTCCAAATATTTTATCCATCCTGGATCCGACAAAATGTATCACGGCATCAAGGAATTTTATTGGTGGCCGAATATGAAAGCTGAAATCGCTACATACGTCAGCAAGTGTCTTACTTGCTCGAAAGTCAAAGCTGAATACCAAAAACCTTCTGGTTTACTCCAACAACCCAGCATTCCTGAATGGAAATGGGAACAAATTGCCATGGATTTCATAACCAAACTACCAAATTCATCGAGCAGTTGCGATACCATTTGGGTGATCGTTGATCGTCTCATAAAATCTGCTCACTTCCTGGCTATCAAGGAAACTGACAAAATGGAACGCCTCACACAAATCTACATCAAAGAGGTTGTTTCTCGACACGGTGTTCCAATCTCGATTATCTCCGATAGGGATAGTCGTTTCACATCTCACTTTTGGCAATCACTTCAAAAATCATTGGGTACCCCTCTTGATACGAGTACTGCATACCATCCTCAAACTGATGGCCAAAGTAAACGAACGATACAAACACTGGAAGACATGCTACGAGCTTGCGTAGTTGACTTCGGTGTAAACTGGGAAAAACACCTACCGTTGTGCGAGTTTTCGTATAACAACAGTTATCACACCAGCATAAAGGCTGCACCCTTTGAGGCACTCTACGGTCGTAAGTGCCGCTCACCGATTTGTTGGACCGAAGTGGGAGATAGTCAACTCACTGGTCCCGAACTCATTCACGAAACAACCGAGAAAATCTTCGAGATTCAAAACAAACTCAAGGCCGCACGTGATTGTCAGAAAAGTTATGCTGACGTGAGACGCAAACCACTCGAATTCCAGGTTGGGGATCGAGTACTACTCAAAGTTTCACCTTGGAAAGGTGTCATTCGTTTCGGAAAATGCGGTAAACTGAACCCAAGATACATTGGGCCTTTTGAGATCCTTGAGAGGATAGGTCCAGTGGCATATCGATTGCAGCTGCCATCCGAGCTCAGCAGCGTGCACCCCACTTTTCACATTTCAAACCTGAAAAAGTGTCTGTCTGATGAGACACTCATCATTCCACTCGATGAAATTCGTATTGACGACAATCTTCACTTTGTTGAAGAACCCGCAGAAATCATGGACCGTGAGGTCAAAAAACTCAAAAAAAGTTGTATTCCCATTGTCAAAGTCAGGTGGAATTCGCGGCGTGGGCCGGAATTCACCTGGGAACGGGAGGACCAAATGCGACTCAAGTACCCTCAGTTATTCACTGATGCTACTTCAATCACGACTTTAAGCTAAATTTCAGGACGAAATTCTCTTAACAAGGGGAGAATGTGACACCCGCCAAATTAGGACTAGTGATTAGTGCCTAATCAATTGTTAATACATATAATTAGTTTTGTATTAGACTAATTAATGTATCGAAATATATATATTGAGGAATATATACAATTATGCGATTTGATTAAATCATACAAGTTTCAAATCGAATGTAATTTGGTTCAATTAAATACGGACGTTGGTGAACAATTTTATTAAATAATATAACATTATTTAATAACACTATCTTTCCCAAAATGTTATTTTGATAATAATACTTTGTAATTAATTAGTATCGTACAAACAAACGTCTACGCGATTAAATATTAAACGCGCAAACAATCAAAACGAAATTAAATTATACCTTATAATTCACTTACTAAGTATTTGGTAAAATACTTCAACCGGAATATTTATAAAAGATTCGTCTTTTAAAATGTGCATTTAAACTTATAAAATAATCGAATTAAACGTTTAAACAATCGGGAAACGAACACCACACGGAACGCGAATGCACGAAGTTAAAAAGTGGAGACCCACACGTTGGTGGGCCCCCACCCCAAACCGGCCCAAGGGAGGGGGACATCACCCCCCCTTACCTCCTTTTCTTCCTCACTTTCCTTTTCTCTATCTCTTTCTCCCTCTCACTTTCTCTCTAAACTCCACCACCTCCACTTTCTTAAATTTCTTAAAAACTAACATCAAACGACCCCGGATCATCACACTTGTTTAGAAGAAAACGTTCCTTTCATCACGATCTACAACTCTATCTTTCCGGATTCTCGGCGCGATAACTTGTAAGTTTCCGGCGAACTCTCGAAATTCATCGTTTTCACTTATTTCTACATGTTTATAGTTTCTTTAAGCTTAAAATGTCCAAAAATGGGTTGGGTAAAAGTCTCAGGTCGAACGGAGGCCGGAGAACACCTTTTCGGCTCATTTTCCAGCCAACAGCTCGTTGTGTCGCAGAGGCTCCAGGCCACCTGCGACACAAGCCTTTGTGTCGCATAAATTAAATTGTGTCGCAGGATAGCGACACAAGCCCTTATGTCACTAAACCCTCAGTTATGTCGCATATAGCGACACGAGTGACTATGTCGCAAAACCTAATTCCGTCGCATATAGCGACACAACATTTTATGTCGCATAAATTGCGGATGTCGCACTTAGCGACACAAGCCCTTATGTCGCAGAGGTGATCTGCGACACAATAGACTATGTCGCACCTAGCGACACAAGCCTGATGTCGCATGAAACAGAACCAAGAAAACACAGATTTTACTAAGTGTCGAGACCTAAAATTTTACCACTCGATTTTGTTGGGAAATAAGATTTCTGCTGTTACTAATGTTGTTGAAGAATGCACAAGGTATTAACACTGTTAGTGTTATTGTTACTACTGGTATTACAACTGTTAGTCTGTTGGTTACCACTGTCTTCAGAGTTAAAACTGTTAGTTGAAGTCTTCATGGATTACCACTGTTGGTGAAGTGGTTACCACTGTTAGTAGAAGATTACAACTGCTATTGAAGATTGAAGACAAGAGTTACAACTGTTAGTAATAGTTTCAACTGTTAGTGTTATCACTGTTAGCTTGTTTACAACAGTTAACACTGCTTAGGCTAGTTACCACTGTTGGTATATTAGTCTAGTAAATTGTACAAGTGTTAACACTGTTATAGGGATTACCACTATTTGTATAGTTGTGGTAGTTAACACTGTTTATATCTAGAATAGGAGGGAAGTTAGAATTTGAATAATTATGGATTGTAACTGCTTCCATAATTATAGGAGATTGTTTAGCAGGACTCTATATGTTATAAATAGATCTTCATTGTATTACTAAGTGTTATTCCGCAAACTTCTATTATTCTGTCTTAATATACTGTTATTGATCTTCATTGTATTACTAAGTGTTATTCCGCAAACTTCTTAGTAATCATTCAAAACTGTGTTTATCTAATAGTTTATTAGATAGATCTTGGATTAACAAGTGGTATCAGAGCAGATTTTAGTTTTCAATCCAGGAAGATCATTTTCACAGTTTTATTGATCATTTTTATAATCAATAAATCAAAGCAATGGCAAAAGGTAGTGAAGGAATTCAGGTTACTAAGATCCCAATGCTTAGACCTGATGAGTTTGATCTTTGGAAAAAAAGAATCAGACAATATATGCTTCTCACAGATTATCAGATGTGGGAAGTAGTGGTTAATGGTCCTCCAGTGACCCTCAACAGTGATGGTGTTCCACAGCCAAGATCACCACCAACATCTGAGGCAGAAAGAAAAGTCAGATCTATAGAGTACAAAGCTTTGAGTACTCTATTGTTATCAATTCCTAATGAATATCAAAGGCGTTTTGAAGCATGTCAAGATGCTAAAGTTTTAATGGAAGCAATAGAGAAGAGATTTGGTGGTAATGATAACACCAAAAAGAATAAAAGATCTCTGTTGAAACAACAATATGAGAACTTTAATTCTGCAAAGTCAGAAACTCTGACTCAAACCTTTGATAGGTTTTCAAAGCTTGTAGGAGATCTGGAAAATCATCAAGTGAAAATTGAAAAAGATGATTTGAACAGGAAGTTTTTGAGGTCCTTGGGTGATGAATGGACCATGTATACTGTTGGTTTGAGGCAGAGTACAGATCTGGAAGCAAAGGAATTATAAGATATATACAATGATCTGAGGAATTTTGAAGCTGAGGTAGAGATCAAGAAGATGGGATATGGGAGCAACAACAATAATTCAGCTTTTATGTCTATGGCAGGGTCTGGATCAAAGGCTGAATCAAGTCAGAAAGGGTCATCCTATGGGACTAGAGGAAGTGGATCTATTACTAATCATTCTAATGATCAAGTCTTAGAATCTTTCTTTGCTAGTAATGTGAATTCATCACTTACTAATGAAGATCTAGATCAGTTTGAAGGAGATGATCTAGAAGAGATGGATATCAAACTCCAGATTGCTTTAATCACACAAAGAGCAAAAAAGTTTATGCAAAGAACTGGTAGGAATAACTTTGCACAGAAGAGGAGTGATGCAAGCTGGTTTGATAAAAGCAAAGTTGAATGTTTCAACTGTCACAAGATGGGACATTTTGCTAGGGAGTGCAGAAGTCCTAAGGTTGATCAAAATGAGAGAGGAACTGTCCAGAGAAGTGGAGGAAATGTTGGTCAGACTAAGAATGTGCCAATTCAAGATAATTCATCAAATGCACTGGTATCTGTTGATGGATGTGGATGGGATTGGAGTGATCAGGAAGAGCATGAAGTGAAAAATCAATGCTTCATGGCAACAGCAGAATCTGACAAGCAATCTGAAGTTTCTTATGAGGTACAAATAAAATTGTGCTCAACTGTGTGTAAACAAACTGTGAAACATTATAGAGATCATAACCAGAAAGTGTGTGATGAGCTAAAACAGTGTGAAATCAAAAGTAGACACACAATCTCTGTAATAGAAAATCTTGAAAAACAGATTCAGGCATTTGAAGATAATGCAACACAGTTTAAATATGATATTGAGTTTGCTAGGTGGGAGAGAGACACTTTTAAAGATAAAGTAGAATTATTAACTAAGAAACTTGCTGAGGTCACATGTGAAAGAGATAGCATAAGACTTAATGTAAGTAACTTAGAAAATGCATCTAAAAGTGTAAATAAACTTATCAATTCTCAGATTCATGATAAACTCAAGACTGGGTTAGGATACAATAATGTACCTCCTCCTTATAACAACAACTATTTTCCTTCAAAAACTGAATTTGATTTAAATTTACTTAAAGAAGGATTAAATGATGATGTTAAAAAGGTTGACCCAGTTAATAGTTTAAAAGAAGATGTAAACATTGATGAAGTTAAAATTCATGAGTGGACTGAGGAAGATGATGAAGAGTGTGATACATCTGAATGTAATGTTAATGTGTTCAATAAATCTGATAAATCATCTTGTGAAAGCAGCAATAGTATTACTGGTCTAGTTACAGAACTAAAAGTTAATAAACTAGAAGAGGGTAAGAAAATGTTTGAAGAGAAGGAAAAACATCATGAAAAACATGAGAAAATCACAGCTAACACACCTAGGAATTTTCAAAGGAAGGTTAGGAATGCTGTGAAAATAATTGTTTCTGTGAATCATACAACTGCTGTGAATACATGTGATAAGTGCAAGTGTAAGGATAGTTTTTCTAAATCCCAAAATTTTCAAAAACATATTCCCAGAGGTAACCAAAGGAATTGGAACCAAATGGTGACTCAAAAACTGGGGAATAATGTTACGGTGATTAAAGAAAAGTTATGCCTTATATGTGGCAGAAATAATCATCTTCAACATGAGTGTTTTCATAATCCAAAAACATATCAAAAGAATGTGAAAAAGCCATGGACAGCAGCTAATATGGTTAACAAACAAAATTTTAAATCAAAAGTTAATCATATAACTGCTGCTAGAAAGATAAATTATAGGGAAAATCAAGCTATGGCTGCTGCAAAGGTTTCCACTGCAGGAACAAAAGCTAAAGATTTAGCCAACAGTTTAAAGACTAAAACCGTGGAAAAAGGAGTTAAAGAAAACAGTGGTAAACCTTTTAAAACTGTTAACACTGTTAATTCAACAGTTTCCACTGGTAGAGTAAATAACACTGTAAGGAATACTAACAGTGTTAATTATTTTACCACTGTTAATTATTTTACCACTGTTAGACATAATAACAGTTATAACAGGTTTAACACTGTTAGACCAAAACCCACTGTTAAGTCTAAAATTAGTTGGATTTGGACACCTTTTCAATCAAATGTTCCCAGATGTTCAAAATCTAACAATGCATCAAAATCAATAATCTTCAAGAAAGTTGATTACCTTGATGCATCAGGGAAACCCAAAGCCAAATTGGTTTGGGTTCCCAAGAGAAATTAATTTTCTCTGTGTTTGTTTGTGTGCAGGGCAAGCCAAGAAGTTTATGGCATATCGATAGTGGCTGCTCAAGGCACATGACTGGAGATAAGGAAAAGCTACAGAACTTCAAATCATCTGATGGTGGATATGTAGCATTTGGAAGCAATCCAAAAGGTGGAAGGATCACAGGCAAAGGAGTTGTTCAAAGTGCCAAGTTAAGCTTTGAAAATGTTTATTATGTGGAACAGTTGAGGTACAATTTGCTAAGTGTGAGTCAAATCACAGAAAAAAAGAACCCTGTTCATTTTACTGACACTGAATGTCTTATTCTATCTAAGGAGTTCAAAATTCCAGAAAATATGATTTTAATGAGAATTCCTACGCAAGATAATGTCTATAAGTGTGACTTAGCAAACATGGCACCTCAACCTGATTTAAATTGCCTGATTTCTAAAGCAAATTTAAATGAGTCTACTTTGTGGCATAGAAGGATGTGTCACATGAATTAAAAAACCATTAATAAACTTGTCAAAAACAAGCTTGTTAGGGGTTTACCTGAGAAGGTCTATTCATGTGATGATCATTGTGTTTCTTGTCTAAAGGGGAAGCAACACAAAACTTCTTTTAAGTCCAAAGCAGTGAATTCAAACTGTACTCCTCTATACTTATTGCATATGGACTTATTTGGTCCAACAAGTATAAGTAGTATGGGAAAAAGATCTTATTGCCTTGTTGTAATTGATGATTATACCAGATTTACATGGGTTTTCTTTCTTAGAACAAAAGATGAGACAGGTGAAATACTTAGATCATTTATAACTAAGATTGAGAACCAATTAGATAAAAGAGTCAAAATAATCAGGAGTGATAATGGAACAGAATTTAAAAATTATGAGATGGATAAATTCTGTGATGAAAAAGGCATTAAGAGAGAGTTTAGTGCTCCTAGAACTCCTCAACAGAATGGAGTTGCTGAAAGAAGGAATAGGACACTAATTGAGGCTGCAAGAACCATGCTAGCTGATGCAAAACTACCTATGTCTTTTTGGGCAGAAGCAGTTAGCACAGCTTGTTATGTTCAGAATAGGGTAACTGTAATTAAGCCTTATTTCAAAACCTCATATGAGCTGTTGTTTAAGAACAAACCACTGGTTAGTTTCTTAAAATCCTTTGGATGTCCTTGTACTATTTTGAATACCAAAGATCACCTAGGAAAGTTTGAAAGCAAAGCAGATGAGGGTGTATTTGTAGGATACTCTATTCAGAGTAAAGCATATAGGGTTTTCAATCAAAGGACCAGAGTCATAGAAGAATCAATGAATGTCACTTTTAATGAGAATATCATTAATCCTGATGGAATAGGTCCTAAGTCTTTGTTTGATATTGATGCTCTTAACACTGCTTTTAGATATACAACTGTCAATCCTAGTACAGGTACATGCACAGGTACCACATCAAGTAAAGCAGATAGAGTTTGTGAGGATACATCAGATATGTCCTCAGAAAAGAATAAAGAGTCTTTGGAGTACATTATCTTTCCAATCTGGACTCCTGATCCTCCAGAGGTATTTTCTTCTGATCTGCCACAGTCATCACAGCATTTGGAGACAGAAGAAACACCAGAAACATCATCTCAGATTATGGAGGATTCAGAACAAATTGAAACACCTTCCAATGAAAGTTCAGAGCAGAATGGTAATCTTACCAATTTGGAGGAAATCATTCCAGAGACATCAACATCTAATTTTCATGTGAACAAAAATCATCCTCTGGAATAGGTGATTGGGGATGTTAACAGTGGTGTACAAACAAGACAGCAAACTACTGTCACTGAAGAAGAAATACATATATCTCTATATGTGTGTTTTCTTTCTCAAGTAAAACCTAAAAAGGTAGTAGAAGCTCTTAAACACCCTAGTTGGATTGAGGCAATGCAAGAGGAGTTGTTACAGTTCAAAATTCAGAATGTATGGACACTAGTAGATCTGCCAAAGGGAAAAAGGGCAATTGGCACCAAATGGATCTTCAAGAACAAGAAGGATGAAAGAGGGATTGTAATCAAGAATAAGGCAAGGCTGGTGGCACAAGGTTATACACAGGAAGAAGGGATTGATTATGATGATGTCTTTGCTCCTGTTGCAAGGATAGAAGCCATTAGACTATTCCTAGCATAGGCTACATTTAAAGGTTTCACAGTCTATCAAATGGATGTCAAAAGTGCTTTTCTGTATGGCATGATTGATGATGAGGTGTATGTGTGTCAACCACCTGGATTTGAAGATCCTAGCTATCCAGATAGAGTTTGCAGATTGGATAAGGCATTATATGGACTGCATCAAGCCCCCAGGGCTTGGTATGAGACTTTATCTGTGTATCTATTAGAGAATGGGTTCAAAAGAGGTACTATTGATAAGACTATGTTCACCAAAAGGAATCAAAGTGATATTTTACTGGTGCAAGTCTATGTTGATGACATCATTTTTGGGTCTACAAATGATGGTATGTGCAAGGAGTTTGAAAAATTAATGATCAAAAGTTCCAGATGAGTTCAATGGGGGAACTCACTTTCTTTTTGGGACTTCAAGTCAAGCAGAGTTCAGATGGTACTTTCATAAATCAGAGTAAATATGTCAAAGACATACTTACTAAATTTGGATATTCTGAATCAAAAGTGGCTAGTACACCAATGGAGACACACAAGCCACTATCTGCAGACCCTGAGGGGGAGGAAGTTGATGTACATCTGTACAGATCAATGATTGGATCATTGATGTATTTAACTTCTTCTAGGCTAGATATAATGTTTGTTGTTTGTATCTGTGCCAAATTTCAAACCTGTCCAAAACAATCACATCTGTATGCTGTCAAGAGAATCTTTAGATACTTAAAAGGATAATCGGATCTAGGTCTTTGGTATCCAAAAGATTCCCCTTTTGACCTAAAAGCATATTCAGATAGTGACTATGGGGGAGCTAGCATGGACAAAAAGTCAACATCAGGAGGATGTCAATTTCTAGGAGAAAGGTTAATCTCATGGCAATGCAAGAAACAGACAACTGTATCAACATCTACTGCTGAAGCTGAGTAGGTAGCTGCTGCAAGTTGCTGTGCTCAAGTCTTATGGATTCAGAATCAGATGCTTGATTATGGTTTAACTTTCTTACATACTCCTATTTATATTGATAATACTTCTGCTATCAGCATCTTTAATAATCCTGTTAAACATTCTAAAACTAAGCATATAGAGATTCGTTATCATTTTATCAGAGATTGTAATGAAAAACGACTTATTCAGATTATAAAAGTCCATACTGACAATCAACTTGCAGATCTGTTCACCAAAGCCTTTGATGTGGGTAGATTTACATTTCTGATTACAAGTATTGGCCTGATTAAATCTCTTTAAGTTGTTTTTCCATAACTATTTTATAAAACATCTCTATAATGCTTAAGGATTAGATGCTGGTAGTTGTAATTGATACTAACAGTGATAATAGTCTTACAACTGTTTGACTTTCCTAATTATCACTGTTATTATTCAATTACCACTGTATGTGTTAGTTATTTTGTTTTCACTGTTAGTTCTATTGTTATCACTGTTTGTGTTGAACTAATTCTTTGTAGGTTATCACTGTCAGCAGAAACAATTATAACTGTTAGTGTAAACAGTTTCCACTGTTTTCACTATTCAGTTATAACTGTTCGTGTAAACAGTTTCCACTGTTTCCACTATGTCCACTGTTAGTGTAAATCTTAACACTGTTAGTATAATCAGTTATCACTGTTTATACTATCAAGTTCAAATTTCACTATCAGTGTTTATCTTTCTGTTCTTTCTATTAAAAAAAAAAAAAAAGAAAAAAAGAAAAAAGAAAAAGATTGTAATACTAATGCAGTCACTAGTGTTGAGTAATAATTCCTTTGGTCAGGGGTTATTTCCATTCACTTAGTGTACCAAAGTTAGTATTATTTACATGTATAATACTGTTAGTTCTTATTGTTTCCACTGTTTTAAAATGGTTTCCACTGTTAGTGTTCAAATTAGGTCATTGAAACTAACAGTATAAATACCTCCAACACTTGTACATTTTCTTTTACGCTTTCATAACCACTGATTTCATAAACCCTATAACCACTGCTATCGCAAATCATACACAAATTCTTCATGGCTTCTTCTTCATCAACCACACCTCAACTCGCTTTAGGCAAGGATCATAACATGATTGCCTATCTGGTAAAACCCTCAATAGCCAATGATTACGTAGAAATCATTGATTTTCTGCGTAATTCTACCATTCACCATGTGCTTACTGTTGCACCCAAAATTTCATATGATCATATTAATGAACTCTGGGTTAAAGCAAAGATTGAGGAAGAAGCAGGTGTTCCAAAAATTGTTTCTACAGTTGCTGGGCACCAAGTGGTTATTTCTGAAGCATCCATTCGTTCTTCTCTTCATCTTCAGGATGAAGAAGGTATAACTTCAATTTCTGATGAAGCTTTATACTTTAATTTACAACGAATGGGATATGAGGGGAACTTGGGTGGGTATGTTTTTCAGAAAACTATGTTTTCATACCAATGGAGATTTCTAATCCATACATTACTGCACTGTTTATCATCCAAACGTTCATCTTTTGAACAATTTAGCAGTAATGTAGCATATGCATTGGTATGCTTAGCTACTGGTCAAAACTTTAATTTTTCCAACTTTATTTTTGCTGGTATGCTAAGAAACATTAACCAACCTAAAATTAAATTTTTAATGTATCCAAGGTTTGTGCAATGTTTTCTAAATGAACAAATATCTTATTTGCCAGCCTTGGATAAGATAATAGGTATCTCTTCTTTTAAACCAAAAGTATTTTCAAATATGAAGAGAGATACCTCTATCAAAGGTGTTATGTTTTCTGGGAGGGTAACAGCATTGTTTCCAATAATGCTTCCTGCACCCTCCACCACAGCATCTGTACCACCAACAGAAGCTGAACCAGTTGTTGAAAGAATGGAACAACCCATTCCTTCTTATCCCACAACATCTGGGGGTAACAATGAACAACAAGGGAACAGATTCACTACAACTTACACCAGAAAAGCCAAAAGGGCTACACAACAGGTGACTGAGGATCATGCTGCTCAGTCATCTCAGTCCAATGACAGGGGTCATGAACAGCATGTGGTCCATGAGGAGAGAGGTGACCATTCTGTAAGGGCTGCTTCTACTACTTCTAGCCCACTGGCAGAGCAGGACAGAAGTAACATCAATAAGACCCAAGCAGAGGCAACACCAAAACATGATTCTACTCCTGTAGATGATTTTGGTGGTCCCAGTACCAATAACCAAGGGGAATCTGTTGATCATACTAGGTATGATACAGGTTTTGATGCACCTGTCAATGATTCACCTAGGAAGTCACATTCTGATGGTGATGGGGCTAGAACTAACCTGGAATTGACAAGAATGATAGACTATGTGTGGGAGAAGTTTAGGGTGGAAAGGAGAAACAACAAAAAGAAGGATGAACAGATTGCAAATCTAAAGCAGAGGGTTGCTCAACTGGAGTATATTGTTGTTAAGGTTTTGAAAGAAGGGAAGAAGTATGTGGTAGTTGAAGGTGAATCTGCAGAGACTGCTTTCAAAAAAGGGGAGAAATATTGGACAAATAAAGGTGATGAGGAAAAGAAAGATGATGGTAAGAAGGGTGATGATGAACAGAATGATGATGGTGTTGGTGATCACATTGATGAGGATATAGAGATGGAAACACCAATTCATCAAGAAACTGAGAAGGTCAATGAAAATCCTGAAGGTGAGAAACAACAAGAGAAAGAAAAGACTTCACAGGCTAAAAGGCAGAAATCAATTCCTGTGCAGTCTGTCAAAGCTAAGAAGCATAAAACCACCACCTTACCTCCAGTTCAGATTAGAGAACCTACTACTGCACAAGCTATGCCCAAGATTGACCCTAAGGATAAGGGTAAGGGTATCTTGGAGGAAGAGCCAAAATTGAAAAAGCAGAAAACCATGCCTCCTGAAGCTACAATGAATGATGATGAATATGCACAGAGGTTATTTGCTGAGATAAATGCAGATGTGCTAGCAGAGGAAATGATTGATGTTGAGATAGAACCTGGTAAATTTGTGAAAATGACTAAGGAACAGGTTGATGAGTGGGATGAAGCACAGCTGAGAGAGCAAAAACAAGATGATATTGAATATCTGGTGGAACAGCTTAAGAAAAAGAAGGCAGAAGAATTGAAAAAGACTAGAGCTGTCAAAGCTGCTGCTAAGAGGAATAAACCTTTGACAAAAGCTCAACAGAAAAGAAATCTGGTTTTGAAGTTAAGAGGTGGTAATATTTCAACTGCAAGACTTAATGCTATGTCTCTTGAGAATCTACAAAGAATCTGGGATAGGGATACATTTCTAAACCCTGAGGCTGCTAAGAGAGCAGAAGAAGATAAGAAAGCCAAAGAAAAAGCAAAAAGAGAAAAGAAAAAGAAAGAAAAATTTGATAAAAAGATAGAAGATGAAAAGGAAAGGGAAAGAATAAGTACTGAGCTTAAACAGAAGAGGAGACAAGACCTTGCATCAATCCCTGATCTGCCTAAGAATAAGTTGAATTTGGATGATTTGATTGTGGTGCAACCTTTACAGGTACATCTTCCACCTGATAACTCTCCTGGAATCATTGATTGGTCTGTTGTAAAATTTTCAATTCCAATTAAATATGAGAAAATTAGAGTTGAAAGGGCAGATACTTCTGTCTCATATTGGAGGTCATTTAAAGAGTTGATCAGGGTGATTGTTAGAGAAGACTTGAACAGATTATATGAGATTGGATCTGAGAAAGGACTAAGCACCAAGAAGTTTGATAGTGTTTATGAATTGGGTGTATGGTCTGGGATTTCAATGATGTATGAGCCAGAAAGATTCAGGTTTGAGTTCAATACTTTCAGAAATGTAAAGCAGTGGATCTATCTCAGCAATCCAGGTGTTCATCAAGTTATTTTTGATGATGCTACTATGATTTGGATGCTCACTGACAGAGAATATGATATGAGTATGAGTTTGTTAAGAAGCTTACGGCATGCTAAGTTATCTGTTTCATTCAACAATGATTTAGCAGAGAATTTAGTATATATGATCTTGAATCGGATTCATAAGAAAGAAGTGTATGAGAGAAGACACAGAGATCAAAAATAGTTGTTTTGAAAGAGTGTGAAAAGAAGTCAACTTGAAGAATCAAGAGAAACTTAATACTGTTGGGGACAGATTAAGTTTAGGGGGAGATTATTGGGAAATAAGATTTCTGCTGTTACTAATGTTGTTGAAGAATGCACAAGGTATTAACACTGTTAGTGTTATTGTTACTACTGGTATTACAACTGTTAGTCTGTTGGTTACCACTGTCTTCAGAGTTAAAACTGTTAGTTGAAGTCTTCATGGATTACCACTGTTGGTGAAGTGGTTACCACTGTTAGTAGAAGATTACAACTGCTATTGAAGATTGAAGACAAGAGTTACAACTGTTAGTAATAGTTTCAACTGTTAGTGTTATCACTGTTAGCTTGTTTACAACAGTTAACACTGCTTAGGCTAGTTACCACTGTTGGTATATTAGTCTAGTAAATTGTACAAGTGTTAACACTGTTATAGGGATTACCACTATTTGTATAGTTGTGGTAGTTAACACTGTTTATATCTAGAATAGGAGGGAAGTTAGAATTTGAATAATTATGGATTGTAACTGCTTCCATAATTATAGGAGATTGTTTAGCAGGACTCTATGTGTTATAAATAGAGATCCTTAACCTAGATTAGGTTATGAGTTTTTGCGCAGCTTCAAGGTTTTGTAACCCTAATACATTTCAGTGTATTCGTCTTATCATTAATAAGATTGAAGCTTTCTATTATTCTGTCTTAATATACTGTTATTGATCTTCATTGTATTACTAAGTGTTATTCCGCAAACTTCTTAGTAATCATTCAAAACTGTGTTTATCTAATAGTTTATTAGATAGATCTTGGATTAACAGATTTCACACAAATTCAAGTCCAGGTGCGTTCAAGTCCAGGTGCTCGACCCCAGCCAGGGGCTCTGACCCTTGGACCCTGCCAGGGGCTGCCGCCCCTTGGACCCCGCTACCAGGGGTGCTGCCCCCAGACCCTCATCATTAACGGGCTTCGCCCTTACCCTAGGGTCACAAGTAACAGTGTTACATCTAAACTTTCACACAAAGAGTTAAACTAGTATAACATCAAACACGAATGTGACATGACCTCCAAAACACATTGGAATTTATTTTTAAGTATAATACTTCAAAATCATCAAAATAATAATATGGGATTATTATTAGAAACAAATCACCAACAGGCTGTACACGTTTTCAAAACACAAGTCAAACAACCAAATCGTAGTAATTTGGACATTCTAAGTTGGATGAACAACTACAAGGGAAGTCTTTCGAGATGCTTACTCATGTTATAACCATTGTGTGTCTTGGACACCCTCAGGTTACAAGTCTTCGGACATCAATCCACCGCTAATCAATTCAAGTTTATTAATTTAAACACTCAAGGCTCAGGTGAGTCTCATAGCCCCTACTTTATGGTTTTCATTTGGGGTGTGATTACATTGCTCGTTTTATTTTACAATATGAATGCAAGTACAAAACAAATCAAATACTACATGAGTTGTTTTCACTAATCATTTCAAAGCCCTCCTTAACATAGTTTGGTAATACATCTTTAGCATGAATGTTAGTATATGATATCATATAGGATTGACAATCCTCGTCCGGGTTAGCACGCACTAACTGGTCAAACGGACGTATTAGCATTTGGGAAGATTGAGTGTAGATTAGGCACTCGTAGGAGGCAACTCAGTTAGGTTTCCTTAATTGGACCTGACGCTCAAGTTAAGCTCAGACTATGTGCTCATGGTTGTATAACTTTTATTTTGCTTAATTGCATTTTAAATTCAATTAAATCTTGCGGTTCATACAAATATGTGTTGACATACAAACCTGTGAGCTCACCAGCGTTTCGCTGACCAATTTTAGCATGTATCACAGGTGACCAGCAGTAGGTTGGACTGCTCAATCAAGAACTATTAGCTCGAGTCAGCATGCAAACAATCAGAGATTTAGCTGCATTATTATATTTTGTATAGGTTAATTATGTACTTAAATCTCTCAATGTCAAACCGGGCTAATGTAAACAACATTTTGATGTAAACTTGGTTTTTATCAATATCAATGTAAAACGACGCATATAGTGGTCGTTCATTATATCTTATGTGTTGTGTATATTGATTAGTCGCGCCCCGACCCGATTCGCTTCCGCAACCCGAATTTGGGGGTGCGACATGGAGATAGGCAAATTGTCGAAACCTAGTGGTATATCCAGCGATATCGTTGTAAGCGTGTCGTCGTGGAGGCGTCGTGCTAGAATGATTTAATAAGCGAGATAAGTGGATGGTTTGTAAGGGGTTACGGTGCATTACGTATGTGTATATAATGAGGTAGTCTGCGACAGCACTAAGTGATGGTCATATTGCGGAACGATAAAATCAAGGCCCTTAAAGGCATGAGTTCGAAAGTCCTCAGATTTTGAATTCTCAGGGGGGGGGGGGCGTCGAGAGTTCGTTAACATTCGAACAATCTCCAAAAGCTTTACGCTGGACGATATGGGGATCCTGTATACCTATTGAGTTCAGGGTGGTTTTAGTATCGCACAGGCGGATGTTTTAGTACAGATAGTAAATCTTATAATCAGGGTGGTTCGTAGTCATTACATCCGATCGTTCGTTTACAAAATTTGTCGGGCAATACTATACCCGAACGAATGCCATTACATTTTACAGAATGTGATAGTACAATCATCTAGTTATAAGTTTTCAATACGTTTTGTGGTTCCTACAACCCTGCTTTTCGCAGACTTGACAAAATGGTTGTAGTCATTATCTAGGTAGTCCTAAGTAGGCTTCCGATTACTTGGAATTTCATTGCACGTACATGTCGCGTGGGTAATAGCGTTCGGTGAGCAGGTCCTGGTAACGCGACGGTGCACGGTAGAGTGCATCCCCTTCCACCGACTTTCCTCCCAGCCGTTTGACCCACTTTTTCATTTTCCTAGTGAAGTTTGCGGCCACTCTCTTCTAGTGGTGTAATTTTTCCTTAACCTTTTGAGCGACGGATCTTTTCATGATCCTCAGTTCCTTCTCATAGTCCTGACACTTGTATTTCAGCTCCCACGTACGATTGTTCAGTTCGATTGTCTGCTCCATGACTCGTTCATAAGCCTCTACGTCGATTATCCCGAAGTTTTGGTCCTCGTTTTCCTCATCCTCGAATTCCTCTACAGGTGCGTACTCTCCGTCGAGGTAGGTGTATTGTACTTGTTCCTCCTGAATCTGGTCAGAGTCAGACGGGTAATCTTCCATAGCTGTGCTTGACCTCCTGCTGAAGAGATCCTATAAAGTACAAAGAGGATAAAGAATGTCTCAGTGGTTATATTCCTGGCTGGCACTAGGTGTTCCGTTCATGTGAATGGCGAAGTTTTATTCTAAGATATTGGAGAGATTTCGCGGAATCGGTTGGGTCGCTGTTGCTATAAACGCATGGGCGTGTTTATACTGTGGGTGACACTACTGTTGTCGGTAAGTGTTAGATTTTGCTGTCGAAATAGTGAGTCATTTTAACAGGACGTTAATTTCCCATTTCTATGGTCGTAGGTCATATTATGCTTATTACAGTCGAGGAGATAGTACATGTGTGAGGCCTATTTATTTATATACACAGTACGTAAAATAGTCTAATAGCGTATCAAGTAGCATTTGGTCCCGTTTCTCTCGTGGTCAGAGTTAACTAGTGTATTCCTGTTCAATATAACCCCTTTCAGGCTTCACATCATCTTTCCTTAATTGTACATAGTTGATCAGGCTATGTTAAATTAACATTGTATGATGCAATTCCCAAACCAGTCATACCTAATAAGAAAATACTGTCTAACGGTCATAGTCTAGGCCCACTAAATACAACCTAGTTCGCTATAACCTTAGGCTCTGATACCAATCTGGAACACCCCTAAATTATATGTTTAGCGGAAGCAAGCTTTGGGGTGTTACTAATCAAATATCAACAGCACAAAGATAAAGCAAACGACATATATATGCAACATTTTAAAAATAGTTACAATTCATAGATACAGAGTTTGAAAACATAGTGTTTTCGGTTACAAAATGTAGTTCCCTAGAGTCCACGCATGTAGCGGGAGATTCTATTACATAATCACAACATACAAAAGATAATGCTATGAGTCTCCGTTAGATGCGGTGTGGAAAATCGTGCGACTCTAGCTAGTAAGCAAATCCTGTTGGGTGACCCTACAATAGCTGTGTACCTGAGAATGCATCACTAAAAAGGTCAACCAAAAGGTTGGTGAATCTCACAGATTTATAGTAAGTAATAAGTATGGACACATCAAATAGTAATTGTACAGTTTTAACCAAGTAGTGAGTAATGATTGCACGAATGCAATCGGGTTGATATACATTGCCATGAGCATCATAGTCGAAGCTTAACCAGTCGGTGAGGTAAAATTAAGTACCAGGTAAGTGCCCCTATGAGTGTTAATCCAAAATCACTCAGGTGTAACGAGTAAGAAACGCCCATTTCTATGGTACGGTTCGTGGTGGTGCTACCACCCCGGACGGGAATTGTCAGTCCCATATGGATCCATATACTAAAACTCGCGCTTATCCCATAATTAATAACTATGATTCAGAGGACTTCATTGGATTAAACGTAACCCATGCAATCAATATATCGGTAAGTCTGTAAGTCTGTAAAACAGTAAATCTGTACATATGTCCAAGTAAAACAAGTAATGCATCTCACCCCAGAGTAAAAACAGTAAAAATGGGGCTGTGAGACTCACCTATGTCAAGCAAGTATGTAAGCGAAATAAAGTAAGTAACACAGTTGTAAGTCCGTGTATCGGTTCTCAGTACCCTGTAACCTTCTGGCGTCCGGAACGCACAAGGTTGTAAGTAAATAATTAATTAAGTTGGTGTCCTGAGAGATTACCCATGCTAGTTGCCCATTCAAATAGAGAATGTCCAAGCGGTTGTTCTTATGTTTGTAATCGTGTGAGTTTGAAATCTATTATGGCCCGTTGGTGACGGTTTGTAACAATAATTCAAGTATTATCATTGTTTTGTATCTTGTTAGGTCGTTTCTTTGTAAAGTGTATTTATAAGTCGGTCATTCATATCGCGACATGATAGTAATATCGAATATGAGTTAGGACAACACTGTCACTTACTACATCGTTTTATTAGAAATCGTATTTGTAATTTAATAATCAGGGAAAGTTGTCCTAGTCTGGCTGTGGACTGAGATTGGGTTGCGAACTGAGTTCGCGATGCGAGCTGAGTTCTGCTCGCAGGGCAGCAAACTGCAAACTGAGTTAGCGATGCGAGTTGAATTCGGCTCGCAAGGCAATAGGCTGCGAACTGAGTTCGATTCGCAGCATAGGGTTCGGTTCGTAAACGTCGACTCGCTGGTCGGCTTGCAAGTCAGTTCGGTTCACAAATTTTGGGTTCGCGAGTTCAATCTCGGTTCGTAGCTCGATCTGCGAGCTGAGACGCATCTCAGTTCGCAGACGCTGCTGAAATTTCCAATCGGTTTTTAAAATGCATATCGACTTGATTTCTGGACATAATCTTGTTGGGTAAATGTTCTAGTATGAGAATCTAAGCTTTACAAGTAGTTTTAAAGAGTTTTGAGGCTTCTTACCACGAAAATCGAAATTGAGGTATGGTGGAGATGGAGGCGGTCTTGGTGCTCGTTCTTGAAGATGATGATGCTGATGATGATGATGATGATGAGCGATTTTGTGGTGATGTTGTTGCTGCCGATTTCAAGAGAAGAGGGGGGAAAGAAGAGAGGGTTTTGAGAGGGGAAAGAGAGAGTTTTAGGTGTCAGTGGGTGTGTAAAGTGAGGTGAAATGGGGAGGGGAAAGAGATTAAAAGGGTTGGGTCTTGGGTTGGTGGGTTGGGTTCGTGGGTTTGGGCTGACCCACTTGGGTCTCGGTTTCCCGTATTTGTTTCCGAATGTCGTGTTATGCTCCGTAGTTATTTAATTGCAAAGTGTTCGTAATATTTGTAAATATGTCAAGTATACCCGCAATATTTATTTAACCGAAGTATTTCATTAACATACTTTATTTCAAGTTGTAAAATTATAAAAATATAATTTTTGTTACTAATATCTCATTGGGGTGCATTTCGTGCGGTTTCGTCGCGTAGGATATATTTTAAACAATATGATATTGCGTAATATATTATCGTAATATATTATAGTAAACAATCTTGTTGGGTAAATGTTCTAGCATGAGAATCTAAGCTTTACAAGTAGTTTTAAAGAGTTTTGAGGCTTCTAACCACGAAAATCGAAATTGAGGTATGGTGGAGATGGAGGCGGTCTTGGTGCTTGTTCTTGAAGATGATGATGCTGATGATGATGATGATGATGAGCGATTTTGTGGTGATGTTGTTGATGTTGTTGCTGCCGATTTCAAGAGAAGAGGGGGGAAAGAAGAGAGGGTTTTGAGAGGGGAAAGAGAGAGTTTTAGGTGTAAGTGGGTGTGTAAAGTGAGGTGAAATGGGGAGGGGAAAGAGATTAAAAGGGTTGGGTCTTGGGTTGGTGGGTTGGGTTCGTGGGTTTGGGCTGACCCACTTGGGTCTCGGTTTCCCGTATTTGTTTCCGAATGTCGTGTTATGCTCCGTAGTTATTTAATTGCAAAGTGTTCGTAAGATTTGTAAATATGTCAAGTATACCCGCAATATTTATTTAACCGAAGTATTTCATTAACATACTTTATTTCAAGTTGTAAAATTATAAAAATATAATTTTTGTTACTAATATCTCATTGGGGTGCATTTCGTGCGGTTTCGTCGCGTAGGTATATTTTAAACAATATGATATTGCGTAATATATTATCGTAATATATTATAGTAAACAATGTTTCCTTGGATAAATTCTACGTTATTTATAAATTTTGTCAACAACGCCCTAATATGGATGTGTCGAGTTCAACCCGGTACATTGTTAGCACGATTTAGACGAATCGTGTACGCGCGTATGAATTAAGTCCCATGTACGTTTAGCCCTACGTGTCTAAATACACATAAAAATCTCGCGATTAGGCACAGTAATGATAGCCTAAAATGCCAGGTGTTACAGTATGTGATATATTTTTTGCCATGAATTGCGAGTAGTTTATTATTGTGGTTGTTGATGATATAGATGATTATAAGTAAGGATGACATTATATAATTAATGCATGACAATCGTAAAGAGATATGACGGCCCCTATTCGACTGTTTATCCGATATAGTACTGGAAACGCATTAAGGCGGAGTACAAATGTATGGAAGTCGGTAAACGACCGAAGGTAGTTATATCTCTGGAATCAGCTCTGGTTTAATAATTGGAATCCCGAAGGGGTAATACAACTTCACAACTAACTGGTATATATCCTACGAAAGTCAAAACGCTATAAAATGATGTTCGTGAAATACGTTCAGATAAAATAGGAATTAGTAACCCTTGTAGTGTCAAGACTTTATGAATTCAAGTTTAATTTCTGGATTACCCTTTCCGGTTATCCACGTGACTGCAACCTAGTAATTAGGACCTGATCAACCTTAATTATGGTAAGTAGTTATCTGTGCATATGACATGCAATAAGTAAGATACATTTAAACCATGATGGTGCATTATGTGTGTCAGTCACTTGGTCAACATTTGTACTTGTCAAAGTCAATTAGTCTTAGTATGTGAGTTGATTAGTGTGTATATGCGAGTCTGTAAATGAATAGTGAAATAGACAATATACACAATATATTGTTCATGCGACACAAAGCTTGTGTCGCAAGGGTCACAATAGCGACATAAGTTGTGTCGCTAGTAGGTCTGAACAACTATAAATAGAGGAGTTAGAATTCATTTCAAGGTTGATCAAACCCTAGAGAGTGAGAGAGAGTTCGTGAGGCAGAGAGAAAGAGTCTGTAATCGATATACTTCAATTGTTAATACATACAACAGATTATAGATATTGTGTTTGTTAATTGATTAAACGTTCAATACTCAATCGTTTGGATTCAGCACGTTCGATTGAAGTGACGATCTGATTAGGTCCGGTACGGGGGTCCTACAAGTGGTATCAGAGCCGTGAATTAGTTATTCAACGGTTACAGATCATGATTTGAACGTTTTCGGTTTGACTCGTGAAGGTTTTATTGATTAATCTTCGTTTATGGGTTTAATTGCTTGAAGATTGTGTTTTCTGGGTTAGTTCGTCGATCAGTTTTCGAAAATCCTTAGGGTTTCGAAAATTTTTGATTTTAGGGTTTTGGAATCTACTCAGCACCGTTTTGCGACACAACCTGCAACACAAGATTTGTGTCGCTAATTAGGGTTTTCTATTTTGCGACACAAGCTCGCAACATAGTGTGCGACATAACCTGCGACACAACCCTTGTGTCTCACCACTATTCATTGCGACACATCTTTTGTGTCCCACTACTATAAACTGCGACACAAAGTTGCGACACAAACATTGTGTCGCTAACACCTCACCTAGGCTAAAAAAAAAAGGTCGCAAAAACTTTTCAATTTTAGCCTGGAAAAAGTTTCATTTTACTGGGGCATTTTTTGGACGTTTTCGATTGAATTTTTGGCGGGAAATTCGCGAAAATATTTGTAGTACCAAATTTTATTTTTAAGTCTAACAGTTCTTGATTTTAGTTTTGGAAATTTAAAATGGGTTTTTCTCAAACTATTGCTCCATCTAAGTCCTTGTTCGACAGTAACTTCAACAAATGGAAGACTGAGCTTGAGAATTTCATTGCATACAACGACCCTGCTTTGTTGGTTTTGATTACCGAGCAACGATACGAGCAACCGATTCTCAAAAGGACTATGACATCCGATGAACGAAAAAGATATGACAATAACAAGAGTGCGTATGAGATGATCACAAAGTGCTTACCTCAAGATATGGTCGATTATTATAAAAATCAAGCAACGGCTTATGATTTATGGCAAGCGTTACTTTTCAATTTTGGTAACCAAGATCAGTTAGAATTGTCAAGTCTAGATGAGGAGATTAAGGAGAAGTAGATACAGAAAAAGGAGCCTCAAAGCAGCTCATTCGCGGCTCCAATACAAGAGTTTGATTCAAATGCTTCTAAATGCTTATCTTGTATGAAATTAACTGATAATATTAACAGATACCGGGAGGATAATGAACGCCTCAATTCAGATCTTAAAAATTTGATGGAGGCAAATGAAGTTTAAAAAGAAAATGAGAAAGTTTCAGATAAAAAGTTAAAATCTATTCTTGAAGAAACAAAAGAATTTAAAGCCAAAATTTATGATCAGCAAGATGAAATTTCTAGTTATGTTTATATGCTTACTCTCGTAAAGAAACAACTTGCTGACTCACAGGCTGAAGTTCTTGATTTGAAACGAAAGCTTTCAAACTTTTCTACATCCTCTTTGGTATTTGATGAAATCCTTCAATCGCAAAGGACAGATACCAAAAGTAAGGTTGGTCTTGGTTTTCACCATGTACCTCCTCCTAAGGACTATCTGCCTATGCCATCCACGGATTCCATCAAAGACTTTGTGCCTTCTTCCTCAAAAGTCGACACAAATTCTTTTGATGTGCCAGTTAATGAGCAAGTTAAACAGGCTGAGCTTGTTAGGCCTAAATTTGTTAAAGCTGAAAATAAACCTCCGGTCAGTGTTGAGGAGGTTGTTGTGGTAGAGGATATACCTGAAGTGTCTACCATTAAGGTTGAGAAAATAACTGTCAAACCAGATTGTTTTAAATGCAAAGACAAAGCTAAAGTTGATAATGAATCTTTCAAAGTTAAGAATGCTAAAAGGGATTCTAAATCTACTAACTCAACCTCGGGAACATCTACTTCAACATGTTCACCTAAAAGTGCATGTTCAACAAATGTTCCTATTAATAGACCTTCTGTGTACTGTCCTCCACCGAAACGATTTGAGGGTTCTCATTGGAATCAATCTTATGTTGAGAGACATTCTTGCTTTCGTTGTGGTCAACAGGGCCATATTGTTAGGGATTGTAGGTTATTATCCCTAGATAGGTTTTGTAGAGGGATGCCAAGAACTTCTTCTTTTAAGAATTCTTTTTCAAGGCATTGTTCGTATTCGCCTGTATCTAGTAGTGCATCAAACTCTCCACAACCTATGGCTAGAGTAAACAAAGTTGTGCCTAGTAGACCTCAAGTTCAACAGCACAACATTATTGAAAATAAATCATCCGAACCTAAACAGGTTTGGAAACCAAAATCCACAAACAACACATCTATGAAATCAACTGAGTTCTTAAAATATCATAAACTCATGGATGTGATGATTATGGACGATAATGGACAACCCAAGTTTATCAAGGCTTGGGTGTCCCATAAACTCTAATGTTTGATTGTTTGTGGTGATGCAGTCAGTTTCTTGTTAGCTGATATTTTTAGTGACTGCATGGATGTGGATATTGTTGGAAGAATGGTGACTGGAATGATGAAATTTCTGAAGTTCAGGTGGTTAAAGTGCTAAAAAGGCATTTGATTTGACTTGATATGTGATTTTGAAACTTTTTATTTGTCAGTTTTTGCAATGGCCATTCTTTGTACTTTTTAGTATCAAAGAAATGCAATGACGCGCAGTTCACTTTTAGTGAAAAATTGGCGATTTTATCGATTTTCGCGATGTGATTTCGGTACTCAAATTTGAAAATGTAACTGTAACTTGGATAATAACTAAAATTATACTAACTTAGTGAAAATAAAAGATATACAAGAATGTAAATTTATAACTAGAAAAATGAACACATTCTTTTTGGTGACGGAGTTGATATAGTCTGGTTAGGGATCATATCAGAATAACATGAATTTATTAGGAACAGTAAGTGTTATTTCGATCATCAGTATATTTGTCCTCTTTAAATTTACTTGACATACTAAAAGCACTTTTTATAAAAATTATTTCAAAACGATTATTAGTATATTTATCCACTTAAACATGTTTATGCGCACATCTAGGAGGTATTTTATTATTATTGGTATGTGCATTTCGCTGTAGTTCCCACCATAAATATACATCTTAACTTAAGACATAGACCATGTTTCCATTTACAGATAATATAAGAAAATCAATTTTAAGAATGAAGTCAGCGGTGACAGGTCTGTACTTACGTACAACAGAGTGACATAGCTTGATTCAGGTTTAAGCAAAACCAGACTTGGTCAAACCATTTTGGCGACCTTGTAAGGTATCTTATTTTGAAAGACTTTGCAAGTACTTTGACTTGTGTTTCCTTAAGTTTAAAGTATATATTAATAGAAGCCAGGTCTATACTTACGTATAACAGAGGAAACTATCAATATATACCCCCAAATGATATCAAATAAACATCTTTCACGAAAGCATGTCTAGTATAAGTAAGAAATTAAGACTTTTGTCATACATCTAATGGTGTTATACCACTTGAAATAGACAATTAATGATTAAGCTTCTTAAGACTTCTCAAAGAGGTTTGCATACCATGCCTACTAATATATTGTATGATGAAGACAATGTTTATAAAAACTGTTTTCAATACGTCAGATAAATCTACTGACACATCCAAGATAAACCTTAAATTTCCATTTTTATGCATGTCACCCAATGTACTATCATATCCCAAGTTGTTTACAGACACAACTTCAACATCTATTTTAAAATGTAGCAACCTTGCATTTCTTTAATACTAGAAAGTATAAAGAGTGGCAGTTGCGTTTTTTTTTTTTTTTTTTTTTTAATAAAACATTACTTTAAAAACAATCCAAGTCGCGAATTACTTTTTAGCAAGAAAATATCTTAAACCAATCATGTTGATTAGTTCGTCAAATCGAGTACGCGTAAAGGCTTTAGTGAAAAGGTCGGCATTCTGCTTTAAGGTGTCTATTTGAACTAGGTCTATCAGGTGTTTTTCATAGCAATCCCGTATAAAGTGGAACCTAAGTTCAATGTGTTTAGTCTTAGAGTGCTGTACGGGATTGCGCGTGATAGATATAGCAGCAGTATTATCAATGTGAATAGGAGTCATAGAAAGAAGTAACCCGTAATCACGCAGTTGATGCTGTATCCATAGAACCTGAGAGCAGCAACTCGCAACAGCAACGTACTCAGCTTCCGCAGTGGAGAGAGAAACTGTAGTCTGTTTCTTGCACTGTCACGAAACTAGTCGAGATCCTAGGAATTGACATCCACCAGTGGTTGACTTCTTGTCTATGCTGCAGCCGCCATGATCTGAATCCGAATAGGCAGAAAGAGCGAAGGATTTCTCATTTGAATACCATAGACCAAGATTGTGTCTATGTTTGAGATAACCAAAGATTCGCTTTACAGCCCTCATATGAGACACCTTTGGTTTGGCTTGAAAGCGAGAGCATACGGATACTGCAAATACAATATCCGGTCGAGAAGCAGTCAAGTACATCAAAGAACCTATCATTGATCGATAGTCCTTTTCTTTGCAATCTTCTTCATCCTCAGCAAGTCGGAGATTGTGATTAAGCTCGATGGGAGTCCCATAGGTTTTACAATTGAGCAGATCATATCGAGTCAACATGTCTTTGACATACTTTGACTGATGAATATAAATACCTTTTGGAGACTGCTCAACTTGTACACCTAAAAAGAATTTGAGCTCCCCCATCGCACTCATCTCAAACTCAAATTTCATGATCTCCTCAAAGTGCTTGCACATCGCTTCATTTGTAGAGCCAAAAATAATGTCGTCCACATACACCTGCACGAGTAGCATATCCTCTTGATCGCCAGTCTGTTCTTTGCGAATGAACAGAGTACTGTCGATATTCCCACGAACAAATCCATGCTAGACTAAATGAGTAGTAAGCCTCTCATACCATAATCGCGGGGCTTGATGAAGACCATATAACGCCTTGTTTAACTTGCAGACGTATTCTAGATGCTCAGGGTCTTCAAAGCCAGGAGGCTGTTTCACGTAGACATCAGTGTCCACTTTCCCATATAAAAATGCGCTCTTAACATCGAGTTGGTGAACGCGAAACTCTTTGTAAGACGCAAATGAAAGGAAAATCCGAATGGACTCAATTCTTGCCACAGGAGCGAAGACTTCATCATAATCCAAGCCCTCGATCTGACTGAATCCTTGAACGACCAATCGGGCTTTATTCCGAATTACAACACCCCTATCATCCATCTTATTGCGAAACACCCATCGAGTGCCAGTTAAATGAGCACCTTTGGGTAATGCAACTATATCCCACACGTGCAGCTTGTTGAACTGCTGCAACTCTTCTTGCATAGCCTCGACCCAAGATGGATCTTTTAAGGCTTCATCAACTTTCTTCGGTTCAATTTGGGATAAATGACAGGAATTTATCCGTGCGACCAAATTCAACATTTCCTGATTCGGATTTTGCTGCACTTGGTGCCTTGTTTGAACAGCAGCATCAGGATCATCGAAAATATTATCAATGGGGTGATTCCTGTGTACACGTGTGACTGGGATTCGATTGGGTGCAAATACTAACTCCAAATTATTCATGTCCCCTTCAGTGACGGGAACAATGTTAGTTGCAGGAGCAGTAGGACTTTCTGGTTGCACAGGAGGTTCCGTATCATCTTCATTAGAGAAAAGATGAGAATGGACCATTTCTTCTTCCTCGTCTTCCTCCAATGGTGGCATGTTGGGATCATCAGGATATTCTGTTGTATTAGTTGTTCCTGAAGTCGAAGGAATATCCTAAGGTGGAACCGTAGGCGATGATGTGGATGTAATAGGTAGTGGTGTGGGTGTAGGAGTAGGTGTTGGAGGTGGTGTAGTGGATGTTGGTGTAGGTGGAGATGCTGGTTTTAAAGTAGAAGTGTCTTGACACAAACTTATACCATGAAGTAGAGTAACTATCTCATCCTCATCATCATGTCCTTCGGGTATGTCGAACGAATTGAACACGTCCTTGTAATTAAATAACCATTCTGGACCTGTTCCTTGAGGAGGATCTGTGTATCGCAAGCATTTCACCTCAAAATGCTCTTCCACCTGGTGAGTTGATTTGATGTAGACTCGTTTATTCGGAGAGTTGACTGAATATCCGAGGAAGATCCCTTCAACTGCTTTAGCTCCAAACTTCGAGACCTTATCTTTGGAGATCATAATCAAACACGGACACCCGAAAGGTTCCAGAAACTGCAAAGTGGGCTTACGGTTGTTGAAGAGTTCATAGCATGTCTTATTCTTCTTCTTAACCGTGAGCACGCGATTCAAAACATAGCAAGCAGTACTAACTGCTTCTGCCCAAAAGATTATAGGAAGCTTAGAATCGGCCAGCATAGTCCGAGCTGTCTCGATAATAGTCCTATTTTTACGCTCAGCAACTCCGTTCTGTTGAGGAGTTCGAGGGGCACTGAACTGATGGTCAATGCCTTTCGTGGCACAGTATAACTCAAGAGTAGAGTTCTTGAATTCAGTCCCGTTGTCACTTCGCAGTCTTTTCACCTTTAAGTTGCATAAGTTTGCCAACTTATCTAACAGATACACCAGAATGTCTGGTGTTTCACTCTTTGCACCCAGAAAATACACCCATGAAAATCTCGAGTAGTCATCGGTGACTACTAAGCAATAAGACATTCCACCTATGCTCTTGGTAGAAATAGGACCAAATAAGTCCATATGCAATAGCTCCAATGGTGCCGCAATGGAATTCACTAATTTTGGCTTGTGGGGTTTCTTATGAAGTTTCCCTTTATGGCAGGCGACGCAGTCGTCTTTTAGCGCGAATAACTGTTTAGGGACTCCATTTACTAAATCATTGTTTATCAAGAAGTTCATCTTACGAAAATGGATGTGTCCCATTCGTCGATGCCACAATAGTGATTCCTTTTCTGAAGCCTTCGAAAGGAGACATGTATACTCATCTTTAGTCTCCACGGTTCGCATATTCATAACGTAGGTGTCGTTTCTCCGTGGCGCCCTTAAAAGCACCCATTCCTCGGGGATAACGAAACCCGGCTTCAAAATCACACACTCCGTCTTTGTGAACGCTGTTGTGTAATCCTTATCACATACTTGTGATACGCTTAGCAAGTTGTGGGTCAGTTGAGCCACATAGTTCACATTTTCAAAGCTAACTTTCCCGTTAGTTAGCGTTCCTCTACCCGAAATGGTTCCTCCCGTATCTCCCGCAAATGCAACGTGTCCTCCAGAATGTGGTTTAACTTCTGTCAAAAGGGACACATCGCCCGTCATGTGTCGCGAACAACCACTATCTACAAACCATTCACTGTCTTTAACGCGTTCTGACTGCTGCAACACATAAAGTAGGAGATTAGTGAGAAACGGTGACCCAAGCCTTTACAGACTTAGGTCGACCACAGTCATCAACAATAATCACATCAGATAAGACTTTATTTTTAAGCAAATCAGATTTTGTATCTGATGTGTTATTATTGATGACACTAGAGTCCACAGTAGACTCTTTTCTTTTCCAAACCTTGGATGGTTCGGAATTTGGCTTTGGAGTAATGTCAGGCTCTCGTTTTGGCAAAGGTTTTTGCCCAACATTACTCGGTTTTACAGCAGGTATGGGAGAGACAGAGTAACGCCTAGGAGGAGATCTTGAAAAAGAATTTCTGAAAACAGATTTCCTAGGCATTTCTCTCCCGTAATTCTGATGAGACAATTTGGGACATTCACGAATTAGATGTCCTTGTCTCTTGCAGTAAAAACATGCTCTAGTCTCAACAGCTGGTTGAGGCTGAGGATTTATCACCGGGGATGAAGAAACGTTTCTAGAACATGCACATTTCATGCATGTCTTAGAAATTTCCTGTTTAGGTTGAGAGGTTGAAGTAGAAGGTTTATTTTGCAAAATCTTCACAAGTGACTGTAAAATTTGAGATTTTGATTTTAAAACCTTAATTTTTTCTTTGTTAGGTTGAATCTTAATTGTAGGTTCAACCTTTGACACCTTTTCAGCTTTTACTTCAACATTCCTTTTAAACTCAGGATATTCCTCATCGGTAATATCCTCAATCTCAACAATCTCCTCATTACTAACTGGAGATTCACATTCCGATTTAACAAACTGAGGTGAGGGATACTCTGTCCGTTTAGTTTTCTCCTTCACCTGTTTGTTAACTTTATTACCCTTAGATTTGACCCCGTATAACAATGCATAGTCAACCGGAATCTCTTCGGTGCCTTCCTTAACAGGCATAGGATAGTATTCAGTAGGAGGCGGGACTACATTATAACCTAGTCCCGTCTTTGTTTTGTGATCTGTCATTTGCTTGTTAAGAATTTCATTAAAGGCAACAGTAGACGAGGAGGAACCTAGAATCTTATTTTTATATTTATCATATTCATCTTTAAGATCAGAATGTTCCTTTCTCAAACGGTCTATTTCAACAAGATAACTATCAATAGCATCCTGTTGACTAAAAACTTTAGATTTATACCTAAGCGTGTCCGGTTGATAAGCCTCTATTTTCTTTCATACAATTGTTCATTTGCTTTTAGGTATTTGTTTGAGTCACTAAGTTTTTCGACCTTTTTCCTTAAGTCTACGTTGTCTGCTTGAAAGCATCTTAAGGATTCAGTTAACTTAATGCATGACATACAGTTCAAAGGTTCTTCAGGTTCATTGCGTACCTCATTTGAAATGTGAGCCATGAGACACTGCTGATAATTCTCAGCATACATACTCCAATCTGTGCTTGTTGGCTCAAAAACAACAAGTGCATCAGCCGTTGCTTGCTTCACTTGATCCTTCTCCTGAGTTCTAGGAGCATCAGGCTTTGTGAAACCAGACGGAGGAACCTTAGGCTTCTCACATTCTCTCGCAAAGTGTCCCAGATTTTGACAATTGTAACATTTCACTTTGCTTTTATCAAAACTGAAGCTGGTTTTGCCATCTCCCTCCAAACTCTTGCGACCAGTTCATTGCAAGAATTTCTGAACACGCCTGGATATCGTAGCAATGTTCCAGTTCAAATCCATCTGCTCAAGATCATCATCGTCAAGTTGAGCATAATCTTCTTTGGCCAGTTCCAAAGTAGCATTTGGTTGTGAAACCAAATCCTTATAAGAGCTTAGAAAGGTTGTATAGATAGCAGCCTGCTCTTGAATAGCAGGAGAGACAGAAGCCTGCTGTTGTGACCCCTGTGAGGGTCCAGAAACATATACTGGATGAGAAGCACCAGAAGAATACAATGGAGCTTGAAGTGGAGAGCTCGTAGAAGAGACAAAAGCCATTCCACCATAAGTCTTGTCAGTGTTGACTTTACCTCCATATAAGGACAGGTCTTGAACAAAACCGCCCGACTTGCATTCTCTCTTCTTCATCTCCATCGCATGAGCTTGAAGAATACCAATTAGCTCATCCAGTTTCATGGTAGCTAATTCTTGACTTTCCTTAAGAAGCTGTACCTTAACATCCCACGAACTAGGCAAGACATCCAAAAGCTTCTTATTTACTTCAAGTGGAGGAAAATTATACCCTCCCTCTGTCAACTCACTCACCAACTGTGAGTATCTAGTAAAAACTCCAGAAGCCGTTTCATTTGGTAGAGAATCAAACAGATCATACTGTTTCTTTATCAGTTCTAGCTTAGCTGCTTTATATCTTTGATTTCCACCTCATCTAGTTTCGATAGCCTTCCAAAGTTCGTATGCGGTGTCATGTGATTTGAACAGTCTTAATACGTCTTTGGTTAGGCACATACAAATAGCCGCATGTGCCTTTTTCTCAGTATCATAGTCTTTCTTTTCTTCCGGAGTCATAGATTTGTAGAGCTTGTTCGGAGCAAGATGGGGAAAGATTCCTTCGGCTAAGGGAGCTACATATTTTTCTTTGAGTGGACCCCATAGCTCTGGACAGTGGAAGTTTATATACTGTTCAAATCGATCACGCCAATATGCATAATCCATGTCAGTCGAAAACAACGGAGGTTTATTATTAGAACCAACATCATGATTCTGTTTTAACATATCCCTAATTCCTCTGATATCTTCTTTATCAGCAACACCAGCCATTGAAGATATACCTGACACTTCACTCAAAAACAAAAGCTTGAAAAAATATTAGTACTGAAGGCGTCACTTAGTAAGTGACGCACTGAAGTGTCGCAACGACTAGTGGCACTTGGCACGTGACGATATCGAGTGACGGATGAAGTGACTGATGACACTATAAGTAAGTGTCGCTCAATCAGATGAGTGACGCACTCAAGTGACGTACTTGAGTGACGTGCTAAAACAAATAGGCGTCACTAGTAAAAGTGACGCAGTAAATCAAAAGGCATTACTAAAGATAGTGACGCAACAAATCAAGCAGGCGTCACTAACGGAAGTGACGCTTGAGAGTCAAGTAACGCGCAACAGTGACGCACGTAAGTGACGGTGGATTAAAGGGCACGGCACTTAAGTTAAGTGTCGTATAAACCTCAAATGACGCTTCAAGTGACGCGTTCAAGTGACGGTATAACCCTAATTTGGGATTAGGTAGTGCCGCAGTAAGTGACGCGTCCAAGTGACGGATCGAGTGTCGCAAAACGGCTGCAATATCCCAAAACCCTAAAAAATTCGAACTTTCGTAAACCTAACGAAAATTCGTTGAACCCTAATGGACGAAACCTGTAAATGATGAAGAATATCGTCTGTATTGCACCTTAGCACCTCAAAATCTGTATGTAATCTTGATTCTTGATTCAAACAAAACCGAAATCAACCCAAAACTGTCACACCCCGCCTCGGCGGAAGGTTGCGAGATGCGACTATCATGAGATCACAACACAAGAATTACAATGAACGACCTCTACATGAGTCGTTTTAAACATACTTCATAAAAAAGTTTAAATTGTCTTACAGACTTAGACCATTTGTCTTTAAAAAGTTTACAAACAATTCCCATAAGTTATAAAATAGTTAGGAGTTTAAGAATTTAAGATCAAAAGCAATGTTCGTCCATGCAAATGTAGTTCCTAACTTCAAAAGGGGTATGCCAGCTTCACAAATAGCAAGCATCTTAATTACCTGAGAATAACATATAAAAATGGGTCAACATAAAGTTGGTGAGCTCATAGGTTTTAATAGTTGTAAAACATTACCGTGGATCACGAGATTTCAAGTTATATTGCCATTCAACAATATAGTAAAAAAATTGTAT
Organism: Pseudognaphalium luteoalbum; assembly: GCA_963422505.1. NCBI lineage: Eukaryota > Viridiplantae > Streptophyta > Magnoliopsida > Asterales > Asteraceae > Pseudognaphalium > Pseudognaphalium luteoalbum. The sequence continues at coordinate 44,801,290 of OY730193.1, read as the reverse complement.
TACTATTGCCATAAGCTCATGAATTGAAACCTTAACATTTAGTGCCTCGCAAGTGTCCTATCCAAACACAAGTAGTTCTCAAATGACAATGCACCCGTTTGACTTATAGTCATGTTGGCGCTACCAACCCGGATGGGGGCGTCAACCCAAATAGATCTATTCATGACATTCACGTTTAAGTCCTTAACTAACAATTCATGATAAAGGCCTACATAATGGATAGTGTCAACTCATGCAATACGTAACAGTTTAGTTTGTGTCGACAAAGAAAAGAACATGTATTCTCACCCCAAAAACATGTCAAATCATTTAAAAAGAAGTAGGGGCCATGAGACTCACCTTAGTGAGAGAGCGGAAAGTTGCAAGTACTTGTTTGGGTCTCGGTGGGGTTTATGCGTCCTAGATCACATAAAATGCTTAAGTTTAGTCATATAGTATATATATATTAATTTTATTTTTTGTAAAATTTCATCACCCATAGTTTTAGTTTAAGTGTCACGTTTTATTCAACCATTGACGGGTGCATATACACCCTTTTGAGTAATTCTTAGTAAAAGTCCAACTTATTTCCAGAAACTTCCAGACCAGGCCCTTAAATCGGCTTGTAGAGAAAAATGTGTGCATTTCTGGAAAAAAAAATTCATGAAAGTTGTAGATCTTTTCAATACGCAAATTTCAAAAAAAAATTCATCTTTTAACGCTTCCTAGAACTCAAGTTATGACTATTTTAGTAACCTGTGTTTTTCTAGACAGATTTTGTGTTCTTGTGTATAAATTTATAGAAACGTATTTTAAACTTGTATTTGAACATAATCTTGTAGATGAGCTTGATAACATTAAAAATCAGTAACAAAATGGTAGTCTTTATTTAAGTATTCATGGAGTTATGCTCTTGTAAAATGAGGTATACGAATCTGTCACAACATGCGCAATAGTTTCGTATGGGCTGTTTGGAGGTCGAATACTCCATGTTTTTGAGTGAGACCACTTGGGTTTGAAAGCTAATACATAAAAGTAATTTCAGTAGTAAAATGGTGCTATTTTGTTAAGTATACACGGATTTATGACCTCACAAAGTGAGATATAGAAATCTGGACAGATTGCATATAATGTGTGTGGGTTAGGATTTCGAGTCATAGACTACTATCCTAACACATAGGCACTAATCATTGTTTAGCCCTTTTCCCACATGCAATTTCCATCATTTTTCTACAGATTTTGAGTATATTACAAGCATGATATTCTTGAAAGATTTTGTAGATATGTAATAAGTAAAATTTACATCTTTCAACTTGATATAGGTTTGATCATGGATTATCACTTATCTTTAACACATGATTATGTGCAAGTGATAATCTACAAACATCAAGTCATTTTTGTAGGCTTAGCCATACTTTTCAATACTTCAAATAAAAAGAAAATGGAGATGAAGATGAGTAATAAAATGCATGTTTACATCTATTTTGTAGGCATAGCCATACATAAGAATCACAATAACACAAAATATAAAGATGCATGTATACACATGTAGATTTGTAGGCATAGCCTTACATAAAATCTTACATATGTATGGAACAAAATATAAGATCTATACATAGATATACATATATTTACATAAGTTTTGTTATTAGTCATCCATGGGTGATGATTCGTAAGAAGAAAAAATAGAGATCTTCTTGTAATACCTTACTAATACAAACTAGTATGGAACTAGCTTGTACTTAGTACATGGAGGTGCTTCTAAGATGGTGGTTTGTGGTGCTTCTAAGATGGCCGGCCAGGGGGGGGGGGGGGGAGGAGAAAGAGTCTTGGTGGTGATTGGTGGAGAAATGGTGGTGATTAAATGGGTAATTAATTGTTTTAATTAATTAAATTAGTTTTATTTAATTAATTTAAAATTAAAATCAGATTTTTATTTATAATTTAATTTAATTATAAGTATTTATTTAATTATTATGTTGTATTTCATGCAAAGGTGGTGGTTTGTTACTTTCATGCAAGTAAGTGTACTTATCACTATATTATTGTTTCACACATACTTATATATATATATATATATATAAGTATATATATATATATATATATATATATATATATATTAGGGTTTACTAAATGAATTAATAAACATAAACGTAAGCACTTTGTCACATTATATGCATCCACGGATAAACGCTTGTTTAGTGTCAGGTTGTAACGATAAGGCACCTAAATTCAATGTTATTTAATTATAGGCGTTAATTCACTAAAATTATAGTTTAACTAAAAAAAAAAATTTCCTCTAAGTTTATTACCTGAGCGGAGTTGAATCATAGATTTTTGCCGGTTGTCACAAAAACACCTTCTAAACGTCAATATTATCACCTAAATGCTCTGATACCAGTTGAGAGTGCCCTGTGACGTGGATCCAGATGACAATTGATTACAATTGAAAGGCGGAATCAATCAATTGCGTGTATAACCAATAAACACAAACCGAAACAAATGTAATTAACAATGTAAACGAAGATATCAGCTTGTATTATGAATTGGGAACGATTACAATGTTTCTTAGTCGACAAATGGTGCTAGGGTTTCGTCAACCCTAGCCGAAAACCCGTAGGTTTGTATTTATACTAAAATTCATCCGACATGCGTCACTTGTGGAAGTGTCGCATGTGGCCGCCTTCATGCGTCACTTATCTAAGTGACGCTATGCGTCACTAAGGCAAGTGACGCCTAACCTAAAACTAAAGTGTCGCATATAACAAAAACTATATATTTCACTATACAACTAACGACACTTATTACAACTTGATAGACCAACTGACAGACAACCTAATATGCATCAACAAAAGCACGTCTAGTGGTTCAAGGTTTTAATCAACAAGAAGGCATAGACTACAATGAAGTGTTTGCACCAGTTGCTAGGCTAGAAGCAATTAGAGTATTTTTAGCATTCGCGTCATTCTATGATATAAAAGTTTATCAGTTGGATGTTAAGAGTGCCTTTTTGTATGGCAAAGTAGAAGAATTGGTGTATGTTGCTCAACCTCCAGGGTTTGCTGATCATGAGTATCCAGATAGAGTATATCGTTTGAATAAGGCTCTATATGGATTACATCAAGCACCAAGGATGTGGTATGCAACACTATCAACGTATCTACTTGATAATGGATTTACAAGAGGAGCAATTGATAGTAAATTGTTTGTAAAATGGAACAAGAAAGACTTTCTATTAGTACAAGTTTATGTTGATGACCTTATCTTTGGATCTTCTGATGAAAAGATGTGTCAAGAATTTGAGAAAGTCATGAGAAAAAGGTTTGAGATGTCTGCAATGGGAGAGTTGAAATTCTTCTTAGGGTTACAAGTTGACCAAAAGAAAGATGGCTTCTTTATTCATCAATCTAAATATGTTTATGAGTTATTAGAAAGATTTAAGATGGATGACAGTAAAGTCTTCAATACTCCGATTCCAGTTAATCACAAACTAGGTCCGGATACATCGAGTGATCAGGATGTGGATCCTACTCTATATAGGGCCATGATTGGATCACTAATGTATTTGACTGCCTCTAGACCTGACATTATGTTTGTTGTTTGTTTATGTGCAAGATATCAGGCTAATCCGAAAGAGTCACATATGCAGGCTGTTAAACGGATCTTCCGTTACCTCAAAGGGCAACCGAAGTTGGGACTTTGGTATCCAATTGATGGAGACTTAGATCTAGTAGCATATACTGATTCGGATTATGGAGGATGTAATCAAAATAGGAAATCTACGACCGGAGGATGTCAATTCTTAGGAGGTAGATTAGTATCTTGGCAGTGCAAGAAGCAAAGCTCAGTAGCCATTTCTACATGTGAAGCTGAGTATGTTGCAGCTGGCAGCTGTTGTTCTCAAGTTCTTTGGATACAACAGCAACTGCGGGATTACGGGTTAAATATAACCAATACTCCTATGATGATTGACAACGAATCTACTATGTCGATCACTAACAATCCTGTGAAGCACAGTAAAACTAAGCACATTGATATTCGACATCATTTTATTAGAGACTGTGCTGAAAAGAAGATGATAAGGTTAGTTAAGGTTCCGACTGCGGATAACTTAGCAGACCTATGCACGAAGGCGTTCGACAGAGCAAGATTTGAGACATTGGTTCAACTGAATGGAATGAGAAATCCAGAGTGATTAGTCTTCCAAGGGTATTTTAGTAATAGTTAGTAGTTATTTTCAGTACTTATTAAAAAAAAAAGGGCGTATGGCATTCATTTGCTTGTTACCCGAGGGGAATCGCCTCCAATAAAAGAACAACCGAAGTTCTTTTAGAAAAAGCTTTAAGTTTTGGCTGTAAAAACTTGGGAGATGATAGTACATTAGGAGAATAAGTCTAAGAATAATAACCTTAAGTGTTAAGGATGATGTGTTAGTAGATTCTTATAAGTTGCACTAAAATAACGATTTTTAACTAGGATTACACTTATATTTATCTTATTATACACCTATATCCACTGATTATAACTTGTCCTTTTCCTTAACAAGTGATAAGAATAACTTAAGTCTAGTCAGCTTCATCATACGATTTATTGGTAGGCAGGTTATGCTAAGATTTCCGAGCAGTTAAGAAGTATAACTTTCATGTGTAATATCTTATGTGCTCTGTTATATAACGTATGACATATGTCTTAATTGTTGAATGATAGTACTGTCGTGCACTGTGATCTAAAATAAAAAAATTTGAAATGATACAAAGTATCATAATGTCAAAAGGTGAGTTATATGTTTCGAAAGGGCATCATTTAGTAACCTCTACCTTACATATGAAAGATACAAAGTATCTCGTGTCAAGTGTATATTATATGCTTCTAAAGAACATCATTTAGTAATCTCTACCTTGTTAATACAAGATACAGTGTTATGTATTGTACTTGAATTCTTCAGTATGTTGTATAGTAGAAAACACTAGATATTGTGCACATTAACAATAAAAGTTTGGCTCAGAAATCTGTGTGTCATCTGTTTATGTGGATCATAATATCGGTAATAGTCTTGAACTGTCTATTATATTCGAACATTCACTTTTGTGAATAATAAGAAATCATAAGTTATATTTCAATTAAGTGTTATATCATGTGGATAAAGGTACATAAGATATAATTTTATGAATATAAGTTTATTACTGATTAAAGTTGTGATTTTATTGTGATTATATGAATTGAGATGATGAGTTGACCGACGCGAGACGAGTTCAACTCGTTTGACTTCAGTTGACCGAAGCGAAACGAGTTCACCTCGTTTGACTTCAGTTGACCGAAGCGAAACGAGTTCACCTCATTTGACTTATGTTGACCGAAGCGAGACGAGTACACTTGTTTGACTTGGGTAGACCGAAGCGACTCGAATTCAACTCGCAGGGTTTCTGCGAAGCGAGTTGAAAAATTTAATTAATTGACTTAATTTGACTTTGAGAACTGAATTAACCTTGTTGACTTCAGTTGACTATGTAAAATTAAGTAAATTTTATAATTTTTCAATTATAACTTGTTATCGATTTGAGAATCGTTTGGTTACAAATAATTAACAAGTTACTTGGTTATATACATATAGACTTAAGAACTTTTGTTTATAAGTTTAAATGTATGTAATATCTTAACAATTTAAGTTATTTCATATCGAAAGTCTTCCGACTCATAGCGTAGTCGTGCAGCGTGTTCCGATATTTATTGGCGGTATAATAACTCAAATTGTTATTCTTAGTTAACGGGCTTTATATATAATTTATAGAATATAATTGAACTTGTTAATTCAATTAAGTTTCAGTGAATTATGTTATTAGTTGATAGTATATTTAGACGTTTGATGATCTTTTTAATCATAATACGTTAAAGTGTAAATTATCTAATGCTCGTTAACTTAACAGTTTTGCTATTTGTGTAATTTGGAATTACAAATATGGCTAACAGATCTTTTGAGAAGGGTCACAACATCTTGGTGAATCTAGATGTCAACAAGCGTGGTGCTGAGCATTTTGAGCAGATTTTGACATATTTAGCACGTTCGAGAATTCGATTTGCTATCACTGAGTCACCTCCACTGAACAAAGACCTTCTTACGCAGTTTTGGACGAACATTGTATATGATGGTGCTGCTAACCCACCTACTATACGTACGACGGTAAATCAGCATCCGATTTCTTTTACTGCTGATGACTTACGACAGTTACTGCAGCTAGGAACTTCTGAACAAGAAGCTGGTCCATCTGCTTATTCAGCTGATTTTATAGAAGGAGCTCTAGGTCGTACAGGTTATTCAGGACCTAGGAGAGGATGCCATTTTGTCAAGGCATTCGTACTAGGACAGTGGAGATTTCTTTTTACTGTTATAGTATCTATTTTTGGGAACAAGAAGTCAGGATTAGATGAGCTTAGTCCTGAGTTGATGTCAGCTGTACTGTCACTGGTTTACAATAAACCATACAGTTTTTCTTCGTATATCTTTCAGTCCTTCAGAGGACAGATTACCGGAGCTGCTAGGACGTTGTTTATTCTTTATCCTAGATTCTGCATGCTCCTGATTCGAGCTCAAGTTCCAAACTTGCCAGCTTATGCAGCTGATTTTCAAGTTGAGATCATCGGACTGCGAGGTTACAACGCTTGCTTTTTGTTATCCAAGCGTAAAGATGAGATTAAGCCTGAGGCTGCTGATCTTTTTGGGCAACTTCTTGATGTTGATTATGTTGCTCCACCAAATAATGGTTGGATGGATGCTGGAGCTCACGATGAAGCTCAAGCTCAACAACAACAACAAGCTCAACCTCAACCAGCAGCAGAGCCACAGGAACTCATTGAAGATGTTTTACATCAGGTTGAACATCAAGGCCAACAAGTTGTGCCTGAGTTAGCTGCTGAGGTTCTACATGAGGTTTTGGTACAGATTGATGATGATACAGATCCCTTGTTACGGGATATTGATAGTTATGTTGAACAACCTGAGGTAATTTTATAATTATATAGTAATATCAATACTTCGTTGTTATATTATGATCACATTATTATTATATAATGCATATGTTATAGATATTTAGTTAATTAGATATTATTTCTGATTATAAAATATAAATATCATTATGATCAGGGAGCTGAGACTGCAGACCCAGAGGTCACTCGACCTGAGGGTGAGCAGGGACAGCTTGATAGATCTGAGGGTTTACCTTCTCAGGTATTTATCAGATTAATCATAAATATATAGAACTTGTATGATAGAGCTTTTAGCTAATCATAAATGTTTAATATATTTAATATTTAGGATTCTGATGTTGGTCCATCTGGAGGTCGTGATGGTCAATCGGCTTCAGATGATGATGATAGTACTCCTTCTCCACCTCCAGATGCTGGTTATATCAGATACCGATCTCAGATGATTCCAGATCCAGCACTGAAGGAAAAGAGAAAGGCTAAGGAAGTCGATCCAGACTTCAGTATTATTGACGAAGGTCCTGAGGAAGAGGATCTACCTCTTATTCCTCAACGTCGTAAGCGTTCCAGGACATTGATCATTCAGGATGGTATGTTTTATTTAGTGTTAGATCATCTTAACTTGTTGTTTATCAGGAGTTAAACTGAGACAGTTAATTCTGTGACAGTTGCTCAAGATACATCCCAGGTAGAGATGATGATACCGGTTGTTACTGAACCAGTATCTGTACCATCTGAGGTATGAGATAAACGTTTAGTACTACGAGTATTATAGATATTAAATTAGAGATTGAGACAGAGTTATCTGTAACAATTAGTTATTTAATTATATCTAATTTTATAGGCTGAGAAACTGCTTTTGTCAGTGGAACCAAAAATGGTCTCCAAGACTGTTGAGGAGGGAGTTGCAAAACTGGTGCATGAGGCTCAGTTTCCGACCAATAAAGCTAGTAGATTCGCAGCTAGTCTTCTCAAAGAAGCATTATCTCAAGCCATTCCACCACTCCCATGTGAATCATACATTGCTTCAGTGACACCGCCTGGACCATCAACAATATCTGTTATTCCGATAACTGATGCTGAAAGGATTACATCCTTAGAGTCAAAAGTTAAGGAATTGGAACAGAGTACTTCTAGGATTCCAGGGTTGTTAGCTGAGAATGTTTCTCTTGCTCAGCAGATGGTTCATATCAGTGAATCACATTTGACACTGCTGAAGACTCATGATACTTTGCTTGCTGATTTTACTGCCCAGCGACTGAAGCTTGAACACTTAGAACATTTGGTGTTGAGAGTGAATTCAGGACAGTCTGCTCAGGGGGAGATAATGATATATCATGAAGCTTGCAAAGAGGATGAGTTAGCTAAGAAGAGAAGAGATGATAAAGATGATGATCCTGATGCTCAGAAAGATGGTGAGCCGACTGGTCCTTCAAAGACTGGTGAGCAAGCTATTATTCAGGGGGAGTCTGCATGTGTTGGTGTTAGTGGTGATGGTGCTGGTACAAGTGCTGCTGGTACAAGTGAAGCTGGTAAGACAGCTTAGACTTGTGTAGATATTTGTACTTAGAATTTTAGTTGAATTATAATTGTAATTTATAATTGTAATTGAATAATTGTAACTTAATAGTTTTTGTAATATATTCGGCTTGAGATTTTTATTACAAGATTAAATATATTAGAAATTGTTTAAGTTATTTGATTTTGAAAAGTTAAATAAAAATTAGTGATCGAAAGTCTTCCGACTCATTGAGAAGTCGAGCGGCGTGTTCTGATTTATTTCAGCGGTCAAAGTTTATTTTAACTTAGACATTTTAGACTTGAGAGTTTTTATAACTGACAAGTTAAATATGTATGATTTTTAACTAGACAAATGATATATAATTTAAAGATATAGTTGAAAGTTAAGTTCTTGTAATATAACAGTTCAATAAAGTCTTGGAAATTATATAAGGTAATTACAGTAAATTTAAATGCTTGGTGATTATTCACAACGCATTAGAATTTAAAGTTAATTAATATTTGTTAAGTGTTTATAAGACTTAAGAATTCTTTGATTGATTCAAGATAATTAATAATTGAATTATAAGTTATATAGAATTGGTTATATTAACAGAATTGAAATGAATAATGAAATTTTTTAGATTGATTCAGAGAAATCAATAAAAGAATTTATATTATTAATTTGATTTGTGTAGATATGGAAATGCTAGAATTGAGTGACTCTGGAAGTGATATTCTTGATGAAATCGATGAAGAAATTGATTTTGATCTTGAAGAAGGAGAATTTTTACTACCTGAGGATTGGACTGCTGTTTATGAGAATGAGCAAGACATTGGTGTAGATCCAGATGCAAATATTGATGAACACCATGTGAGCCCATCTAGGACAGAAGTTATTATTGAAAATAATCAAGGTCCAACAGTTGTCGATGTAGATGAAGAAATCGATGACTCAACCGATTCTGAAAAAGATGAAATCTTAATTCCTACCAAGAATCCAGCAGTTTTTCTTAGAAAACTTCCTAAACAGAAAAACAAGGTTGGAGTTTCTGAAGTTGATATAACTGGGAAACGGAAACCTAAAAGAGGGATTATTGGTTGCTACTTTGACTCTGAGCTGAAGCTATTTGCTATTAAGAGGTTTGACGGAGTTCAATATTTTGAGCGAAAGCTTGCAGTATTTAGTTCTTTGCCTAGATTTGAGATTCGAGATTTGGCTCGATTATCTTTAAATAACCCAAGTGATGATTTTGTTGGAAAATATGTTGAACACATAATCAAGACTGAGGTTAGAGCAAATAAATTTGAAAAGATTAAGCCAAGAAAAGGAAAGACTATTAAACTGGCAGAGAGAAGTCAAAGGACAGGACGAAGGAGAAGAAAGAAGATTTATCCATCTGTTAAGTGTTTACAGCAGATTCCATTAAAGACAATGCCACAAGATATTTTGGAAAATATGAAGAGTTGGCATGTGGATTCAGAGACTGGAGAAGCTGTAATGGTTGAATCTGATGATGAGGTTGAAGGTGGTGAAAGAGAAATCTTCAGAGTTTATGACCATCGACACCTAATGAACATGTCGAAGAAAGATTTGATAAAATTGAATGAAAATAGAATCTTGACGACAGTAGCATGGGGTGACTTAGCACGTGATTATCAAATGATGGTTAAGACTTGTATAAAATTGAAGATTTATACTGGAAGTAAGATTTATGAGTAAAAATTAAAGACAACTTGAAGACATAATAGTATAGATGTTAGAGCTATTGTCAAGGGGGAGTCTGTTGGGACATTTATGTGTGACAACAGATCTAGCTTGTAATAGTACTAGTGATAATAGTAATCAAGTTTGTACAATTGATTTGGATTTGTAAATGATATTAGTTTGGTATTAATATTCGTTAAATATATTAGTATGTTAAAGTGTTAGACGAATATCGAATACGATGTTACAAACTAAAGTCTGTGAGATGAGATCTCAAGTCGCAGAACTCAGTCCTGCGAGATGAGATTTGGGCTCGCAGAGCTGCGAACCGAGTTAAACTTTGGGCTTGGTCGTGGGCTGCGAGTTGAACTCGACTCGCAGAACCCATCGACCTGCGAATTGAATTTAACTAAAACCTATAAATACTTCATTAGGTTTAATCGGAAATAACTTTTGGCCATTCGATTTCCAGAGGACAAAAACACATTTCTAAGCATTCATAAGGTTAGGTATTGATCGATTAACATTAATTAATCGATACAAAACCTTGTTGATAAATCAATTCGCTATTATCTTGCGAAACAAATTGTTCACATATTGTGAACCAAGTATTGAGGAATTCCGCACCTTAATATCTAAGATAACCTCGTTATCGATCCACGTACTAGGGACTTACAACCCAGCACTTACAGTGTCACTAGTGTAAGTGACGCAATATCGTATGCGTCACTGGTAGCGTCACTTATGGAAGTGACGCAACAGGTCACTTTTAGTGAAAAGATTGCGATTTGATCGATTTTAGCGTTGTGATTTCGGTACTCAAATTTGAAAAGGTAAATATAACTTGGATAAAATCTAAAAGTAAACTAACTTATAGAAAATACAAGAACACATAAAAGAAAGCAAATTTAGAAATAGAAAATTTAACACATTCTTTTTGGTGACGGAGTTGAAATAATCTGTTTAGGGATCATATCGGAGTAGCATGCATTTATTAGGAACAGTAAGTGTTATTTCGATTATTAGTATATTTGTCCATTTTAAATTTACTTGACATGTTAAAAACACTTTTTATAAAAATTATTTCAAAACGATTATTAGTATAATTGTCCACTTTAAACATGTTACACTCACATCTAGGAGGTAATTTTATTATTATTGGAAGGTACATTTCGCTGTGGTCCACACCATAGATATACATCTTAACTTAAGACATAGACCATGTTTCCATTTATAGAGAGAATATAAGAAAATCAAATTTAAGAATCAAGTCAGCGGTGACAGGTCTGTACTGACGTACAACAGAGCGACATAGCTTGATTCAGGTTTAAGCAAAACCAGACTTGATCAAACAATTTTGACGACCTTGTAAGGTATCTTATTTTAAAGACTTTGCAAGTACTTTGACTTGTGTTTGCTTAATTTTTAAGTATATATTAACAGAAACCAGGTCTATACTTACGTATAACAGAGGAGACGGTCAATATATACCCCCAACTGATATCAAATAAACTTCTTTCAACGAACACATGTCTAGTATAAGTAAGAAATTAAGACTTTTGTCATACATCTAATGATGTTGTACCACTTGAAATAGACAATTAATTATTAGGCTTCTTAAGAAATCTCAAAGAGTTTTGCATAACATGCCTACTAATATATCGTATGATGAAGACAATGTTTATAAAAACTGTTTTCAACACATCAGATAAATCTACTGACACATCCAAGATAAACCTTAAAAGTCCATTTTATGCATGTCACCCGATGTACTATCATTTCCCAAGTTGTTTACAGACACAACTTCAACGTCTATTTTAAAATGTAGCAACGGTGCATTTCTTTAATACTGAAAAGTATAAAGAGTGACTGTTGCGTTTGAATACGATAGACCAAGATTGGGTCTATGTTTGAGATAACCAAAGATTCGCTTTACCGCCTTCATATGAGACACCTTGGGTTTGGCTTGAAAGCGTGAGCATACGGATACCGCAAATACAATATTCGGTCGAGAAGCGGTCAAATAAATCAAAGAACCTATCATTGATCGATAGTCCTTTTCTTTGCAATCTTCCTCATCGTCAGTGAGTCTGAGATTGTGATTAAGTTCGATAGGAGTCCCATAGGTCTTACAATTGAGCAGGTCATATCGAGTCAACATGTCTTTGACATACTTTGACTGATGAATATAAATACCTTTTGGAGACTACTCAACTTGTACACCTAAAAAGAATTTGAGCCCCCCCATCGCACTCATCTCAAACTCATATTTCATAATCTCCTCAAAATGCTTGCACATCGCTTCATTTGTAGAGCCAAATATGATATCGTCCACATACACCTGCACGAGTAACATATCCTCTCGATCGCCAGTCCGTTCTTTACGGATGAACAAAGTACTGTCGATATTCCCTCGAACAAAACCATGCTTGATTAAGTGGGTAGTGAGCCTCTCATACCAAAGTCGCGGAGCTTGATGAAGACCATATAACGCCTTGTTTAACTTGCAGACGTATTCTGGATGCTCAGGGTCTTCAAAACCTGGAGGCTGTTTCATGTACACATCTGTATCCACTTGTCCATATAAAAAGGCGCTTTTAACATCGAGTTGGTTCACACGAAACTCTTTGAAAGAAGCGAACGCAAGAAAGATCCGAATAGACTCAAGTCTTGCCACAGGAGCAAAGACTTCATCATAATCTAAGCCCTCGATCTGACTAAAACCTTGAACAACCAATCGAGCTTTATTCCAAATCACGATACCCCGATCATCCATCTTATTTCAAAATACCCATCGAGTGCCGGTTAAATGAGCACCTTTGGGTAACGGAACTATATCCCATACGTGCAGCTTGTTGAACTGCTGCAACTCTTCTTGCATAGCCTCGACCTAGGATGGATCTTTTAAGGCCTCATCAACTTTCTTAGGTTCAATTTGGGATAAATGACAAGAATTTATCCGAGCAACCAAGTTTAACATTTCTTGATTTGGATTTTGCTTCACTTGGTGGCTTGTTTGAACAGCAACATTAGGATCACCAATAATATTATCGATGGGGTGATCCCTGTGTATACGTGTGACTGGGATTAACTCCGGTGCAAGTACTAACTCCAAATTGTTCATGTCCCCCTCAGTAACGGGAACAGTATTAGTCGCAGGAGCAGTAGGACTTTCAGGTTGCACAGGAGGTTGAAGTTCCGTATCATCTTCATTAGAGAAGAGGTGAGAATGAACCATTTCTTCTTCTTCCTCGTCTTCCTCTAACGGTGGCATGTTGGGATCATCTGGATGTTCTGTTGTATTAGTCGTTCCTGAAGTCGAAGGAACATCCGAAGGTGGGATAGTAGGCGATGGTGTGGGTGTAGTAGGTAGTGAAATAGGTGTTGGAGTAGGTGTTGTAGGTGATGGTGTTGGCATTGAGTAGGTGGTGGTGTAGGTTTTAAGGTAGATGTGTCTTGACATAGACTGATGCCATGAAGTAAGGTAACTAACTCCTCAGCTTCGCCATCTTCTTCGGGTATGTCAAACGAGTTAAACACATCCTTATAATTGAGTAACCATTCAGGACCCGTTCCTTGAGGAGGATCCGTGTAACGCAGGCATTTTACCTCAAAATGCTCTTCCACCTGGTGTGTTGATTTAATGTAGACTCTTTTGTTCGGAGAGTTGATTGAATAGCCAAGGAAAATTTCTTCAATGGCTTTAGCTCCAAACTTCGAGACTTTGTCCTTTGAGACCATAATCAAACAAGGACACCCAAACGGCTCTAGAAACTGTAAAGTAGGCTTACGGTTATTGAACAGTTAATAACAGGTTTTGTTCTTTTTCTTAACCGTGAGCACGCGATTTAGAACGTAACAAGCAGTACTGACTGCTTCTGCCCAAAATATGATAGGAAGCTTAGAATCGGCCAGCATAGTTCGAGCTGTCTCGATAATTGTCCTATTCTTTCGCTCTGCAACTCCATTTTGTTGAGGAGTTCTTGGGGCACTGAACTAATGATCAATACCTTTTGTGGCACAGTATAACTCAAGAGTTGAGTTCTTGAATTCAGTTCCATTGTCACTTCTCAGTCTCTTCACCTTTAAGTTGCACAGATTTGCCAACTTATCCAACAAATACACCAAAATATCTGGTGTTTCACTCTTTGCACCTAGAAAGTATACCCACGAAAATCTCGAGTAGTCATCGGTGACTACTAAGTAGTAAGATCTACCGCCTATGCTCTTAGTTGATATAGGACCAAACAGATCCATGTGTAAGAGCTCCAGTGGTGCAGCAATGGAATTCACTATCTTCGACTTATGGAATTTCTTGTGGAGTTTCCCTTTATGGCATGCAACGCAGTCATCTTTTAGGGCAAATGACTATTTTGGAACTCCATTTACCAAATCATTGTTTATTAAAAAATTCATCTTACAAAAGTGGATGTGTCCCATTCGTCTATGCCACAATAGTGATTCCTTTTCCGAAGCCTTTGACAGGAGACAAGTGTATTCATCTGTAGTCTCCACAGTTCGCATATTCATTACATAGGTGTCGTTTCTCCGTGGCGCCCTCATAAGCACCCATTCTTCAGGAATAACAAAACCTGGCTTCAGTATCACACATTCCGTCTTCGTGAACGCAGTGGTAAAGTCCTTATCACAGACTTGTGAAACGCTCAGCAAGTTGTGAGTAAGTTGAGCCACATAATTCACATTCTCGAAGCTAACTTTCCCGTTAGTTAGCGTTCCCTTTCCCGTAATGGTTCCTCCTGTATCTCCAGCAAAAGCAACATGTCCTCCGGCATGTGGTTTAACATCCGTCAAAAGAGACACATCGCCAGTCATGTGTCACGAGCAGCCACTATCCATAAACCATTCACTATCCTTAACACGTTCTGACTGCTGCAACACATAAAGTAAGGAGATTATTGAGAAACGGTGACCCAAGCCTTTACAGACTTAGGTCTACCAAGGTCATCAACAATAATCACATCGGACAGAACTTTATTTTTTAACAAATTAGAATTTTCATCTAATGTGTTATTGTTGATGACAGAAGAGTCACTAACAGACTCCTTTCGTTTCCAAACTTTAGGTTGTTCGGAAATTGGTTTGGGAGTAATATCGGGCTTTTGTTTTGGCAAAGGTTTTTGCCCAATATTACTCGACTTTTCAGCAGGCTTGGGAGAGGTTGAGTAACGCCTAGGTGGAGATTTTGAAAATGAATTTCTGTAAACAGATGTCCTAGGCATTTCTCTCCCATAGTGCTGATGAGACAGTTTAGGACATTCACGACATAAATGTCCTTGTCTTTTACAATAGAAGCATGATCGGGTCTCAGCAACTGGTTGAGGCTGAGGATTTACCACAGGAGTAGGAGAAGCATTTCTAGAACATGAACATTTCATGCACGTCTTAGTAAATGCTTGTTTTGGTTGAGAAGTTGAAGTAGAAGGTTTATCACAAAAATCATTTGCACGTGTAGCTTGATGTTGCAAAATCTTTACAGGTGACTGTAAAGTTTGAGATTTTGTAGTTAAAACCATATTCTTTTCCTTTTTAGGTTGAATCTTAACTGTAGGTTCAACCTTTGAAACCATTTTGACAGATTTTACTTCAACCTTCTTTTTAAATTCAGGATACTCCTGATCAGTAATATCCTCAATTTCAACAATCTCCTCAATTCTAACTGGAGATTCACATTCTGACTTAACAAACTGAGGCAAAGGATACTCTGACCGTTTGGTTTTCTCCTTTGCCTGTTTGTTTTGATTATTGACCTTAGACTTGACCCCATATAACAGTGCATAGTCAACTGGAATCTCTTCGGTGCCTTCCTTAACTGGCATAGGACAATATTCAGTGGGAGGCGGGACTACAGTATAACCTAGTCCTGTCTTAGTTTTACTATCTGTCCTTTTCTTATTAAGGATTTCGTTGAAGGCAACCGTAGAAGAAGAGGAACCTAGAATCTTACTTTTATATTTATCATATTCAACTTTCAGATCAGACAGTTCCTTTCGCAAAAGATCTATTTCAGCAAGATAACTATTAATAGCATCCTGTTGACTAAAAACCTTAGATTTATACCTAAGCGTGTCCTGTTGATAAGCCTCAATTTTCTTATCATACAATTGTTCATTGGCTTTTAGGTATTTATTCGACTCACTAAGTTTTTCAACCTTTTTCCTTAAGTCTACGTTATCTTGTTGAAAACACCTTAAAGATTCAGTTAACTTTATGCATGAGATACAGTTCAAAGGTTCTTCTGGTTCATTGTGTACCTCATTAGAAATGTGAGCCATGAGACATTGTTGATAATTATCAGCATACATGCTCCAGTCGGTGTTGGTAGGCTCAAAGACAACTAGTGCATCAGTTGTCGCTTGCTTCACCTCATCTTTCTCTGGAGTTCTGGGAGCATCAGGCTTCGTGAAACCCGATGGAGGAACTTTGGGTTTCTCACACTCTCTTGCAAAATGTCCCAGATTCTGACAATTATAACAGCGAACCTTGCTTTTATCAAAACCAAAACTGGTTTTTTCCCATCTCCTTCCAAACTCTTGCGACCAGTTCGTTGCAAGAATTTCTGAACTCTCCTTGATATCATGGCAATATTCCAGTTTAAGTCCATTTGCTCAAGATCATCGTCATCTAGTTGAGCATAATCTTCTTTGGAAAGTTCTAAAGTAGAATTCGGTTGTGAAACCAAATCCTTGTAAGAGCTGAGAAAGGCTGTATAGATAGCAGCCTGCTCTTGAATAGCAGGGGACACTGGAACTTGCGGTTGTGACCCTTGTGAGGGTCCAGAAGCATACACCGGATGATGAACTCCGGTAGATTGCAATGAAGGTTTAAGTGGAGAACTTGTAGAAGAAACAAAAGCCATTCCACCATAAGTCTTTCCGGTGTTGACTTTGCCTCCATATAACGTCGGGTCTTGAACAAAACCACCCGACTTGCATTCTTTCTTCTTCAACTCCATCGCATGGGCTTGAAGAACACCAATTAGCTCATCTAAGTTCATCGTGGCTAATTCTTGACTTTCTTTCAGAAACTGTACTTTAACATCCCAATTACTCGGTAGAACGTCCAACAGCTTCTTGTTTATTTCAATCTGAGGGAAATTATATCCTCCCTCAGTCAACTCACTAACCAACTGTGAGTATCTGGTAAACACACCCGAAGCAGTTTCATTTGGCAGAGAATCAAACAGATCATACTGTTTCTTGATCAGTTCCAATTTAGCCTCCTTGTACTTCTGATTTCCACCATATCTCATCTCAATAGCCTTCCAGAGATCGTATGTTATGTCATGTGTTTTGAAGAGGCGTAAGACATCTTTAGTAAGGCACATGCAGATGGCTGAATGAGCCTTCCTTTCAATATCATACTCCTTTTTCTCTTCAGGAGACATGGCTTTGTATGTTTTGGAAGGAGGGATACCACGATAGTCTCCCTCAGCGACAGGAGCTTCATATCTTTCTCTGAGCGGACCCCAGAGCTCCGGACAGTGGAAATCTACATACTGTTCAAATCTATCGCGCCAATATGCATAATCCATATCAGCAGTAAATAGAGGAGGTTTATTATTGGAACCAACATTATGATTTTGTTTTAGCATATCTCTAATTCCCCGAATATCCTCTTTATCAGCAACAGCAGCCATTAAAAGATTAACTTGAAAATTAACTCAAAATCGAGAACTTGCAAACTAATTAGTACCAAAGGCGTCACTTGGTAAGTGATGCACTCAAGTGTCGCAACGACTAGCGTCACTTGGTAAGTGACGCTATCGAGTGATGGATGAAGTGACTGATGAAACTGTAAGCAAGTGTCGCTCAATCTAGCAAGTGACGCACTCAAGTGTCGTACTTGAGTGACGCACTAGAACAAATAGGCGTCACTAGTAAAAGTGACGCAATAAATCAAAAGGCGTCACTAACGGAAGTGACGCAAGAAATCAAACAGGCGTCACTAGTAGAAGTGACGCTTGGCACTCAAGTGACATGCTAAAGTGACGCACGTGAGTGACTGTTGATTAAAATAGACGACACTTAAGTTAAGTGTCGTATAAACCTCAAATGACGCTTCAAGTGACGCGTTCAAGTGACGGTAAAACCCTAATTTGAGATTACGAAGTGCCGCTCTAAGTGACGCGTTCAAGTGACGCAGCGAGTGTCGCAGAAACGGCTGTAAAATCCCAAAAACCCTAAAAATCGAATTTTCGTAATCTAAACGAAAATTCCTTGAACCCTAATGAACGAAACCTGTTGTTAAAGATGAATATCGTCTGAAAATCACCTTGTCAACTCGAAATCAGTAGTTATTCTCAATTCTTGATCCGAACTAAACCGAAATCAATCCAAAACGTCTTCAAAACGTCAATCTAAACACCTATATGCTCTGATACCACTTGTGAGTGCCCTAGACGTTGGACCTAAGTGATGATTGACTGCTATTGAGAGGCGGAAACACTCAATTGCACAAAATACTAACAAACACAAACCGAAACAATTGATTCAAACCAAGTAAAAGTGTTTATTAGCTTGAATAACGTATGGAACTTGACCACAGATGTTTTAGTCGACAAATGGTGCTAGGGTTTCGACAACCCTAGCCAAAAACCCGTAGGTTCTATTTATACACAAAATTCTGGCCGACATGCATCACTTGTGGAAGTGTCGCATGTGGCCGCCTTAATGCGTCACTTACCTAAGTGTCGCTATGTGTCACTTAGATAAGTGTCGCCTAACCTAAAACTTAAGTGTCGCATTATATAAAATCTATATTTCTATCAAATGACTAACGACACTTTTACAACTCGATAGACCAACTGACAGACAAACTGATATGCATCAACACTTGTTAGCTGATATTTTTAGTGACTGCATGGATGTGAATATTGTTGGAAGAATGGTGACTGGAATGATGAAATTTCTGAAGTTCAGGTGGTTAAAGTGCTAAAAAGGCATTTGATTTGACTTGATATGTGATTTTGAAACTTTTTATTTGTCAGTTTTTGCAATGGCCATTCTTTGTACTTTTTAGTATCAAAGAAATGCAATGTTGCGAAATATCTTAAATCAAAAATTACAAAAATATGTTTAATGTTTAAATTGGTACCTTTGAATTGGATTTTTGAAAAGAATTTGTTGTTCAGGGGGAGTAATTTGGATTCTGATTATTTGGATCAGAAATGTGAACAACAAGATTCTTATTCCACAAAAAGATATTGGATTGTGTCTGTAAACAACATGGGAAATGATTGTACATCAGATGACATGCACAAAATGGAAATTTTAAGGTTTATGTTTGATGTCTCAGTAGGTTTAGCTGGCATGTTTAAAATAGCTTTTATAAACATTAGCTTCATCATATGATGTACTGTTAGGCATGAGATACTCCGGTTTCTAGGTTCTTAAAAAGTAATTCTAAAACGTGTCTATGATCTTGTGGTAAACACCATATGATGTACGACTAAATGTCTTAATTCCTTAACATAGCATGACATATTTCTATATTATAGGTTTATCTGAAATCATTTGGGGGTATATACTGATTGTTTCCTCTGTTGTACGTAAGTACAGACCTGGTCTCAATTTGTATATACTTAAAAGTTAAGCAAACGCAAGTCAATGAACTTAAAAAAGTCTTAAAACATAAGATAACTAACAAGGTGCCCAAAATGGTTTGACCAAGTCTGGTTTTGCTTACACCTGAATCAAGTTATGTCACTTTATTGTACGTTTGTACAGACCTGTCATCGCTGACTTAATTCTTAAAAATGATACTCTTATATTCTCTCTGGATTCGGAAGCTATGCCCATGTCTGGGTTACAGGGGTATGTCATAGGTGGGAACCACGGAGAAATATTCATACTAACAATAAAAGGTTAACTAACAGACCCGGATGTAACATGTTTAAATGGATAAACAATACCAGTAATCGTCTTGAAATAATTTTTATAAAAGGTGTTTTAAGTGTGCTAAGTAAATTTAAAGTGGACAAATATACTGATAATCGAAATAACACTTACTATTTCCTAATAATTGCATGTTGGCCTGATATGATCTCTAAGCAGACCTAAAACAATCTTATCCCCAAATTTGTTTTATTCTTTGTTCTTTACTTTTGTTTATTAAAGAAAAATACAAAAAGATTTTATTGTTATATTATTTTCTTCAATATCACATATCTTGTTAAAGTGGATGTCAGTTATTCTCTAAAGACTGTCAAGATAAATTCTATTGGA
The DNA here is from genome assembly GCA_963422505.1 of Pseudognaphalium luteoalbum. Classification (NCBI taxonomy): domain Eukaryota; kingdom Viridiplantae; phylum Streptophyta; class Magnoliopsida; order Asterales; family Asteraceae; genus Pseudognaphalium; species Pseudognaphalium luteoalbum. The sequence continues at coordinate 44,780,881 of OY730193.1, read as the reverse complement.
GAAGCTGCTGATGATTGAGAGATGGTCACATAGTTTGAAGATCTTATTGTATGATAAATGTGTGTCAGTCACATGAATCAGGACATCAAGATTGTTTGAAGACCATGCTATCTCAATGGGGGAGTTTCTTATTGTCGAAAACATGAAGGAGTTATGTCGTTTCAAACTAGTTGAAAACTTAGTTGACCAAGCTATCTCCTTGGAGGAGTTTATTGGTGAAGACTAATTGAAGTTCATTTGACCAAGCTGCTGACATGGGGGAGTTTGTTGGTGCATTTTGTGTGTTAGTCACTTGGTCAACATTTGTACTTGTCAAAGTCAATTAGTCTTAGTATGTGATGTGATTAGTGTGTATTTGCAAGTATGTAAATGAATAGTGAAATAGACAATATACACAATATATTGTTCATGCGACACAAAGCTTGTGTCGCAAGGGTCACAATAGCGACACAAGTTGTGTCGCTAGTAGGTCTGAACAACTATAAATAGAGGAGTTAGAATTCATTTCAAGGTTAATCAAACCCTAGAGAGTGAGAGAGAGTTCGTGAGGCAGAGAGAAAGAGTCTGTAATCGATATACTTCAATTGTTAATACATACAACAGATTATAGATATTGTGTTTGTTAATTGATTAAACGTTCAATATTTAATCGTTTGGATTCAGCACGTTCGATTGAAGTGACGATCTGATTAGGTCCGGTACGGGGGTCCTACAAGTGGTATCAGAGCCGTGAATCAGTTATTCAACGGTTACGGATCATGATTTGAACGTTTTCGGTTTGATTCGTGAAGGTTTTATTGATTAATCTTCATTTCTGGGTTTAATTGCTTGAAGATTATGTTTTCTGGGTTAGTTCGTCGATCGGTTTTCGAAAATCCTTAGGGTTTCGAAAATTTTCGATTTTAGGGTTTTGGAATCTGCTCAGCGCCGTTTTGCGACACAACCTGCGACACAAGATTTGTATCGCTAATTAGAGTTTTCTATTTTGTGACACAAGCTCGCGACATACTGTGCGGCATAACCTGCGACACAACCCTTGTGTCTCACCACTATTCATTGCGACACATCTTTTGTGTCCCACTACTATAAACTGCGACACAAAGTTGCGACACAAACATTGTGTCGCTAACACCTCACATAGGCTAAAAAAAAAAGTTTTTTGGCGGGAAAGGTCGCGAAAATTTTATTTTTCCAAATTTTGTTCATAGGCTTAAAACTTTTCAATTTTAGCCTGGAAAAAGTTTCATTTTACCCGGGCATTTTTTGGACATTTTCGATTGAATTTTTGGCGTGAAATTTGCGAAAATATTTGTAGTACCAAATTTTGTTGTTGAGTCTAACAGTTCTTGATTTTAATTTTGGAAATAGTTTCGTTTTACTCGGAAATTTTTTGATGTTTTTATCGCTAAATTTAAAATGGTTTTTCTCAAACTATAGCTCCATCTAAGTCCTTGTTCGACAGTGACTTCAACAAATGGAAGACTGAGCTTGAGAATTTCATTGCATACAAGGACCCTGCTTTGTTGGTTTTGATTACCGAGCAGCAATACGAGCAACCGATTCTCAAAAGGACTATGACATCTGATGAACGAAAAAGATATGACAATAAGAAGAGTGCGTATGAGATGATCACAAAGTGCTTACCTCAAGATATGGTCGATTATTATAAAAATCAAGCAACGGCTTATGATTTATGGCAAGCGTTACTTTTCAATTTTGGTAACCAAGATCAGTAAGAATTGTCAAGTCTAGATGAGGAGATTAAGGGGAAGTTGATACAGAAAGAGGAGCCTCAAAGCAGCTCATTCGCGGCTCCAATATTCATACTAACAATAAAAGGTTAACTAACAGACCCGGATGTAACATGTTTAAATGGATAAACAATACCAGTAATCGTCTTGAAATAATTTTTATAAAAGGTGTCTTAAGTGTGCTAAGTAAATTTAAAGTGGACAAATATACTGATAATCAAAATAACACTTATTATTTCCTAATAATTGCATGTTGGCCTGATATGATCTCTAAGCAGACTTAAAACAATCTTATCCCCAAATTTGTTTTATTCTTTGTTCTTTACTTTTGTTTATTAAAAAAAAAAACAAAAAGATTTTATTGTTATATTATTTTCTTCAATATCACATATCTTGTTAAAGTCAAATACTGAAGATGTAAAGGATGTCAGTTATTCTCCAAAGACAGTGAAGATAAATTCTATTGGAGAAGCTGATGATGATTGAGAGATGGTCACATAGTTTGAAGATCTTATTGTATGATAAATGTGTGTCAGTCACATGAATCAGGACATCAAGATTGTTTGAAGACCATGCTATCTCAATGGGGGAGTTTCTGATTGTTGAAAACATGAAGGAGTTATGTCGGTTCAAACTAGTTGAAAACTTAGTTGACCAAGCTATCTCCTTGGGGGAGTTTATTGGTGAAGACTAATTGAAGTTCATTTGACCAAGCTGCTGACATGGGGGAGTTTGTTGGTGCATTTTGTGTTTTAGTCACTTGGTCAACATTTGTACTTGTCAAAGTCAATTAGTCTTAGTATGTGATGTGATTAGTGTGTATATGCGAGTATGTAAATGAATAGTTAAATAGACAATATACACAATATATTGTTCATGCGACACAAAGCTTGTGTCGCAAGGGTCACAATAGCGACACAAGTTGTGTCGCTAGTAGGTCTGAACAACTATAAATAGAGGTGTTAGAATTCATTTCAAGGTTGATCAAACCCTAGAGAGTGAGAGAGAGTTTGTGAGGCAGAGAGAAAGAGTATGTAATCGATATACTTCAATTGTTAATACATACAACAGATTATAGATATTGTGTTTGTTAATTGATTAAACGTTCAAAATTTAATCGTTTGGATTCAGCACGTTCGATTGAAGTGACGATCTTATTAGGTCCGGTACGGGGGTCCTACAAGTGGTATCAGAGCCGTGAATCAGTTATTCAACGGTTACGGATCATGATTTGAACGTTTTCGGTTTGATTCGTGAAGGTTATATTGATTAATCTTCGTTTCTGGGTTAGTTCGTCTATCGGTTTTCGAAAATCCTTAGGGTTTCGAAAATTTTCGATTTTAGGGTTTTGGAATCTGCTCAGCGCCGTATTGCGACACAACCTGCGACACAAGATTTGTGTCGCTAATTAGGGTTTTCTATTTTGTGACACAAGCTCGCGACATACTGTGCGACATAACCTGCGACACAACCCTTGTGTCTCACCACTATTCATTGCGACCCATCTTTTGTGTCCCACTACTATAAACTGCGACACAAAGTTGCGACACAAACATTGTGTCGCTAACACCTCACCTAGGCTATTAAAAAAAAAAAAAGTTTTTTGGCGGGAAAGGTCGTGAAAATTTTGTGTTTCCAAATTTTGTTCATAGGCTTAAAACTTTTCAATTTTAGCCTGGAAAAAGTTTCATTTTACGCGGGCATTTTTTGGACGTTTTCGATTGAATTTTTGGCGTGAAATTTGCAAAAATATTTGTAGTACCAAATTTGGTTTTGAGTCTAACAGTTCTTGATTTTAGTTTTGGAAATAGTTTCGTTTTACTCGGAAATTTTTCGATGTTTTCATCGCTAAATTTAAAATGGTTTTTCTCAAACTATTGCTCTATCTAAGTCCTTGTTCGACAGTGACTTCAACAAATGGAAGACTGAGCTTGAGAATTTCATTGCATACAAGGATCCTGCTTTGTTGGTTTTGATTACCGAGAAGCGATACAAGCAACCAATTCTCAAAAGGACTATGACATCCGATGAACGAAAAAGATATGACAATAACAAGAGTGCATATGAGATGATCACAAAGTGCTTACCTCAAGATATGGTCGATTATTATAAAAATCAAGCAACGGCTTATGATTTATGGCAAGCGTTACTTTTCAATTTTGGTAACCAAGATCAGTTAGAATTGTCAAGTCTAGATGAGGAGATTAAGGAGAAGTTGATACAGAAAGAGGAGCCTCAAAGCAGCTCATTCGCGGCTCCAATACAAGAGTTTGATTATAATGCTTCTAAACGCTTATCTTGTATGAAATTAACTGATAATATTAACAGATACCGGGAGGATAATGAACGCCTCAATTCAGATCTTAAAAATTTGATGGAGGCAAATGAAGTTTTAAAAGAAAATGAGAAAGTTTCAGATAAAAAGTTAAATTCTATTCTTGAAGAAACAAAAGAATTTAAAGCCAAAATTTATGATCAGCAACATGAAAAAGTAATTCTAATATGTGTCTATGATCTTGTGGTAAACACCATATGATGTACGACTAAATGTCTTAATTCCTTAAAATTGCATGAAATATTTCTATATTAGAGGTTTATCTGAAATCATTTGGGGGTCTATACTGATTGTTTCCTCTGTTGTACGTAAGTACAGACCTAGTCTCAATTTGTATATACTTAAAAGTTAAGCAAACGCAAGTCAATGAACTTAAAAAGTCTTAAATCATGAGATACCTAACAAGGTCGCCAAAATGGTTTGACCAAGTCTGGTTTTGCTTACACCTAAATCAAGTTATGTCGCTTTGTTGTACGTTTGTACAGACCTGTCACCTCTGACTTGATTCTTAAAAATGATACTCTTATATTCTCTCTGGATTCGGAAGCTATGCTCATGTCTGGGTTACAGGGGTATGTCATAGGTGGGAACCACGGAGAAATATTCATACTAACAATAAAAGGTTAACTAACAGACCCGGATGTAACATGTTTAAATGGATAAACAATACCAGTAATCGTCTTGAAATAATTTTTATAAAAGGTGTTTTAAGTGTGCTAAGTAAATTTAAAGTGTACAAATATACTGATAATCGAAATAACACTTATTATTTCCTAATAATTGCATGTTGGCCTGATATGATCTCTAAGCAGAACTAAAACAATCTTATCCCCAAATTTGTTTTATTCTTTGTTCTTTACTTTTGTTTATTAAAGAAAAATACAAAAAAGATGTTATTGTTATATTATTTTCTTCAATATCACATATCTTGCTAAAGTCAAATACTGAAGATGTAAAGGATATCAGTTATTCTCCAAAGACCGTGAAGATAAATTCTATTGGAGAAGCTGCTGATGATTGAGAGATGGTCACATAGTTTGAAGATCTTATTGTATGATAAATGTGTGTCAGTCACATGAATCAGGACATCAAGATTGTTTGAAGACCATGCTATCTCAATGGGGGAGTTTCTGATTGTTGAAAACATGAAGGAGTTATGTCGGTTCAAACTAATTGAAAACTTAGTTGACGAAGCTATCTCCTTGGGGAAGCTTATTGGTGAAGACTAATTGAAGTTCATTTGACCAAGCTGCTGACATGGGGGAGTTTGTTGGTGCATTTTGTGTGTCAGTCACTTGGTCAACATTTGTACCTGTTAAAGTCAATTAGTCTTAGTATGTGATCTGATTAGTGTGTATATGCGAGTCTGTAAATGAATAGTGAAATAGACAATATACACAATATACTGTTCATGCGACACAAAGCTTGTGTCGCAAGGGTCACAATAGTGACACAAGTTGTGTCGCTAGTAGGTCTGAACAACTATAAATAGAGGAGTTAGAATTCATTTCAAGGTTGATCAAACCCTAGAGAGTGAGAGAGAGTTCGTGAGGTAGAGAGAAAGAGTCTGTAATCGATATACTTCAATTGTTAATACATACAAAAAATTATAGATATTGTGTTTGTTAATTGATTAAACGTTCAATATTCAATCGTTTGGATTCAGCACGTTCGATTGAAGTGACGATCTGATTAGGTCCGGTACAGGGGTCCTACAAGTGGTATCAGAGCCGTGAATCAGTTATTCAACGGTTACGGATTATGATTTGAACGTTTTCGGTTTGATTCGTGAAGGTTTTATTGATTAATCTTCGTTTCTGGGTTTAATTGCTTGAAGATTGTGTTTTCTAAATGTGTTTTCTGGGTTAGTTCGTCGATCAGTTTTCGAAAATCCTTAAGGTTTCGAAAATTTTCGATTTTAGGGTTTTGGAATCTGCTCATCGCCGTTTTGCGACACAACCTGCGACACAAGATTTGTGTCGCTAATTAGGGTTTTCTATTTTGCGACACAAGCTCGCGACATAGTGTGCGACATAACCTGTGACACAACCCTTGTTTCTCACCACTATTCATTGCGACACATCTTTTGTGTCCCACTACTATAAACTGCGACACAAAGTTGCGACACAAACATTGTGTCGCTAACACCTCACCTAGGCTAAAAAAAAAAAAGTTTTTTGGCGAGAAAGGTCGCGAAAATTTTGTGTTTCCAAATTTTGTTCATAGGCTTAAAACTTTTCAATTTTAGCCTGGAAAAAGTTTCATTTTACCCGGGCATTTTTTGGACGTTTTTGATTGAATTTTTGGCGGGAAATTCGCGAAAATATTTGTAGTACCAAATTTTGTTTTTGAGTCTAACAGTTCTTGATTTTAGTTTTGGAAATAGTTTCGTTTTACTCGGAAATTTTTAGATATTTTCGTCGCTAAATTTAAAATGGGTTTTTCTCAAACTATTGCTCCATCTAAGTCCTTGTTCGAAAGTGACTTCAACAAATGGAAGACTGAGCTTGAGAATTTCATTGCACACAAGGACCCTGCTTTGTTGGTTTTGATTACCGAGCAGCGATACGAGCAACCGATTCTCAAAAGGACTATGACATCCGATGAACGAAAAAGATATGACAATAACAAGAGTGCGTATGAGATGATCACAAAGTGCTTACCTCAAGATATGGTCAATTATTATAAAAATCAAGCAACGGCTTATGATTTATGGCAAGCGTTACTTTTCAATTTTGGTAACCAAGATCAGTTAGAATTGTCAAGTCTAGATGAGGAGATTAAGGAGAAGTTGATACAGAAAGAGGAGCCTCAAAGCAGCTCATTCGCGGCTCCAATACAAGAGTTTGATTCTAATGCTTCTAAACGCTTATCTTGTATGAAATTAACTGATAATATTAACAGATACCGGGAGGATAATGAACGCCTCAATTCAGATCTTAAAAATTTGATGGAGGCAAATGAAGTTTTAAAAGAAAATGAGAAAGTTTCAGATAAAAAGTTAAAAGCTATTCTTGAAGAAGCAAAAGAATTTAAAGCCAAAATTTATGATCAGCAAGATGAAATTTCTAGTTATGTTGATATGCTTACTCTCGTAAAGAAACAACTTGCTGACTCACAGGCTAAAGTTCTTGATTTGAAACGAAAGCTTTCAAACTTTTCTACATCATCTTTGGTATTTGATGAAATCCTTCAATCGCAAAGGACGGATACCAAAAGTAAGGTTGGTCTTGGTTTTCACCATGTACCTCCTCCTAAGGACTATCTGCCTATGCCATCCAAGGATTCCATCAAAGACTTCATGCCTTCTTCCTCAAAAGTCGACACAAATTTTGTTGATGTGCCAGTTAATGAGCAAGTTAAACAGGCCGAGCTTGTTAGGCCTAAATTTGTTAAAGCTGAAAATAAACCTCCGGTCAGTGTTGAAGAGGTTGTTGTGGTAGAGGACTTAATTGCATTCAAGAATCATTAGCTCGAGTCTGCATTCAAACAAATCAGAGATTTAATTGCATTATTCTATTTTGAATAGATTAATTATGTAATGTAAATCTCTCACTTTCAAGTAACTGAGCTAAAGTAAACAGTATTTTGATGTAAACTTTGGTTTTTAGCAATACCATGTAAAACGACGCACTTAGTGGTCGTTCATTATATCTTATGTGCTGTGTATATTGATTAGTCGCGCCCTGACCCGATTCGCTTCCGCAACCAGAATTTGAGGGTGCGACAAAAACCCCCAAACCTACCTACTTTGTTCCATCCTAGATACTTCCCTACCGAAAGTGCCAACTTTAATTGCCCACACGTTTGGATTCATAGAACGATCTTAGGTTATACTTACCGCTTACTAACCAGAGTAAGTAGTACATATAATTTAAGCCCCGCTAATTATAAATTTTAAAACCCGTGTTGGCACCCGATTAGTTACCATCAACGACACCGACGCTTTCGGGTGCCATCAAGTTTTTGGCGCCGCTGCCGAGGAATCACAAACGTACAATTTAAAGCCACCTTAAGTAGTAGTATTTAGGAGATCCTTCCGAACGAAACCTTTCCAGGTATCTTTCGGAAGTTAATTTGAGTAATTTAGTATTAATTATTAATTTAGTATTAGTTTAGTTAATTAGGATAGTATTATTTTAAAATGACAACTCGAAAACCCACTTCTTACCTTATTTCAAAAGACGAACTGACGGCAATGGACGATACGGAATTCTTTGACTACTTAGTAGGAGAAATAGGATCTGATTTCTTTTCACCCTCTTCCTCTAAAGCTAAAGAAACCTCCGAAACCCTAGAAGAATTTAGGACCTCACTTTCTATTCCAAAACATTGCCTGGACTTTGATGACACGGATCAGTTGCCTGACCTGACATCATCCCCAGAAGATCACTTTCCAACTTTGCATTCGCCTCAATTACCAAATTCAGTCCACTTCAATAGTCCTTCCAAAGAAGATTATGAAGAAAAACCTCTGAAATTATGTGACTTAATCACCCTCATTCCTAAAACGACAATGTATGGCAACACTCTGTCAAATTCTCATAATGACGGCATCTTTCCATTCCTTTCACAAGAACATGAATACACCATCTATCGAGTGGTGGATAAAGTTCCATCAGTTGAGCCAGAAAAACCTTGTTCTGAAGAACGCCACCTCGGCGCATCCTTTAATCCTTCTCGCAGAATAGATGTTTATAGGGCATTCGTTAGGAAATTAGACTCCTCCGACTTTCCTTTTTCATATGACCAACGAGAAAAGATTACCAATCTTGACGAACAACTCAATTTCTCATCTCGCCTATCAAATCATGAATGCGAAAGCACTTCCACCAATTTCAGAGACCAAGAACTAAAGTTTATAACAGATTTGGATCTACTTTTTGAATCACTTGCCGACATGGATTTCCATCCAATATCTATGATATTAATCAATCATAATGTTTCTGCAATGATCAATGAACTTGAGTTCTGGGTAGAACGGGACCCGATGATTCCTATCATCATCCCTGGTAAAATTCCATTCTTTGTTTACCCCGCTTCTTATTTGATCTCAAAATTGCGAGACGTTTTTCCTGATTCCACAAAAAGACATGACACCGCTTTCTTCGCTAAACGGAAAGACCTTCACGTTAAGCTTGTTCAAATCTTCACTTTCACCAAATACCCCTTCACTTCCAAAGCCCTAATTAGTAAACTCATAAGAATAGTCAATTCTACAACCGGAGAACTTGATTCGCAAGAAGATAAAGCATTCCTGGAAATCATGGATAAACTCAATCACGATCTAAATTACAAGGATCAAGGACCTCGCGATGGATTGTCAAACCCTAAGAAGATAAGAAAGGCATATAATAAGTTAATTAGTAATCTTGTTAATTTAGGATATGAAGAAAGAGAAACCCTAGGGGACATAGAGAACAGTCATTATTTAATTTATAACGTCATCTGGGAGCTTTCAAAATGTTTTGTGCCTAAAAACATCCATCTAAGGGAACAAATCTCGACCCTTTCCCTACGGAAAGATCGGAATGAATCGTAAAACAGTTCTTTCCTAAAAGGTCAAGGCTTGCAACTTTAAACGAACTTATTATTAATATATAATTTTTGAAAGTTTCTGTTAAAAAAAATTATATATATATAATAAAAAACTTAAGTTCAATATTTTAGGTTGATTATAAGCGTCCCGCAAAAATGTGCGCGTTCCCAAAATTATTTATAACGTGACAAGAAACCAACAAGTAACAAGTCACAATAAATACACTTAGGATTCGTAATCATTATTAACAAGACATTAGAAGTTAACTTAGATTATTAGCTTAAAAGTACATTAGGGACCATGTAAGGAATATGGTACTTGGAACTAGGACATATATTCCAAGGGGACCATTAAGACTTCCATGCACTCCCATAATTCAAAAACAAAAACACTTTCTTCCTCCCCTTTTGATCCCCATGGCTGGCCACACCCACACCTCCACCCACACCACCATGAACCACCATTAAATCTCCATCAAACTCTATAACTTTGCGTCCTTTTGAACTCCTCGTTGCATATTATTCTCGGTTGTACATTTGTTTTGAAGTTTTACGCACTAGAATAAAGGTACGATCATGAGAAACCTACTTTGAACTTTGAATATCCTATTTTATGAAATTAGCTAAGTTAGTAACTAGGAATTACTACTTTTCTTGGTTAGATGCTTAGAAATTACATACTACTACCACTTACCCATGCTAATTCACACATGTTTGACTTTATTAAGAGGATGAACTTTGACCTATTAATTAAGTCTATAATTTTGCGTGATTAAATGTAGTTGTTAGGTATTTAATTGATCATGGTGATTTGAAAGATTACTCTATGTTAATTGCACAATGCGAATGAATTAGGATTTGCAAGTTGACTTTTGAAAGTCTACAAAAGATTAGCTAGCTTGCTTGAATAGAGTAGTAAATTAAGATTACTTGACAATTCTTGCTCACTAGAATCTTGTACTTGCTTGACTAGTCAAAGTAGGCAAAATAACTAGAAAATCATTATTGTGAAAATAACAGTCTTGAATAAAATCAAACACATGGATGACATAACTCTTATTGCATGACCTAGCTTGTTTACCAATTAGGAAATGACTGAAATAGTTTAGGTCACATTTACATGCATAGGATATAATTTTGGCATACGAAGTTATCATTTGAAGTAAGCTTTGACCTGAAAAGTCAATTGGAAGTAATTGCATTCTTAAATCAAATCAATTGAAATTTTAAACCTTACTTCAACTTGAACTTTTCATAAAATAGGATATTCAAAGTTGGGTAACACCAAACTTTGTAAATTGCATTACTTCACAATAAAGCTATTGCCATTTCATGACTATATATTTTTCACCTATTAATGATTGCCTTATTATTTGTTTAAACTAATTATTGGTTACTTGGGGACATTTGATATTTACTGTAATCTTTAGACTGTCAAAAATTTAAAACCCGCATATCAAATCTTCCATTGGAAATTTCAATAAGTGCTTTAAATTTTCTCCTTCTTGAGAATTCATTACTTTAAATCTCTCATGTTCTCAGGTACTATGTCACCGAAGAAGAAAAAAACTAAACCCAGCCCGACCACTTACAGGATCTCTCGCCTATCTTAGTGCATCACTTGATCATGACCAGATGGCATGCATTTGGAGAGACAAGAAGTTCGGGCATTTTAGATATGTGGACTGGGAAAAGTTGCAAGTATTGGGATTCAGACAAAGGCTAGAGAACTTACTCAGTTATCCAGTTGAGGGTCAGCAGTTCGAGTCCTTCAAGAAACTATTCAGCATTGATGAACCCGTATACATGGAAATGGTTACCGAGTTCATGACCACATACACATTCAAGACAAGGATTAGAGTTGGAGAAAGTTTGATCAAGTTTCGATACATGGGAAGTTCATTCACCTTGTCACTGGCTCAGTTCGCACAACATTTGGATCTATACACACCTGAGGAGATACATTCCCCACTGTTCACTATTGGAGCCACTTCGATATCCATCTCGACCATACCATCCGAGGCATGGATTAAGTTATCATCAGCAAGATATTTATCGGGTATAAAAGCTACCAGACTCAGAGATCCAGTCTTACAAATCCTACACAAGCTGATAGCTTGTTCATTTGATGGAAAATACACGACAAGCGATCGAGTTGCCAGATTTGATATTACTATGATGACATGCATACTCGAGAAGAGGAATATTCAGGTTGCCCATTTAGTTGCCCAGCGGATTCTGGAAGAAAAGGATTTTAGTGCAAAGAGATCATATATGGGTCCAATAATTACAAGGCTGATTCGCAGAATAGGATTGCTTAAGATGACAGAGGTAGAAAAATTCAAAAGCCTGCCAGTATGGAGTGCCCACCCGATAGATTATGAGTTCCTTAGGAGCATGGATATACTCAAGATTATGAGAGACAACACTGTTTACATCAGGGCACGATCATCAGACACAGAAAGTATGGATGAATTGGTACCAGGTCTAATTTTACCAAGAGAGGGAAAAAAGAGGCAACAACCAAAAGAGCCAAATAACTCAGATTCAGACAAAGATAAGGATGATTATGAAGACCCAGTTGCACCACCACCAGTAGTGCCACAACCTACTAGAGCAGGACCTTCCACCCCAGCTCCTAGATCTCAGGTGCCCCCTTACATATACCACTATGGGACACCACCAGGGCCAGACTATTGGTACTGGCTGATGCAGATGCAGGTCCGATGTTATAAGGCTATGAGACAGCAAACAACAGGTGTACCAGTGAGCCCACTTCCTGACTTACCCTGTTGATTGGGCCGAGCACTACCACACTTATATCCCCCTGCAGTTTTTACTCCAGCACCTCACTGACATCCAGTTCTTGACCGTGGCCATGGTTTACCACCTCGCACAGTTCCAGGCCACAAGCACCACCAGCACGAGTTCCTATTCAGAGACAGCATGTTCCTTCTGTTGTCGGTTCGGCTAAAAGGCAGACTTCGAGAGGCAGTAGGATATCCAAAGTCCCTACACGAGCCACCATTGTTCAGAGTCACAGGATTCTCAGGAGCACCAGCCCTGCAGCTGCACCGATTGATCCAGTATCCTCTCATAGACAGACTGATTTATTCAGAGGACACTCTCAGCAGAGGACACCTGAGATTCCACTTGACAGCTTCGACATGCCCGCAGGGGAATTTGTTGAGCATTTGATACAGGATGGAGTATTCACCATAGGTACACCAGATGCAGATGCTGATCGAGATGCATCAGACAAAGGCACCCACTATCAGCATGATGATTCTTCATCAGATGAGACATCCCCTGGACCTATAGTATCTTCAGCTGCAGTATCACCACCATTCAAGCAATAGATTGCTCCGCTTTCTGACTCCTTTCTATTTTATATCAAGACTTTATTATTATTGTGTGTTTTTGATGCATAGACATCACATATATCTAGTTATTACTTTATTATGCTATTACTTTACTTTTCTTATTAGCAGCTATTACTTGATTGAATTGAGTGGTTTGTTTGAGAAACTATCCATAGAAGACCAAAGCAAGGGAAGCTATGGACCACACAATGAAGAATGCCGAGAGCCATAAGCTACAAGCCATGGACCAGCAGACTTCTAACATGTAACCAACAACGTGCATAGCAAAAGCGGTACACCGTTCCAAAATCCTCTACCCGTTTAAAGAATTGATTATTTCATCCGATATTCCAAACACTAAGTGTGGGATCATCAAAACCACACTACACTTACGAAATAATCCAGAAACAAGTAGAATCTCTAAGTGTGGGATACCTCAACAAGAGGTACTCAACAAATAGATTCGAATATTAGGGACAATGTTCCTCTAAGTGTGGGATATATGGCCTTCAACCGCAAGTTTCTACCTCTTGTCCGTAAGTCAAACAATATTTTCATTAAAAGGCTAAAAATGGATAAAATTTCAAAAAAATTAGATTCAAAAACATCGTTCCTTACAAAATCCTATCTTTCAAAATTATAAATTACAGCAAGAAACGAGTTTTGACAATGAAACAAAACTGTTTTAGAATAAGATACAGATGAAAAGGGCAACACATGGCTAGGCACACATTGACCAAAACATTCAATTCGTGAGGATTGAGCCCATCATTAGTATGCATCTCTAAAATGCTTCACTTTTCGTTTCATGTGTGCGCCGATGTATGCATTTAAATTAGAACTTGCTCTTGTAATGCATTTCGAGATCACACCGATGAGTGCCATACGTGGCATAGGTATAACCCATCTTGATAACTTCTAAGGAATCCAAACACCCTTCCACCATCAAACATCCACCCACTCAACATTCACTCTTCACACCCAATCAAAACCTCCTAATATTTGTCCCGAACCTACAGAAGTTTCATTTTCCAACAAAATCTCAAAGATACTCTTGAATTCCCAAGACTTCTACAACCTAATACAAGGCCATAAAATATATCGGAGCGTTCCCCAAAAGATGAGCATCATCCATAAAAGGAGCTCCAAGAAAAAGAAATTCAGCAAAAGCTAAGCTGTCAGAAAAAACCTAAAAGCCCAAGGATCATGTAAAAGGGCCAAGAAAAGAAAAATTCCAAAGAAAAAGGAAGAAAAAAAGACTATGTAGTCCTTTCAAAATCTGAGAAATTCCAAAGAAACTCTCTCAAGAAAAGTTTCGAGAAAATACAAGGAAAACCCTCACACCTTCTTCAACCCAAAAATCCGATTCCTTCTCAGATATCTCGAAAGGTTAGTACCATCCTCATCAAAAGTGATGGAGATTTGATTCTCGATCAAGCCTATGACGAGAATACTGCATGACAGGCTATCTGAGTGATTGACACTAGTAAGTAGGAAACCCTAAACACTTGAGTGATTTGAGTAACCCACTTGTGAGGATTGCCTAGTCATGATCATCATATATGTTGCTCGAAGAATGTATCAAATTCTATAAACCCTTAGTTTCCGGTAAAAACTCTTTCATAACTGTAACTTTATATTCTTTGGAAATAGTGTCTCTAAAAACTAATGCGATTAGAATCCTTCCAGAAGCTTTTTAAGAATAAGTTTGCTTGAGGACAAGCAAAGTTCTAAGTGTGGGATACTTGATATCGCGTAAAAAGTCATGTTTTTACTACCGATATCTCTCATTCTAGAACGATTCTTGGAATTTTAAACTCAAAACCAATACAAAACAATGATACTATGCCAAGATGGTCAAAACAAGGTTGCACGATAAAAATCAAGCAAAACGGATGAAAAATGAAGATTCCGCACACGTTTGAAGATTCAAGGCATCATAACGAGATTTCAAGACAAAAGTGCCCATCATCAACATCCATCTCACCCAAGATGTTCGTTTTCAAATTACGAATCCAACAGAAGAAGAATCAACAAAAATGGATAAAGAATGAAGATTTTACGCCCGCCGGAAGATCCAAATGATTCGTATGCAATATCTGGAGATAGGAAACATATTTTTGGGATATCTTTACATCAACGTCTTCGTTTTTTGAATTACGAATCCAATGCAAAAAGAAGCAATGCAAATGGACGCATAACAAAGATGATACGCGCGAATTAAGCAACGCAGCAAAAGACGAAGGACCGGGTTGGGCGGCAGCCGGCCGCCGCCTGCCAGCAGCCAGGCGGCAGTGCCCCCTACCCCCATCTATTTTGCACTTTTCCGTCCTTGCGTGTACCCGGTGCACCACCTTTCGCTACTTTTTCGTACCCGATGCACCACCTTTCACTCTTTTTCTAATCTGAGACTAGGGATGCTAATGTGAGCCATATTTTCCCTATAAATATCAGCCCCTAAGTCTCATTTGAACACACACACTCAAAATACACTCCTACATTCTAATACACTTACATACTCCTTTTCCATTTCCACTTTCTCACTCTAGAAATTCTCTTATAGTCTAGGATTACTGTAATTAATCTTCGGAATAGTATAGAGGCTAGAACGAACGTTAGGAGGTTAGAAGATTTATCTTTGTACGTGTAAACGAGTTGTCAATCATAATAATATGCTGCTACGCATTTATTTCCGGGTGATATCTAAACCTTTATCATACTTGGATTATTCCATATTTTAAATATGTGTTATTGCTTGGTATGTGATATATTTGTTGCCATGAATTGCGAGTAGTTTATTATTGTGGTTGTTGATGATATATATAATTATAAGTAAGGATGACATTATATAACTAATGCATGGCAATCGTAAAGAGATATGACGGGCCCTATTCGACTGTTTATCCGATATAGTACTGGAAATGCTTTAAGGCGGAGTACAAATGTATGGAAGTCGGTAAACGACCGAAGATAGTTATATCTCTGGAATCAGCTCTGGTTTAATAGTTGGAATCCCGAAGGGGTAATACAACTTCACAACTAACTGGTATATCCTACGAAAGTCAAAACACTATAAAATGATATTCGTGAAATACGTTCAGATAAAATAGGAATTATTAACCCTTGTAGTGTCAAGACTTTATGAATTCAAGTTTAATTTATGGATTACCCTTTCCGGTTATCCACGTGACTGCAACCTAGTAATTAGGACCTGATCAACCTTAATTATGGTAAGTAGTTATCTGTGCCCATGACATGCAATAAATAAGATACATTGAAACCACTCGTTGTATATATTAGGTTTTTCTGCATTACTTTACATTTAGTTAGATAGAGTGTCACTTTCACTGTCAATTACTCTCGACCGCATGTTGATTTGAGAAACTGTGGAACTACTACGTAAAGTACACTGTTTATCATTGAAAGGCATGGTCTGTATATGAAACACGTTTTAACAAACTGCGAATAATCCGGGGATGTATAACTGTTTGAAAAGGAGAGATTTGAATCATAAGTCGAAGTAACTAGAGCTTAAATGAAGGATAACAGGATTTCGGAATAAGATCAAAGTCGTAATGACCTAGAATCTTTAAAACACTAAATCTTATAAAATCGGCGGTCTAAACATACAAAGTTATTAATCTGCATACTAATAGAACAGTAAACTATCTTAGGAGTTAAGAACGGTCGGACCTATGAGACGATACACTACTGATTCACGAACCTCGGTATAAAACCAAAATAGGTTGCTTACCTTTCAACTAGATAAGTATTGGAAGTTTGGGTATTGCTCCGATCAGAATCATGATAACCTAGTTCCTAGTGACATGCCAACGGGAAATCGAGTTGGTAGGGTTCTAGAGTTTACGCCTAGTAGTTTGGTTGCCACATTAGTATCATCCCTATTTATTTTGTCATCCCGAAATATTAATTATCAAAATCTCAACAATCACATATTTATCTTTATCTGCTTTCCCATACTTTAATTTCCTGCATCTTAATTACTTGTCTTTAGTTTAAAACCCCTAAACCTACCTACTTTGTTCCATCCTAGATACTTCCCTACCGAAAGTGCCAACTTTAAGCCCCGCTAATTATAAATTTTAAAACCCCTGTTGGCGCCCGATTAGTTACCATCAATGACACCGACGCTTTCGGGTGACATCACCCACTAACTACTCTCTAACCCTCTAGAGAGAGAGGTTAGAGAGAGAAACTAACTAGGAAATGAAAATACAAGAGAAAAGTGTGTGATTTTGAATGTAATTGAATTGTTGTGAGTTGATTAGAAATGAGGAGGTTGAAGCCTCTAGTTATAGGCATCCAAGTCACAATTTTACACTCAACACCCTCGTGTCCGTTTTAACACTGAAATACACCCCTGAGCTATGAAATTCGACACCAAAGAGGGCGTATTCGACACCAAATAGGGCGTATTCGGTAGCAAATGGGGCGTATCCAGCACCACAGGGGGGTATACCACCCCTAGAAGGGCGTATACGGCCTCTAAAGGGGCGTATATGGCCCCTAGAGGATGGTATATGGCCCCTGTAGGGGTGGTGAGCGTTGGTCCGTTGTCTTGTGTGTTGGATCGTAAGTCTTGTGTGCTGGATCGTGCTTGTTTGGCCCTATCATCTTCGTTCTTGATCCGTTTTTGACGATCTTTATACCCACGCGTTCGTATTCTCTAGACCTACATTTTAAGATTTTTATTAAGTCCCAGATTGGAGTTTTACAATAAAATCGCGTGTCAAACGAATTATGCCTTTTTAAGTGTGTTTTTCATCCATTTACCGTTGTTTTTGAAATACTTATAAAGTTTTGACCTTTTTAACAAAATGTGGTAAATGTGGACTTTATTGGCATGATTTTATTAAATAAGTGCTAAATATGAGGTAAAAGATGTACGTAAAACATGACTTTTTACGTCAAATCAAGTATCCCACACTTAAACTTTCCTTGTCCTCAAGCAAACCATATCTCACTTTGCCCAAGGTTTTGAGAAAATGGATCAGTTGATGAGAACAGATATTTCTTAAGGACATCAACTCCTCAAAATAGGTAAATTAGTTCAGAAAGTAAGCATCAATAGAATAAGAAATCTTAAAACTGAACTGGCTGTCCCTTTCGCATACTTTGCAACTCTCGAAATGTAGAAGTACATGACTGGGCGATCCTCACGGGTGGTCACTCAATTCACTCAAGAAGTGTATCGGGTTTCCTAATATTCTAAACAAACAAAATCGCTCAAAGCCAGTCATGCAGCGCTTATCATCATAGGCTTGGTCGAGAATCGCATCTCCACCACTCCAAATGAGGACGGTGCTAATTATCCCAAGGCATTTTTGTTGGGTTATAATGTTCGGGTGAGGGTTAAATGGGTATGAAAAAGGGTTGTTTCAAGGCTTAAAGGGTATGCTTATCTTAGGAATTTTCAAATTTTATCAAAAACTTTATTTAGATATGCTTTTTAATGAAAATGGAAACGGATAACGGTAAGGAAGGAAGATAGCTATTTTGACTTCTATCTTTTTGAATACACACGGAAGATTTGGTCTTTCAGATATCAGAGTTTTCTGGAGATTTTGTAGCACTTAGCTTTATTTAGATGAATTTTTTTTTTTCAAAACTTCTTTGCTAAAGAATTTCTAAGACTTTTTTTTTCTTACTGCCTTTTGAGATCCTTTCATATTTTCATTTTTCACACTTTTTTTTTATATTTCGAATTTTACTTGGTGCCAATTTTTCACACCGCAAGATTCTCGATCTTTTGAGATTTGATTTCTAAAACGCACGCGAGAAGTTTTTGAGTAAAACACGAATTTTGTGATTTTTGGAGTGAAAGCAAAAAGAATATCTAGATATCATTTTTCAAAAAAATTAAAAATTCTAAGATAAGGTTTTGGTGGGTATGGAAAGGAATGGGTTTTTAAAATATTTTGGTATTTAAGAACTGAAAAGGTTAAGGCTCAGCAGGGTTTACTAAGCGGATCATCGATACTAAAATTGAGTATCGGCAGGGTAGGCTTGAAGAGATATGAGAAAAATGGTTTTAATCCTAATAAATGCCAAGATCCTCTAATTGCACCTATACCGCGTACGGTACTCTTTGGTATGGTCTCGAAGCGTATACCAGGAACAAGTTCTAATTCTAAGACGCATGCATCGGCACACACACATAAATAAATGGTGAAGCATTAAAAATGAATGCTTATTAAAGGCTCAAGTTCCTCACACAACAATATAGGGTGTATGCGCCTAGTCATGCGATGCTTCGAAGATGACCATTTCATTTTTAAGGGATCCTTATTCTGCCTTATCGTATTTTCCAAAGTAATTTATTTATTCTCAAAAAGTGATTATCCTTAAACATTATTTTTCTTACCAAAAGATCAAAAAATTTACAAAAGTCAGTCTGCTGAATGAGTAGTCCGACTACTGTCGAAGCGAGACTTTTTTTTATAGTGAAAAATTTTGAAATTTTTGAAAAAATAAAAAAATGGAGTTTTGATTTAAATTTTTTTGTAAAAAATTTGAGCAAGAAATGAATTTCAAGTTAACTTTGGAGGACAAAAGTTCAGAAAACTTTATGGTATAACATACCGTGTATCCCACACTTAAAGGAACATTATCCCTAATGTTCACTACTAAGGCGAAGATCTTTTGGGGGATCTCACACTTAGAGTTTGATTATAGGATATGCTCACTTTAACGTGTTTTGAAAATGGTGGAATAAAATCCCACACTTAGAGATTAGGCATAATGTGGTTGCCGATGCTTTAAGCCGAAAAGTACCTCCCGATCGAATTTACTTTATGCGTTTGGAAATTTCTTGTGATTTGATTTCTCAATTGAAAGTGGCGCAGTCAGAGGGTTTGTTGGATCATAATTTAAAATCTGAGATTTTATTGAGACGAAGGAATTTATTGGTTGATGATTCTCGTGGATTAAAAACTTTTCAGTCTTGAGTTTGGGTTCCATTGATTGGGGGACTTCGTGATTTGATTTTGACTGAGGCACACAAATCTAGATTATCTGTTCATCCCGGTAGCACAAAGATGTATAACGATTTGAAACCATTGTATTGGTGGCCGACAATGAAATTGGATGTTGCTCGAGTTGTTGAAACATGTCACATATGCTCTCAAGTAAAAGTTGAACATCAGAAACCGTATGGTTCTTTAAAACAGCTTAAGATACCAGAGTGGAAATGGGAACATATTACCATGAATTTTGTCACCAAACTTCCTAGAACGCAGAAAGGTAATGATATGATTTGGGTGATTGTTGACAGACTGACGAAAAGTGCTCATTTCTTAGCCACTAGTGAGACAGCATCGTTGACACCACTTGCTCAATTGTATATTCATGAGATTGTTTCGAGGCACGGGATTCCATTATCGATTGTGTCAGATAGGGATTCCAGGTTTGTTTCTGGGTTTTCGCAAAGTTTGCAGCGGGAATTGGGTACCAGAATGTGACATCCGTCAAAATCTCAGGTCATTACCGCACTCGGATCTTAAATTTACAACATTCCTTAAATCCTAGTGAAAAGTTCTAAGTTATGACTCCTTAAGTCTACTAAAGCCATATAACATCGTAGAGATTATTTGGTGAATCATAAGTTCATACAAACATGTTGAATTAGGTTACTAAGTGCCAAATTAAATAATGAAAAGTTATCCTTTTATGCTTTAACAAAATCCCTGTCGAATCGCAAACCGAAATTTCCATAACTCTACAATGTAAGATTTAACCGAATAAATAATACGTGAACATCTAACTTAGACTAAGTAAATATGTGATAATCTAATTCAAGAACTTAGAAAAATAAATTTTATTACTCCAAAACTTATCACAAATTAAACCTTATAATATATCAAAATTTATACCAAATTAATACTTAACATTAAACTACATTTAATACCTTACAATTAACAAAAAAATAAAAAAAAATGATTAATTTCTTCCCCACCCCCCCTTGTACGGCAACCCTACCCCCCCTCCTTTCACTTCAAATTTTAATTTAATCCATTTACTCCTCATTACTCCTTTCATTTTTCCCAAAACACACACTTCTCCCTCTCATTTTCTCTCCAACTTTTCACTTACCTTTCTCTCTAAACTCTCTCAAGAAATCAGCCTCCTTTCAAAAAAATCCAGAGATTTAAAGGTGTTCATCCATCAAATAAACTAATAAAGGTAAACTAGAACACTAATATCTTGTAATCTTTCATTTTCTTGCAATTTTTCTTCATGAAATTCGGATTTTAGGCCTCTTCCATGGCTAAAATCCCCATATAAAATGCTTGATGTTTGTAGGTTATCCATTTTCACATCTTTATGTGTTAAAAGAAAGGGTAACCCATGATCAAACTGAAAATCAAGTGAAAAATTGATTATTGTTTTGATATTGTTGAAATCTTGTTCATCTTTATGTTAAATCTTAAATTTTTATGTTAATAATCATCTCTAATATATCATGGATGTATTTCAACACCATGCATGTATTAGAACATGGATTTAATGATCAAAAGAAGATAATCTTCTTCATTTCATGTTTGGTGTTCATTATTTTAAATGAAACACTCAAAAAAGAGTTTACAACTTTCTGTCCAGAAAATTTATTATATTTCAACGATTTTTATAAAAATCATTCCTTCATGAAAATGGACATTTTTATAGTCTAAATTTAATTTCTGGAAGTAAGCTTTCCAACCATGTAAGCCTCGTGTTCATACGAGTTCATTTGATATTTTTAATAATTTTTGTGAGTAAAGATGTACAAGCTGTAATAGTAAGACAGAAACTTTCTTCTCAGTGTTTTAATCATAAATGGAGCATTACAACTCCAAAAGACTTGAAACCAACGCTAAAAGTTTACAAATTTCCTTGGCTACAACTTTGAAGAAGACCAATTTTATTGATTCCATGTACATTTTGCTCAAAAATAATGATTGCATGCATGTGTTTAAATTCGACTCTAGAAGATAAAAGTAAAATCTAAAAATACTTGGACCTTTCTAATAGTTCTGTAAAAATTACACAAAGTAGATAACATATTTTAGAACATCTGTGATTTTTCTCTTAAACCATTTTTGACCAGAAGTATTTTTAATAAATACAACTAACGGGGGTAATTTCTGGAAAATAGCAAGAGTGGACTGATTTTGGTATAACTTTAAAAACCGACACTTACGGACTTACTATGTAGAGAAAGACTAACTTCTATGACTTATAAACCTGATTAAGGATTGGGTAATAGTCTCGGGATAAACTAAGAAGGTTTGACAAGTCAACAATAATCGGTCTCGGTATCAAAAACGGGAAACTTTCTATGCTTGGAAAGATTGGTAACAAAAGTGTTTGGATGTCTTTTGATGTATTTATCTATTGTGTATGTTAATCATAAATTGTGGGGAACCAAAGTTCCAAAACTCAAACACTATAAAATTCAGACTCAAACAATCTTGTGACATTATACGACTTGTGTGTGACGTTCGATAATTTTAGTATGTTGTACAATCGTGTAACCATTATCATTTTCAACCGCGATTATTGGACATTAACAACTCCAAAGCAAACAAACTATATTGGCACTTTGTAATCTAAATAATTAGCTAAGAAATCTTTACAAAAAAAACTAGATAAAAACCTAATTAGAACCTTCATGATCGTAGGTCTTGGATAGGAGTCATAACCGGCAAGCACGCGCGTTACATCCATCAATTTACTCTTGCGCTCAATTGTGAGTATTCACAGCCCCTCTTTTTACCGTTCATACTAAATATTTTGGGGTGAAAAGCATGTTATCTTGTTGCAAATACTTATCTTGTATGTACTTTTCTATTTATACGCTCTTATTGTATGCTTGTGACTCTATCGTGTCTTAAGTCCCCGGTTTCTCTTACACAACCCATTAACTCATTATTGAGCCGATGGTTGATATGGATAGTACTATTTGGAAGGAGGCCACCTTCCCACTCATTCGTGCATATGAGTGCATACCACCAATCTTATATATTTGCGATAGGACATATCTTTGGGGCGTTGCTTCGGGCCAATAGGTTTGGTAGTGGACTCAAGCTATACATGTCATTCTTAAATGAATCTTATATTGCGTATAAATACTATTTTCCTAATAATGTAAATCTTACTACGTGGTTTGATAACTTCTAAATGGTTTTTACATTTACATTTTATTTTCAAAACCTGTGAACTCACCAACTATTTTTATAGTACCCTCATTTTACATGCTTTTCAGGAAACGGTCAGTAGTTCTGGAATGAAGCATCGTTTGTCTTTATTAATGTTGAAGCTATTAGACTTACTTCGTTTTATCTTTTGGATGTATTCGGTTGTATGATTTAGTATTTGGTACTGTAAACTTATTGTAAGTGCTAATAGTTGTATTTTGTAAACGATGAATTAGTTGTACTTTGTGTGATGAAACCATTGTGCTGTTACATCTCGTGTTTCCGCTTTAGCGGGGTGTGACAGATTTGGTATCAGAGCCAAAGGTTATAGGAACACCGGTTGTCCTTAGGGAAGCCTAGACTATAACCATTAACTTAGTGTGCCTTTAAGTATGACTAGTTCGGGTGATTGCATCATTCGAAATTAATTTAACATAGCCTGATCAACTATGTATAATTAAAGGCGAAGAGATGCAAGACCGGAAATGGTTATAGAAATAAGGTGCATCATAGAACTCAATTAAGTAAAGAAAAACTTCTCTATGGGTGCTTAGTACCTTCATATTCTAGGTTTTACTGTACCTCTAGGAACTAAGTTCTCTTTTTGCAGCCTTACCATGTCGAACTCCTCACTCCACGCTCTAGGATCAGCTGATGACTCTGGCTATTTTACTGGTCGCCCTCGCAACAACCCACCTAGCTCTGAGCCAGAGGAGGACCCCTCGGAGTGTTCAGAGTCAGAGAATGAAGCTAGTAGCCGAGAGGTCACTAGGGAGAACACTAGGATTTCCCCGACACGTGTATCACCCCAGCCACCTCAAGAAGGTGTGCGCATGAGGACCACTGCTCGTATGAGCGTTGCTCCACCTGTTAGATTTGCAGTCAGAGATTTCCCTCCCGGAACTGGACCATCAGGAGCTGAACCTTTAGGGACTGTATCTTCGAGAACTGTAGCCGGAATTCCGATATCTCGAGACCCCGACATGACTTTTAGGATGGCACGTAGAGTTGATGTTATGACTCATGATCTTCAGACTCAGAGAGCTTGGATTGCCCATCATGGGGAGATGTTGGGTTATATGACAGACCTAACAGAGCGCTTAGTTTATCGTACAGACGATGCCAGGGAGACAGCACGGGCAGCGGTGTTTTGGTGTAAGGTGTTTGCAGGATTCACTTTTGTGTTGGCTATGATGCTCATTTGGGTAGTTTGGTTTGCTTAGGAGAATGTGTTTGGAGATGGATCTAGATTTTGAAGACCTTGTAGTGTTTACAATGGTGTATGTCTTTTATTTTAAGTATTTGTGAAAAATTGTGATGAAATGGGTTATCCAAATTTTGGAACTTTTGACTTATCAATGGAAAAACCCTATTTTGTTTATTTAATATTATTGCGACAATTATTTTGATGCTTGATTTATTTTAGAACTCTTACCATAAGTTATTTTCAACTTATTTCTTTTTGGTTGTTATCTAACCTTGCAAATACCAAAGTTTCCAACAATCAAAAACATGCTACATAAACACTAATCAACAACTTTCAAAAATGTGTCATAGGATCATGCCTCCAAAACGATCCACTCGACGCACTCAAGAAGATCAACAACCAGACATGGCCCAGGTCATTGCCCAACAACTCTCTGCTGCAATCCCAAACATCATCGCCCAGGTGACTGCTGGTATCCAGGGAGGCCAGAGGAATGAGGGTGGCCCTAACCCCAATGGAAGACAGAATGCACCACCGGTTTTTGCCAATGATGGTCGAGTGTGCACTTATAAATACTTCATGTCTTGCAAACCCAAGGAGTTCCATGGAACTGAAGGTGCTGTAGGTTTACTGAAATGGTTCGAAAGCATCGAGTCAGTACTACATGTGAGCAACTGTGCTGAAGATCACAAAGTAGGCTATGTATCTAGCTTACTTCAGGACGTAGCTCTGACCTGGTGGAACACTCAAGTGCAGACCCGAGGAAGGGAAGCAGCATACAACCTTTCGTGGGACACATTCAAAAGGTTGCTCACCGAACAGTATTGTCCTAAGAATGAAGTGCAGAAGCTAGAAGCAGAACTCTGGAATCACACCATGGAAGGTGCTGAGATAGAAAAGTACACGACTCGTTTTCATGAACTGGCAAAGTTGGTACCTCATCTTGTAACACCGGAGTACAATCGAGTAGACCGTTACATTTGGGGATTGGCACCGGAACTTCGAGGAATGGTTACCTCATCTAATCCAACAACCATCAAAAGTGCGGTAATTCTGGCACACCGTCTGACCACTGATATGATTCGCTCGGGAATCCTGACCAAGGTGAATTCTGGTAATAAGCGAAAATTTGAGAATCAATCAGGAAAGAAGACTGGGAATACTTCGAATAGAAATCATAAATCAGCCAAGAATTTTGCAATTACCACTCAAGAGCCGAAAGGATACACTGGTCCCCTCCCTAAGTGTAACAAATGTAAATTCCATCATGAGGGGGATTGCCCGAAATGTGACACCTGTAATAAAACCGGCCACACCGCCAAGTATTGCAGGGCTGGAAAGGAACGCAAGGAAAGTGGAGATGGCAACAAGGCGTGCTATGAATGTGGAAGTCTGGACCACTTTAGAAATACTTGCCCAAAGTTGAAAAGAGGTCCAAACAACAACACCAGAAATCAGGTAGGACCAACTAATCAAGGGAATCGGAATGTGCAGACGCGAGGATGGGCATTTGTGATGGGAGCTGAAGAAGCACGCCAGGACCCTAATGTGGTGACAGGTACGTTTCTCCTTAACAACCACTATGCATCCGTACTATTTGACTCTGGGGCAGATAAGAGCTTTGTTTCACATGAATTTAGACCCTTCCTTGGCAAAGAGTCCAAACCATTAAAACCTGCTTACACTGTCAAATTAGCTAGTGGTTACGAACTTAATGTTAGGGAGATCGTACGAGACTGCATTTTGCATCTTGAAAATGAGCAATTTAATATTGATCTCATCCCAATTAAACTAGGCAGTTTCGATGTGGTAGTCAGTATGGACTGGTTAGCCAAGAATCATGTAGACATAGGCTGCCACGAAAAGGTGATACGAATACCCATCCGGGAAGACGAAACACTAGTTGTGTACGGAGACAAGCCCGATAGGAGTTTGAAAATGGTGTCATCCATGAAGATTCGCAAATATCTGAGGAAGAAGTGCTTCACCATTTTGGCGCACGTTGTCAAGAAAGAGTCAGAGGAAAAACTCGCACAAGATATTCCCATAGTACGTGAGTATTTAGAAGTATTTCCAGATGATTTGCCTGGACTTCCCCCACCTAGACAAGTTGAATTCCGAATTGATCTAATACCAGGAGCCGCACCGTATCGCCTAGCACCAACGGAAATGAAAGAATTGTCCAGTCAACTTCAAGAACTATTGGAAAAGGGTTTTATTCGCCCCAGTTCATCACCATGGGGAGCCCCAGTCTTATTCGTTAAAAAGAAGGATGGATCATTACGAATGTGCATCGACTATCGAGAATTGAATAAACTAACAATCAAAAATCGATATCCTCTCCCTCGAATCGATGACCTATTCGATCAATTGCAAGGTGCCTCATACTTCTCAAAGATCGACTTACGGTCTGGATACCATCAATTAAGAGTCCACGAAGAAGACATACCCAAAACCGCATTCAGGACCCGATATGGACACTATGAGTTCATGGTTATGCCATTCGGTCTAACTAACGCTCCTGCGGCATTTATGGACTTAATGAATAGAGTCTGTAGGGCGTATTTAGATAAGTTTGTGATAGTGTTCATTGATGACATTCTAATCTACTCGCGAAGCAAGGAAGATCATGAGCAACACCTGAGGCAGATATTGCAACTACTCAAAGATGAGAAACTGTACGCTAAATTTTCCAAGTGCGAGTTTTGGATTAAAGAGGTACATTTCCTTGGTCACGTGGTAGGTGAGAACGGAATTCACGTGGATCCAGGAAAAATTGAGGCCATTAAGAAATGGGAAGCCCCCAGGACTCCAACGGAAATCAGGCAATTTCTGGGATTGGCTGGTTATTATAGGAGATTCATCGAGAATTTCTCAAAAATCTCCCAGCCACTGACCACTCTGACACAAAAGGATAAGAGTTTTGTCTGGGGAAAACCACAAGAAGAAGCGTTCCAAACTCTAAAACGTAAATTATGCAACGCACCGGTATTGGCACTACCAGAAGGATCAGATGACTTTGTAGTTTATTGTGATGCCTCGCATCAAGGTCTTGGATGTGTGCTAATGCAGAACAATAAAGTCATAGCGTATGCTTCCAGACAACTGAAAACACATGAGAAAAACTATATGACCCACGACTTAGAGTTAGGAGCCGTGGTCTTTGCACTTAAGATTTGGAGACATTACTTGTATGGAACCAAATGCACGATATTCACAGACCACAAAAGTCTCCAACACATACTTGATCAAAAGATGCTCAACATGCGTCAGAGGAGATGGGTAGAGTTACTGAATGACTATGACTGTGAGATCAAATACCACCCAGGAAAGGCCAATGTAGTGGCAGATGCCCTAAGTAGGAAGGAAATGGTGAAACCCTCACGAATGCGAATGTGTGGAGCACTCGTACAAACTAGTTTAAAAGCTCAAATCCAACTTGCTCAAGAAGAGGCCTTAAGAGCTGAAAACCAGAAAGGAGAAACTCTGCACGGTCTCGAACTAAGGTTCGAAACTAAGCCCGATGGAGTGAAATACTTTAAGGACAGGGTTTGGGTACCCAAGATTAACGGATTGAGAGATCTGATCTTAGAAGAGGCCCACAAATCACGGTACTCAATACATCCCGGGGTTGACAAAATGTACAAGGATGTTAAGGAGTATTACTGGTGGCCAGGAATGAAGAAAGACATCGCTGTCTATGTTGGAAAGTGCTTAACATATTCTAGAGTTAAAGCCGAACATCAAAAACCATCAGGATTGTTACAACAGCCAGAGATACCCCAATGGAAATGGGAACAGATAACGATGGATTTCATCACGAAATTGCCCCGAACCGCTAAAGGCTATGACTCCATATGGGTTATTGTCGACCGACTAACGAAATCAGCTCACTTTCTTCCTATTCGGGAAGACTACAAAATGGAAAAACTCGCTCAAATCTATATTACTGAAATTGTGTCACGTCACGGAGTACCCATTTCCATTATCTCTAATAGAGATAGCCGTTTCACATCACGGTTCTGGCAATCCACGCAGAAGGCGCTGGGAACACGAATAGACCTGAGTACCGCATATCACCCTCAGACAGATGGGCAAAGTGAACGAACAATCCAAACTTTGGAAGATATGCTTCGGGCATGCGTGATGGACTTTGGCGGAAGTTGGGATGTTCATTTACCATTGGTGGAGTTTTCTTATAACAACAGTTATCACACAAGCATTCAATGTGCACCTTATGAAGCATTGTATGGTCGTAGATGCTGATCACCTCTGTGCTGGCATGAAATCGGTGAGAAGCACTTGACAAGGCCTGACATTATCCAGGAAACTGTTGACAAAATCTCAATCATTAGGGATCGACTCAAGGCAGCCCAGAGTCGACAGAAAAGTTATGCGGATCGTCGCAGAAAACCGTTAGAATTCCAAATCGGAGATAAGGTGTTCTTGAAATTATCACCATGGAAAGGAATGATTCGTTTTGGAAAAAGAGGCAAGCTAAATCCACGCTATATCGGACCTTATGAAATTTTGAAACGAATTGGTCCAGTGGCTTACAAACTCAAATTACCACAGGAATTAAGCAGGATTCATGACACGTTTCACGTATCGAATCTTAAGAAATGTCTAGCCGACAACTCGCAAATCTTACCCCTTGATGGAGTCCAAATAGATGACCGTTTACACTTTATCGAAGAACCAACGGAAATCGTCGATAAGGATACCAAGCGTTTAAGACGAAGCGAAATTCCGATCGTCAAAGTTCGCTGGGATTCTAAGCGCGGACCTGAGTACACCTGGGAACGTGAGGATTTCATGAAGCGAAAATACCCTCACCTATTCACTAGCTGAATCTAGACAGTGCCACCAGTGGAATTTCGGGACGAAATTCTTCTAACTGGGGGAGACTGTGACATCCGTCAAAATCTCAGGTCATTACCGCACTCGGATCTTAAATTTACAACATTCCTTAAATCCTAGTGAAAAGTTCTAAGTTATGACTCCTTAGGTCTACTAAAGCCATATAACATAGTAGAGATTATTTGGTGAATCATAAGTTCATACAAACATGTTGAATTAGGTTACTAAGTGCCAAATTAAATAATGAAAAGTTATCCTTTTATGCTTTAACAAAATCCCTGTCGAATCGCAAACCGAAATTTCCATAACTCTACAATGTAAGATTTAACCGAATAAATAATACGTGAACATCTAACTTAGACTAAGTAAATATGTAATAATCTAATTCAAGAACTTAGAAAAATAAATTTTATTACTCCAAAACTTATCACAAATTAAACCTTATAATATATCAAAATTTATACCAAATTAATACTTAACATTAAACTACATTTAATACCTTACAATTAACAAAAAAAAAAAAAAAATGATTAATTTCTCCCCCCCCCCTCCTTGTACGGCAGCCCTACCCCCCCCCCCCCCCCTCCTTTCACTTCAAATTTTAATTTAATCCATTTACTCCTCATTACTCCTTTCATTTTTCCCAAAACACGCACTTCTCCCTCTCATTTTCTCTCTAACTTTTCACTTACCTTTCTCTATAAACTCTCTCAAGAAATCAGCCTCCTTTCAAAGAAAATCCAGAGATTTAAAGGTGTTCATCCATCAAATAAACTAATAAAGGTAAACTAGAACACTAATATCTTGTAATCTTTCATTTTCTTGCAATTTTTCTTCATGAAATTCGGATTTTATGCCTCTTCCATGGCTAAAATCCCCATATAAAATGCTTGATGTTTGTAGGTTATCCATTTTCACATCTTAATGTGTTAAAAGAAAGGGTAACCCATGATCAAACCGAAAATCAAGTGAAAAATTGATTATTGTTTTGATATTGTTGAAATCTTGTTCATCTTTATGTTAAATCTTAAATTTTTATGTTAATAATCATCTCTAATATATCATGGATGTATTTCAACACCATGCATGTGTTAGAACATGGATTTAAAGATCAAAAGATGATAATCTTCTTCATTTCATGTTTGGTGTTCATTATTTAAAATGAAACACTCAAAAAAGAGTTTACAACTTTCTGTCCAGAAAATTTATTATATTTCAACGATTTTTATAAAAATCATTCCTTCATGAAAATGGACGTTTTTATAGTGTAAATTTAATTTCTGGAAGTAAGCTTTCCAACCATGTAAGCCTCGTGTTCATACGAGTTCATTTGATATTTTTAATAATTTTTGTGAGTAAAGATGTACAAGCTGTAATAGTAAGACAGAAACTTTCTTCTCAGTGTTTTAATCATAAATGGAGCATTACAACTCCAAAAGACTTGAAACCAACGCTAAAAGTTTAAAAATTTCCTTGGCTACAACTTTGAAGAAGACCAATTTTATTGATTTCATGTACATTTTGCTCAAAAATAATGATTGCATGCATGTGTTTAAATTCGACTCTAGAAGATAAAAGTAAAATCTAAAAATACTTGGACCTTTCTAATAGTTCTGTAAAAATTACACAAAGTAGATAACATATTTTAGAACATCTGTGATTTTTCTCTTAAACCATTTTTGACCAGAAGTATTTTTAATAAATACAACTAACGGGGGTAATTTCTGGAAAATAGCAAGAGTGGACTGATTTTGGTATAACTTTAAAAACCGACACTTACGGACTTACTATGTAGAGAAAGACTAACTTCTATGACTTATAAACCTGATTAAGGATTGGGTAATAGTCTCGGGATAAACTAAGAAGGTTTGACAAGTCAACAATAATCGGTCTCGGTATCAAAAACGGGAAACTTTCTATGCTTGGAAAGATTGGTAACAAAAGTGTTTGGATGTCTTTTGATGTATTTATCTATTGTGTATGTTAATCATAAATTGTGGGGAACCAAAGTTCCAAAACTCAAACACTATAAAATTCGGACTCAAACAATCTTGTGACATTATACGACTTGTGTGTGACGTTCGATAATTTTAGTATGTTGTACAATCGTGTAACCATTATCATTTTCAACCGCGATTATTGGACATTAACAACTCCAAAGCAAACAAACTTTATTGGCACTTTGTAATCTAAATAATTAGCTAAGCAATCTTTACAAACAAAACTAGATAAAAACCTAGATAGAACCTTCATGATCGTAGGTCTTGGATAGGAGTCATAACCGGCAAGCACGCGCGTTACATCCATCAATTTACTCTTGCGCTCAATTGTGAGTATTCATAGCCCCTCTTTTTACCGTTCATACTAAATATTTTGGGGTGAAAAGCATGTTATCTTGTTGCAAATACTTATCTTGTATGTACTTTTCTATTTATACGCTCTTATTGTATGCTTGTGACTCTATCGTGTCTTAAGTCCCCGGTTTCTCTTACACAACCCATTAACTCATTATTGAGCCGATGGTTGATATGGATAGTACTATTTGGAAGGAGGCCACCTTCCCACTCATTCGTGCATATGAGTGCATACCACCAATCTTATATGTTTGCGATAGGACATATCTTTGGGGCGTTGCTTCGGGCCAATAGGTTTGGTTGTGGACTCAAGCTATACATGTCATTCTTAAATGAATCTTATATTGCGTATAAATACTATTTTCCTAATAATGTAAATCTTACTACGTGGTTTGATAACTTCTAAATGGTTTTCACATTTACATTTTATTTTCAAAACCTGTGAACTCACCAACTATTTTTATAGTTGACCCTCATTTTACATGCTTTTCAGGAAACGGTCAGTAGTTCTGGAATGAAGCATCGTTTGTCTTTATTAATGTTGAAGCTATTAGACTTACTTCGTTTTATCTTTTGGATGTATTCGGTTGTATGATTTAGTATTTGGTACTGTAAACTTATTGTAAGTGCTAATAGTTGTATTTTGTAAACGATGAATTAGTTGTACTTTGTGTAATGAAACCATTGTGCTGTTACATCTCGTGTTTCCGCTTTAGCGGGGTGTGACACAGAATTAATCTCAGTACAGCGTATCATCCTCAGACTAACGGTCAGTCAGAACGTACCATTCAAACTCTCGAGGATATGTTGCGGGCATGTGTATTGGAGTATGGTGGTTCTTGGGATTTTCACCTCCCGTTAATAGAATTTGCATATAATAATTTATATCATTCCAGTATTGGTATGCCACCTTATGAGATGTTGTATGGACGCCGTTGTTGAACACCTACGTGTTGGTTAGAAGCGGGAGAAAAACAGTTTGCGGGCCCCGATATCGTCCAGATTACTGCTGATAAAGTTACCATTGCTCGTGAGAAGTTAAAAGCAGCTCGAGACAGACAAAAACAATATGCTGATCCACGTAGACGACCAGTTTCTTTTTCTGTTGGTGAGCTTGTTTATTTGAAAGTTTCTCCATGGAAGGGTGTTATTAGATTTGGTAAACGTGGGAAGTTAGCTCCCCGATATGTTGGCCCATTTAAGATCCGACAAGTAATTAATGACCAATCGGTTTCTTTAGATCTTCCACCTGAATTAGCTGGTATTCACAATACGTTTAATGTTTGTTATTTAAGAAAATGTAATGTGGAGGATCAATCCCAAATCCTTCCTTTGCAAGATCTTCGTGTTGATTCAAGTAAGAAATTGGTGGAAGAACCTGTCGAGCTTTTAGATAGAAAGATTACTACATTAAGAAAGAAAGAAATCCCTATGGTATTAGTTAAGTGGAAACATAGTTTGGGTGCGGATCTCACTTGGGAAATGGAGGAAAGTATGCAAGCTAGATACCCTAGTTTGTTTGCTTCTAGTTAGATTTCGAGGACGAAATCTTTTTAAGGAGGGGTGATTTGTAACATCCCCAAATCGGGCCTAGGAGAAACAGGTATTTTCTGTAACTTTTATAAGTAATTTATATTATTATATGTGTTTGATTGTAAATTCAATAGGAAAATAAGTTTCAGGTAATGTTGTGACTAATGAAATATTGTTTACTTTAAATAAATTTAGATGACGGTAAAATAAAATAATTTCTCGCATTTGAAATTTAGGTTCCAGACTATAGAGTTAGAACGGGTATTATAATTACACTGTGATATAAAAATTGGGTTTGGATTTAACCCGACCTTCATCTTCTTCCTGTGATTTTTCTTTCTTACAAACTTTGAAGTGTCACATGAAATTAAACCCAAATCAAGCTAGAAATCTCTTAACTATCAAGAATCTGTGATTGGGGAATTTATATCAGAGTATATCATCTTCTTCTTCTATAATTGTAAGTATTTGAAGTTTTCATTTGATATATATATATATATATATATATATAGTTTGATTGAAGGATATTAGGTTAATGAATGAAATGGTAGGAAATTAGTGATTGAAGTTGTTAGTTATATTGATATGATGTTATATGACAAAAATTGTAGCTTTAGAATGGTTAAAATCTGAATTTGAAGCTGTGTTAGTTGAAATTTCATAGTTAGGGTTCGTGCCTGTTGGGACATGTATGTGTGACAACAGATCTAGCTTGTAATAGTACTAGTGATAATAGTAATCAAGTTTGTACAATTGATTTGGATTTGTAAATGATATTAGTTTGGTATTAATATTCGTTAAATATATTAGTATGTTAAAGTGTTAGACGAATATCGAATACGATGTTACAAACTAAAGTCTGTGAGATGAGATCTCAAGTCGCAGAACTCAGTCCTGCGAGATGAGATCTGGGCTCGCAGAGCTGCGAACCGAGTTAAACTTTGGGCTTGGTCGTGGGCTGCGAGTTGAACTCGACTCGCAGAACCCATCGACCTGCGAATTGAGTTTAACTAAAACCTATAAATACTTCATTAGGTTTAATCGGATAATAACTTTTAGCCATTCGATTTCCAGAGGACAAAAACACGTTTCTAAGAATTCATAAGGTTAGGTATTGATCGATTAACATTAATTAATCGATACAAAACCTTGTTGATAAATCAATTCGCTATTATCTTGCGAAACAAATTGTTCACATATTGTGAACCAAGTATTGAGGAATTCCGCACCTTAATATCTAAGATAACCTCGTTATCGATCCACGTACTAGGGACTTACAATTGGTATCAGAGCTTTCGGGCTAAATACTTAGTTAGTTCGAGGTTATTTGGATAATAACGATAGATTTAGGGTTGTTACGATTAATTTTCGTAAAAACGATCAAATTCAGTCTCTGGAAGTTTTTAGTTTCGTAATCGACCGAAATCTTAGGGTTTAATCGATTAGAAAACTAAAATTTTCGTTTTAGGGTTTTTCAGCCGATTCTGCGAACCGAGTTCCCCTGCGAACTGAGTTCCCCCTGCGAACCGAGTTCTTCTGCGAACTGAGTTCCCCTCTGCAAACTGAGTTCCCCTGCGAACTGAGTTCCCCCTGCGAACCGAGTTCTTCTGCGAATTGAGTTCCCCTCTGCAAACTGAGTTCCCCCTGCGAACTGAGTTCCCCTGCAAACTGAGTTCCCCTCTGCGAACTGAGTTCCCCCTGCGAACTGAGTTCCTCCTGCGAACCAAGTTCCTGTCCTGCGAATCGAGTTTCTGCGAAGTGAACTTTCTGGTTTTTCTGATTGTTAAGTCCCGAAACTCTTAAAATGTCTGACATTAGCAAAATGATTGAGATGGAGCACGAGGTTGGAAAATCTAATACTCCACCTAAGTTGTTACGTGTTGAAGACTATTACAGTTGGAGAGATAGGTTTGAATCTTATTGTAGATTCCATAATCTCTCAATCTGGATGTGTATCAAAGGAGGATACACGGCACCCACCCAAACTGTTCAAAATGTTGTTGTTGTGGTATCCTATAATCTGATGAGTGAACAACAAAAGAAAGACTATGAGAATGAGAATAAAGCTTTTTCTTGTATCAAGATGTGCTTATCTAAGGAAATTAATCATCAGTTAAAATCTTTTCATACTGCTAAAGCACCCTGGGAAGCGCTTGAGAAAAGATGTGAGGGAAGTCCACAAGTACAAGCAAGCAAGAAGAAGCTTCTGAAAAAGCAGTTTACTCTGTTTAAAGCTTTTAAAGGAGAAACTCTTGATGCTTATGTTACTCGTTTCTACCATTTGTTATCTGAGATTGAAAACCATGAAATCACTATTGAGGAGGTAGAGAAAACCGACAAGTTTCTTGAGGGTTTACCTTCTAAATGGGAGATGTATGGTGTGATGATTACAGACAATGAAACCAGATATGCAACCATGACACTTAAGCAGGTCATTGACAAGCTCAAAGGATATGATTTCACTAAGAAGTCGAAAGATACTGATTCTGATCATGTTCAGGATCCAGGACTGTATCATGGAAAAACTTCTATCTCGACTGCTTCATCCAGCTCGACCACTGCTTTGTTTGTTGGTAATGCTGATGGAAAGGGTGAAATGATAACTGATGAACTGTGTTTCATTACATCATCCGGAAATGAAGCTAAAGGGAAACCTTCTGAGAAGTCACCTCCAGAACATCAAAAGATGCCTATGAGTGTGAAATCTGCTGAGCAGCAACTGTCTGTTCTTGCTTCATTTGTAGCCTCATATGAGAATTATATTGATTGTAAGATTAATGATCCAATTCTTTTTGATGAAGACTATGATCAGATAGATCCTGATTATCTTGAAGAAATAGATCTCCAGGACCAACTTGCTTTGTTGTCAAGGAGAGTTAAAAATTTCTTAAAGAAAAATGGAAGAAAGGTTGTTGGCAACAGATCAGGGTTTGATAAAACCAAGGTCAAGTGTTATAACTGTAAAAGTTACGGACACTTTGCTAGAGAATGCCAAAGACCTAAAGTAGAGACTGGTGAAGGGAAACAAGGCTCGGGAAATACTTTGCATTCCAAAGCCTTAGTAGTGAAACAGCTAGATGGGTCTTATGATTGGAAAACTCAGTCAGAGGAAGCTTTGATGGCTGAGATTGACGATCAAGAGATTGAAGCTGAGTCATTATCCTATATACCGACTGATCCAGCTTTTGAAGTAAAGGTGCCTGAGACTCCTGTTAAAGCTAATGTTGATGATGTGTTAGACTTGGGTTCAACTGAAGATTTGGATCCCGTAGATTTTGTAGCTAAGATGGCTGAACTGCAAACTGATAAAAAACGGGTATGCCTAGATCTTGTCTCTCTTGTTGATCTGTGTCAGTTAGTTTCTAGTTTACAGTCCCAAGTTAGTGCTTATGCAGATTCCTATAAGACTTTGACTGAAACTAATAATACCCTGTCATCTCAACTTAGCACACTTAGTAAATCCAGTGAGGCTGTAAGATCTGAACTTGACCTAGCTAAGTTAGATATATGTAGGTTAAGTGATGATAAACAAGCCTTAAAGGATAAGATTAAGGCAGATGCGGCTGACAAGACAGCTTTTAGAGATACTATGAATGAGAAATTAATTATCATAGACGGTCTCTATATGAACATAAACGATTTGAATATGTCCATTGCTAATAAGGATAAGGAGTTAGCTGATTGCAAAACAAAACTTGTAGCTCAGAATCGTAAGCTTGAGAGCTATAGAACATCTGAAATGGATAAAATGTTAGGTACTCAGCGTAGTGTGAAGGATATGTCTGGTTTAGGTTATAATGATATGCCTCACCCATTCAATTCAAATTACACTAAAACTCCTGTAGATATTGAAATGGCGGATGTTAACCCTGAGACGAAGGAAACTAATAAACCGGAAAAGTTAGAGGCACAGAAGAGTGTTATTAAGAACCATTCATCTGATGATAGTAAGAAAATTCCTCACACCAAAGTACATTTTGTACCGGGTGGAGTAATTAATGATACTAAGACTAATGAAGTGGTTAATAAAGAACATGTCATTGAACCTTTAGTGCCTAAAACTCCGGTAGCGGATGCAAAAGTTAGTAAGTCACGTAAACAGATGTCTTGCTTCAAGTGTCACCAAAAAGGACACGTAGCTTCTTGTTGCCCAAATAAGAAGCTGGAAGCATCACATAAGTTAGTGAATACTGAAAAGACACCAACTATTTCTAGTTCGATTATAGATAGGTTAGGCTCCAAACCGGGATTAGGAAGCAAACCTGTAAACATTCTAAAAAGAGATAGTAATCATAGTGTCTCTCCACCTAAACCTAAAAGAGCTTATACTCTAAACGAAAATACTTTCAATAAGCCAAGAGATAAGACACCTTCGAGGTTTAGGACCCCAAGTAGAAACCATAGTCAATTTGAGAATGGTTCTACTTCGAGTGCACAGGGAACTAAGTTTGTGCCTAGGAGGTTTTCTACTCACTCTCCTCATAGGCCCAAGACTACAGATCATCAACAATCTCAAACTCATGTGAAGGTTACCAAGACTCCCAATGGGAATAGTTATGGTTACTTTAAGGAGGTTCAGATTGTAGATGATCAGGGACAAACCAAGACCGTAATGGCTTGGGTCCCTCTTGATAACTAACTGTGTACAACTTGTTATGTATAGGAGCAGACTGTGAACAAGGACAGCTGGTGGTATGTAGACAGTGGATGCTCAAGACACATGACAGGTGAAAGAAGTCTACTAAAGGACTTCAGAGAAGGTTTCAAGCAAAAAGTAAATTTTGCAGGAGACAAAGGAGGAGTAATTACTGGGAAAGGAAAAGTTTCAAATGGAACTTTAACTCTAGAGGATGTGAATTATGTTGAAGAACTATCTCATAACCTAGTGAGTGTTTCCTAAGTCTGCGATAAAGGTCATCCAGTTCATTTTAATGAAAAGGAGGCTTTAGTCCTGAAGCCAGGCTTCACAATTCCTGAAGAATGGATATTGATGAGGGCACCAAGGAAGAAGGATATCTATGCGATAAACAAGGGTGTTCCTAATTCTTCAATGGTATCTACATGTTTATTATCCAAGGCTTCGGAAGCAGACGCGCTACTATGGCATAGGAGAATGGCACACCTAAACTGGAGAAAAATGAACTACATAACCAAAAATGGTTTAGTTTTGGGTGTACCGCAAAAACGTTTCGAGTCTGAGGATAAGTGTGTTCCTTGTATGAAAGGAAAGCAACATAAGAAACCACACAGATCTAAGACTGAGAACTCAATCTCCTCTCCATTTGATTTGCTACATATGGATCTCTTCGGCCCAATAAGCAAAAGAAGCATAGGTGGCAAATGGTACTGTCTAGTTGTCACAGATGACTACTCTAGATTCTCGTGGGTATTTTTCTTAGGATCTAAGGATGAAACTCCAGGTATTCTAATTGAGTTTTTAGATCAAATTGAGAATGTATACAAAATGAGAGTTAAGCGTATTCGTAGTGATAATGGAACAGAATTCAAGAATTCAACGTTAGATATCTATTGCTTAAGCAAAGGGATAATTCATCAATTCAGTGCACCATATGAACCTCAACAGAATGGTGTGGCTGAAAGGAAGAACAGAACGTTGATTGAAGCTGCTAGAACAATGCTTGCAGATTCAAAGCTTCCAGTCATCTTTTGGGCAGAAGCAGTGAATACAGCATGTCATGT
Organism: Pseudognaphalium luteoalbum; assembly: GCA_963422505.1. Classification (NCBI taxonomy): domain Eukaryota; kingdom Viridiplantae; phylum Streptophyta; class Magnoliopsida; order Asterales; family Asteraceae; genus Pseudognaphalium; species Pseudognaphalium luteoalbum. The sequence continues at coordinate 44,742,045 of OY730193.1, read as the reverse complement.
TCTGAATAGAGTTCTTACGGTGAAAAAGCATAACAAGACTTGTTATGAGCTTTTGAACAATAAGAAACCAAACTTAAAAGGATTTAAACCCTTTGGAGTTGCTTGTACAATATTGAAAACTGGGAATCAAGCTAAATTTGGTGAGAAGGCTGATGAAGGATTTTTCTTGGGTTATATGCCTAATTCTCCAAATAAAAGGGTTTTCAATAAGGTCACTAGTCGTCTGGAGATAGTATATAACATTGAAGTTACCAGCTATACACCGGATGTGCACAAGGGATTAGATTGGCAATTTGACTATTTCGATCTCTTTCAGTCATTTAAAGTTCCCATAAGTGACTTTGTCAGTGATTCAGAGATTTCACAACATTTATTGACTGGAGATTTGGACAATGGTTCGTCTTCAACATCGAATGTTCCGAATTCTGGAATCAGGACAATAGATGACTCAAATGAAGCGTCTTCAAGTGGGTCTCGACAATTTTCAAAGGATAAGTATCAAGAAACAGAAGATTCTGAAAAGGATCTTCAAACAACGTTTGATGATGTGCTTACTTCTTTGAACCATTTAAAGATCTCTTCAGAAAATTCAGAAGAAATGCCTTCATTAGAAGAGATTGGTACTAACTTAGGAGATGAGTTAATAGTTGATCCTATACCGGTTACAAAAATGAGTAAGAATCATCCCGTTGAAAATATCATCGGTGATATTAATACTCCTATTCAGACTAGGACTCAATCTAAAGCTAGTACTTCTGAAGATTTAGAAAGCTTGTATACTGCTATGAAAGAGACAGGGATTCCTAATCAATGTCTATATTCATGCTTTATCTCACAAGTTGAGCCTAAGAATGTGCAAATGGCTCTCAAAGAAAGCTCATGGGTTGAAGCTATGCAAGAAGAATTGCAACAGTTCTCAAAATTACAAGTTTGGGAGTTGGTTGACCTACCAAAGGGAGAATATCCAATTGGAACTAGATGGGTATTTAAGTGTAAGAGAGATGACCAGGGAGTCATTACTCGCAATAAAGCACGTCTAGTGGTTCAAGGTTTTAATCAACAAGAAGGCATAGACTACAATGAAGTGTTTGCACCAGTTGCTAGGCTAGAAGCAATTAGAGTATTTTTAGCATTCGCGTCATTCTATGATATAAAAGTTTATCAGTTGGATGTTAAGAGTGCCTTTTTGTATGACAAAGTAGAAGAATTTGTGTATGTTGCTCAACCTCCAGGGTTTGCTGATCATGAGTATCCAGATAGAGTATATCGTTTGAATAAGGCTCTATATGGATTACATCAAGCACCAAGGATGTGGTATGCAACACTATCAACGTATCTACTTGATAATGGATTTACAAGAGGAGTAATTGATAGTACATTGTTTGTAAAATGGAACAAGAAAGACTTTCTATTAGTACAAGTTTATGTTGATGACATTATCTTTGGATCTTCTGATGAAAAGATGTGTCAAGAATTTGAGAAAGTCATGAGAAAAAGGTTTGAGATGTCTGCAATGGGAGAGTTGAAATTCTTCTTAGGGATACAAGTTGACCAAAAGAAGGATGGCTTCTTTATTCATCAATCTAAATATGTTTATGAGTTATTAGAAAGATTTAAGATGGATGACAGTAAAGTCTTCAATACTCCGATTCCAGTTAATCACAAACTAGGTCCGGATACATCGAGTGATCAGGATGTGGATCCTACTCTATATAGGGCCATGATTGGATCACTAATGTATTTGACTGCCTCTAGACCTGATATTATGTTTCTGTTTGTTTATGTGCAAGATATCAGGCTAATCTGAAAGAGTCACATATGCAGGCTGTTAAACGGATCTTCCGTTACCTCAAAGGGCAACCGAAGCTGGGACTTTGGTATCCAATTGATGGAGACTTAGATCTAGTAGCATATACTGATTCGGATTATGGAGGATGCAATCAAAATAGGAAATCTACGACCGGAGGATGTTAATCCGTAGGAGGTAGATTAGTATCTTGGCAGTGCAAGAAGCAAAGCTCAGTAGCCATTTCTACATGTGAAGCTGAGTATGTTGCAGCTGGCAACTGTTGTTCTCAAGTTCTTTGGATACAACAGTAACTGCGGGATTACGGGTTAAATATAACCAATACTCCTATGATGATTGACAATGAATCTACTATGTCGATCACTAACAATCCTGTGAAGCACAGTAAAACTAAGCACATTGATATTCGACATCATTTTATTAGAGACTGTGCTGAAAAGAAGATGATAAGGTTAGTTAAGGTTCCGACTGCGGATAACTTAGCAGACCTATACACGAAGGCGTTCGACAGAGCAAGATTTGAGACATTGGTTCAACTGAATGGAATGAGAAATCCAGAGTGATTAGTCTTCCAAGGGTATTTTAGTAATAGTTAGTAGTTATTTTCAGTACTTATTAAAAAAAAAAAAAAGGGGGTGTATGGCATTCATTTGTTTGTTACCCGAGGGGAATCGCCTCCAATAAAAGAACAACCGAAGTTCTTTTAGAAAAAGCTTTAAGTTTTGGCTGTAAAAACTTGGGAGATGATAGTACATTAGGAGAATAAGTCTAAGAATAATAACCTTAAGTGTTAAGGATGATGTGTTAGTAGATTCTTATAAGTTGCACTAAAATAACGATTTTTAACTAGGATTACACTTATATTTATCTTATTATACACCTATATCCACTAATTATAACTTGTCCTTTTCGTTAACAAGTGATAAGAATAACTTAAGTCTAGTCAGCTTCATCATACGATTTATTGGTTGGCAGGTTATGCTAAGATTTCCGAGCAGTTAATAAGTATAACTTTCATGTGTAATATCTTATGTGCTCTCTTATATAACGTATGACATATGTCTTAATTGTTGAATGATAGTACTGCCGTGCACTGTGATCTAAAATAAAAAAATTTGAAATGATACAAAGTATCATAATGTCAAAAGGTGAGTTATATGTTTCGAAAGGGCATCATTTAGTAACCTCTACCTTACATATGAAAGATACAAAGTATCTCGTGTCAAGTGTATGTTATATGCTTCTAAAGAACATCATTTAGTAATCTCTACCTTGTTATTACAAGATACAGTGTTATGTATTGTACTTGAATTCTTCAGTATGTTGTATAGTAGAAAACACTAGATATTGTGCACATTAACAATAAAAGTTTGGCTCAGAAATCTGTGTGTCATCTGTTTATGTGGATCATAATATCGGTAATCATCTTGAACTGTCTATGATATTTGAACATTCACTTTTGTGAATAATAAGAAATCATAAGTTATATTTCAATTAAGTGTTATATCATGTGGATAAAGGTACATAAGATATAATTTTATGAATATAAGTTTATACTGATTAAAGTTGTGATTTTATTGTGCTTATATGAATTTCATGAGGTATGTATACTAACAATTGTCTTATGCTTATTACAATCCAATTAAGTACAGCTTATTCTTTCTAATATGATCCCTAAGCAGTTAAAACTTTAAGTGTTTATTATTAAGTTAATTTACTAGAATGTTAGTAGTTTTATTATTTTAACTTTTGTAATTATTTCTTCGAATTAATAAAACTTTTAATTATTCTTCTTGTTTACCCTTTGGAATTAAAAATAAACTAGCTATCTTATATCTGTGTTGAATAAATGTAACAAATACAAGTGAAAAATTATTTTTATTTTAGACTTGTACGGTATATATGGGTTTTAATTTATACTAAGTGCTAAAATCGCGTTTTTGTGAAAACTTGCGAATTTGACTAGTCAACGCTGCGAAGCGAGACTAGTGCTGCGAAGCGAGTACATAGTATAAATGGGGTAAGTCCAACGAGTCCAACCCACACTTGTCATTTACTCTGCGAACCGAACTCACAACTCCTCTGCGACTCGAAATTTGGCGAAACGAATCGAATATTCATTTCGATTGATTTTCTAATTTTTAGTACAAGGAAGGACTTTTTTATCCGTGAAACTTTCACAACTTTTGATTACGCATTTTTTGAAGTAAGTTTCATGAGATTTCACCGTGTAATTTGTGAGATATCGATTGGTTTACGTTTTTGAATGTGTCGGTTTAGTTTATCACGGATTTTGTAAAAATTAGTGATTTAGAAAACCTAACACATGTTTATAATGCTTAATCGATGGTTAATAAACATGTTATAATCGATTAATTGCTTTGAAACACATTTGATTAGTGATTGGGGTTTTGATCTCGTTAAACAGTTTGTTCTGCGAAGTGAGATCTATCTCGCTTCGCAGCCCGCTCCAACAAATTGAGATGATGAGTTGACCGACGCGAGACGAGTTTAACTCGTTTGACTTCAGTTGACCGAAGTGAAACGAGTTCACCTCATTTGACTTCGGTTGACCGAAGCGAAACGAGTTCACCTCGTTTGACTTAAGTTGATCGAAGCGAGACGAGTACACTTGTTTGACTTGGGTTTCTGCGAAGCGAGTTGAAAAATTTAATTAATTGACTTAATTTGACTTTGAGAACTGAATTAACCTTGTTGACTTCAATTGACTATGTAAAATTAAGTAAATTTTATAATTTTTCAATTATAACTTGTTATCGATTTGAGAATCGTTTGGTTACAAATAATTAACAAGTTACTTATTTATATACATATAGACTTAAGAACTTTTGTTTATAAGTTTAAATGTATGAAATATCTTAACAATTTAAGTTATTTCATATCGAAAGTCTTCCGACTCATAGCGTAGTCGTGCAGCGTGTTCCGATATTTATTGGCGGTATGATAACTCAAATTGTTATTCTTAGTTAACGGTCTTTATATATAATTTATAGAATATAATTGAACTTGTTAATTCAATTAAGTTTCAGTGAATTATGTTATTAGTTGATAGTATATTTAGACGTTTGATGATCTTTTTGATCATAATACATTAAAGTGTAAATTATCTAATGCTCGTTAACTTAACAGTTTTGCTATTTGTGTAATTTGGAATTACAGATATGGCTAACAGATCTTTTGAGAAGGGACACAACATCTTGGTGAATCTAGATGTCAACGAGCGTGGTGCTGAGCGTTTGGAGCAGATTTTGACATATTTAGCACGTTCGAGAATTCGATTTGCTATCACTGAGTCACCTCCACTGAACAAAGACCTTCTTACGCAGTTTTGGATGAACATTGTGTGAGTCCCTAATCACTATTATGTTAGTGATTTTGAATCATTAACAGTGAGTTAATTGTAGAAGGGGGGTTGAATACAATTAAAAACTTTTCTTTTCTTTGTTATAGTGTTATCTTTGTTTAGCAAGTTTTTAACCGTATTAAAGTAACAGCATTAGGAACACAAGTATATATATATATAAGATAAACAGTTCATTTGCTGATACAATTGTAGCTGAAAGATAAATTCTTTTATTGATAAAATTTATCTCTTGTTGATTGCGGAATAGATTAGCCAAAGCTAATCCAAATCAAACAATACAGCTATTACAAAGGAGATGAGCAGTAGTGGACAAACACACTAACTGCTCACTCGCTGAGGTAAGCTAGTAGTGGACAAACACGCTAACTGCTCACTCGCTGAGGTAAGCTAGTAGTGGACAAATACGCTACTAGTTCACTCGCTGGTGTTACTTGTATCTTAGACAAACTAGTCACTGACAAACAAGTGACAATACAAGTAATCGACACTAAATGAAGTACAACATACTACGGTATTTATAGACACTAAAATCCTTAATTTCCGGATCTGAAGGACACGTGTCGCTGCTTGATTGGAGAGGTAGTTGAGATGTGATACATCATGGCACGACATTCTGTCTTGGGAAATATCACCTTGTACCATAAACCAATCAAATGCTTCCACGTTACTCTTTTCAAGTTTTGAGGAACACGTGCTTGCACCGTAATAACGCCGAATGTCAACTTCTTATTTAATGCTGCATTTAATGCTGCAGTCACTGATAGAAACACAATTCTCCTCATTCTCGATGCGAGCTAACATGCTCTAAAGAATGATTTGAACAGCTAATCTTCAGTGACTTCTTTTATTCAGCAGAAGAGAGAACTCAAGAAGACTTGGAGACTCTCGCTGATAGATGAGTATCAGCGACACACATAGTTGAGTCTTTTATCTTGATAAGATCTTCATCTACTGGTTTAACATATGATTAGCGACATAGAAACCTTCAGCAACAGGAGCTTGACTTGAATCATTTTCTATAGAGCATTATTGAGAAGATCAGAGACTGTGAACAGATAGCATGATCAGTGACTTCACTTATCAGCAAATAATGACTTTAACAATCTCTTATATAATCTCCCCCTTAATCCTTGAGATCAGTGACCACTTGAGTTCAGCGATCAGTGATTCAACAATCTCCCCCTAAATGGTTTAAGTCAAAGCTCCCTTAGACAAACTTGTTGTAGGAAAGTTTTAGTCTCTGAAGATAAGTTGGTTGCACAGAGACTTGCACTTGTAAATTTTTGTTGTTGAAAAGATTTAAGTCTCTGATAGTAGGTAGGTTGCCCAGTGACATGTACTTGTAGATTTTCTGTGACAAGCCTCATATATATCATTGAATAAATATTTACAGAAGCTAACTATTACAAAATATCTAAATTATTTATCTCTCCACATCTCCTCCTCTTTCACTATGCCAAGCTCAGCTTCAAGTTCATACTTGTCTTTGGAGGGCAGGTATCTGAATTTTCTTGCTAAGGCTTCATCGAGAATAGCTTTTCTGATCTTTGAATCTGCAGGAAGCATGCTAGCTGACCTGATCAGGTGTATGAGTTGTTCTTGAGCAGCCTTTTCAAGTTCAACTTCTCTCTGAAACCTGAGGGCACCATTTAGGTCCCTGTATACCAGACCCTTTTCCCCCTCAGTGACTTCATGACCATCAAACTTTGGCACACTAGCAGGGATAGATAGATTTAACCTTGAAGTGTTGGGGATTCGATAGATGCTGCTTGTGCCTGACCTATACCTTGGACTTGGTGGCTGAACAATCTCTTCACCAAATGTGACAGTATCTTCTGGTCTGAGAAGTTGCAGTGACACCATTTTTTGATATAGTCTATCAATCTCTTTCAGGACCTCAGCTTTAGCTGCACTTGTTGAGTGGCTGATAGCAAGCCTGATCTCATTCCATTCTTCTCTGTGCAGCTTGCATACTTGATCAAGTAGCATGGCTTGAGTCTCTGAAGCTCTTTGAATAAGCAGTTGAGGTTGAGATTGATTCTTAGACTTCTTCAGTTTAACCTTGGTAATAGGTGCAGGGTTTGATCTCCCTGTCATTCTGGAAGTAAACCTTTTTCTATCAATTTCATCCCATGTCCTATCCACTGCTGTTCTGACAGCTCCCCCTTTCTTTTTAGAGCTCTTGCTAGCTGAAGTTTCAGTTTTTGTTGCTCTAGCTCACTCTCTTCTATCTCAGCAAGTACCCTGGCAATTGCAGCATCAGACACTTCTTGATCTTTCTTTTGTTTAAGAAGTCTGGCCCTTTCATTGGCATCTTTAGAGCTCAATTTCAGTAGGTATGCTCTGTCAGCATCTGATTGCTCTTTCAGCAACCTTTTTCTTTCTTGTTCTTCTCTTAACTCAGCCTGAAAGGTTATTTGCATTATCATCTCATGCTCTCTGTCCTGTCTTGCCTTTATCTTTCTGGAAACTCTCTGTTCTTTTGTTTCGTCAGGACAAGGGGTATCTGAGGCTGAGTCAGAGGAAAGGCATGCTGTAGGGGAGGTATCTGAAGTGGTTGTGTTGGAAGGAGATGCAGTGGAGATTGGTATTATTGTTGCTGGGTTAGGTGTGGTTATTTGGATTGTTTGGGTTGTTGTAGTTGCTGTAGATGAGGGTAGGTTTAGGGTTGCTGGTGGAGGTGAAGGTATAGCTACCTCAGATATGACAATATGTAATTGAGGGTCACTGACCTGTTGTTTCTTTGATGGAGGAGTAGATGCAGGAGAGGTGTCACTGGTCCTTTTTCTCTTGATAACAGAAGATATGGGTTGCTGATCCTCCATATTTATATCATCTTCATCATCTGAACCCTGACCATTTCCATGACCACCTCCCTGGCCATCATCATTGTTATCATCATCATTATCATCAGCATCATGCATGATGGTATCATCCTCCTCATCATCAGATACATCATCTACTATTTCCCTATTCATCCATTCCCAACGAGCCAATTCATAGCTCACTGAGGTACCCTCTATCCTAGCAGTATCATCCACTGCCCATTGTTGCACCAGCCTGTTATAGTTCCTGAGCTCTTCAGCACTGAACTCAGGAAAGCTCTCAGTGATATCCACCATATCAGTGGCTATCTCCATATCTACCCAATGCAGTTCAGCAACTGCAAGGGCCTCCAATTCAGGTTGCTCAGCGATTGGACGAAGTGCATAGGTGTTGAGCACAATGTCCCTGTGAGCGTTGTTTGATAGCGGATCAGTCATCTTTCGGGGCATCTCAGGATCAAAGTCTTCGTCTTCACTCTCCCCCTGACTGGTTCGCTCAAACTGATCAACTGCCCTAAGTATCGGATCAGTGAAATCAGCATTTTCCTCTCGCAGGGCAGCGACCTCAGCTCTTGTCTTTGTAAGCTGTGAGACAACCTGTGGAAGTACCTTGATAATTTTGTCAGTGTTATACAGGTAGTTAGATACAGAAATGGCTAAGTCATTTTGGTTGGTGGTGAGCTGGGCAATGGCAGCAGCATGATTGGTGAAGTTGTTGGTGGAGGTGGAGGCTAGCTCAGTGACTGCATGGTTTATTGCAGCACTAGCATCAGCTACTATTTGTACCCTCTCACTAACAGATGTGCTCCATGGTTCAATGGAGTTGTATACATCAGTGAGAGCAGCAACAGCTTTCTGGAGGACAGAGACATTGCCAATAAGTGCCTCACGGTCTTCAGTGAGCATCTTAATTTGGGTTTGGTGTGAGCGACCTCGGATCAGAATACACAAACTAGAACGTATGTATATTCGTGCGGAATACAAATATACACAATCACAATGTGAATTATAGTAAAGAAGAAAGAGATAAATGTATCCAACAGGAAATCTTGATTATATAGCAATATCAATCTTTCATATACAAGAAGTCAACATGTACAAGTGAATGTCTCTCAAAAGCTCTCCAAATAACACGAAAAGAACAACCACAAAATGACTTCAACTATGCTATTTATAGACAAATCACTACGACAATTCAAAGTGTAATCCGTGAATAAGGATTCACGGATTTACACCGTCCGTGAATTCATATTATTCACGGAATGCAAATGTCGTATCAAGCATTCACGGATAATTACACTATTGTCGAATCATAGTATTCACGGATACAAAGACATTGTCGAAGACATTAACATTCACGGACAACGTCTAATCACGAATTAACACTTAGACAAATTAAGTATTAATCAACTTTTGTCTCTACAAACTCCCCCTTTGATAATACTTGATTCTTTTCTTCAAGTCTTCAAGCATATCCAGGAAGATTGCATCCAGCAAAAATTCCTTTTGAGCAACATACTTCGACAACCCGTTGAAACTTCAAAGCCATCTTTTCATCGTCATATGCATCATCATAAACAATAGGATTCACGAGCAACACTTCAAGATCATCTTTTGAAAGATTGATTAAGCTCAGAGGATCAAACACATATACAATTGACTCTCTATTCCACATCACTTCTCCATTCAAATCTCTATCATAACAAGCAATTTCTGCTTCTCCAGTTGATCCGTTATATCTCCAATGACTCACAAACTTAGAAAAATTCACAGGCAATTTCTCAAGTGGAATCTTTGTCATGCATTTAACTCGAGGATATGTCAAAGTAACTCTTGGTTGATTGGAAATAGGATTGATATCAAAATAATCAACGGTTCTTAATGGGAAAGTTTCCTTAACCCATGTGAATTTCCCATTATTACTTTCTCTTGTTAAAGTGTCTGCCATCCAATTTATCAAACCATGTCTTGAACGATTAATGCTGAAGCCAAATGATTGATTTCACACTTAGGCAATTTTTCTAAGGCTTTGAATGTAGAGTGGAAGTATTGAAGTCCATCAGTCCTTTTAATGATGAATACTTTGTTGTCATTATCATATTTCCATCTGATAATTCTACCAACGCATTCATATCTTGGTATTTTAAAGAACTTTCGAACTGTAACCACTTGAGTTGGTTGTTCAGGAAACCACCAAGAAACCTTGTGTTCTGGCTCTTTATCATCATCAGAATCTTTCCATAACCCTTCTTGTGAACACATATCTGACTGAACATTTTCCGGATGAATTTCATCTTCAGAATCTTCCCAGTCTTCAACGTGAACATAATCAAAATCAGGTTCAAATCCCGGAGGATATTCTGGATCGAAATCTTCAAAATCATAATCACCATCATTGCAAAGTTCAACAAATGGTATTAGATCTTCAATAATCACATTCAAAGGAGTTGGACAAAGCACCTCTTCATCTTCAATGCTATCCATTAATTCCTCCTGATCAAAAATACAAGATGATTCTCCAAGTTCAAACATTCTTGACTCATGTATTGCATTTATTGGATCAACTTCTAATGGTTCAACTGCTTGAAATACAACCAATGCTTGTGAGAAATTTGGTTGATCACTATCATTTCCATCATTTGTATCATTTCCATCATAAGTGTCATCAGCATTTTCAGTCATATCATCACCATGATCATCATCATCATCATCATCACCATCATCACCATCATCACCATCATCACCATTATCACCATCATCACCATCATTATCACCATCATCACCATCATCGCCATCATCACCATCATTACCATCATTATCATTAGTGACATCTCTCTCCCCCTGATCAACCAACATTTCTTTCAAAAGAAAAACGTCAAGTTCCAATTCTTCTATTCGATCATTCTGAGATAGAATTTGTTGTCGTTGTTCCTCGAGAAGAATGTCTTGAGTATTGATTCATTGTAAAGCATTAAGTAAATCCAATTGGAGCTTTTCAACAAGAGTCATCAACGGTTTTACAGCTCGTTGTAAAGATGCATGAAGGTTAGCCATGCTAACACTTGGTCCAGGTGAAGAAGAAGATATGCCAGCTGCAACAGAAACAGCAACAGGAATTGTAGGAGTAGTTGGAACAGAGGCAGGAATACCTTGTGATGACATAACAGGCATAGAGGTAGAAGCAATATCAGCAGATGAACTAGGTTTAGAAATTCTGCGTCTTTGAGATGGCCGAATATCAGGTACATATTCAGGATCTTGTGCCTCTTCGCGTTGACGTCTTAAATCCTGTCGTTCTTTTTCAATATTTTCAGCAATAATTCTTTGAGGGACTAAAGATTCTTCAACAGATTGTAGACGAAAAGATTGATCATCTTCAGAACTTGAAGATTCCACTTCCTCATGATCAATCAAAGGCACCTCCTGCTCCCCCTCAGATGATTCACTATCAGTAGTAGAATCAGCAGGTTGTACAATCTGTGGCAATGCAAATTGTGGTGGTTGAAAGTCAGCATCAATGATATGTCCAAAAAGATCAACAGTAGGCGGCACCGGTTTGCCCCTATATCCATTGCAATCAGCAAACACTCTTTTGGGAATAGGAGTGTAATGTAGAATGCTTCCATGATAAGTAATTTCGTTGACATGATTATCAAAAATATGTTGAAGAAACCGAGGATACATGAAGAATCCATCATCATTAATATTGCCAGCCAAATTTTCAAAGATGTATCTTGAAAAATTAAATGGAATATTCAGAACAAGAGCCGTCATTATTCCTGCAAGCTGATAACTCATCGAATCAAATCCAGCTTTCCTCGGAGAGATGCACCCGATCAACATATGTGCCAAAAACTTCCAGTGTGGACAAAAATGGTTCTTCAGGATTTGAACATCATGAGGTCCTTTAGTACATCCCATTTGATGAAGACACTGATCAATGACGTTTTGAGGAATGTCATTTGATGCATTCAAAGTATCTCCAAATTGGAGAGTATGACGAATCAGCTCTTCAGTTAGCAACAAAGGTTTTCCATCAACCGTAGATGTAATACATGGAGGATTGACATCTGTTTGATATACAGCTGAAGTCCAGAAGTCTATCATGTGGTCTTCGTACAGATTGGGAACAGATACAGTCAAGGCATACAATATGCGTGATCGTAGAAGAAACCTTATCATAGGGAAAAACTTCCTATTTTTAGGTTTATCAGGTTGTTCCAGAAGATATGCAGTTGCATTGTGTCGTTTTTCAAATACGACTGCTCGATGTCTAACCTCAGGTTGAACAGCAGCAATGGGATCTAAATCTGCCATTTAGAAATAAAATATGCACCAAGAGTTTATTAGACACACAAAATTTAAACAGAAAGTTTATTTGAAAATTTTTCTACACCTAGAAAAATTTTCAAACTTTCAAGTATCCGACAATAACAAAATGAATTACTGTTCATGCGACAATGATTAATCTTATGTGACAATATGACTTAGCTATGTACTATTCATACGACAATCATATATTTATCCGTGAATCATATTGTCCGTGAAAAATATTCATACGACAATTCAAAATAAAATAATATTTCAAAAATTTTGTCCGTGATTCATATTGTCGAAATACTATTCATCCGTGAATAATATTGTCGAAGTACTATTCATCCGTGAATAAGTACTGTTTATATGACAATATGATTGTCGTAGTCAAATAGTCAAACAAGTCAATATAGTCAAACATAAGAATAAATCACGGAGTACTGTTTATCCGAGAATTCAATATTCACGGATAACCATTATACTGTTCATCCGACAATACTGTATTGTCGGGTGGTCCGACAATTCGAATTGTCGGACGATTTTATTGAACAGTACCAACAGTTATTGAAGTGATCGATTAAGCATGAAATCCTTAATAATAATGAAAGAAATTTATACCAGTCGATGCGGAATACAAAAACGAGCAAGTCTGTCGGATTGATTTTTAATGAAACCAAGTAATCAGAAAGAAATCAAAGAAAAAGTAATTGTCGGAATTTTGGAATTGTCGGAGTAATAATCACGGAAAAGGAAAAGTATAAGTTTTTCAAATTTTGAAATTATTTATACTGTTTCAATTATTCCGTGAAAACAAGTAATTCCGTGAATATATATATCTTTATCCGTGAATAAAGGTATATATTCATCCGACAATTCAAAAATTATAGATAAAACATTTGTATCAATTTAAACTAACTTTGGATAAAATTTTCAAACCTATTTAAAATTGAAAAAAAAATGAAAAATTGATAAACTAAATAAGTACAAAAATAAAATCTTTTTGTTGGATTAATTTTCGTGACTTGGGATCATATTGGGATAAATGAATGTATTTAATGTGAAATTTTTAAGAAATGAAAGTCTATTTTGATTGCTAATATTTTTGACCAATTTTAAATCTACATAGCATTAATAAAACATACTTTCTAAAACTCATTTTATATATGATTTTTGGTATGTGTTATACACTTAAAACACTTTGGCATCTAAAATATCTCTTTTTTATTATTATTAATATGCATATCATTTTATATAACCAAAATAGAAATATACTTTCAAATTCATAATATATTAATATTTTCATATAAAGAGTGAAAATATGATGATATCTTTAGAAGTACATACATATGTTGGAATGACTTTTAGTCACATATGTCATACTTCGGGTTGGACTAATAAACTGGATCACAGGTCTATACATCGTATAACAAAGTGATAGAGTTTATTATGATAGATATTTGTATCTTTATCAATATTTGTATGTCCGTTTATAAAAAATATACCGACTAAGGTCTGTACACCGTACAACAAATAGTCAATACATTTTTCCCAGATATCATAATATAAAGACCCTAAATCATGAATCATAATATATTAATCCTTCAAAATTTAAGACTTTTATTATCATTTTGATAATTTATTTTCATATACTAAGATTTTGGAAGATATAAAATAATATGCAAATATGTTTAGACATTTCTTAGACTAGATATGATAGACCCACAAATGCCTACCAATAAACCATATTTAAAATTACATTAGTAGAAAATTTGGTTTAAAAATGCTATATAAACCTATTAGCATATCAAAAATAGTACGTAACATTCCATTTTCAGTTTTATATGTAAATACAATTCCCAATGTATTATCATTTCCCAACTTTTACACAAAAATCTCCCCCCATTTTTTTATTTTTCATATGTTTTTGAAGTTTTGTTTAAAGAAAAAGTAAGAAAGTAAACAACAAAGAAAATTCAAAAAGATCCAAAGTTTATTTAATTTGATCTAAATGCTTCATTCCGAGCATCAAGATTAATTCTTCAAAACGAGGTTTAGAAAACGCTTTTGTAAACAAATCAGCTCGTTGTTTTAAAGTATCAATATGGACTAAGTTAATCAAGTGTTTCTCATAGCAATCCCGTATAAAATGAAAACGAATTTCGATGTGTTTCGTTTTAGAATGCTGTACGGGATTACGTATGATACTTATGGCAGCAGTATTATCTATATGCAAAAGAGTTTGGTTTAGAAGAAACCCATAATCTCTAAGTTGTTGTTGAATCCAAAGGATTTGTGAACAACAACTAGCAGCAGAGATATATTCTGCCTCCGCGGTAGAGGTAGAAACTGTATCATGTTTCTTACACTGCCATGTCACAAGACGTTCTCCTAGAAATTGACATCCACAACCGATGTGGATTTGAAGTCAATACCGCATCCGCCATAGTCTGAATCAGAATATGCAGAAAGAGAAAAGTCATCATCATGTGAATACCAAATGCCTAAATTAGGCTTTCCTTTCAAGTATCAGAAAATACGTTGAACGGCCTTCAGATGAGAAACTTTAGGATTTGCCTGATATCTTGAACAAATGGAGACAGCAAACATAATATCTGGACGCGAAGCTGTCAAATACATAAGAGACCCAATCATGGACCGATATTCCTTTTCATCGGTTGATTGATCATCAAGAGCAGGGCCAATCTTTTCAACAAGATCAATGGGTGTAGAAATGGATTTGACATCTGTCATCAGAAATTTCTTTAAGATTTCAGTAACATACTTTGTTTGATGTATGAAAATGCCTGAATCAAGTTGCTGGACTTGCAACCCAAGAAAAAATGCCATTTCACCCATTGAACTCATTTCAAATTTTGATTTCATAATCTGCTCAAACTCTCTGCATAAGCTTTCATTTGTCGACCCAAATATGATGTCATCGACATACACTTGAACAAGCAACAAATTTCCTTTTACTTTTCTGATGAAAAGAGTGCTGTCAATCTGTCCTCTAGAAAACCCATTTGCAAGCAGATGTTGAGATAAAGTTTCATACCAAGCTCTGGGAGCTTGATGTAAACCATACAAAGCTTTATCCAACCGATACACATAATCTGGGAATTTAGAGTCTTCAAAACCCGGTGGTTGTTTGACAAACACTTCTTCATGTACTTTCCCATATAAAAATGCGTACTTGACGTCCAACTGGTATACTTTAAACCTCATGAAGGAAGCATAAGCTAGAAAGATCCTTATGGATTCAAGTCTAGCAACCGGTGCAAACACTTCATCATAATCTAAACCTTCGATCTGAGTAAAACCTTGAACGACTAATCGGGCCTTATTGCGGACCACGATTCCTCGATCATCTTTCTTATTACGAAAAACCCATCGAGTGCCAATCGGATGCACATCTTTAGGTGGTTTCACTAAAGTCCAAACTTGCAATTTCACAAACTGTTGTAATTCTTCTTGCATTGCTTGAACCCAAGAGGATTCAGTCAAAGCAATTTGAACATTTTTTGGTTCAATTTGTGATAAAAAACAAGAAGAAGAATCAGATTTGAGTTGCTGCCGAGTCTTAATTCCTTCTGACACATCTCCAATCACATTCTTTAGAGGATGTCGATACTTAGAATTAATTCGCAATGTAGGAACCAAATCTACATGCAAATTATTTCCTAAGTTAGAATCTTCAGAATTACTAACTACTTCATCACTAGTGTCATCAAGAATTGGTTCTTCTAGTTCAGCAGAAGGTTCCTGAAAATTGTCAGTATCGTCAGGATTGGAAGTGGTTTCTTCGTCTACAGTTGTCAAAAGAGGAGAAATCTCATGAGCAATTGAGTCATCAGAAGATTGTGGTGGAGTAAGATGAGAAGTAGAAACTGGTGGAGCTGAAGTAATAATTGGTGGAATAGATGTAACTGGAATAACAAAGTCATCCAAATTTGTAGCAGAAGAAGAAGAAGACACGTCATGCTGAAAAATAGCAAGAGAATTAAAGAACGTATTGTAATCGAATAACCATTTTGGACCTATGCCATTAGAAGAGGGAGAATGCCGAAGAAATTCAACTTCATAACATTCCTCTATTCGATGTGATGCCGTGTTATAAACTCTCTTGTTGTGAGAATTTGTAGAATAACCCAAGAAAAATCCAGATTCAGATTTTTCAGAAAACTTAGGAAGGCGATCCTTAGTCTTCAACAACAAACACGGACATCCAAAAGGTTCCAAAAAATGAATATTCGGTTTCCGATTATTCAGTAATTCATAGCTTGTTTTCTGCTTATCTTTGACCACAAGAACTCTATTTAATATGAAACAAGCCGTATTAACTGCTTCTGCCCAAAAATTTGTTGGCAACTTTGCATCTGAGAGCATTGTTCTTGCAGCTTCGATCAAAGTTCTGTTCTTCCTTTCAGCAACTCCATTTTGTTGTGGAGTTCGAGGCGCACTAAATTGTTGAGTAATTCCGTGCTGAAGACAAAACATTTCCATTAAGTAGTTCTTGAATTCTGTACCATTATCACTTCTCAAAATTTTCACTTTCAGAGAAAACAAAGTTTCTAATCTCAGAATTAGATACTTAATTTTCTCAGCAGCCTCATCTTTTGTACTAAGAAAGTAAACCCATGAAAATCTGGAATAATCATCAGTGATTACTAAACAATAGGATTTACCCCCAATACTCCGAACACTTACGGGTCCAAACAAATCCATATGGAGAAGTTCCAAAGGAATGTTAATCGAATTCATCAATTTAGGTTTTTGAGACTTCTTAGTCTGTTTTCCCTTTTTACAGGAAATACAGTGATCATTTAGTGAAAAGGTTTGTTTAGGAACCCCAATCACTAAATCATTCTTAACTAAGAAGTTCATTTTCCTAAAGTTAATGTGACCCATTCTTCTGTGCCACAAAATTGATTCCTTTTCTGTAGCTTTTGACAATAAGCAAGTATGCTCTGTAGATCGAGTAATGGTACGCATGTCTAAGACATACATATTCTTTACCCTTGGAGCTCGCATAAGAATCCACTCTTGAGGTACCACAAACCCTGGCTTAAGAATTAAGCACTCTTCATCGTTAAACCAAGTTGACAGTTTCTTGTCACAAACTTGGGAAACACTAAGTAGATTATGTTGAAGTTGTCAACATAATTTACTTTGTCAAAGCTGATTTCCCCATTTGAAACAGTTCCCTCACCAGAAATCATGCCACCTTTGTCTCCAGCAAATGCAACAAATCCTCCGTCTTTAACCTTAACATCCTCAAGCAGAGAGAGATTCCCTGTCATATGTCTTGAACAGCCACTATCGATGTACCATATGTTATCAATAGCTCGGGAAGACTGTAAGACATTTGATCAAAAACGGATTAGTTGCTAATGGAGACCCAAGCCTTTGAGGCTATGGGTCGTCCAGTAATGACATCCATGATGAAAACGTCAATTTGTTTCAAATTCCTTTTGAAATTCCTTTTGATTGACGCATCATGAGATTTTGTTTTCTTCTTTGAAGAAACAGAAGATGTTACTTTCGGTTTTGATGATTTTTCGTGGATAGTTTTTAAATCATCTTTGATTTCAGAATGTTTAGCTTGCTTCGATGTCTTTTGAACGTTTTTTAACAAGCTTGTGACACTCATTGATAAGATGTCCACGAACACTACAATAGAAACATTTTCTTGTTTCATATTGTTTCCGAGAAGTAACCCTTTTATCAGAAACATGAAGTGAAGTCTTACTTGTAGAAGCCTCACATTTAGAATGTGATTTTCTACTTGTAGAAACTTCACTTTTGGTAGAAACAAAGTGAGAAGAAGGAATTTTAGCTTTTGATGAAGAAGTTGATGATTGTGATTTTTGTGGTGAAGAATATTGTTTCAAAATTTGTTTAACTTGTGTTGGTGTGTCACAAGCTTTTGATTTTTCTTTTAAATTTTTTAAAACACAATCTTTAATCTTGTCACTACATTCACAATCATGCTTCTTCATTTTGGAAGCATCAACTTTGGATTCATTAGCTAGTGAATCATCAACTTTGGAATCATCTTTAAAAAATGATTCTAGAGTCTCACTTGAAGACACCTTTTGATGTGTGTCTTTCAAATCAACCTTTCCTTTTCCATAAGCAAACTCAACATTTGCTTCATCTTTAACTGGCAATGCAGAATAGGTAGTTGGTGGAGGAACAAAATGATATTCAACTTTTGAGTCTTTTGTTTTTGAATCATTTTGATATCCAATACCAGATTTAGATTTAGTATCTAAACGTTGGTTATTGATTATCTCATCAAAAACAACAGCAGATGTTGAAACATTTAGCAATTTTCTTTCAAGATCTAAAAGCATAGAATCAGCATCAGATTTTTCCTTTTTTAATAAATCCATGTCAACCAAATAGCTATTAATAATGGATTGCTGATTGAAAATTTTTGCTTTTAAATCATGTGTTTCAACATTTGTTGACTCAAGACGTTTATTTAAAAGATTATTATTTTCAACCAATTCCTTGTTCTGTATTTTTAACTTTTCATTGTCAGTTAAAAGTTTAGCATTTTGAGTTTGATAAATGCTGATTTGATTCTTCAAATCAGTGCAAGTTGAGCAAATTTGATCAGCAAGGGAAGAATCGACCTCGGAAACATTCGCCATAAATGCTTGGTTATGGGAATACTCATCCACGTGTGCGCTCCAATCATAAAACTCATCAGAAGTAGAAATGAGTGCAGAAGACGTGGGAGTAGCAGATGTTTCCTTTGTTTGAGGTTGAGTAGATGAAGAATATGTCTTGGAAGTTGATGGCTTGGTAAAACCAGAAGTAGGAGCTTTATTCTTCTCACACTCTCTTGCAAAGTGACCAAGGTTTTGACAATTGTAACAACGAACTCTTGATTTGTCAAAACCTGGTTTACCTTCCAGTTTATTTTTACCAGTTCTTTGTAAAAACTTTTTAACCCGCCTGGTAAGCATAGCCATATTCCATTGCAAATCCATCTCTTCTAGGTCATCTGGATGCAATTGATCATAATCCTCTTCAACTAACTCAACATTTCCAACTCTTCCAGAAATAAAAGCTTCATAAGAAGACAAGAATGCAGTAACAACATTAGCATGGTCTTCAGTTACTCTTGAAACTTGTGGATTAGAATTCTGTTGTTGTTGATGGCTAGAAGTTGAAGAACTTCCAGAATCCTAAAAACCAAAACTTGAATAACCACCAGATGTGGTTCCACTTGGATTTCCACCAGAATAAGTTTCAGATCCTGAATATAATGTCATTGTTTCAGAAGATTTGGTAGTACCAAATTGAGTAAACTGCATCATTTTTCCTGTCTCCTTTTTCTGAAGAGACACATCATACACTTGAAGCTTATTAATTAAATCCTCAAAAGCATATTCCCCTAATGACTCATCTTCCATCAAGATATTTGCTTTGATGTCCCATCGAGAAGGCAAGGCTTCAATCAATTTTTCATTGATTTCAAGACGCTCAAGAATCATTCCATGTCTTTTTAACTCACTAATAAGCTGTGAGTACCTAACAATCAAATCATTAAAAGACTCATTGGGAATACAGGTGAAAACATCCCATTGTTTCTTTAGTAAATCGCGTTTGCTCTTTTTCAATTTATCATTACCAGCAAACCGCTTTTCCATTGCTTTGTACAATTCAAAAGCAGTAGACAAATCTTTCCACCCTGCTAAAACATCACTTGGAAGACTCATTGAAATGATGGATTTGGCCTTCTTATCACGATCATGTTCTTTTCGTTCTTCCGAATTCATCATCTTTAATGATTTAGGTGGAGGATTATCTCGATAAATTCCTTCTGCTCTCGGATGTATATATTGTTCCAATATTGGAATCATCAAATCAGGATCATACAAAGCAATAAATGATTCAAAACGATATCTCCAGTCATCGTAATCGTTTTGACAAAGAAACTTGGGTGGTTTTGTAGTTGTTCCGGTCTCTTGATCATTTTTCATCATCGTTTGCCAATTAACATGAGCCATCTTCCAAGATGAAATCCGTGAATCACACTAAAAATTCTTTAATCTTTCTTTGTGAATACAATATCCGTGAATACTAACCAAATACTAATATCCGTGAATATTAATATTCGATAATACAAATATCCGTGAATATTAATATCCGATAATACTAATATCCGTGAATATTAATATCCGATAATTCTAATATCCGTGAATATTAATATATATGAATATTAATATCCGTGAATACTATTATCCGTTAATACTAATATCCGTGAATATGAAAAATCAGTTAGTAATATTTTGAAAATGTTTAATCCGTGAATGTAATACCACTGTTTATGCGACAATAGTATAATTCACGAAAAATTAATCAATCCATGAATATAATACTACTGTTTATGCGACAATAGTAATATTCACGGAAAATTACTCAATCCGTGAATATAATATTACTATTTATGCGACAATAGTAATATTCACGGAGTATTTATATTCACAGAATTCTGAATTCACGGAAAATGTTAATTCACGGAAGATGATTTCCAGAATTTTCAAAATGATCCAGATTCTTCAAAACAGACTTGTTCTTGATGAAACTTGATGCAATGTACTCGGAATTCAATTTCCGACACTCAGAAATGATCAATTTTAACTTTGAACGTCAAAGTTTCAATCATGCAGAAAAGACGTGAACTCTTGATATGTTTCTTGATCAACGCGTCATCATAGAGTAAATGTGAAGGAATTCAGAAGAGATTCTATATCAGAAATCACTTGTTAACACCTTCAGAATGATTTTGACACCGTCTCAAATGATTGTAACACTAGACATCACTGTAACTTCTTCAAATCTTCAACTTCTCACTTTTAATTCACATAAATGTTCTAATTTCTTATCCTTTGGCTCTGATACCACTTGTGAGCGACCTCGGATCAGAATACACAAACTAGAACGTATGTATATTCGTGCGGAATACAAATATACACAATCACAATGTGAATTATAGTAAAGAAGAAAGAGATAAATGTATCCAACAGGAAATCTTGATTATATAGCAATATCAATCTTTCATATACAAGAAGTCAACATGTACAAGTGAATGTCTCTCAAAAGCTCTCCAAATAACACGAAAAGAACAACCACAAAATGACTTCAACTATGCTATTTATAGACAAATCACTACGACAATTCAAAGTGTAATCCGTGAATAAGGATTCACGGATTTACACCGTCCGTGAATTCATATTATTCACGGAATGCAAATGTCATATCAAGCATTCACGGATAATTACACTATGGTCGAATCATAGTATTCACGGATACAAAGACATTGTCGAAGACATTAACATTCACGGACAATGTCTATTCACGAATTAACACTTAGACAAATTAAGTATTAATCAACTTTTGTCTCTACATTTGGGATTGGGCAATGTACTCCATCAGTAGCTGATCTGATGTGGAGTGAGTGGAGGTGTTTGGGGGAGTAGTTTGGGTATTAATAATGGGGGTAGGTGTAGATTGGGCTACCTGATCAGGGGGTGTGGTCTGATCAGCAGTGACTTGGATGTTATCACTGGACAAAGAGGTGGGGGTGAGCTCTCTGATGGGAGAGTTGGATGTGGGTGGAGGAATGGGTTGGGTGTCCTCTGAGGTGTCCATGGGCATGATTTCCTCATCATCAGCTTGTGATTTAGCTGGTGGTTCATTGGAAATAGAAGTAGCGACCTGTATCTCACCATGGGTCAGTGGTGAGACATTGACAGTCGGTGCAGTGATAGATGAGAGATGGCCCGGGTCTGTAGCCAGTGGTGTGACATCAGCTATGAGTGTGTTATCACCCACTGATGTCACTTGCCCTTTTAATGAAATGTCACCCTTTCATGAGGATGACAAGTGGCTGGGTTGACTCAATTTGAGGGTGTGGGTTGCACCCGAATCACTGCTAACAGTGGTTTGATCCACTGCAGTTGTCTGTAGTTGTCCCTTTGTAGAGTCACTGGACTTTCGGGAGTCCAGTGAAGCAGGTAAAGTTGAGGGTTCAGCAGTGGTGCCCTCAGCAACTGAACGTACAGTCACTGATTCACCACTGGCATCCGTAGATGTCTTCTTTTTACTATGTCCCTGATCCTTTAATGTCAGGGACCCTAATTTGGATTTTTTCTTGGGAGCAGTTGGTGGTTTCTTGACTGGTGGTTGACCAACAGTAGTCACTGGGGGTGTGGTCAGTGACGTGGTCGATGAGGGGGCAGCAACTGACATTTGTACAGAAGTTACAGGCTGGGGTGCAAGGATCCCCGGGTGTTTCATAAAAGCGGGTAACACCGCAGTCGCTGGTTTAGCGAAAATTTGAGATCCTACCAGAGTGGGCTCAAATCCCTAAAAAGATACCCTATCATAGGCAGCAAACTGATTCATAAAGATCAGTGAGAGATACCTAGGGTAAGGTACATATTTTGCCCTGGCAGGCTCAGCGACTTTGGTGATCAGTTCGTTAAAGATCACACTTGCATAGTCAACTCGTAGAGAGTTGACCAGTGACCAACTGATCTGGGCCTCCAAGGAGCTGAATTGATCATAGCTCCCTGATTTTGTACCCAAAGATTGGATAAAGTTTGTGAAAAGAGCATTCCAAACACCATCCATTTTTGTTTTATGGACCGTAGAGTACTTACGGTTGCCACTGCCATCGACTGAGTATTTACACTCAATCTCAGTAAGATCGACGAGGCCTTGTTTGGCAACGTCGCTCTCTGGCAGCGACTCGTACGACTCATAGGTTGGCAGTTGTAAAATGGAGCGGATGATGTTGGCAGTTATGGTGATGGGTTGGGTACCATTGTCTATAAAACCCTGGAGTTGGGAAACACCAGAAACGACAGAGTGAGTGCAGGTATACCAGAACTCACTGAGCCATTCTGGGTTCATTTCCCCAGGAGACAAGGTAAGAGCAGGGAGGATAAAGTGATTTTTCAAAAAGTTTATCACCTCCGCATACTCAGGTTTAGGGCAATTTACATTTCCCAAATAGTTAGATTTGGGAACTGTAATGACAAGGGTCTCACTGACCGCAGAGGCTCGAAGAGCTTTAATCTCTGGGGTCGGTGTATAAGCATTGTTGAAAAATTTTGTTCTTGCCATTTTAAAAAAAAAAAGTAGAAGATTTAAAATGTGAGATATTTGCAGAGAAAATGAAGAAGATGAAGTTTGAAAATTTAGAAAGCGTAAAGAATGAAAAGGTAAGGGTTTCGCTGCTTATATACAGTTACTGATGTGAAAAATGTGTGGTCAAAACGAGTATGTACGTGGTCAAAAAGTAAAAAAAAAAAATTGGTTGGTGGTAGTGGAGTAGGGTGATGATGATGATAAGTGGTAACATTAAATGGTGATGGGAGAGGTGCGCCGGAAAGGTATACGAGGTGTCAGAAAAAGTGTACCTTTTCGAGTTCCCATAAGATATTTTAATAAGGCATTTATTAAGAATATAAATCGTTAAAAATTAAATACAAAATGTATTAATTGTAAGGAATATATGTCGAAATAAATGCTATATTAAATAATAACAGGCTTTCGCTGATACATTATGTCTCAGCGAGATGAAGATAAATTATATCTTAAAATAAAATAAATGTTATGTTTCATATTTGATGTCGCTGATCAAATTACAACTTAGAATACTAATCTAATCAGCTAGTCATGTTTGTGAAGCATAAGATATATTTTATTTATATGATATAAAGAATTTTCATATGCAGTTACAAAGCATATAATTTATTGATCGTAACTATGCTAACTTATTGTTCTTGCTGATTACATCAGTGAGAAAAATAGGCCAGCAAGTTAAAAGTATAAACTATATATTCTGTAGTTGCCTTTTATTAAACAATCAGGTTTTAATCATTTAGGTTCAGCATGCCCAACTCGCTGATGAGAAAGGTGAATCTTTTCTCATCTAAAGGTTTTGTAAATATGTCAGCGAGTTGGTAATCAGTTGGAATGAAATGCAATTCAATGTCACCTTTCATGACGTGGTCCCTGATGAAGTGATATCTGACATCAATATGTTTTGTCCTTGAGTGCATCACAGGATTATTTGCTATGGCAATAGCACTTTGACTGTCACAATAAATTGGAACATTGCCAAAGTCAAAACCATAGTCAGCGAGCTGATTCCTCATCCACAGAATTTGAGCAGTGCAAGCTCCAGCAGCGACATATTCAACCTCAGCAGTAGAAGTTGAGACAGAATTTTGTTTCTTGCTTGACCAGCTTACAAGCTTTTCTCCAAGAAACTGACAGCTACCAGAGGTACTCTTTCTGTCCATTTTTCATCCAGCATGATCAGAATCTGAATATCCCTTCAGTGAGAAATCTGAACCAGATAGGTACCAGAGACCAAGATTTGGTGTACCCTTCAGATATCTGAATATTCTTTTGAGAGTGAGCAAATGGGATTCCTTTGGATCAGCTTGATATCTAGCACATAGACAAGTGGAAAACATAATGTCTGATCTACTAGCAGTTAAATACAGCAGTGACCCGATCATTCCTCTGTAAGCAGTGATGTTTACAGATTTACCATCAGGATCAGCATGTAATTTTACTGCAGATGACATGGGTGTAGCAAGGGATGAGCAGTTGGTGAATTCAAATTTCTTTAATAAATCTTTAACATATTGTCCTTGATTTATAAAAATACCAGTTTTGGTTTGCTTTATTTGCAGACCAAGGAAAAATGTTAGTTCACCCATCATGCTCATTTCATAACTTTTAGTCATGAGGTTACTGAATTCCTTGCACATGTCATTGTTAGTAGACCCAAAAATAATATCATCAACATAAATTTGGACCAATATAACATCTCTCTTATCCTTTTTAATAAAAAGTGTGCTGTCAATTTTACCTCTGACATACCCACAGTTAGTTAAGAAGGTAGAGAGAGTGTCATACCAAGCTCTAGGAGCTTGTTTTAGTCCATATAAAGCTTTTTCCAGCTTATAGACATAACCTGGATGCTTGGGATCAGTGAATCCAGGTGGTTGCTTCACATACACTTCTTCCTGCAGCTTTCCATTCAAGAAGGCACTTTTCACATCCATTTGATATACCTTGAACTTCTTGTGAGCTGCATATGCTAAGAACAACCTGATTGCTTCAAGCCTAGCAACTGGTGCAAAGGTTTCATCATAATCAATTCCTTCTTGCTGACAGTAACCTTGTGCAACCAGTCTGGCCTTATTCCTTATTACAACACCATCAGCATCCATCTTGTTTCTGAACACCCATCTTGTTCCAATCACAGATTTCCCAGCTACTTGAGGTACTAACTTCCACACTTTATTCCTTTCAAACTGAGATGGCTCATCTTGCATGGCAGCTATCCAGTGATGATCAGTGAGTGCCTCATCAATTTTCTTGGGTTCAATCAGTGACACAAAGCTTACAAACAAACAAAAGTTAGCAGATGCTGATCTGGTCTGGACCTTGGATTGAGGATCACCAATAATCAATTGATTATCAATATGTCTAGTCCATTTAGTCACTCATTGAGGTTCAGCAGTGACTTGATTATTCAGAGATGATCCACCAGACACATCAGCATTAGAAGCATGATTAATGTTTAAGCTTTGATTTGGACAGTGAGTGTTATTGTTTTGATGCAAATTATGAGATGATGATGATGGGATATCAATAGGCAAAGATGAAGTTCCTGAATCATTCTTAGCTAAAGTAGAGCCAAAAGTATCTTCAGGGACATCATCTTCCCTTTCAGAATCTGATGGATGAACCTCATGCTGGTCATCACTGATTGTATTAAAAATAAGATTTTCATAGTCTTTTGGATCAGTGAGTGATTCATCATAAGAATCATCAAAGGTAACATCCATTGATTCTTCAATACATTCCCTTCTTTTATTATAAACTCTGAAAGCTTTTGAAATGATTGAGTAACCAACAAATATACCTTCATCAGCTTTGGGATCAAAATTTCCTAAGTGATCTCTTTTGTTTAAGACATAGCAGGTACTGCCAAAAACATGAAGAAAACTTATGTCAGGTTTTCTCCCCCTTAACACCTCATAGGCTGTCTTATCATGTCTTTTGACAGTCAGAGACCTATTCTGAGTGTAGCAGGCAGTGTTAACTGCTTCAGCACAGAAATGGGTCTTAAGACCAGCATCTATGAGCATTGACCTTGCTGATTCAATCAGGGTTCTATTTCTCCTCTCTGCAACACCATTTTGTTGAGGTGTTCTTGGTGCAGAGAAGTTTTGAGAAATACCTTATGAATCACATAAACTTTCAAGGTCAACATTTCTAAATTCAGTGTCATTATCACTTCTTAAATGTTTAACTGAACAATCATTTAAGTTTTCCATCTTTTTGATAAAGGATATGATTTCCTGTGTTGCATCACTTTTGGCTTTAAGAAAGAATACCCAAGTATATCTGGAATATTCATCCACAATTACCAAGTAATACCTTTTACCACCACACTGGACCAAATAGATCCATATGCATCAGTTGAAAACATTCTGTCACTGAAGATGTTTGTTTTCTTTTGAAAGAAGAGCTGTGATGCTTTCCCTTCTCACACGCTGAACAAAGCTTGTCTTTGTCATAAGTAAGCTTTGGAAGACAATTTACCAAGTCATTCTTGCTGAGCTTGCTGATGGCCTTGAAGTTCAGGTGAGAAAGACGCTTATGCCATAACCATTTTTCTTCTGAAACGGTTCTGGAATAAAAACATGTTCCTGATTGTGCTGAGTCCATATTGACTACATATGTATTTCCTTTCCTTTGAGCACCCAGGACAGCACTTCCATTTTTGTTGTAAACAACTCCAGCTTCATGATCAAATAGCACCTTATTTTTGGCATCGCAGAATTGACTGATGCTTTATAGATTATGCTTCAGTCCTTCAACATATGCCACCTTTTTAAACATGACATTACCATTGGTCAAGACCCCATACCCTCTGGTCTTACCAATGTTGTTATCACCAAAAACTACATCAGGACCTCTTTCATCCTGGTAGTCGCTGAGCAGGGACTTACATCCGGTCATATGTCTGGAACACCCACTATCCAGATACCAGATTGTCTCTCTAAGAATGCCCTACATCAGGAGTAAAATGTTAGTTCAATTTATGAACCCATCCTGTGATGGGTTCATAGTGGGCAAGCCTGGAATTTGGCTTCCACTGACCAGCAAGACATTTGACTTACTGCTGGTGGTTGGTTGGACACAAGCATGTACTGATGAACAATCTATTGACACATGTTGTCTACTTCCACACTTATAGCATTTTTTATTTGTGGCTTTAGACTTCCTTTGCTCAGTATGCTTATTTGATTGAGATTTAAAAGAGTTCAGACTTACTATCTCAGTTTGTTTCTTTGACTCCAAGTCACTGATGACAAGATCATCAGTCACTGGAGTGTCAGAAGTGAGGTTGCTGAATAACTTTTGATTAATAGCAGTAGATCTGATGGAAACTGGATTAGTTGTTGACTCATTTATGCTCAAGTTTTTCAGTTCATCAATACTTGAAGCTATATCACAGTTGTTAGTGACCAGCGAGCTCTTAACAAAGTGATTTGGTTTAGGCTCGCTGAAGACTGACATTGGCTCAAAAATGAAGTTTGAAAAGGATTGATCAGCCTGAATATTTGATCAATGCTAGTTGCATCAGCCAGTGAAGCAGCTGTGTCATAATCACCTCCCAAAATAGCTTTCACTTGTTTTGGAATTTGATTATTGACACACTGATTTACATTTAATGCAGATTTGCACCATGACTTTATAACTTCATTGAGTTGAGAAAATTTGGTTTCAAAACTTATTTTCTCTTGAATGCACATTTGATTTGCATGTATTTGTGCATCAAGTTCAAGTTTTAGGTCTTTCATTCTCAACAAATTTTCTTGAAGTTTAAGTTTTGATGTCAAGTCATTGATCATGCATTCTTGCCTTTTCTGAATATCATGAGCATTTGATAGATCAAATATCAAAGTCTCAAAGATATTCTCCTTTTCAGTCACTGAAGCTGATTTAAAGCAATGTACCTTGTAGAGAGTCTCTGGATCCCAGCCGAATGCTGAACATTTCTTAGCAACTTCTTTGATGTCATCATGGAAGTTAGCATCATCAGCCATCAGGCAGTAATCCCTATCTAAACAAATCATAGCTTCTTCTTCATCAGAAGATGAGGTTGAGTCTGAGTCACTGAAGGATCCTTCTTCAGCGATGAACCCTTTTCCCTTCTTCCTGCCAGCTTTGGATAGAGCTTTCAGCTTCTTATATTTTGACTTGTACTTGTTGTACTTGTCATTTCTGAAGCTGGGCCTCTGTTCAGGGAGAGGATTGACAGCTTTGGATCTACAGTCAGCTGCAAAGTGACCAGGTTTGCCACATTTGTAGCAGTCGCCTTTTGACTTTGGGATGTCACTTGATGGTGCACCAGCAAATTTGTTGAACCTTGTATTCTTTCTGAAATTTGCAACCATCATGGCCATATCTCTTTCCAGCTTCTCTAGTCCTTCTTCATAGCTGACTTCAGACTGACTGTCAGCAGCACAACCTTCCTCATCTGCAATCAGTGACTTTGAACTCAACTTGGTGATCTTAACTTTCTGCTTTTGATCAATCTCTTCTAGCTCAGCTACAAGGGCATTAGAAATCTTTTGACTGCCTAGTGCAGCACGAATGTGCTCACTTTGATCAGCCTGTTTTTCAGATTGTTCCCAAGTTAACAATATACCATAAATTTGAGTTAGATTGAGAGAAGTATAATCATTACGTTGTCGAGTACATGTTGCAATGGTTCCCCAAACTTTTCTAGGCAACAGTTCTAGAAATTTTTCGACAACAAATCTTTGGTCCTTTCTTATATTAGCCTTTTCCATTTTATTTATTAAAGCTTGATATCTAGTATAGGTGGAGGCCAGTAATTCATTGGGTTCCATGGCAAATAGTTCATACTGACGAGTCAGATTTACTTCTCTACAGCGAATAATGTCGGGGGTTCCAATATATATATTTCTCAGAGTGTCCCACATGTGTTTCGCTGTACTGCACAATCTAATGGACTCAAACACTTCATCAGGAAGTGACATGCTTATGTATATTTTAGCTTGTTTATCCAGTCTGACCATGCGCCTGTCCTCATCTGTCCATTGTTCCTCCCTTTTTGGCATAACCATTTCTGGTAAGGCAGGAGTGGTTGCAGTGGCTGCAACAGCAGGAATAATGACAGTGGGGGTGTGAGGACCGTCAGTTATTATAGAACAAAGACGATCATCAACAAGGTCTAAGAACATCATCATCCTGGACATCCAGGTTTCAATTCTTGATGGGTCAAACGCTGGAGGTTTTGTAGTGGAGCCATTTCCCTTCTGGTACTCAGAATCAACACAACTGTATTTAACGGATTCCATTGCAGATCTGGTTAAATTATATTTTAAACCAACTCTGCTCTGATACCAATTGTGAGTCCCTAATCACTATTATGTTAGTGATTTTGAATCGTTAACAGTGAGTTAATTGTAGAAAGGGGGGTTGAATACAATTAAAAACTTTTCTTTTCTTTGTTATAGTGTTATCTTTGTTTAGCAAGTTTTTAACCGTATTAAAGTAACAGCATTATGAACACAAGTATATATATATATATAAGATAAACAGTTCAGTTGCTGATACAATTGTAGCTGAAAGATAAATTCGTTTTTTGATAAAATTTATCTCTTGTTGATTGCGGAATAGATTAGCCAAAGCTAATCCAAATCAAACAATACAGCTATTACAAAGGAGATGAGCAGTAGTGGACAAACACGCTAACTGCTCACTCGCTGAGGTAAGCTAGTAGTGGACAAACACGCTACTAGTTTACTCGCTGGTGTTACTTGTATCTTAGACAAACTAGTCAGTGACAATACAAGTAATCGACACCAAATGAAGTACAACATACTACGCTATTTATAGACGCTGAAATCCTTAATTTCCGGATCTGAAGGACACGTGTCGCTGCTTGATTGGAGAGGTAGTTGAGATGTGATACATCATGGCATGACATTCTGTCTTGGGAAATATCACCTTGTACCATAAACCAATCAAATGCTTCCACGTTACTCTTTTCAAGTTTCGAGGAACACGTGCTTGCGCCGTAATAACGCCGAATGTCAACTTCTTATTTAATGCTGCATTTAATGCTGCAGTCACTAATAGAAACACAATTCTCCTCATTCTCGATGCGAGCTAACATGCTCTAAAGAATGATTTGAACAGCTAATCTTCAGTGACTTCTTTTATTCAGCAGAAGAGAGAACTCAAGAAGACTTGGAGACTCTCGTTGATAGATGAGTATCAGCGACACACATAGTTGAGTCTTTTATCTTGATAAGATCTTCATCTACTGGTTTAACATATGATCAGCGACATGGAGACCTTCAGCAACAGGAGCTTGACTTGAATCATTTTCTATAGAGCATTATTGAGAAGATCAGAGACTGTGAACAGATAGCATGATCAGTGACTTCACTTATCAGCGAATAATGACTTTAACAATCTCTTATATAATCTCCCCCTTAATCCTTGAGATCAATGACCACTTGAGTTCAGCGATCAGTGATTCAACACATTGTATATGATGGTGCTGCTAACCCAACTACTATACGTACGACGGTAAATCAGCATCCGATTTCTTTTACTGCTGATGACTTACGACAATTACTGTAGCTAGGAACTTCTGAACAAGAAGCTGGTCCATCTGCTTATTCAGCTAATTTTAATAGAAGGAGCTCTAGGTCGTATAGGTTATTCAGGACCTAGGAGAGGACGCCAGTTTGTCAAGGCATTCGTACTAGGACAGTGGAGATTTCTTTTTACTGTTATAGTATCTATTTTTGGGAACAAGAAGTCAGGATTAGATGAGCTTAGTCCTGAGTTGATGTCAGCTGTACTGTCACTGGTTTACAATAAACCATACAGTTTTTCTTCGTATATCTTTCAGTCCTTCAGAGGACAGATTACCGGAGCTGCTAGGACGTTGTTTATTCTTTATCCTAGATTCTGCATGCTCCTGATTCGAGCTCAAGTTCCAAACTTGCCAGCTTATGCAGCCAATTTTCAAGTTGAGATCATCGGACTGCGAGGTTACAACGCTTGCTTTTTGTTATCCAAGCGTAAAGATGAGATTAAGCCTGAGGCTGCTAATCTTTTTGGGCATCTTCTTGATGCTGATTATGTTACTCCACCAAATAATGGTTGGATGGATGCTGGAGCTCACGATCAAGCTCAAGCTCAACAACAACAACAAGCTCAACCTCAACCTCAACTAGCAGCAGAGTCACAGGAACTCATTGAAGATATTTTACATCAGGTTGAACATCAAGGCCAACAAGTTGTGCCTGAGTTAGCTGCTGAGGTTCTACATGAGGTTTTGGTACAGATTGATGATGATACAGATCCCTTGTTACGGGATATTGATAGTTATGTTGAACAACCTGAGGTAATTTTATAATTATATAGTTATATCAATACTTCGTTGTTATATTATTATCACATTATTATTATATAATGCATATTTTTTAGATATTTAGTTAATTAGATATTATTTCTGATTATAAAATATAAATATCATTATGATCAGGGAGCTGAGAGTGCAGACCCAGAGGTCACTCGACCTGAGGGTGAGCAGGGACAGCTTGATAGATCTGAGGGTTTACCTTCTCAGGTATTTATCAGATTAATCATAAATATATAGAACTTGTATGATAGAGGTTTTAGCTAATCATAAATGTTTAATATATTTAATATATAGGATTCTGATGTTGGTCCATCTGGAGGTCGTGATGGTCAATCGGCTTTAGATGATGATGATAGTACTCCTTCTCCACCTCCAGATGCTGGTTATATCAGATACCGATCTCGGATGATTCCAGATCCAGCACTGAAGGAAAAGAGAAAGGCTAAGGAAGTCGATCCGGACTTCAGTATTATTGATAAAGGTCCTAAGGAAGAGGATATACCTCTTATTTCTCAACGCCGTAAGCGTTCCAGGACATTGAACATTCAGGATGGTATGTTTTATTTAGAGTTAGAGTATCTTAACTTGTTGTTTATCAGGAGTTAAACTGAGACAGTTAATTCTGTATACAGTTGCTCGAGATACATTGCAAGTAGAGACGATGATACCGGTGGTTACTGAACCTGTATCTGTACCATCTGAGGTATGAGATAAACGTTTAGTACTACAAGTATTATATATATTTAATTAGAGATTGAGACAGAGTTATCTGTAACAATTACTTATTTAATTATATCTAACTTTATAGGCTGAGAAACTGCTTCAGTCAGTGGAACCAGAAATGGTCTCTAAGACTGTTGAGGAGGGAGTTGCAAAACTGGTGCATGAGGCTCAGTTTCCGACCAATAAAGCTAGTAGATTCGCAGCTAGTCTTCTCAAAGAAGCATTATCTCAAGCCATTCCACCACTCACACGTGAATCATACATTGCTTCAGTGACACCGCCTGGACCATCAACAATATATGTTATTCCGACAACTGATGCTGAAAGGATTACATCCTTAGAGTCAAAAGTTAAGGAATTGGAACAGAGTACTTCTAGGATTCCAGGGTTGTTAGCTGAGAATGTTTCTCTTGCTCAGCAGATGGTTCATATCAGTGAATCACATTTGACACTGCTGAAGACTCATGATACTTTGCTTGCTGATTTTACTGCCCAGCGACTGAAGCTTGAACACTTAGAACGTTTGGTGTTGAGAGTGAATTCAGGACAGTCTGCTTAGGGGGAGATAATGATATATCATGAAGCTTGCAAAGAGGATGAGTTAGCTAAGAAGAGAAGAGATGATAAAGATGATGATCCCGATGCTCAGAAAGATGGTGAGCCGACTGGTCCTTCAAAGACCGGTGAGCAAGCTATTATTCAGGGGGAGTCTGCATGTGTTGGTGTTAGTGGTGATGGTGCTGGTACAAGTGCTGCTGGTACAAGTGAAGCTGGTAAGACAGCTTAGACTTGTGTAGATATTTGTACTTAGAATTTTAGTTGAATTATAATTGTAATTTATAATTGTAATTGAATAATTGTAACTTAATAGTTTTTGTAATATATTCGGCTTGAGATTTTTATTACAAGATTAAATATATTAGAAATTGTTTAAGTTATTTGATTTTGAAAAGTTAAATAAATTAGTGATCGAAAGTCTTCCGACTCATTGAGAAGTCGAGCGGCGTGTTCTGATTTATTTCAGCGGTCAAAGTTTATTTTAACTTAGACATTTTAGACTTGAGAGTTTTTATAACTGACAAGTTAAATATGTATGATTTTTAACAAGACAAATGATATATAATTTAAAGATATAGTTGAAAGTTAAGTTCTTGTAATATAACAGTTCAATAAAGTCTTGGAAATTATATAAGGTAATTAACAATAAATTTAAATGCTTGGTGATTATTCACAACGCATTAGAATTTAAAGTTAATTAATATTTGTTAAGTGTTTATAAGACTTAAGAATTCTTTGATTGATTCAAGATAATTAATAAAAGAATTATAAGTTATATAGAATTGGTTATATTAACACAGTTGAAATGAATAATGAAATTTTTTAGATTGATTCAGAGAAATCAATAAAAGAATTTATATTATTAATTTGATTTGTGTAGATATGGAAATGCTAGAATTGAGTGACTCTGGAAGTGATATTCTTGATGAAATCGATGAAGAAATTGATTTTGATCTTGAAGAAGGAGAATTTTTACTACCTGAGGATTGGACTGCTGTTTATGAGAATGAGCAAGACATTGGTGTAGATCCAGATGCAAATATTGATGAACACCATGTGAGCCCATCTAGGACAGAAGTTATTATTGAAAATAATCAAGGTCCAACAGTTGTCGATGTAGATGAAGAAATCGATGACTCAACCGATTCTGAAAAAGATGAAATCTTAATTCCTACCAAGAATCCAGCAGTTTTTCTTAGAAAACTTCCTAAACAGAAAAAGAAGGTTGGAGTTTCTGAAGTTGATATAACTGGGAAACGGAAACCTAAAAGAGGGATTATTGGTTGGTACTTTGACTCTGAGCTGAAGTTATTTGCTATTAAGAGGTTTGACGGAGTTCAATATTTTGAGCGAAAGCTTGCAGTATTTAGTTCTTTGCCTAGATTTGAGATTCGTGATTTGGCTCGATTATCTTTAAATAACCCAAGTGATGATTTTGTTGGAAAATATGTTGAACACATAATCAAGACTGAGGTTAGAGCAAATAAATTTGAAAAGATTAAGCCAAGAAAAGGAAAGACTATTAAACTGGCAGAGAGAAGTCAAAGGACAGGACGAAGGCGTAGAAAGAAGATTTATCCATCTGTTAAGTGTTTACAGCAGATTCCATTAAAGACAATGCCACAAGATATTTTGGAAAATATGAAGAGTTGGCATGTGGATTCAAAGACTGGAGAAGCTGTAATGGTTGAATCTGATGATGAGGTTGAAGGTGGTGAAAGAGAAATCTTCAGAGTTTATGACCATCGACACCTAATGAACATGTCGAAGAAAGATTTGATAAAATTGAATGAAAATAGAATCTTGACGACAGTAGCATGGGGTGACTTAGCACGTGATTATCAAATGATGGTTAAGACTTGTATAAAATTGAAGATTTATGCTGGAAGTAAGATTTATGAGTAAAAATCAAAGACAACTTGAAGACATAATAGTATAGATGCTAGAGCTATTGTCAAGGGGGAGTCTGTTGGGACATGTATGTGTGACAACAGATCTAGCTTGTAATAGTACTAGTGATAATAGTAATCAAGTTTGTACAATTGATTTGAATTTGTAAATGATATTAGTTTGGTATTAATATTCGTTAAATATATTATTATGTTAAAGTATTAGACGAATATCGAATACGATGTTACAAACTAAAGTCTGTGAGATGAGATCTCAAGTCGCAGAACTCAGTCCTGCGAGATGAGATCTGGGCTCGCAGAGCTGCAAACCGAGTTAAACTTTGGGCTTGGTCGTGGGCTGCGAGTTGAACTCGACTCGCAGAACCCATCGACCTGCGAATTGAGTTTAACTAAAACCTATAAATACTTCATTAGGTTTAATCGGATAATAACTTTTGGCCATTCGATTTCCAGAGGACAAAAACACGTTTCTAAGCATTCATAAGGTTAGGTATTGATCGATTAACATTAATTAATCGATACAAAACCTTGTTGATAAATCAATTCGCTATTATCTTGCGAAACAAATTGTTCACATATTGTGAACCAAGTATTGAGGAATTCCGCACCATAATATCTAAGATAACCTCGTTATCGATCCACGTACTAGGGACTTACAGTGCCATAGCTTATTGCAGGTTGTTGGATTCTGTGACAAAGTTCCATAGCTGATCGGCTAAATTAAATGAGCCGATCGGGTAACACCATTTAGCCGAACGGGTAAATTTAGAGGATCGGCTAGTTTAGTGTAAAACGACCACAGAACTTGATGTTAAAATAAAAATCTTTAAGAAACGTAGTCTAGCCGATCGGCTAAAGGGAGTGAGCCGATCGGTTAGGACCTTTTGAGCTGAACGACTAATTTTAGATGAACGGTTGAAATAGAACAAAATGTAAACAGAATTTGACCTTTGAACGAAGGTTTTGAAATTTAGTTGAGGTAGCCGATCGGGTCAAAGTGAGCCGATCGGGTAAATGTTTTAAGCCGATCGGCTAGGCTTCTTAAGCCGATCGGATAGGATAATTAAACAGGAAAGTTTCAGTGCAAAAGTTGTTGGGCTTTTAGTTTTGTTGTATACATGAAATTATTTGAATAAATGTTAAGATAGGTTGAATATTGTGTTCTAACATTATTTTGTGATAGATATCAAAATAATATACATTAATATAAATGAGTTCTAATTTGATGTTTATTTTGTTATCAGATTCGGTGAAGACTCAATAAAATTAGATCATTGAGTTGAAGGTTGAACAAGACAGGTGATTGGACTAATTCTCACAGTTTAATTTTGGTGTTAACAATTATTTACATCAATCTTAAGTTGATAGTATTGATTGCATATTAGATAAGTTGATGATAGAAGTATTAATTGAACTTGTTGATTGATGAATTAATTGATTACTAGTGAATAATTCCATGATAGGTTGGAATGATAGAGGTCAATTATATTGGGTTTAGCTGCTATAGGTTAATTCTTATGGGTTGGATGAACATTCGTTGTGAATTAGCCCATATCAATTAAAGATAGCAATAAACTATCGGTAAAATCTCTGTATTGGTCTGCAGTTGATTATTAAGTGCTTTTGGAGGGTCACTGCGGACTGAGGACGCCTCAAGAACCACCGATCCTCTGTTTGATTGTTCTTATAGTTGATTGTTGCTAATTGATTGTTATACTAAGTTAGATAGTTAGACTTAGTTTACTCACTTAGCTTTGTGCTAATCCCCCACTATACTTTTGCAGGTTAACTTTAAGGAAAGGTGGGCGAGTTATGGTTATTGAAGAAATGTTTGACGATTGAAACTCTGATCATTTTGTGGGCTAAACTGTTTTATGTAACACCCAGTTAGAATATGTGTTTTGGTAAATATATTTAATTAAGTTTGTAATTATATGATAGTTATTAAGGTTTGAAGTTTGATATAAATGATATAAACTGTATTGAATGGGATAACGCTTCCGAAATTAAAAAAAAAAAAAGAATGTGTCTTGAAATCTTGGGGTGTTATAGGTTTCGGCCGAAAAAGAGAGGGGGGGAGGGAGAAAGTGAAAAATGTTTTTATTTTTTGCTTTTTAACCTCCTCACCCATTTTTACTTTTACCTTTTTACCTCAAGTGGTAATTTAGTGAAAGGAAATGGTAATTAGGTTAAAAAGGGTTTATTAAAAACGTAGAAGTTATTTTTATGTTCTAAAACTTTTAATCCCATTATAACTTGTTAAAATTTGCTAATTATTAAATTTGTGGTTTAATAATTGGACAAACTTTAAATTTTGCGTGATAAACAATGAGATAAAGTTTTAAAGAACGTTCTTTAAAGAAGATTATTAAAAAAAATTAATTTTAAATCCTAAATAAACTATATTAACTACTTAATTTATTAAAATTGTGTTGCCTCCCAATAAGCGCTTTGTTTAAAAGTCAACGGCTCGACTTTTCCAAATAATTAATTCAGGGCCCGAGGCTGAGGAAAAGTATAACGAGGAATAAATGAAAATTGGAGCACTTTAGTGATATGATAAATTAGGTCGGCAGAGTTTAAGAAAAATAATTCAAATTCATTTAGAAAACTTCTCTCCTCGTGTCCTAATTTTATAAGTGCATCAACGAAATTATTAAATTCCCGTTTAACTTTCTTGGGATTTGAAATTCCATCTCGTGGTCCGTCATCTAAAAAGTTAAGATCGTGAAGTAATTTATCCAATATTTTCAAAAATTCCTTTTCTTTTTTTGAATCAGGATTTCCGGTAGTAGCGTGAACTGCTACCGATAATTCTTAAAAAGGTAATTTTTGTTGAAGCGTGAAAGGAAATTTTGATTTTTGAAATAACTGAGTTAGCTTAATGTGAATTTCTTTCCGTTTTTCACAGAAATATTTCTCAATAGCCTCCTTAGTTGCATTTGGAAAATTTTCTATCAGTTTATTGATTAAATAGACGGCAGGATCGACAAAGAATGGTATTTTCCCAAGGAGTAAGATTAGAATTATAGGGTCACGCTCTATCCAAAATTCAAGCTCACTAATCAGATATGAAATATACTGATTAATCCGTGTTGATGAAACAGGATGGTAATCAGTATTAGCAAGTAATCTCATTAACAGGTCTAGGTCTACTATTAGTAGTAGCTCATCTTTTCTAGTGTAATTAGCGCGGAGTCCTAAAATTCTATTCTCGATAGTCATGAAGGTCTTTCTTTGGTCAACCGAAAAGGGGAAGTCTGATATTTTAAGGTATTTAAGAAAGTTGGCACATATATCTATCCTCCTATCTAAGAAAGTTGACGCTTGGTTTCAATCTCGGGTGGAATATCTATGATTTCAATGATGTCTGTGGGAGGTCCACTTAGTACGGTTGTAGCTATGGTGTACCTAGGTTGGACTAGACATCTTTGAAATGGTTCATCTATGTTGAGGGTTCCTGATTCGAAGGTATGATTTTCCGAACATGATAGATGCTTATCTTGTGAATAAGTTCTCAAAATGTCAGGGAGATAATATTCAAAGTATTCATCCAAGCAGTGAAGGCGTTCATTTCTATCTAATCCTAACATGGGTGGATAAAATTAAACCTCGGTGCCGAATAGTACTTCTTTGGGGAGGTCAGGTGGCCTAACATAGTGTGGGTATTTGGCCAAGAGTGAAGAGATCTCAGGGTCAAGGGTAAATTGACTACTTGAAGTGTGAGTAACAGAAGTTGATATCTTCTGCTGAGATTCCTCTGCTTCTAGGTCAAAGTGTTTTTGCCCGATATCAATTTCTTGGACGCTTGAGATTTCTTTGACTTCGGGGACTGAAGAACAAGAAGAGTTATCCTCTAATTCTTTTTCCATAAAATCAAAAAATTCAGAATCATCCATTGCCATCATCTCATCTATTGTCTTGTAAGAGAACAGAGAGACGGGGTGTTGTTGTCACACCCCCAAAATCGGTAATCGTTTTTATAAATGGTTTAGCGGAAGCTTTAGTTAATTAGCGGAAGCAATTTAAGTTACAGTTTAACAGCGGGGGTGCTGACGTTACAATAGTGCATTCATTGTATCAGAGCATATGATCATACAGAACATATTAATTTAAGATGTCATAGGTTTAAACGTTATTACAAAAAGGGTACGACTTATAAAGTCGTACAAGTAGTGGTGTTGTAGAACAACATAAGTTTACAAAACATGAGTTTATAAAAGAGGGATTTCGTAAGTATAACCAATGTAATTGGTAATACAAAGGAAATCCAAGTGTCCCAAAAGTGGCATCATAAATAGTCTGGGTTGCCTACGTCCTTTATGCATGCAGGAGTACCTGAGTCCTAATTCCCTGAAAAACATAGTAAACCGTCAACATTGAATGTTGAGTGAATTCACAGGTTTAGTATAGAAGTAGTTAAACCAAGTTTTGTATAAATCATTCATGTACACAAACATAATGTTTATATGTATAGCCGGAAACACAAGTTTACTACAATTATTAAAGAAAACATTTCCTATTTTACTGTAAGAATGTCATTCTTACTACAATTCAGTCGAGGTGTTAGGAAACACGAGTTTAATCATAAACGTTTCCTAATAGTGGTTGCAAGAAATACAGTTCAACAATCAAGTAAACAATTCCATACATACAGTTGTAGGAAAACACAGGTTTAACAGTCAAGCAAACATTTCCATATAAATAGCTGTAAGAAACACAGGTTTAACAATCAAGTAAACATTTCCATATAAATGTTGTTTTGTCGGGAAACCAAGTTTATCCAAATCAAGGTAAACGTTTCCTATAAAGAAATCATGCGTAGGAACACCTGTCCTATTAGTTATTGCAGGGAATACCCTTCCCAAATCAAGTTATAGTTTTGCTGTTTAGTTATATGGGAAACATAGACTATGATCCCTCTAAGGTGAGCTAAACCTTTAGAGTTAAAGTAACGATACCTAGTACTATAACCAAACCACGACTAGTTGTTGTTGTTGCCTCAGTAACACGGTAAGTATACACTCCTCGTTACGACTGCCGTCGTGTGGTTGGAATGACCAACGAGTTATATCAATGGGAGGGTTGTTAAATCGATAGTACTATCTGTATACTCAGTGGCTAGAGTCACCTAGCTAATGGTTATAGGTTGCAAGCACTGGGACTTATGTGCACTACAACTACCTCGCGTAAACCTAGGATCGTACCAAGATTCGTTGTCTTATTCCCAAAATAGTTGTGAAAACGTTTCATGTAGTTAACAGTTGATTTATAAAGCAATAAGCATTTATACCAATCAATTCGATATAAAAGCATGTCAAGCAATTATATAAAACAAGTAGCATGTAATAGCACATAGTTCTATGTTTTCCACCCCTAG
The DNA here is from genome assembly GCA_963422505.1 of Pseudognaphalium luteoalbum. Classification (NCBI taxonomy): domain Eukaryota; kingdom Viridiplantae; phylum Streptophyta; class Magnoliopsida; order Asterales; family Asteraceae; genus Pseudognaphalium; species Pseudognaphalium luteoalbum. The sequence continues at coordinate 44,701,612 of OY730193.1, read as the reverse complement.
TTTTAAAAGCATTTAAAACAAGTAAAAGGTAGGGGCTGTGAACTCACGTGTAGCGGTCTTCAGCTAGTACAGCTAGAAATACTGTAGTCTGAATGTGCCTCTCAAATACCTAAGCACAATTAAATATACTTTACATAAGTATATGGACCAATTGTTGAGTTGAGATGTTCATAATACTTTAGTTGTTGGTGATATTTACGTTGAACTAAACGTTGCGTACAAGTATATATTTACATACACTTATTAGTTAAATATATATATTCTTATATATATCAATTGTCGTTGCCGTGTATATATATATATATATATATTATTCATATGTTAATGTCGCGTATATATATGTATATATTGTTTATCCTTGTTGTTTATGTTTTAAAACATAATTATAGTAGTTATAAAAATAACTTAGTTCTAATACGATTGTCTTAGTTCATTTATATAATTATATATAAATTATAATCGTCCACTATATGTATAATCTAGTTGTCGCGTTATAATTTTTATTTGTCCCATTTACTCGTCACATATATATATATGTAACCCGTTTTAACGTTTGCATTTGAAATTTCGTGGCCCGTTGGGCTCGGCCCAATAGGTTTGGCCCAATAGATTTGGCCCAAATATGCGTGGCCCAACATGGTTTGGCCCAAGTACATTTAGCAAATTATTTTTGGCCCGTTATCAAAATACCATTTTCGATTCAATTTAGATTAGTCCCGTTTGGCCTAAAAAATTATATTTATAAATTGTCCGTGTCAAAATAATGTCCCGCGGTCGTGTACAAATTTGTCCCAATCTCTGTATCCTAAAGTTTTATAATTTTTATAACTTTTTAGTATTTGTATTTCGTACGCGTTAATGTATTTGTACTACAAACTATATGTACAGACTGTGTATTAATCAAACGCATCGCAAAAGTCTGGACACAGCATGCCTAACCGATCGGGTAAGGGCTTAACAAACCGTTCGGCTCGAAAACACCTTAGCCGATCGGCTAGGTGTGATGAGCCGATCGGCTCATTGGTTCCAGCCGATCGGCTGGTTAAAACCAACCGATCGGTTTGGTTCCAACCCGTGTTCGTCCCTGTTCTTGTCTGTAACAGCATACATGTATATATATATTCGGGTGTTTGAGCTAAGTTTTTGTTACACTACTACATCATCACCATATAACATACAATTCAAACTACAATTTTGTGTACATACATACTAACATTATACATATCAAATTATATGATCAAAATATATATATATGTGTTTTTGAACCTTACAAAATTATAGATGAAGATGGTGATGATTCCTGATGTTGATGATGACGAGATGATGATGATCAAGAAACCATTTTTGTGTTAGTTTTTGTGTTGGTTTGAAGGATTTAAACCTGAGAATTGAGATAATGAAATGGAGGTAAATGTTGCTTCTGCTCTTTGTTCTTGCTACACACACACACAACACACAAACTTGAATTATTGGGGTTTGGTAGCAGAAATGAGAAGGAGGGAGTATATACGAGTTTTGGTTCCAAAATTTTCAAAGGAGAGGTAAGGTGGTGTAGTGAAAGTGTCGAACAAATATCTCAAATGGGTTATTTGTTTGGGTTTTTAACCCGTTAGTTCCGTGTACGGGTCCAATTATTTGTACCCCGTGTCCCACTCAATTATTCGTTTGTTTAAATTTTATTTTAAACTTTGTAGTTGATAATTACAAAAATGAAATAATTTTTATTTAAAACTTTTAATAAAATTATTCACCGTAGTGGGACTGTACAGTTTATTTGAGTGCCAGATTTCGGTTGAATTTGGAATTTATATTTTAAGGTAATGTTCCAAATACTAAAACAGGAACGGGAAAATAAATACTTTTATTATTTTCGACCTTTAGGTACGTTTTATAATTGTTTCTGTTCGTATATGACGCGTCCTATAAAGCAGTCTAACGGTTTCCGTTTTATTTTTGTTCTAATACTTCTCTAAAATAATTTCAAGCAAAAATTATTCAAAAGCATTTTGAAATTCTTTTTGAGACTTTACGATTCGCGTTTGATGCGTTTAATATAAAACGTATAAGTTATTATATTATTTCAATAATATAAATATCTAGTATTTGTAATTAATAATTTTCGAATTATTAATTATTTTATATCACCAACTTTGTTGTATTTACTTTGTTGAGTTTAGTACATTTAGTTCACACGTAATTATATATATATATATATACACATAACTACGAATTTAATATATCACGTATCACATAGTAAGTTTCACAAACTTACCATATAGAAATTGTTTTGAATTCACTAATCAGGGAATTACTCTAGGTAATGCATGAAATTAGTAAGGATTAATACCCTAAATGGAGGATTGTCACATTCTCCCCCCGTTAGCGAAATCTCGTCCCGAGATTTAAGTTGAGTTATTCGTGACTGGTGTTTGATCAAACAGGTGAGGATATTTCTTTCGTATCTCATCCTCGCGTTCCCAAGTAAACTCTGGGCCATGTTTCGAGTTCCAACGAATCTTCACAAGTTTGATTCGTTTGTGTCGGAGTTTCTGTGTTTTCGTATCGGTCACTTCGATAGGTTCCTCCACAAAGTTAAGGAATTTATAAAGACTTCGTCAGGAGGGATGATAAGTGTTTCATCGGAAAGACATTTCTTCAAGTTACACACATGAAAGGTGTCGTGAATGCTACTAAGTTCTTGTGGCAACTTTAGTTTGTAAGCGACAGGACCAATCTTCGCAAGGATTTTAAAAGGTCCAACATATCGCGGGTTAAGTTTTCCTCGTTTGCCAAATCGTGCTACACCTTTCCAGGGCGATACTTTGAGTAGGACTTTGTCTCCTACTTGAAACTCAAGAGGTTTACGACGGTTATTGGCGTAACTCTTTTGTCTGTCCCTCGCCGATTTCAATCGGTTGAGTACTTGAGATATCTTGTCCGTGGTTTCCTGGACAAGCTCTGGTCCGGATAGTTGTCTGTCACCCAACTCTGCCCAGCAGAGTGGTGATCGGCATTTGCGTCCATACAGTGCCTCGAATGGAGCCATCTGTATACTGGTGTGATAACTGTTGTTATAGGAGAATTCGGCTAATGGGAGGTGAGTATCCCAGTTTCCCCCAAAGTCAATCACACACGCTCTCAATAAATCCTCGAGCGTTTGAATCGTTCGTTCACTCTGGCCATCAGTTTGTGGATGATAGGCTGTACTCATGTCGAGTCGAGTACCTAGAGCCTGTTGTAGTGATTGCCAGAAGCGAGATGTGAATCTGCTATCTCTATCAGATATAATGGACAATGGTACACCGTGTCGAGAAACGATCTCTTTGATATAGATCTTCGCCAGTTTCTCTAGTTTGTCAGACTCTTTGATAGCAACGAAGTGGGCTGATTTCGTCAATCGATCGACAATCACCCATATGGAATCAACTCCAGTTGATGTCTTTGGTAGTTTCGTGATGAAGTCCATCGTTATGTGCTCCCATTTCCATTTTGGCATTTCTGGTTGTTGCAAAAGTCCTGAAGGTTTTTGATACTCAACCTTGACCTTTGAACAAGTTAGACACTTGCTGACATAAGTAGCGATGTCTCTTTTCATGTTTGGCCACCAATAGAAACCTTTCATATCTTGGTACATCTTATCTGCACCAGGATGAATCGAGTAGTTGGACTTGTGAGCTTCGTTCAAAATCTGTAACACTCGCCAAATTAGGACTAATGATTAGTGCCTAATCAACTGTTATTACATGCAATTAGTTCTTTGTTAGGCTAATTAATGTATCGGATTTTATATTGATGAATATATACGATTTTTGCGATTTGATTAAATCGTACGCAATTTAAATCGAATGTTGGTGAACAAAATTATTAAATAAGATAACGTTATTTAATAACGCTATTATATCTAAAATAGTATTTTGATGATAATTCATACACGTTTCGTATCGTACAACTATAAGCCTACGCGATTAGAATGTTTAACGCGCAAACAAACAAAACCAATTGAACTATTAAGTATTTGATAAAATACTTTAATAAATTTATTTAATAAGCTTTCGTATTTTAAAACTTACATTTTAAACAATTAAAATAAATATTAAACGTTTAAACAATCGGGAAACGAACACCGCACGGAGCGCGAATGCACAGAGCTAAAAAGTGGAGACCCACACATGGGTGGGTCCCCACCCCAAAAATCTGCCACAAAGGGAGTGAGGTCACCACCTCCCCACCCCATTCTTCACTTTTATCTTCTCCACTCAATCTCTCTCTCTCATTCCTCTTCCATTTTCATCACCATTTCCACCACCATTAAAACCACAAAATAGCACCATCAAACCTCAATATCTCACCTTGGCCATTTGGAGAAAAAGACTCATCTCGCAAGGATCTACACATCTATCTTTCCGGATTCTCGATTCCTCGCGTTGTAAGTTTCCGACAAATCTCGAAATCTCTCGTTTCTTAGTGTTTTTACGTGTTTGTTGTTTAAAATGGCTTATAATGTCCATATAAGGGTTGGGTAAAAGAATCGGACCAAACGGAAACTCGAAAACCTGTTTTTGGTCAAAAACCCGTCGAACAGATGTAAGTGTCGCACTGACGAACCCAGATATGCGACACTTCGTGCGACACTTCCCCTAGTGTCGCATGGCAACTTTTAGCGACACTTTCAGCGACACTTGCCTAAGTGTCGCATACTATCGAACCGACACTTATAGCGACACTTCCTGAGTGACGCCTAGACCTATACCCGATACTTATAGCGACACTTCCTAAGTGACGCCTAGACCCATACCCGACACTTATAGCGACACTTACCTTAGTGACGCCCTACCATGCGTCACTTCCCTTAACTGACGCATATGCTCAGATTTAATATTTTTAGCGACACTTCCCAAGTGTCGCCCAAGCCACCCAGTGACGCTTCACTACGCGTCACTTCCATAAGTGACGCTATAAGTGACGCCCAACCCCTAAGTGACGCATAAACAGAAAGTTTTAACTAATGTTACACTAAGTTTTGAGACCCAAAATTGACGCCCCATTTCACCCAAATTCGAGTCCAGATGCGTTTTTCACCAAAGCAATATAGTAGAAATAAAAATTAGTTATTCCCTTAAGTGTTTTAGCGACACTTCCCAAGCTCGACCCCAGCCAGGGGCTCTGCCCCTTGGACCCCGCCAGGGGCTGCCGCCCCTTGGACCCCGCTACCAGGGGCGCTGCCCGCGGACCCCCGTCATTAATGGGCTTCGCCCTTACCCTAGAGTCACGAGTAACAGTGTTACATCTAAACCTTCACACAAAGTGTTAAACTTGTATCACATCAAACACGAATGCGACATGACTTCTAAAACACTTTGGAACACGTTTTTCAAGAATAATGATAATATTATTATTACCAACAAGCACCAACGGGCCGTACACATTTTCAAACACTTAAAACAATCAACCAAATTGTAATCATTTGGACATTCTAGTTGGACAAACAACTACAAGGTAGTCTTATGAGATGCCTTCATATGTTTATAACCATCGCGTGTCGTGGACACCCTCAGGTTACAAGTCTTTGGACTTCGATTCCCGACTCATCAATCTCAGTTTATTGATATAAACTCTAAAGACTCAGGTGAGTCTCATAGCCCCTCTTTTACTATTTTTACTCAGGGGTGTGATATATTGCTTGTTTTAACGCGTGAACGCAAGTACAACTTTTACATGTACTACATGAGTTTTACACAACTAATCTTTTAAAGCCCTCCATCAGCATAGTTGTTAATACATTTGTAGCGTGAATATTAGTATATGGTACCATATAGGATTGACCCACCTCGTCCGGGTTAGCAAGCACTAACCGGGTAAACGGACGTACTAATATTTAAGGAAGACGGATGTTGATTAGGCATCCGTGGAGGCGAAAACGCTCAGGCTGTGTCCTGACCCACGAGTTAAGCTCAACTATGTGCTCATGGCTGTATACTGTTACCACTATCAGTTGCTGGATGCAAATCAACTATTTAAATCTTGCGGTTCACACAACTTATTTGATACTCAAACCTGTGAGCTCACCAGCGTTAGCTGACCCATTTTAGTATGTATCGCAGGTACAAAGCAGTAGGCAGGATTGCCCCAGGAAACTATAGCTCGAGTCAGCATGCAGACAATAGAGATTTTCTTGCATTAATATATTTTGTATAAGTATTTATGTATTGAAATCTCTCATTTTAAACGAACACGAGCTATATGTAGCTTCAAACCTTGTAAACATTTTGCTATTAATACATTCTGTTAAAACGACGCATATAGAGTCGTTTACTATTAATCTCCGTGCTTTGAATATTGATTAGTAACACCCAAATCTTGCTTCCGCTAAACAATAAATTTGGGGGTGTTACAAAATCAGTTTGCGTAGTTCATCGTCGCACGGTACCCAAATTCGATTCATGAAGTATAAAACTCCATTTTCTTTGGTTTCGAGTTGTTTCTCCATTCCCCTCAGGGATTCGTCTCTCATGCGTTCGGTGGTGAAAGCTATTCGTTGTGCATCACGAATTTGAGTAATAAGATTCGAGTGGATTGTTAATACCAAGGCTCGAACTCTGCGAGGTTTAACATTCTCTTTACGACTCAGAGCATCCGCTACTACATTTGCCTTGCCCGGATGGTACTTAATCTCACAGTCGTAATCGTTCAGCAATTCGACCCAACGTCTCTGTCTCATGTTGAGCTCTTTCTGATCGAATATGTGTTGTAAACTCTTGTGATCGGTGAAAATCGTACACTTTGTACCATATAGGTAGTGTCTCCAGATCTTGAGTGCAAAGACGACGGCTCCCAACTCTAAGTCATGAGTTGTATAATTCTTCTCGTGAATCTTCAATTGACGAGATGCATAAGCAATAACTTTGTCGTTTTGCATGAGGACACAACCTAATCCTTGATGTGAGGCATCACAGTAAACGATGAAGTTCTCTGTTCCCTCAGGTAAAGATAGGATTGGTGCGGTGCTCAACTTTTGTTTCAACAATTGGAAGGCGTTTTCTTGTTTTTCGCCCCATTCGAATTTCTTATCCTTTTGAGTTAAGGTGGTGAGTGACTGGGCTATTTTGGAAAAAATTTCGATAAATCGACGGTAATACCCAGCCAGACCAAGAAATTGTCGAATCTCGGTTGGGGTCCTTGGAGCTTCCCAGTTTTTGATCACCTCAATTTTGGACGGGTCCACATGAATTCCTTTATCATTTATCACGTGACCAAGGAAATGAACCTCTCTAATCCAAAATTCACATTTGGAGAACTTAGCATACAGCTTCTCGTTCTCGAGTAGTTGGAGGATAAGTTTCAAGTGTTGTTCGTGATCCTCTTTCGTTTTCGAGTAAATCAGGATGTCATCAATGAACACAATGACAAACTTATCAAGATAAGATTTGCACACTCGGTTCATGAGATCCATGAATACTGCAGGCGCATTAGTCAATCCAAACGGCATGACTAGGAACTCATAATGACCATAACGAGTCCTGAACGCGGTCTTCGGTACATCCTCTTCTCGAACCTTCAGTTGATGATAACCAGAACGTAGATCGATCTTCGAGTAGTAATTCGATCCTTGTAACTGATCAAACAGATCATCTATGCGAGGTAACGGGTATCGGTTCTTAATAGTTACCTTATTCAGCTCTCGGTAGTCAATACACATCCGCATAGATCCATCCTTCTTCTTGACAAACAAAACCGGAGCTCCCCAAGGTGAAAAGCTCGGTCGGATGAATCCTAAGTCTAAGAGCTCCTGCAACTGTGTAGACAGTTCTTGCATTTCTGATGGAGCTAATCGGTAAGGTGAGCGATCGATTGGTGCGGCTCCAGGCACCAGATCGATGCGAAACTCGACTTGTCGCGGAGGTGGTAATCCTGGCAGATCATCAGGAAACACTCCCGGATAGTCTCGCACTACAGGTATATCACTTAACCTTTGCTCCTCGGGTCTCTTTTCTACAACATGTGCTAAGAACGCTTGGTATCCCTTTCGGAGATACTTAGTGGCCTTTACACAATTGATCATTTTAACGGCACTCATCTTCTTATCTCCTTGTATCACCAAGGTTTCTCTAGTCAACAATGGTAAGCGTACTATTTTATCAAAACAAACAATCTCTGCACGATTCTTCGACAACCAGTCCATACCGACTACGATGTCAAAGCTTCCCAACTCAACCGGTAGTAAGTCTATTTTGAAAGAATGACTCTCCAATGTTAGAGTACACCCTGGTACTATTTCTCCTGATTCAATCAACCTACCATCGGCTAGTTCTAAAGTGTACTTGTTATCTAGTTTACGGGATTTAATGTCTAATAGTGGTCTAAATTTTGTAGACACAAAGCTCAAATCGGCGCCTGAATCAAATAACGCAGAGGCATAATGGTTGTTAACTAGGAACGTACCAGTGACAGTGTTGGGGTCCTGGTGTGCCTCCTGTGCTCCAATGACAAATGCACGACCTCGAGCTGGTTGGTTGTTGGTGTTACCACGGTTGTTGTTGTTCGGGTTTGCATTGCGGTTCTGATTGTTTTGGTTGCCGCGGTTAAGTTTAGGGCACTTGTTTTGGAAGTGACCTTGTTCGCCACATTCGAAACATCCATTAGCTGGTCGATCCCTATTTGTTTGAGTAGTAGAGTTCGATCTACAGTATTGGGCCAGATGCCCCCAGCGTTTGCAATTCCCACAGAAGATACAATCACCATCATGGTGACGTTCACACTTGCCACACTTGGTGTTGGTACATCTAGATGTGTCTGTCAGTTGGTCTCAGTCTGTAATTGTGTCATTATTGTAATTACGCATTGTATAGATAAGATATAGTTTAATTACAAGTTTTGTAATCTTGCGACACAAGGATTATGTCGCAGATTCACTCTGTGCGACATAAGTATTGTGTCGCAGAATCCGTCAATGCGACACAAGGGTTGTGTCGCAGAATCAGTCTATGCGACACAAGGGTTGTGTCGCAGAAAGCTTAATTTGGGCTATAAATAGAAGCTCGCCAGCTTCTATTTAAAAGGCCACTGCACACACACATAACCTACTGTCCAGAGAGAAAATTACATTTGTAAGGTTATTTTGTTCCTTGTGTGTTTTGTCAAAGTGTATGTTTACTTGTTGATAATATATATACACATACATCTTTGTGTTGTGGTGATATTTAGTTTCAATCTTGCATATCTTGTTGTGTTTAATTTCCGCATTTGCATACAAGCAAACTACTCGTTTAGGTCCGAATAGTTGGAACCTACAATTGGTATCAGAGCCACATACTCTTGAGTTGTGGTTGCGAGTTAGTTTTTGCAAGATTTTAGTCCAAATAGTGATATTTTTATTTTGTGTGTTCTTGGTGTTCTTGGTCAAAAAAGGGCATACTTGAGCTTATTTTGGTGTTTAATTCTCAAGTGTTTGTGTTTGTCAAACCTTGGAATTTGTTTAAACAAAAGTTGGTGAACTTTTTGCTTAAAAAATTGGTATTCTAACTGCAGAAAAGCATGGTGTATTTGTTTATTATTTGTGTTGAAAGTTGAAATTTTTTGTGGGCTCTAGGTTGTCTGCACGCGTGTCTTTGCGACACAAGCACTGTGTCGTAATCACTGTTCATACGACACAACATACGACATTAACTTGTCTACGACATAGTGTGCGACATAACGTGCGACATACGCCTACGACACAATCTTCTTTGACCTTAACTGGTCTGCGACACAAGTTGCGACATAACATACGACATTATTGTTGTGTCGCATTTTTGTCTCCTGTCTGATTAAGCTCTGCGACATATCTCTTGTGTCGTATTGATCTTCTGCGACACAACCGTTGTGTCGCATCCTCCCAGACTTAGACAAAAATTTCAGCTTGTTTGTAGATTTTTTTTTAACTTGTCTTGCAGATTTTCAACATGTCTCTTCAAAGTGTTGATGCAGTTCTACAACACAATGCTACAATCGGTAGTGCAAATAAACCTCCTTACTTTGCACCAGGAATGGAATATCGAGCTTGGAAACAACGATTTATATCTTTTGTGTTATTCACTGATCCTGTCATGGAATTGGCTCTTCTTGAAAGATATGAAGCTCCGGTTGCTCTTGGAGAACACATGGGCGTTCCTCCACCCAAACCTATTCGTTCATACACTCCCGAAGAACGAAAAGCATGGGAAATTGAACGAAAAACTCACTCTGCTATCACTATGTCACTTCCAACTGACGTCTTGGATATGTTTCCTCAAACAATCGCTTATGATCTTTGGATTGCTATTGAGAAGAGATTTGGTGGTAATTCAGAGTTCATCGAGAGCAAACTGGAATTAGTCAAAACTCAATTTGATTACTTCTATATCCAGAAAAATGAAACTGTCAGAGACATGCTGTGCAGATTTACACGTACTGTAAATGAATTGCAAGCTGGAGGATATAATCTGAAGAATTCTGAAATTAACAAAAAGGCTTTAGCTGCTCTTCCTCCAAGTTGGGAAACGCGAGTTTTGTTGTTAGAAAATGATCCTAAGACAATGCAATTGTCCTTAGATGATCTTGTTGGAAAGCTTGAAGCTGGTGCTTTAGATATTCAAAAGAAGGAAACAAGATCCACTGCTCGTACATCAGAATCAAGTAATAGTGGAGTCGCCTTCATTTCATCTGAAGTTAATTCTCAGAGATCTTCTTCTTACAGTAATCCTGCTGTAGGAACTTTCTCATCCCTCCCAACTTATACTACTTCCTCAAGTAAATCTTGTTCATCACCGTCAGTTCCCACTTCAGCCACCACAGATGAGCATGCTGCAATGTTCACTGCTTTTCTGTCATCATATGAAGACTTTCTTTCTAAGAGAGTCAGTACTCTAGAACTGACTGATGAAGATTTCAATCAAGTTGATCCAGATGAGTTAGAAAGAATAGACATCAGATGGAATATGGCTATGCTTACTCGCAGAGCCAAGAACTATCTAAGAAGAACTGGAAAGAGATCTCTTGAAGACGCTTCTGACCGAACACCAATGGGATTCGACAAAAGCAAGATCAAATGCTATAAGTGTCAGAATCTTGGTCACTTCGCCCGAGAATGCGAGAAAGGACGACAGCCGGCCACTGGTTTCACAAAGCCATCTGTTACTCCAAAACAGATTGAGAACTCTACTGCTAAGGCTGCATTGTTGATTGAAAATGGTGATGCTTATGACTTTTCTGCTCATGAAACTCAAGAACAATGCTTCATGGCCATCAACAATGAGGTACAATTTGCGTCATTTTCTTGTGATTCTTGTATAAGTTTAACTGGTAAAGTAAATGGGCTTATGGAACATAATGATAACCTGAAGTCTGATATCTTGAACCTAATGGAGGCAAACAAAGTTTTGAAAAATAATGAGAAACATTTTGAAAGTAACATTAATCAATTAATAGAAGATAAAAAGGAGCTGAAGGCTCTTATTTTCAGTAATCAAGATGAAATTGACAGTTACCTAAAAATGATCGCTCATTTAAAAAAGGAATTGGCTGCCTCCCAAGCCGAAGTTGTTGATTACAAAAGAAAACTCAAGAATATCAATACTTCATCCATGGTCTTTACTGAACTCCTGCAGACGGGTAGGTCTAATACTAAAGATAAATCCGGTTTGGGTTATCATAATCAACCGCCTCCATCCTTAGATGTAAACTTGTGTAGACCGTCTAAGGATGAAATTAAAGATTTTGTGCCTACTGCCTTAGTAGATACAAAGCCTGTTGAACTGACGGTTAATGAACCTGCTATCAAGCAAGTAGAGACGCCCGTAGTTGAATCTGTTAGTTTACCTGTTCCTAAGTTGCCTGAAGTTTATCAAGCTAACATAGAGGTCAAACATGATAGAAAGAAAACTAAGTTGGTCAAGGCTAAACCAGTGAAGCCTTTCGAACCTGTTAAGTTTACCTCCTCATCAGGAATTGTCCAGTTAACCCCCTTCAGTAGTTATCAGTCTGCTCCTTCAAAAACTACTGAAAAGAGGATCGAGGTCGGGGATATTCATTGTAAGTGTGTGTCTCAATGTGAAAAGAACAACACTAAGCCTGATCATCATATTATTACTTCTAAGACAAACGATAAATCTTTTCAAAGTAATACTAAGACTCAGGCTGAATTTAAAAGAAAAGGTTTAAAGAATATTAATGACAAATCAATCAAAAATTCTGTTAAATCTTCTGTTTCACACTCTGAGACATTCACTTCAAAGATGCCTGTATCACCTAAATTCTTAGGGAGAGACGACCAAACCTTTAAGGAGAGACGATCATGTTTCTACTGCAAGAAACAAGGTCACTTGATTAATCAATGTCCGTTGCTTTCGAGAAAGATGTTATCAAAAAATGTTTCCAAAAATTCAACTGTAAAATCATTTTCAAAGAAGGGTACACTTGATCAAACGTCTATCTCGAAAGTTAATGCTACTAGGCCTAGTAAACCACCGGTTAAACAGCCTAACATTGTTAACAAGCAACCCTATATTGTTCCTGTGAATGTTTGGAGACCAAAAGAGTCATCAAATGACTCATCATCAGGTAATACTGCATCAGAAAATACTTCTGACATCCTGAAAGACAAAGTTTTAACTGATGTAGTTATTATTGATGAGGTCTCCGGAGTACCCAAGTCTGTAAAGGCCTGGGTCTCCATTTCTAACTAACTTTCTCCTCATGCTATGCTGTAGCAGTCAGATCATGTACAAAGCAGTAAATGGTATGTGGATAGTGGCTGCTCACGGCACATGACAGGTGACATGTCTCTTTTGTCAAACGTTAAACCATATCGCGGAGGACATGTTGCTTTTGCTGGAGATACAGGTGGTAACATCACGGGACAAGGTACTCTTACTAATGGAAAAGTAAGTTTTGATAAAGTAAACTATGTCGAGGAACTGCAACACAATCTGATCAGTGTCTCTCAAGTCTGCGACAAGAAGTTTACTACAGCATTTACTGATGTTGAGTGTTTGATTTTGAAACCGGGATTTGTTATTCCCGAGGAATGGGTGCTACTGAGAGCACCCCGTGTACGCAACTCGTACATTTTGGACATGCAGACTGTGACTACCAAGGAGCATACTTGTTTGTTATCAAAAGCATCTCCTAAATATTCACTGCTTTGGCACAGACGAATGGGTCATATTCATTTTCGGAGAATGAATTATCTTATTAATAATGATCTTGTGTTAGGAGTGCCTAAAAGGTCATTTGTAATAGATGATGAATGCATTTCCTGTCTCAAAGGGAAACAACACAAGAAGTTCCATAAGTCTAAGCAAGTGAACTCTATTGAATCTCCATTAGAGCTGCTTCACATGGATTTATTCGGTCCTGTGAATAAGAAAAGTTTTGGAGGGAAGTCATATTGTCTGGTTGTTACTGATGATTACTCAAGGTTTTCCTGGGTATATTTCTTGGCGGGAAAGGATGAAACGCCTGATACTCTAACTTATCTGTTCGACAGATTGGAAAATCTGTGTAATCTGAAAATTAAGAAACTTCGCAGCGATAATGGAACAGAATTCAAGAACAGAACCTTGGAAATGTATTGTCTTCGAAAGGGAATCTTTCATCAGTTCAGTGCTGCTCGTACTCCTCAGCAAAATGGAGTAGCCGAACGTAAAAATAGGACAATTATTGAGACAGCTAGAACTATGTTGTCTGACGCGCATCTGCCTACTACTTTTTGGGCAGAAGCTGTTAACACTGCCTGCTATGTGTTAAATCGGGTCTCCATGGTTAAAAAGCGAAACAAAACATGTTATGAATTGCTGAATAATCGCAAACCAAACTTGAAGTTTCTTGAACCTTTCGGGTGTCCTTGCACCATCTTAATTACCAAGGACTCCGTAGGCAAATTTGATGAAAAGGAGGTCGAGGGTCTCTTTTTGGGATATTCTGTGAACTCGCCAAATAAAAGAGTTTTCAACAAGTCTACTGGGAGAATAGAGGAACATTTTGAAGTAAGGTTCATGAGGTATTCTGATTCTCCAAAGGGGAAGGGACCGGAATCCTTGTTTGAGTATGACAAGTTGATAGATTCTTTTAATCTTCCCAAATTTAGTGAAGAAGATCAGGTGGTATCTTTACTTCATGGTTTAGATCTTTCTTCTGAAGTCTCTACTTCAACCTCTTGTGTTACACCACCTGAGAATATTGTCAATGTTGATATTCCCTCCGACGCTGATCAGATGGCTACTGAATCCAATCCTGTGACTGAAACTGATATCATCTTACCAGTTGACCATGAAAGTTGTGCCACTGATCATTCAGTTGCTATTGAACATTCAGAAGCCGCTCCTTCTAATCTGGATTCGATCATTGTGCCTGATCCGATTCCTCAGCTTCGAATTCATTCTTCCCATCCCACTGATAACATCATTGGTGAACTTCAACAAGGCGTTTTAACTAGAGGTCAAGTAGCTGCTAACGAATCTCGTGAAGAATCTTCATCTGCCTCTTTTGCCTGTATTGAAGAAGAAATAGAAGAATGTTTCTTATCCCAGCTTGAACCGAAGAAAATTTCTGAAGCTTTAAGAGACCCGTACTGGGTTGAGGCTATGCAGGAAGAATTAAATCAATTCAAGAAGCTTGATGTCTGGAGTTTAGTTCCTTTACCCAAAGATGTCGATCCAATTGGAACTCGCTGGGTATATCGTGTGAAAAAGGATGACAGAGGCGTAGTTATTCGAAATAAGGCACGGTTGGTGGTTCAAGGTTTTACTCAAATCGAGGGTTTGGACTATGATGATGTGTTTGCTCCAGTTGCAAGACTGGAATCTATTCGCATCTTTCTGGCTTTTGCAACATTTAAAGGTTTTCGGGTTTATCAACTCGATGTCAAGAGCGCATTTCTGTATGGAGAGGTTCTGAAGGATGTGTATGTCAAGCAACCTCCAGGTTTCGAAGATCCTATTCATCCTGATTATGTTTGCAAGTTAGGCAAAGCTTTATATGGTCTTCATCAAGCTCCCAGAGCTTGGTATGCGAGGTTGGCAAATCATCTAACGAAAAATGGCTTTTCCCGAGGCCACATCGACAGCACTCTCTTCATTAAAAGGGATGGAAAAGATTTGCTGCTGGTACAGGTTTACGTGGACGACATTATATTTGGTTCAACTAATGATTCTTTGTGCAGGGATTTCGAGAAAATTATGAAGTCTGAGTTTGAGATGAGTGCCATGGGAGAACTCAAATTCTTTCTGGGTGTACAGGTTGAGCAGTCTGATAAAGGACTCTACATTCATCAGTCCAAATATGTCAATGACATGTTGACTCGGTATGAGCTCCATGACTGTAAACCATATGGTACTCCTATTGAAACTGATCACAAACTCGGGCCTGCTGAACACGAAGAAGACTGCAAGGAGCGAGATTATCGTTCTATGATAGGATCGTTGATGTATCTTACTGCATCAAGACCAGATATTGTGTTTGCTGTGTCTATTTGTTCCAGGTATCAAGCGAAGCCCAAAGTTTCTCACATGAAGGCTGTAAAGAGAATATTTGGTTACCTCAAATATAGGCCATCACTTGGTCTATGGTACTCAAATGAGAAAGATTTCTCTCTCTCAGCCTACTCTGATTCTGATTATGGCGGCTGCAATTCGGATAAGAAGTCAACTACAGGAGGTTGCCAATATCTCAGTTCAAGATTGGTGTCTTGGCAGTGTAAAAAGCAAACAACAGTCTCCACCTCAACAGCGGAAGCTGAATACATTGCTGCTGCAAGTTGTTGCTCACAGATTCTGTGGATACAACACCAATTGCGTGATTATGGGTTACTTCTTACTTTGACTCCATATCATATTGATAACACTGCTGCTATATCTATTATTCGCAATCCTGTTCAACACTCTAAGACCAAGCACATAGAGATTAGGTTTCACTTCATAAGAGATTGCTATGAGAAACACTTAATTGACCTCAATCATGTAGATACCCTTAAGCAAAAAGCCGATTTATTCACAAAAGCTTTTTCGCGTGCTCGTTTCGACGAACTTGTAGATATGATAGGGATGATTTCCCTTGATCTCATGAAATGATTTGTGACTAGTTTTATGTACAGTATTTTTTTTTTTTAAAAAAAAAAAAAAAAAAAAATTTCGCAACAGCCACTCTTTATACTTTGTAGTATTAAAGAAATGCAAGGTTGCTACATTTTTAAAATAGACGTTGAAGTTGTGTCTGTAAACAACTTGGGATATGATAGTACATTGAGTGACATGCAATGAAAATGGAAACTTTAAGGTTTATTCTGGATGTGTCAGTAGATTTATTTGACATATTAAAATCCGTTTTTATAAACATTATCTTCATCATACGATGTATTAGTAGGCATGTTATACAAAAATCTTTGAGAATTATTAAGAAGCCTAAATGATAATTGTACATTTCAAGTGGTTCAACATCATTGGATGTATGACACAAGTCTTAATTTCTTACTTAGACTAGACATGTCTTTCGTGAAAGAAGTTTATTTGATGTCATCTGGGGGTATATATTGACAGTTTCCTCTGTTATACGTAAGTATAGACCTGGACTCTGTTAATATATATTTTAAAATTAAGCAAACGCAAGTCAAAGTACTTGAAAAGTCTTTAAAATCAAGATACCTTACAAGGTCGCCAAAAGGGTTTGACCAAGTTCGGTTTTGCTTAAACCTGAATCAAGTTATGTCGCTCTGTTGTACGCACGTACAGACCTGTCACCGCTGTCTTGATTCTTAAATTTGATTTTCTAACATTCTCTCTGTAAATGGAAACATGGTCTATGTCTCAAGTTAAGATGTATATCTATGGTAGTGACCACAGCGAAATGAACAGTCCAATAATAATAAAAATATCTTCTAGATGTGAGTATAACACGTTTAAGTGGACAAATATACTAATAATCGTCTTGAAATAATTTTTATAAAAAGTGTTTCTAGTACGTCCAGTAAATTTAAAGCGGCCAAATATACTGATGATCGAAATAACACTTACTATTCCTAATTATTGCATGTTATGTCAATATGATCCCTAACCAGAATTATCATAACTCCGTCACCAAAAATTATTGCGCTTGTCCATATCTTTGTTATACTTTATTTTTATAGTTGTATTTAACTTTATTTTATCTTTCTTTTTGTCACAAATCGTTTCTCTTGCGAAAATTCTTTAGTCCCAATCAAAATCGAATTCTAAATCAAATTTTATGTCGCTAAAATCTGCTCTGCCTTCTGTGCGACACAAGCATTGTGTCGTATTCCATTTATACGACACAAGAATTGTGTCGTACATTGTGTCGTATCTCTTCTATACGACATAACCATTGTGTCGTATCTTATGTCGCATATGTGTTTGGGGTTAACTATTCCCAACATACGACATAACCGTTTACGCTTTCACAATTTCTCACGACACAACTTATACGACACAAAGACGATTCTGCGACATAACAGTGATTTTGCGACACAGTCGTATACTCGCTCGGATTTGTTGGTTCGAAGCATTTTCACAGTGATTTGTTACTCGATTCTTGTTCTCTACATCCTTGCGCTTCTTTCGGTATGATTCCCTCGTGTTTTCATTCCTTATCTTGCTTATAATTAGATTGTGGCCATTACGGGTTTAGGGTTACGTTTATGTTCTTAAATTATTTAGGGTTTAGGGGTTTCTAGGGTTAGAAGACTTGATATTCTTGATCCCCTACTGTTTGCGAACCCTAGGGTATAGTTACATTTCTAAAACCCCAAATTTTCGTCAAAATTATTTCTGGGTTGGTTTGGTGTTCATCTTTGCGACACAACTTACGACACAAGCGTTGTGTCGCATAGATCAAACAGTTTTATGTCGTATCGATCCCCTCTGTTTATGTCGTATTGTGTATGACACAACATACGACATAATATTTATGTCGTATCATCTTATACGACACAACATACGACACAACTGTTGTGTCGCATCTGAGATTAATTTCTCAAATAATGCTAAATGCAAGGAAAACTTTGTCCGCGTGACACGTGTCATGCGACACAAGCCCTGTGTCGTAGTCTACCTCTACGACACAATCATTGTGTCGTATCTTTCTTATGCGACACAATAATTGTGTCGCAGAACATTTGTAAAATAAAACGCGATTATTTTTTGTGTACTAACGCTAACGCAGCTCGAGTTGTTTGTTGTATTACTATTGTTTTTACAGATATGGCTGATCAACAACCTGCCCAAGCTGCTCCACTTCCTGAGATTGATGTGACGAAGTATTTTTGGGAACCGCGTCACAATATTGTGGCTTTCATGAACACTGCTGTTGAGACGTCGCGTCCATATCGACCCATGATCTCTTTCCTACGACGGTCTCGAATCCATAAAGCCATCACTGCTGATACCAGGATTTTGAGGGACCACGTCACTGAGTTTTGGGATAATGTTGTGGTCAACAAAGAGGAACCGGATACTCGCATTATCTCTAGGGTTCGAGGTCAGGAGGTCATCTTTACTGAGCAACTGATTCGAGATTTCTTTGAGTTTGGAGACAACCCTGATATGCTCACTCAGTTTTCTGCTACGGCCATTGCTCAAGGGATGCAATCGATCGGTTATCAGGATATCCCTGTGGACCAGTACAAGAAAACCTATATGACAAAGGTTTGGCGGTATCTGGCCCACATCGTGATTGTCTGTCTCTCCAGCCGCAGGGCAGGCCTCGAGGGCATGAGTTACGCAACTGTATCCGCTTTTCTTGCGTTAATCTACAACAAGCCCTTCAACTTCTCTGGTTATATCTTCAGGGGCTTCGTCAGCAACGCACTGGATACCCGTGACAAGTGGGCCTTATATCCTCGATTCACTCAGCTACTGCTAAATCATTTCATTCCAGATCTTCCGGT
The DNA here is from genome assembly GCA_963422505.1 of Pseudognaphalium luteoalbum. Lineage (NCBI taxonomy): Eukaryota > Viridiplantae > Streptophyta > Magnoliopsida > Asterales > Asteraceae > Pseudognaphalium > Pseudognaphalium luteoalbum. Next base: position 44,682,702 of record OY730193.1, on the reverse strand, counting down.
GACTGCTCTCCACACTTTCAAGCAAACGCCGATGAATACCAGGATCTACACAATATGTACCTCTTTTGCCAAGCAGGGTCAGGCACCAGAAAGGGAGGTTGACTTATTCAGTCATATCATTGATCCGGCTTATGTTGGTCCTCCTGGTGAACAGTTTAACGATCCAGCTCCCAGGCCTACTGTTTCACCAACCCCAGTTCCACCTCCTGTGCAACAACCATCACCAGTTCAACCACCCGCAGCTCCGCAACCGTCCGTTTTGCCAGATCCTCTGGATCAGGAGTTTGTGGATCTCGATCGTGAGATCGACGCATATCAGCCACCTTCTCCACCTCCTGAATCCTCCAGCCGAGGTAAACGGCCTCGTGATTCTTCTGAGGCTGATATTTTGGATCTTCCGGTTCGCCGCTCTCGCACTTCAACCTCTACATCTTCTGAGCTCCCGAGAACCGAATCTCCTATCACCCCTCACCCGGCGGTTATTCAAGAGCTCCTGCGCAGACTTGATAAAATGCAGCATGACATGGATGCTCAACTCACGGTGTTCGAAGCTCAAGATGCCAGAATCTCTATCCTGGAAAAGGAGAATGCTGAGCTGAAGTCCAAGATTCTACTGCTGGAAACCCAAGCTATTGCTTCGGGGGAGTCAAGCCAACCGGCTTTAGAATCAACACCTAGGGTTTCCGCCGAGGGCGATGATAATGTAAATACTGAAAATGTAACTGATTCTACTATCAATGAAACTCCTGTTTTAGATTATATTCTTGAGTTACCAGGGCAACCGAAACCGTTAGCTGTAGATTACACTTATTGTAATTTGACATACTTTCAAGCTGCGGTTTATGAAGATAGGGTTGTGCCTGAAGAGCCTTTTGACTTTGAGGCTGCAAATGATGATAATGATGTTGAGGTTGAGCAAGAAGGGCTTGACCCAAATGAAGAATATGTTGATCAGCCCTCTCACCCACAGGAAGGTATTGTTGTATCTGATTCTTCTAACGATGAGTCAGAGCCTGCATTCAACTATGTACCAGGATCCACCTCAGGATCTTCTTCTCAGGCAACCTCTGCTCCTGAATCAACAAGGACAAATTACAATGACATCTTCCCACAGGATACATTCGAACATGTTCCTTTTGACAGGGAAATGTCCATCAGGGATAACTGGTTCATCAAAGGTAAAAATATCGAACCTGTTCCTGTTACCTGCAAGAAATACAAGGTTGGTGGTGATTATACCGGCCTTATTAAAAGTTGGAAAGTGAACAAGGGAAGATTCATGATCAAAAGACGTGATGGTATTCAGTACTTTCGTCGATCGCTGAAGAAATTGAGCACGTTGCCAAAGCATGATCTAGTTCGTCTTACTCGGCTTCAGTTGATCAATCCTCATAAAGACGGAGTAGCTGAAATTATTCAGAAGATCATGCGGGCAGAGATTCGTTCAAAGAAATATCATTATATCATACCCGTGCTAGGTACAAGGTTTACTTTCAAGAAAAAGCTTGACCCAAAGACAAATCAGCCAATCGTCAGAAATCACTATCCTCCTGCTAATTGTCTTCGTGAAGTCTCGCTGGAATATGTTCCCCTTAATCTGCTAAAACGATTTCATTACTGGGAACTGGATGCTCACACCGGCGAAGCCGTTCTTGTCTACGTACCTGATTCTGTGTCTCAAACTGGATCTACTTCTTTGTGGGGTTTACCAAAAGCAGAGTTCAGGATATTTGACCCGATGAGCATAATAAACTTGTCAAAGGATGACATGAAGAAACTGTTCAACAGTCGTATTCACTACAATCCTGACAACGAGTTCAACACAATTCTGGCGAAGCGATTTCAGAAAATTGTTGATATATGTTTCTCTTTTGGTGTACATGCTGGTGGAAACTTTCCACCTGGATGGGTTTAAAGACTGACGCTAATTGAAGAAATTCTTTGAAGACCAAGCTGAAGACACGGGGGAGTTTGTTGGTACATCTAGATGTGTCTGTCAGTTGGTCTCAGTCTGTAATTGTGTCATTATTGTAATTACGCATTGTATAGATAAGATATAGTTTAATTACAAGTTTTGTAATCTTGCGACACAAGGATTATGTCGCAGATTCACTCTGTGCGACATAAGTATTGTGTCGCAGAATCCGTCAATGCGACACAAGGGTTGTGTCGCAGAATCAGTCTATGCGACACAAGGGTTGTGTCGCAGAAAGCTTAATTTGGGCTATAAATAGAAGCTCGCCAGCTTCTGTTTAAAAGGCCACTGCACACACACATAACCTACTGTCCAGAGAGAAAATTACATTTGTAAGGTTATTTTGTTCCTTGTGTGTTTTGTCAAAGTGTATGTTTACTTGTTGATAATATATATACACATACATCTTTGTGTTGTGGTGATATTTAGTTTCAATCTTGCATATCTTGTTGTGTTTAATTTCCGCATTTGCATACAAGCAAACTACTCGTTTAGGTCCGAATAGTTGGAACCTACACTTGGGCTTGTTCCCCAAGTAAGTCTTTTGTTCAGCAGTCGTGGCAAGGTAAGCTTTCGTGGTTCCGGTCGGTTTCTTGTTCTGCTGACCTTGACGGTCATTCCACTTACGTTTTCCCTTTCCAGCATCAGCACTGCTGGATTCAACCTTTCCCGAAGCAGCTTTCTTAGTAAGGGTTCCCATTCGGATTGCTTCCTCTGTCAAGCGCTGTGCTAGTTCTACAGCACTCTTAAAGGTGGCAGGATTAGACGAAGTCACCAAGCTTCTAATCTGTGGCACTAATCCCCAGATATACCTCTCAGTGCGCTTGTACTCAGGTGTGACCATGTGTGGTACAAGGCGTGCCAGTTCTTGAAATCTGGTGGTATATCCAGTGATATCAGTACCAACCATAGTAATGTCCCAGAGCTCAGTCTCAATCTTCTGCAGCTCACTGCGGGGACAAAATTCTTCCACGACCATGGTTTTCAAAGTTTCCCATGTCATCGAGTGGGCGGTTGTGCGTCCAAGTGCTTGAACTTGGCTATTCCACCATGTCAATGCCTTATCAGAAAATGTGCAGGTAGCATACTTTACCATGCAATCACGAGCACAGTTGCTAATATCAAGCACAGACTCCATTTTCTCTATCCAATGAATGATTCCAATAGCACCCTCAGTACCACGAAAGTGGCTCGGTTTGCAAGCTAGGAATGTTTTGTACGAACATCCTCTTTGGGTACTCTCAGGGTTACCGTCAGATACATCAGGTTCGGTATTTCTGCTACCGCTGACCCTGTCGCTACGGTTTCGGTCAGTGTCATACTGAGCAAGTGCTTCAGCAATCCTTCGGTTGACCATTTGTTCAGTCGTCTCCTCAACATCAGGAGGTGGTGAAGGGATTCTTCGGACGTTCCGGGTATTCCTACGCTTAGGCGGCATGATTCAGTCCTAATCACACACAAGAAACACTCGTAAGATACCCTAATCGAATCATCACTCATAAGGTATGTGATAAATTTAGATATAGTATGATAATCAATCACCAATTGATATCACTCACAGTGTACACAGTGACATAAACTAAACATAAGTTACATATCATATATAAGTCAAAAGGTGTTACATAAGTTTTATACAAGGGTGGGATTTACAATAAAGAGAAAATACACCCATCGGATCAAACATGATCTACAAAATGTGACGGATTTAACCTATACATCCATCTAGTCAAAAGTTTTGCCCTACTACGTCATAGCTACAATCCTAATACATCATAGATACCATCCTGACATGGTGAATCTAATAGAAATATGCTAAAAACATCCCTACAACCATCCTAACAGCTGCCATCAGTACACAAACTCCGACTGCAGAACCTACTATCCCCAGACGTCTCTCAAGCCTAATCAGACGTGCCCTAGTCGCATCGGCTGACTCTAGATCCATCTCAATGTGTACCTCAGAAGTGGCAAGGCGTCCATAGATAGTGAGTACATCACCGTCTAGTCGAGAGGCATCACTGTGCAACTCTCCGATAGAATCCTGCGTACCATAATGAAATCCAAGAAGGGTACGGACAACTGCAACTACAGTAGGGATAGTGAGCTCCAGAGGCTCCTCAGTCAGATGTAAGGGGGTCGATGAGTGAGATGACTCTCCAGTCTCGAAAGTGGAAGGAATCCTCTCAAGTGTCCTCCAGTGGCATAGTATACGCGGCATCCAGTCAAGATGCGGAACTCTAGTCCTTTGCAATGACTGCAGATCACAAGGTATCTCTCTCTCCTCAGTCATCGGATCCTTGTCACGAGGTGCCAAGGGTCCTACAGGTGGGGATCTAAGACTCTCCAAAATGACGATTCGCCATGAAAGTAGATCCTAGCATATGAGTAGCGGGATCAGTGGGTGGTGATGGTGGAGTGCCTATAGTGCCATCTGAAGTAGCTCTAGGAAATGTGGGTGGGTAGACCTCCTCAGAAGGGTCATCACTAGCATAGTCAGGATCCTCCTCTGACTCTGAGATGTAGATCGAAAACTGCCTAGACATAACTGTGACAAAGGCAATTGTGTGTGTCGTGTTAGACGTATGCAAAGTATGAATGCATAAATGTGTTAGCCAAGGCTATAGTCTAGGTCTCTAAGGTTTTCAGTCACTTAAAGACTTCTAGTTCTCTATAACCAATGGCTCTGATACCAAGTTCTATCACACCCCCAAAATCGGTAATCGTGTTTATAAATGGTTTAGCGGAAGCTTTAGTTAATTAGCGGAAGCAATTTAAGTTACAGTTTAACAGTGGGGGTGCTGACGTTACAATAGTGCATTCATTGTATCGGAGCATATGATCATACAGAACATATTAATTTAAGATGCCATAGGTTTAAACGTTATTACAAAAAGGGTACGACTTATAAAGTCGTACAAGTAGTGGTGTTGTAGAACAACATAAGTTTACAAAACATGAGTTTATAAAAGAGGGATTTCGTAAGTATAACCAATGTAATTGGTAATACAAAGGAAATTCAAGTGTCCCAAAAGTGGCATCATAAATAGTCTGGGTTGCCTACGTCCTTTATGCATGCAGGAGTACCTGAGTCCTAATTCCCTGAAAAACATAGTAAACCATCAACATTGAATGTTGAGTGAATTCACAGGTTTAGTATAGAAGTAGTTAAACCAAGTTTTGTATAAATCATTCATGTACACAAACATAATGTTTATATGTATAGCCGGAAACACAAGTGTTCTTATTAAAGAAAACATTTCCTATTTTACTGTAAGAATGTCATTCTTACTACAATTCAGTCGAGGTGTTAGGAAACACGAGTTTAGTCATAAACGTTTCCTAATAGTGGTTGCAAGAAATACAGTTCAACAATCAAGTAAACAATTCCATACATACAGTTGTAGGAAAACACAAGTTTAACAGTCAAGCAAACATTTCCATATAAATAGCTGTAGGAAACACAGGTTTAACAATCAAGTAAACATTTCCATATAAATGTTGTTTTTTCAGGAAACCAAGTTTATCCAAATCAAGGTAAACGTTTCCTATAAAGAAATCATGCGTAGGAACACCTGTCCTATTAGTTATCGCAGGGAATACCCTTCCCAAATCAAGTTATAGTTTTGCTGTTTAGTTATATGGGAAACATAGACTATGATCCCTCTAAGGTGAGCTAAACCTTTAGAGTTAAAGTAACGATACCTAGTACTATAACCAAACCACGACTAGTTGTTGTTGTTGCCTCAGTAACACGGTAAGTATACACTCCTCGTTACGACTGCCGTCGTGTGGTTGGAATGACCAACGAGTTATATCAATGGGAGGGTTGTCAAATCGATAGTACTATCTGTATACTCAGTGGCTAGAGTCACCTAGCTAATGGTTATAGGTTGCAAGCACTGGGACTTATGTGCACTACAACTACCCCGCGTAAACCTAGGATCGTACCAAGATTCGTTGTCTTATTCCCAAAATAGTTGTGAAAATGTTTCATGTAGTTAACAGTTGATTTATAAAGCAATAAGCATTTATACCAATCAATTCGATATAAAAGCATGTCAAGCAATTATATAAAACAAGTAGCATGTAATAGCACATAGTTCTATGTTTTCCACCCCTAGTTTTAAAAGCATTTAAAACAAGTAAAAGGTAGGGGCTGTGAACTCACGTGTAGCGGTCTTCAGCTAGTACAGCTAGAAATACTGTAGTCTGAATGTGCCTCTCAAATACCTAAGCACAATTAAATATACTTTACATAAGTATATGGACCAATTGTTGAGTTGAGATGTTCATAATACTTTAGTTGTTGGTGATATTTACGTTGAACTAAACGTTGCGTACAAGTATATATTTACATACACTTATTAGTTAAATATATATATTCTTATATATATCAATTGTCGTTGCCGTGTATATATATATATATATATATATATATATATATATATATTATTCATTTGTTAATGTCGCGTATATATATGTATATATTGTTTATCCGTGTTGTTTATGTTTTAAAACATAATTATAGTAGTTATAAAAATAACTTAGTTCTAATACGATTGTCTTAGTTCATTTATATAATTATATATAAATTATAATCGTCCACTATATGTATAATCTAGTTGTCGCGTTACAATTTTTATTTGTCCCATTTACTCGTCACATATATATATATATGTAACCCGTTTTAACGTTTGCATTTGAAATTTCGTGGCCCGTTGGGCTCGGCCCAATAGGTTTGGCCCAATAGATTTGGCCCAAATATGCGTGGCCCAACATGGTTTGGCCCAAGTACGTTTAGCAAATTATTTTTGGCCCGTTATCAAAATACCATTTTCGATTCAATTTAGATTAGTCCCGTTTGGCCTAAAAAATTATATTTATAAATTGTCCGTGTCAAAATAATATCCCGCGGTCGTGTACAAATTTGTCCCAATCTCTGTATCCTAAAGTTTTATATTTTTTATAACTTTTTAGTATTTGTATTTCGTACGCGTTAATGTATTTGTACTACAAACTATATGTACAGACTGTGTATTAATCAAACGCATCGCAAAAGTCTGGACACAGCCTGCCTAACCGATCGGGTAAGGGATTAACAAACCGTTCGGCTCGAAAACACCTTAGCCGATCGGCTAGGTGTGATGAGCCGATCGGCTCATTGGTTCCAGCCGATCGGCTGGTTAAAATCAACCGATCGGTTTGGTTCCAACCCGTGTTCGTCCCTGTTCTTGTCTGTAACAGCATACATGTATATATATATTCGGGTGTTTGAGCTAAGTTTTTGTTACACTACTACATCATCACCATATAACATGCAATTCAAACTACAATTTTGTGTACATACATACTAACATTATACATATCAAATTATATGATCAAAATATATATATATGTGTTTTTGAACCTTACAAAATTATAGATGAAGATGGTGATGATTCCTGATGTTGATGATGACGAGATGATGATGATCAAGAAACCATTTTTGTGTTAGTTTTTGTGTTGGTTTGAAGGATTTAAACCTGAGAATTGAGATAATGAAATGGAGGTAAATGTTGCTTCTGCTCTTTGTTCTTGCTACACACACACACAACACACAAACTTGAATTATTGGGGTTTGGTAGCAGAAATGAGAAGGAGGGAGTATATATGAGTTTTGGTTCCAAAATTTTCAAAGGAGAGGTAAGGTGGTGTAGTGAAAGTGTCGAACAAATATCTCAAATGGGTTATTTGTTTGGGTTTTTAACCCGTTAGTTCCGTGTACGGGTCCAATTATTTGTACCCAGTGTCCCACTCAATTATTCGTTTGTTTAAATTTTATTTTCAACTTTGTAGTTGATAATTATAAAAATGAAATAATTTTTATTTAAAACTTTTAATAAAATTATTCACCGTAGTGGGACTGTACAGTTTATTTGAGTGCCAGATTTCGGTTGAATTTGGAATTTATATTTTAAGGTAATGTTCCAAATACTAAAACAGGAACGGGAAAATAAATACTTTTATTATTTTCGACCTTTAGGTACGTTTTATAATTGTTTCTGTTCGTATATGACGCGTCCTATAAAGCAGTCTAACGGTTTCCGTTTTATTTTTGTTCTAATACTTCTCTAAAATAATTTCAAGCAAAAATTATTCAAAAGCATTTTGAAGTTCTTTTTGGGATTTTACGATTCGCGTTTGATGCGTTTAATATAAAACGTATAAGTTATTATATTATTTCAATAATATAAATATCTAGTATTTGTAATTAATAATTTTCGAATTATTAATTATTTTATATCACCAACTTTGTTGTATTTACTTTGTTGAGTTTAGTACATTTAGTTCACACGTAATTATATATATATATATATACACATAACTACGGATTTAATATATCACGTATCACATAGTAAGTTTCACAAACTTACCATATAGAAATTGTTTTGAATTCACTAATCAGGGAATTACTCTAGGTAATGCATGAAATTAGTAAGGATTAATACCCTAAATGGAGGATTGTCACAGTTGTGTTGCGCACCGGTCGTTGAGATTTCTAATGGTGACGTGACACAGCAGTGGGTTTTTAATTTATAAGGTTGGGGCCTAGGGTTACTTATTATGCTAGTACAGAACAAGTATGACCTAGGATCGTTCTTCAAAGCGTGACAAATTGAAACTAGGGGGTTTAGAAGCTTTTATGTGTTCAGCTGGGGTTGAAAGAGTTGGTTTTGGTTTTGGTTTTTCTTATCCTAATTTAAACTAGACTGAAATAAAAAGTGGGGGTTACTTCGGGCGTTCAGCAATTAAATCGATTGTCTACGATAACCTGGTTTAGAAGTGGTTAAATATGGAAAGTTCTAATGAGGATAAGTTCGTAAGTTGATGTGAGCTATTCTACAATCCTTCTATCGGGATGACGCGGAGGTGTCCACAATCAGGCAAATAGAATGTCACGTGGATTGCACAATATATTTAAGTGTACACCGAAAGTTCTCTCAAATGCACACCCACACTATCCAACAGTTAACCTCGAATCCTAATCCCCAATCTCGGTCGTCAGAGATGCCCGAATCATGGCATAGTTTCTTGAATAAACAATTCTTATGAACGAGGGTTATCCTCACCGGAATAGGTTGGGCTAACTGGTCTAGACGGTCGGATAACATGTCATCACTTATTCGTACGAGTTATCATCATTACTTGGGGATGCTACAAGACAGGGATGATTTGTGTTACAAATGGAGACCTAGGTAATACGTTTGAAAATTTTCCAAGGAAAGTCTTCTACGTAGTGTTTTAATCGGTGACCGTTTACCTTGAAATTTCCGTCTGGAGCTTCGAGTTCGATGGCACCATAGGGAAATACTTTAGAGATTGTGAAGGGGCCGCTCCATCGCGTTTTGAATTTACCAAAAAATTTCTTAAATCGGGAGTTAAAGAGTAGAACTTTATCACCTGGATTGAAGCGTGTGGGGCGGAGCTTTGAATCGTGGAGTAACTTGGTTCTTTCCTTAAATTTGTAAGAACTTTCGTAAGCTTGATCCCTCAACTCTGCTAGTTCATTTAGCTGCATTCTCCGGTGAGTTCCTGTTATCATATGATCTAAACTACAGTTCTTCAGTGCCCAGTAAGCTTTATATTCTAGTTCAATCGGGAGATGACATGCCTTTCCATAAACGAGCCTATAGGGAGTTGTTCCTAATGGCGTTTTATAAGCTGTCCGAAATGCCCATAAAGCATCGTCTAGCTTGTCTACCCATCTTTCCTTGTGTTGACCAATTGTTCGTTCCAAGATCCTTTTTAGTGCACGGTTTGTAATCTCTGCTTGTCCATTCGTCTGCAAGTGATAGGCCATAGAGGTTTTGTGTGTAACACCATATTGTTGCAATAGTTTCATAAACTGAGTATTGCAAAAGTGCGTGCCTCTATCGCTGATGATTGCTCGAGGTGTTCCAAACCGACAGAATAGCTGCTTCAAGAACTTGGTTACGACCCTTGAATCATTTGTTAGAAAGGCTTGGGCTTCGGCCCATCTTGATACGTAATCGACAGCTACTAGAATGTATTCTTTTCCGTAAGATTTCGGAAATGGTCCCATGAAGTCTAATCCCCATATGTCAAATATTTCACATGCTTGGATATTCGTTAACGGCATTTCGTTACGCGTTGTGATATTTTCAAACCTTTGGAAAATATCGCAGTGTTTCACTAAGTCTTGTGCGTCTCTGAAAATGGTAGGCCAGTAGAATCCTGAGTCGTAGACTTTCTTTGCTGTCAGATTAGATGCATGATGTCCTCCGGTGGGTCCGTGATGGCTTTGGTGGAGTATCTGTTTGGCTTCTTTCCCATCGACACATCTTCTTACTATTTGGTCGGGACAGATCTTGAACAAATATGGATCATCCCAAAAGTAATATTTGACGTCGCGAAAGAACTTTTGCCTCCACGATGAGTTCATTCCTTTTCTTGTGATCCCTCCAACTACAAAATTGGCAATGTCTGCAAACCAAGGATCGTCAGTGAATTGCGAGCCTTGTTCTCCTAAACTCATTAACTGCTCTTCTGGAAATCGATCTTTAATATCTCTTTCTGCAAGTTGTTCCATTGACGGATTTTCAAGTCGACTTAAATGATCTGCGGTGACGTTTTCTGCTCCTTTCTTATCCTTTATTTCTATGTCGAATTCTTGTAAGAGTAAAATCCATCGTAACAATCTAGGCTTTGCGTCTTGCTTTTTGAAGAGGTATTTTAGAGCTGAGTGATCCGTATATACTATTGTTTTGGACAATATCAGGTAGGATCTGAATTTGTCGAAGGCAAATACTACAGCTAGCAGCTCTTTTTCTGAGGTTGTATAGTTTTCTTGAGCATCTGTAAGTGTTTTGCTAGCGTAATAGATTGGTCGAAAGTGATTATCCATCCTTTGACCTAGAACTGCCCCAACTGCGAAGTCACTAGCATCGCACATGATTTCAAATGGTAGGTTCCAATCTGGAGCGACCATGATTGGTGCATTTGTAAGCTCCTTCTTTAGGTAGTTGAAAGCCTTCATGCAGTTCTCGTCAAACACAAACTTGATGTCTTTTCCTAGAAGGTGGGTGATAGGTCGAGAAATCTTGGAGAAGTCCTTGATAAATCGGTGGTAGAACCCAGCATGTCCTAGAAAGCTTCTAATGTCCTTGACGTTGGTTGGTGGTGGAAGTTTGGCAATGGTTTCGACCTTTGCTTTGTCTACTTCAATTCCGGACTTGGATATTCGATGTCCTAAAACTATTCCTTCCTTCACCATAAAGTGACACTTTTCCCAATTTAACACGAGGTTTGATTCTTCACACTTGGTGAGCATTCTATCGAGGTTGGAAAGACATGATGCGAAGGAGTCTCCAAAGACAGAGAAATCGTCCATAAAGACTTCCATGCATTGTTCAATCATGTCGTGGAAAATTGCAACCATGCATCTCTGAAATGTTGCATAATCCAAACGGCATTCGTCGGTATGCGAAGGTTCCGTAGGGACATGTGAATGTTGTCTTCTCTTGGTCCTTCGGATCGAGCGGGATTTGGAAATACCCGGAAAAACCATCGAGGAAACAGTAGAATTCGTTTCCTGATAATCTTTCGAGCATTTGGTCAATAAACGGAAGCGGGAAGTGATCTTTGCGAGTTGCTTCGTTTAACTTCCGATAATCGATGCAGACCCTCCAACCGGTAACTGTTCGAGTTGGTATAAGCTCATTTTCTTCGTTTGTAATGACCGTCATTCCTACCTTTTTTGGTACGACTTGAACAGGGCTAACCCAAGGTGAGTCGGATATTGGGTAGATCAATCCATCATCTAAGAGTTTGCGCACCGGTCGTTGAGATTTCTAATGGTGACGTGACACAGCAGTGGGTTTTTAATTTATAAGGCTGGGGCCTAGGGTTACTTATTATGCTAGCACAGGACAAGTATGACCTAGGATCGTTCTTCAAAGCGCGAAAAATTGAAACTAGGGGGTTTAGAAGCTTTTATGTGTTCAGCTGGGGTTGAAAGAGTTGGTTTTGATTTTGGGTTTTCTTATCCTAATTTAAACTAGACTGAAATAAAAAGTGGAGGTTACTTCGGGCGTTCAGCAATTAAAGCGATTGTCTACTATAACGTGGTAAAGAAGTGGTTAAATATGGAAAGTTCTAAGGAGGATAAATTCGTAAGTTGATGTGAGCTATTCTACAATCCTTCTATCGGGCTGACGCGGAGGTGTCCACAATCAGGCAAATAGAATGTCACGTGGATTGCACAATATATTAAAGTGTACACTGAAAGTTCTCTCAAATGTACACCCACACTATCCAACAGTTAACCTCGAATCCTATTCCCCAATCTCGGTCGTCAGAGATGCCCGAATCATGGCATAGTTTGTTGAATAAACAATTATTATGAACGAGGGTTATCCTCACCGGAATAGGTTGGGCTAACTGGTCTAGACGGTGGATAACAATCAGGCAAATAGAATGTCTCTTGGATCCTATTTTGGTCTAGAGAACACCGGCCATGCCGAGCTCAATGATTCAATCTAACATAGTATAACTAAGTGACTTGTATCCTATGAGTTAGCTATGTTCATTTTTGGATAAAGTTTTAGTCATAACATGAGTTGGGCAGATAAACGATAAAGATTTAATTCCTATATCTATTTGTAATATAAACCATCCGTAATCTCACAACATACCACTTAGTCACATATTTGATACTTTCTAAACGACTACCATAGCAGACAATTGAGTTATTTAGCTAATCATGGCAATTCTAGCATACATATTTAAATTTATTAAAGAAAGGACAAACATATTAAATGTGAAAGATAGATTAACACCTAGAAAGAAGTACAATAACTCGTAGCTAAGATATGCGTCCCGGAGCACCTCCGTACAAATCTTCCTTGGCTAGTTAATTAGCTAGTCTAATTAACTAGGAAGAATAAGAGAAAAGAAAATACAAGTAGGTGTAACCAAGTGTGTTGGTATTCTTAGGTGTGTTGAGGTGTGTTGAGGTGTGTCTTTCAAATGAGTCTCATGCCTCCTATTTATAGAGGATTTTTGGTGCATTTTAGCAAATGGAAGCACACATTAGCAAAAGGTGGAAAAGGTAGTGGCACCAAGTACGAAAAGGTGAAAAAGGTAGTGGCACCAGGTACAAAAAGCATGTAAAGGTCTAGCACCGGGTACGAAAAAGGACAAAAAAGCGCAATCTGTGCGGGGGAGTGGTGGCAGGCGGCGGCCTACTGGCAGCCGGCGGCGGCTGTGTGGCTGCCGGCGGTGCCTGGCACCACCCCGCACCGGTTCGCTGCCCGTTGCTTCATTTCTCGATTCGTGCGTGTTTTCTTCGTTATGCATCCGTTTGCGTTGATTCTTTTTGCGTTGGATTCATAATTCAAAAACGAAGATTTTGATGAAAAGAAATCCCAAAAATATGTCTCTGAGCTCTAGATGTGTCGTACGAATCGTTTGGATCTTCCGGTGTACGTAGAATCTTCATTCTTCGTCCGTTTTTGTTGATTCTTCTTCTGTTGGATTTGTAATTCGAAAATGAAAATCTTGGATGAGATAGATGTTGGTGATTGGTTCTTTTATCTTGAAATCTCGTTTTCATGTCTGGAATCTTCAAACGTGCGTGGAATTTCGTTTTTCGGCCGTTTTGCTTGATTTTTGCTCGTGCAACCTTGTTTTGATCTTCTTAACATTTTATCAATGATTTTTGCGTCATTTGAGTCCAAATGCTAAGTATTGCTCCAGAATGAGAGAGATATCGGTGGTAAAATCATGACTTTTTACGCGATATCACGGGGCTAGAAACCGAATCAGATGGTTTTTTATTTTTCATATTTTATGGGTTTTTTGTGTTTTAATAACTAAACTATTCTAAGAAAGCAGTAACTTTCGAACAAGTTAGGCTTGAACGAAAGGTTCTCCTAAGGGCTTCTAACTTAAAGGTATGTTTTTCAAATCATAACGCTCGACGATCCCTGACAGCGGCGCCAAAAACCAGATCGCGCCCCAACGGTCGGTCAAGAAATTGCTTCCCTGTCGTTGCGGACCTTCCAGTCGGAGGCGGGTGATCAGTGGGTTTTAAATTTATAAAGCTGGGAAGCCTAAGTTTTATTACTACCTACTGCTCTTGTTAAGGGTAGCAAGCGGTAAGTCTGACTCAGGTGTCGTTCTTAAAATTGGAGCGAATAGAAATGAAATAAATACTTTAAACAATAGAAGCTAATAGGATGGGTTTTTAAAAGAGCAGGTAGGGTTTGTTTTTGGTATTTTCTAAATTAACTACAATACAGAAAAGTAAATACTAAACTATGGGTAGGGTACGCAGATAGATAGAGATTGTGATTGCTGAAGTTTCAATATTCAGGTTTTGAGATGATGTTCATTATAAAAGATGATTGAAGACTTCCCTTTAATAAAATTAACAGAGGTTTGGTGTCAACACTAGCATCCTACGGTTTAAGTGGAAAACCTAAGTCGCATGTCACTGAATACTAGGTTATCATGAGTCTGATCAGATCAGGCTGCTCAGTCCCCCAACACTGTCTGATGAGGACTAGTGACCCATCTTGGAGTTAACTCCTGGGCGCATGAATAAGGAAACAGACCGATATTTAATTTCTGACCTTTCTTAACACCTAATTCTAATTGCTTTTATTAAGGGTCGTACTATTGCTTGCTAATGTATGTTAAATTGTCAGTTAAATTGGATCAAGGGGTTTATGCATCCTACACTACAGCTGAATGTTTGATTTCTTTTCAAGATCCCTTAGATTTTAATCGAGGAGCACAAATACTTCTGTCAAGGTGTAGACCCTCCTTTGCGATCAAACGTTCATCCCTAAGTTCGTTTCACGGTGTATACTATGTTTTTCAGTAGTTCCATAGCTTTTATATATACCTAGACCATGTTCAGGAATGGTGACTTCCAGGTATCCACGGTGTCATATGCTTACGACCGGTCCATAGCTTCCACGCATTTGTACTCCACCAGTGGTGTTTCCAGCGCTATACTAAGTACTGGGCTGTTTTACAGCATGTTCACAGCTTCATACAAAAACACAGATAACTATCTACCGATACTAGGGTTGATCAGATCCTAATACTAAAGTAATAGTCACGTGAAAGCTTGGAAAGGGTGGAATGGGTGGTTTAGATCTACCACTTGAAAAGTTTAACCCGATACATAACATAACAACTTCCAATCACATATTTAATTAGAGATTAGTTTAACATCATCCCTACTCCTAAATATCTACATTTCAACAATCACAATATTACACTACTCAATAAACATGGCAATAAGTAAAGCACATACCATAATATTACGCATGGATAAATCAGACATAATAACAGTATGAGGGAATAGATATCACCGGATAATATAGCAGCGTAACAAGAGAATAGAACTTGCAATCCATGAATAAAAGTTTGAACACCAATACTCCTTGATTACAACAGCTACTCTCTACTCTAATCTACTAGCTACCCACTAACTACGAGAGAAACTAACTAGGAAATGAAAATACAAGAGAAAAGTGTTTGATTTTGAATGGAATTGAATTGTTGTGAGTTGATTAGAAATGAGGAGGTTGAAGCCTCTATTTATAGGCATCCAAGTCACAATTTTACACTCAACACCCTCGCATCCGTTTTAACACTGAAATACACCCCAGAGCTATGAAATTCGACACCAAAGAGGGCGTATTCGACACCAAATAGGCCGTATTCGACACCAAATAGGGCGTATTCGGTAGCAAATGGGGCGTATCCAGCACCACAGGGGGGTATACCACCCCTTAGAGGGGGTATACCACCCCTAGAAGGGCGTATACGGCCTCTACAGGGGTGTATACGGCCCCTAGAGGGTGGTATAGTGTAACGTCCTCAATAACGGTCTGGTAATTTCTTTACTTTTAATTGATTATTTAATAAATTATAAGTAAATTAAATATTATTTGCTTATGTGTAACTTATTGTGAATAGTGAAATATTATTTGTTTTAAATAGTTATAGGTGACAGTACAATAAAATAACTATTTTCGCAATCGGTTTTTAGGTTCCAGACTGTAGAATTAGAACGGGTATTAAAAATACCCAAATGGGAGTCGGTTTATGAGGAGAGCCGACCTCCTTTTTACTCCTTTCTTCCCCAATTCTTAGTTACCTTCAAGAACATAAATTACATACACATATATCAAATTCTTGCAAGTTTAATTTGAAAGGAAGTTAAATTCCTTAAGTTCTTCATCATCATCATCATCTTACTCCTCAACTTTGTAAGTATTTGGTTTCAATTTCATGAACTTGTTTATATTGAAACTAGTAGCTAATTGATGCTTGGGTTGTTAATAGATGATGATATGTGGTGTAATTGGGTTGTTCATAACCTTAGAAACTGAGTTGATAAACTATTGGTGATGATTGATGATAAATAAATTGATTTTGATTATCTTTGAAATGGGTTTTGAATTTGAAACTTAGAAATTAAGAAATTGATATCTTTGATGTTAAATGAAGTTATTTGATGTTACTAGAAGTAAAGTAATGTTTCTTAGATGCTAAAAATGTAGTATTGTTGATTTAGTATCTTGAAAAGTGGTTTGATTGAGTTTTGGTTCGAGTTGAGATTTTGCAGAAATTAGTTGCAGGTCATTTTCTTCTTAGTCACGCAATCCCAGTTTTTATTTCTAGATCGCGTAAGATAGTTAAAATTTGTCATAAAGTCAAAGTTGGCCTTGGATACGCGATCCCATAAATGTTTCTGGATCGCGTGAGTTAGTGAAAATTGGTTACAGAAGAAAATGAACTAGGATACGCGATCCTGTAAATGGTTCCTGGATCGCGTAAGCTAGTGTAATTTGGTAACAGAAAATTTATAACTGAGCTACGCGATCCGGCTTGGATTTTCTGGATCGCGTATGCAAGAGTAAATTTGAATGTTAAGTTAAATTCTAATGTTTGATTATAGTTAAATAGCTTAATGTGATTATGAATATAAATTGTTTACTTGTTTAATTACTTAGTATTTAAGTAAGTTAAACGAAAGAAGTAAGTTATTAACTTGTTGACTTTGTATTCTCAGATCAACAGAAGACTCGGTGATATAGAAATCCAGAGTGTGGAGACGACAGAGGTATCGGTGAGTGGATTTAGAACTCACTCTTTGATTTAGTTGTAATTACTTTGTTGCAACAAGTAATAGTTGACATGTTGGTAGAGCTATTTACTTAGTGATTATTGATAGAAACTTTATATGCTAGTTGACATGTGAATATTTGTTGTTTTGAGGTCAACACGTTGGTTGGGCTAGTTGATTGTTGTGTGAATTACACATAGTCTTACTTCATTTGTTGTGTGTAAGACTTATGTTTGAGTACAATAACCACTAGCTATCGGTCTATTCCGTATTGGCCATACGGATTGTTGGACAAGTGTTCTTGAGAGCCACCGCGGCAGTAGGGTTTCTTAAAGACCACCGATCCTCATAGTTGAATTATTGATTGTTGATATTGATGTATACCATTGTTTGGTGTAAACAAGTGATTATACTAAGTTAATTAGTGTGTGATAAATTCATTCACTTAGCTTCATGCTAATCCCTCAATCTATTTCTTGCAGGTGTTATTTTGATATGTGGGTTGCAAGAAGGGAATGAAGAATGTTTGATTTTAGCAACTCTGATATAGTTTCTATGAAACTATGATTTTGTACAATATAATACCCCGTTTATATTAAGTAAATGATAGTTTTGTAAATATTAAACTTGTGGTGCTAGTTAATATTATAAGTTTATGAAATAGTGTTTTGTCTAAATACGCTTCCGTAGTTGAAAATGTAAAATAATATCTTTAGAAAGAGGGGTGTTATATATACGGCCCCTGTGGGGGTGGTGAGCCTTGGTCCGTGGTCTTGTGTGCTGGATCATAAGTCTTGTGTGCTGGATCGTGCTTGTTTGGCCCTATCTTCTTCGTTCTTGATCCGTTTTTGACGATCTTTATACCCACGCGTTCGTATTCTCCAGACCTACATTTTAAGATATTTATTAAGTCCCAGATCAGAGTTTTACGATAAAATCGCGTGTCAAATGAATTATGCCTTTTTAATTGTGTTTTTCGTCCATTTACCGTTGTTTTTGAAATACTTATAAAGTTTTGACCTTTTTAACAAAATGTGGTAAATGTGGACTTTATTGGTATGATTTTGTTAAATAAGTGCTAAATATGAGGTAAAAGATGTGCGTAAAACATGACTTTTTACGTCAAATCAAACCGCGTCGTTAATAGGGAACCAGCTCGCGGACGTGCTTACATCATAGGGGCAAGGGATGCACAACCAGATCCCTACGCCAATATTGGTACATTTTAACAAACTATTAATCTTAAACGTTACACTATTTGAATGTCGATTCAAACCTAACGCTTGGTAAACTTTAACCACTTAAACACACAACTTATCAAACTATACCACGGGTATACATGAACCGTAAGAACTTTGTGGCAACATAGAGCACCACGCAAACTATTATTATTATTAACGATATGACTTCTCGGAAAACATACGCGACGGGCGTTCTGACTTAATTTTAAATCTCGGGACGAGATTTCTCTAACGGGGGAGAATGTAACACCCCGCAATTTCAACATATTCATAAACGTAAATTGCACGCATTTTTAGGCTAATTCCCTAACTTAGAGTGAATTCACAACACATTTTAGAGATAAGTCTGGCAAAGCCCAACTAGATAATACGCGTAGTATTACTTATTCATAATTAGTTGTAATTATGTATAGAATGATTTAAACAACGTGACAAAAATATACGACTGTTGGTGAATAAAATTAATTAATAATATGAAATTATTAATTTACATTAACGTTTATAAATTATTATGTTGATAATATTTACAAAGAATTTTGTGTCAAATAATGTTTATTTCGTAAACTAAAACGACTTGAACCATATAAGTAAAACTAAAATAAAACAAAGTTATAATTTTATAACTCAACTAAATTATTTTAAATAAAATATTTCAACTAAAAGTATAATCGAAAACATATTTAAAAACCTATCGTTTAAAAACATTTTAACATTTAACGATCGGGTAAATGAACACAGGCTAAATACCGCAAATTTGGGACAAAAACCCCTCACATTTAGCCCCAAAAATCTACGAACACCACTCCACCCCACCCATCTCATTTCTTCATCTTCATCTCATTTCTCCAAAAACACACACAAACACCAACTCATTTTCTCTCAAAATCACTCATCAAAAATCATCAAATCACCACCCATTTCCTTGTATTTTCGGACCAACAACAACAACAAAACTCATCACCAACTTTATCTTCAAGATCCAAGCTCAAGAACACCATTTTCATCACCATCTTCATCCACTCACCTAACTTTCGGATTTCACTCGATTTGGTATGAAAAATCACTTTTCTTTCACTTTTCCTTTGTTATTATAGTATACAAACATGTTACAAGTCATTATATGAAAGATCTAAACGTTTTTGGGTTGAAAAATTAAGATTTTCGTCAAACAGCACGTTGTGTCGCACAGGACCGAAAACAGTAGTGCGACACAAGCTTTTGTGTCGCAGTACCATTTTTACGTCGCATTATGCGACACAACGCCTTATGTCGCATAAATTATCCTATGTCGCATACTTGCGACACAATTACTTATGTCGCAGCATTTGCGACACAAATGCCTATGTCGCATTTATTTGCGGATGTCGCAGGAATGCAACACAAACCCTTGTGTCGCAGAACCTTTTAGCGACACAGTACTTATGTCGCAAAACTCATAACCTTAAAAACACATGTTTTTCACTAAGTGTCGGAACCAGATTTTACCACTTGATTTTACTCCGAAATTGGAAATTCGGATGCGTTTTCACTACAGCAATATAGTAGAAATAAAAAAATTCCAAGCTGACCTGGTAGCTCGACCCCAGCCAGGGGCTCTGCCCCTTGGACCCCGCCAGGGTTTGCCACCCCTTGGATCCCGCTACCAGGGGCGCTGCCCCCGGACCCCCGTACATAATTTCATACCTTATGAAACACCATGAAACAATAAATTACACCTTGAAACGTTTCACAAAATATCACCAACATCTCGTGTCGAACTTACAAAATAAACAAGGATCTTTTATGAATAAACGAGTAACATGGTTAGACTGTTAGCCAACCGCTTATATGATTATTCCTACGTTTAGGACGTTAGTGACCTACTTGGATTTAGGCTTTACTAGTGCTCGCAACTTTACTTAGCTCAACAGGTGAGTTCACAGCCCCTACATTTTAACTGTTTTACTGCTTTCAACTAGGGGTGGAAAACATAGTCAAACGTTTTAAATACATGATTGTATAGTGATTTTACTCGAGCGATTAGAGTACATTGAACTGTTAAACTATTACACAAACTGATGTTTATGAATTAACGTTTTCATACTACAAGCACTGTAAACGTATTAAACTTGTTTTAAAAACGCTGGAGAACGACCAGCAACGCTTCTACGGAACTGATTGGGTAACTGATGGGTCCTTCTGACATGGACCAGATCCTACTGACATGGATCAAGGGACGCTGACACTCCCCACTAGGTGAACCCTACTGACATGGGTACTCGATCCTACTGACATGGATCCGTTAACAACTATTAGGATACTGACATTCCTACGAACAACTATTAGGATACTGACATTCCTACGAACAACTATTAGGATAATGACATTCCTACGAATAACTATTAGGATACTGACATTCCTACGAACAACTATTAGGATATTGACATTCCTACGAATAACTATTAGGATATTGACATTCCTACAAACAACCATTAGGATACTTATATTCCTACAAATACTAATAGGATACCGCTTTCCTACAAATCTTAAACTATATTTTGGGTAACACCCCATGTAACTACATCTTTGGGCTACATCCCACTAAATGTACGCTTTGGATAACATTCCAGGAAACTTTATTTGATCGTGATGACGATAACTATTTGTGAACGCTTTGAAACAACCAACTGTATATATATATATATATTTATATCACATAATAGCCTAGGGTGTCTAACACAGACAAGTTTGAGTCCCGTTTTCTCTCGTGGTTAGAGTCAGCTAGTGTATCCTGTTCAGTCATGATTCCTTTCAGATTTCACATCATACTCTTTTAATTGTACATAGTTGATCAGGCTATGTTAAATTAAACTAATACAATGCAGTCACTGAACTTAATCATACCTAATGAGGAATACTGCCTAACGGTCATAGTCTAGGCTCACTAAATGCAACCTAGTTCACTATAACCTTAGGCTCTGATACCAATCTGTAACACCCCCAAATTTAGTGTTTAGCGGAAGCAAGATTTGGGTGTTACTAATCAATAACAAAGCACATAAGATAAAGCGAACGACTCTAAATGCGTCGTTTAAAACCATTACATAGATAATATAGAAGTTTTACATTGTTGTTCTTGTTACAATAGCTCATAGCTAAAAGTAAAAGATTCTAAGGCATATCTAATTGTACAAAATATAGAAATGCATATGAATCTTCTGAAATCTGAATGCGACTCGAGCTAATATGTCATGAGCAGATCTACTACTGCTGGGTACCTGAGAATACATGCTAAAAGGGTCAGCTAAAAAGCTGGTGAGCTCACAGGTGTAAGTTGATGAAATCCATGTTATGAACCACAAGATTTAGTTTAGTGATTTGCAAACATGCAAATAAAATATGAGTATATATTATTGCCATGAGCACATAGTTTGAGCTTAACTGAGTGTGCCAGGATCCATATTCAAGGACCTGATCGAGTTTGCCCCCGGCATGTGCCTAATCTACACATGTATAAACAAATGAAAATGCATCCGTTCGACCGCAGTCGTGGTAGCGCGACTACCCCAGACGGGGATTGTCAATCCCATATGGTACCATACACCAACATTCACGCTATCGCAATATAAACAAACTATGTTGTGAGGGACTTCATGATTAGATAAAACAAACTCATGCAATCAATATATCGAGGTTTTTGTACTTGTGTTCACATGTAAAACAAATCTGAGCATGTAATCCCACCCCTGGGTTGAAATCAATAAAATGAGGGGCTATGAGACTCACCTGAGTCTTTACGTTTATGTCAATAAACGTAAGTAGATTGCTAAACAGCTGGTAGGTTCTCCGAACCCGTAACCTTCTAATGTCCTAGACATATAAGGTTATATAAGTAGATGTCCCGTAAGACCATCCATGCTAGTGTTCATCCCACTAGTTATGTCCAAATACATTTGGTTTGTGTTTGAAAATGTGTATGACCCGTTGGTGATATGTTTGATTTTAATTATAAATCTTCCGTAAGGTTTTCTTATAGTTATTCGTAAGTATCGTTTGGGGAATAGTATATGTGACAGTAAGATACTCATACGTACATATATATCCGTGAATGTCCCATCCGACAATAGTCTTTCGTAAGGTATGTATATTTATTCGTGATTATCTATCCGACAATAAGAGTTTTCGTGTTTTATCGATTTCGACAATACCATGCGATGATAGTGTTTTGTCTAAGTGTGTTCATCCGACAATGAGAGTTTTATTTAAGTGTTTTACTCATCCGACAATAGTGTTTGCGCCAATGTGTAAGTACTCGGGTCATGGGTTATTCGACAATCATGATTTGGATCCGTGAATATGGATCCGTCAATAAGTAATCACGGATACATTTTATCCGATATTAAGGTTTTCGTGTCATTCTATCCGACAATTAAAGCTTCCGAGAATAAGAGTTTTATTTCCGTGATTAGTTCCGACAATGATATACGATAACGATGAGGATTTTATTTAAGTTTTATTCCGACAATAATATTTTTATCCGATAATGGTATTTTGCTCCGTGAGTATTGGTCCGACAATGGTATTCACGGACAATACTTGGGCTTTTGCGATCCTGTTCATGCGACAATAATGAGGATTCACGGGTTTGTGCGATCCGACAATCGACTTTATTCACGGAATGGTTCGACAATGAGGTTATTCACGGACTTTTGATATTCACGGAATGCCTAATCCGACAATAGGCATTGTCGGATTTTGGCATTCACGGACAGAAGGTTCGTAGTTCAGTAAGGTTTTTCACCCGATTTCGTTTGATTATTTGACCAAGTATAATTCCGTAAAAATTCATGATATTTTTATATGATGTTCCTCTATTTCTTAGCTTTCTGAATCATATTTTTACATGTGAAATGGATAAACAGAACTCGAGATGAAAATTTGGAAAGTGTTGGGTGTCGAAACAGTGAGTTCGGTGACATATGTTCATTTGAAAATTCATAACTAACGTTTTACTAAACTTCACAGGGTGTGTGAGTAGGAAAATTAAAGATAACAAAATTATCTAACTTTTCCAACCGGTATTATCGATTTTTGTTGGGTATTTCTCTAGATATGCCTCTTACAATTTGACTGAAATTTTGGTCAGAAAACACAGGCTGTACATGTACTATATTTTCCTTTTCTTAAAATATCAAATGAACGAATTAATTTATGAGCTTTACAGATTATGAAACTAGACTCAATGAACTTCATTTTAGAGCCAAGAAACATGAGATTTCGTTAAGTTATGAGTCTGATATCATCGATCTAAGTCGATCTAAAGTATTGTCCAGTGGATAATGTCATTATTCGATGGGTAAACGTATATTCAAACGATTTTTGAGGTGTTCTTGGACATAATCAGTGGTAAGGCCAAGCCTAGCATGTTTATATATGTTATCCAAGTAAATACAAAGAAGGTTTAGAGAGTTGTACCAAAGAAATGCAGCCTATGAGTCGAAAAGGTTGAAGGAGGGCTGCTGCTGTCTTCTTTGGCTTCGTGCTTGTAAAACCGACTGAGATGGTGATAGATTGTGGTGGTTTTTGGTGGTGGTTCTTGGAAGAGATGGGGAAGGAGAGTGGTGGTTCGTTTTTAGAGAGAGAGAGCAGAGGAAGGGCTTGTATGTGTGTGTTTTTTGTGAGCTTAAGTGAAGGGGAATCAAGAGATAAGTGGCATGTATATGGTGAGTTGTGTTTGGGCTCTCTTTGGGCAGATTATGAGGCTTGGGCTGGGCTGGATTCGGGGCTGGGGTTGGGCCGAAGGTTAGGCCAACCGTGGGTCTCGGGCTCTTGGGCTCGATCCTCGAATCGGGTTACGTTTTGTTGTCGGTTAGACGCTAAACGCGTGTTTTAAAACGTAGTAATTAACGTTAAGTTTTTCGTGTATGTTTTTATTATGTAAATGTTATTTGGATTGACTAAGTATTTTTAAAATACTTATTTTGAGTTGCCAAATTATATTTTTGGGTTTTGTCGGATAGCAGGCTTGATTCACGCATTTTCTCGTATTTGTTACGTTTGATGTCAAACGTGATAGTTTTAGTTTAGTATCACGCAATGATATTATATAGTAAATAATGACTACTTAATCATCACTATAAGTTTATATAATTTACAAAAATCTTGTCACCAACGTCCATAATATCGTATCGGGATCCGCCCGATATGAAAATGCACGATTTAATCAAATCGCGTACGTGTGTACATATATTAAAATATCAATACACATAATGACACATATAATTAATCCTAATTACATGTATTTACACTTATGATTAGGTACTAATAATAGCCCTAATTTGACGGGTGTTACATTCTCCCCTTGTTAAAGGAATTTCATCCCGAAATTTAGTTCTGAGTTGTGGTACGAGGGGAGTCTGTGAATAACTGTGGGTACTTGAGTCGCATTTGGTCTTCCCGCTCTCCACCGGACTCTAACGATGGGAATACGACTTTGCTTAAGTTGTTTGACCTCCCGGTCCATGATTTCAATAGGTTCTTCAACAAAGTGAAGCTTTTCGTTGACGCGAATCTCATCAAGGGGGATAATAAGTGTCTCATCAGACAGACATTTCTTTAAATTTGAAACGTGAAAAGTAGGGTGCACACTGCTGAGTTCGGACGGCAGTTGCAATCGATAAGCCACGGGACCAATCCTTTCGAGGATCTCAAAGGGTCCGATGTATCTGGGGTTTAACTTCCCGCGTTTGCCAAAACGAATCACGCCTTTCCAAGGCGATACTTTCAAGAGTACTCGATCCCCAACCTGGAACTCGAGTGGTTTGCGTCTCACGTCAGCATAACTTTTCTGACGATCACGGGCGGCTTTGAGCCGGTTCTGAATTTCAGAGATTTTCTCTGTGGTTTCGTGTATGAGCTCGGGACCAGTGAGTTGGCTGTCTCCCACTTCGGTCCAGCAAATCGGTGATCGGCACTTACGACCGTACAGTGCCTCGAATGGTGCAGCCTTTATGCTGGCATGATAGCTGTTATTGTAGGAAAACTCGCACAATGGCAGATGTCTTTCCCAGTTGGCACCGAAATCAACTACGCAAGCTCGTAGCATATCTTCCAGTGTCTGTATGGTTCGTTCACTTTGGCCATCAGTTTGAGGATGGTATGCGGTACTCATATCGAGATGAGTACCCAATGATTTCTGAAGTGATTGCCAAAACTGAGATGTGAAACGAGCGTCTGTGTCATAGATAATTGAGATTGGGACACCGTGTCGGGTAACGATCTCCTTGACATAGATCTGTGAAAGGCGCTCCATTTTATCGGTTTCCTTGATTGCAAGGAAGTGAGCGGATTTAGTGAGACGGTCGACGATCACCCAAATGGTATCACAACTGCTCGGTGACTTGGGAAATTTGGTTATGAAGTCCATAGTGATTTGCTCCCATTTCCACTCGGGAATGCTGGGTTGTTGGAGCAATCCGGAAGGTTTTTGATGTTCAACCTTGACCTTGGAACAAGTAAGGCACTTGCTGACATAGCCAGCAATTTCGGCTTTCATGTTCGGCCACCAATAGAATTCCTTGATGCCGTGATACATTTTATCGGATCCAGGATGGATAGAATATTTGGACTTGTGAGCTTCATCCATCACTAAGTCTCGAAGGTTTCCAAAAGCGGGTAACTAGATTCGGTTCACGAAGTACCTAACTCCATTAGGCCTGATTTCGAATTGTTTATCCATGCCTCGCAGGGCTTCATTCTTAACATTCTCAGGTTTCAAAGCTTCGAGTTGGGCATTGTGAATCTGAATGGTAAGGTCATTATGAATAGTCATACTGAGAGCTCGGACTCGAAGTGGTTTTACACGCTCCTTACGGCTGAGGGCATCGGCAACAACATTTGCCTTGCCAGGATGGTAACGGATCTCGCAGTCATAATCAGTGAGTAGCTCGACCCACCGACGTTGTCTCATGTTGAGATCCTTTTGGTCAAAGATGTGTTGGAGGCTTTTATGGTCGGTAAAGATTGTGCACTTAGTGCCGTAGAGGTAATGCCTCCAGATTTTGAGAGCAAAGACAACAGCTCCCAATTCGAGATCGTGGGTGGTGTAGTTCTTTTCATGGATTTTGAGTTGTCGTGAAGCATAAGCAATGACTTTGTCTCGTTGCATCAGCACGCAACCGAGACCTTGATGAGAAGCATCGCAGTATACCACGAAGTCATCGGTGCCTTCAGGTAAAGATAGAATCGGAGCACTGCAAAGCTTGAGTTTTAATAGCTGGAATGCTGACTCTTGTTTATCAGTCCAATTGAACTTCTTGTCCTTCTGAGTCAGTGTCGTGAGAGGTTGAGCTATTTTGGAGAAATTCTCAATGAATCGCCGATAGTACCCGGCCAATCCCAAGAACTGGCGTACCTCGGTGGGAGTGGTTGGCGCTTGCCAGTTTTTGATGGCTTCTATTTTTGATGGATCAACATGGATTCCTTGACTATTGACAACATGCCCAAGGAATTGAACGGATTCTATCCAGAATTCACACTTGGAGAATTTGGCATATAACTCCTTGTGTCTCAGTAATGCTAGAATGGTTTTGAGGTGTTGCGCGTGTTCTTGTTCGTTTCGTGAGTATATGAGAATGTCATCGATGAAGACAATGACAAACTTGTCAAGATAAGGTTTGCACACCCGATTCATCAGATCCATGAATACCGCCGGTGCGTTGGTTAAGCCGAATGGCATCACTTGGAATTCGTAATGCCCGTAGCGAGTTCGAAAAGCTGTTTTTGGAATGTCGGTGTCACGAACTCGGAGTTGATGATATCCTGACCGAAGGTCGATCTTCGAATAAATACTCGACCCTTGTAGCTGGTCAAATAGGTCATCGATACGAGGGAGTGGATACCTGTTTTTGACGGTCAATTTGTTCAATTCCCGGTAGTCGATACACATTCGGAAGGAACCGTCCTTCTTTTTCACAAATAAGACCGGAGCTCCCCAAGGTGAGGAACTCGGCCTAATGAATCCTCGATCCAGGAGCTCCTGTAGCTGGGTAGAAAGCTCCTGAAGTTCGGACGGGGCTAAGCAGTAAGGTGCTCGGGCTACTGGTGCGGCACCCGACATAAGATCGATCGAGAAATCAACCTGTCTAGTCGGAGGAAGACCAGGTAGTTCTTCCGGGAAGATTTCGGGAAAGTCTCTAACTATTGGCACATCCTCAAGTCGTTTCTCTTCTGACTTTTTCTCGGTGATGTGTGCGAGGATGGCAGGATATCCCCTTCTGAGAAACTTTCGGGTTTTCAGACAAGAGATGATGTTCAGTCCCGTCCTGCCGGTCTCCCCTTGTATGACTAAGGTTCTACCAGCAGCGAGAGGAATACGGATGACTTTTTCAAAACAAACGATCTCAGCTCGGTATTTGGACAACCAGTCCATCCCGACAATGATGTCAAAGCTTCTGATCTCGATGGGTATAAGGTCAATAGAGAAAAGTTCATCGGCGAGATTTAGAGTGCAATTAGGTATTACACTGTGGGTCTGAATGAGTTTACCATTAGCTAGTTCAACAATATACTTATCGTCTAATGCAACAGGGATGATGTCAAGTAGTTGGCAAAATTCATGGGAAATAAAACTTCTATCCGCACCGGTATCAAAAAGAACAGAGGCAGTAAGATTGTTGAGGAGAAACATACCCGTGACCCCACGTTCGGGTCTTGACGGGCATCTCCCGAATTCAGAACAAAGGCTCTTCCCCTTGCATTGTTGTTGTTATTATTGCGGTTGTTACTGTTGTTGCTGGTGTTGTTGTTGGTTCTAGGGGCTCGGCAGTCCCTGCTAGAATGCCCGTACCTCTTGCAGTTGTTGCAAGGAGTACTGCAAGGACCCTCGTGGTGACGGTCACACTTTGAGCAATGAGGTTTGCTCCCGGTGTAACCTTTCTTTTCCCCAGTTCCAGAGGAGTAAGCCCTGACAGTCTCGGGCTTCTTGGAAGTTGGTGGGTTGTTAGGGTTTCCAAAAAATTTCCTCTTGTTGTTAGAGGAAGTAGTTGATGTTTCACGACTGACAATCATAGCCATGAGTTCATGTGCCAGCCGAATGGCACTGTGGATGGTGGTTGGCCGTGATGAGGCGACATTTCCCTGAATGCTCTTGGGGAGGCCGCAGATGTACTTCTTGATGCGTTTTTCATCCGTGTCAACCAAACCCGGACAGAGAAGAGCAAGTTGCTGGAATTTTGTGGTGTATCCAGCAATGTCGTTACCTTGCACAGTTAAGTGCCAGAATTCTTCCTCCAACCTGTGGAGTTCTTCAGTGGGACAATATTCATCCCGTAGCATTTTCTTCAGCTCTGTCCAGGGAAGTTGGTTAACTACCTCGATCCCCACAGAACTGGCATGAGTGTTCCACCAGGTTAGAGCACCTTCTTGAAAGGTGTAAGCAGCAAATTTGACCTTGTTGTCTTCCGTGCAGTTGCACAGGCCAAAGACAGACTCGGTCCTCTCGATCCATTTGATTAGACCGATGGCACCTTCCGTGCCCTTGAAGTTCAGCGGTTTGCAGCTGAGGAAGTCCTTGTAGGAACAAGGTTTGACAACAGGTGTGACTTCGGTAGTCTCAGTATTCCTGCTTGAGTTTTGAGGGGAGTCTCGAGTGGCTAGGGCTTCGGCCACAGCTCGGGATACTATGGCAGCAAGCTCAGCATCACTGTAACTCTTCTTCTTTGGCGGCATATTTCTTCAAAAGATAAACGAAGGGTACATGAGAAATATTACTAAGATAATATGCTCGATGGTTGTACACATCTTTAAGAGGTAATATGCAACATTGTGAGAAATAATTATAAAGTAGAAACAGTGGAAGAAACTGTCAATACATGCCATGAAGCTGAATGATTATAGGAAATTTCTACTTAGAGTCTCGGGAGTCATGACTTAGGAGTTTTACAAAAGACTACATAATATGGGGAGTACAAAAGGTACTGGGAATTGTTACATCCGGTTCGAATGATAAGAGTTTTACATAGATAGATATAGATCACAAGATGATGGTCACCCTAGTTCTAACGCAAGTCTGTCCTTTCCATTAGGGTGACAAGTCGGTCCACAGTGGTGGCAAGTCTGCTGGTTTGTTGGGCGTTGTCTTCTGCTAGGGTCAAACGTTGTACTAGCATCCTATTGTACTCTTCGGCTTCTTGCAAGCGTTGTTCACATTGCTCTACTCTGTGCCGTAAGAGTCCGTTTTCCACCCTTGATTCCACCACTTGGTTGTAGAGTACGTTCATGTTGTTAACAGTGTTTTCGTGATCTTCGGCGACTGGTTGATACGTTCGAGTGCTGTGAGTCTCCAGTTTTCGTTAGTTTCCTGCAAGGTGACATCCATGGTGCGGAGTTGTTGTTCCTGACGGTCTAGCCTAGCGGCCAAGGCTGACAGAGTGAGGTTGTTTGGATATGGGCCAGCTCGAGGCAACCTGTTGTTCCTCCTAGCTAGCCTTGGGTTCTGCGACCCAGATTGAGTGTGTGATGAATTGTGTGATGAGTTTGCCATTCTGAGACAAGTCATAGAAAGAGTGAGGCCTATCTATGTATATATATATATATATATATATATATATTTATATCACATAATAGCCTAGGGTGTCTAACACAGACAAGTTTGAGTCCCGGTTTCTCTCGTGGTTAGAGTCAGCTAGTCTATCCTGTTCAGTCATGATTCCTTTCAGATTTCACATCATACTCTTTTAATTGTACATAGTTGATCAGGCTATGTTAAATTAAACTAATACAATGCAGTCACTGAACTTAATCATACCTAATGAGGAATACTGCCTAACGGTCATAGTCTAGGCTCACTAAATGCAACCTAGTTCACTATAACCTTAGGCTCTGATACCAATCTGTAACACCCCCAAATTTAGTGTTTAGCGGAAGCAAGATTTGGGTGTTACTAATCAATAACAAAGCACATAAGATAAAGCGAACGACTCTAAATGCGTCGTTTAAAACCATTACATAGATAATATAAAAGTTTTACATTGTTGTTCTTGTTACAATAGCTCATAGCTAAAAGTAAAAGATTCTAAGGCATATCTAATTGTACAAAATATAGAAATGCATATGAATCTTCTGAAATCTGAATGCGACTCGAGCTAATATGTCATGAGCAGATCTACTACTGCTGGGTACCTGAGAATACATGCTAAAAGGGTCAGCTAAAAAGCTGGTGAGCTCACAGGTGTAAGTTGATGAAATCCATGTTATGAACCACAAGATTTAGTTTAGTGATTTGCAAACATGCAAATAAAATATGAGTATATATTATTGCCATGAGCACATAGTTTGAGCTTAACTGAGTGTGCCAGGATCCATATTCAAGGACCTGATCGAGTTTGCCCCCGGCATGTGCCTAATCTACACATGTATAAACAAATGAAAATGCATCCGTTCGACCGCAGTCGTGGTAGCGCGACTACCCCAGACGGGGATTGTCAATCCCATATGGTACCATACACCAACATTCACGCTATCGCAATATAAACAAACTATGTTGTGAGGGACTTCATGATTAGATAAAACAAACTCATGCAATCAATATATCGAGGTTTTTGTACTTGTGTTCACATGTAAAACAAATCTGAGCATGTAATCCCACCCCTGGGTTGAAATCAATAAAATGAGGGGCTATGAGACTCACCTGAGTCTTTACGTTTATGTCAATAAACGTAAGTAGATTGCTAAACAGCTGGTAGGTTCTCCGAACCCGTAACCTTCTAATGTCCTAGACATATAAGGTTATATAAGTAGATGTCCCGTAAGACCATCCATGCTAGTGTTCATCCCACTAGTTATGTCCAAATACATTTGGTTTGTGTTTGAAAATGTGTATGACCCGTTGGTGATATGTTTGATTTTAATTATAAATCTTCCGTAAGGTTTTCTTATAGTTATTCGTAAGTATCGTTTGGGGAATAGTATATGTGACAGTAAGATACTCATACGTACATATATATCCGTGAATGTCCCATCCGACAATAGTCTTTCGTAAGGTATGTATATTTATTCGTGATTATCTATCCGACAATAAGAGTTTTCGTGTTTTATCGATTTCGACAATACCATGCGATGATAGTGTTTTGTCTAAGTGTGTTCATCCGACAATGAGAGTTTTATTTAAGTGTTTTACTCATCCGACAATAGTGTTTGCGCCAATGTGTAAGTACTCGGGTCATGGGTTATTCGACAATCATGATTTGGATCCGTGAATATGGATCCGTCAATAAGTAATCACGGATACATTTTATCCGATATTAAGGTTTTCGTGTCATTCTATCCGACAATTAAAGCTTCCGAGAATAAGAGTTTTATTTCCGTGATTAGTTCCGACAATGATATACGATAACGATGAGGATTTTATTTAAGTTTTATTCCGACAATAATATTTTTATCCGATAATGGTATTTTGCTCCGTGAGTATTGGTCCGACAATGGTATTCACGGACAATACTTGGGCTTTTGCGATCCTGTTCATGCGACAATAATGAGGATTCACGGGTTTGTGCGATCCGACAATCGACTTTATTCACGGAATGGTTCGACAATGAGGTTATTCACGGACTTTTGATATTCACGGAATGCCTAATCCGACAATAGGCATTGTCGGATTTTGGCATTCACGGACAGAAGGTTCGTAGTTCAGTAAGGTTTTTCACCCGATTTCGTTTGATTATTTGACCAAGTATAATTCCGTAAAAATTCATGATATTTTTATATGATGTTCCTCTATTTCTTAGCTTTCTGAATCATATTTTTACATGTGAAATGGATAAACAGAACTCGAGATGAAAATTTGGAAAGTGTTGGGTGTCGAAACAGTGAGTTCGGTGACATATGTTCATTTGAAAATTCATAACTAACGTTTTACTAAACTTCACAGGGTGTGTGAGTAGGAAAATTAAAGATAACAAAATTATCTAACTTTTCCAACCGGTATTATCGATTTTTGTTGGGTATTTCTCTAGATATGCCTCTTACAATTTGACTGAAATTTTGGTCAGAAAACACAGGCTGTACATGTACTATATTTTCCTTTTCTTAAAATATCAAATGAACGAATTAATTTATGAGCTTTACAGATTATGAAACTAGACTCGATGAACTTCATTTTAGAGCCAAGAAACATGAGATTTCGTTAAGTTATGAGTCTGATATCATCGATCTAAGTCGATCTAAAGTATTGTCCAGTGGATAATGTCATTATTCGATGGGTAAACGTATATTCAAACGATTTTTGAGGTGTTCTTGGACATAATCAGTGGTAAGGCCAAGCCTAGCATGTTTATGTATGTTATCCAAGTAAATACAAAGAAGGTTTAGAGAGTTGTACCAAAGAAATGCAGCCTATGAGTCGAAAAGGTTGAAGGAGGGCTGCTGCTGTCTTCTTTGGCTTCGTGCTTGTAAAACCGACTGAGATGGTGTTAGATTGTGGTGGTTTTTGGTGGTGGTTCTTGGAAGAGATGGGGAAGGAGAGTGGTGGTTCGTTTTTAGAGAGAGAGAGCAGAGGAAGGGCTTGTATGTGTGTGTTTTTTGTGAGCTTAAGTGAAGGGGAATCAAGAGATAAGTGGCATGTATATGGTGAGTTGTGTTTGGGCTCTCTTTGGGCAGATTATGAGGCTTGGGCTGGGCTGGATTCGGGGCTGGGGTTGGGCCGAAGGTTAGGCCAACCGTGGGTCTCGGGCTCTTGGGCTCGATCCTCGAATCGGGTTACGTTTTGTTGTCGGTTAGACGCTAAACGCGTGTTTTAAAACGTAGTAATTAACGTTAAGTTTTTCGTGTATGTTTTTATTATGTAAATGTTATTTGGATTGACTAAGTATTTTTAAAATACTTATTTTGAGTTGCCAAATTATATTTTTGGGTTTTGTTAGATAGCAGGCTTGATTCACGCATTTTCTCGTATTTGTTACGTTTGATGTCAAACGTGATAGTTTTTGTTTAGTATCACCCAATGATATTACATAGTAAATAATGACTACTTAATCATCACTATAAGTTTATATTATTTACAAAAAGCTTGTCACCAACGTCCATAATATTGTATCGGGATCCGCCCGATATGAAAATGCATGATTTAATCAAATCGCGTACGTGTGTACATATATTAAAATATCAATACACATAATGACACATATAATTAATCCTAATTACATGTATTTACACTTATGATTAGGCACTAATAATAGCCCTAATTTGACGGGTGTTACATTATATACAAACAGAATGATTTTGCGACACTTGCTAAGTGTCGCAGATCATAACCCTAGTGCGACACTTACTGAGTGTCGCCTGAATGCGACACTAGTTAAGTGTCACTCAAAGCAGAAAATTATCTATTTTTTCTAATCTAAGCTATTACAGACTCAAGACCAACTGACAGACATACTAATATGACTCAACAAAGTCCCCCGTGTCTTCAGCTTGGTCTTTTAAAAATATCTTCAATATCAGATCCAGTCTGTCGGGAGATTCCCACCATCTTGAATTCCCTTATCAATACAGAGATCCACAACTCTCTGAAATCTCATAGCATCTTCTTGGTCAATCATATCAAATTGCAATCTGTTACTGTCAAGAGCTTGAAGATCATCTTGTGACATGTTAATCAGGCTAAGAGGATCAAAAACTCTAAGAGTGTAGCCAGTAACATGTTTCCATTCTTTAGCATCACGACCTGGTCCTTTTTGAGAAAAATATTCAATAACTGCCTCTCCAGTAACCGTGTCATACCACCAGAACCTAAAATTTCCCAGCACATAAAATGGTAACTTTTCAAATGGCACTTGGGTAAGATTCTTGGTTGGAGGATAATGATAACCATATATGGGTTAGCGCGTCCTCGGGTCCAACTTCTTCTTATTTGAAAATCTAATTCCCATTACTGGTCGAATCCATTTAAATTTCTTCGTATTTATTTCTCGATGCAGTATTTGCTGAAAGAATTCAGCTTCTCGATTATCAGTGGGATTTATCATATTCAACTGAGCTAGTCGATTTAGATCAACCTTCGGTAATGTAGTTAAATGATCTAGCCTTGCCTTAAAATATTGAATGTCATCTTGCCTTTTGATGACAAACAATCTAAAATCAGCATCGAATTTCCAGCTTTTAATAAGCCCAGATAAGTCTCCACGAACAGAATATGCTCGGCATCTTTTCAACTCAGGCATTGGAGGCAAAATCCATTCTGGATACTTTCTAGGTTGAGCAGTAGATGTTGAAGTACCAGCAGAATGGGAAGATGGTTCGGCAAAAGCTGCAGGAGAGGTAGCAGGAATGGTATCATCATCTGATTCTACCTCCTCATATGGATTATCCTTAAACACATCTTCATCAGAAACCTCATCATGTTCAAATTAAACATCATCGGCAAACATGTTTGGACCCTCATTCTCAACATTTCCAAATACAAGACTTTGTAGATATTCAAGATTAGCATGCGAGTAATCTACATTTAATGGTAATGGTTGACCAGGTACGTGAGCTGAAGACGCAAAGTAATCCAAATTAATATTTTCATTAATCTCAGAATCATTGATTACATTTACATTATCATGGCCTGTGGTTTCAGGATCTAACTCCCCCGGAACCACAGCCAGAGATTCCAATTCTAACACACGACGCTCAAGATCCGGTACACGAGCAGCCGTGGCCTCTAGCTCCAAAAGTCTTGACGCTTGAACCTGTATAAGAGCTTGTTGATCTTGAAGCATCTGGTTCATTTGCGCCATATCCTCCATTAATTTCTTCAAAAATTCCGGTTGGGGCTGAATATCATCAGAAGCAGGAGTCAAGGTTCGTTGACGATGCTGTTGAGGAACGTCATCAGATTCTGTGTCCGAAGAATCTCGAACCCGCTTGCCCTTATCAGCAGCGGAGGTTGTAGCAACAGCAGCAGGTGTAGAAGTTGGAAAATTTTCAATGTCAACCAGAACTTCTTCCAAAACCGCTTCATCAACTTGCGGTGGTGGAGCTGCAACATCAATAAACCCATTATCCGGCGGAGCCACATATTCTTCATCAGTCACATGGCCGAATAACGGAACATCAGGCAGAACTGCCTGACCTGCTGGGGGTGTTGCACAATCCCCAAATACCCTGACCAGCATCGGAGTCAAGGTCAGAATTGACCTTGGGTCAGGCTGAATCCCTAAATTCAGGGAATTCAGGATCAACTGCAAAAATCGTGGATACATAAACCACATATGATCGCCAGCTCGTAGATTATCCACTAGATGCCCAAAGATATAACCTGAGTAGTTGAAATGTTTGTTGTAAACCAATCCCAGCATCAGGGAGATTGTTCCGTAACTCATTCCATCAAATCCCGCCTTCCTTGGCGAGAGGCACACAATGATAATGTGTGCTAAATACCTCCAGACTCTGCTCAAATGTTGTTTCCTATATTGATATGGAGGAATAGCCGGATAACCCATGCGCTGAAGACCACCAGCGATAAAACTGTTCTCAAACTGAGTTGGAAACTCAGAATTATCATCAAAATGCAAAACTTCTCGTATCGTATCCTCCGTAATTTCAATACGATGACCAAAAATAGTTGATAAAATCCTTCGATAGTCCCCTTCAGTGTTAATCACAGCATTCGCATAAAATTCCTCGATTTGATTCAAGTAGATCAGACATGAAGCAGTGATGACATGATGAATCTTCGAGCGACGCAGAAACTGAATCATCGGATGAAACAGAATCGAATTGGCATGCGTATCATCGAGAAAAGCCACCACATTATGTCGTGGCTGTGTGCGGCGAGCGTAAATAGCTAAGTTTACCATCTGCATGAAAATAAGACATAGATAATACACAAATAAAGGTTATACCATTAGAACAAATAAAGTATAAACTTATGTTTAAAAATTACCTTTAGGCGACACTTCAGTAGTGTCGTTAATTAAAGTAGCGACACTTGGATGAGTGTCGCTCAGAAGCACAAAAAAATCACCATGAGACACTTTAGATAAGTGTCGCAGTATTGCAAATGAAGAGGCGACACTTAAGGAGAACTGTAGGCGAAAGACAAGGCGGCACTTAAGTAAGTGACGCATCTAATTGGTGTTCCTTTAAAGGCGACACTTAAGGTAAGTGTCGCAATAGACAGGGCGGCACTTAATCGAGTGACGCATAGCAAAAGGCGACACTCAAGTTGAGTGCCGCAGTTAGGGTTCAAATTACCATGATGCGACATTCAAGGCGAGTGCCGCTGCGAGTGTCGCAAAGATGAACACGAACCCAGAAAAATATAGCCCAGAATTCAAATTTTTACAAAATTTCAAAAAAAACTAAGCTAAACTAGGGTAATAACTTGGAAGATACATGTATATCGAAAGTAATGCACACTATATTACCCTTTTATACACATTAAATCGTTCGAAATCATCCAAACCCTAAAACCCGTAACTACCACTTACAAATTATTACTTAATAATGAACGATTTTGATTGAAATGAGTACCTCAATGTTCGTGTGAAGTAGAAGAAGAAGATGCAAAGCACAGATTTCAAAAATCACCGAGAAATCGCAGCAAGAATCGATACAGAGCAAGTGTCGCTAAAAGAGAGAGAGTGTCGCAGAAACTTATGTGAGTGTCGCAGAAAATGTGATGATAAATGCCGCAGGGTGGCATTTATATACTCCATACTATAGGTGACACTCGCAGGCGACACTCTGTGCGACACTCAGTGAGTGTCGCAAATTCAAAATTTTGAAAAATTTCTTAAGCGTTCAAATTCTTTCGCGAGTCGGTTTTGGCTATTCAGTGACATTTGACTTTAAGTAAGACAAAAATATTAGAATAATTATAACTTAACTAAGAATTCAAAACAAGTACACTATTTTTGGTGACATGATTGTTTTGGGTCTGATTAGTGATCATAATAAGTCATCATACATTGCTTTACATATGTTTGCTGTTATTCCAATTATAAGTATACTTGTCCTCTCTAAATTTACATAACATTTTTAAAATAAATTTAATAACACACAGTTCAAGACAATTGTTCATATCATTATCCGCTTAAACAACTGACCTTCATTCATCAGAGATAACCTTTTATTGTTAACATGTTCAATCTTTTGCAGTTCACACATATGACATACCCCTAACATTTACATATGGTTAAACTTTATATTAAGAAAAATTATATGAAACTTATTTTTATGAATCAAGACATTGGTGACAGGTCTGTACTTACGTACAACAGAGCGACTTATCTTGATTCAGGTTTAAACAAAATCAATTTTCGTCAAGTCATTGGTGACAGGTCTGTACTTACGTACAACAAAGCGACTTAACTTGACTTAAGTATGTATTTGTATTTGAAGCTCTAAGATTTTGCAAGTCTGATTAACTCGCAGCTGTTTAATTTTTAAGATATAGTACCAGAGACCAGGTCTGTACCGACGTACAACAAAGGAAACCAATACTATATCCCCCAAATAACTTGATATAAAATTTCAGAATATAAAAATTGTCCATATTAAATATAGGAATTAAGACACACCGTCGTACGTCATATGATGTTTACTACATAAAATTAACAAGTAGTTAAAATTACTGTTTAATATCTCTGAGAACAAATAGAGAGTTGCCTATGAACATATCGAATGATGAAGTTGTATGTTAAGAAATTTATGATAAATACATTAAATAAACCTACTGAAACATCAGATATAACAATGAACAGTTGCATTTCGTGAATGAAACTTAATGTACTATCATATCCCAAGATGTTTACAGACACAACCCAACGTCTTTTTATAGATGTAGCAATAATGCATTACCTTAATACTAAGAAGTATAAAGTGTAGCTCTTGCGAATTTTATTTTATTTTATTTTATTTTTTATGTAAAATCAATGTCACTGTAATGATTTAAAAAATCGTAAGCCAATCATAGAAACTAATTCATCAAAACGAGAATGGGAAAAGGCCTTAGTAAACAAGTCAGCCTTTTGCTTAAGTGTTTCTATTTGGATAAGGTCAATAAGGTGTTTCTCATAGCAATCCCGTATAAAGTGAAATCTAATCTCTATATGTTTTGTTTTAGAGTGCTGTACGGGATTGCGTGTGATAGATATGGCTGCAGTGTTATCTATATGTATAGGAGTAAGAGTTAAGATGAAACCATAATCGCGAAGTTGATGCTGAATCCACAGAACTTGTGAACAACAGCTGGCAGCAGCAATATATTCAGCCTCGGCTGTGGAGGTTGAAACGGTTGTCTGCTTTTTACACTGCCATGACAGTAAGCGCGGTCCAAGAATCTGACATCCACCAGATGTGGACTTCTTATCCTTGTTGCATCCGCCATAATCTGAATCTGAATACGCAGTCAAAGTGAAGTCGTCTTCATTTAAGTACCATAGACCTAGAGGGGGTCTATATTTGAGATACCCAAAAATCCGCTGAACTGCCTTCATATGAGAAACCTTCGGGTGAGCTTGGTACCTGGAACACAAAGAAACAACAAAAAAAATGTCTGGTCTTGAAGCAGTAAGGTACATAAGAGAACCTATCATTGAACGGTAGTCCTTCTCATTACAATCATCATCTTCCTCAGCTGGCCCAAGTTTGTGAGATACCTCAATGGGGGTGCCATAAGTCTTACAATCATGCAAATTATACCTAGTCAACATGTCATTGACATATTTTGACTGATGGATATAAATGCCTTTGTCAGATTGTTCAACTTGGACACCTAAAAAGAATGTAAGTTCTCCCATTGCACTCATCTCAAACTCAGACTTCATAAGTTGCTCAAATTCCTTGCAGAGAGCATTACTTGTAGAGCCAAAGATGATGTCATCCACATATACCTGCACAAGTAACAAATCTTTTTTGGACCTTTTTGTAAAAAGAGTGCTGTCAATCTGTCCTCTTGAAAATCCATGCTTGAGTAGATATGTAGACAGCCTCTCGTACCATGCTCTTGGTGCTTGATGAAGACCATACAAAGCCTTGTCTAACTTGCAGACATAATCCGGATGTACCGAGTCTTCAAATCCAGGAGGTTGCCTGACATAGACTTCCTCCACAACTTGTCCATAAAGAAATGCACTCTTTACGTCTAGTTGATAAACCCGAATACCTTTAAATGAAGCATAAGCCAAAAATATGAGAATAGATTCCAGTCTAGCAACAGGGACGAATACTTCATCGTAGTCCAATCCTTCAATTTGTGTAAATCCTTGAACTACTAATCGAGCCTTAAACCTGACCACTACGCCGCGATCATCTTTCTTCACACGATACACCCAACGAGTTCCAATTGCATGGACACCCTTGGGTAGAGGGACTAATTCCCAAACTTTCAGCTTCTCAAATTGATGCAGTTCTTCTTGCATCGCTTCGACCCAATGTGGGTCCTTTAACGCATCAGCTGTTTTCTTTGGTTCAACTTGAGATAGAAAACATTCT
Organism: Pseudognaphalium luteoalbum; assembly: GCA_963422505.1. Classification (NCBI taxonomy): domain Eukaryota; kingdom Viridiplantae; phylum Streptophyta; class Magnoliopsida; order Asterales; family Asteraceae; genus Pseudognaphalium; species Pseudognaphalium luteoalbum. The sequence continues at coordinate 44,642,879 of OY730193.1, read as the reverse complement.
TCCATCTCAGTGACAAGACATTCCAAAGAGGCTGTAGGAGGTACTTCAGAGGTTGAAGCAGACATGTCAGTCACAGCCAATTGATGTCTAGTTTGAACGCCTTTACTTAACTTACCAATGATATTATCAGTGGGGTGAGTTTTATGAATCCGAGTCTGTGGAATTGGGTTAGGCACAAGAACTAATTCCAAATTATTAAGATCTCCTTCAGTAGCATTTGACCCGGATGGAGGATCGTTGGCTTCAACATTGTCTTCTAAGAGCTAGCCATATCTAACGGTTGAGGAGATAGAGAATCTGTTGTTGGAATTGATGCATCAACTGATGGTGTTGATGCTGAGGTGGAAGATGTATTAGATTGGACAGATGGTGCAGTTGGAGTGTGATCTACATTAATGTCCAAACCATGTAGAAGAGTGACAATAGTTTCTTCATCATCAACATTCTCAGGTGTTGGAATATTGAATGAGTCAAAGAAACTATCGTACTGAAACAGATTTTCTGGTCCTTTGCCTTCGGGAGGAGCCGTATAGCGTAAACACTTGACTTCATAATGCTCCTCAATACGCTTTGTAGATAAATTGTAAACTCTCTTGTTAGGAGAATTTACAGAATATCCCAAGAATATTCCATCCATTGATTTTTCACCAAACTTGTCCTTTTGAGTTCGAGACATAATGGTGCAAGGACATCCAAAGGGCTCCAGAAATTGTAAGTTTGGTTTACGGTTGTTAAACAGCTCATAGCATGTTTTGTTTTCCTTTTTAACCGTCAAAACCCTGTTTAAAACAAAACATGCGGTATTTACCGCCTCTGCCCAAAAAGTGATTGGAAGCTTAGAGTCGGATAACATAGTGCGCACAGCTTCAATGAGAGTCCTGTTCTTGCATTCAGCGACACCGTTCTGTTGAGGTGTATAAGCAGAGCTGAACTGATGATGAATACCCTTCCTTAAATAGTACATCTCAATTGTTTTGTTCTTGAATTCCGTTCCATTATCACTTCTAATCCTCTTGATCCTCTTTCCACACAAGTTTTCTAACTTGTCAAATAGATATATTAGGATCTCAGGGACTTCATCTTTTGTAGAAATGAAGTAAACCCAAGAAAAACGAGAGTAGTCATCGGTGACTACCAAGCAGTAAGTACTGCCTCCCATACTCCTCTTATTAACCGGCCCAAATAGATCCATGTGTAATAGTTCTAGGGGCGATGCATTGGAGTTCACCTTCTTCAACTTATGGGACTGCTTGTGTTGTTTTCCTTTGAGACAAGAAACACAGTTATCATCCAAACTGAATGTGAGTTTAGGCACACCAGTAACAAGCTCATTTTTTACAAGATAGTTCATCTTGCGAAAGTTTATGTGTCCCATTCACCTGTGCCATAGAACGGAATCCTTTGGAGTAGCTTTGGACAACAGACATGTATGTTCAGATGTTGAAGTTGTCACAGTACTCATGTCAAGGACATATGTGTCTTTTGTCCTCGGTGCTCGAATAAGTACCCATTCCTCAGCTATTTGAAAGCCTGGTTTGAGTATTAAGCACTCCGTATCCGTAAACACTGTTGTGAACTTTTTGTCACATACTTGTGATACACTCAGAAGATTATAATGCAGTTGTTCCTCATAGTTCACGTTGTCAAAACTCACTGATCCATTAGTGAGATTTCCCCTACCAGTAATTTCTCCACCCTTATCACCCGCAAATGCAACATATCCTCCTTTAACAGGTAGAACATCTGAGAGTAGAGATATGTTGCCTGTCATGTGCCGAGAACAACCACTATCTACATACCATTTGCTCTTGATTACTTCTTCTGATGGCTGTAGGCACACAAAAAATAGAGAAATTAGTTTGATTGTGAGACCCAAGCCTTAACGGACTTGGGTCTACCAAAGTCATCCATAATAACCACATCAGTGAGTACATGATTTTTCAGAATTTTGGGCTCTTTAACTAATGGGGTATTATGGGATGAAGAGTCTTCTTTGGACTCTTTGATTTTCCAAACCTGTAGAGGTTTAGATGGTTGCTTTTTGACAAGAGGTTGCCGATTAGTTGTAACCGACATTATCTTGTCAGTTTTCTTGACAGGTTTGGGAGACATAAAACTGTGCGTAGGTGAGGATTTTGAAAAGTTTCTGTAAACTGAAGACCTAGGCACTATCTTACCAAACCGTTGTCTAGAAAGCAACGGACAAATACTTATCAAATGACCTTGTTTTTTGCAGTAGAAACAGGATCTTCTCTCAACAACTGATTGAAAGTGAGGTTGCAAATCTGATGAGGATTTGATATTTCTATTTACTAAACAGGCACATTGAAATGTGCAAGGTGAATTGGCACGTGAAAAAGATGTTGATTTACTTTTGAAATTATTTGTGATTGGTTTAGAAGAAACTGATTTGTTATTAGCAAAATTTTGTTCCTTCTTAACCTTAGCAATAGCCTTAGATTTAACCTTTAGTGAAGGGATTTCACTACACGGTTCATTTGTAATTATAAAATTTTTAGGCTTTACATCCAATTTACGAACCTTTGTATCAATCTCATTAGTTACATCCTCAATTTCAATTACTTCCTCCTCAATAGTAGGAAGTACAGGTAATGCTTTTGCTTTCTTTTGGGAGATGGGTTTATCTCCCTTCTCAGATGAAACCAAAATAACTGGTTCTTTAACAGTGACTTGCCTTCTTTAACAGTTGAAGGCACAAAGTTTTTAATGTCATCCTTCGATGGCATAGGTTCATAGTTAGCTGGAGGAGGTACCGCTTGGTATCCTATCCCCGACTTACTTTTTGTATTGATCCTTTGCACTTGAAGGATCTCATCAAAAACAACGGAGGATGTACTGAAGTTTGAAAGTTTTCGATTAAGATCAATAACTTCAGTTTTAGATTCATCAAGAGCTTTTTGTAAATCGACAATTTTCTTAAGATAACTGTCAATAGCATCTTGTTGACAATAAATCTTAGCCTTTAGATCTTTTCTTTCAATCATAGTGGCATTAATCTTTTTGTCAAAAATCTTTTCATTTTCTTTTAACAATTGGTTCGCCTGTCTAAGTTTATCTAAATCAGAATACAGGCGTGCATTCTCCTCAGAGTATCCGTTAATTTTACCAGTTAATTTGATACAATTAACACAAGAAAGAGGTTCATCAATTGGTACCTCATCTGTAATCTCTGCCATAAGAGCTGTGTTATGAAAGTTCTCCTCTGTATCACTCCAGTTGTGATATTCGTCATTAGTAAGGAGAAGGGCTTCACTGAAGGATTCCTCAAGCTTATCAACATCCTTAGCAGTTGACTTCTTTGAAACAGAAGGCTTTGAAAAACCAGAAGGAGGTTATTTAGATTTCTCACATTCTCTTGCAAAATGTCCCAGATTGTGACATTTGTAGCATTTAACCTTACTTTTTCCAAAACCCAAACCCGAATCACTATTATCATCCAAGTTCCTTTTACCATTTTTTCGCAAATATCTTTTTGCTCTCCTAGTTAACATAGCAAAATTCCATCTAATGTCCATTCTCTCGAGATCATCAGGATTTATTTGATCAAAATCCTCATCAGTTAAATCAATGGAACTAGTTTTCTGGGATAGAAAACTGTCATAAGCACTCAAAAATGCTTGAAAAACAGCAGCATTCTCCTCAGTAGCTGGAGAAGCTTGATTAGCCTTGGAACTACCAGATGATGGAAGTGATCCACCTGAAAAAATATATGATCCGATGGAGGTACCACCACTTGTAGTTGAAGTTTTAGTGGCGGATGACAAGCCTCCTCCAGACAGAAGAGCAATCCCAGAAGATGAAGATTTACTCCCATAAATGTTTGGATCCTGAATATGAGCACTAGATTTAGTTTCTTTCCTTTGCATATCTAGTGCATATGCTTGCAATCGTCCAATGAAATCATCTAGAGACATAGACATCACGCCTTCGTCTTCCTCCATCATCATTACACGATGATTCCACTTCTTTGGTAAAGCACTTAACAATTTCTTGTTAATATCCTCTACCTGCATTTTCACTCCTCCGTCAGACAATTCACTCACTAGATGTGAATAACGAATAAACAAACCATTTAAGGACTCATTTTCTAACATATCAAACAACTCATATTGTCGTTTGATCAACTCCAGCCTACTTTTCTTATATTTATCACTACCACCGCATCGTCTTTCAAGGGCTTGCCACATATCATATGCGATGTCATGATGTTTAAACATTTTGAGAACATCAGAAGATAAACTCATAACAAGAGCTGAATGGACTTTCCTTTCCATATCCCAAGATTTCTTTTCATCCGCATGCAGCGCACGAATAGACTTAGGAGGTGCAATTCCCTCAAATACCCCCTCTTGCCTCGGATGCTCATACCTTTCAAGCAAAGGAATCATCATATCCGGTTCATTATAAGAAATAAAAGCTTCAAACTTTTGTCTCCATTCAACATAATTTGTATTAGCTGTAAAAATTGGAGCCTTATTTATACTACCAGCTTCATTACTAGTTTTAAGCATTTGAGAAAAAGCTTGCATCGACATTGTAAATTAAACTGAAAAGAAAAACTGATCTTAAAATGCTTAAGCGACACTAAGGAAGTGTCACAGACTGACAAGCGACACTAAGACAAGTGTCGCAGAAAGTGTAAAATTAAACCACAGGCGACACTAGATGTAAGTGCGCAATGAAGTGTCGCTAGCAAGTGTCTCTAGCAAGATAGGAATTACTGTCACAGTGAGTGTCACTAAATCCTTAAGGTGACACTGAGGTAAGTGTCGTTTCAAGTGTCGCTAGATTATGTTGCAGAACCCTAGAGGCGACACTGAGGTAAGTGTCGCTATAAGTGTCGCGTCGAGTGTCGCAGAAACGCGCAGCAGCAGCCCAAAAACCCTAAAAACCAAATTTTCGTAAAACCTAACGAAAATTCTCTTTTCCAGATGAACAATACCTGCAAAAACACGTTAATAACCAGAAATTGAAGACCAAAAGCTCTCTAATCAATGAAAGTAAGCTAGTTTCTTCCCAATTTTAACCGAAACACACTCGAAACTTGATTGAATCTGTCACAAACAGTCCAATGGCTCTGATACCACTTTGTTTTCCCTGTGCTAAGGATCTAGAACAGATTACAAGAACCAATTGTGTGGCGGAATCACACGATTGAAGTAATGAGCATAAACTATAAATCGAAACAATAAGATCTTGAATAACAACGCTTTGTATATTGATACCTAACGAATTCTAGCTTGTTTACAGAGGTTTTAGTCGACAAGTTGTGCAAAGGTTTTTGTCCAACCTTTGCAATGAGCCGTGATGGCTCTTTATATACAAACAGAACGATTCTGCGACACTTGCTAAGTGTCGCAGATCATAACCCTAGTGCGACACTTACTGAGTGTCGCCTGAATGCGACACTAGTTAATTGTCACTCAAAAAAGAAAATTATCTATTTTTTCTAATCTAAGCTATTACAGACTCAAGACCAACTGACAGACACACTAATATGACTCAACAGAATTCATGTTGCTTGCTACTCGCTGCGGCTTCTTTCTTGCTATATTGTTGAATGATTCTTGCAACTGCTTTTATTCTTACCAATAAAAACTGCTACTGTCCAGCCTTAAAATAATGACTTTCGGATCTCTAACGAAGATTTAAAAGGTCAAAACATTAGCCTAGATGTCAGGAAGAAACTATCCAAAAATGAGAACAATCCAACGGGACAATCTCCAGGGATCGTTAGTTTTCTAGCTTGCTGCATTAAAAAACGGGAAATGGAAAACCCCCCTTTTTTTTCTCTTTTGAAAGTGGCTGATCTTTCTTGCTTGCTAACATACGATAACTTGCTGCTTACGAGCCCTAGGTTCTGATACCAAGTGTTGGTTCAGGCCCTTTATATACTCACACCATACACAAAGTTTTAGAATATAAACTTGTAGAAAGAAAACAAAACTACTCTTGCAACCAAAAGGACTACATTGCTACTAGCTACTACTTTCTCCGTACATACATGTAAATAAAAGGACGATATATATAGCCTTTTCATACTTCAAACTACTAAACATAAGGAACATGCACAAAGCCACTTTCTACAATTTCATGCTAAATATAAGGAACGTGGGACATGCCCATAACTAAACAAAAAAAAACTAACTACTCAAGATATTCCATATCCATGCTCCAGCCGACTCATTCTCAATCCACTTCCACATGTACATGCACATGACATCTGTTCATTATCCATGCTTATGATTTGGTAGCCACATGCAAGACCCATGCACATGAATATGTCAACTTCTACCCGTTTACAGAAACATGCAAACATGCAAAGCATCAAGATTAAGCCCAACATTCACCCCCATAATCTTGATGATCTTGACCAATTCAACTTGCTACTTTCTTTTACTTCTTGCTACTGTCTTCTTGCTACTTGCTATCTATTGCTTAGATCAACCAAAAAAAATGATTAATCTTGCTACTTGCTTGTTTGATTTGATTTTCTTTCCTGCTAGCATCAAATCTTCTTGCTTTCTAACTTGCTATTCGAACAATAAGGTCCGGCCTTGCTACTTGCTACGAGTCACACATGACCCGGTTCATGCTACTTGCTTTCTTTCCTTTCTTTCTTATCGTTTCTTGATTGCTAAAAAGCTGTGAATTCATGTTGCTTGCTACTCGCTGCGGCTTCTTTCTTGCTTTATTATTGAATGATTCTTGCTACTGCTTTTATTCTTACCAACAGAAACTGCTACTGTCCAGCCTTAAAATAATGACTTCCGGATCTCTAATGAAGATTTGAACGATCAAAACATTAGCCTAGATGTAAGGAAGAAACTGTTTAAAAATGAGAACAATCCGACAGTACAATCTCCGGGGATCGTTAGTTTTTTGGCTTGCTGCAGTAAATAACGGGAAATGGCAAAACCCCGTTTTTTTCTCTTTTGAAAGTGGCTAATCTTTCTTGCTTGCTAACATACGATAACTTGCTGCTTACGAGCCCTAGGCTCTGATACCAAGTGTTGGTTCAGGCCCTTTATATACTCACACCACACACAAAGTTTTAGAATATAAACTTGAAGAAAGAAAACAAAACTACTCTTGCAACCAAAAGGACTACATTGCTACTAGCTACTATTTCTCCGTATATACATATAAATAAAAGGACTATATATATATCAATTTCGTACTTCAAACTACTAAACGTAAGGAACATGCACAAAGCCATTTTCTACAATTTCATGCTAAATATAAGGAATGTGGAACATGCCAATAACTAAACAAAAAAAACTAACTAATCAAGATATTCCATATCCATGCTCCAGCCGACTCATTCTCAATCCACTTCCACATGTACATGCACATGACCACTGTTCATTATCCATGCTTATGATTTGCTAGTCACATGCAAGACCCATGCACATGAATATGTCAACTTCTACCCGTTTACAGAAACATGCAAACATGCAAAGCATCAAGATTAAGCCCAACATTCACCCCCTTAATCTTGATGACCTTGACCAATTCAACTTGCTACTTTCTTTTACTTCTTGCTACTGTCTTCTTCCTACTTGCTATCTTTTGCTTAGATCAACCAAAAAAAATGACCAATCTTGCTACTTGCTTGCTTGATTTGATTTTCTTTCTTGCTAGCATCAAATCTTCTTGCTTTCTAACTTGCTATTCGAACAATAAGGTCCGGCCTTTCTACTTGCTACAAGTCACACATGACCCGGTTCATGCTACTTGCTTTCTTTCCTTTCTTTCTTATAGTTTCTTGATTGGTAACATGCTGTGATTTCATGTTGCTTGCTACTCACTGCGTCTTCTTTCTTGCTTTATTGTTGAATGATTCTTGCTACTGCTTTTATTCTTACCAACAAAAACTGCTACTGTCCAACCTTAAAATAATGACTTCCGGATCTCTAATGAAGATTTGAACGGTCAAAACATTAGCCTAGATGTCAGCAAGAAACTGTCAAAAAATGAGAACAATCCGACAATACAATCTCCGGGGATAGTTAGTTTTCTGGCTTGCTGCAGTAAAAAATGAGAAATGGCAAAAGCCCCTTTTTGTCTCTTTTGAAAGTGGCTGATCTTTCTTGCTTGCTAACATACGATAACTTGCTGCTTTCGAGCCCTAGGTTCTGATACCAAGTGTTGGTTCAGGCCCTTTATATACTCACATCACACACAAAGTTTTAGAATATAAACTTGTAGAAAGAAAACAAAACTTCTCTTGCAACCAGAAGGACTACATTGCTACTAGCTACTACTTTCTCTGTACATTCATGTAAATAGAAGGACTATATATATAGCCTTTTCATACTTCAAACTACTAAATGTGAGGAACATGCACAAAACCACTTTCTACAATTTCATGCTAAATATAAGGAACGTGGGACATGCCAATAACTAAACAAAAAAAAAAACTAACTACTCAAGATATTCCATATCCATGCTCCAGCCGACTCATTCTCAATCCACTTCCACATGTACATGCACATGACATCTGTTCATTATCCATGCTTATGATTTGGTAACCACATGCAAGACCCATGCACATGAATATGTCAACTTCGACCCGTTTACAGAAACATGCAAACATGCAAAGCATCAAGATTAAGCCCAACATTCACCCCCTTAATCTTGATGATCTAGACCAATTCAACTTGCTACTTTCTTTTACTTCTTGCTATTGTCTTCTTGCTACTTGATATCTTTTGCTTGGATCAACAAAAAAAAATGATCAATCTTGCTACTTGCTTACAATCCAACAGTACAATCTCCAGTGATCGTTAGTTTTCTAGCTTGCTGCAGTAAAAAATGGGAAATGGCAAAACCCCCTTTTTTTCTCTTTTGAAAGTGGCTGATCTTTCTTGCTTGCTAACATACGATAACTTGATGCTTACAAGCCCTAGGCTCTGATACCAAGTGTTGGTTCAGGCCCTTTATATACTCACACCACACACAAAGTTTTAGAATATAAACTTGTAGAAAGAAAACAAAACTACTCTTGCAACCAAAAGGAATACATTGCTACTAGCTACTACTTTCTCCGTACATACATGTAAATAGAAGGAGTATATATGTAGCCTTTTCATACTTCAAACTACTAAACGTAAGGAAAATGCACAAAGCCACTTTCTACAATTTCATGCAAAATATAAGGAACGTGGAACATGCCAATAACTAAACAAAAAAAAACTAACTAATCAAGATATTCCATATCCATGCTCCAGCCGACTCATTCTCAATCCACTTCCACATGTACATGCACATGACCACTGTTCATTATCCATGCTTATGATTTGCTAGTCACATGCAAGACCCATGCACATGAATATGTAAACTTCTACCCGTTTACAGAAACATGCAAACATGCAAAGCATCAAGATTAAGCCCAACATTCACCCCCTTAATCTTGATGACCTTGACCAATTCAACTTGCTACTTTCTTTTACTTCTTGCTACTGTCTTCTTGCTACTTGCTATCTTTTGCTTAGATCAACCAAAAAAAATGATCAATCTTGCTACTTGCTTGCTTGATTTGATTTTCTTTCTTGCTAGCATCAAATCTTCTTGCTTTCTAACTTGCTATTCGAACAATAAGGTCCGGCCTTGCTACTTGCTACAAGTCACACATGACCCGGTTCATGCTACTTGCTTTCTTTCCTTTCTTGCTTATAGTTTCTTGATTGCTAACATGCTGTGAATTCATGTTGCTTGCTACTCGCTGCGTCTTCTTTCTTGCTTTATTGTTGAATGATTCTTGCTACTGCTTTTATCTTACAAACAAAAACTGCTACTGTCCAGCCTTAAAATAATGACTTCCGGATCTCTAATGAAGATTTGAACGGTCAAAACATTAGCCTAGATGTCAGGAAGAAACTGTTTAAAAATGAGAACAATCCGACAGTACAATCTCCGGGGATAGTTAGTTTTCTGGCTTGCTGCAGTAAATAATGGGAAATGGCAAAACCCCCTTTTTTCTCTTTTGAAAGTGGCTAATATTTCTAGCTTGCTAACATACGATAACTTGCTGCTTACGAGCCCTAGGCTCTGATACCAAGTGTTGGTTCAGGCCCTTTATATACTCACACCACACACAAAGTTTTAGAATATAAACTTGAAGAAGGAAAACAAAACTACTCTTGCAACCAAAAGGACTACATTGCTACTAGCTACTACTTTCTCCGTACATACATGTAAATAGAAGGACTATATATATAGCCTTTTCATACTTCAAACTACTAAACGTAAGCAAGATGCACAAAGCCACTTTCTACAATTTCATGCAAAATATAAGGAACGTGGAACATGCCAATAACTAAACAAAAAAAACTAACTAATCAAGATATTCCATATCCATGCTCCAGCCGACTCATTCTCAATCCACTTCCACATGTACATGCACATGACCACTGTTCATTATCCATGCTTATGATTTGCTAGTCACATGCAAGACCCATGCACATGAATATGTCAACTTCTACCCGTTTACAGAAACATGCAAACATGCAAAGCATCAAGATTAAGCCCAACATTCACCCCCTTAATCTTGATGACCTTGACCAATTCAACTTGCTACTTTCTTTTACTTCTTGCTACTGTCTTCTTGCTACTTGCTATCTTTTGCTTAGATCAACCAAAAAAAATGATCAATCTTGCTACTTGCTTGCTTGATTTGATTTTCTTTCTTGCTGGCATCAAATCTTCTTGCTTTCTAACTTGCTATTCGAACAATAAGGTCCGGCCTTTCTACTTGCTACGAGTCACACATGACCCGGTTCATGCTACTTGCTTTCTTTCCTTTCTTTCTTATCGTTTCTTGATTGCTAAAAAGCTGTGAATTCATGTTGCCTGCTACTCGCTGCGGCTTCTTTCTTGCTTTATTGTTGAATGATTCTTGCTACTGCTTTTATTCTTACCAACAAAAACTGCTACTGTCCAACCTTAAAATAATGACTTCCGGATCTCTAATGAAGATTTGAACGGTCAAAACATTAGCCTAGATGTCAGCAAGAAACTGTCCAAAAATGAGAACAATCCGACAGTACAATCTCCGGGGATAGTTTTCTGGCTTGCTGCAGTAAAAAATGGGAAATGGCAAAACCCCCTTTTTGTCTCTTTTGAAAGTGGCTGATCTTTCTTGCTTGCTAACATACGATAACTTGCTGCTTACGAGCCCTAGGTTCTGATACCAAGTGTTGGTTCAGGCCCTTTATATACTCACACCACACACAAAGTTTTAGAATATAAACTTGTAGAAAGAAAACAAAACTTCTCTTGCAACCAGAAGGACTACATTGCTACTAGCTACTACTTTCTCTGTACATACATGTAAATAGAAGGACTATATATATAGCCTTTTCATACTTCAAACTACTAAATGTGAGGAACATGCACAAAGCCACTTTCTACAATTTCATGCTAAATATAAGGAACGTGGGACATGCCAATAACTAAACAAAAAAAAACTAACTACTCAAGATATTCCATATCCATGCTCCAGCCGACTCATTCTCAATCCACTTCCACATGTACATGCACATGACATCTGTTCATTATCCATGCTTATGATTTGGTAACCACATGCAAGACCCATGCACATGAATATGTCAACTTCGACCCGTTTACAGAAACATGCAAACATGCAAAGCATCAAGATTAAGCCCAACATTCACCCCCTTAATCTTGATGATCTAGACCAATTCAACTTGCTACTTTCTTTTACTTCTTGCTATTGTCTTCTTGCTACTTGATATCTTTTGCTTGGATCAACAAAAAAAAATGATCAATCTTGCTACTTGCTTACAATCCAACAGTACAATCTCCAGTGATCGTTAGTTTTCTAGCTTGCTGCAGTAAAAAATGGGAAATGGCAAAACCCCCTTTTTTTCTCTTTTGAAAGTGGCTGATCTTTCTTGCTTGCTAACATACGATAACTTGATGCTTACAAGCCCTAGGCTCTGATACCAAGTGTTGGTTCAGGCCCTTTATATACTCACACCACACACAAAGTTTTAGAATATAAACTTGTAGAAAGAAAACAAAACTACTCTTGCAACCAAAAGGAATACATTGCTACTAGCTACTACTTTCTCCGTACATACATGTAAATAGAAGGAGTATATATGTAGCCTTTTCATACTTCAAACTACTAAACGTAAGGAAAATGCACAAAGCCACTTTCTACAATTTCATGCAAAATATAAGGAACGTGGAACATGCCAATAACTAAACAAAAAAAAACTAACTAATCAAGATATTCCATATCCATGCTCCAGCCGACTCATTCTCAATCCACTTCCACATGTACATGCACATGACCACTGTTCATTATCCATGCTTATGATTTGCTAGTCACATGCAAGACCCATGCACATGAATATGTAAACTTCTACCCGTTTACAGAAACATGCAAACATGCAAAGCATCAAGATTAAGCCCAACATTCACCCCCTTAATCTTGATGACCTTGACCAATTCAACTTGCTACTTTCTTTTACTTCTTGCTACTGTCTTCTTGCTACTTGCTATCTTTTGCTTAGATCAACCAAAAAAAATGATCAATCTTGCTACTTGCTTGCTTGATTTGATTTTCTTTCTTGCTAGCATCAAATCTTCTTGCTTTCTAACTTGCTATTCGAACAATAAGGTCCGGCCTTGCTACTTGCTACAAGTCACACATGACCCGGTTCATGCTACTTGCTTTCTTTCCTTTCTTGCTTATAGTTTCTTGATTGCTAACATGCTGTGAATTCATGTTGCTTGCTACTCGCTGCGTCTTCTTTCTTGCTTTATTGTTGAATGATTCTTGCTACTGCTTTTATCTTACAAACAAAAACTGCTACTGTCCAGCCTTAAAATAATGACTTCCGGATCTCTAATGAAGATTTGAACGGTCAAAACATTAGCCTAGATGTCAGGAAGAAACTGTTTAAAAATGAGAACAATCCGACAGTACAATCTCCGGGGATAGTTAGTTTTCTGGCTTGCTGCAGTAAATAATGGGAAATGGCAAAACCCCCTTTTTTCTCTTTTGAAAGTGGCTAATATTTCTAGCTTGCTAACATACGATAACTTGCTGCTTACGAGCCCTAGGCTCTGATACCAAGTGTTGGTTCAGGCCCTTTATATACTCACACCACACACAAAGTTTTAGAATATAAACTTGAAGAAGGAAAACAAAACTACTCTTGCAACCAAAAGGACTACATTGCTACTAGCTACTACTTTCTCCGTACATACATGTAAATAGAAGGACTATATATATAGCCTTTTCATACTTCAAACTACTAAACGTAAGCAAGATGCACAAAGCCACTTTCTACAATTTCATGCAAAATATAAGGAACGTGGAACATGCCAATAACTAAACAAAAAAAACTAACTAATCAAGATATTCCATATCCATGCTCCAGCCGACTCATTCTCAATCCACTTCCACATGTACATGCACATGACCACTGTTCATTATCCATGCTTATGATTTGCTAGTCACATGCAAGACCCATGCACATGAATATGTCAACTTCTACCCGTTTACAGAAACATGCAAACATGCAAAGCATCAAGATTAAGCCCAACATTCACCCCCTTAATCTTGATGACCTTGACCAATTCAACTTGCTACTTTCTTTTACTTCTTGCTACTGTCTTCTTGCTACTTGCTATCTTTTGCTTAGATCAACCAAAAAAAATGATCAATCTTGCTACTTGCTTGCTTGATTTGATTTTCTTTCTTGCTGGCATCAAATCTTCTTGCTTTCTAACTTGCTATTCGAACAATAAGGTCCGGCCTTTCTACTTGCTACGAGTCACACATGACCCGGTTCATGCTACTTGCTTTCTTTCCTTTCTTTCTTATCGTTTCTTGATTGCTAAAAAGCTGTGAATTCATGTTGCCTGCTACTCGCTGCGGCTTCTTTCTTGCTTTATTGTTGAATGATTCTTGCTACTGCTTTTATTCTTACCAACAAAAACTGCTACTGTCCAACCTTAAAATAATGACTTCCGGATCTCTAATGAAGATTTGAACGGTCAAAACATTAGCCTAGATGTCAGCAAGAAACTGTCCAAAAATGAGAACAATCCGACAGTACAATCTCCGGGGATAGTTTTCTGGCTTGCTGCAGTAAAAAATGGGAAATGGCAAAACCCCCTTTTTGTCTCTTTTGAAAGTGGCTGATCTTTCTTGCTTGCTAACATACGATAACTTGCTGCTTACGAGCCCTAGGTTCTGATACCAAGTGTTGGTTCAGGCCCTTTATATACTCACACCACACACAAAGTTTTAGAATATAAACTTGTAGAAAGAAAACAAAACTTCTCTTGCAACCAGAAGGACTACATTGCTACTAGCTACTACTTTCTCTGTACATACATGTAAATAGAAGGACTATATATATAGCCTTTTCATACTTCAAACTACTAAATGTGAGGAACATGCACAAAGCCACTTTCTACAATTTCATGCTAAATATAAGGAACGTGGGACATGCCAATAACTAAACAAAAAAAAACTAACTACTCAAGATATTCCATATCCATGCTCCAGCCGACTCATTCTCAATCCACTTCCACATTTACATGCACATGACATCTGTTCATTATCCATGCTTATGATTTGGTAGCCACATGCAAGACCCATGCACATGAATATGTCAACTTCTACCCGTTTACAGAAACATGCAAGCATGCAAAGCATCAAGATTAAGCCCAACATTCACCCCCATAATCTTGATGATCTTGACCAATTCAACTTGCTACTTTCTTTTACTTCTTGCTACTGTCTTCTTGCTACTTGCTATCTATTGCTTAGATCAACCAAAAAAAATGATTAATCTTTCTACTTGCTTGTTTGATTTGATTTTCTTTCTTGCTAGCATCAAATCTTCTTGCTTTCTAACTTGCTATTCGAACAATAAGGTCCGGCCTTGCTACTTGCTACGAGTCACACATGACCCGGTTCATGCTACTTGCTTTCTTTCCTTTCTTTCTTATCGTTTCTTGATTGCTAAAAAGCTGTGAATTCATGTTGCCTGCTACTCGCTGCGGCTTCTTTCTTGCTTTATTATTGAATGATTCTTGCTACTGCTTTTATTCTTACCAACAGAAACTGCTACTGTCCAGCCTTAAAATAATGACTTCCGGATCTCTAATGAAGATTTCAACGATCAAAACATTAGCCTAGATGTCAGGAAGAAACTGTTTAAAAATGAGAACAATCCGACAGTACAATCTCCGGGGATCGTTAGTTTTCTGGCTTGCTGCAGTAAATAACGGGAAATGGCAAAACCCCCTTTTTTTCTCTTTTAAAAGTGGCTAATATTTCTTGCTTGCTAACATACGATAACTTGCTGGTTACGAGCCCTAGGCTCTGATACCAAGTGTTGGTTCAGGCCCTTTATATACTCACACCACACACAAAGTTTTAGAATATAAACTTGAAGAAGGAAAACAAAACTACTCTTGCAACCAAAAGGACTACATTGCTACTAGCTACTACTTTCTCCGTAAATACATGTAAATAGAAGGACTATATATATAGGCGTTTCATACTTCAAACTACTAAACGTAAGGAACATGCACAAAGCCACTTTCTACAATTTCATGCAAAATATAAGGAACGTGGAACATGCCAATAACTAAACAAAAAAAACTAACTAATCAAGATATTCCATATCCATGCTCCAGCCGACTCATTCTCAATCCACTTCCACATGTACATGCACATGACCACTGTTCATTATCCATGCTTATGATTTGCTAGTCACATGCAAGACCCATGCACATGAATATGTCAACTTCTACCCGTTTACAGAAACATGCAAACATGCAAAGCATCAAGATTAAGCCCAACATTCACCCCCTTAATCTTGATGACCTTGACCAATTCAACTTGCTACTTTCTTTTACTTCTTGCTACTTTCTATCTTTTGCTTAGATCAACCAAAAAAAATGATCAATCTTGCTACTTGCTTGCTTGATTTGATTTTTTTCTTGCTAGCATCAAATCTTCTTGCTTTCTAACTTGCTATTTGAACAATAAGGTCCGGTCTTGCTACTTGCTACGAGTAACACATGACCCGGTTCATGCTACTTGCTTTCTTTCCTTTCTTGCATATCGTTTCTTGATTGCTAACATGATGTGATATCATGTTGCTTGCTATTCACTGTGGCTTCTTTCTTGTTTTATTGTTGAATGATTCTTGCTACTGCTTTTATTCTTACCAACAAAAACTGCTACTGTTCAACCTTAAAATAATGACTTCTGGATCTCTAATGAAGATTTGAACGGTCAAAACATTAGCCTAGATGTCAGCAAGAAACTGTCCAAAAATGAGAACAATCCGACAGTACAATCTCCGGGGATAGTTAGTTTTCTGGCTTGCTGCAGTAAAAAATGGGAAATGGCAAAACCCCCTTTTTTTCTCTTTTGAAAGTGGCTGATCTTTCTTTCTTGCTAACATATGATAACTTGCTGCTTACGAGCCCTAGGTTCTGATACCAAGTGTTGGTTCAGGCCCTTTATATACTCACACCACACACAAAGTTTTAGAATATAAACTTGTAGAAAGAAAACAAAACTTCTCTTGCAACCAAAAGGACTACATTGCTACTAGCTACTACTTTCTCTGTACATACATGTAAATAGAAGGACTATATATATAGCCTTTTCATACTTCAAACTACTAAACGTGAGGAACATGCACAAAGCCACTTTCTACAATTTCATGCTAAATATAAGGAACGTGGGACATGCTAATAACTAAACAAAAAAAAACTAACTAATCAAGATATTCCATATCCATGCTCCAGCCGACCCATTCTCATTCCATTTCCACATGTACATGCACATGACCACTGTTCATTATCCATGCTTATGATTTGGTAGCCACATGCAAGACCCATGCACATGAATATGTCAACTTCTACCCGTTTACAGAAACATGCAAACATGCAAAGCATCAAGATTAAGCCCAACATTCACCCCCATAATCTTGATGATCTTGACCAATTCAACTTGCTACTTTCTTTTACTTCTTGCTACTGTCTTCTTGCTACTTGATATCTTTTGCTTAGATCAACCAAAAAAAATGATCAATCTTGCTACTTGCTTGCTTGATTTGATTTTTTTCTTGCTAGCATCAAATCTTCTTGCTTTCTAACTTGCTATTTGAACAATAAGGTCCGGTCTTGCTACTTGCTACGAGTAACACATGACCCGGTTCATGCTACTTGCTTTCTTTCCTTTCTTGCATATCGTTTCTTGATTGCTAACATGATGTGATATCATGTTGCTTGCTATTCACTGCGGCTTCTTTCTTGTTTTATTGTTGAATGATTCTTGCTACTGCTTTTATTCTTACCAACAAAAACTGCTACTGTCCAACCTTAAAATAATGACTTATGGATCTCTAATGAAGATTTGAACGGCCAAAACATTAGCCTAGATGTCAGCAAGAAACTGTCCAAAAATGAGAACAATCCGACAGTACAATCTCCGGGGATAGTTAGTTTTCTGGCTTGCTGCAGTAAAAAATGGGAAATGGCAAAACCCCCTTTTTTTCTCTTTTGAAAGTGGCTGATCTTTCTTTCTTGCTAACATACGATAACTTGCTGCTTACGAGCCCTAGGTTCTGATACCAAGTGTTGGTTCAGGCCCTTTATATACTCACACCACACACAAAGTTTTAGAATATAAACTTGTAGAAAGAAAACAAAACTTCTCTTGCAACCAAAAGGACTACATTGCTACTAGCTACTACTTTCTCTGTACATACATGTAAATAGAAGGACTATATATATAGCCTTTTCATACTTCAAACTACTAAACGTGAGGAACATGCACAAAGCCACTTTCTACAATTTCATGCTAAATATAAGGAACGTGGGACATGCCAATAACTAAACAAAAAAAAAACTAACTAATCAAGATATTCCATATCCATGCTCCAGCCGACTCATTCTCAATCCACTTCCACATGTACATGCACATGACCACTGTTCATTATCCATGCTTATGATTTGCTAGTCACATGCAAGACCCATGCACATGAATATGTCAACTTCTACCCGTTTACAGAAACATGCAAACATGCAAAGCATCAAGATTAAGCCCAACATTCACCCCCTTAATCTTGATGACCTTGACCAATTCAACTTGCTACTTTCTTTTACTTCTTGCTACTGTCTTCTTGCTACTTTCGATCTTTTGCTTAGATCAACCAAAAAAAATGATCAATCTTGCTACTTGCTTGCTTGATTTGATTTTTTTCTTGCTAGCATCAAATCTTCTTGCTTTCTAACTTGCTATTTGAACAATAAGGTCCGGTCTTGCTACTTTCTACGAGTAACACATGACCCGGTTCATGCTACTTGCTTTCTTTCCTTTCTTGCATATCGTTTCTTGATTGCTAACATGATGTGATATCATGTTGCTTGCTATTCACTGCGGCTTCTTTCTTGTTTTATTGTTGAATGATTCTTGCTACTGCTTTTATTCTTACCAACAAAAACTGCTACTGTCCAACCTTAAAATAATGACTTCTGGATCTCTAATGAAGATTTGAACGGTCAAAACATTAGCCTAGATGTCAGCAAGAAACTGTCCAAAAATGAGAACAATCCGACAGTACAATCTCCGGGGATAGTTAGTTTTCTGGCTTGCTGCAGTAAAAAATGGGAAATGGCAAAACCCCCTTTTTTTCTCTTTTGAAAGTGGCTGATCTTTCTTGCTTGCTAACATACGATAACTTGCTGCTTACGAGCCCTAGGTTCTGATACCAAGTGTTGGTTCAGGCCCTTTATATACTCACACCACACACAAAGTTTTAGAATATAAACTTGTAGAAAGAAAACAAAACTTCTCTTGCAACCAAAAGGACTACATTGCTACTAGCTACTACTTTCTCTGTACATACATGTAAATAGAAGGACTATATATATAGCCTTTTCATACTTCAAACTAATAAACGTGAGGAACATGCACAAAGCCACTTTCTACAATTTCATGCTAAATATAAGGAACGTGGGACATGCCAATAACTAAACAAAAAAAAACTAACTAATCAAGATATTCCATATCCATGCTCCAGCCGACCCATTCTCATTCCATTTCCACATGTACATGCACATGACCACTGTTCATTATCCATGCTTATGATTTGGTAGCCACATGAAAGGCCCATGCACATGAATATGTCAACTTCTACCCGTTTACAGAAACATGCAAACATGCAAAGCATCAAGATTAAGCCCAACATTCACCCCCTTAATCTTGATGACCTTGACCAATTCAACTTGCTACTTTCTTTTACTTCTTGCTACTTTCTATCTTTTGCTTAGATCAACCAAAAAAAATGATCAATCTTTGTAACACCTCGCAAATTTAAACGTAATTATGAGCATTAAACATTTGCATTATTAGGCTAATTCCCTACTTGAGTGAATTCACAACTACTTTAGAGATAAGTCTAGCAAAGCCCACTAGTTGATACGCGTAGTATTACATATTTCGTAATTAGTATAATTGCGTACAAAACATTCAGAACAAATACGACAAAATATACCATCGTTGGCGAACAAATTATTTGATAATATGAAATTATTAAATAACATTATTACATATTAAGTATTATGTTGATAATATTTACAATATATTTTGCTACAGATAACATTTATTTCGTACAATTTAAAACAAATCGCAATTTAATAGTAAAACAAAAATAAAACAAAGTTATAATCATTATTATTACTCAACTAAATAATTTTAACTAAAACAAAATAACTAAAAGAATAATCGAAAACGTATTTAAAACCCCATAATTCTAAGAGTGACGCCTCTAAGTGTCGCTCTAAGTGACGCCCGTAGCGTCACTTCCCAAGTGACGCAAATTTAAGTGTCGCACTGTAACCCATCCGACACTTGCTTAAGTGACGCCTGTAGCGTCACTTCCCAAGTGTCGCTAAAAACAGAAACTTTCAAATCTTTTTCACTAAGTGTCGGAACCAGATTTTACCACTTGATTTACTCCGAATTTGGAATTCGAATGCGTTTTCACTACAGCAACATAGTAGAAATAAAAATGTAAATGTTAAACGAATACTGGAATGGATGGTTAAACTTAAACCTCCACATACTTACTAAATCTCATGCGTTTAGGACGTTAGGAGATTCGACTAGGTGTATTTTGGGCTTTAGGCTTTGCTAGCACTCAAACATACTCGACTCATCAGGTGAGTTCACAGCCCCTACTTTTACTGTTTTAACTGCTTTTGAACAGGGGTGGAAAACATAGTCAACTGTTTTACTTATTGCCATAACTGCTTTTACTCATATGATTGTTTATCATACTTGTTTGCTCCCACGATTAGAGTGCTTGAACTGTTAAACTCATACACAAAAACTGGAATTTATGATACAACATCTTCATACGAATGTCGTGTTAAACTTTGTTTGGTATACCGGAGAACGACCGGTACTTTTATAAAAATGCTGGAGAACGACCAGCTACGTATTTTAGTGCCAGAGAACGACTGGCCAAGTGGACGGGAGAACGACCCGTGCGTATTCTGGACCGGAGAACGACCGGTGCGTATTTCGCTGGAGAACGACCAGCAGTGTTTGGACGGGAGAACGACCCGTGCGTATCTAGACCGGAGAACGACCGGTACTGTTTGGGTAACTTTAACTGTATTTGGGTAACATCCCACGTAAACTGTATTTGGGTAACATCCCACGTAAACTGTATTTTGGATAACATCCCACGCGAACTGTATTTTGGGCAACATCCCAACCGAACTATATTTGGATAGCATTCTACAAAACGTTTATTCAACTATTATGGCAATGCTACTTGTGAACATATTTGATATTCAAAAACTGTTTATGAACGTATCTGGTTAAACAAACTGTATTTGCAGCATAAAAACCTGTGAATTCACTCAACCTCAATGTTGACTTTTACTATGTTTTTCAGGGAATTAGCTGCGCATGTAAGAACCGTCTGCACGTTGGAATTTAGGCGACCCACGAAGAATAGGATGCCAACTTTTGACAATTGGATTTCTTTTATATAACTGAAACTGTTTTAGTCATATTTACGAAATCTACTTTTGTAAACTTAATAACTTTCACATTTGTACAATTTGATAAATCGTAAACTTTGTAACTATTACATTTGGCATCTTAATATATTATGTTCTGTTGTAATCATAAGCTCTGATACGTATGCATGTACTGTGTATTGTGGCACTCCCCATACCCCATACTTAACTAAACGCTTCCGCTAAACTAAATCGACGAAATTGGGGGTGTTACAGACTGGTATCAGAGCCATTGGTTATAGCGAACTAGATTTCTTAGGTAACTTAGAGACCTTAGAGACCTAGACTATAGCCTTGGCTAAAACGCACATGCATACACACAATTGCATACGACTAACTATCTTTATAACACATCGATACGCGTAATCCACTTGTTGAACCATACTTCGTCCGAACCGTTCACTTTTATTCTGATCTCATGAGAACCTGATCGTATTAAGTGGTTGATGAAAAGAAGTATGTATTTAGCATCATATAATGACGCCTGGCCAACGTGATTATATTATACTAAGTACATATGGGCGTTTCATAGTAGCGAGATATGTGATGGGGATTCTTGACAACTTTTCTTAATACTCGAAAGCTGAAATCATGTGGAATCTCATTCTTCACACCCTTTTCATTGGCATTGACTTCTGCATTTCCTTCATCGCAGAACGTCATCATGCCGCCTAAACGAAGAAATACCCGAAACAGTCGCCGAGCGCCTACCCCTCCTGTCGTCGAAACAACCGAACAAATCATCGAACGCCGCGTGGCTGAAGCTATTGCACAGTATGAGGCCAGCCGCAACCGTGAAAACGTGGTGCACAACAGTGGAACCACTCCTGTCAACAGCGAAACTCCTGCGAGTACCCAACAGGGGTGTTCGTACAAAACTTTCCAGGCCTGCAAACCAAGCACCTTCACCGGGACTGAAGGGGCCATTGGCCTAATTCACTGGATCGAGAAAATGGAATCGGTACTCGACATTAGCAACTGTGCTACCAACAACATAGTGAAATTTGCCACGTGTACCCTAGCTGACAAAGCGTTAACTTGGTGGAACGCTCAGGTCCAGATCATTGGACGCCCAGCTGCTTACTCTATGAACTGGGAAACTCTGAAACAACTGATGATGGAGGAGTTTTGCTCCCCCAACGAAGTCCAGAAACTTGAAACCAAACTCTGGAACATACAAATGATTGGCGCTGACATTTCCGGCTACACCACTAGATTCCAGGAACTTGCACGCCTGGTACCCCACATGGTAACGCCAGAAAAGAAACGCATCAAACGATACGTCGGGGGTTTGGCCCCACAGATCAGAGGCATGGTGATGTCCTCCAAACCAACTACCTTTAGGAGCGCAGTTGACCTGGCTCAGAGTTTGACCGACGACGCCATTCTGATTGGCACGTTGAAAGCTGCTACTGGGAAGAATGAACCGAGCAGCACTGAGATCGTTGGTCACGGGGGAGAAAAACGGAAATGGATCAACGAGGGAAACAGCAACCAAAACCAAGCAAACAAGAAACCTACGGGTAACTCCCGGGCTTACGTTGCCACCGCCCCAACTGGACCCAAACCCTACCTTGGCAACAAACCGAAATGTGACAAGTGCGGAAGGCACCACGCAGGCGATTGCGCCTTTTGCCAAGACTGTCGAAACTGGGGTCACTTGTCCCAAAACTGTAGAACCAACCCTCCCGCTCGAACGAACAATGGGTGTTTTGAATGCGGTGAACCGGGGCACTATCGAAACCAGTGCCCACAACTCAACAACAACAACAACAACCGCATCGCCAACGTTCCAAACGCTCGCGGACGCGCATACATCATTGGAGCGAGGGACGCGCCCGTGGTTCCCTGAATCAGTACGGTACGTCTTAAGTAACCATTATTACGTTTTAACAATACGTTATCCGGATGTTGATCCGAACCTGATGCTTACCAAACGTGGACTATGTTTCGAAACGTACCACTTACCGAACTATACCGCGAGTATACATTGATTGTTAAAACTTTTATGGCAACACTCGAACGCCACATAAACTATGACTATTTCTAACAAAATGACTTTTCGGAAAACATACGCGACGGGCGTTCCGACTTGAATTTAAATCTCGGGACGAGATTTCTCTAACGGGGGAAGAATGTAACACCTCGCAAATTTAAACGTAATTACGAGCATTAAACATTTGCATTATTAGGCTAATTCCCTACTTGAGTGAATTCACAACTACTTTAGAGATAAGTCTAGCAAAGCCCACTAGTTGATACGCGTAGTATTACATATTTCGTAATTAGTATAATTGCGTACAAAACATTCAGAACAAATACGACAAAATATACCATCGTTGGCGAACAAATTATTTGATAATATGAAATTATTAAATAACATTATTACATATTAAGTATTATGTTGATAATATTTACAATATATTTTGCTACAGATAACATTTATTTCGTACAATTTAAAACAAATCGCAATTTAATAGTAAAACAAAAATAAAACAAAGTTATAATTATTATTATTACTCAACTAAATAATTTTAACTAAAACAAAATAACTAAAAGAATAATCGAAAACGTATTTAAAACCTCATAATTTAAAAATATTTTAACATTTAATGATCGGGTAAACAAACACGGGTAAAATACCACAAAAATGGGACAAAATTCCCTCCCCTTTGGTTGAACAAAATCTGCCCAAACCCCTCACACCTCCTCATTTCCCTTTCATTTTTCCAAACACCCTCACCCACACACCTTCATCTTTCTCTCTAACTCACTACCAACAACAATAACAAAAATCAACAAAACAAACATCATCACCACCACTGAAAATTTCGGAATCAGCATCATCAAGAACAAGAGCAAGCATCTATCATCATCATCTTCATCCTCTTCATCTTCAAGTTCTTCATCACCATTTTCAAAACCCAAATCTTCAAATTGTAAGGATTTCTTCACTTTTTCTTTAGATTTCTTGTTAAAAACACTTAATATATCATGTATTAGCTTTATAACAACAAGATTTGGCTTAAAAATGGGTTAGATTGCGTTTTTGGGTGAAAACCCGTCGAACAGACGGAAGTGTCACCCACAGACGCACAATATAGCATCACTTGCTAAGTGACGCATGTAAGTGTCGCTCAGTAGTGACGCCTCTAAGTGTCGCTCTAAGTGACGCACCCTAGTGACGCCCGTAGCGTCACTTCCCAAGTGACGCAAATTCTAAGTGTCGCACTGTAACCCATCCGACACTTGCTTAAGTGACGCCTGTAGCGTCACTTCCCAAGTGTCGCTAAAAACAGAAACTTTCAAATCTTTTTCACTAAGTGTCGGAACCAGATTTTACCACTTGATTTACTCTGAATTTGGAATTCGAATGCGTTTTCACTACAGCAACATAGTAGAAATAAAAATGTAAATGTTAAATGAATACTGGAATGGATGGTTAAACTTAAACCTCCACATACTTACTAAATCTCATGCGTTTAGGACGTTAGGAGATTCGACTAGGTGTATTTTGGGCTTTAGGCTTTGCTAGCACTCAAACATACTCGACTCATCAGGTGAGTTCACAGCCCCTACTTTTACTGTTTTAACTGCTTTTGAACAGGGGTGGAAAACATAGTCAACTGTTTTACTTATTGCCATAACTGCTTTTACTCATATGATTGTTTATCATACTTGTTTGCTCCCACGATTAGAGTGCTTGAACTGTTAAACTCATACACAAAAACTGGAATTTATGATACAACATCTTCATACGAATGTCGTGTTAAACTTTGTTTGGTATACCGGAGAACGACCGGTACTTTTATAAAAATGTTGGAGAACGACCAGCTACGTATTTTAGTGCCAGAGAACGACTGGCCAAGTGGACGGGAGAACGACCCGTGCGTATTCTGGACCGGAGAACGACCGGTGCGTATTTCGCTGGAGAACGACCAGCAGTGTTTGGACGGGAGAACGTCCCGTGCGTATCTAGACCGGAGAACGTCCGGTACTGTTTGGGTAACTTTAACTGTATTTGGGTAACATCCCACGTAAACTGTATTTGGGTAACATCCCACGTAAACTGTATTTTGGATAACATCCCACGCGAACTGTATTTTGGGCAACATCCCAACCGAACTATATTTGGATAGCATTCTACAAAACGTTTATTCAACTATTATGGCAATGCTACTTGTGAACATATTTGATATTCAACAACTGTTTACGAATGTATCTGGTTAAACAAACTGTATTTGCAGCATAAAAACCTGTGAATTCACTCAACCTCAATGTTGACTTTTACTATGTTTTTCAGGGAATTAGCTGCGCATGTAAGAACCGCCTGCACGTTGGAATTTAGGCGACCCACGAAGAATAGGATGCCAACTTTTGACAATTGGATTTCTTTTATATAACTGAAACTGTTTTAGTCATATTTACGAAATCTACTTTTGTAAACTTAATAACTTTCACATTTGTACGATTTGATAAATCGTAAACTTTGTAACTATTACATTTGGCATCTTAAGATATTATGTTCTGTTGTAATCATAAGCTCTGATACGTATGCATGTACTGTGTATTGTGGCATTCCCCATACCCCATACTTAACTAAACGCTTCCGCTAAACTAAATCGACGAAATTGGGGGTGTTACAATCTTGCTACTTGCTTGCTTGATTTGATTTTCTTTCTTGCTAGCATCAAATCTTCTTGCTTTCTAACTTGCTACTCGAACAATAAGGTCCGGCCTTGCTACTTGTTACGAGTCACACATGACCCGGTTCATGCTACTTGCTTTCTTTCCTTTCTTGCTTATAGTTTCTTGATTGCTAACATGCTGTGAATTCATGTTGCTTGCTACTCGCTGCGTCTTCTTTCTTGCTTTATTGTTGAATGATTCTTGCTACTGCATTTATTCTTACCAACAAAAACTGCTACTGTCCAACCTTAAAATAATGACTTCCGGATCTCTAATGAAGATTTGAACGGTCAAAACATTAGCCTAGATGTCAGCAAGAAACTGTCCAAAAATGAGAACAATCCGACAGTACAATCTCCGGGGATAGTTAGTTTTCTGGCTTGCTGCAGTAAAAAATGGGAAATGGCAAAACCCCCTTTTTTTCTCTTTTGAAATTGGCTGATCTTTCTTGCTTGCTAACATACGATAACTTGCTGCTTACGAGCCCTAGGTTCTGATACCAAGTGTTGGTTCAGGCCCTTTATATACTCACACCACACACAAAGTTTTAGAATATAAACTTGTAGAAAGAAAACAAAACTTCTCTTGCAACCAAAAGGACTACATTGCTACTAGCTACTACTTTCTCTGTACATACATGTAAATAGAAGGACTATATATATAGCCTTTTCATACTTCAAACTACTAAACGTGAGGAACATGCACAAAGCCACTTTCTACAATTTCATGCTAAATATAAGGAACGTGGGACATGCCAATAACTAAACAAAAAAAAAAACTAACTAATCAAGATATTCCATATCCATGCTCCAGCCGACCCATTCTCATTCCATTTCCACATGTACATGCACATGACCACTGTTCATTATCCATGCTTATGATTTGGTAGCCACATGCAAGACCCATGCACATGAATATGTCAACTTCTACCCGTTTACAGAAACATGCAAACATGCAAAGCATCTAGATTAAGCCCAACATTCACCCCCTTAATCTTGATGACCTTGACCATTTCAACTTGCTACTTTTTTTAACTTCTTGCTACTGTCTTCTTGCTACTAGCTATCTTTTGCTTAGATCAACCAAAAAAAATGATCAATCTTGCTACTTGCTTGCTTGATTTGATTTTCTTTCTTGCTAGCATCAAATCTTCTAGCTTTCTAACTTGCTATTCGAACAATAAGGTCCGGCCTTGCTACTTGCTACGAGTCACACATGACCCGGTTCATGCTACTTGCTTTCTTTCCTTTCTTGCTTATAGTTTTTTGATTGCTAACATGCTGTGAATTCATGTTGCTTGCTACTCGCTGCGTCTTCTTTCTTGCTTTATTGTTGAATGATTCTTGCTACTGCTTTTATTCTTACCAACAAAAACTGCTATTGTCCAACCTTAAAATAATGACTTCCGGATCTCTAATGAAGATTTGAACGGTCAAAACATTAGCCTAGATGTCAGCAAGAAACTGTCCAAAAATGAGAACAATCTGACAGTACAATCTCCGGGGATAGTTAGTTTTCTGGCTTGCTGCAGTAAAAAATGGGAAATGGCAAAACCCCCTTTTTTTCTCTTTTGAAAGTGGCTGATCTTTCTTGCTTGCTAACATACGATAACTTGCTGCTTACGAGCCCTAGGTTCTGATACCAAGTGTTGGTTCAGGCCCTTTATATACTCACACCACACACAAAGTTTTAGAATATAAACTTGTAGAAAGAAAACAAAACTTCTCTTGCAACCAAAAGGACTACATTGCTACTAGCTACTACTTTCTCTGTACATACATGTAAATAGAAGGACTATATATGTAGCCTTTTCATACTTCAAACTACTAAACGTGAGGAACATGCACAAAGCCACTTTCTACAATTTCATGCTAAATATAAGGAACGTGGGACATGCCAATAACTAAACAAAAAAAAACTAACTAATCAAGATATTCCATATCCATGCTCTAGCCGACCCATTCTCATTCCATTTCCACATGTACATGCACATGACCACTGTTCATTATCCATGCTTATGATTTGGTAGCCACATGCAAGACCCATGCACATGAATATGTCAACTTCTACCCGTTTACAGAAACATGAAAACATGCAAAGCATCAAGATTAAGCCCAACATTCACCCCCTTAATCTTGATGACCTTGACCAATTCAACTTGCTACTTTCTTTAACTTCTTGCTACTGTCTTCTTGCTACTTGCTATCTTTTGCTTAGATCAACCAAAAAAAATGATCAATCTTGCTACTTGCTTGCTTCATTTGATTTTCTTTCTTGCTAGCATCAAATCTTCTTGCTTTCTAACTTGCTATTCGAACAATAAGGTCCGGCCTTGCTACTTGCTACGAGTCACACATGACCCGGTTCATGCTACTTGCTTTCTTTCCTTTCTTGCTTATAGTTTTTTGATTGCTAACATGCTGTGAATTCATGTTGCTTGCTACTCGCTGCGTCTTCTTTCTTGCTTTATTGTTGAATGATTCTTGCTACTGCTTTTATTCTTACCAACAAAAACTGCTACTGTCCAACCTTAAAATAATGACTTCCGGATCTCTAATGAAGATTTGAACGGTCAAAACATTAGCCTAGATGTCAGCAAGAAACTGTCCAAAAATGAGAACAATATGACAGTACAATCTCCGGGGATAGTTAGTTTTCTGGCTTGCTGCAGTAAAAAATGGGAAATGGCAAAACCCCCTTTTTTTCTCTTTTGAAAGTGGCTGATCTTTCTTGCTTGCTAACATACGATAACTTGCTGCTTACGAGCCCTAGGTTCTGATACCAAGTGTTGGTTCAGGCCCTTTATATACTCACACCACACACAAAGTTTTGTAATATAATGTAACACCCCCAAATTTATTGTTTAGCGGAAGCAGGATTTGGGTGTTACTAATCAATAATCAAAGCACAGAGATTAATAATGAACGACCACTACATGCGTCGTTTTACATTGATATTGATAAAATAAAAGTTTACATCAAAGTATCGTTTACATTAGCTCCTTTTGAAATTGAGAGATTTAAGTACATAATTAAACTATACAAAATGTAATAATGCAGCTAAATCTCTGATTGTTTGCATGCTGACTCGAGCTAATGGATCTTGATTAAGCAGTCCAACCTACTGCTGGTCACCTATGATACATGCTAAAATGGGTCAGTGAAACGCTGGTGAGCTCACAGGTTTGTATATCAAGATATATTTGTATGAACCGCAAGATTTTATAATTAAATTTAAAATGCAATTAAGCAAAATAAAAGTTATACAGCCATGAGCACATAGTCTGAGCTTAACTTGAGTGTCAGGTCCAATTAAGGAAACCTAACTGAGTTTGCCTCCTACGAGTGCCTAATCCACACTCGTCTTCCCAAATGCTAATACGTCCGTTTGACCAGTTAGTGCGTGCTAACCCGGACGAGGATTGTCAATCCTATATGATATCATATACTAACATTCACGCTACAGATGTATTACCAGACTATGCTATGGAGGGCTTTATTGATTAGTTGAAAACAACTCATGTAGTATTTGATTGAATTGTACTTGCGTTCTACTTGTAAAACAAAACGAGCAATAATATCACACCCCTGATTGAAAAGCAGTAAAATAGGGGCCATGAGACTCACCTGAGCCTTGAGCGATTAAATTAATAAACTTGAATTGATTAGCGGTGGATTGATGTCCGAAGACTTGTAGCCTGAGAGTGTCCAAGACACACAATGGTTATAACATGAGTAGGCATCTCGAAAGACTGCCCTTGTAATTGTTCGTCCAACTTAGAATGTCCAAATTACTACGATTTGGTTAATTGGATTATCCAAATTACTACGATTTGGTTGTTTGACTTGTGTTTTGAAAACGTGTACGGCCCGTTGGTGCTTGTTTGTAACAATAATCCCACATTATTATTTTGATGGATTTGAAGTGTTATACTTAAAACTAAGTTCCAATGTGTTTTAGAAGTTGTGTCGCATTCGTGTTTGATGTTATACAAGTTTAACACTTTATGTGAAAGTTTAGATGTAACACCGTTACTCGTGACCCTAGGGTGAGGGCGAAGCCCGTTATGACGGGGGTCCGGGGGCAGCGCCCCTGGTAGCGGGGTCCAAGGGGCGGCAGCCCCTGGCGGGGTCCAAGGGGCAGAGCCCCTGGCTGGGGTCGAGCTAAATTGCTTTGGTGAAAAACGCATCTGGACTTGAATTTCGGTGAAATTGAGTGTCAAATTTTGAGTCTCAAAACTTAGTGAAAAATGAGTCTTAAACTCTCTGTTTTTAGCGACACAGCATGCGACACAATGGTCATGTATGCGACACAAGGGTTGTGTCGCATAAGGATGCGACACAAGAGCTTAGCGACACAAGGGTTGTGTCGCATAAGTGTACGATGCTGATTTAACAGCGACATAGTGATTGTGTCGCATGGGATTTGCGACATAAGGTACGACATAAAGGATCTTATGCGACACAAGGCTTGTGTCACAAAGATGAACACTCAGACAGTCCCCAGCGACTGTCGTGGTTTTCAAACCCAAAACCCAAATTTAACTCGTTTTTAGGCTATAAAATCATGTTTTCCCCATACATTTGGACAATACTAAGTTGTGTAAACATTATAACACCGAAATAATACACCAAAATGAGTAGATCTAAATATTTAGAGAATTTCTTACAATTTCAAATCGAAGCTAGAGGAGGCCGAAAATGATGATGATGCTTTTGTAAATCTTGTTCCTTGTTTGATGGTGATTCCGAAAATACAACTTTTGTTGGTTGGTTTACAAATCCGAAAATTGATGAAATCTTGGGAGAGAATTTAGGGAGTGTGTGTGTTTTGTTGAAATGGAAATGGAAGAAAGAGGGAAAGAGGTGGGGTGTAGGTGAAAGCCTCACCTTTTTCAGTCCTTGCAATCGCGCTCCGTGCGGTGTTTGTTCTCTCGTTCGTTTAAACGTTAAATGTTTATTTTACGTTTAAATACACGTTTTAAATACGAATAATTACCCAATATTTTGATGAAGTATTTTACGAAATACTTAATGGTTGCGTTATAAGGTATAACTTTAACTTGTTTCGATTTGTTTGCGCGTTTAATAATCTAATCGTGTAGTCCTTGTTTGTACGATACGAATTTGAATTGAAATATTATCTAAATAATATTTTGGATATAATTGCGTTACTAAATAATATTATATTATTTAATAAAATTTTCACCAACGTCCGTATTAATTGAATCGAATTGCATTCGATTTGAAACTCGTACGATTTAATCAAATCGCATACTTGTGTATATATATATACTCATCAATATATATGTTGATACATTAATTAGCCTAACACAAAACTAATTACATGTATTAAAACTTGATTAGGCACTAACTACTAGTCCTAATTTGACGGGTGTCACATATAAACTTGTAGAAAGAAAACAAAACTTCTCTTGCAACCAAAAGGACTACATTGCTACGAGCTACTACTTTCTCTGTACATACATGTAAATAGAAGGACTATATATATAGCCTTTTCATACTTCAAACTACTAAACGTGAGGAACATGCACAAAACCACTTTCTACAATTTCATGCTAAATATAAGGAACGTGGGACATGCCAATAACTAAACAAAAAAAAAACTAACTAATCAAGATATTCCATATCCATGCTCCAGCCGACCCATTCTCATTCCATTTCCACATGTACATGCACATGACCACTGTTCATTATCCATGCTTATGATTTGGTAGCCACATGCAAGACCCATGCACATGAATATGTCAACTTCTACCCGTTTACAGAAACATGCAAACATGCAAAACATCAAGATTAAGCCCAACATTCACCCCCATAATCTTGATGATCTTGACCAATTCAACTTGCTACTTTCTTTTACTTCTTGCTACTGTCTTCTTGCTGCTTGCTATCTATTGCTTAGATCAACCAAAAAAAAATGATTAATCTTGCTACTTAGTGCCATAGAGGTAATGTCTCCATATTTTAAGGGCAAAGAGGACAGCTCCTAGCTTGTGATCGTGGGTGGTGTAGTTCTTTTCATGAATTTTGAGCAGTCGCGAAGCATAGGCAATAACTTTGTTTCGTTGCATCAGCACGCAACCGAGACCTTGATGAGAAGCATCGCAGTATACCACGAAGTCATCAGTGCCTTCGGGTAATGATAGAATCGGAGCACTGCAAAGCTTTTGTTTTAGAAGTTGAAATGCTGACTCTTGTTTATTAGTCCAATCGAACTTTTTGTCTTTCTGAGTCAGGGTTGTGAGTGGTTGAGCTATTTTTGAAAAATTTTCAATAAATCGCCGATAGTATCCGGTAAGACCCAAGAATTGACGTACTTCGGTTGGCGATGTGGGTGCTTGCCAGCATTTGATGGCTTCGATTTTTGATGGATCGACATGGATTCCTTGACTATTAACAACATGTCCAAGGAATTGAACGGATTGTATCCAGAACTCACACTTGGAGAATTTGGCGTAAAGCTCTTCGTGTTTAAGTAGTTCTAGAATGGTTTTGAGGTGTTGCGCGTGTTCTTGTTCACTTCGCGAGTATATGAGAATGTCGTCAATGAAGACAATGACAAACTTGTCAAGATATGGTTTGCACACCCGATTCATAAGATCCATGAATACCGCCGGTGCGTTAGTTAGGCCGAATGGCATTACTTGAAATTCATAATGCCCGTAACGAGTTCGGAAAGCAGTTTTCGGGATATCGGTGTCGCGAACTCGAAGTTGATGATAACCTGACCGAATATCGATCTTTGAATAAATACTTGACCCTTGGAGTTGGTCAAACAGGTCATCAATACGAGGGAGTGGATATCGGTTCTTGACGGTCAATTTGTTCAACTCTCGGTAGTCGATGCACATTCGGAAAGAACCGTCTTTCTTTTTCACGAATAAGACCGGAGCTCCCCAAGGTGAAGAATTCGGTCGAATGAATCCTCTATCCAGTAGTTCCTGTAACTGGGTGGATAGCTCCTGAAGTTCGGATGGGGCTAAGCGGTATGGTGCTCGGGCCACAGGTGCGGCACCTGGCACGAGGTCGATTGAGAACTCAACCTGTCTTGCTGGTGGTAGACCAGGTAGTTCTTCGGGAAAGACTTCTGGAAAGTCTCGAACGATGGGTACATCCTCAAGTCGCTTCTCCTCTGACTTTTTCTCCATGATGTGTGCGAGGATTGCTGGATAACCTTTTCTCAAGAATTTCCGAGTTTTTAGGCAAGATATGATGTTTAGTCTCGTCCCACCGGTCTCCCCCTGTATGACCAAGGTTCTACCGACGGCGAGAGGAATACGAACGAGTTTATCATAATAAATGATTTCAGCGCGATGTTTGGACAACCAGTCCATTCCAATGATGACGTCGAAACTTCCAATTTCAACAGGCATAAGATCGATTGAAAAGATTTCGTTGGCTAGGTTTAAAGTGCAATTAGGTATCACACTATTGGTTTCTATGAGTTTACCATTTGCAAGTTCTACGGTGTACTTAACATCTAAGGCAATTGGGGTGATGTCAAGTAGTGAGCAAAACTCATCAGAAATAAAACTTCTATCGGCACCAGTATCAAATAGAACAGAAGCAGTTAAGTTGTTGAGGAGGAACATACCCGTGACCACATTCGGGTCTTGACGGGCATCCCCGGAGTTGAGTACGAATGCTCTTCCCCTTGCATTGTTGTTGTTGTTGTTGTTTCCCTTGTTCTTGTTTTTAGGACATTCGTTCTTGAAGTGTCCTGTTTCTCCACACCCAAAGCAGGATTTGGGTTGGTTGGAATTGTTGAGATGGATTTGGGGGCTCGGCAATCTCGGGTCAAGTGCCCGTACTTCTTTCAGTTGTTGCAGGGAGTACTGCATGGACCATCGTGGTGGTAGTTACACTTGGAACAATATGGCTTGTCCCCAGTGTAAGCACGTTTGGGTTCAGAATTGGTATTGTAAACTTGGATGGTGTTGGATTTCTTGTTCTGGTTGTTGTGGTGTTCAGAAGGTTTGCGTTTGTTGTTGTTGGAGGAGGATGTATTGGATTTCTCACGGCTGATAACCATTGCCATGAGTTCATGAGCTAGCCGGATAGCACTTTCAGTAGTGGTTGGCTTGGATGAAGCGACATTCCCTTGGATATTTTCCGGGAGGCCGCGAATGTATCTTTTGATGCTCTTCTCTTCCGGATCAACCAAACCCGGGCATAACAGTGCAAATTGCTAGAATTTGGTGGTATATCCAGCGATGTCAGTTCCCTGCACAGTCAGGTGCCAGAACTCTTCTTCCAATCGATGTAATTCTTCTTCAGGGCAGTATTTTTCCCTTAGCTTTTTCTTCAATTCAGCCCAGGGGAGTTGGTTTGCTATTTCGATGCCTACAGAGTTGGCGTGGGTGTTCCACCACGTAAGTGTACCTTCCTGAAAGGTGTAAGCAGAGAATTTGACCTTGTTTTCCTCAGCACAGTTGCAAAGGTTGAAGACGGATTCCATACGTTCAATCCATCGGATCAGACCAATGGCACCTTCCGTGCCCTTGAAGTAGAGTGGTTTGCAGCTAAGAAAATCCTTGTAAGAGCAAGGTTTGATAATAGGAGTATTGACTGGAGTTTCATCATTGTTTCGTGAGTTTCGGGGTGAATCCCGAGCAGCTAAAGCATCGGCCACTGCTCCAGATACGACAGCAGCAAGTTCGGCATCACTGTAACTTTTCCTCTTTGGCGGCATGATTCTTCAAGAAAGAATGAGAGGTACGTAAGAAATTGCACCAGGATGATAATTACGATAGATGTATATATGTAAGAAGGGTAATATACAACATCACAGAGTAACAATCATATTGTAGAAATAACGAAAGAGATTGTCAATTCATAATACGAAGTCAAACGATTACAGAAAATTTCTAGCTAGAGGTTTCAAAAGTTACAGAATTAGAAGTTTTACAAAAGTTCCGGGAATTATTACATCCGGTTGAATTACATAGGTCCTATGAAAGCATAATAGAGTACAGGTTCAGCCTAAGCTAATCCTGACGTAGATTGAGTTGTGGCAGTAGTGTGGTGAGACGGTCCACAGATTCTGCAAGTCTGCTAACCATTCGGAGGGCATCCTCGGTTTCCCTTAGACGTGTCTCACACTGGTTCAGCCTTGATTGTAGGACAGAAATTTCATTTCGGTTGCCAATCACTTGATTGTGGACAACCTTCATGGTTTCGACGGTTTCACCCAGACGATTGTCAAGGGTGTTCACGTGGTTGATTTATGTTCATGATCCTCGGAGACTTGATTGATGCGTTCAAGTGATGTGAGTCTCCAGTTTTCGTTGGTTTCCTGGAGTTCGATATCCATAGTATCAAGTCGTTGTTCATGTCGGTGTAGTCTAGTGGCTAAATCTGACAAAGTGAAGTGAATGGGGTATGGGTCAGCTCGAGGCAACCTGGTGTTCCTCCTAGCTACCCTTGGATTACGCGATCCATACGGATGAGAGTGTGATGAATTGGGTGGTGTGTTTGCCATTCTGAGACAAAACGTTAGAAAAAGTGAGGCCTATATTCATATAATACATATATAATATAGCCTAAGATATTGAGCGTGAGAGAGGCCTATCTATGTATATAAATAGCCTAAAGTGTCTAACACAGACATATTTGAGTCCCGGTTCTCTCGAGGTCAGAGTCAACTAATGTATCCTGTTTAGTCATGACTCCTTTCAGATCTCACATCATATTCTTTTAATTGTACATAGTTGATCAGGCTATGTTAAATTAAACCAATACAATGTAGTCACTGAACCTAATCATACTTAATAAGGAATACTGCCTAACGGTCATAGTCTAAGCCCACTAAATGCAACCTAGTTCACTATAACCTTAGGCTCTGATACCAATCTATCGCACCCCCAAATTCGGGTTGCGGAAGTGAATCGGGTCGGGGCGCGACTAATCAATATACACAGCACAAAAGATATAATGAACGACCACTATATGCGTCGTTTTACATTGATATTGATAAAACAAAAGTTTACATCGAAATATTGTTTACATTAGCTCCGCTTGAAAATAAGAGATTTAAGTACATAATTAATCTATACAAAATATAATAATGCAGCTAAAATCTCTGTTTGTTTGCATGCTGACTCGAGCTAATAGATCTTGATTGAGCAGTCCAACCTACTGCTGGTCACCTGTGATACATGCTAAAATGGGTTAGCGAAACGCTGGTGAGCTCACAGGTTTGTATGTCAACACATATTTGTATGAAACGCAAGATTTTATAATTGAATTTAAAATGCAATTAAGTAAAATAAAAGTTATACAGCCATGAGCACATAGTCTGAGCTTAACTTGAGTGTCAGGTTCAATTAAGGAAACCCAACTGAGTTGCCTCTTATGAGTGCCTAATCTACACTCGTCTTCCCAAATGCTAATACGTCCGTTTGACCAGTTAGTGCGTGCTAACCCGGACGAGGATTGTCAATCCTATATGATATCATATACTAACATTCATGCTACAGATGTATTACCAGACTATGCTATGGAGGGCTTTATTGATTAGTTGAAAACAACTCATGTAGTATTTGATTGAATTGTACTTGCGTTCTACTTGTAAAACAAAACGAGCAATAATATCACACCCCTTAATGAAAAACAGTAACATAGGGGCTATGAGACTCACCTGAGCCTTGAGTGTTTATTAAAATAAACTTGAATTGATTAGCTGTGAATTGATGTCCGAAGACTTGTGACCTGTCGGGCGTTCAAAACGCACAACGTTATATGAGTGAGTAGATGTCTCAACAGACCATCTATGTTTGTTGTCCAACAATTAGTTATGTCCAAATGTTTGATTGTTCAACTTTGTTCATCAAAACGTGTATAACCCGTTGGTGAAAGTTTGTAATAATAATTCTTTAAGACATTATTATTAAGTTTGTGTCATCATATATATAGTTACAGTATGTATCATGTGTGTTTATAAGTTGTTATCCATGTTCAATACTTGGTGAAAACAAGTCCCATAAATTCTGTTTTTAGCAACACTAGTAGCGTCACTAGTGTCAGTGTCGCAAGTCATGCGACATTAGGGTAAGTGTCGCAGTGTATGCGAGTGTCGCAGGTCATGCGACACTAAAGTCAATATCACAGTGAGTTTATGCGACACTAGGGTCAGTGTCGCATTAAGGTCAGTGTCGCAGTGAGGTTATGCGACATTAGGGTCAGTGTCGCATGTTCAAACAATTTTTCAATAAGTAGCGACACTATTAGCGACACTATGGTAGTGTCGCAGGTAGTGTCGCAGTTAGTGTCGCAGGTCATGCGACACTAGCGTCTGGCCAAATTTCTATTTTTAGCCAAGTGTATCCAAGTGTCGGTTTTCGTTCGGGAAACTTTCTAAAATTAGTTTTTGGTCCAAGTTACTTAATTAAGTCAACCAAGCCCATTTTTGTTACCACTTTCCAAAAATAGTAAGTTTTTCGAAAACTAGCCACTTTTGTTGACTTGGTCAAACTTACTCGGTTTGACCCGAAACTTTCACCCAACCCAAATATCAGTTTATAGAGTCTAAATAAATTGTCGGTTTGTGTCCAAGTTCACCAAGAGTGTCGATTCTTATAAAAGTTCCAAATATTTAAAATTTCACATTTCGACTTTTTATCGGTTTATTCCACCATGTGTCTAACATATTTCTGGTCCCAACCAAGTCTCACCAATTTTTCTAACTGATCTTCTATGTGTTTAGGGTCTAACATATATTTTTCCAAGAGTCTTAAGCCCATGATCATAGAGAAACAATTTAATTTGTCATGCATAGTCTAGTTTCTGATTTTAGTCAGGTCAGTCCCAAAAATCGATAAATAGAGAAAAATACGTTCATATCTGGTAAAAACGTAAAACATGAAAGTTGTAGATCTTTTCAATACGCAAATTTTTTAAAAAATGCATCTTCTAACTCTTCTTATAACTCAAGTTATGACATTTTTAGTAATCTGTGTTTTTCTGGACAGATTGTGTATCTTTTGTGAAAAATTCATAAAAACGTATTTTAAGTTTATATTTGGACATAATCTTGTTAGATGAGTTTTATAACATATAAATAAACAATATGAAATTAAGAAAAAGTTTCCTTACAAAGATCTTGATGGTAATGAGATGAGGAGAAAGAGGAGTTGTTGTTGAGCTTGTGTTCTTTGTAGAATAGTGACTTTGAGAGAGAATTGAGTTTGTTATTGAGAGAAATGAGATTGAAGTGTTGAATGGAAATGAGATGAGTGGAGGGTGATGTAGTATTCCACTATCTCAACACTTGCATGAAGTGTTAGTGGCTCATGTGGGTGGTGACCACATGGGGTCACATGGGGCATGGGGGGGGGGGGGGGGCGGCCTAGGGGGCCCACACAATGGTATTTTGGTCATTTTCTCATTTAATCGATTTGTGCTTCGTGCGGTGTTCGTTTTCTCGTTCGGTTTGGTGTTTAAACGTTTATTACGCGTTTTTAAGTATCGATTTAAATATCAATACTTTCACTTGAAGTGTTCTTTCTAAATACTTGGAAAAACATTTATATAGATGATTCGTTAATTTAGGGATCTCGATTTGCTCGTTCGTTGTACGGATTTTAAATCACGTAACCGTTGTTTGTACGATACGAATTAATTATAAAGTATTATTATCAAGATAATATTTGGGAAAGATAGTGTTATTAAATAATGTTATATTATTTAATAAATTGTTTCACCAACGTCCGTATTTAATTGAACCGAAATACATTCGATTTGAAACTTGTACGATTTAATCGAATCTCATAATTGTATATATTCAATAATATATATATATCGGTACATTAATTAGCCTAACAAAGAACTAATTACATGTATCAATAATTGATTAGGCACTAATTACTAGCCCTAATTCGACGGGTGTCACAAAAAAAAAACTAACTAATCAAGATATTCCATATCCATGCTCCAGCCGACCCATTCTCAATCCACTTCCACATGTACATGCACATGACCACTGTTCATTATCCATGCTTATGATTTGGTAGCCACATGCAAGACCCATGCACATGAATATGTCAACTTCTACCCGTTTACAGAAACATGCAAACATGCAAAGCATCTAGATTAAGCCCAACATTCACCCCCTTAATCTTGATGACCTTGACCAATTCAACTTGCTACTTTCTTTTACTTCTTGCTACTGTCTTCTTGCTACTTGCTATCTTTTGCTTAGATCAACCAAAAAAAATGATCAATCTTGCTACTTGCTTGCTTGATTTGATTTTCTTTCTTGCTAGCATCAAATCTTCTTGCTTTCTAACTTGCTATTCGAACAATAAGGTCCGGCCTTGCTACTTGCTATGAGTCACACATGACCCGGTTCATGCTACTTGCTTTCTTTCCTTTCTTGCTTATAGTTTCTTGATTGCTAACATGCTGTGAATTCATGTTGCTTGCTACTCGCTGCGTTTTCTTTCTTGCTTTATTGTTGAATGATTCTTGCTACTGCTTTTGTTCTTACCAACAAAAACTGCTACTGTCCAACCTTAAAATAATGACTTCCGGATCTCTAATGAAGATTTGAACGGTCAAAACATTAGCCGATGTCAGCAAGAAACTGTCCAAAAATGAGAACAATCTGACAGTACAATCTCCGGGGATAGTTAGTTTTCTGGCTTGCTGCAGTAAAAAATGGGAAATGGCAAAACACCCTTTTTTTCTCTTTTGAAAGTGGCTGATCTTGCTTGCTTGCTAACATACGATAACTTGCTACTTACGAGCCCTAGGTTCTGATACCAAGTGTTGGTTCAGGCCCTTTATATACTCACACCACACACAAAGTTCTAGAATATAAACTTGTAGAAAGAAAACAAAACTTCTCTTACAACCAAAAGGACTACATTGCTACTAGCTACTACTTTCTCTGTACATACATGTAAATAGAAGGACTATATATATAGCCTTTTCATACTTCAAACTACTAAACGTGAGGAACATGCACAAAGCCACTTTCTACAATTTCATGCTAAATATAAGGAACGTGGGACATGCCAATAACTAAAAAAAAAAAAAAACTAACTAATCAAAATATTCCATATCCGTGCTCCAGCCGACCCATTCTCATTCCATTTCCACATGTACATGCACATGACCACTGTTCATTATCCATGCTTATGATTTGGTAGCCACATGCAAGACCCATGCACATGAATATGTCAACTTCTACCCGTTTACAGAAACATGCAAACATGCAAAGCATCAAGATTAAGCCCAACATTCACCCCCTTAGTCTTGATGACCTTGACCAATACAACTTGCTACTTTCTTTTACTTCTTGCTACTGTCTTCTTGCTACTTGCTATCTTTTGCTTAGATCAAACAAAAAAAATGATCAATCTTGCTACTTGCTTGCTTGATTTGATTTTCTTTCTTGCTAGCATCAAATCTTCTTGCTTTCTAACTTGCTATTCGAACAATAAGGTCCGGCCTTGCTACTTGCTACGAGTCACACATGACCCGGTTCATGCTACTTGCTTTCTTTCCTTTCTTGCTTATAGTTTCTTGATTGCTAACATGCTGTGAATTCATGTTGCTTGCTACTCGCTGCGTCTTCTTTCTTGCTTTATTGTTGAATGATTCTTGCTACTGCATTTATTCTTACCAACAAAAACTGCTACTGTCCAACCTTAAAATAATGACTTCCGGATCTCT
This sequence comes from Pseudognaphalium luteoalbum, assembly GCA_963422505.1. Taxonomy (NCBI): domain Eukaryota; kingdom Viridiplantae; phylum Streptophyta; class Magnoliopsida; order Asterales; family Asteraceae; genus Pseudognaphalium; species Pseudognaphalium luteoalbum. The sequence goes on along the minus strand of OY730193.1, from coordinate 44,602,362 downwards.
AATGAAGATTTGAACGGTCAAAACATTAGCCGATGTCAGCAAGAAACTGTCCAAAAATGAGAACAATCTGACAGTACAATCTCCGGGGATAGTTAGTTTTCTGGCTTGCTGCAGTAAAAAATGGGAAATGGCAAAACACCCTTTTTTTCTCTTTTGAAAGTGGCTGATCTTGCTTGCTTGCTAACATACGATAACTTGCTACTTACGAGCCCTAGGTTCTGATACCAAGTGTTGGTTCAGGCCCTTTATATACTCACACCACACACAAAGTTCTAGAATATAAACTTGTAGAAAGAAAACAAAACTTCTCTTACAACCAAAAGGACTACATTGCTACTAGCTACTACTTTCTCTGTACATACATGTAAATAGAAGGACTATATATATAGCCTTTTCATACTTCAAACTACTAAACGTGAGGAACATGCACAAAGCCACTTTCTACAATTTCATGCTAAATATAAGGAACGTGGGACATGCCAATAACTAAAAAAAAAAAAAAACTAACTAATCAAAATATTCCATATCCGTGCTCCAGCCGACCCATTCTCATTCCATTTCCACATGTACATGCACATGACCACTGTTCATTATCCATGCTTATGATTTGGTAGCCACATGCAAGACCCATGCACATGAATATGTCAACTTCTACCCGTTTACAGAAACATGCAAACATGCAAAGCATCAAGATTAAGCCCAACATTCACCCCCTTAGTCTTGATGACCTTGACCAATACAACTTGCTACTTTCTTTTACTTCTTGCTACTGTCTTCTTGCTACTTGCTATCTTTTGCTTAGATCAAACAAAAAAAATGATCAATCTTGCTACTTGCTTGCTTGATTTGATTTTCTTTCTTGCTAGCATCAAATCTTCTTGCTTTCTAACTTGCTATTCGAACAATAAGGTCCGGCCTTGCTACTTGCTACGAGTCACACATGACCCGGTTCATGCTACTTGCTTTCTTTCCTTTCTTGCTTATAGTTTCTTGATTGCTAACATGCTGTGAATTCATGTTGCTTGCTACTCGCTGCGTCTTCTTTCTTGCTTTATTGTTGAATGATTCTTGCTACTGCATTTATTCTTACCAACAAAAACTGCTACTGTCCAACCTTAAAATAATGACTTCCGGATCTCTAATGAAGATTTGAACGGTCAAAACATTAGCCTAGATGTCAGCAAGAAACTGTCCAAAAATGAGAACAATCCGACAGTACAATCTCCGGGGATAGTTAGTTTTCTGGCTTGCTGCAGTAAAAAATGGGAAATGGCAAAATCCCCTTTTTTTCTCTTTTCAAAAGTGGCTGATCTTTCTTGCTTGCTAACATACGATAACTTGCTGCTTACGAGCTATAGGTTCTGATACCAAGTGTTGGTTCAGGCCCTTTATACACTCACACCACACACAAAGTTTTAGAATATAAACTTGTAGAAAGAAAACAAAACTTCTCTTGCAACCAAAAGGACTACATTGCTACTAGCTACTACTTTCTTTGTACATACATGTAAATAGAAGGACTATATATATAGCCTTTTCGTACTTCAAACTACTAAACGTGAGGAACATGCACAAAGCCACTTTCTACAATTTCATGCTAAATATAAGGAACGTGGAACATGCCAATAACTAAACAAAAAAAACTAAATAATCAAGATATTCCATATCCATGCTCTAGCCGACTCATTCTCAATCCACTTCCACATGTACATGCACATGACCACTATTCATTATCCATGCTTATGATTTGCTAGTCACATGGAAGACCCATGCACATGAATATGTCAACTTCTACCCGTTTACAGAAACATGCAAACATGCAAGGCATCAAGATTAAGCCCAACATTCACCCCCTTAATCTTGATGACCTTGACCAATTCAACTTGCTACTTTCTTTTACATCTTGCTACTGTCTTCTTGCTACTTGCTATCTTTTGCTTAGATCAACCAAAAAAAATGATCAATCTTGCTACTTGCTTGCTTGATTTCATTTTCTTTCTTGCTAGCATCAAATCTTCTTGCTTTCTAACTTGTTATTCGAACAATAAGGTCCGGCCTTGGTACTTGCTACGAGTCACACATGACCCGGTTCATGCTACTTGCTTTCTTTCCTTTCTTGCGTATAGTTTCTTGATTGCTAACATGCTGTGAATTCATGTTGCTTGCTACTCGCTGCGTCTTCTTTCTTGCTTTATTGTTGAATGATTCTTGCTACTCCTTTTATTCTTACCAACAAAAACTGCTACTGTCCAACCTTAAAATAATGACTGCCGGATCTCTAATGAAGATTTGAACGGTCAAAACATTAGCCTAGATGTCAGCAAGAAATTGTCCAAAAATGTGAACAATCTGACGGTACAATCTCCGGGGATCGTTAGTTTTCTGGCTTGCTGCAGTAAAAAATGGGAAATGGCAAAACCCCCTTTTTTTCTCTTTTGAAAGTGGCTGATCTTTCTTGCTTGCTAACATACGATAACTTGCTGCTTACGAGCCCTAGGTTCTGATACCAAGTGTTGGTTCAGGCCCTTTATATACTCACACCACACACAAAGTTTTAGAATATAAACTTGTAGAAAGAAAACAAAACTTCTCTTGCAACCAAAAGGACTACATTGCTACTAGCTACTACTTTCTCTGTACATACATGTAAATAGAAGGACTATATATATAGCCTTTTCATACTTCAAACTACTAAACGTGAGGAACATGCACAAAGCCACTTTCTACAATTTCATGCTAAATATAAGGAACGTGGGACATGCCAATAACTAAACAAAAAAAAAACTAACTAATCAAGATATTCCATATCCATGCTCCAGCCGACCCATTCTCATTCCATTTCCACATGTACATGCACATGACCACTGTTCATTATCCATGCTTATGATTTGGTAGCCACATGCAAGACCCATGCACATGAATATGTCAACTTCTACCTGTTTACAAAAACATGCAAACATGCAAAGCATCTAGATTAAGCCCAACATTCACCCCCTTAATCTTGATGACCTTGACCAATTCAACTTGCTACTTTCTTTAACTTCTTGCTACTGTCTTCTTGCTACTTGTTATCTTTTGCTTAGATCAACCAAAAAAAAAATGATCAATCTTGCTACTTGCTTGCTTGATTTGATTTTCTTTCTTGCTAGCATCAAATGTTCTTGCTTTCTAACTTGCTATTCGAACAATAAGGTCCGGCCTTGCTACTTGCTACGAGTCACACATGACCCGGTTCATGCTACTTGCTTTCTTTCCTTTCTTGCTTATAGTTTCTTGATTGCTAACATGCTGTGAATTCATGTTGCTTGCTACTCGCTGCGTCTTCTTTCTTGCTTTATTGTTGAATGATTCTTGCTACTGCATTTATTCTTACCAACAAAAACTGCTACTGTCCAACCTTAAAATAATGACTTCCGGATCTCTAATGAAGATTTGAATGGTCAAAACATTAGCCTAGATGTCAGCAAGAAACTGTCCAAAAATGAGAACAATCTGACAGTACAATCTCCGGGGATAGTTAGTTTTCTGGCTTGCTGCAGTAAAAAATGGGAAATGGCAAAACCCCCTTTTTTTCTCTTTTGAAAGTGGCTGATCTTTCTTGCTTGCTAACATACGATAACTTGCTGCTTACGAGCCATAGGTTCTGATACCAAGTGTTGCTTCAGGCCCTTTATATACTCACACCACACACAAAGTTTTAGAATATAAACTTGTAGAAAGAAAACAAAACTTCTCTTGCAACCAAAAGGACTACATTTGTTGATACATATTAGGTGTCTGTCAGTTGGTCTATTTGTTGATACATATTAGTTACTTAATAGAATTATAGTTTTATTATATGCGACACTCGTGTTTTAGGTTAGGCGTCACTTGCCTTAGTGACGCATAGCGTCACTTAGGTAAGTGACGCATGAAGGCGGCCACATGCGACACTTCCATAAGTGACGCATGTCGGCTGACTTTTTAGTATAAATAGAAACCTACGGGTTTTCGGCTAGGGTTGACGAAACCCTAGCACCATTTGTCGACTAAGTCTCTCTGTAATCGATCCCAATACGTTATACAAGCTAATAAACAAGTTTGCTTTGTTTGAATATCATTGTTTCGGTTTGTGTTTGTTAGCATTAAGTGTAATTGATTGATTCCGCCTGTTAATTACTGTCAATTGTCATCTAGATCCAAGCATAAGGCACTTTCAACTGGTATCAGAGACTTGCGGTGATAACATTGACGTTTATAAGGTATTTTGGATTGATTTCGGTTTTGCTTGATTCAAGAATCACGAATTCATACGGATTTTGAGGTGCAAAGGTGAATTACAGTCGATATTCTTCAACATCTACAGGTTTCGTCCATTAGGGTTCAAGGAATTTTTGTTTGGTTTACAAAAATTCGAATTTTTTAGGGTTTTGGGATTTTGCAGCCATTTTGCGACACTCGATCCGTCACTGAGACGCGTCACTTGCTGCGGCACTACCTAATCCCAAATTAGGGTTATACCGTCACTTGAACGCGTCACTTAAAGCGTCATTTGAGGTTTATACGACACTTAACTTAAGTGTCGTCTACCCTAATCCACCGTCACTTACGTGCGTCACTGTTGCACGTTACTTGACTCTTAAGCGTCACTTCTGTTAGTGACGCCTGTTTGTTTACTTGCGTCACTTCCTTTAGTGACGCCTTTTGATTTACTGCGTTACTTTTACAAGTGACGCCTATCCGTTTAGCACGTCACTCAAGTCCGACACTTGAGTGCGTCACTTGCTTGATTGAGCGACACTTACTTAAAGTATCATCAGTCACTTCGCCCGTCACTCGATAGCGTCACTTACCTAGTGACGCTAGTCGTTGCGACACTTCAGTGCGTCACTTACTAAGTGACGCCTTTAGTACTAATATTTTCCTAGCTTTTGGTTTTTGATTAAAACTACAGGTATATTTTCAATGGCCGCAGACAAGGAAGATATTAGAGGTATTAGGGAGATGATAAAGCAAGGAAATGACATAGGTTCCAATAATAAACCTCCACTATTCGCTGCAGACATGGACTATGCTTATTGGAGGGATAGATTTGAACAGTTCGTTGATTTTCATTGTCCGGAATTGTGGGGCCCATTAAAACAAAGATATGTGGCTCCAGTGGCTGACGGAGATTATCGTCAGGTTCCTCCACCAAAATCTTTCATTGCAATGACTCCTCAAGAAAAGAAGGATTATCAAATAGAAAGAAAAGCACACTCAGCTATCTGTATGTGCTTGACAAAGGATGTCATGAGACTGTTTAAACATCATGACACAACCTATGACTTATGGATAGCCATAGAGACGAGGTGTGGAGGAAATAAGAAATATAAGGAAGCTAAGCTGGAATTGATAAAGAAACAGTACGATCTGTTTGACTCCTTACCAAATGAGACAACCTCTAGACTGTTTACCCGATACTCACAACTGGTGAGTGAGTTAACGGAGGGTGGATATAGTCTCACATCACTTGAGATAAATAAGAAATTGTTAGATGTTTTACCAAGTGCATGGGATGTAAAAGTCCAATTCTTGAAGGAAAGTGAAGGATTGGATGGAATGACCTTGGATCAGCTTATAGGAGTTCTTCAAGCCCATGCTATGGAATTGAAGAAGAAAGAGTGCAAGTCAACTGGATTTGTACAAAATCCTTCGCTTTATGGAGGCCAAGTTAACTCTGGTAAGAGTTATGGAGGAATGGCATTCATATCGGATACCAATTCTTCATCTTATTCAGCTGGAGCATCACATGCTGCTTATGTGTCTGGTACAACCTGTACTAATCAAGGATCACAACAACAGGTTACATCTTCACCAGCTATTCAAGAGCAAGCTGCGATTTATACAGCTTTCCTCAGCTCTTACAAAGATTTGGTTACTCAACCAAATACTACTTTGGAAATGACCAAAGAAGATTATGCTCAGCTGGATGACGATGACTTGGAACAGATGGATTTAACTTGGAATATAGCTATGATTTCAAGAAGGGTTCAGAAGTTTCTGCAGAGAACGGGTCGAAAAAGCTTGGAAGGTAATGGAAAGACTGGGTTTGGGTTCGATAAAAGCAAGGTTCGGTGTTACAACTGTCAGAACCTTGGTCACTTTGCAAGGGAATGTGAGAAACCCAGGATGCCGTCGTCAGGTCTTACTAAGCCGGATCCACTCAAGGCAACTGAGAAAGAAGAAGCTAAATCATTGGCTGTGGATAATGCATTGATCGTTTTTGAGCCAACTGCTTCTGATTGGAGTGCTCAAGCTGCGAAGTTTCAATGTCTGATGGCTCACATTACTCCTGAGGTACCAAATACACCCACTGAGCCATTTAATTGTGTTTCGTGTATTAACTTGACTGAATCCCTTAAGGTCTATCAGAAAGACAATCAAAATTTGCGGGACAAGATTGTAAAACTTAATGAATCTAATAATTTTTTGTTAGAAAATGAAAAACTTTATGAACAACATCTTGAAGCTCATAAATTAGATACTGAAACCTTTAAAGCAAAGGTCTTTAGCCAGCAAGATGCAATTAAGAGTTATCTTGTTGAAATTGAATTGTTGAATAATGAATTATCTGATTTGAAAAATGAGTTTGAGAATCATAAAAGCAAAATCTTAGGTTCAACATCCGCAACACAAGTCTTTAATGAGATTGTTAGCAAGCAGGGAGCAAGTGGCAAAAAGAAGGAAGGTCTTGGCTATAACCAAGTACCACCACCTTCTAATGCCGAATATTGTCCCCCGATTACTAAACAAGGCCTTGAAGAGATTTCAGTTGATTATACCAAACTATATGGTATTAAGGCCAAAGAAGCCAAGCTAAACAAACTGACAACGGAGAAAACCAAGAGGAAAGAGTATCCATTGCCTCAGTTTGTTAAAGCTGAAAGTAAGTCTCATACTGATGAGATTGTTGAGATAGAGGATATTACTGATCAGGAATATCCTGAGTTTAAGAAGGTTGAGGCTAAACCTGAAAAACTAATTTTAAAAGTTGAACCTGTACCAAAGGTTCAAAATAAAAAGGAAAATAGAGTTTTAAATGTGAAACTTCAAACTCAAAAGTCATCGGCAAATGTTTTAAAACAAAAGGTGACAAATGAAAAGGTTCATGTTGATAAAACTTATGCCTCAACTTCTACATCTAAACAAGCATTCTCTAACACGTGCATGACATGTTCATGTTCTAGAAATGCTTCACCACTTCCTGCAGTAAATCCTTCGCCTCAACAGTTTCAAGAGACTCGTTCTTGTTTCTACTGTAAGAAACAAAGACATTTGATCCGTGATTGTCCCAAACTCTCTTATCAAAGTTATGGGAGAAATATGCCTAGGACAGCTTTCTACAGAAATTCTTTTTCAAAATCACTTTCTAGGCATCACTCCAACTCTCCCAAGCCTGCTAAGAAAGTAGTTAATGTTGGGCAAAATCCTTTGTTAAAACCAAAGCCCAACATTATTTCCAAGCCAAATCCCGAACCATCAAAGGTTTGGAAAAGAAAAGAGTCTACGGTAGACTCTTTTGTCATCAATGATAACACATCAGATACTAAATCTGATTTGTTTAAAAGTAAAGTTTTATCTGATGTGCTTATTGTTGATGACTTTGGTCGACCTAAGTCTGTAAAGGCTTGGGTCACCGTTTCTCACTAATCTATTCATATTTATGTGTTGCAGCAGTCTGAACGTGTAAAAGATAGCGAATGGTTCATGGACAGTGGCTGCTCGCGACACATGACGGGTGATGTGTCTCTCTTAGTGGATATTAAACCATACGCGGGAGGTCATGTTGCTTTTGCTGGAGATACGGGAGGAACGATTTCGGGGAGAGGAACGCTAACTAATGGAAAGGTTAGCTTTGAGAATGTAAATTATGTGGCTGAACTTCAACATAACTTGCTAAGTGTCTCACAAGTTTGTGATAAGGACTATACCACATCATTTACAAAGACTGAGTGTGTCATATTGAAGCCGGGGTATGTCATTCCAGAGGAATGGGTTGTAATGCGTGCACCTAGAAGAAATGACACCTATGTGATGAACATGCGAACCGTGGAGACATCCAGCGAATACACTTGTCTCCTTTCAAAGGCTTCAGAAAAGGAATCACTCCTTTGGCACAGACGAATGGGACACATTCATTTCCGAAAAATGAATTTCCTAGTCAACAACGACTTGGTTCGTGGAGTTCCGAAACAGTCCTTCGCCTTGAAGGATGACTGTGTTTCTTGCCACAAGGGCAAACTCCATAAGAAGTCTCATAAGTCTAAGGTTGTGAATTCAATTAATGCTCCATTGGAATTACTGCATATGGATCTTTTTGGTCCTGTTTCCCCAAAGAGCATCGGTGGTCGCTCTTACTGTTTAGTAGTGACAGATGACTACTCACGGTTCTCGTGGGTATATTTTCTTGCAACGAAGGATGAAACGGCGGGTATTTTAGTTTATTTGTTGGATAAGTTGGCAAATCTATGCAACTTAAAGGTAAAGAGACTGCGAAGCGATAACGGAACTGAATTCAAAAACTCAACTCTCGAGTTATTTTGTGCTTCTAGGGGTATTGAACATCAATTCAGTGCTCCGAGAACTCCTCAGCAAAATGGAGTTGCTGAACGGAAGAATAGGACTATCATTGAAACCGCTCGCACTATGCTAGCGGATTCCAAATTACCTATTATCTTCTGGGCCGAGGCAGTTAATACTGCTTGCTACGTTTTGAATCGGGTTCTTTCGGTTAAAAAGAAGAATAAAACGTGTTATGAGCTCTTCAACAATCGCAAGCCGAATCTGCAGTTTCTGGAGCCATTTGGGTGTTCTTGTTTGATAATGATAACCAAAGAACGTGTTCCTAAGTTTGGTGATAAAGCTGTTGAAGGGATCTTTCTCGGATATTCAGTCAATTCTCCAAACAAACGGGTGTACAACAAATCAACAAACGAGATCGAGGAACATTTTGAGGTAAAATGCTTACGGTATACAGAACCACCTCAAGGAACAGGTCCGGATTGGTTCTTTAATTATGGGAAACTCTTCAGTTCCTTCAATGTACCGGAGGACGACGATACTGAAGAGTTAATCACAATGCTTCATGGACTTGATGTTTTTCAACAAACATCCGATTCTCCTCCTACAACATCCAATCTGATTCCCGATACGACATCCACTCCATCACCTACTCCAACACAACAAATGCCTGCACCTACATCCACTACTTCTTCTGCATCTGTACCTACACCCACACCACCAACTACAACCATTCCGTCTTCATCAAACACTGTTAATGCCGCGGATCTTCCGGATGATCCTGATATGCCTCTCTTAGAGGATGAAGAAGATATGGACTATTCTCGTTTCTTCACTAATGAAGAGAACGAAGATGCTTTGGCCACTGAAGGTGACTTGAACAACTTGGAATTAAATCTTGTGCCAGATGCCATTCCAGTGACCCGGATACATAGGAATCACCCAGTTGAAAACATTATTGGTGATCCCCATTCTGCTGTTCAAACGAGACATCAGGCGAAGCAATCTGCTGAAGATACGGATACTTCAGCTGATCAGATTTTGGGATTTATGGCGACTGTTAATTCATGCCATCTTTCCCAAACCGAACCGAAGAAAGTTTCAGAGGCCTTACAAGATCCATCTTGGGTCGAGGCCATGCAAGATGAACTGCAACAATTTCACAAGTTGCAGGTATGGACTTTAGTACCATTACCCAAGGGAGCTGATCCAAAAGGCACTCGATGGGTATATCGAGTAAAGAAGGATGATCAAGGGGTTGTTACAAGAAACAAAGCTCGATTAGTTGTTCAAGGGTATACTCAGGTTGAAGGACTGGATTATGACGAGGTTTTTGCCCCTGTCGCCAGATTAGAGTCTGTCCGTATTTTCTTAGCTTTTGCTTCTTTTAAAGGGATTCGTGTCAAGCAACTTGACGTCAAGAGTGCATTCCTTCATGGTAAGATTGATACGGAGGTTTATGTTCAACAGCCTCCAGGTTTTGAAGATTCGGTGCATCCAAATTATGTCTACAAGCTAAATAAGGCATTGTATGGACTTCACCAATCTCCTCGACTATGGTATGAGAGGCTTGCTACTCATCTGGTAGGCAACGGTTTTTCACGGGGCACCATCGACAGTACCCTTTTCACAAAAGGGAAAGGGGATGATTTGTTACTCGTTCAAGTATACATCGATGATATCATTTTGGGATCATTGAATGAGGCTTTATGCAAAGAATTTGAAGAGGTCATGAAGTCAGCTTTCGAGATGAGTGCAATGGGAGATCTCACCTTTTTCCTTGGTGTGCAAGTTGAGCAGTCATCTAAAGGAATGTATATTCATCAGTCAAAATATGTCAATGACATGTTGACACGGTATGATATGCTCACTTGTAAGCCTTATGGAACTCCTATTGAACTCAATCATAATCTTGGACCTGCTGCTGATGATGAGGACTGCAAAGAAAAGGATTATCGTTCGATGATAGGATATCTAATGTACCTTACTGCCTCAAGGCCTGATATAGTATTCGCGGTTTCAATTTGTTCAAGATATCAGGCACGTCCCAAGGTTTCTCATATGAAGGCGGTGAAGCGGATTTTTGGCTATCTTAAATATAGACCCACTCTTGGTCTATGGTATTCAAATGAGAAGAACTTCACGCTCTCTGCTTATTCAGATTCAGATTATGGCGGTTGCAATATGAATAAGAAGTCAACAACAGGAGGATGTCAGTTTCTAGGATCCCGGTTGGTGTCATGGCAATGCAAAAAGCAAACAACAGTTTCTACTTCAACAGCGGAGGCTGAATACATTGCTGCTGCAAGCTGCTGCTCTGAAGTTCTTTGGATTCAGCACCAATTGCGCGACTACGGGTTACTCTTAACTTTAACTTCTATACATATTGATAATACTGCTGCCATATCAATCACACGCAATCCCGTACAACATTCTAAAACCAAACACATAGAAATTAGGTTTCACTTTATACGGGATTGCTATGAGAAACACCTTATCGACCTTGTCCATATTGACACCCTGAAACAAAATGCTGACTTATTCACTAAGGCTTTCTCTAGAGCCCGATTTGATGAATTAGTCAACATGATCGGTCTAAGGTTCTTTACCACGAAAAAGTAATTTGTGACTTGGATATGTTTAAAGTAATGTTTTATTATTAAAAAAAAAAAAAAAATTGCAACCTACGCAACAGCCACTCTTTATACTCTCTAGTATTAAAGAAATGCACCGTTGCTACATTTTAAAATAGATGTTGAAGTTGTGTCTGTAAACAACTTGGGACATGATAGTACATCGGGTGACATGCATACAACTGCAATTTTAAGGTTTATCTTGGATGTGTCAGTAGATTTATCTGACGTATTGAAAACAGTTTTTATAAACATTGTCTTCATCATACGATATATTAGTAGGCATGTTATACAAAACTCTTTGAGAAGTCTTAAGAAGCTTAATCAATAACTGTCTATTTCAAGTGGTACAACATCATTAGATGTATGACAATAGTCTTAATTTCTTACTTATACTAGACATGTTTTTATGAAAGATGTTCATTTGATATCATTTGGGGGTATATATTGACAGTCTCCTCTGTTATACGTAAGTATAGACCTGGTTTCTGTTAATATATACTTTAAAATTAAGCAAACACAAGTCAAAGTACTTGAAACGTCTTTTAAAAATTGAGATACCTTACAAGGTCGCCAAAATGGTTTGACCAAGTTTGGCTTTGCTTAAACCTGGATCAAGTTATGTCGCTCTGTTGTACGTCAGTACAGACCTGTCACCGCTGACTTGATTCTTAAAATTGATTTTCTTATATTCTATCTGTAAATGGAAACATGGTCTATGTTTTAAGTTAAGATGTATATCTATGTTGAGAACCACAGCGAAATAAACATACCAATAATAATACAATAACTCCTAGGTGTGCGTATAACATGTTTAAGTGGACAAATATACTAATAATCGTTTTGAAATAATTTTTATAAACAGTGTTTTTAGTATGTCAAGTAAATTTAAAGAGGACAAACATACTGATGATCGAAATAACACTTATTGTTCCTAATAAATGCATGTTATTCCGATATGATCCCTAATCAGATTATATCAACTCCGTCACCAAAAAGAATGTGTTAATTTTATAGTTGTAACTTTACATTCGTGTATGAGTTTTATTTTATCTAAGTTAGTTTTCGTTTAATTTTTATCCAAGTTACAATTACATTTCCAAATTTTAGTACCGAAAGCACATCGCGAAAATCGCAAAAATCGATAAAATGGCAAAAATTTTCACTAAGTGTGAACTGAGCGTCACTTTCATAAGTGACGCTACCAGTGACGCATACGATATTGCGTCACTTACTTAAGTGACGCAGTAAGTGTCGGGGTAAGCTACGCTCTAAGTGCCGGGTTGAGTGACGCATACAAAGGTCGGTGTATAAATACTCCTTCCCCACGACACTCAACCTCACCACTTTTCCAATACTTATAGCGTCACTTGCTCTGACATACCGACACTCTCACTGTCTGTGCGTCACTCGCTCTGTGCGTTTCTCGTCGATTGCTTCGTGATCTCTACGGCTTTCTTGTGCATTCCATCGATACATCTTTGTTCCCCTCACTCCTACGATCTATTTGGTACTAATTTTAACCTTTTTCCTTCTCTATTTTTGCTGTAAATTTCAGTTAGGGTTACGGTTAGGGTTTTACCTTGAAAATCGATTGTTTAAATGCTTGTTTGATCATGTTTTTGTGTTATAAAGGGTGTGTTCCTTTCGTTTTTATGATGCGCATAACGTGGTTACTTCGTTTTTCAAAACCCCTAATTTTCAAATCTGGGTATGAACAGTGCACGATGATCTTCATCGTTGCGACACTTCGTGCGTCACTTACCACAAGTGACGCTATTTGGTAAATTTTGAAACCCATACCGTCACTTAATAAGTGACGCTTGATTTTGCGTCACTTCTTAAGTGACTCGTGTAGTGACGCATACAATTGCTTTAATTGTTCAGACCGTCACTCTACCTAGTGACGCCTTTACATGCGTCACTACCTCAAGTGACTGTCTAAGTGACGCTTATTTCTATACGTCACTTATACCGTCACTTCTTCAGTGACTCTATTAGGATCCCGTCACTATTTTAACTGACGCATGTTCTTCACCCGTCACTTCATAAGTGTCGTATAATTTTAATCGCTAAATACAAACGTCACTTACACCAGTGACGCTTGATAGCGTCACTTCACCTAAGTGACGCTATGTTTTTAATTTCGATTTAAACACTGTATAATACGACACTTCCTTAGTGACGGTAGTGGCCATGCGTCACTTACCATAAGTGACGCCTAAATTCAAAATTAGTTTTCTAACCTCTCTGCGTTCGGGCTAACTTGATAATGCTCTCGGTTATGTTTCTTTGTATTTTAGCTTACAGATGGCTGAGTTACAGAACTATTACCGCCGTACCAACACCCGACACAATATTACGGCATTCCTTGAGTCTACACATGCAAATTCGGCGCCCTTTAGGCCGATGATTGACTTTCTACGCAGATCGAGGATTTATTATGCGATCACGGCAACAACTCCTGTGTATATGAACCAAATAGAGGAATTCTATGATCATGCCGTGATCAGGGTTCAGGGTGACGTTCCTCGGATTGTTTCGAATATGTTTGGGGAGGAAATCGAGATTACCGAGAACTCGATTAGACGGATTTTACAGTTCACCGACAACGACACGATGCCCACTATCTTCCCCACTACATTCATCTACGGGGGACTTCAGAGAATGGGATATCCAGCTAATCAGCTGTCGGATTTTCGAAAGCAGTTTCTGTGCCGTGTTTGGAGGTATCTCTGCCACATTATTATTGTTTGTCTATCGCCAAGGAAAGGGGGGTATGATGCGGCAAGTCATTTGACTTTATCGCTTATGTTAGCCCTAGTGTATAATAAGCCCTATAACTTTAGCGGCTATATTTTTGGGAATTTGGTGGAAAACATCAGGGCTGGGAAGGATAAATGGTTGCAGTATCCTCGTTTTGTTCAGTTACTGTTAAATGATTTGAACTTGGATATAGCACCTGACCAGCGTTCTCTTTTGGTGCCAACACCGATGCTTTTACGAGTCTTTAATGACTGTAAGCTGGCACCGAAAGGTGAACAAATTTTGGCTGACCGGGAGTTATTCGGGCACATAGTGAACGAAAACTATGTTGTGCCGCGTGATCACGGATTTTTGGATGACGTCGTGCCTCCGGTCAACGAGGACGACTTGGTTGATACCAATATAGCTCAAGATTTAGAGGATATCGATCGCGTTGATCGAGTTGAGCCTGATTCTGATGATGGTGGGACCACCCCTTCTGATTCTGAGGGTGACGTGCCACCTCAATCTGCTTTTGAGGAGATTCAACTAACTGATCCTCAACGCTTTAAGCGTATTTTGCGCCGGATTTTTGCTGGCCGGGTTCATATCCCGAGGAATCCTGGTAAACGTCCTGCTGGGTCTTCACCCTCCTATGCTGATCTACCTCTTCGTAGACGCCAGTGGACAACAGTGGTTATTGAGGAACCCACTTCCCAACGACAACAACCACCGCCAACGTCTGACATGCCGTCTCTTCAGATGGTTTTGGCTCAGATGGAGCTTTTGGCAAAACGTTTTGATGATCAGAAGGCTATAATTGAAGCTCAAGCCTCTCAGATCAGGGATTTGGAAGCTCGAGCTGCTACGGTTGACTCTCTACAGTCTCAAGTGACTAATATGTCATCTAGGTTGTTAGAGTTGGAATCCATTACAAATGTTTCGGGGGAGGTAGGTCCTAGTGAGTTAGAAACAAATGTAACTCCTTCCCCGGAACCAGAAAATGTACTTCCCTCTTCTACTATAAATGAAAATATCAGTTTGGATTATTTTGTTGAGGTTCAAGGTCAGGCAAGACCTATTGCGGTTGATTATTCATTCGTAGATCTCACATATTTGCAAAACTTGATGAATGATACTAACGCGATGCCTGAGGAAGAGGAAATGAATGATCCTGTAGCAGAGGATTATTTCTTTGAGGAAAATGACGAAGTTGAGGTTGAGGGGGAGCAATTGCACAGTGATGAATGTTATGATGATGCTCCCATTATAGAATCGGATTCGTCTGAAGATGAATCGGAAAAAGAAACGAACGAGCCATCAACTTCTACAACAAAACCGGATATTGTGCTTAAACCGATTATTGAGGTACCGGTTACGTGTAAATGCTACAAAGTTAGATCTGATTACACGGGGTTGATTAAGAGTTGGAAATTTGAAGAGAACAACTCTGTTTTTATGATAAAGAGAAGTGACGGCATTCAGTACTTCAATATGAAGTTTTATAAAATAAGTACTTTGCCGAAGTGTGAGCTTCAAAGGTTAGCTCAGATACCCTTGATCAACCGATCACGAGATTCAAGAGCAGATTTCTTTCAGGTGATCATACGTCATGAGATGAACAGTAAAAAGTATAACTTGATAAAGCCGACGTTGGGTATGAGGTATAAATTTAAGAAGAAGCTAGATCCGGTTACCCGACAACCTATTGTGAAGATGATCTATCCACCAGCAAAGTGTCTACAGAAGATACCTTTGGAGATCATCCCACTAGATTTTTTGAATAGGTTGGTTTATTGGGAATATGATGATGTTACGGGTGAAGCTGTGATTGTATTCATTCCAAATTCTGAACCAGCTACAGACCCGGAGTCTTCTATTGCAGATACTGGAAATAATGAGATAACAGCTTGGGATGCTGTTCAGCCTACTAAGAGGTCGTTATGGGGTCTCAAGAGGAAAATGTTTTGTGTTTTTGACCCATTAAGTTTGATCAATCTTTCTGCTCAAGATATGAAAAGATTACATGAAAATAGAATTGAGTTTAAGACGAAAGATAGAGCTGAAGCGTTAAAATTTCAGAAGATCGTGGATATCTGCGTAGCCAATGGAGTACACGCTGGTGGTGTATTTCCAGCTGGATGGAAGTGAAGACCTGAAGATTTTTGAAGACCAAGCTGAAGACACGGGGGAGTTTGTTGATACATATTAGGTGTCTGTCAGTTGGTCTATCGAGTTGTAATAAGTGTCGTTAGTTACTTAATAGAATTATAGTTTTATTATATGCGACGCTCGTGTTTTAGGTTAGGCGTCACTTGCCTTAGTGACGCATAGCGTCACTTAGGTAAGTGACGCATGAAGGCGGCCACATGCGACACTTCCATAAGTGACGCATGTCGGCTGACTTTTTAGTATAAATAGAAACCTACGGGTTTTCGGCTAGGGTTGACGAAACCCTAGCACCATTTGTCGACTAAGTCTCTCTGTAATCGATCCCAATACGTTATACAAGCTAATAAACAAGTTTGCTTTGTTTGAATATCATTGTTTCGGTTTGTGTTTGTTAGAATTAAGTGTAATTGATTGATTCCGCCTGTTAATTACTGTCAATTGTCATCTAGATCCAAGCATAAGGCACTTTCAACATTGCTACTAGCTACTACTTTCTCTGTACATACATGTAAATAGAAGGACTATATATATAGCCTTTTCATACTTCAAACTACTAAACGTGAGGAACATGCACAAAGCCACTTTCTACAATTTCATGCTAAATATAAGGAACGTGGGACATGCCAATAACTAAACAAAAAAAAAAACTAACTAATCAAGATATTCCATATCCATGCTCCAGCCGACCCATTCTCAATCCATTTCCACATGTACATGCACATGACCACTGTTCATTATCCATGCTTATGATTTGGTAGCCACATGCAAGACCCATGCACATGAATATGTCAACTTCTACCCGTTTACAGAAACATGCAAACATGCAAAGCATGTAGATTAAGCCCAACATTCACCCCCTTAATCTTGATGACCTTGACCAATTCAACTTGCTACTTTCTTTAACTTCTTGCTACTGTCTTCTTGCTACTTGTTATCTTTTGCTTAGATCAACCAAAAAAAATGATCAATCTTGCTACTTGCTTGCTTGATTTGATTTTCTTTCTTGCTAGCATCAAATCTTCTTGCTTTCTAACTTGCTATTCGAACAATAAGGTCCGGCCTTGCTACTTGCTACGAGTCGCACATGACCCGGTTCATGCTACTTGCTTTCTTTCCTTTCTTGCTTATAGCTTTTTGATTGCTAACATGCTGTGAATTCATGTTGCTTGCTACTCGCTGCGTCTTCTTTCTTGCTTTATTGTTGAATGACTCTTGCTACTGCATTTATTCTTACCAACAAAAACTGCTACTGTCCAACCTTAAAATAATGACTTCCGGATCTCTAATGAAGATTTGAACGGTCAAAACATTAGCCTAGATGTCAGCAAGAAACTGTCCAAAAATGAGAACAATCTGACAGTACAATCTCCGGGGATCGTTAGTTTTCTGGCTTGCTGCAGTAAAAAATGGGAAATGGCAAAACCCCCTTTTTTTCTCTTTTGAAAGTGGCTGATCTTTCTTGCTTGCTAACATACGATAACTTGCTGCTTACGAGCCATAGGTTCTGATACCAAGTGTTGGTTCAGGCCCTTTATATACTCACACCACACACAAAGTTTTAGAATATAAACTTGTAGAAAGAAAACAAAACTTCTCTTGCAACCAAAAGGACTACATTGCTACTAGCTACTACTTTCTCTGTACATACATGTAAATAGAAGGACTATATATATAGCCTTTTCATACTTCAAACTACTAAACGTGAGGAACATGCACAAAGCCACTTTCTACAATTTCATGCTAAATATAAGGAACGTGGGACATGCCAATAACTAAACAAAAAAAAAACTAACTAATCAAGATATTCCATATCCATGCTCCAGCCGACCCATTCTCATTCCATTTCCACATGTACATGCACATGACCACTGTTCATTATCCATGCTTATGATTTGGTAGCCACATGCAAGACCCATGCACATGAATATGTCAACTTCTACCCGTTTACAGAAACATGCAAACATGCAAAGCATCTAGATTAAGCCCAACATTCACCCCCTTAATCTTGATGACCTTGACCAATTCAACTTGCTACTTTCTTTAACTTCTTGCTACTGTCTTCTTGCTACTTGTTATCTTTTGCTTAGATCAACCAAAAAAAATGATCAATCTTGCTACTTGCTTGCTTGATTTGATTTTCTTTCTTGCTAGCATCAAATCTTCTTGCTTTCTAACTTTCTATTCGAACAATAAGGTCCGGCCTTGCTACTTGCTACGAGTCACACATGACCCGGTTCATGCTACTTGCTTTCTTTCCTTTCTTGCTTATAGTTTTTTGATTGCTAACATGCTGTGAATTCATGTTGCTTGCTACTCGCTGCGTCTTCTTTCTTGCTTTATTGTTGAATGATTCTTGCTACTGCATTTATTCTTACCAACAAAAACTGCTACTGTCCAACCTTAAAATAATGACTTCCAGATCTCTAATGAAGATTTGAACGGTCAAAGCATTAGCCTAGATGTCAGCAAGAAACTGTTCAAAAATGAGAACAATCTGACAGTACAATCTCCGGGGATAGTTAGTTTTCTGGCTTGCTGCAGTAAAAAATGGGAAATGGCAAAACCCCCTTTTTTTCTCTTTTGAAAGTGGCTGATCTTTCTTGCTTGCTAACATACGATAACTTGCTGCTTACGAGCCATAGGTTCTGATACCAAGTGTTGGTTCAGGCCCTTTATATACTCACACCACACACAAAGTTTTAGAATAGAAAACTTGTAGAATGAAAACAAAACTTCTCTTGCAACCAAAAGGACTACATTGCTACTAGCTACTACTTTCTCTGTACATACATGTAGATAGAAGGACTATATATATAGCCTTTTCATACTTCAAACTACTAAACGTGAGGAACATGCACAAAGCCACTTTCTACAATTTCATGCTAAATATAAGGAACGTGGGACATGCCAATAACTAAACAAAAAAAAAACTAACTAATCAAGATATTCCATATCCATGCTCCAGCCGACCCATTCTCATTCCATTTCCACATGTACATGCACATGACCACTGTTCATTTTCCATGCTTATGATTTGGTAGCCACATGCAAGACCCATGCACATGAATACGTCAACTTCTACCCGTTTACAGAAACATGCAAACATGCAAAGCATCTAGATTAAGCCCAACATTCACCCCCTTAATCTTGATGACCTTGACCAATTCAACTTGCTACTTTCTTTAACTTCTTGCTACTGTCTTCTTGCTACTTGCTATCTTTTGCTTAGATCTACCAAAAAAAATGATCAATCTTGCTAATTGCTTGCTTGATTTGATTTTCTTTCTTGCTAGCATCAAATCTTCTTGCTTTCTAACTTGCTATTCGAACAATAAGGTCCGACCTTGCTACTTGCTATGAGTCACACATGACCCGGTTCATGCTACTTGCTTTCTTTCCTTTCTTGCTTATAGTTTTTTGATTGCTAACATGCTGTGAATTCATGTTGCTTGCTACTCGCTGCGTCTTCTTTCTTGCTTTATTGTTGAATGATTCTTGCTACTGCTTTTATTCTTACCAACAAAAACTGCCACTGTCCAACCTTAAAATAATGACTTCCGGATCTCTAATGAAGATTTGAACGGTCAAAACATTAGCCTAGATGTCAGCAAGAAACTGTCCAAAAATGAGAACAATCTGACAGTACAATCTCCGGGGATCGTTAGTTTTCTGGCTTGCTGCAGTAAAAAATGGGAAATGGCAAAACCCCCTTTTTTTCTCTTTTGAAAGTGGTTGATCTTTCTTGCTTGCTAACATATGATAACTTGTTGCTTACGAGCCCTAGGTTCTGATACCAAGTGTTGGTTCAGGCCCTTTATATACTCACACCACACACAAAGTTTTAGAATATAAACTTGTAGAAAGAAAACAAAACTTCTCTTGCAACCAAAAGGACTACATTGCTACTAGCTACTACTTTCTCTGTACATACATGTAAATAGAAGGACTATATATATAGCCTTTTCATACTTCAAACTACTAAACGTGAGGAACATGCACAAAGCCACTTTCTACAATTTCATGCTAAATATAAGGAACGTGGGACATGCCAATAACTAAACAAAAAAAAACTAACTAATCAAGATATTCCATATCCATGCTCTAGCCGACCCATTCTCATTCCATTTCCACATGTACATGCACATGACCACTGTTCATTATCCATGCTTATGATTTGGTAGCCACATGCAAGACCCATGCACATGAATATGTCAACTTCTACCCGTTTACAGAAACATGCAAACATGCAAAGCATCTAGATTAAGCCCAACATTCACCCCCTTAATCTTGATGACCTTGACCAATTCAACTTGCTACTTTCTTTAACTTCTTGCTACTGTCTATCTTTTGCTTAGATCAACCAAAAAAATGATCAATCTTGCTACTTGCTTGCTTGATTTGATTTTCTTTCTTGCTAGCATCAAATCTTCTTGCTTTCTAACTTGCTATTCGAACAATAAGGTACGGCCTTGCTACTTGCTATGACTCACACATGACCCGGTTCATGCTACTTGCTTTCTTTCCTTTCTTGCTTATAGTTTTTTGATTGCAAACATGCTGTGAATTCATGTTGCTTGCTACTCGCTGCGTCTTCTTTCTTGCTTTATTGTTGAATGATTCTTGCTACTGCTTTTATTCTTACCAACAAAAACTGCTACTGTCCAACCTTAAAATAATGACTTCCGGATCTCTAATGAATATTTGAACGGTCAAAACATTAGCCTAGATGTCAGCAAGAAACTGTCCAAAAATGAGAACAATCTGACGGTACAATCTCCGGGGATAGTTAGTTTTCTGGCTTGCTGCAGTAAAAAATGGGAAATGGCAAAACCCCCTTTTTTTCTCTTTTGAAAGTGGTTGATCTTTCTTGCTTGCTAACATATGATAACTTCTTGCTTACGAGCCCTAGGTTCTGATACCAAGTGTTGGTTCAGGCCCTTTATATACTCACACCACACACAAAGTTTTAGAATATAAACTTGTAGAAAGAAAACAAAACTTCTCTTGCAACCAAAAGGACTACATTGCTACTAGCTACTACTTTCTCTGTACATACATGTAAATAGAAGGACTATATATATAGCCTTTTCATACTTCAAACTACTAAACGTGAGGAACATGCACAAAGCCACTTTCTACAATTTCATGCTAAATATAAGGAACGTGGGACATGCCAATAACTAAACAAAAAAAAAACTAACTAATCAAGATATTCCATATCCATGCTCCAGCCGACCCATTCTCATTCCATTTCCACATGTACATGCACATGACCACTGTTCATTATCCATGCTTATGATTTGGTAGCCACATGCAAGACCCATGCACATGAATATGTCAACTTCTACCCGTTTACAGAAACATGCAAACATGCAAAGCTTCAAGATTAAGCCCAACATTCACCCCCTTAAACTTGATGACCTTGACCAATTCAACTTGCTACTTTCTTTAACTTCTTGCTACTGTCTTCTTGCTACTTGCTATCTTTTGCTTAGATCAACCAAAAAAATGATCAATCTTGCTACTTGCTTGCTTGATTTGATTTTCTTTCTTGCTAGCATCAAATCTTCTTGCTTTCTAACTTGCTATTCGAACAATAAGGTCCGGCCTTGCTACTTGCTACGAGTCACACATGACCCGGTTCATGCTACTTGCTTTCTTTCCTTTCTTGCTTATAGTTTCTTGATTGCTAACATGCTGTGAATTCATGTTGCTTGCTACTCGCTGCGTCTTCTTTATTGCTTTATTGTTGAATGATTCTTGCTACTGCTTTTATTCTTACCAACAAAAACTGCTACTGTCCAACCTTAAAATAATGACTTCCGGATCTCTAATGAAGATTTAAACGTTCAAAACATTAGCCTAGATGTCAGCAAGAAACTGTCCAAAAATGTGAACAATCTGACGGTACAATCTCCGGGTGTCACACCCCGCCTTGGCGGATGTCGCACCCCCAATTTCGGGTTGCGGAAGCGAATCGGGTCGGGGCGCGACTAATCAATATACACAGCACAAAAGATATAATGAACGACCACTACATGCGTCGTTTTACATTGATATTGATAAAATAAAAGTTTACATCAAAATATTGTTTACATTAGCTCAGTTTAAAATTGAGAGATTTAAGTACATAATTAATCTATACAAAATATAATAATGTAGCTAAAATCTCTGATTGTTTGCATGCTGACTCGAGCTAATAAATCTTGATTGAGCAGTCCAACCTACTGCTGGTCACCTATGATACATGCTAAAATGGGTCAGCGAAACGCTGGTGAGCTCACAGGTTTGTATATCAACATATATTTGTATGAACCGCAAGATTTTATAATTGAATTTAAAATGCAATTAAGTAAAATAAAAGTTATACAGCCATGAGCGCATAGTCTGAGCTTCACTTGAGTGTCAGGTCCAATTACGGAAACCTAACTGAGTTGCCTCCTACGAGTGCCTAATCCACACTCGTCTTCCCAAATGCTAATACGTCCATTTGACCAGTTAGTGCGTGCTAACCCGGACGAGGATTGTCAATCCTATATGATATCATATACTAACATTCACGCTACAGATGTATTACCAGACTATGCTATGGAGGGCTTTAGTGATTAGTTGAAAACAACTCATGTAGTATTTGATTGAATTGTACTTGCGTTCTACTTGTAAAACAAAATGAGCAATAATATCACACCCCTGATTGAAAAGCAGTAAAATAGGGGCCATGAGACTCACCTGAGCCTTGAGTGTTTAAATTAATAAACTTGAATTGGTTAGCGGTAGATTGATGTCCGAAGACTTGTAACCTGAGGGTGTCCAAGACACACAATGGTTATAACATGAGTAGGCATCTCGAAAGACTGCCCTTGTAGTTGTTTGTCCAACTTAGAATGTCCAAATTACTACGATTTGGTTAATTGAATTATCCAAATTACTACGATTTGGTTGTTTGACTTGTGTTTTGAAAACGTGTATGGCCCGTTGGTGATTTGTTTGTAATGATAATCCCATATCATTATTTTTGATGATTTTGAAGCATTATACTAAAAAAATAAATTCCAATGTGTTTTAGGAGTCATGTCACATTCGTGTTTGATGTTATACAAATTTAACTCTTTGTGTGAAAGTTTAGATGTAACACTGTTACTCGTGACCCTAGGGTGAGTGCGAAGCCCGTTAATGACGGGGGTCCGGGGGCAGCGCCCCTGGTAGCGGGGTCCAAGGGGCGGCAGCCCCTGGCGGGGTCCAAGGGGCAGAGCCCCTGGCTGGTTCTGTTTCATGCGACACAAGGTCAGATATGCGACACAAGAGCTTTGCGACACAAGGGTTGTGTCGCATAAGCTTTCGGTGCTAAATCAATAGCGACATAAGGGTTGTGTCGTATAGGGTATACGACACAAGGTGCGACATAATCGTTGTGTCGCAAAATCTACGACACAAGGGTTGATGCGACATAAAATGCGACGTCAATGGGTTTATGCGACACAACCTTGCGACACAAGGCTTGTGTCGCAAAGATGAACACCAGCCCAGAAACAGCGCCTGTCGCGTTTTTCCGACCCAAATCACAAATCTAGCTCATTTTTAGGCTGCAAAATTGTGTTTTCTTCGTACATTTGGACAATACTAAGTTGTGTAAACATTATTACACCGAAATAATACACCAAAATGAGTAGATCTAATTATTTAGAGAATTTCTTACAATTTCAAATCGAAGCTAGAGGAGGCCGAAAATGATGATGATGCTTTTGTAAATCTTGTTCCTTGCTTGATGGTAATTCCGAAAATACAACTTTTGTTGGTTGGTTTACAAATCCGAAAATTGATGAAATCTTGGGAGAGAATTTAGGGAGTGTGTGTATTTTGTTGAAATGGAAATGGAAGAAAGAGGGAAAGAGAGGTGGGGTGTAGGTGAAAGCCTCACCTTTTTCAGTCCCCGCAATCGCGCTCCGTGCGGTGTTCGTTCTCCCGTTCGTTTAAACGTTAAATGTTTATTTTATACGTTTAAATACACGTTTTAAATACGAATAATTACCCAATATTTTTGATGAAGTATTTTACCAAATACTTAATGGTTGCGTTATAAAGTATAACTTTAACTTGTTTCGATTTGTTTGCGCGTTTAATAATCTAATCGCGTAGATGTTTCTTCGTGCGATGCGAATTAATTACAAAATATTATCAAATAGTATTTTGAATAATTACTGTTATTAAATAATGTCATATTACTTAATAAAATCGTTCACCAACGCCCATATTAATTGAACCGAATTACATTCGATTTGAAAATTGCACGATTTAATTAAACCGCATAATTGTATATATATTAAACAATATATATATTGATACATTAATTAGCCTAACACATAACTAATTACATGTATTACACTTGATTAGGCACTAATTACTAGTCCTAATTTGACGGGTGTCACAGCGGAAGGTTGCGAGATGCGACTATCATGAGATCACAACACAAGAATTACAATGAACGACTTCTACATGAGTCGTTTTAAACATACTTCATAAAAGTTTAAGATGTCTTACAGACTTAGACCATTTGTCTTTAAAAAGTTTACAAACAATTCCCATAAGTTACAAAATAGTTAGGAGTTTAAGAATTTAAGATCAAAAGCAATGTTCGTCCATGCAAATGTAGTTCCTAACTTCAAAAGGGGTATGCCATTTTCACAAATAGCAAGCATCTTAATTACCTGAGAATAGCATGTAAAAATGGGTCAACATAAAGTTGGTGAGCTCATAGGTTTTAATAGTTGTAAAACATTACCGTGGATCACGAGATTTCAAGTTATATTGCCATTCAACAATATAGTAAAAAAAATTGTATTACTATTGCCATAAGCTCATGAATTGAAACCTTAACATTTAGTGCCTCGCAAGTGTCCTATCCAAACACAAGTAGTTCTCAAATGACAATGCACCCGTTTGACTTATAGTCATGTTGGCGCTACCAACCCGGATGGGGGCATCAACCCAAATAGATCTATTCATGACATTCACGTTTAAGTCCTTAACTAACAATTCATGATAAAGGCCCACATAATGGATAGTGTCAACTCATGCAATACGTAACAGTTTAGTTTGTGTCCACAAAGAAAAGAACATGTATTCTCACCCCAAAACATGTCAAAGCATTTAAAAAGAAGTAGGGGCCATGAGACTCACCTTAGTGAGAGAGCGGAAAGTTGCAAGTACTTGTTTGGGTCTTGGTGGGGTTTATGCTTCCTAGATCACATAAAATGTTCAAGTTTAGTCATATCGTATATATATATTAATTCTAATTTTTGTAAAGTTTCATCACCCATAGCTTTAGTTTAAGTGTCACGTTTTATTTAACCATTTTTTTGGGTATATTTACACCTTTTTAAGTGATCTTTAGTAAGAATCCAACAAAATTCCAGAAAGTTTCCAGACCAGACCCATAAATCGGCTTACTGAGAAAAATGCGTGCATTTCTGGAAAAAGTGTGAAACATGAAGGTTGTAGGTCTATTCAATAC
This sequence comes from Pseudognaphalium luteoalbum, assembly GCA_963422505.1. Classification (NCBI taxonomy): domain Eukaryota; kingdom Viridiplantae; phylum Streptophyta; class Magnoliopsida; order Asterales; family Asteraceae; genus Pseudognaphalium; species Pseudognaphalium luteoalbum. Next base: position 44,576,760 of record OY730193.1, on the reverse strand, counting down.
GCAACTTTTAAAAAAATGCATCGTCTAACTCTTCCTAGAACTCAAGTTATGACCATTTTAGTAACCTGTGTTTTTCTGGACAGATTGTGTTCCTTTGTGTATAAATTTATAGAAACGTATTTTAAACTTATATTTGAACATAATCTTGTTAGATAAGCTTTATAACATTAAAATCAGTAATAAAATGGTAGTCTTAGGTTAAGTATTCATGGAGTTATGACCTTGCAAAGTGAGGTATACGAATCTGCCATAACATGCGCAATAGTTTCGTATGGGCTGTTTGGAGGTCGAATACTCCATGTTTTTGAGTGAGACCACTTGGGTTTGAAAGCTAATACATAATAGTAATTTCAGTAGTAAAATGGTGGTATTTTGTTAAGTATACACGGATTTATGACCTCACAAAGTGAGATATAGAAATCTGGACAGATTGCATGGGTATGTGTGGGTTAGGATTTCAAGTCATAGACCACCATCCTAACACATAGGCACTAATCATTGTTTAGCCCTTTTTCCCACATGCAATTTCCATCATTTTTCTACAGATTTTGAGTATATTACAAGCATGATATTCTTGAAAGATTTTGTAGATATGTAATAAGTAAAATTTACATCTTTCAACTTGATATAGGTTTGATCATGGATTATCACTTATCTTTAACACATGATTATGTGCAAGTGATAATCTACAAACATCAAGTCATTTTTGTAGGCTTAGCCATACTTTTCAATACTTCAAATAAAAAGAAGATGGAGATGAAGATGAGTAATATAATGCATGTTTACATCTATTTTGTAGGCATAGCCATACATAAGAATCACAACAACACAAAATATAAAGATGCATGTATACATATATGATCGTAGGCATAGCCATACATAAGATATTAACAAAAATGAAATATAAAGTGCATATATACATATGTAGATTTGTAGGCATAGCCTTACATAAGATCTTACATATGTATATAGTAAGATAAAAGATGTATATACATAGATATAGATATATTATTATAAGTCTTGTATTATTCATCCATGGGTGATGATTAGTGTATAGAAATTGAAGGAAGTAAAGAAGAGAAAATTGTGTATCTTCTTACCAACGAATCTAAGACAAAAGTAGGTTGTTTTTGAGTGGATTTAGGGTTGTTTGAGTGGTGATTTGTGGTGGTTTTTGATGGTGAAGTATGGCAGATTTTTGGGAGAGAAAATGGAAGAAAAGTGGTGTGAGGAAGAGAGAATTGGATGTGTGTGTGTGTGAAAAGTGAGAAAGGGATGGGTGTAAGTTGCTTAAATAGAAGAAAAGGGGGGGGGGGGGGGGGGGAGTGAAGGGGTGGCCGGCCTTGGGGGGGGGGGGGGGAAGTGAAGAGTTTTGGTGGTGATTGGTGGAGAGGTGGTGGTGATAAATGTGTAATTTATTATTTTAATTAATTAAATTAGTTTTATTTAATTAAATAGAAGTTAAAATCAGATTTTTAATTATAATTTAATTAAATTCTTAAATAATTTAATTATAAGTATTTATTTAATTATTATGTTGTATTTCATGCAAAGGTGGTGGTTTGTTACTTTCATGCAAGTAAGTGTACTTATCACTATATTATTGTTTCACACGTACTTATATATATATATATATATATATATATATAAGTATATATACATATATATATATATATATATATATATATTAGGGTTTATGTCACACCCCGCTAAAGCGGAAACACGAGATGTAACAGTACCGGGTAACAATGCATAAGATATAGTAGCACCACCATACATAATTTAGAGAAAATATTACACATTACTACAAGTTCAAACCATAGTTCGAAAAGAAATTACAAGAAGCTCTTAAAGTTTCCAAATAGTTTCAAAATAAAGCAAACGCGTGTGAACAAGCATCCATGCTAATGTACTCCTAGAGTGCATCCTACTGTCGTTCTCCTGAAAAGCATGATAAAACAACAGGTCAACTATGGACATAGTTGGTGAGTTCACAGGTTTAATGTTACACATAAATGAACTAAAAGCTTTTGTCCATAAAGACATGAATAAAAATGATTGGTTGTAATAGTTGCGAATATGAAAGGTAATATACAAGAGTGTTAATGCAATTGAGGCCACTACTAAACCGATTCAACCGACACATGCCCCAAGCTCCATGTTCTATCGCTAACATGAGTAAGGTGATACTATGCACTCACGAACAGTGTGAGTGAGGAGTGGTTTCCCCCTAAATAGCGCTATCCATAAATATCAACGGCTCGTCTGGCTCTCGGACGAGTTAATAAGTAGTGTAAACTGTATTTCCGGGGACTTTAGCACGATAGTACTCAAGCATAACAATAGTATATACCAATTCGCATAAATAGTATAACAAAAGTTCAACAAGTTCATAAAGAGTACAACCAATTTAGTTAAAGTTCGAGATCATGCTTTTCACCCCAAAATAATAAACAAGTAAAAAGGGGCTGTGAATACTCACAATTGAGTGTAAGAGTAAACGATGAATGTAGCGCGCGTGCTTGTCGGGTATGACTCCTATCCAAGACCTATGAACATGAGGTTTCTAATTAGTTTCTTGGTAATTTAGGTTTGATAGGATTGCTTAGCTAGATATTTAGATTACAAAGTGCCAAAATGGTTTGTTTGCTTTGAAGTTTGTTAATGTCCAATAATCGCGTTGAGTATAATAATGAATATACAAGTATATAATGTCTCGTAATTGTTTATGTCCAAATTTCATAGTGTTTTGAGTGTTGGAACTTTGGTTCCTTCCAAATTATGATTAACAACACACAAATCGATAAATACATCATAAGACACCTGAACCCCTTTTGGTTATCATTCATTCCAAAAATAGTAAGTTTCGTGTTTTCGAAATCGAGACCGATTATTGTTGACTCAGTCAAACCTTCTCGGTTTGACCCGAAACTTTTACCCAAACCTTAAACATGTTCATGAGTCATAAGGAGTTAGTCTTTCCTTAAATAACAAATCCACAAGTGTCGGTTTCCAACTTTTACCAAAAATCAGTCCATATTCTTATTTCCAGAAAATTACCTCAGTTGGTTTAATTTATTAAAAATACTTATGGTCCGAAATAAAATAAGGCAAAAATCACAGATCATCTTCATTATGTTATCTATCTACTTTAATTTTTCCATGGATTGTAGTGAAGTCCAAGTATTTATTATTTTTACTTTTACCATCTGAGGTCAGATCTGAACACATGCATGCAATTATTATTTTTGTACAAAATTTACAAGGAATCAATAAAAGTGGTCTTCTTGAAAGTTGTAGCCAATGAAAATATTAAACTTTTGGCGTTGGTTTCAAGTCATTTGGAGTTGTAATGCTCCAGTTATGATTAAAACATTGAGATGAAAGTTTCTGCCTTAATCTAACAGATTATACATCTTTATTCACAAAAATTATAAAAAATATCAAATGAACTCATAAAAACATGAGGCTTATGTGGTTGGAAAGTTAACTTCCAGAACTTGATTCTAGACTATAAAAACGTCCATTTTCATGAAGAAATGATTTTTATAAAAATCATTGAAGTAGATGAAAGTTTCTGGACAGAATATTTGAAAGTCCATGATGAATGTTTGAGCTTAAACAAGAACACCACCATGGAAATAAATGAACTTTTGATCTTTTGACATTTAAATCCATGTTCTAACACATGAATGGTGTTGACATACATCCTTGATGTGTTAGAGATGATTATTAACATATAAACAAGCTTTTTACACAAGATGAACAAGATCTAACTAGTTTACAAGTAATAACATGATTTTTCACTTGATTTTCGGTTTGATCATGGATTACTCTTTCTTTTAACACATTAAGATGTGAAAGAGTTAATCTACAAACATCAAAGTTTGCATGAGAATTTTAGCCATGAGAGAGGCATAAAATCCGAATTTTTGAAGAAAATAAGCAAGAAAGTAGTAGCCTAACATATGTAAATGATGTTGCTTACCTTTTAGGATTTGTTTGATGGATTAAGACCTTCAAACACTTGGATTTATCTTTGAAAATGGCTGAGAATTAGAGAGGATTTGGAGAGGGTTTGTGTGTGTTTTTGAGAGAGAAAAGTGAAGAGTGTGTGTGTGTGTTTTGGGAAAATGGAAGTAGTAATGAGGTGTATAGGGAATAAAAATGATTTTGAATTGGAAAAGAGGGTAGGTGGTGGGGTGAACGAATTTTTGGGGCCCCATAGGGCTGGAAATGTTTTAAAAAAATTGGTTTCCAGACTGTGTTGCGTTCTGTGTTCGTTTACTCGTAAATTCGTTAATACGTTAAATCGCGTAACGTTTTCTTTTGTCGTTTAAATTCACGATATGTTTGGGATTATTTTTCATTTAAGTATTATTAAAATACTTTATTTTAAGTTGTCAAAATATTTATTGATGTTCGTTTGGTTGCCGAATTCGATTCACGCATTTTCTTTGCGTTTGAGACGTTTTAGCCAAAACGTCTAAGTTTTTCGTGTATTATTTAAACAAAATAATAATATATGATAAATAACTTCTAAAAATAGATTTAAGTTATTAATAGAAATATTTTCACTAATGTTCGTGTTAAGTCGGGTACCGTCCGATTGAATTTACTTGTAGTGTCACCGAAAATTCAGTTTTTGTGATTCGATGAGGATTTTGTGAAGACATAAAGAGATAGGTTTTTCTTTATTTTATTGGCACTTAGTAACCTAATTTGGCATGTTAGAGGGAATTTACAGTTCACCAAGCAGTCTCTAAGACGTTTTATGACTTTGATAAGCCTACGGAGTCATAACCTAGGATTTTCACTAGGACTTAAGGAATGCTGTAAGCGTAATTTGAGATTCGAGTGCGGTAATGACCTGAGATTTTTTTTTTTTTTTGATGGTTGTCACATTATCCCACCGTTGAAATGAATTTCGTCCCGAAATTCAACTGATCCTATTAGGTGACGAAGCACTCGAGAATAGATGCGGGTACTTTCTTGTTATTAAATATTCCTGTTCCTATGTGAACTCAGGTCCATGTTAAGAATTCCACTGAGATTTAACTAAGGGAATCTTGTCATGTCTCAACTGTTTGGTACCTTTATTAAGGATTTATGTTGGTGCTTCACTAAAAGAAAGTAATCGATCGATTCGAATCTTCTAAGGGCAATGTCTGAGAGTTGTCAACTAGACACTTCTTAAGTTTTAGACATGAAATATGTCATTAACGCCATCCAACTCTTTGGGTGACTCTAGTTCGTAAGCCATCGGGCCTATTTGTTTCAAGATTTTGTATGGTCCAATTTAGCGTGGGTTTAGCTTTCCTTTCTTGTCGAAGAGTACAAGTCCTTCTAAGGTGATACTATCAGGAACATTTTATCACCCGTTTGGAATTCTAGCGGCTTTCTGCGATTGTGAACGTAGCTTTTCTGAATGATGTCTGGCCTTGTCAAGTGCTTCTCACCGACTTCGTGCCAACACAACGGTGATCGGCATTTCTGTCTATATAAGGCCTCAAATGGTGCACACTAGATGCTAGTGTGGTAACTGTTGTTGTAAGTGAACTCTATGAGGGGTAGGTGTACATCCCAACTTCCTCCAAAGTCTAGTACACAGACTCGTAGCATATCTAAGGTTTGAATTGTTCGCTCACTTGCCCGTCTGTTTGAGGGTGATAAGCTGTACTCAGGTTTAGTTGGGTATCCAACACCTTCTGCATTGATAGCCAAAACTGTGATGTAAAATGACAATCTCTGTCATAGATAATTGAAATGGGCATTCTGTGACGAGACACAAGTTCTTCAATATAGCTTTGAGCAAGTCTCTCCATTATGTAATCCTCTCGGATAGGTAGAAAACGCACGGATCTTGTCAGTTGGTCGACGATAACTCAAATGGAGTTATGACCTTTGGAAGTTCGAGGTGACTTAGTGACGAAGTCCATTGTTATCTGTTCCCATTTCCATTGGGGTATTTTGGGTTGTTGTAATAATCCTAACGGCTTTTGGTACATAATTTCACAATCATAGTCGTTAAGTAACTCCGTCCATCGTTTTTTTTTGCCTCATGTAGAGCATCTTCTACTCGAGTATGTCCTGGAGACTCTTATGATCAGTAAACACACAGAACATCTGGAACCGTATAGGTAATGTCTCAGGGTTTTAAGTATGAAGACCAATGCTCCTAGTTCCAAGTTATGCGTAGTACAGTTCGCCTCATTTTTCTTGAGCTATGTGAAAGCATTCGTAATTACTTTATTCTTCTGCATCAGATGGCAGCCCAATCCCTAGTGTGACGCATCACAATATACCACAATCTGTTCCTTCAGGCAATGATATGATTGGCGCATTGCACAGTTTCTCCTTCAGCATTTGGGATGCCTTCTCCTTTTCAATATCCCAAATGAATTCCTTCATCTTTTGGGTCAGTTCTGTCAAGGGCTTGGCGATCTCTAAGAAATTTTCTATGGACCTTTGATTGTATACAGCAAATCCTAGAAATTGACGGATTTCCGTAGGGGTCCTCGGGACTTTCCATTTCTCATTCGTCTCGATTTTAGTTGGATCCACATGGATCCCTTCTATGTTCACCATAAGACCGAGAAAGTGTACTTCTCTGTTCCAAAACTCACACTTAGAGAATTTGGAGTACAACTTCTCTTCCTTGAGTGGTTGCAACACTTGCCCTAAATGTTGCTCGTGATCCTCTTTACTACGCGAGTAGACTAGTATGTCATCGATAAAAATCACAAATTTATCCAAGTATGCTCTGCAAACTCTGTTCATTAAGTTCATGAATGCCGCAGGAGCATTGGTTAGGCTGAAGGGCATAAGCATAAACTCATAATGTCCATATCGTGTTTGGAACACCGTTTTGGGTATAACTTCTTTGTGAATCCATAATTGGTGATAACCTGACTGTAGGTCGAGTTTAGAGAAATAGGAGGTGCCTTGCAGCTGATCGAATATATCGTCGATTCAAGGAAGCGGGTACCTATTCTTAGTTGTTAATTTGTTCAGTACTCTATAATCAATGTACATTCATGAGGATCCGTCCTTTTTATTAACGATAGAACAGGAGCACCCCATGGTGATGAGCTGGGGCGAATAAATCCCTTATCGGAGAGTTCTTGGAGTTAGTTAGACAACTCCTGCAACTCTAAAGGGGATATTCTATATGGGGCTCATGCCACGAGTGCAGTTCGGGGCACAAGATCGATTTGGAATTTGACTTGTCTGCGCGGGGAAGGCCAGGCAAGTCTTCGCGGAAAGACTTCCAGAAAATTCTACATAAAGGGGTACATCCTCAAGTTGGTTCGCCTCCGGCTTCTACTCGGTTATGGGTGCGAGGATTACATGGTACTCTTTTCTTAGGTATTTTCGGGTTTTTATAAAGGAAACAATGTTCAAGCTCAGCTTACGTCTCTCCTTGTAGGATCAAAGTTCTACCGGTAACAAGGGGAATACGAATGATTTTCTCAAAACAAGTAATTTCGGCATGGTGCTTGGATAAGCAATCCATGCCTACTATGATATCAATGCTTTCGATTTCGACGGGTATGAAGTCTATGGGGAAAAGTTCGTTGCAAGTACGTCTTGCATTAGAAATTAGTTGGAAATCAAATCATTGATTTAAAAAGTAGACATAACAATGTCTAAGTCATGTTTAAAAGCAGTCAATTCATGATCATTTCATTGTTCAAATCGTAGTCAAAAACGTTATAGAGTAGTCGTTTACAAAGTAGTCTAATCGTGACTAAAGAGTTGATAAAACACTTGGTAAACTTGTTTGTAAATCAGTTGTTATAGGTATATATAGTGATAAAACCTTGACCAAATGATATGTTTTATATAAATTAGTTTATATACTTAAGAATTTTGAAAGTTTTATAAAATATTTTGTGAATAGGTTGTTGTAAAATCTTGTTGATAATTTGTTTTACAACTTAGAGTTGGTTAAAAAAAAAAAAATTTTTTTTTTTTTTGAGTCAATCAAAATACGTTGAAAACTCTTATTACTGACAAATCGTTTGAAAATTCTGTTTAACGAAATCCGTTCGAAAAAATTGAAGTTGTGAAATTTTTTGATTAAATGTCTGATGAAAATCCATTGAAGGCTTGAGTCAATAAAATACGTTGAAAGCTCTGGTCACTGAAAAGTGTTGAAAGTTCTGTTAATGTCTAACAAAAATTTAGTTGAAATCGTTTCCCACAAACTGTACATGTGTAATTGAATTTCTACTAGTCTTAAGTGAGTTCTATTTTGCACACTAGTCTTAATCGCAAGGCAACTCTTCGCCTCTGGTCTCCATCAACTAGAGATGGGTAGTTTCTATGGTTTCGCCAAGATCCTGCTGATCCACAGATCTGTACCACTCGGCCTTGTGCCAGGTGCACCTAGCCTAAATAGATTTTGTGTTATTCTAACTCCATAGTATCTATTCTATTCTCGTTGCGGCATAGTCTAGCAACTAGTACCAAGATGGTATGGTGAGCGAGTTCATGTATGTATAGAGGGATTCGTATGTAGAAAGCTTCTTCGTCCTCTGTAGGAATCTGTATTCCTTATTCAGTTCTCTAAGTCTCATGAGTTGCGGGTAATTAATTCCACCGATGGACATCTGACCAACGACGGGTCCTAGTGGTTGGAGTATCAGTAGTAGTATAGATAGTGTAAGGTCTAGTTCGAGGTGGTCTGTCAGTCCTTCTAGTCGTGTATAACTCACGCGATTCATAGGTCTTCGAAAAGAGTGGGAGGAAGAGTGTGAAATAGAAGAAGTAGATGTAACGTGCCTAGGTGACGAGTTCTCGTGTTGGTCCAGTTTTGTTGGTTCATCCTCAAGAGGAACCTCCTCAAGTGGTTCCTTTTTATTAGATAGATTCTCCTCCTCGGTACTGGGTGGGTTGTCGCAAGGGCGACATGGTGATGTAACCATAATCATCGGTTGATATGGCAGCGTTGAATGAGGATTGCAACAAGGTAAGACTACAAGTAGAAGATTTAGTTCCTAGGATGATTAGTGACGTGTCCTGGCGCGACTGCCGATAAGCAGTGTGGGAAAATGATGTGTAGTTCCCAATCTTCGGATCTTTAGGTTCGAATCACAAGTTAAACATGCAGAATATTGTCTAACGAATTTATGTATGCGGTAGTAAAATGTGATATAATCTAAGCAAGAGTAAGTAAAACTATTACTTTACTATCAATTAGGAACGATTACTATATCATCGAATCTTTGTCGAACATAGACAGAACGAACAGTCACAAATCAAGACACAACCACTGTATACATACAGTAGCTATAGCAACACCCCAAGTGTTGCTATCCTGTACTTAGTGTCGGTTACAAAGATCATAAGATTTGACTAACACCTTAAACAAGCTACTTTGACATTATGCACTAACATGTTAACCTCAAAATGATATGACTAAATTGGAGGTATTCTTAGTTACTAACGATGCTAATATGGATGCCTACGATATGCAATGCACACACGCAAAATCTGCTTTCAAGGATTTGAGTAGAAAAGAAAATTGAACATAATCGTAGTGTACCTACTCCGTATCTCGCATAATCTTACCTAAATTAAACATAGGTGATCAGGCTATGTCTAATTGAGGTCTAATAATGCAACACACGGGTTAGCTATACTACTAATACGTTCAATTTAGTTGAACTTGTAATATTTTGGTGTTTTAAGAAAATATTATTTAAAAGTGTTGGTTATAGTTGGGGTTTTTATTTGAAAAACCAGCATTCTCTATAACCTTAGGCTCTGATATCAAATCTGTCACACCCCGCTAAAGCGGAAACACGAGATGTAACAGTACCGGGTAACAATGCATAAGATATAGTAGCACCACCATACATAATTTAGAGAAAATATTACACATTACTACAAGTTCAAACCATAGTTCGAAAAGAAATTACAAGAAGCTCTTAAAGTTTCCAAATAGTTTCAAAATAAAGCAAACGCGTGTGAACAAGCATCCATGCTAATGTACTCCTAGAGTGCATCCTACTGTCGTTCTCCTGAAAAGCATGATAAAACAACAGGTCAACTATGGACATAGTTGGTGAGTTCACAGGTTTAATGTTACACATAAATGAACTAAAAGCTTTTGTCCATAAAGACATGAATAAAAATGATTGGTTGTAATAGTTGCGAATATGAAAGGTAATATACAAGAGTGTTAATGCAATTGAGGCCACTACTAAACCGATTCAACCGACACATGCCCCAAGCTCCATGTTCTATCGCTAACATGAGTAAGGTGATACTATGCACTCACGAACAGTGTGAGTGAGGAGTGGTTTCCCCCTAAATAGCGCTATCCATAAATATCAACGGCTCGTCTGGCTCTCGGACGAGTTAATAAGTAGTGTAAACTGTATTTCCGGGGACTTTAGCACGATAGTACTCAAGCATAACAATAGTATATACCAATTCGCATAAATAGTATAACAAAAGTTCAACAAGTTCATAAAGAGTACAACCAATTTAGTTAAAGTTCGAGATCATGCTTTTCACCCCAAAATAATAAACAAGTAAAAAGGGGCTGTGAATACTCACAATTGAGTGTAAGAGTAAACGATGAATGTAGCGCGCGTGCTTGTCGGGTATGACTCCTATCCAAGACCTATGAACATGAGGTTTCTAATTAGTTTCTTGGTAATTTAGGTTTGATAGGATTGCTTAGCTAAATATTTAGATTACAAAGTGCCAAAATGGTTTGTTTGCTTTGAAGTTTGTTAATGTCCAATAATCGCGTTGAGTATAATAATGAATATACAAGTATATAATGTCTCGTAATTGTTTATGTCCAAATTTCATAGTGTTTTGAGTGTTGGAACTTTGGTTCCTTCCAAATTATGATTAACAACACACAAATCGATAAATACATCATAAGACACCTGAACCCCTTTTGGTTATCATTCAATCCAAAAATAGTAAGTTTCGTGTTTTCGAAATCGAGACCGATTATTGTTGACTCAGTCAAACCTTCTCGGTTTGACCCGAAAATTTTACCCAAACCTTAAACATGTTCATGAGTCATAAGGAGTTAGTCTTTCCTTAAATAACAAATCCACAAGTGTCGGTTTCCAACTTTTACCAAAAATCAGTCCATATTCTTATTTCCAGAAAATTACCTCAGTTGGTTTAATTTATTAAAAATACTTATGGTCCGAAATAAAATAAGGCAAAAATCACAGATCATCTTCATTTTGTTATCTATCTACTTTAATTTTTCCATGGATTGTAGTGAAGTCCAAGTATTTATTATTTTTACTTTTACCATCTGAGGTCAGATCTAAACACATGCATGCAATTATTATTTTTGTACAAAATTTACAAGGAATCAATAAAAGTGGTCTTCTTGAAAGTTGTAGCCAATGAAAATTTTAAACTTTTGGCGTTGGTTTCAAGTCATTTGGAGTTGTAATGCTCCAGTTATGATTAAAACATTGAGATGAAAGTTTCTGCCTTAATCTAACAGATTATACATCTTTATTCACAAAAATTATAAAAAATATCAAATGAACTCATAAAAACATGAGGCTTATGTGGTTGGAAAGTTAACTTCCAGAACTTGATTCTAGACTATAAAAACGTCCATTTTCATGAAGAAATGATTTTTATAAAAATCATTGAAGTAGATGAAAGTTTCTGGACAGAATATTTGAAAGTCCATGATGAATGTTTGAGCTTAAACAAGAACACCACCATGGAAATAAATGAACTTTTGATCTTTTGACATTTAAATCCATGTTCTAACACATGCATGGTGTTGGCATACATCCTTGATGTGTTAGAGATGATTATTAACATATAAACAAGCTTTTTACACAAGATGAACAAGATCTAACTAGTTTACAAGTAATAACATGATTTTTCACTTGATTTTCGGTTTGATCATGGATTACTCTTTCTTTTAACACATTAAGATGTGAAAGAGTTAATCTACAAACATCAAGGTTTGCATGAGAATTTTAGCCATGAGAGAGGCATAAAATCCGAATTTTTGAAGAAAATAAGCAAGAAAGTAGTAGCCTAACATATGTAAATGATGTTGCTTACCTTTTAGGATTTGTTTGATGGATTAAGACCTTCAAACACTTGGATTTATCTTTGAAAATGGCTGAGAATTAGAGAGGATTTGGAGAGGGTTTGTGTGTGTTTTTGAGAGAGAAAAGTGAAGAGTGTGTGTGTGTGTTTTGGGAAAATGGAAGTAGTAATGAGGTGTATAGGGAATAAAAATGATTTTGAATTGGAAAAGAGGGTAGGTGGTGGGGTGAACGAATTTTTGGGGCCCCATAGGGCTGGAAATGTTTTAAAAAAATTGGTTTCCAGACTATGTTGCGTTCTGTGTTCGTTTACTCGTAAATTCGTTAATACGTTAAATCGCGTAACGTTTTCTTTTGTCGTTTAAATTCACGATATGTTTGGGATTATTTTTCATTTAAGTATTATTAAAATACTTTATTTTAAGTTGTCAAAATATTTATTGATGTTCGTTTGGTTGCCGAATTCGATTCACGCATTTTCTTTGCGTTTGAGACGTTTTAGCCAAAACGTCTAAGTTTTTCGTGTATTATTTAAACAAAATAATAATATATGATAAATAACTTCTAAAAATAGATTTAAGTTATTAATAGAAATATTTTCACTAATGTTCGTGTTAAGTCGGGTACCGTCCGATTGAATTTACTTGTAGTGTCACCGAAAATTCAGTTTTTGTGATTCGATGAGGATTTTGTGAAGACATAAAGAGATAGGTTTTTCTTTATTTTATTGGCACTTAGTAACCTAATTTGGCATGTTAGAGGGAATTTACAGTTCACCAAGCAGTCTCAAAGACCTTTTATGACTTTGATAAGCCTACGGAGTCATAACCTAGGATTTTCACTAGGACTTAAGGAATGCTGTAAGCGTAATTTGAGATTCGAGTGCGGTAATGACCTGAGATTTTTTTTTTTTTTTTGACGGTTGTCACAGTTTACTAAATAAATTAATAAACATAAACGTAAGCACTTTGTCACATTATATGCATCCACGGATAAACGCTTGTTTAGTGTCAGGTTGTAACGATAAGGCGCCTAAATTCAATGCTATTTAATTATAGGCGTTAATTCACTAAAAATTATAGTTTAACTTAAAAAAAAAATTTCCTCTAAGTTTATTACCTGAGCGGAGTTGAATCATAGATTTTTGCCGGTTGTCACATTCTCCCCCTGTTAAAAGAATTTCGTCCCGAAATTTAGTTCGTGACCTCGGGTGGTGCAGGGTTTGAGAATAAGTGGGGATACTTGCGACGGATTTGATCCTCGCGCTCCCAGGTGAATTCCGGACCTCGTTTCGAATTCCACCTAACCTTTACAATGGGTATACGACTCCGCTTCAAGGTCTTTATCTCTCGGTCCATGATCTCAATTGGTTCTTCGATAAAATGCAATTTCTCATCGATTTGTACTTCTCCGACTGGTATGACAAGTGATTCGTCTGATAAACACTTTTTCAGATTTGACACATGAAACGTGTCATGTACATTACTGAGTTCTTGAGGCAACTTAAGTTTGTATGCAACTGGACCAATTCTCTCCAGTATTTCGAATGGTCCAACATATCTAGGGTTTAGCTTTCCCCGTTTCCCAAAACGGACTACGCCTTTCCAAGGCGACACTTTCAACATGACTCTATCTCCAATTTGAAATTCTAGCGGTTTGCGCCTCGTATCTGCATAACTCTTTTGGCGGTCACGGGCTGCCTTCAGTCTATTTTGGATTTGCACAATCTTCTCGGTCGTTTCATGTATAATCTCTGGACCACGGAGTTGACTATCTCCCACCTCAGTCCAACATACAGGCGATCGACACTTTCGTCCATAAAGTGCTTCGAATGGGGCGGCCTTGATGCTGGTGTGATAACTGTTGTTGTAAGAGAACTCGCATAATGGCAGGTGGTTCTCCCAGCCACGTCCAAAGTCGATAACACATGCGCGTAACATATCTTCTAGGGTTTGAATTGTCCTTTCACTTTGGCCATCTGTCTGAGGGTGGTATGCGGTACTCATATCCAAGCGAGTACCTAGGGCTTTTTGGAGTAATTGCCAAAATCTAGAGGTGAAACGGCTATCTCGATCAGAGATAATCGAGATGGGCACCCCGTGCCTTGTCACCACCTCCTTCAAGTAAAACCTAGTCAATCTTTCCATTGTGTCGGTCTCCTTGATTGCTAGAAAGTGGGCGGATTTTGTCAGGCGATCAACAATTACCCAAATTGTATCACAACCATTTGCTGTCTTAGGAAGCTTAGTAATAAAGTCCATTGTTATTTGCTCCCACTTCCATTGGGGTATTTCGGGTTGTTGCAATAGACCTGATGGTTTCTGATACTCGACCTTTACCTTGGCACACGTCAAGCATTTACTAACATAGGTGGCCACCTCAGCCTTCATGTTAGGCCACCAATACAAGTCCTTAAGTCCATGGTACATCTTGTCAGCACCCGGATGGATGGAATACCTGGATTTATGTGCCTCGTCCATTACCAACTTCCTCAAGTTACCAAAACTTGGTATCCAAATGACGATTTATATAATATCGGATTCCATCGGACTTGACCTCAAATTGCTTATCCATACCGCGTAGAGATTCGCCCTTTACATTCTCCTCCTTGATTGCCTCGAGTTGAGCATCATGAATTTGAGAGGTAAGGTTCGTATGAATGGTCATACCTAAAGCCCTAACTCGTAGTGGTTTCATTCGTTCTTTTCTGCTCAAAGCATCAGCTACAACATTTGCCTTGCCCGGGTGATAATGAATTTCACAATCGTAATCACTGAGCAATTCAACCCACCTACGCTGTCTCATGTTCAGATCCTTTTGATCGAAAATGTGCTGAAGGCTTTTATGATCTGTAAACACGGTACACTTTGTACCATAAAGGTAATGCCTCCAAATCTTAAGTGCAAACACCACTGCTCCCAATTCCAGGTCATGGGTTGTGTAGTTTTTCTCATGCACCTTAAGTTGATGAGAAGTATAAGCTATGACCTTCTCCTTTTGCATTAACACACATCCTAGCCCTTGTCGTGATGCATCGCAAAAGACTACAAAATTTTCGGTTCCCTCTGGCAATGATAATACTGGTGCGCTACAAAGTTTTTGCTTCAACAATTGGAAAGCTTCTGAGTTAGTAGTGTCAAGGGTTTGGCTATTTTAGAAAAATTCTCGATGAATCGTCTATAGTAACCAGCAAGACCTAAGAATTGCCGTACTTCTGTTGGGGTTCTAGGCGTCTCCCAATTTTCGATAGCCTCAATCTTGGCAGGGTCGACATGTATTCCTTGACTATCAATAACATGTCCTAGAAATTGCACTCTTCGTAACCAAAACTCACACTTTGAGAACTTAGCATATAACTCCTCCTTTTTAAGCAACTCCAAGATTGATCTCAAATGCTTTTCATGGTCCTCTTTGTTCTTCGAATAGATCAAAATGTCATCGATGAATACGATGACGAACTTATCTAAGTACGGTTTACACACGCGGTTCATGAGGTCCATGAATACAGCCGGTGCATTAGTAAGACCGAACGACATTACTTGGAACTCGTAATGACTATACCGAGTCCTAAATGCCGTCTTTGGGATGCTTTCTTCTCCGACTCTCAACTGATGATACCCCGATCGTAGGTCAATTTTTGAGTAAAAACTCGAGCCTTGCAGCTGATCGAATAAGTCATCAATTCTAGGGAGTGGGTAACGGTTCTTCACGGTTAGTTTATTCAATTCCCGGTAATCGATGCACATCCTTAAGGATCCATCCTTCTTTTTCACAAATAAGACGGGAGCTCCCCATGGTGAGGAACTTGGCCGGATAAACCCTTTATCTAAAAGCTCTTGCAGTTGACTTGACAACTCTTGCATTTCGGAAGGGGCTAATCGATATGGTGCTCGGGCAACAGGTGCCGCACCAGGCACCAAGTCGATATGAAATTCCACTTGCCGGGCTGGTGGTAGTCCAGGCAAGTCTTCAGGGAAAACTTCGGGAAAATCCCGTACGATAGGGACATCCTTGAGTCGTCTCTCTTCCGGTTTCTCCTCTACAACATGAGCTAAGATTGCTTGGTACCCTTTTCTTAGGTACTTCTGTGTTTTCATGCACGATATGATGTTCAATCTCGTTCCACTCTTTTCTCCTTGTATTATTAAAGTTGCTCCGCTTGAGAGGGGTATGCGGACAATCTTATCATAGCATACTATTTCGGCACGATTCTTGGACAGCCAATCCATGCCAACGATGACGTCAAAGCTTCCTATTTTGACGGGTATCAAATTTATGGGAAAGATTTCGCTTGCTAAGTTTAGGGAACAATTTCGAATTATGCTATCAGCTTCAATTAATTTACCATTAGCTAACTCTATCGTGTATTTAGTATCTAAGGCAGTTGGGGTGATATCAAGTAAGGGGCTAAACTCGTTAGACACGAAACTCTCATCAGCACCAGTATCAAATAAGACTGAAACAACCTTGTCATTTAGGAGAAACGTACCCGTGACTAGGTTGGGATCCTGACGTGCTTCATTGGTATTGATCACGAATGCTCTGCCGCGCGCCGCATTGTTATTCTGATTTTTCAGCTTCGGACAATCCTTTTTAAAATGTCCAGCACTCCCGCACCCGTAGCATGTGTTTGGAGTGTTAGTGTTGGCGACAGGTGCAGGGCTCCGACAATCCTTGGCTTGATGGCCAGGCTTCTTACATCTCCCACATGCGTTGCTACAGGGACCTTTGTGGTGTAGGTTGCAACGCTTACAATATGGTTTGTTTCCAGCATAACCTTTCTTAGTATCTGGCCCTGCAGCATAAGCCCTAGCTGTCTCGGTCTTCTTATTTTGTTGTTGGCTGGTGTTTCCTCTAGAACTTTCCTCCCATTTCCTTTTACCATCGGAATTCTTATCAACATTTCCCCTTTCCAAAGCCCCACGTTGCACAATTTGATCCATTAAACTGTGTGCCATGCGGACGGCATCGTGAATCGTATTGGGCTTGGATGAAGTTACATTTCCTTGGATTTGGGAGGGAAGTCCCCAAATATAATGTTCAATTCTCTTGTACTCGGGAGTGACCATGGATGGGCAAAGAAGTGCCAATTCATGGAATCTCCTTGTATATCTAGCTACATCAGCCCCAATGACAACCAGATTCCAAAATTCTACCTCCAACTTCTGCAGTTCATTCCGAGGACAGTACTCTTCCGTCATCATTTTCTTAAGATCTTCCCAAGAAATCTGATAAGCAGCATCAATGCCCACCGAATGGGCGTATGAATTCCACCATGATAACGCACCATCTTGAAGGGTGCATGTTGCATACTTAACCTTACAATCTTCCTTGCAGTTACTAATACGGAAAACTGACTCTAGCTTCTCAAACCACCGAACCAAACCGACAGCTCCTTCGGTTCCATTGAAGTGATGGGGTTTGCAATTCGAAAAGTCCTTATAGGTGCATTCTCGGGTTACATTCCCCGAACCTTCTCCGGTTTCATTCCTTCTACCGGTTCTTTCGTTTCCATCATTCCTCTCAGTCCTTTGGGTGGCGATTGCCTCAGCTACTCTTTGTGCTACAAGTCGCTCGATAGCTGCATTACTCATCGTGGATGTTCTCTTGGGTGGCATGTTTCTTGAAATTACAAAGCACAACAAGACAATGAGATACTATACAAGATAGAACTTTATCATGCGTGTAAGGAATAAATAAGTACAAACCACACAACCAAAGTCACAAGATAGTAAGATTAATAACCCAACAAGAGCATAAACTTAGTCAAAATACTTGATTCATTGTTCACAAAAACAGGCCGGGAATGAAACATCTGGAAAATACAAGCAAATCCATAAATTTATCCTCTAGGCACAACCCGCCATAGTAGGTTAGAAATCGAAATGAAACTATCCGCGAAACTGGCCCAAAAGTGCACTAACACGTCCCAAACTATGCTCCATCACGGACATACGCTGCTCTGCCCTAGTCGCGCGCTCTTCCGCTAATTCAGCGCGCCTTTCGCTGTGCTCCACCCGTCGGCGTAACTCAGTGACCTCCTCTCGAAGAATCTTGATGTCGTCATCAACACAGTAACCCGTGTAGTCCATGTTACCGATCCTCCTCTCAACTTCCGAAATTTGTGCCTGTATGAGTTCCACTTTATCGGAACGTGACTCATCCTGGTCGTACTCCAGCTGATTAAGTCTCCTCTCCTGATCAACCAAACGTGCTATCACAACGGGGATAGTGTGATGTACAGGCTCCAAAGTGAGAGAGGGTATGGGTGTAGTGGTGGAGGGCTCCCCAACTTCCAGTGTTTCGGGTATCCCTTCTTCTTTTCTCCAAGACTGAATCTGCTCCTGCATCCAAGTCCACTTGCGGGATCGCACTCGCCTAGTAGTAGTGTTGGTAGTCTCGGTAGGGGGAATGGAGGGGGTCTCAGTAGGGGGGATGGAGAATGTCTCAGTCAAAGGTGGGAACACGGTTATCCGAGGGGTACGCATCAGTCGTGGTCCCCCGGGGCGGAATGATCGGAGTGAAGAAGCTGGTTTTGGTTGGGTAGGGGGAGCAGGGGCAGCCTTAGTAGGTATGACAGGGGAGGGATGGGATTCTTCGGGATCGGACTTGTCCTCAGTAGGCTCGGACTCTTCCTCCATTGGCTCGGTCTCATCCTCAAATGGCTTAGTCTCATTGGAGGAACCCGTCTTCTCAACTCGGGTAGCGGACACAGGCATGAATGAGGGTGACTTAAGCGAGGTGAGGAGGCATGCAGCCGTCTCGGAGTCATCGTCGGACACGACTTGGACAGGGCTATTAAGGTTCGACATACTCTGTCATATAAGATAATAGTATATAAATAGGGAGTATATAAAATAAGTAATTATTTAACATGTATGTACTAACTTATCAATTAACATGTAATAAGCATGCATGGAACCATATTCGGTAAGTAGGCAAGGATGTATGGATTTAATAATTAGCAAGTACACCTAAAGGTCCTTATTCTAGTCATGGCTATAGTCTAGGCCCACTAATGCAACCTAGTTCACTATAACCTTGGGCTCTGATACCAATCTGTCACACCCCGCCTCGGCGGAAGGTTGCGAGATGCGACTATCATGAGATCACAACACAAGAATTACAATGAACGACTTCTACATGAGTCGTTTTAAACATACTTCATAAAAGTTTAAGATGTCTTACAGACTTAGACCATTTGTCTTTAAAAAGTTTACAAACAATTCCCATAAGTTACAAAATAGTTAGGAGTTTAAGAATTTAAGATCAAAAGCAATGTTCGTCCATGCAAATGTAGTTCCTAACTTCAAAAGGGGTATGCCATCTTCACAAATAGCAAGCATCTTAATTACCTGAGAATAGCATGTAAAAATGGGTAAACATAAAGTTGGTGAGCTCATAGGTTTTAATAGTTGTAAACATTACCGTGGATCACGAGATTTCAAGTTATATTGCCATTCAACAATATAGTAAAAAAAAATTGTATTACTATTGCCATAAGCTCATGAATTGAAACCTTAACATTCAGTGCCTCGCAAGTGTCCTATCCAAACACAAGTAGTTCTCAAATGACAATGCACCCGTTTGACTTATAGTCATGTTGGCGCTACCTACCCGGATGGGGGCGTCAACCCAAATAGATCTATTCATGACATTCACGTTTAAGTCCTTAACTAACAATTCATGATAAAGGCCCACATAATGGATAGTGTCAACTCATGCAATACGTAACAGTTTAGTTTGTGTCCACAAAGAAAAGAACATGTATTCTCACCCCAAAACATGTCAAAGCATTTAAAAAGAAGTAGGGGCCATGAGACTCACCTTAGTGAGAGAGCGGAAAGTTGCAAGTACTTGTTTGGGTCTTGGTGGGGTTTATGCTTCCTAGATCACATAAAATGTTCAAGTTTAGTCATATCGTATATATATATTAATTCTAATTTTTGTAAAGTTTCATCACCCATAGCTTTAGTTTAAGTGTCACGTTTTATTTAACCATTTTTTGGGTATATTTACACCTTTTTAAGTGATCTTTAGTAAGAATCCAACAAAATTCCAGAAAGTTTCCAGACCAGACCCATAAATCGGCTTACTGAGAAAAATGCGTGCATTTCTGGAAAAAGTGTGAAACATGAAGGTTGTAGGTCTATTCAATACGCAACTTTTAAAAAAAATGCATCGTCTAACTCTTCCTAGAACTCAAGTTATGACCATTTTAGTAACCTGTGTTTTTCTGGACAGATTGTGTTCCTTTGTGTATAAATTTATAGAAACGTATTTTAAACTTATATTTGAACATAATCTTGTTAGATAAGCTTTATAACATTAAAATCAGTAATAAAATGGTAGTCTTAGGTTAAGTATTCATGGAGTTATGACCTTGCAAAGTGAGGTATACGAATCTGCCATAACATGCGCAATAGTTTCGTATGGGCTGTTTGGAGGTCGAATACTCAATGTTTTTGAGTGAGACCACTTGGGTTTGAAAGCTAATACATAATAGTAATTTCAGTAGTAAAATGGTGGTATTTTGTTAAGTATACACGGATTTATGACCTCACAAAGTGAGATATAGAAATCTGGACAGATTGCATGGGTATGTGTGGGTTAGGATATCAAGTCATTGACCACCATCCTAACACATAGGCACTAATCATTGTTTAGCCCTTTTTCCCACATGCAATTTCCATCATTTTTCTACAGATTTTGAGTATATTACAAGCATGATATTCTTGAAAGATTTTGTAGATATGTAATAAGTAAAATTTACATCTTTCAACTTGATATAGGTTTGATCATGGATTATCACTTATCTTTAACACATGATTATGTGCAAGTGATAATCTACAAACATCAAGTCATTTTTGTAGGCTTAGCCATACTTTTCAATACTTCAAATAAAAAGAAGATGGAGATGAAGATGAGTAATATAATGCATGTTTACATCTATTTTGTAGGCATAGCCATACATAAGAATCACAACAACACAAAATATAAAGATGCATGTATACATATATGATCGTAGGCATAGCCATACATAAGATATTAACAAAAATGAAATATAAAGTGCATATATACATATGTAGATTTGTAGGCATAGCCTTACATAAGATCTTACATATGTATATAGTAAGATAAAAGATGTATATACATAGATATAGATATATTATTATAAGTCTTGTATTATTCATCCATGGGTGATGATTAGTGTATAGAAATTGAAGGAAGTAAAGAAGAGAAAATTGTGTATCTTCTTACCAACGAATCTAAGACAAAAGTAGGTTGTTTTTGAGTGGATTTAGGGTTGTTTGAGTGGTGATTTGTGCTGGTTTTTGATGGTGAAGTATGGCAGATTTTTGGGAGAGAAAATGGAAGAAAAGTGGTGTGAGGAAGAGAGAATTGGATGTGTGTGTGTGAAAAGTGAGAAAGGGATGGGTGTAAGTTGCTTAAATAGAAGAAAAGAGGGGGGAGGGGGGGGAGTGAAGGGGTGGCCGGCCTTGGGGGGGGGGGGGGGGGGGAAGTGAAGAGTTTTGGTGGTGATTGGTGGAGAGGTGGTGGTGATAAATGTGTAATTTATTATTTTAATTAATTAAATTAGTTTTATTTAATTAAATAGAAGTTAAAATCAGATTTTTAATTATAATTTAATTAAATTCTTAAATAATTTAATTATAAGTATTTATTTAATTATTATGTTGTATTTCATGCAAAGGTGGTGGTTTGTTACTTTCATGCAAGTAAGTGTACTTATCACTATATTATTGTTTCACACGTACTTATATATATATATAAGTATATATACATATATATATATATATATATATATATATATTAGGGTTTACTAAATAAATTAATAAACATAAACGTAAGCACTTTGTCACATTATATGCATCCACGGATAAACGCTTGTTTAGTGTCAGGTTGTAACGATAAGGCGCCTAAATTCAATGCTATTTAATTATAGGCGTTAATTCACTAAAATTATAGTTTAACTAAAAAAAAAATTTTCTCTAAGTTTATTACCTGAGCGGAGTTGAATCATAGAATTTTGCCGGTTGTCACACCGGGGATCGTTAGTTTTCTGGCTTGCTGCAGTAAAAAATGGGAAATGGCAAAACCCCCTTTTTTTCGCTTTTGAAAGTGGCTGATCTTTCTTGCTTGCTAACATACGATAACTTGCTGCTTACGAGCCCTAGGTTCTGATACCAAGTGTTGGTTCAGGCCCTTTATATACTCACACCACACACAAAGTTTTAGAATATAAACTTGTAGAAAGAAAACAAAACTTCTCTTGCAACCAAAAGGACTACATTGCTACTAGCTACTACTTTCTCTGTACATACATGTAAATAGAAGGACTATATATATAGCCTTTTCATACTTCAAACTACTAAACGTGAGGAACATGCACAAAGCCACTTTCTACAATTTCATGCTAAATATAAGGAACGTGCGACATGCCAATAACTAAACAAAAAAAACTAACAAATCAAGATATTCCATATCCATGCTCCAGCCGACCCATTCTCATTCCATTTCCACATGTACATGCACATGACCACTGTTCATTATCCATGCTTATGATTTGGTAGCCACATGCAAGACCCATGCACATGAATATGTCAACTTCTACCCGTTTACAGAAACATGCAAACTTACAAAGCACCAAGATTAAGCCCAACATTCACCCCCTTAATCTTGATGATCTTGACCATTTCAACTTGCTACTTTCTTTTACTTCTTTGTACTGTCTTCTTGCTACTTGCTATCTTTTGCTTGGATCAACAAAAAAAAATGATCAATCTTGCTACTTGCTTGTTTGATTTGATTTTCTTTCTTGCTAGCATCAAATCTTCTTGCTTTCTAACTTGCTATTCGAACAATAAGGTCCGGCCTTGCTACTTGTTATGAGTCACACATGACCCGGTTCATGCTACTTGCTTTCTTTCCTTTCTTGCTTATCGTTTCTTGATTGCTAACAAGCTGTGAATTCATGTTGCTTGCTACTCGCTGCAGTTTCTTTCTTGCTTTATTATTGAATGATTCTTGCTACTGCTTTTATTCTTACCAACAAAAACTGCTACTGTCCAGCCTTAAAATAATGACTTCCGGATCTCTAATGAAGATTTGAACGATCAAAACATTAGCCTAGATGTCAGGAAGAAACTGTCCAAAAATAAGAACAATCTGACAGTACAATCTCCGGGGATCGTTAGTTTTCTGGCTTGCTGCAGTAAATAACGGGAAATGGCAAAACCCCCTTTTTTCTCTTTTGAAAGTGGCTGATCTTTCTTGCTTGCTAACATACGATAACTTGTTGCTTACAAACCCTAGGTTCTGATACCAAGTGTTGGTTCAGGCTTTTTATATACTCACACCACACACAAAGTTTTAGAATATAAACTTGTAGAGAGAAAACAAAACTACTCTTACAACCAAAAGGACTACATTGCTACTAGCTACTACTTTCTCTGTACATACATGTAAATACAAGGACTATATATATAGCCTTTTCATACTTCAAACTACTAAACGTGAGGAACATGCACAAAGCCACTTTCTACAATTTCATGCTAAATATAAGGAACGTGGGACATGCCAATAACTAAACAAAAAAAACTAACAAATCAAGATATTCCATATCCATGCTCCAGCCGACCCATTCTCATTCCATTTCCACATGTACATGCACATGACCACTGTTCATTATCCATGCTTATGATTTGGTAGCCACATGCAAGACCCATGCACATGAATATGTCAACTTCTACCCGTTTACATAAACATGCAAACATGCAAAGCATCAAGATTAAGCCCAACATTCACCCCCATAATCTTGATGATCTTGACCAATTCAACTTGCTACTTTCTTTTACTTCTTGCTACTGTGTTCTTGCTACTTGCTATCTTTTGCTTAGATCAACCAAAAAAAATGATCAATCTTGCAACTTGCTTGTTTGAATTGATTTTCTTTCTTGCTAGCATCAAATCTTCTTGCTTTCAAACTTGCTATTCGAACAATAAGGTCCGGCCTTGCTACTTGCTACGAGTCATACATGGCCCGGTTCATGCAACTTGCTTTCTTTCCTTTCTTGCTTATC
Organism: Pseudognaphalium luteoalbum; assembly: GCA_963422505.1. NCBI lineage: Eukaryota > Viridiplantae > Streptophyta > Magnoliopsida > Asterales > Asteraceae > Pseudognaphalium > Pseudognaphalium luteoalbum. The sequence goes on along the minus strand of OY730193.1, from coordinate 44,552,594 downwards.
GGTTCTTGATTGCTAACAATCTGTGAATTCATGTTGCTTGCTACTCGTTGCGGCTTCTTTCTTGCTTTATTATTGAATGATTCTTGCTACTGCTTTTATTCTTACCAACAAAAACTGCTACTATCCAGCCTTAAAATAATTACTTCTGGATCTCTAATGAAGATTTGAACGATCAAAACATTAACCTAGATGTCAGGAAGAAACTGTCCAAAAATGAGAACAATCCGACAGTACAATCTCCGGGGATCGTTAGTTTTCTGGCTTGCTGCAGTAAATAACAAGAAACAGCAAAATCCCCTTCTTTTCTCTTTTGAAAGTGGCCGATCTTTCTTGCTTGCTAACATACGATAACTTGCTGCTTACAATCCCTAGGCTCTGATACCAAGTGTTGGTTCAGGCCCTTTATATACTCACACCACACACAAAGTTTTAGAATATAAACTTGAAGAAAGAAAACAAAACTACTCTTGCAACCAAAAGGACTACATTGCTACTATCTACTATTTCTACGTACATACATGTAAATAAAAGGATTATATATATATCAATTTCATACTTCAAACTACTAAACGTAAGGAACATGCACAAAGCCACTTTCTACAATTTCATGCTAAATATAAGGAACACGGGACATGCCAATAACTAAACAAAAAAAACTAACAAATCAAGATATTCCATATCCATGCTCCTGCCGACCTATTCTCAATCCACTTCCACATGTACATGCACATGACCACTGTTCATTATCCATGCTTATGATTTGGTAGCCACATGCAAGACCCACGCACAAGAATATGTCAACTTCTACCCGTTTACAGAAACATGCAAACATCCAAAGCATCAAGATTAAGCCCAACATTCACCCCCTTAATCTTGATGATCTTGACCAATTCAACTTGCTACTTTCTTTTACTTCTTGCTACTGTGTTCTTGCTACTTGCTATCTTTTGCTTAGATCAACCAAAAAAAATGATCAATCTTGCTACTTGCTTGTTTGATTTGATTTTCTTTCTTGCTAGCATCAAATCTTCTTGCTTTCAAACTTGCTATTCGAACAATAAGGTCCGGCCTTGCTACTTGCTACTTCAAATAAAAAGAAGATGGAGATGAAGATGAGTAATATAATGCATGTTTACATCTATTTTGTAGGCATAGCCATACATAAGAATCACAACAACACAAAATATAAAGATGCATGTATACATATATGATCGTAGGCATAGCCATACATAAGATATTAACAAAAATGAAATATAAAGTGCATATATACATATGTAGATTTGTAGGCATAGCCTTACATAAGATCTTACATATGTATATAGTAAGATAAAAGATGTATATACATAGATATAGATATATTATTATAAGTCTTGTATTATTCATCCATGGGTGATGATTAGTGTATAGAAATTGAAGGAAGTAAAGAAGAGAAAATTGTGCATCTTCTTACCAACGAATCTAAGACAAAAGTAGGTTGTTTTTGAGTGGATTTAGGGTTGTTTGAGTGGTGATTTGTGCTGGTTTTTGATGGTGAAGTATGACAGATTTTTGGGAGAGAAAATGGAAGAAAAATGGTGTGAGGAAGAGAGAATTGGATGTGTGTGTGTGAAAAGTGAGAAAGGGATGGGTGTAAGTTGCTTAAATAGAAGAAAAGAGGGGGGGGGGGAGTGAAGGGGTGGCCGGCCTTGGGGGGGGGGGGGGGGAAGTGAAGAGTTTTGGTGGTGATTGGTGGAGAGGTGGTGGTGATAAATGTGTAATTTATTATTTTAATTAATTAAATTAGTTTTATTTAATTAAATAGAAGTTAAAATCAGATTTTTAATTATAATTTAATTAAATTCTTAAATAATTTAATTATAAGTATTTATTTAATTATTATGTTGTATTTCATGCAAAGGTGGTGGTTTGTTACTTTCATGCAAGTAAGTGTACTTATCACTATATTATTGTTTCACACGTACTTATATATATATATATAAGTATATATACATATATATATATATTAGGGTTTACTAAATAAATTAATAAACATAAACGTAAGCACTTTGTCACATTATATGCATCCACGGATAAACGCTTGTTTAGTGTCAGGTTGTAACGATAAGGCGCCTAAATTCAATACTATTTAATTATAGGCGTTAATTCACTAAAATTATAGTTTAACTAAAAAAAAAATTTCCTCTAAGTTTATTACCTGAGCGGAGTTGAATCATAGAATTTTGCCGGTTGTCACACCGGTGATCGTTAGTTTTCTGGCTTGCTGCAGTAAAAAATGGGAAATGGCAAAACCCCCTTTTTTTCGCTTTTGAAAGTGGCTGATCTTTCTTGCTTGCTAACATACGATAACTTGCTGCTTACGAGCCCTAGGTTCTGATACCAAGTGTTGGTTCAGGCCCTTTATATACTCACACCACACACAAAGTTTTAGAATATAAACTTGTAGAGAGAAAACAAAACTACTCTTACAACCAAAAGGACTACATTGCTACTAGCTACTACTTTCTCTGTACATACATGTAAATACAAGGACTATATATATAGCCTTTTCATACTTCAAACTACTAAACGTGAGGAACATGCACAAAGCCACTTTCTACAATTTCATGCTAAATATAAGGAACGTGGGACATGCCAATAACTAAACAAAAAAAAACTAACAAATCAAGATATTCCATATCCATGCTCCAGCCGACCCATTCTCATTCCATTTCCACATGTACATGCACATGACCACTGTTCATTATCCATGCTTATGATTTGGTAGCCACATGCAAGACCCATGCACATGAATATGTCAACTTCTACCCGTTTACAGAAACATGCAAACTTACAAAGCACCAAGATTAAGCCCAACATTCACCCCCTTAATCTTGATGATCTTGACCATTTCAACTTGCTACTTTCTTTTACTTCTTTGTACTGTCTTCTTGCTACTTGCTATCTTTTGCTTGGATCAACAAAAAAAAATGATCAATCTTGCTACTTGCTTGTTTGATTTGATTTTCTTTCTTGCTAGCATCAAATCTTCTTGCTTTCTAACTTGCTATTCGAACAATAAGGTCCGGCCTTGCTACTTGTTATGAGTCACACATGACCCGGTTCATGCTACTTGCTTTCTTTCCTTTCTTGCTTATCGTTTCTTGATTGCTAACAAGCTGTGAATTCATGTTGCTTGCTACTCGCTGCAGTTTCTTTCTTGCTTTATTATTGAATGATTCTTGCTACTGCTTTTATTCTTACCAACAAAAACTGCTACTGTCCAGCCTTAAAATAATGACTTCCGGATCTCTAATGAAGATTTGAACGATCAAAACATTAGCCTAGATGTCAGGAAGAAACTGTCCAAAAATAAGAACAATCTGACAGTACAATCTCCGGGGATCGTTAGTTTTCTGGCTTGCTGCAGTAAATAACGGGAAATGGCAAAACCCCCTTTTTTTCTCTTTTGAAAGTGGCTGATCTTTCTTGCTTGCTAACATACGATAACTTGTTGCTTACAAACCCTAGGTTCTGATACCAAGTGTTGGTTCAGGCTTTTTATATACTCACACCACACACAAAGTTTTAGAATATAAACTTGTAGAGAGAAAACAAAACTTCTCTTGCAACCAAAAGGACTACATTGCTACTAGCTACTACTTTCTCTGTACATACATGTAAATACAAGGACTATATATATAGCCTTTTCATACTTCAAACTACTAAACGTGAGGAACATGCACAAAGCCACTTTCTACAATTTCATGCTAAATATAAGGAACGTGGGACATGCCAATAACTAAACAAAAAAAACTAACAAATCAAGATATTCCATATCCATGCTCCAGCCGACCCATTCTCATTCCATTTCCACATGTACATGCACATGACCACTGTTCATTATCCATGCTTATGATTTGGTAGCCACATGCAAGACCCATGCACATGAATATGTCAACTTCTACCCGTTTACATAAACATGCAAACATGCAAAGCATCAAGATTAAGCCCAACATTCACCCCCATAATCTTGATGATCTTGACCAATTCAACTTGCTACTTTCTTTTACTTCTTGCTACTGTGTTCTTGCTACTTGCTATCTTTTGCTTAGATCAACCAAAAAAAATGATCAATCTTGCAACTTGCTTGTTTGAATTGATTTTCTTTCTTGCTAGCATCAAATCTTCTTGCTTTCAAACTTGCTATTCGAACAATAAGGTCCGGCCTTGCTACTTGCTACGAGTCATACATGGCCCGGTTCATGCAACTTGCTTTCTTTCCTTTCTTGCTTATCGGTTCTTGATTGCTAACAATCTGTGAATTCATGTTGCTTGCTACTCGTTGCGGCTTCTTTCTTGCTTTATTATTGAATGATTCTTGCTACTGCTTTTATTCTTACCAACAAAAACTGCTACTATCCAGCCTTAAAATAATTACTTCCGGATCTCTAATGAAGATTTGAACGATCAAAACATTAACCTAGATGTCAGGAAGAAACTGTCCAAAAATGAGAACAATCCGACAGTACAATCTCCGGGGATCGTTAGTTTTCTGGCTTGCTGCAGTAAATAACAAGAAACAGCAAAATCCCCTTCTTTTCTCTTTTGAAAGTGGCCGATCTTTCTTGCTTGCTAACATACGATAACTTGCTGCTTACAAGCCCTAGGCTCTGATACCAAGTGTTGGTTCAGGCCCTTTATATACTCACACCACACACAAAGTTTTAGAATATAAACTTGAAGAAAGAAAACAAAACTACTCTTGCAACCAAAAGGACTACATTGCTACTATCTACTATTTCTACGTACATACATGTAAATAAAAGGATTATATATATATCAATTTCATACTTCAAACTACTAAACGTAAGGAACATGCACAAAGCCACTTTCTACAATTTCATGCTAAATATAAGGAACATGGGACATGCCAATAACTAAACAAAAAAAACTAACAAATCAAGATATTCCATATCCATGCTCCTGCCGACCTATTCTCAATCCACTTCCACATGTACATGCACATGACCACTGTTCATTATCCATGCTTATGATTTGGTAGCCACATGCAAGACCCACGCACAAGAATATGTCAACTTCTACCCGTTTACAGAAACATGCAAACATCCAAAGCATCAAGATTAAGCCCAACATTCACCCCCTTAATCTTGATGATCTTGACCAATTCAACTTGCTACTTTCTTTTACTTCTTGCTACTGTGTTCTTGCTACTTGCTATCTTTTGCTTAGATCAACCAAAAAAAATGATCAATCTTGCTACTTGCTTGTTTGATTTGATTTTCTTTCTTGCTAGCATCAAATCTTCTTGCTTTCAAACTTGCTATTCGAACAATAAGGTCCGGCCTTGCTACTTGCTACGAGTCATACATGGCCCGGTTCATGCAACTTGCTTTCTTTCCTTTCTTGCTTATCGGTTCTTGATTGCTAACAATCTGTGAATTCATGTTGCTTGCTACTCGTTGCGGCTTCTTTCTTGCTTTATTATTGAATGATTCTTGCTACTGCTTTTATTCTTACCAACAAAAACTGCTACTGTCTAGCCTTAAAATAATGACTTCCGGATCTCTAATGAAGATTTGAACGATCAAAACATTAACCTAGATGTCAGGAAGAAACTGTCCAAAAATGAGAACAATCCGACAATACAATCTCCGGGGATCGTTAGTTTTCTGGCTTGCTGCAGTAAATAACAAGAAATAGCAAAATCCCCTTTTTTTCTCTTTTGAAAGTGGCTGATCTTTCTTGCTTGCTAACATACGATAACTTGCTGCTTACGAGCCCTAGGCTCTGATACCAAGTGTTGGTTCAGGCCCTTTATATACTCACACCACACACAAAGTTTTAGAATATAAACTTGAAGAAAGAAAACAAAACTACTCTTGCAACCAAAAGGACTACATTGCTACTATCTACTATTTCTCCGTATATACATGTAAAGAAAAGGATTATATATATATCAATTTCATACTTCAAACTACTAAACGTAAGGAACATGCACAAAGCCACTTTCTACAATTTCATGCTAAATATAAGGAACATGGGACATGCCAATAACTAAACAAAAAAAAACTAACAAATCAAGATATTCCATATCCATGCTCCAGCCGACCCATTCTCATTCCATTACCACATGTACATGCACATGACCACTGTTCATTATCCATGCTTTTGATTTGGTAGCCACATGCAATACCCATGCACATGAATATGTCAACTTGTACCCGTTTACATAAACATGCAAACATGCAAAGCATCAAGATTAAGCCCAACATTCACCCCCATAATCTTGATGATCTTGACCAATTCAACTTGCTACTTTCTTTTACTTCTTGCTACTGTGTTCTTGCTACTTGCTATCTTTTGCTTAGATCAACCAAATAAAATGATCAATCTTGCTACTTGCTTGTGTGATTTGATTTTCTTTCTTGCTAGCATCAAATCTTCTTGCTTTCAAACTTGCTATTCGAACAATAAGGTCCGGCCTTGCTACTTGCTACGAGTCACACATGACCCGGTTCATGCTACTTGCTTTCTTTCCTTTCTTGCTTATCGGTTCTAGATTGCTAACAAGCTGTGAATTCATGTTGCTTGCTACTCGTTGCGGCTTCTTTGTTGCTTTATTATTGAATGATTCTTGCTACTGCTTTTATTCTTACCAACAAAAACTGCTACTATCCAGCCTTAAAATAATGACTTCCGGATCTCTAATGAAGATTTGAACGATCAAAACATTAACCTAGATGTCAGGAAGAAAATGTCCAAAAATGAGAACAATCCGACAGTACAATCTTCGGGGATCGTTAGTTTTCTGGCTTGCTGCAGTAAATAACAAGAAATAGCAAAATCCCCTTTTTTTCTCTTTTGAAAGTGGCTGATCTTTCTTGCTTGCTAACATACGATAACTTGCTGCTTATGAGCCCTAGGTTCTGATACCAAGTGTTGGTTCACGCCCTTTATATACTCACACCACACACAAAGTTTTAGAATATAAACTTGTAGAAAGAAAACAAAACTTCTCTTGCAACCAAAAGGACTACATTGCTACTAGCTACTACTTTCTCTATACATACATGTAAATAGAAGGACTATATATATAGCCTTTTCATATTTCAAACTACTAAACGTGAGGAACATGCACAAAGCCACTTTCTACAATTTCATGCTAAATATAAGGAACGTGGGACATGCCAATAACTAAACAAAAAAAAAACTAACTAATCAAGATATTCCATATCCATGCTCCAGCCGACCCATTCTCAATCCACTTCCACATGTACATGCAGATGACCACTGTTCATTATCCATGCTTATGATTTGGTAGCCACAAGCAAGACCCACGCACAAGAATATGTCAACTTCTACCCGTTTACAGAAACATGCAAACATCCAAAGCATCAAGATTAAGACCAACATTCACCCCCTTAATCTTGATGATCTTGACCAATTCAACTTGCTACTTTCTTTTACTTCTTGCTACTGTGTTCTTGCTACTTGCTATCTTTTGCTTAGAACAACCAAATAAAATGATCAATCTTGCTACTTTCTTGTGTAATTTGATTTTCTTTCTTGCTAGCATCAAATCTTCTTGCTTTCAAACTTGCTATTCGAACAATAAGGTCCGGCCTTGCTACTTGCTACGAGTCACACATGACCCGGTTCATGCTACTTGCTTTCTTTCCTTTCTTGCTTATCGGTTCTTGATTGCTAACAAGCTGTGAATTCATGTTGCTTGCTACTCGTTGCGGCTTCTTTGTTGCTTTATTATTGAATGATTCTTGCTACTGCTTTTATTCTTACCAACAAAAACTGCTACTATCCAGCCTTAAAATAATGACTTCCGGATCTCTAATGAAGATTTGAATGATCAAAACATTAACCTAGATGTCAGGAAGAAACTGTCCAAAAATGAGAACAATCCGACAGTACAATTTCCCGGGATCGTTAGTTTTCCGGCTTGCTGCAGTAAATAACAAGAAATAGAAAAATCCCCTTTTTTTCTCTATTGAAAGTGGCTGATCTTTCTTGCTTGCTAACATACGATAACTTGCTGCTTACGAGCCCTAGATTGTGATACCAAGTGTTGGTTCAGGCTTTTTATATACTCACACCACACACAAAGTTTTAGAATATAAACTTGTAGGAGAAAACAAAACTACTCTTGCAACCAAAAGGACTACATTGCTACTAGCTACTATTTCTCCGTACATACATGTAAATAAAAGGACTATATATATAGCCTTTTCATACTTCAAACTACTAAACGTGAGGAACATGCACAAAGCCACTTTCTACAATTTCATGCTAAATATAAGGCACGTGGGACATGCCAATAACTAAACAAAAAAAACTAACAAATCAAGATATTCCATATCCATGCTCCAGCCGACCCATTCTAATTCCATTTCCACATGTACATGCACATGACCACTGTTCATTATCCATGCTTATGATTTGGTAGCCACATGCAAGACCCATGCACATGAATATGTCAACTTCTACCCGTTTACATAAACATGCAAACATGCAAAGCATCAAGATTAAGCCCAACATTCACCCCCATAATCTTGATGATCTTGACCAATTCAACTTGCTACTTTCTTTTACTTCTTGCTACTGTGTTCTTGCTACTTGCTATCTTTTGCTTAGATCAACCAAAAAAAATGATCAATCTTGCTACTTGCTTGTTTGATTTGATTTTCTTTCTTGCTAGCATCAAATCTTCTTGCTTTCAAACTTGCTATTCGAACAATAAGGTCCGGCCTTGCTACTTGCTACGAGTCACACATGGCCCGGTTCATGCAACTTGCTTTCTTTCCTTTCTTGCTTATCGGTTCATGATTGCTAACAATCTGTGAATTCATGTTGCTTGCTACTCGTTGCGGCTTCTTTCTTGCTTTATTATTGAATGATTCTTGCTACTGCTTTTATTCTTACCAACAAAAACTGCTACTATCCAGCCTTAAAATAATGACTTCCGGATCTCTAATGAAGATTTGAACGATCAAAACATTAACCTAGATGTCAGGAAGAAACTGTCCAAAAATGAGAACAATCCGACAGTACAATCTCCGGGGATCGTTAGTTTTCTGGCTTGCTGCAGTAAATAACAAGAAATAGCAAAATCCCCTTTTTTTTCTCTTTTGAAAGTGGCTGATCTTTCTTGCTTGCTAACATACGATAACTTGCTGCTTACGAGCCCTAGGCTCTGATACCAAGTGTTGGTTCAGGCCCTTTATATACTCACACCACACACAAAGTTTTAGAATATAAACTTGAAGAATGAAAACAAATCTACTCTTGCAACCAAAAGGACTACATTGCTACTATCTACTATTTCTCCGTACATACATGTAAATAAAAGGATTATATATATATCAATTTCATACTTCAAACTACTAAACGTAAGGAACATGCACAAAGCCACTTTCTACAATTTCATGCTAAATATAAGGAACATGGGACATGCCAATAACTAAACAAAAAAAACTAACAAATCAAGATATTCCATATCCATGCTCCTGCCGACCTATTCTTAATCCACTTCCACATGTACATGCACATGACCACTGTTCATTATCCATGCTTATGATTTGGTAGCCACATGCAAGACCCACGCACAAGAATATGTCAACTTCTACCCGTTTACAGAAACATGCAAACATCCAAAGCATCAAGATTAAGCCCAACATTCACCCCTTAATCTTGATGATCTTGATTAATTCAACTTGCTACTTTCTTTTACTTCTTGCTACTGTGTTCTTGCTACTTGCTATCTTTTGCTTAGATCAACCAAATAAAATGATCAATCTTGCTACTTGCTTGTTTGATTTGATTTTTTTTCTTGCTAGCATCAAATCTTCTTGCTTTCAAACTTGCTATTCGAACAATAAGGTCCGACCTTGCTACTTGCTACGAGTCACACATGACCCGGTTCATGCTACTTGCTTTCTTTCCTTTCTTGCTTATCGGTTCTTGATTGCTAACAAGCTGTGAATTCATGTTGCTTGCTACTCGTTGCGGCTTCTTTCTTGCTTTATTATTGAATGATTCTTGCTACTGCTTTTATTCTTACCAACAAAAACTGCTACTATCCAGCCTTAAAATAATGACTTCCGGATCTCTAATGAAGATTTGAATGATCAAAACATTAACCTAGATGTCAGGAAGAAACTGTCCAAAAATGAGAACAATCCGACAGTACAATCTCCCGGGATCGTTAGTTTTCAAGCTTGCTGCATTAAATAACAAGAAATAGCAAAATCCCCTTTTTTTCTCTTTTGAAAGTGGCTGATCTTTCTTGCTTGCTAACATACGATAACTTGCTGTTTACGAGCCCTAGGTTCTGATACCAAGTGTTGGTTCAGGCTTTTTATATACTCACACCACACACAAAGTTTTAGAATATAAACTTGTAGAGAGAAAACAAAACTACTCTTGCAACCAAAAGGACTACATTGCTACTAGCTACTATTTCTCCGTACATACATGTAAATAAAAGGACTATATATATAGCCTTTTTTATACTTCAAACTACTAAACGTGAGGAACATGCACAAAGCCACTTTTTACAATTTCATGCTAAATATAAGGAACGTGGGACATGCCAATAACTAAACAAAAAACACTAACAAATCAAGATATTCCATATCCATGCTCCAGCCGACCCATTCTCATTCCATTTCCACATGTACATGCACATGACCACTGTTCATTATCCATGCTTATGATTTGGTAGCCACATGCAAGACCCATGCACATGAATATGTCAACTTCTACCCGTTTACATAAACATGCAAACATGCAAAGCATCAAGATTAAGCCCAACATTCACCCCCATAATCTTGATGATCTTGACCAATTCAACTTGCTACTTTCTTTTACTTCTTGCTACTGTGTTCTTGCTACTTGCTATCTTTTGCTTAGATCAACCAAAAAAAATGATCAATCTTGCTACTTGCTTGTTTGATTTGATTTTCTTTCTTGCTAGCATCAAATCTTCTTGCTTTCAAACTTGCTATTCGAACAATAAGGTCCGGCCTTGCTACGAGTCACACATGGCCCGGTTCATGCAAGTTGCTTTCTTTCCTTTCTTGCTTATCGGTTCTTGATTGCTAACAATCTGTGAATTCATGTTGCTTGCTACTCGTTGCGGCTTCTTTCTTGCTTTATTATTGAATGATTCTTGCTACTGCTTTTATTCTTACCAACAAAAACTGCTACTATCCAGCCTTAAAATAATGACTTCCGGATCTCTAATGAAGATTTGAATGATCAAAACATTAACCTAGATGTCAGGAAGAAACTGTCCAAAAATGAGAACAATCCGACAGTACAATCTCCCGGGATCGTTAGTTTTCTGGCTTGCTGCATTAAATAACAAGAAATAGCAAAATCCCCTTTTTTTCTCTTTTGAAAGTGGCTGATCTTTCTTGCTTGCTAACATACGATAACTTGCTGTTTATGAGCCCTAGGTTCTGATACCAAGTGTTGGTTCAGGCTTTTTATATACTCACACCACACACAAAGTTTTAGAATATAAACTTGTAGAGAGAAAACAAAACTACTCTTGCAACCAAAAGGACTACATTGCTACTAGCTACTATTTCTCCGTACATACATGTAAATAAAAGGACTATATATATAGCCTTTTTTATACTTCAAACTACTAAACGTGAGGAACATGCACAAAGCCACTTTTTACAATTTCATGCTAAATATAAGGAACGTGGGACATGCCAATAACTAAACAAAAAACACTAACAAATCAAGATATTCCATATCCATGCTCCAGCCGACCCATTCTCATTCCATTTCCACATGTACATGCACATGACCACTGTTCATTATCCATGCTTATGATTTGGTAGCCACATGCAAGACCCATGCACATGAATATGTCAACTTCTACCCGTTTACATAAACATGCAAACATGCAAAGCATCAAGATTAAGCCCAACATTCACCCCCATAATCTTGATGATCTTGACCAATTCAACTTGCTACTTTCTTTTACTTCTTGCTACTGTGTTCTTGCTACTTGCTATCTTTTGCTTGGATCAACAAAAAAAAATGATCAATCTTGCTACTTGCTTGTTTGATTTGATTTTCTTTCTTGCTAGCATCAAATCTTCTTGCTTTCTAACTTGCTATTCGAACAATAAGGTCCGGCCTTGCTACTTGTTATGAGTCACACATGACCCGGTTCATGCTACTTGCTTTCTTTCCTTTCTTGCTTATCGTTTCTTGATTGCTAACAAGCTGTGAATTCATGTTGCTTGCTACTCGCTGCAGTTTCTTTCTTGCTTTATTATTGAATGATTCTTGCTACTGCTTTTATTCTTACCAACAAAAACTGCTACTGTCCAGCCTTAAAATAATGACTTCCGGATCTCTAATGAAGATTTGAACGATCAAAACATTAGCCTAGATGTCAGGAAGAAACTGTCCAAAAATAAGAACAATCTGACAGTACAATCTCCGGGGATCGTTTGTTTTCTGGCTTGCTGCAGTAAATAACGGGAAATGGCAAAACCCCCTTTTTTTCTCTTTTGAAAGTGGCTGATCTTTCTTGCTTGCTAACATACGATAACTTGTTGCTTACAAACCCTAGGTTCTGATACCAAGTGTTGGTTCAGGCTTTTTATATACTCACACCACACACAAAGTTTTAGAATATAAACTTGTAGAGAGAAAACAAAACTACTCTTACAACCAAAAGGACTACATTGCTACTAGCTACTACTTTCTCTGTACATACATGTAAATACAAGGACTATATATATAGCCTTTTCATACTTCAAACTACTAAACGTGAGGAACATGCACAAAGCCACTTTCTACAATTTCATGCTAAATATAAGGAACGTGGGACATGCCAATAACTAAACAAAAAAAACTAACAAATCAAGATATTCCATATCCATGCTCCAGCCGACCCATTCTCATTCCATTTCCACATGTACATGCACATGACCACTGTTCATTATCCATGCTTATGATTTGGTAGCCACATGCAAGACCCATGCACATGAATATGTCAACTTCTACCCGTTTACATAAACATGCAAACATGCAAAGCATCAAGATTAAGCCCAACATTCACCCCCATAATCTTGATGATCTTGACCAATTCAACTTGCTACTTTCTTTTACTTCTTGCTACTGTGTTCTTGCTACTTGCTATCTTTTGCTTAGATCAACCAAAAAAAATGATCAATCTTGCAACTTGCTTGTTTGAATTGATTTTCTTTCTTGCTAGCATCAAATCTTCTTGCTTTCAAACTTGCTATTCGAACAATAAGGTCCGGCCTTGCTACTTGCTACGAGTCATACATGGCCCGGTTCATGCAACTTGCTTTCTTTCCTTTCTTGCTTATCGGTTCTTGATTGCTAACAATCTGTGAATTCATGTTGCTTGCTACTCGTTGCGGCTTCTTTCTTGCTTTATTATTGAATGATTCTTGCTACTGCTTTTATTCTTACCAACAAAAACTGCTACTATCCAGCCTTAAAATAATTACTTCCGGATCTCTAATGAAGATTTGAACGATCAAAACATTAACCTAGATGTCAGGAAGAAACTGTCCAAAAATGAGAACAATCCGACAGTACAATCTCCGGGGATCGTTAGTTTTCTGGCTTGCTGCAGTAAATAACAAGAAACAGCAAAATCCCCTTCTTTTCTCTTTTGAAAGTGGCCGATCTTTCTTGCTTGCTAACATACGATAACTTGCTGCTTACAAGCCCTAGGCTCTGATACCAAGTGTTGGTTCAGGCCCTTTATATACTCACACCACACACAAAGTTTTAGAATATAAACTTGAAGAAAGAAAACAAAACTACTCTTGCAACCAAAAGGACTACATTGCTACTATCTACTATTTCTACGTACATACATGTAAATAAAATGATTATATATATATCAATTTCATACTTCAAACTACTAAACGTAAGGAACATGCACAAAGCCACTTTCTACAATTTCATGCTAAATATAAGGAACATGGGACATGCCAATAACTAAACAAAAAAAACTAACAAATCAAGATATTCCATATCCATGCTCCTGCCGACCTATTCTCAATCCACTTCCACATGTACATGCACATGACCACTGTTCATTATCCATGCTTATGATTTGGTAGCCACATGCAAGACCCACGCACAAGAATATGTCAACTTCTACCCGTTTACAGAAACATGCAAACATCCAAAGCATCAAGATTAAGCCCAACATTCACCCCCTTAATCTTGATGATCTTGACCAATTCAACTTGCTACTTTCTTTTACTTCTTGCTACTGTGTTCTTGCTACTTGCTATCTTTTGCTTAGATCAACCAAAAAAAATGATCAATCTTGCTACTTGCTTGTTTGATTTGATTTTCTTTCTTGCTAGCATCAAATCTTCTTGCTTTCAAACTTGCTATTCGAACAATAAGGTCCGGCCTTGCTACTTGCTACTTCAAATAAAAAGAAGATGGAGATGAAGATGAGTAATATAATGCATGTTTACATCTATTTTGTAGGCATAGCCATACATAAGAATCACAACAACACAAAATATAAAGATGCATGTATACATATATGATCGTAGGCATAGCCATACATAAGATATTAACAAAAATGAAATATAAAGTGCATATATACATATGTAGATTTGTAGGCATAGCCTTACATAAGATCTTACATATGTATATAGTAAGATAAAAGATGTATATACATAGATATAGATATATTATTATAAGTCTTGTATTATTCATCCATGGGTGATGATTAGTGTATAGAAATTGAAGGAAGTAAAGAAGAGAAAATTGTGCATCTTCTTACCAACGAATCTAAGACAAAAGTAGGTTGTTTTTGAGTGGATTTAGGGTTGTTTGAGTGGTGATTTGTGCTGGTTTTTGATGGTGAAGTATGACAGATTTTTGGGAGAGAAAATGGAAGAAAAGTGGTGTGAGGAAGAGAGAATTGGATGTGTGTGTGTGAAAAGTGAGAAAGGGATGGGTGTAAGTTGCTTAAATAGAAGAAAAGAGGGGGGGGGGGGGGGGAGTGAAGGGGTGGCCGGCCTTGGGGGGGGGGGGGGGGGAAGTGAAGAGTTTTGGTGGTGATTGGTGGAGAGGTGGTGGTGATAAATGTGTAATTTATTATTTTAATTAATTAAATTAGTTTTATTTAATTAAATAGAAGTTAAAATCAGATTTTTAATTATAATTTAATTAAATTCTTAAATAATTTAATTATAAGTATTTATTTAATTATTATGTTGTATTTCATGCAAAGGTGGTGGTTTGTTACTTTCATGCAAGTAAGTGTACTTATCACTATATTATTGTTTCACAGGTACTTATATATATATATATAAGTATATATACATATATATATATATTAGGGTTTACTAAATAAATTAATAAACATAAACGTAAGCACTTTGTCACATTATATGTATCCACGGATAAACGCTTGTTTAGTGTCAGGTTGTAACGATAAGGCGCCTAAATTCAATGCTATTTAATTATAGGCGTTAATTCACTAAAATTATAGTTTAACTAAAAAAAAAATTTCCTCTAAGTTTATTACCTGAGCGGAGTTGAATCATAGAATTTTGCCGGTTGTCACACCGGTGATCGTTAGTTTTCTGGCTTGCTGCAGTAAAAAATGGGAAATGGCAAAACCCCCTTTTTTTCGCTTTTGAAAGTGGCTGATCTTTCTTGCTTGCTAACATACGATAACTTGCTGCTTACGAGCCCTAGGTTCTGATACCAAGTGTTGGTTCAGGCCCTTTATATACTCACACCACACACAAAGTTTTAGAATATAAACTTGTAGAGAGAAAACAAAACTACTCTTACAACCAAAAGGACTACATTGCTACTAGCTACTACTTTCTCTGTACATACATGTAAATACAAGGACTATATATATAGCCTTTTCATACTTCAAACTACTAAACGTGAGGAACATGCACAAAGCCACTTTCTACAATTTCATGCTAAATATAAGGAACGTGGGACATGCCAATAACTAAACAAAAAAAACTAACAAATCAAGATATTCCATATCCATGCTCCAGCCGACCCATTCTCATTCCATTTCCACATGTACATGCACATGACCACTGTTCATTATCCATGCTTATGATTTGGTAGCCACATGCAAGACCCATGCACATGAATATGTCAACTTCTACCCGTTTACAGAAACATGCAAACTTACAAAGCACCAAGATTAAGCCCAACATTCACCCCCTTAATCTTGATGATCTTGACCATTTCAACTTGCTACTTTCTTTTACTTCTTTGTACTGTCTTCTTGCTACTTGCTATCTTTTGCTTGGATCAACAAAAAAAAATGATCAATCTTGCTACTTGCTTGTTTGATTTGATTTTCTTTCTTGCTAGCATCAAATCTTCTTGCTTTCTAACTTGCTATTCGAACAATAAGGTCCGGCCTTGCTACTTGTTATGAGTCACACATGACCCGGTTCATGCTACTTGCTTTCTTTCCTTTCTTGCTTATCGTTTCTTGATTGCTAACAAGCTGTGAATTCATGTTGCTTGCTACTCGCTGCAGTTTCTTTCTTGCTTTATTATTGAATGATTCTTGCTACTGCTTTTATTCTTACCAACAAAAACTGCTACTGTCCAGCCTTAAAATAATGACTTCCGGATCTCTAATGAAGATTTGAACGATCAAAACATTAGCCTAGATGTCAGGAAGAAACTGTCCAAAAATAAGAACAATCTGACAGTACAATCTCCGGGGATCGTTAGTTTTCTGGCTTGCTGCAGTAAATAACGGGAAATGGCAAAACCCCCTTTTTTTCTCTTTTGAAAGTGGCTGATCTTTCTTGCTTGCTAACATACGATAACTTGTTGCTTACAAACCCTAGGTTCTGATACCAAGTGTTGGTTCAGGCTTTTTATATACTCACACCACACACAAAGTTTTAGAATATAAACTTGTAGAGAGAAAACAAAACTACTCTTACAACCAAAAGGACAACATTGCTACTAGCTACTACTTTCTCTGTACATACATGTAAATACAAGGACTATATATATAGCCTTTTCATACTTCAAACTACTAAACGTGAGGAACATGCACAAAGCCACTTTCTACAATTTCATGCTAAATATAAGGAACGTGGGACATGCCAATAACTAAACAAAAAAAACTAACAAATCAAGATATTCCATATCCATGCTCCAGCCGACCCATTCTCATTCCATTTCCACATGTACATGCACATGACCACTGTTCATTATCCATGCTTATGATTTGGTAGCCACATGCAAGACCCATGCACATGAATATGTCAACTTCTACCCGTTTACATAAACATGCAAACATGCAAAGCATCAAGATTAAGCCCAACATTCACCCCCATAATCTTGATGATCTTGACCAATTCAACTTGCTACTTTCTTTTACTTCTTGCTACTGTGTTCTTGCTACTTGCTATCTTTTGCTTAGATCAACCAAAAAAAATGATCAATCTTGCAACTTGCTTGTTTGAATTGATTTTCTTTCTTGCTAGCATCAAATCTTCTTGCTTTCAAACTTGCTATTCGAACAATAAGGTCCGGCCTTGCTACTTGCTACGAGTCATACATGGCCCGGTTCATGCAACTTTCTTTCTTTCCTTTCTTGCTTATCGGTTCTTGATTGCTAACAATCTGTGAATTCATGTTGCTTGCTACTCGTTGCGGCTTCTTTCTTGCTTTATTATTGAATGATTCTTGCTACTGCTTTTATTCTTACCAACAAAAACTGCTACTATCCAGCCTTAAAATAATTACTTCCGGATCTCTAATGAAGATTTGAACGATCAAAACATTAACCTAGATGTCAGGAAGAAACTGTCCAAAAATGAGAACAATCCGACAGTACAATCTCCGGGGATCGTTAGTTTTCTGGCTTGCTGCAGTAAATAACAAGAAACAGCAAAATCCCCTTCTTTTCTCTTTTGAAAGTGGCCGATCTTTCTTGCTTGCTAACATACGATAACTTGCTGCTTACAAGCCCTAGGCTCTGATACCAAGTGTTGGTTCAGGCCCTTTATATACTCACACCACACACAAAGTTTTAGAATATAAACTTGAAGAAAGAAAACAAAACTACTCTTGCAACCAAAAGGACTACATTGCTACTATCTACTATTTCTCCGTACATACATGTAAAGAAAAGGATTATATATATATCAATTTCATACTTCAAACTACTAAACGTAAGGAACATGCACAAAGCCACTTTCTACAATTTCATGCTAAATATAAGGAACATGGGACATGCCAATAACTAAACAAAAAAAAACTAACAAATCAAGATATTCCATATCCATGCTCCAGCCGACCCATTCTCATTCCATTACCACATGTACATGCACATGACCACTGTTCATTATCCATGCTTTTGATTTGGTAGCCACATGCAATACCCATGCACATGAATATGTCAACTTGTACCCGTTTACATAAACATGCAAACATGCAAAGCATCAAGATTAAGCCCAACATTCACCCCCATAATCTTGATGATCTTGACCAATTCAACTTGCTACTTTCTTTTACTTCTTGCTACTGTGTTCTTGCTACTTGCTATCTTTTGCTTAGATCAACCAAATAAAATGATCAATCTTGCTACTTGCTTGTGTGATTTGATTTTCTTTCTTGCTAGCATCAAATCATCTTGCTTTCAAACTTGCTATTCGAACAATAAGGTCCGGCCTTGCTACTTGCTACGAGTCACACATGACCCGGTTCATGCTACTTGCTTTCTTTCCTTTCTTGCTTATCGGTTCTAGATTGCTAACAAGCTGTGAATTCATGTTGCTTGCTACTCGTTGCGGCTTCTTTCTTGCTTTATTATTGAATGATTCTTGCTACTGCTTTTATTCTTACCAACAAAAACTGCTACTGTCCAGCCTTAAAATAATGACTTCCGGATCTCTAATGAAGATTTGAACGATCAAAACATTAACCTAGATGTCAGGAAGAAAATGTCCAAAAATGAGAACAATCCGACAGTACAATCTTCGGGGATCGTTAGTTTTCTGGCTTGCTGCAGTAAATAACAAGAAATAGCAAAATCCCCTTTTTTTCTCTTTTGAAAGTGGCTGATCTTTCTTGCTTGCTAACATACGATAACTTGCTGCTTATGAGCCCTAGGTTCTGATACCAAGTGTTGGTTCAGGCCCTTTATATACTCACACCACACACAAAGTTTTAGAATATAAACTTGTAGAAAGAAAACAAAACTACTCTTGCAACCAAAAGGACTACATTGCTACTATCTACTATTTCTCCGTACATACATGTAAATAATAGGATTATATATATATATCAATTTCATACTTCAAACTACTAAACGTAAGGAACATGCACAAAGCCACTTTCTACAATTTCATGCTAAATATAAGGAACGTGGGACATGCCAATAACTAAACAAAAAAAAAACTAACTAATCAAGATATTCCATATCCATGCTCCAGCCGACCCATTCTCAATCCACTTCCACATGTACATGCAGATGACCACTGTTCATTATCCATGCTTATGATTTGGTAGCCACAAGCAAGACCCACGCACAAGAATATGTCAACTTCTACCCGTTTACAGAAACATGCAAACATCCAAAGCATCAAGATTAAGACCAACATTCACCCCCTTAATCTTGATGATCTTGACCAATTCAACTTGCTACTTTCTTTTACTTCTTGCTACTGTGTTCTTGCTACTTGCTATCTTTTGCTTAGAACAACCAAATAAAATGATCAATCTTGCTACTTTCTTGTGTAATTTGATTTTCTTTCTTGCTAGCATCAAATCTTCTTGCTTTCAAACTTGCTATTCGAACAATAAGGTCCGGCCTTGCTACTTGCTACGAGTCACACATGACCCGGTTCATGCTACTTGCTTTCTTTCCTTTCTTGCTTATCGGTTCTTGATTGCTAACAAGCTGTGAATTCATGTTGCTTGCTACTCGTTGCGGCTTCTTTGTTGCTTTATTATTGAATGATTCTTGCTACTGCTTTTATTCTTACCAACAAAAACTGCTACTATCCAGCCTTAAAATAATGACTTCCGGATCTCTAATGAAGATTTGAATGATCAAAACATTAACCTAGATGTCAGGAAGAAACTGTCCAAAAATGAGAACAATCCGACAGTACAATTTCCCGGGATCGTTAGTTTTCCGGCTTGCTGCAGTAAATAACAAGAAATAGCAAAATCCCCTTTTTTTCTCTATTGAAAGTGGCTGATCTTTCTTGCTTGCTAACATACGATAACTTGCTGCTTACGAGCCCTAGATTGTGATACCAAGTGTTGGTTCAGGCTTTTTATATACTCACACCACACACAAAGTTTTAGAATATAAACTTGTAGGAGAAAACAAAACTACTCTTGCAACCAAAAGGACTACATTGCTACTAGCTACTATTTCTCCGTACATACATGTAAATAAAAGGACTATATATATAGCCTTTTCATACTTCAAACTACTAAACGTGAGGAACATGCACAAAGCCACTTTCTACAATTTCATGCTAAATATAAGGCACGTGGGACATGCCAATAACTAAACAAAAAAAACTAACAAATCAAGATATTCCATATCCATGCTCCAGCCGACCCATTCTAATTCCATTTCCACATGTACATGCACATGACCACTGTTCATTATCCATGCTTATGATTTGGTAGCCACATGCAAGACCCATGCACATGAATATGTCAACTTCTACCCGTTTACATAAACATGCAAACATGCAAAGCATCAAGATTAAGCCCAACATTCACCCCCATAATCTTGATGATCTTGACCAATTCAACTTGCTACTTTCTTTTACTTCTTGCTACTGTGTTCTTGCTACTTGCTATCTTTTGCTTAGATCAACCAAAAAAAATGATCAATCTTGCTACTTGCTTGTTTGATTTGATTTTCTTTCTTGCTAGCATCAAATCTTCTTGCTTTCAAACTTGCTATTCGAACAATAAGGTCCGGCCTTGCTACTTGCTACGAGTCACACATGGCCCGGTTCATGCAACTTGCTTTCTTTCCTTTCTTGCTTATCGGTTCATGATTGCTAACAATCTGTGAATTCATGTTGCTTGCTACTCGTTGCGGCTTCTTTCTTGCTTTATTATTGAATGATTCTTGCTACTGCTTTTATTCTTACCAACAAAAACTGCTACTATCCAGCCTTAAAATAATGACTTCCGGATCTCTAATGAAGATTTGAACGATCAAAACATTAACCTAGATGTCAGGAAGAAACTGTCCAAAAATGAGAACAATCCGACAGTACAATCTCCGGGGATCGTTAGTTTTCTGGCTTGCTGCAGTAAATAACAAGAAATAGCAAAATCCCCTTTTTTTCTCTTTTGAAAGTGGCTGATCTTTCTTGCTTGCTAACATACGATAACTTGCTGCTTATGAGCCCTAGGTTCTGATACCAAGTGTTGGTTCAGGCCCTTTATATACTCACACCACACACAAAGTTTTAGAATATAAACTTGTAGAAAGAAAACAAAACTACTCTTGCAACCAAAAGGACTACATTGCTACTATCTACTATTTCTCCGTACATACATGTAAATAATAGGATTATATATATATATCAATTTCATACTTCAAACTACTAAACGTAAGGAACATGCACAAAGCCACTTTCTACAATTTCATGCTAAATATAAGGAACGTGGGACATGCCAATAACTAAACAAAAAAAAAACTAACTAATCAAGATATTCCATATCCATGCTCCAGCCGACCCATTCTCAATCCACTTCCACATGTACATGCAGATGACCACTGTTCATTATCCATGCTTATGATTTGGTAGCCACAAGCAAGACCCACGCACAAGAATATGTCAACTTCTACCCGTTTACAGAAACATGCAAACATCCAAAGCATCAAGATTAAGACCAACATTCACCCCCTTAATCTTGATGATCTTGACCAATTCAACTTGCTACTTTCTTTTACTTCTTGCTACTGTGTTCTTGCTACTTGCTATCTTTTGCTTAGAACAACCAAATAAAATGATCAATCTTGCTACTTTCTTGTGTAATTTGATTTTCTTTCTTGCTAGCATCAAATCTTCTTGCTTTCAAACTTGCTATTCGAACAATAAGGTCCGGCCTTGCTACTTGCTACGAGTCACACATGACCCGGTTCATGCTACTTGCTTTCTTTCCTTTCTTGCTTATCGGTTCTTGATTGCTAACAAGCTGTGAATTCATGTTGCTTGCTACTCGTTGCGGCTTCTTTGTTGCTTTATTATTGAATGATTCTTGCTACTGCTTTTATTCTTACCAACAAAAACTGCTACTATCCAGCCTTAAAATAATGACTTCCGGATCTCTAATGAAGATTTGAATGATCAAAACATTAACCTAGATGTCAGGAAGAAACTGTCCAAAAATGAGAACAATCCGACAGTACAATTTCCCGGGATCGTTAGTTTTCCGGCTTGCTGCAGTAAATAACAAGAAATAGCAAAATCCCCTTTTTTTCTCTATTGAAAGTGGCTGATCTTTCTTGCTTGCTAACATACGATAACTTGCTGCTTACGAGCCCTAGATTGTGATACCAAGTGTTGGTTCAGGCTTTTTATATACTCACACCACACACAAAGTTTTAGAATATAAACTTGTAGGAGAAAACAAAACTACTCTTGCAACCAAAAGGACTACATTGCTACTAGCTACTATTTCTCCGTACATACATGTAAATAAAAGGACTATATATATAGCCTTTTCATACTTCAAACTACTAAACGTGAGGAACATGCACAAAGCCACTTTCTACAATTTCATGCTAAATATAAGGCACGTGGGACATGCCAATAACTAAACAAAAAAAACTAACAAATCAAGATATTCCATATCCATGCTCCAGCCGACCCATTCTAATTCCATTTCCACATGTACATGCACATGACCACTGTTCATTATCCATGCTTATGATTTGGTAGCCACATGCAAGACCCATGCACATGAATATGTCAACTTCTACCCGTTTACATAAACATGCAAACATGCAAAGCATCAAGATTAAGCCCAACATTCACCCTCATAATCTTGATGATCTTGACCAATTCAACTTGCTACTTTCTTTTACTTCTTGCTACTGTGTTCTTGCTACTTGCTATCTTTTGCTTAGATCAACCAAAAAAAATGATCAATCTTGCTACTTGCTTGTTTGATTTGATTTTCTTTCTTGCTAGCATCAAATCTTCTTGCTTTCAAACTTGCTATTCGAACAATAAGGTCCGGCCTTGCTACTTGCTACGAGTCACACATGGCCCGGTTCATGCAACTTGCTTTCTTTCCTTTCTTGCTTATCGGTTCATGATTGCTAACAATCTGTGAATTCATGTTGCTTGCTACTCGTTGCGGCTTCTTTCTTGCTTTATTATTGAATGATTCTTGCTACTGCTTTTATTCTTACCAACAAAAACTGCTACTATCCAGCCTTAAAATAATGACTTCCGGATCTCTAATGAAGATTTGAACGATCAAAACATTAACCTAGATGTCAGGAAGAAACTGTCCAAAAATGAGAACAATCCGACAGTACAATCTCCGGGGATCGTTAGTTTTCTGGCTTGCTGCAGTAAATAACAAGAAATAGCAAAATCCCCTTTTTTTTCTCTTTTGAAAGTGGCTGATCTTTCTTGCTTGCTAACATACGATAACTTGCTGCTTACGAGCCCTAGGCTCTGATACCAAGTGTTGGTTCAGGCCCTTTATATACTCACACCACACACAAAGTTTTAGAATATAAACTTGAAGAATGAAAACAAATCTACTCTTGCAACCAAAAGGACTACATTGCTACTATCTACTATTTCTCCGTACATACATGTAAATAAAAGGATTATATATATATCAATTTCATACTTCAAACTACTAAACGTAAGGAACATGCACAAAGCCACTTTCTACAATTTCATGCTAAATATAAGGAACATGGGACATGCCAATAACTAAACAAAAAAAACTAACAAATCAAGATATTCCATATCCATGCTCCTGCCGACCTATTCTTAATCCACTTCCACATGTACATGCACATGACCACTGTTCATTATCCATGCTTATGATTTGGTAGCCACATGCAAGACCCACGCACAAGAATATGTCAACATCTACCCGTTTACAGAAACATGCAAACATCCAAAGCATCAAGATTAAGCCCAACATTCACCCCTTAATCTTGATGATCTTGATTAATTCAACTTGCTACTTTCTTTTACTTCTTGCTACTGTGTTCTTGCTACTTGCTATCTTTTGCTTAGATCAACCAAATAAAATGATCAATCTTGCTACTTGCTTGTTTGATTTGATTTTTTTTCTTGCTAGCATCAAATCTTCTTGCTTTCAAACTTGCTATTCGAACAATAAGGTCCGACCTTGCTACTTGCTACGAGTCACACATGACCCGGTTCATGCTACTTGCTTTCTTTCCTTTCTTGCTTATCGGTTCTTGATTGCTAACAAGCTGTGAATTCATGTTGCTTGCTACTCGTTGCGGCTTCTTTCTTGCTTTATTATTGAATGATTCTTGCTACTGCTTTTATTCTTACCAACAAAAACTGCTACTATCCAGCCTTAAAATAATGACTTCCGGATCTCTAATGAAGATTTGAATGATCAAAACATTAACCTAGACGTCAGGAAGAAACTGTCCAAAAATGAGAACAATCCGACAGTACAATCTCCCGGGATCGTTAGTTTTCTGGCTTGCTGCATTAAATAACAAGAAATAGCAAAATCCCCTTTTTTTCTCTTTTGAAAGTGGCTGATCTTTCTTGCTTGCTAACATACGATAACTTGCTGTTTACGAGCCCTAGGTTCAGATACCAAGTGTTGGTTCAGGCTTTTTATATACTCACACCACACACAAAGTTTTAGAATATAAACTTGTAGAGAGAAAACAAAACTACTCTTGCAACCAAAAGGACTACATTGCTACTAGCTACTATTTCTCCGTACATACATGTAAATAAAAGGACTATATATATAGCCTTTTTTATACTTCAAACTACTAAACGTAAGGAACATGCACAAAGCCACTTTCTACAATTTCATGCTAAATATAAGGAACATGGGACATGCCAATAACTAAACAAAAAAAACTAACAAATCAAGATATTCCATATCCATGCTGAGGCCGACCTATTCTCAATCCACTTCCACATGTACATGCACATGACCACTGTTCATTATCCATGCTTATGATTTGGTAGGCACATGCAAGACCCACGCACAAGAATATGTCAACTTCTACCCGTTTACAGAAACATGCAAACATCCAAAGCATCAAGATTAAGCCCAACATTCACCCCCTTAATCTTGATGATCTTGACCAATTCAACTTGCTACTTTCTTTTACTTCTTGCTACTGTGTTCTTGCTACTTGCTATCTTTTGCTAAGATCAACCATAAAAAATGATCAATCTTGCTACTTGCTTGTTTGATTTGATTTTCTTTCTTGCTAGCATCAAATCTTCTTGCTTTTAAACTTGCTATTCGAACAATAAGGTCCGGCCTTGCTACTTGCTACGAGTCACACATGACCCGGTTCATGCTACTTGCTTTCTTTCCTTTCTTGCTTATCGGTTCTTGATTGCTAACAAGCTGTGAATTCATGTTGCTTGCTACTCGCTGCGGCTTCATTCTTGCTTTATTATTGAATGATTCTTGCTACTGCTTTTATTCTTACCAACAAAAACTGCTACTATCCAGCCTTAAAATAATGACTTCCGGATCTCTAATGAAGATTTGAACGATCAAAACATTAACCTAGATGTCAGGAAGAAACTGTCCAAAAATGAGAACAATCCGACAGTACAATCTCCGGGGATCGTTAGTTTTCTGGCTTGCTGCAGTAAATAACAAGAAATAGCAAAATCCCCTTTTTTTCTCTTTTGAAAGTGGCTGATCTTTCTTGCTTGCTAACATACGATAACTTGCTGCTTACGAGCCCTAGGCTCTGATACCAAGTGTTGGTTCAAGCCCTTTATATACTCACACCACACACAAAGTTTTAGAATATAAACTTGTAGAAAGAAAACAAAACTACTCTTGCAACCAAAAGGACTACATTGCTACTATCTACTATTTCTCCGTACATACATGTAAATAAAAGGATTATATATATATATCAATTTCATACTTCAAACTACTAAACGTAAGGAACATGCACAAAGCCACTTTCTACAATTTCATGCTAAATATAAGGAACATGGGACATGCCAATAACTAAACAAAAAAAACTAACAAATCAAGATATTCCATATCCATGCTCCTGCCGACCTATTCTCAATCCACTTCCACATGTACATGCACATGACCACTGTTCATTATCCATGCTTATGATTTGGTAGCCACATGCAAGACCCATGCACATGAATATGTCAACTTCTACCCGTTTACATAAACATGCAAACATGCAAAGCATCAAGATTAAGCCCAACATTCACCCCCTTAATCTTGATGATCTTGACCAATTCAACTTGCTACTTTCTTTTACTTCTTGCTACTGTGTTCTTGCTACTTGCTATCTTTTGCTTAGATCAACCAAAAAAAATGATCAATCTTGCTACTTGCTTGTTTGATTTGATTTTCTTTCTTGCTAGCATCAAATCTTCTTGCTTTCTAACTTGCTATTCGAACAATAAGGTCCGGCCTTGCTACTTGCTACGAGTCACACATGACCCGGTTCATGCTACTTGCTTTCTTTCCTTTCTTGCTTATCGGTTCTTGATTGCTAACATGATGTGATATCATGTTGCTTGCAACTCGCTGCGGCTTCTTTCTTGCTTTATTGTTGAATGATTATTGCTACTGCTTTTATTCTTACCAACAAAAACTGCTACTGTCCAACCTTAAAATAATGACTTCCGGATCTCTAATGAAGATTTGAACGGTCAAAACATTAGCCTAGATGTCAGGAAGAAACTGTCCAAAAATGAGAACAATCCGACAGTACAATCTCCGGGGATCGTTAGTTTTCTGGCTTGCTGCAGTAAATAACAAGAAATAGCAAAATCCCCTTTTTTTCTCTTTTGAAAGTGGCTGATCTTTCTTGCTTGCTAACATACGATAACTTGCTGCTTACGAGCCCTAGGTTCTGATACCAAGTGTTGGTTCAGGCTTTTTATATACTCACACCACACACAAAGTTTTAGAATATAAACTTGTAGAGAGAAAACAAAACTACTCTTGCAACCAAAAGGACTACATTGCTACTAGCTACTATTTCTCCGTACATACATGTAAATAAAAGGACTATATATATAGCCTTTTTTATACTTCAAACTACTAAACGTGAGGAACATGCACAAAGCCACTTTCTACAATTTCATGCTAAATATAAGGAACGTGGGACATGCCAATAACTAAACAAAAAAAACTAACAAATCAAGATATTCCATATCCATGCTGAGGCCGACCTATTCTCAATCCACTTCCACATGTACATGCACATGACCACTGTTCATTATCCA
Source organism: Pseudognaphalium luteoalbum (assembly GCA_963422505.1). Taxonomy (NCBI): domain Eukaryota; kingdom Viridiplantae; phylum Streptophyta; class Magnoliopsida; order Asterales; family Asteraceae; genus Pseudognaphalium; species Pseudognaphalium luteoalbum. The sequence goes on along the minus strand of OY730193.1, from coordinate 44,525,073 downwards.
TGCTTATGATTTGGTAGCCACATGCAAGACCCACGCACAAGAATATGTCAACTTCTACCCGTTTACAGAAACATGCAAACATCCAAAGCATCAAGATTAAGCCCAACATTCACCCCCTTAATCTTGATGATCTTGACCAATTCAACTTGCTACTTTCTTTTACTTCTTGCTACTGTGTTCTTGCTACTTGCTATCTTTTGCTAAGATCAACCATAAAAAATGATCAATCTTGCTACTTGCTTGTTTGATTTGATTTTCTTTCTTGCTAGCATCAAATCTTCTTGCTTTTAAACTTGCTATTCGAACAATAAGGTCCGGCCTTGCTACTTGCTACGAGTCACACATGACCCGGTTCATGCTACTTGCTTTCTTTCCTTTCTTGCTTATCGGTTCTTGATTGCTAACAAGCTGTGATATCATGTTGCTTGCTACTCGCTGCGGCTTCATTCTTGCTTTATTATTGAATGATTCTTGCTACTGCTTTTATTCTTACCAACAAAAACTGCTACTATCCAGCCTTAAAATAATGACTTCCGGATCTCTAATGAAGATTTGAACGATCAAAACATTAACCTAGATGTCAGGAAGAAACTGTCCAAAAATGAGAACAATCCGACAGTACAATCTCCGGGGATCGTTAGTTTTCTGGCTTGCTGCAGTAAATAACAAGAAATAGCAAAATCCCCTTTTTTTCTCTTTTGAAAGTGGCTGATCTTTCTTGCTTGCTAACATACGATAACTTGCTGCTTACGAGCCCTAGGTTCTGATACCAACTGTTGGTTCAGGCTTTTTATATACTCACACCACACACAAAGTTTTAGAATATAAACTTGTAGAGAGAAAACAAAACTACTCTTGCAACCAAAAGGACTACATTGCTACTAGCTACTATTTCTCCGTACATACATGTAAATAAAAGGACTATATATATAGCCTTTTTTATACTTCAAACTACTAAACGTGAGGAACATGCACAAAGCCACTTTCTACAATTTCATGCTAAATATAAGGAACGTGGGACATGCCAATAACTAAACAAAAAAAACTAACAAATCAAGATATTCCATATCCATGCTGAGGCCGACCTATTCTCAATCCACTTCCACATGTACATGCACATGACCACTGTTCATTATCCATGCTTATGATTTGGTAGCCACATGCAAGACCCACGCACAAGAATATGTCAACTTCTACCCGTTTACAGAAACATGCAAACATCCAAAGCATCAAGATTAAGCCCAACATTCACCCCCTTAATCTTGATGATCTTGACCAATTCAACTTGCTACTTTCTTTTACTTCTTGCTACTGTGTTCTTGCCACTTGCTATCTTTTGCTAAGATCAACCATAAAAAATGATCAATCTTGCTACTTGCTTGTTAGATTTGATTTTCTTTCTTGCTAGCATCAAATCTTCTTGCTTTTAAACTTGCTATTCGAACAATAAGGTCCGGCCTTGCTACTTGCTACGAGTCACACATGACCCGGTTCATGCTACTTGCTTTCTTTCCTTTCTTGCTTATCGGTTCTTGATTGCTAACAAGCTGTGAATTCATGTTGCTTGCTACTCGCTGCGGCTTCATTCTTGCTTTATTATTGAATGATTCTTGCTACTGCTTTTATTCTTACCAACAAAAACTGCTACTATCCAGCCTTAAAATAATGACTTCCGGATCTCTAATGAAGATTTGAACGATCAAAACATTAACCTAGATGTCAGGAAGAAACTGTCCAAAAATGAGAACAATCCGACAGTACAATCTCCGGGGATCGTTAGTTTTCTGGCTTGCTGCAGTAAATAACAAGAAATAGCAAAATCCCCTTTTTTTCTCTTTTGAAAGTGGCTGATCTTTCTTGCTTGCTAACATACGATAACTTGCTGCTTACGAGCCCTAGGTTCTGATACCAACTGTTGGTTCAGGCTTTTTATATACTCACACCACACACAAAGTTTTAGAATATAAACTTGTAGAAAGAAAACAAAACTACTCTTGGAACCAAAAGGACTACATTGCTACTATCTACTATTTCTCCGTACATACATGTAAATAAAAGGATTATATATATATATCAATTTCATACTTCAAACTACTAAACATGAGGAACATGCACAAAGCCACTTTCTACAATTTCATGCTAAATATAAGGAACATGGGACATGCCAATAACTAAACAAAAAAAACTAACAAATCAAGATATTCCATATCCATGCTCCTGCCGACCTATTCTCAATCCACTTCCACATGTACATGCACATGACCACTATTCATTATCCATGCTTATGATTTGGTAGCCACATGCAAGACCCATGCACATGAATATGTCAACTTCTACCCGTTTACATAAACATGCAAACATCCAAAGCATCAAGATTAAGCCCAACATTCACCCCTTAATCTTGATGATCTTGATTAATTCAACTTGCTACTTTCTTTTACTTCTTGCTACTGTGTTCTTGCTACTTGCTATCTTTTGCTTAGATCAACCAAAAAAAATGATCAATCTTGCTACTTGCTTGTTTGATTTGATTTTCTTTCTTGCTAGCATCAAATCTTCTTGCTTTCTAACTTGCTATTCGAACAATAAGGTCCGGCCTTGCTACTTGCTACGAGTCACACATGACCCGGTTCATGCTACTTGCTTTCTTTCCTTTCTTGCTTATCGGTTCTTGATTGCTAACATGATGTGATATCATGTTGCTTGCAACTCGCTGCGGCTTCTTTCTTGCTTTATTGTTGAATGATTATTGCTACTGCTTTTATTCTTACCAACAAAAACTGCTACTGTCCAACCTTAAAATAATGACTTCCGGATCTCTAATGTAGATTTGAACGGTCAAAACATTAGCCTAGATGTCAGGAAGAAACTGTCCAAAAATGAGAACAATCCGACAGTACAATCTCCGGGGATCGTTAGTTTTCTGGCTTGCTGCAGTAAATAACAAGAAATAGCAAAATCCCCTTTTTTTCTCTTTTGAAAGTGGCTGATCTTTCTTGCTTGCTAACATACGATAACTTGCTGCTTACGAGCCCTAGGTTCTGATACCAACTGTTGGTTCAGGCTTTTTATATACTCACACCACACACAAAGTTTTAGAATATAAACTTGTAGAGAGAAAACAAAACTACTCTTGCAACCAAAAGGATTACATTGCTACTAGCTACTATTTCTCCGTACATACATGTAAATAAAAGGACTATATATATAGCCTTTTTTATACTTCAAACTACTAAACGTGAGGAACATGCACAAAGCCACTTTCTACAATTTCATGCTAAATATAAGGAACGTGGGACATGCCAATAACTAAACAAAAAAAACTAACAAATCAAGATATTCCATATCCATGCTGAGGCCGACCAATTCTCAATCCACTTCCACATGTACATGCACATGACCACTGTTCATTATCCATGCTTATGATTTGGTAGCCACATGCAAGACCCACGCACAAGAATATGTCAACTTCTACCCGTTTACATAAACATGCAAACATGCAAAGCATCAAGATTAAGCCCAACATTCACCCCCATAATCTTGATGATCTTGACCAATTCAACTTGCTACTTTCTTTTACTTCTTGCTACAGTGTTCTTGCTACTTGCTATCTTTTGCTTAGATCAACCAAAAAAAATGATCAATCTTGCTACTTGCTTGTTTGATTTGATTTTCTTTCTTGCTAGCATCAAATCTTCTTGCTTTCAAACTTGCTATTCGAACAATAAGGTCCGGCCTTGCTACTTGCTACGAGTCACACATGACCTGGTTCATGCTACTTGCTTTCTTTCCTTTCTTGCTTATCGGTTCTTGATTGCTAACAAGCTATGAATTCATGTTGCTTGCAACTCGCTGCGGCTTCTTTCTTGCTTTATTATGGAATGATTCATGCTACTGCTTTTATTCTTACCAACAAAAACTGCTACTGTCCAGCCTTAAAATAATGACTTCCGGTTCTCTAATGAAGATTTGAACGATCAAAACATTAACCTAGATGTCAGGAAGAAACTGTCCAAAAATGAGAACAATCCGACAGTACAATCTCCGGGGATAGTTAGTTTTCTGGCTTGCTGCAGTAAATAACAAGAAATAGCAAAATCCCCTTTTTTTCTCTTTTGAAAGTGGCTGATCTTTCTTGCTTGCTAACATATGATAACTTGCTGCTTACGAGCCCTAGGCTCTGATACCAAGTGTTGGTTCAGGCCCTTTATATACTCACACCACACACAAAGTTTTAGAATATAAACTTGAAGAAAGAAAACAAAACTACTATTGCAACCAAAAGGACTACATTGCAACAAGCTACTATTTCTCCGTACATACATGTAAATAAAAGGACCATATATATATCAATTTCATACTTCAAACTACTAAACGTAAGGAACATGCACAAAGCCACTTTCTACAATTTCATGCTAAATATAAGGAACATGGGACATGCCAATAACTAAACAAAAAAAACTAACAAATCAAGATATTCCATATCCATGCTCCTGCCGACCTATTCTCAATCCACTTCCACATGTACATGCACATGACCACTATTCATTATCCATGCTTATGATTTGGTAGCCACATGCAAGACCCATGCACATGAATATGTCAACTTCTACCCGTTTACATAAACATGCAAACATCCAAAGCATCAAGATTAAGCCCAACATTCACCCCCTTAATCTTGATGATCTTGACCAATTCAACTTGCTACTTTCTTTTACTTCTTGCTACTGTGTTCTTGCTACTTGCTATCTTTTGCTTAGATCAACCAAAAAAAATGATCAATCTTGCTACTTGCTTGTTTGATTTGATTTTCTTTCTTGCTAGCATCAAATCTTCTTGCTTTCTAACTTGCTATTCGAACAATAAGGTCCGGCCTTGCTACTTGCTACGAGTCACACATGACCCGGTTCATGCTACTTGCTTTCTTTCCTTTCTTGCTTATCGGTTCTTGATTGCTAACATGATGTGATATCATGTTGCTTGCAACTCGCTGCGGCTTCTTTCTTGCTTTATTGTTGAATGATTATTGCTACTGCTTTTATTCTTACCAACAAAAACTGCTACTGTCCAACCTTAAAATAATGACTTCCGGATCTCTAATGAAGATTTGAACGGTCAAAACATTAGCCTAGATGTCAGGAAGAAACTGTCCAAAAATGAGAACAATCCGACAGTACAATCTCCGGGGATCGTTAGTTTTCTGGCTTGCTGCAGTAAATAACAAGAAATAGCAAAATCCCCTTTTTTTCTCTTTTGAAAGTGGCTGATCTTTCTTGCTTGCTAACATACGATAACTTGCTGCTTACGAGCCCTAGGTTCTGATACCAACTGTTGGTTCAGGCTTTTTATATACTCACACCACACACAAAGTTTTAGAATATAAACTTGTAGAGAGAAAACAAAACTACTCTTGCAACCAAAAGGATTACATTGCTACTAGCTACTATTTCTCCGTACATACATGTAAATAAAAGGACTATATATATAGCCTTTTTTATACTTCAAACTACTAAACGTGAGGAACATGCACAAAGCCACTTTCTACAATTTCATGCTAAATATAAGGAACGTGGGACATGCCAATAACTAAACAAAAAAAACTAACAAATCAGATATTCCATATCCATGCTGAGGCCAACCAATTCTCAATCCACTTCCACATGTACATGCACATGACCACTGTTCATTATCCATGCTTATGATTTGGTAGCCACATGCAAGACCCACGCACAAGAATATGTCAACTTCTACCCGTTTACATAAACATGCAAACATGCAAAGCATCAAGATTAAGCCCAACATTCACCCCCATAATCTTGATGATCTTGACCAATTCAACTTGCTACTTTCTTTTACTTCTTGCTACAGTGTTCTTGCTACTTGCTATCTTTTGCTTAGATCAACCAAAAAAAATGATCAATCTTGCTACTTGCTTGTTTGATTTGATTTTCTTTCTTGCTAGCATCAAATCTTCTTGCTTTCAAACTTGCTATTCGAACAATAAGGTCCGGCCTTGCAACTTGCTACGAGTCACACATGACCTGGTTCATGCTACTTGCTTTCTTTCCTTTCTTGCTTATCGGTTCTTGATTGCTAACAAGCTATGAATTCATGTTGCTTGCAACTCGCTGCGGCTTCTTTCTTGCTTTATTATGGAATGATTCATGCTACTGCTTTTATTCTTACCAACAAAAACTGCTACTGTCCAGCCTTAAAATAATGACTTCCGGATCTCTAATGAAGATTTGAACGATCAAAACATTAACCTAGATGTCAGGAAGAAACTGTCCAAAAATGAGAACAATCCGACAGTACAATCTCCGGGGATAGTTAGTTTTCTGGCTTGCTGCAGTAAATAACAAGAAATAGCAAAATCCCCTTTTTTTCTCTTTTGAAAGTGGCTGATCTTTCTTGCTTGCTAACATATGATAACTTGCTGCTTACGAGCCCTAGGCTCTGATACCAAGTGTTGGTTCAGGCCCTTTATATACTCACACCACACACAAAGTTTTAGAATATAAACTTGAAGAAAGAAAACAAAACTACTATTGCAACCAAAAGGACTACATTGCAACAAGCTACTATTTCTCCGTACATACATGTAAATAAAAGGACCATATATATATCAATTTCATACTTCAAACTACTAAACGTAAGGAACATGCACAAAGCCACTTTCTACAATTTCATGCTAAATATAAGGAACATGGGACATGCCAATAACTAAACAAAAAAAACTAACAAATCAAGATATTCCATATCCATGCTGAGGCCGACCTATTCTCAATCCACTTCCACATGTACATGCACATGACCACTGTTCATTATCCATGCTTATGATTTGGTAGCCACATGCAAGACCCACGCACAAGAATATGTCAACTTCTACCCGTTTACAGAAACATGCAAACATCCAAAGCATCAAGATTAAGCCCAACATTCACCCCCTTAATCTTGATGATCTTGACCAATTCAACTTGCTACTTTCTTTTACTTCTTGCTACTGTGTTCTTGCTACTTGCTATCTTTTGCTAAGATCAACCAAAAAAAATGATCAATCTTGCTACTTGCTTGTTTGATTTGATTTTCTTTCTTGCTAGCATCAAATCTTCTTGCTTTTAAACTTGCTATTCGAACAATAAGGTCCGGCCTTGCTACTTGCTACGAGTCACACATGACCCGGTTCATGCTACTTGCTTTCTTTCCTTTCTTGCTTATCGGTTCTTGATTGCTAACAAGCTGTGAATTCATGTTGCTTGCTACTCGCTGCGGCTTCATTCTTGCTTTATTATTGAATGATTCTTGCTACTGCTTTTATTCTTACCAACAAAAACTGCTACTATCCAGCCTTAAAATAATGACTTCCGGATCTCTAATGAAGATTTGAACGATCAAAACATTAACCTAGATGTCAGGAAGAAACTATCCAAAAATGAGAACAATCCGACAGTACAATCTCTGGGGATCGTTAGTTTTCTGGCTTGCTGCAGTAAATAACAAGAAATAGCAAAATCCCCTTTTTTTCTCTTTTGAAAGTGGCTGATCTTTCTTGCTTGCTAACATACGATAACTTGCTGCTTACGAGCCCTAGGCTCTGATACCAAGTGTTGGTTCAAGCCCTTTATATACTCACACCACACACAAAGTTTTAGAATATAAACTTGTAGAAAGAAAACAAAACTACTCTTGCAACCAAAAGGACTACATTGCTACTATCTACTATTTCTCCGTACATACATGTAAATAATAGGATTATATATATATATCAATTTCATACTTCAAACTACTAAACGTAAGGAACATGCACAAAGCCACTTTCTACAATTTCATGCTAAATATAAGGAACATGGGACATGCCAATAACTAAACAAAAAAAACTAACAAATCAAGATATTCCATATCCATGCTCCTGCCGACCTATTCTCAATCCACTTCCACATGTACATGCACATGACCACTGTTCATTATCCATGCTTATGATTTGGTAGCCACATGCAAGACCCACGCACAAGAATATGTCAACTTCTACCCGTTTACATAAACATGCAAACATCCAAAGCATCAAGATTAAGCAAAACATTCACCCCCTTAATCTTGATGATCTTGACCAATTCAACTTGCTACTTTCTTTTACTTCTTTCTACTGTCTTCTAGCTACTTGCTATCTTTTCCTTAGATCAACCAAACAAAAAAATGATCAATCTTGCTACTTGCTTGCTTGATTTGATTTTCTTTCTTGCTAGCATCAAATCTTCTTGCTTTCTAACTTGCTATTCGAACAATAAGGTCCGGTCTTGCTACTTGCTACGAGTCACACATGACCCGGCTCATGCTACTTGCTTTCTTTCCTTTCTTGCCTATCGTTTCTTGATTGCTAACATGCTAGGAATTCATGTTGCTTGCTACTCGTTGTGGCTTCTTTAGTGCTTTATTGTTGAATGATTATTGCTACTGCTTTTATTCTTACCAACAAAAACTGCTACTGTCCAACCTTAAAATAATGACTTCCGGATCTCTAATGAAGATTTGAACGGTCAAAACATTAGCCTAGATGTCAGGAAGAAACTGTCCAAAAATGAGAACAATCCGACAGTACAATCTCCGGGGATCGTTAGTTTTCTGGCTTGCTGCAGTAAATAACAAGAAATAGCAAAATCCCCTTTTTTTCTCTTTTGAAAGTGGCTGATCTTTCTTGCTTGCTAACATACGATAACTTGCTGCTTACGAGCCCTAGGTTCTGATACCAAGTGTTGGTTCAGGCTTTTTATATACTCACACCACACACAAAGTTTTAGAATATAAACTTGTAGAGAGAAAACAAAACTACTCTTGCAACCAAAAGGACTACATTGCTACTAGCTACTATTTCTCCGTACATACATGTAAATAAAAGGACTATATATATAGCCTTTTTTATACTTCAAACTACTAAACGTGAGGAACATGCACAAAGCCACTTTCTACAATTTCATGCTAAATATAAGGAACGTGGGACATGCCAATAACTAAACAAAAAAAACTAACAAATCAAGATATTCCATATCCATGCTCCAGCCGACCCATTCTCATTCCATTTCCACATGTACATGCACATGACCACTGTTCATTATCCATGCTTATGATTTGGTAGCCACATGCAAGACCCATGCACATGAATATGTCAACTTCTACCCGTTTACATAAACATGCAAACATGCAAAGCATCAAGATTAAGCCCAACATTCAGCCCCATAATCTTGATGATCTTGACCAATTCAACTTGCTACTTTCTTTTACTTCTTGCTACTGTGTTCTTGCTACTTGCTATCTTTTGCTTAGATCAACCAAAAAAAATGATCAATCTTGCTACTTGCTTGTTTGATTTGATTTTCTTTCTTGCTAGCATCAAATCTTCTTGCTTTCAAATTTCTATTCGAACAATAAGGTCCGGCCTTGCTACTTGCTACGAGTCACACATGGCCCGGTTCATGCAACTTACTTTCTTTCCTTTCTTGCTTATCGGTTCTTGATTGCTAACAATCTGTGAATTCATGTTGCTTGCTACTCGTTGCGGCTTCTTTCTTGCTTTATTATTGAATGATTCTTGCTACTGCTTTTATTCTTACCAACAAAAACTGCTACTATCCAGCCTTAAAATAATGACTTCCGGATCTCTAATGAAGATTTGAATGATCAAAACATTAACCTAGATGTCAGGAAGAAACTGTCCAAAAATGAGAACAATCCGACAGTACAATCTCCGGGGATCGTTAGTTTTCTGGCTTGCTGCAGTAAATAACAAGAAATAGCAAAATCCCCTTTTTTTCTCTTTTGAAAGTGGCTGATCTTTCTTGCTTGCTAACATACGATAACTTGCTGCTTACGAGCCCTAGGCTCTGATACCAAGTGTTGGTTCAGGCCCTTTATATACTCACACCACACACAAAGTTTTAGAATGTAAACTTGAAGAAAGAAAACAAAACTACTCTTGCAACCAAAAGGACTACATTGCTACTATCTACTATTTCTCCGTACATACATGTAAATAAAAGGATTATATATATATCAATTTCATACTTCAAACTACTAAACGTAAGGAACATGCACAAAGCCACTTTCTACAATTTCATGCTAAATATAAGGAACATGGGACATGCCAATAACTAAACAAAAAAAACTAACAAATCAAGATATTCCATATCCATGCTCCAGCCGACCCATTCTCATTCCATTACCACATGTACATGCACATGACCACTGTTCATTATCCATGCTTATGATTTGGTAGCCACATGCAAGACCCATGCACATGAATATGTCAACTTCTACCCGTTTACAGAAACATGCAAACATGCAAAGCATCAAGATTAAGCCCAACATTCAGCCCCATAATCTTGATGATCTTGACCAATTCAACTTGCTACTTTCTTTTACTTCTTGCTACTGTGTTCTTGCTACTTGCTATCTTTTGCTTAGATCAACCAAAAAAAATGATCAATCTTGCTACTTGCTTGTTTGATTTGATTTTCTTTCTTGCTAGCATCAAATCTTCTTGCTTTCAAACTTGCTATTCGAACAATAAGGTCCGGCCTTGCTACTTGCTACGAGTCACACATGACCCGGTTCATGCTACTTGCTTTCTTTCCTTTCTTGCTTATCGGTTCTTGATTGCTAACAAGCTGTGAATTCATGTTGCTTGCTACTCGCTGCGACTTCTTTCTTGCTTTATTATTGAATGATTCTTGCTACTGCTTTTATTCTTACAAACAAAAACTGCTACTGTCCAGCCTTAAAATAATGACTTCCAGATCTCTAATGAAGATTTGAACGATCAAAACATTAACCTAGATGTCAGGAAGAAACTGTCCAAAAATGAGAACAATCCGACAGTACAATCTCCGGGGATCGTTAGTTTTCTGGCTTGCTGCAGTAAATAACAAGAAATAGCAAAATCCCCTTTTTTTCTCTTTTGAAAGTGGCTGATCTTTCTTGCTTGCTAACATATGATAACTTGCTGCTTACGAGCCCTAGGCTCTGATACCAAGTGTTGGTTCAGGCCCTTTATATACTCACACCACACACAAAGTTTTAGAATATAAACTTGAAGAAAGAAAACAAAACTACTCTTGCAACCAAAAGGACTACATTGCTACAAGCTACTATTTCTCTGTACATACATGTAAATAAAAGGACTATATATATATCAATTTCATACTTCAAACTACTAAACGTAAGGAACATGCACAAAGCCACTTTCTACAATTTCATGCTAAATATAAGGAACATGGGACATGCCAATAACTAAACAAAAAAAACTAACAAATCAAGATATTCCATATCCATGCTTCAGCCGACCCATTCTCATTCCATTACCACATGTACATGCACATGACCACTGTTCATTATCCATGCTTATGATTTGGTAGCCACATGCAAGACCCATGCACATGAATATGTCAACTTCTACCCGTTTACATAAACATGCAAACATGCAAAGCATCAAGATTAAGCCCAACATTCACCCCCATAATCTTGATGATCTTGACCAATTCAACTTGCTACTTTCTTTTACTTCTTGCTACTGTGTTCTTGCTACTTGCTATCTTTTGCTTAGATCAACCAAAAAAAATGATCAATCTTGCTACTTGCTTGTTTGATTTGATTTTCTTTCTTGCTAGCATCAAATCTTCTTGCTTTCAAACTTGCTATTCGAACAATAAGGTCCGGCCTTGCTACTTGCTACGAGTCACACATGACCCGGTTCATGCTACTTGCTTTCTTTCCTTTCTTGCTTATCGGTTCTTGATTGCTAACAAGCTGTGAATTCATGTTGCTTGCTACTCGCTGCGACTTCTTTCTTGCTTTATTATTGAATGATTCTTGCTACTGCTTTTATTCTTACAAACAAAAACTGCTACTGTCCAGCCTTAAAATAATGACTTCCGGATCTCTAATGAAGATTTGAACGATCAAAACATTAACCTAGATGTCAGGAAGAAACTGTCCAAAAATGAGAACAATCCGACAGTACAATCTCCGGGGATCGTTAGTTTTCTGGCTTGCTGCAGTAAATAACAAGAAATAGCAAAATCCCCTTTTTTTCTCTTTGGAAAGTGGCTGATCTTTCTTGCTTGCTAACATATGATAACTTGCTGCTTACGAGCCCTAGGCTCTGATACCAAGTGTTGGTTCAGGCCCTTTATATACTCACACCACACACAAAGTTTTAGAATATAAACTTGAAGAAAGAAAACAAAACTACTCTTGCAACCAAAAGGACTACATTGCTACAAGCTACTATTTCTCTGTACATACATGTAAATAAAAGGACTATATATATATCAATTTCATACTTCAAACTACTAAACGTAAGGAACATGCACAAAGCCACTTTCTACAATTTCATGCTAAATATAAGGAACATGGGACATGCCAATAACTAAACAAAAAAGACTAACAAATCAAGATATTCCATATCCATGCTCCAGCCGACCCATTCTCATTCCATTACCACATGTACATGCACATGACCACTGTTCATTATCCATGCTTATGATTTGGTAGCCACATGCAAGACCCACGCACAAGAATATGTCAACTTCTACCCGTTTACAGAAACATGCAAACATCCAAAGCATCAAGATTAAGCCCAACATTCAACCCCTTAATCTTGATGATCTTGACCAATTCAACTTGCTACTTTCTTTTACTTCTTGCTACTGTGTTCTTGCTACTTGCTATCTTTTGGTTAGATCAACCAAAAAAAATGATCAATCTTGCTACTTGCTTGTTTGATTTGATTTTCTTTCTTGCTAGCATCAAATCTTCTTGCTTTTAAACTTGCTATTCGAACAATAAGGTCCGGCCTTGCTACTTGCTACGAGTCACACATGACCCGGTTCATGCTACTTGCTTTCTTTCCTTTCTTGCTTATCGGTTCTTGATTGCTCACAATCTGTGAATTCATGTTGCTTGCTACTCGTTGCGGCTTCTTTCTTGCTTTATTATTGAATGATTCTTGCTACTGCTTTTATTCTTACCAACAAAAACTGCTACTATCCAGCCTTAAAATAATGACTTCCGGATCTCTAATGAAGATTTGAATGATCAAAACATTAACCTAGATGTCAGGAAGAAACTGTCCAAAAATGAGAACAATCCGACAATACAATCTCCCGGGATCGTTAGTTTTCTGGCTTGCTGCAGTAAATAACAAGAAATAGAAAAATCCCCTTTTTTTTCTCTTTTGAAAGTGGCTGATCTTTCTTGCTTGCTAACATACGATAACTTGCTGCTTACGAGCCCTAGGTTCTGATACCAAGTGTTGGTTCAGGCTTTTTATATACTCACACCACACACAAAGTTTTAGAATATAAACTTGTAGAGAGAAAACAAAACTACTCTTGCAACCAAAAGGACTACATTGCTACTAGCTACTATTTCTCCGTACATCCATGTAAATAAAAGGACTATATATATAGCCTTTTCATACTTCAAACTACTAATCGTGAGGAACATGCACAAAGCCACTTTCTACAATTTCATGCTAAATATAAGGAACGTGGGACATGCCAATAACTAAACAAAAAAAAAACTAACAAATCAAGATATTGCATATCCATGCTCCAGCCATCCCATTCTCATTCCATTTCCGCATGTACATGCACATGACCACTGTTCATTATCCATGCTTATGATTTGGTTGCCACATGCAAGACCCATGCGCATGAATATGTCAACTTCTACCCGTTTACATAAACATGCAAACATGCAAAGCATCAAGATTAAGCCCAACATTCACCCCCATAATCTTGATGATCTTGACCAATTCAACTTGCTACTTTCTTTTACTTCTTGCTACTGTGTTCTTGCTACTTGCTATTTTTGCTTAGATCAACCAAAAAAAATGATCAATCTTGCTACTTGCTTGTTTGATTTGATTTTCTTTCTTGCTAGCATCAAATCTTCTTGCTTTTAAACTTGCAATTCGAACAATAAGGTCCGGCCTTGCTACTTGCTACGAGTCACACATGACCCGGTTCATGCTACTTGCTTTCTTTCCTTTCTTGCTTATCGGTTCTTGATTGCTAACAAGCTGTGAATTCATGTTGCTTGCTACTCGCTGCGGCTTCTTTCTTGCTTTATTGTTGAATGATTCTTGCTACTGCTTTTATTCTTACCAATAAAAACTGCTACTGTCCACCCTTAAAATAATGACTTCCGGATCTCTAATGAAGATTTGAACGATCAAAACATTAACCTAGATGTCAGGAAGAATCTGTCCAAAAATGAGAACAATCCGACTGTACAATCTCCTTTTTTGGCTTGCTGCAGTAAATAACAAGAAATAGCAAAATCCCCTTTTTTTCTCTTTTGAAATTGGCTGATCTTTCTTGCTTGCTAACATACGATAACTTGTTGCTTACGAGCCCTAGGTTCTGATACCAAGTGTTGGTTCAGGCTTTTTATATACTCACACCACACACAAAGTTTTAGAATATAAACTTGTAGAGAGAAAACAAAACTACTCTTATAACAAAAAGGACTTAATTGCTACTAGCTACTACTTTCTCTGTACACACATGTAAATAGAAAGACTATATATATAGCCTTTTCATACTTCAAACTACTAAACGTGAGGAACATGCACAAAGCCACTTTCTACAATTTCATGCTAAATATAAGGAACGTGGGACATGCCAATAACTAAACAAAAAAAACTAACAAATCAAGATATTCCATATCCATGAACCAGCCGACCCATTCTCATTCCATTTCCACATGTACATGAACATGACCACTGTTCATTATCCATGGTTATGATTTGGTAGCCACATGCAAGACCCATGCACATGAATATGTCAACTTCTACCCGTTTACATAAACATGCAAACATGCAAAGCATCAAGATTAAGCCCAACATTCACCCCCATAATCTTGATGATCTTGACCAATTCAACTTGCTACTTTCTTTTACTTCTTGCTACTGTGTTCTTGCTACTTGCTATCTTTTGCTTAGATCAACCAAAAAAAATGATCAATCTTGCTACTTGCTTGTTTGATTTGATTTTCTTTCTTGCTAGCATCAAATCTTCTTGCTTTCAAACTTGCTATTCCAACAATAAGGTCCGGCCTTGCTACGAGTCACACATGACCCGGTTCATGCTACTTGCTTTCTTTCCTTTCTTGCTTATCGGTTCTTGATTGCTAACAAGCTGTGAATTCATGTTGCTTGCTACTCGCTGCGGCTTATTTCTTGCTTTATTATTGAATGATTCTTGCTATTGCTTTTATTCTTACCAACAAAAACTGCTACTATCCAGCCTCAAAATAATGACTTCCGGATCTCTAATGAAGATTTGAATGATCAAAACATTAACCTAGATGTCAGGAAGAAACTGTCCAAAAATGAGAACAATCCGACAGTACAATCTCCGGGGATCGTTAGTTTTCTGGCTTGCTGCAGTAAATAACAAGAAATAGCAAAATCCCCTTTTTTTCTCTTTTGAAAGTGGCTGATCTTTCTTGCTTGCTAACATACCATAACTTGCTGCTTACGTGCCCTAGGTTCTGATACCATGTGTTGGTTCAGGCTTTTTATATACTCACACCATACACAAAGTTTTAGAATATAAACTTGTAGAGAGAAAACAAAACTACTCTTATAACCAAAAGGACTACATTGCTACTAGCTACTACTTTCTCTGTACACACATGTAAATAGAAAGACTATATATATAGCCTTTTCATACTTCAAACTACTAAACATGAGGAACATGCACAAAGCCACTTTCTACAATTTCATGCTAAATATAAGGAACGTGGGACATGCCAATAACTAAACAAAAAAAACTAACAAAATAAGATATTCCATATCCATGCTCCAGCCGACCCATTCTCATTCCATTTCCACATGTACATGCACATGACCACTGTTCATTATCCATGCTTATGATTTGGTAGCCACATGCAAGACCCATGCACATGAATATGTCAACTTCTACCCGTTTACATATACATGCAAACATGCAAAGCATCAAGATTAAGCCCAACATTCACCCCCATAATCTTGATGATCTTGACCAATTCAACTTGCTACTTTCTTTTACTTCTTGCTACTGTGTTCTTGCTACTTGCTATCTTTTGCTTAGATCAACCAAAAAAAAATGATCAATCTTGCTACTTGCTTGTTTGATTTGATTTTCTTTCTTGCTAGCATCAAATCTTCTTGCTTTCAAACTTGCTATTCGAACAATAAGGTCCGGCCTTGCTACTTGCTACGAGTCACACATGACCCGGTTCATGCTACTTGCTTTCTTTCCTTTCTTGCTTATCGGTTCTTGATTGCTAACAAGCTGTGAATTCATGTTGCTTGCTACTCGCTGCGGCTTCTTTCTTGCTTTATTATTGAATGATTCTTGCTATTGCTTATATTCTTACCAACCAAAACTGCTACTATCCAGCCTCAAAATAATGACTTCCGGATCTCTAATGAAGATTTGAACGATCAAAACATTAACCTAGATGTCAGGAAGAAACTGTCCAAAAATGAGAACAATCCGACAGTACAATCTCCGGGGATCGTTAGTTTTCTGGCTTGCTGCAGTAAATAACAAGATGTAACACCCCTAAATTTATTGTTTAGCGGAAGCAAGATTTGGGTGTTACTAATCAATATTCAAAGCACAGAGATTAATAGTAAACGACTCTATATGCGTCGTTTTAACAGAATGTATTAATAGCAAAATGTTTACAAGTTTGAAGCTACATATAGCTCGTGTTCGTTTAAAATGAGAGATTTCAATACATAAATACTTATACAAAATATATTAATGCAAGAAAATCTCTATTGTCTGCATGCTGACTCGAGCTATAGTTTCCTGGGGCAATCCTGCCTACTGCTTTGTACCTGCGATACATGCTAAAATGGGTCAGCTAACGCTGGTGAGCTCACAGGTTTGAGTATCAAATAAGTTGAGTGAACCGCAAGATTTAAATAGTTGATTTGCATCCAGCAAATGATAGTGGTAACAGTATACAGCCATGAGCACATAGTTGAGCTTAACTCGTGGGTCAGGACACAGCCTGAGCGTTTTCGCCTCCACGGATGCCTAATCAACATCCGTCTTCCTTAAATATTAGTACGTCCGTTTACCCGGTTAGTGCTTGCTAACCCGGACGAGGTGGGTCAATCCTATATGGTACCATATACTAATATTCACGCTACAAATGTATTAACAACTATGCTGATGGAGGGCTTTAAAAGATTAGTTGTGTAAAACTCATGTAGTACATGTAAAAGTTGTACTTGCGTTCACGCGTTAAAACAAGCAATATATCACACCCCTGAGTAAAAATAGTAAAAGAGGGGCTATGAGACTCACCTGAGTCTTTAGAGTTTATATCAATAAACTGAGATTGATGAGTCGGGAATCGAAGTCCAAAGACTTGTAACCTGAGGGTGTCCACGACACGCGATGGTTATAAACATATGAAGGCATCTCATAAGACTACCTTGTAGTTGTTTGTCCAACTAGAATGTCCAAATGATTACAATTTGGTTGATTGTTTAAGTGTTTGAAAATGTGTATGGCCCGTTGGTGATTGTTGGTAATAACAATATTATCATTATTCTTGAAAAAAAAACGTGTCCCAAAGTGTTTTAGAAGTCATGTCGCATTCGTGTTTGATGTTATACAAGTTTAACACTTTGCGTGAAAATTTAGATGTAACACTGTTACTCGTGACTCTAGGGTAAGGGCGAAGCCCGTTAATGACGGGGGTCCGGGGGCAGCGCCCCTGGTAGCGGGGTCCAAGGGGCGGCAGCCCCTGGCGGGGTCCAAGGGGCAGAGCCCCTGGCTGGGGTCGAGCTTTGGTGAAAAACGCATCTGGATTCGAATTTGGGTGAAATGGGGCGTCAAATTTTGGGTCTCAAAACTTAGTGTAAAATTAGCTAAAACTTTCTGTTTATGCGTCACTTATAGCGTCACTTAGGGGCTTGGGCGACACTTGGGAAGTGTCGCTAAAAATATTAAATCTGAGCATATGTGTCACTTAAGGGAAGTGACGCATGGTAGGGCGTCACTAAGGTAAGTGTCGCTATAAGTGTCGGGTGCGGGTCTAGGCGTCACTCAGGAAGTGTCGCTATAAGTGTCGGTTAACGTTGTTGTGCGTCACTAGTCAAGTGACGGTAGAAGTGTCGGGAAAAAGGGGCTTTATGCGGCACTTATGCAAGTGACGCATGATTAGGGCTTTTAGCGACACTCAATGCGTCACTTAAGTGACGCATGAAGTGACGCTATACTGCACTTCGTTGCGACACTTAGGTCTGTCAGCGAATTTTTGAGCCAAAAATGAGTTTTCGGGTTTCCGTTTGGTCTGATTCTTTTACCCAACCCTTATAAGGACATTCTAAGCTTAAAGAAACAACTAAAACTTAAAAATACTCAAAATCGTAAGATTTTGGGTTTTTGTCGGAAACTTACAAATCGTCTCGCGGAGAATCCGGAAAGATAGAAATGTAGATCCTTGCGAGATGAGTCTTTTTCTCCAAACGAGTTATGCGAAATATTGAGGTATGCTAGTGTTATTTGAAGGTTTAATGGTGATGGTGGTTTGGTGTGGTTGAGAGGAAAAAGAAAGAGAGAGAGAAGAGAAGGAAGATGGAAGTGAGAAGTGGGGTGGGGAGGTGGTGACCTCACCCCCTTTTTGGCAGATTTTTAGTGGGGCCCACCCTATGTGGGTGTGTCCCAAACCCGAGGGTAGCTAGGAGGAACGCCAGGTTGCCTCGAGCTGGCCCATACCCCACTCACTTCACTCTGCCGGCCTTGGCCGCTAGGCTGGACCGTCACGAGCAACGACTTCGCACCATGGATGTCGTTTTGCAAGAAACCAATGAAAATTGGAGACTCACAGCGCTTGAACGTATCAATCAAGTCTCCGAGGATCACGAAAACACCGTTAGCAACATGAACATACTCCACGACCGAGTGGTGGAATCAGGAATAGAAGTCGAACTTTTGCGACTCAGGTTGGAACAATGCGAGCAGCGCCTGCAAGAGGCTGAAGAATACTCAAGAATGCTGGTACAACGACTAGCATTGGCAGAAGACAACGCCCGACAAACCAGCAGACTCGCAGCCACCGTTGATCGACTCGTCACACTAATGGAAAGGATCAACTTGCATTAGAGCTAGTGTGACTGTCATCTTGTAATCTATATCTATCTATGTAGGACTTTTTACTATTCTAACCGGATGTAACAATTCCCGGTACCTTTTGTACTTCCCGTATTATGTAATCTTTTGAAAACTCGTGTCATGTACCAAGCTTGGTTATTTAAATGAAATATAATTATCACTTTATATCGTATATTCCACCATATACACATGTGATATATCAGAATTTCATGCAAAAATCTCATTGTCTTTTCTTGATCTTGTTCAGCAAGATGCCACCGAAGCGATTCACCTTCAGCGAAACTGAAATCGCCCAACTCATAGCCCAAAGCGTGGCTCAAGCTATGGCTACCCGACAACCCAGTTCGGGCAGCGAAGATACAGCTGCCAACGGGCCTCAATCCAAACCTTGTTCATACAAGGACTTCCTGAGCTGCAAACCCTTGAACTTCAAGGGAACTGAAGGAGCCATCGGACTGATCAGATGGTTCGAGAAAATGGAGTCCGTCTTCCACATCAGCAAATGTGCGGAAGAGGACAGAGTCAAGTACTCCACCTGCACCCTCGAGGATGGTGCACTCTCATGGTGGAATTCATATGCCCAGTCTGTGAGTATCGATACCGCCTACCTACTCCCTTGGGAGGAACTGAAGACGATGCTTACTGCTAAGTATTGCCCCATCGAACAACTCCAAAAGCTAGAGGATGAGTTCTGGCACCTAAAGGTGCAGGGAGCTGACATTGACGGATATACCGTCAGATTTCAACAGCTTGCCATCCTTCGCCCAGCAATGGTGAGCACCGAACCCGATAAAATCCGAAGGTACATCCGCGGTCTTCCGGAGCCTGTCCGGGGGAACGTCGCCTCCTCAAACCAGACCACCATTGATGGTGCTATCCGATTGGCTCATGAACTCATGGCCATGAACGAGGACTCAGAACCACCCACTTCTTCCTCCAACCACCTCAAAAGGAAGTGGTCTGACAACCACAGCAACAACCAAAACAAGAAACCCGACACCATCAAAGCCTACAACTCAACCACCGAACCCAGGCGTGGTTACACCGGGAACAAGCCCTACTGTTCCAAGTGCAACCGCCACCATGAAGGTCCTTGTGGTCCTTATTGCAGCAACTGCAAGAGGTACGGACACCTCACCAAGGACTGTAGATCCCCCACCAACAACAACTCCAACTACAACCCCAAGGCACCCAAGACATGTTTCGGATGTGGAAACACCGGACACTTCAAGAATGATTGCCCAAACCTGAAGAAAAAGGGCAACAACAGCAACAACAACAACAACGCTAAAGGTAGAGCGTTCGTACTCAACTCTGGGGACGCCCGGCAGGACCCGAATGTGGTCTCGGGTATGTTCCTCCTCAACAACTTAACTGCTTTTGTTCTATTTGATACTGGTGCCGATAGAAGCTTTATTTCTGATGAGTTTTACCCCTTACTTGACATCACTCCTGTTGCCTTAGATGTTAAGTACACTGTAGAGCTAGCAAACGGTAAACTCATAGAAACCAATAGTGTGATACCTAATTGCACTTTAAACCTAGCCGATGAAACCTTTTCGATCGACCTTATGCCTGTTGAAATTGGGAGTTTCGACGTCATCATTGGAATGGACTGGTTGTCCAAACATCGAGCCGAAATCGTCTGTTATGATAAAATCGTCCGCATCCCTCTCGCCGTCGGTAGAACCTTGATCATACAGGGGGAGACTGGCAGGGCGAGACTAAATATCATTTCTTGTTTGAAAACCCAAAAATTTCTCAGAAAGGGTTATCCAGCAATCCTCGCGCACATCACGGAGAAAAAGTCAGAGGAGAAGCGACTTGAGGATGTGCCAATTGTTAGAGACTTTCCCGAAGTCTTTCCGGAAGAACTACCTGGTTTACCTCCACATAGACAGGTCGAATTCTCAATCGATCTCGTGCCGGGTGCTGCACCGGTAGCCCGAGCACCATACCGCCTAGCCCCATCCGAACTTCAGGAGTTGTCCACCCAGTTACAGGAACTCCTGGACAGAGGATTTATTAGGCCGAGTTCTTCACCTTGGGGAGCTCCGGTCTTATTTGTGAAAAAGAAAGACGGCTCTTTCCGAATGTGTATCGACTATCGAGAGTTGAACAAGTTGACCGTCAAGAACCGGTATCCACTTCCTCGCATCGATGACCTGTTTGACCAACTACAAGGGTCGAGTATTTATTCAAAGATCGATCTTCGGTCAGGTTATCATCAACTTCGAGTTCGCGACATCGACATTCCGAAAACTGCTTTCCGAACTCGTTACGGGCATTATGAATTTCAAGTGATGCCCTTCGGTTTAACAAACGCACCGGCTGTATTCATGGACCTTATGAATCGGGTGTGCAAACCCTATCTCGACAAGTTTGTCATTGTCTTTATCGATGACATCCTCATCTATTCACACAACGAACAAGAACACGCACAACACCTCAAAACCATTCTCGAGCTACTTAAACACGAGGAGTTATATGCCAATTTCTCCAAGTGTGAGTTCTGGATACAATCCGTTCAATTCCTTGGTCATGTTGTTAATAGTCAAGGAATCCATGTCGATCCATCGAAAATCGAGGCTATCAAAGACTGGCAAGCGCCAACTACTCCGACCGAAGTACGCCAATTTCTAGGGTTGGCTGGTTATTATCGTCGTTTCATCGAAAATTTCTCCAAAATAGCTCAACCACTCACGACTCTGACTCAGAAGGAAAAGAAGTTCGATTGGACTGATAAACAAGAGTCAGCATTTCAGCTATTAAAACTCAAGCTTTGCAGTGCTCCTATTCTATCCTTACCCGAAGGCACCGACGACTTCGTGGTATACTGCGATGCTTCCCACCAAGGTCTCGGTTGCGTGTTGATGCAACGAGATAAGGTCATTGCTTACGCTTCCCGACAACTCAAAGTTCATGAGAAGAACTACACGACCCACGACCTCGAGCTAGGGGCCGTGGTGTTCGCCCTCAAAATCTGGAGACACTACCTTTATGGTACCCGAAGTACCGTGTTCACCGATCATAAAAGTCTCCAGCACATCTTCGACCAAAAAGACCTTAATATGCGACAACGTCGTTGGGTCGAGTTGCTCACCGATTATGACTGCGAAATCAAATACCACCCAGGCAAGGCAAATATTGTTGCCGATGCCCTCAGTCGAAAGGAACGGACGAAACCACTTCGAGTTCGAGCCCTCAGTATGACCATTCATAATGATCTCACCATTCAGATTCATACCGCTCAACTCGAAGCTTTGAAACCCGAAAATGTCAAAAGCGAAGCCTTACGAGGCATCGATAAGCAATTCGAAAACAAACCTAATGGTGTTAGGTACTTCTCAAATCGAATCTGGTTGCCTAGTTTTGGGAACCTGCGAGACTTGGTGATGGACGAAGCTCACAAGTCTAAATATTCTATCCACCCTGGATCCGACAAAATGTATCACGGCATCAAAGAGTTCTATTGGTGGCCGAACATGAAAGCCGAAATCGCCACATATGTTAGCAAGTGCCTTACTTGCTCGAGAGTCAAAACCGAACATCAAAAACCTTCTGGTTTACTTCAACAACCCAACATTCCTGAATGGAAATGGGAACAAATCGCCATGGATTTCATAACCAAACTACCCAAGTCATCGAGCGGTTGCGATACCATTTGGGTGATCGTCGATCGACTCACCAAATCTGCTCATTTCCTGGCGATCAAAGAAACCGATAAAATGGAGCGCCTCTCGCAAATCTACATCAAAGAAATTGTTTCTCGACATGGTGTTCCAACCTCGATTATCTCTGACAGAGACGCTCGTTTCACATCTCACTTTTGGCAATCACTCCAAAAATCATTAGGTACCCGACTTGATATGAGTACCGCATACCACCCTCAAACCGACGGCCAAAGTGAACGAACCATTCAGACACTGGAAGACATGCTACGAGCTTGCGTAGTTGACTTCGGTGCAAACTGGGAAAGACACCTGCCATTGTGCGAGTTTTCCTACAATAACAGTTATCATACCAGCATTAAGGCTGCACCATTCGAGGCACTGTACGGTCGTAAGTGCCGATCACCGATCTGTTGGACTGAAGTGGGAGACAGCCAACTCACTGGTCCTGAACTCATACACGAAACCACTGAGAAAATTTCCGAGATCCAAAACCGACTTAAAGCCGCACGTGATCGTCAGAAAAGTTATGCTGACGTGAGACGCAAACCACTCGAGTTCCAAGTTGGGGATCGAGTACTCCTTAAAGTATCGCCTTGGAAAGGCGTAATCCGATTCGGCAAACGCGGGAAGTTAAACCCCAGGTACATTGGGCCCTTTGAGATCCTTGAGAGGATTGGCCCCGTGGCATATCGATTGCAGCTGCCAGCCGAACTCAGCAGTGTGCACCCCACCTTTCACATTTCAAACCTAAAGAAATGTCTGTCTGATGAGACACTTATCATCCCACTCGACGAAATTCGCATTGATAACAAACTTCATTTTGTCGAGGAACCTGCGGAGATCATGGACCGTGAGGTCAAACAACTCAAACAAAGTCGTATTCCCATCGTCAAAGTCAGGTGGAATTCGCGGCGTGGACCAGAATTCACTTGGGAACGGGAAGACCAAATGCGACTCAAGTATCCTCAGCTATTCCCTGACTCTACTTCAAACACGACCAAGAACTAAATTTCGGGACGAAATTCTCCTAACAGGGGGAGAATGTAACACCCGCCAAATTAGGACTAGTGATTAGTGCCTAATCAACTATTAATACATGTAATTAGTTCCGTGTTAGGCTAATTGATGTATCGGATTTTATATTGTTGAATATATACAATTTTGCGATTTGATTAAATCGTACGCAATTTAAATCGAATGTAATTCGATTCAATTTTATACGGACGTTGGTGAACAAAATTATTAAATAAGATAACATTATTTAATAACGTTATTATATCTAAAATAGTATTTTGATGATAATTCATACATGTTTCGTATCGTACAATTAAAAGCCTACGCGATTAGAATGTTAAACGCGCAAACAATGTTAAGTTATACTTTATAACTCAATTATTAAAGTAATTGGTGAAATATTTTAAGTAAAAATATTGGGTAATTATTCGTGCCTTAAAACGGGTGTATAACGCGCGAAATAATTATTTAAACGGTTAAACGATCGGGAAAACGAACACCGCGCGGAGCGCAGACGCGAGGAACAAGTTTGGGACACACCCACATAGGGTGGGCCCCACTAAAAATCTGCCAAAAAGGGGGTGAGGTCACCACCTCCCCACCCCACTTCTCACTTCCATCTTCCTTCTCTTCTCTCTCTCTTTCTTTTTCCTCTCAACCACACCAAACCACCATCACCATTAAACCTTCAAATAACACTAGCATACCTCAATATTTCGCATAACTCGTTTGGAGAAAAAGACTCATCTCGCAAGGATCTACATTTCTATCTTTCCGGATTCTCCGCGAGACGATTTGTAAGTTTCCGACAAAAACCCAAAATCTTACGATTTTGAGTATTTTTAAGTTTTAGTTTTTTCTTTAAGCTTAGAATGTCCTTATAAGGGTTGGGTAAAAGAATCAGACCAAACGGAAACCCGAAAACTCATTTTTGGCTCAAAAATTCGCTGACAGACCTAAGTGTCGCAACGAAGTGCAGTATAGCGTCACTTCATGCGTCACTTAAGTGACGCATTGAGTGTCGCTAAAAGCCCTAATCATGCGTCACTTGCATAAGTGCCGCATAAAGCCCCTTTTTCCCGACACTTCTACCGTCACTTGACTAGTGACGCACAACAACGTTAACCGACACTTATAGCGACACTTCCTGAGTGACGCCTAGACCCGCACTCGACACTTATAGCGACACTTACCTTAGTGACGCCCTACCATGCGTCACTTCCCTTAAGTGACGCATATGCTCAGATTTAATATTTTTAGCGACACTTCCCAAGTGTCGCCCAAGCCCCTAAGTGACGCTATAAGTGACGCATAAACAGAAAGTTTTAGCTAATTTTACACTAAGTTTTGAGACCCAAAATTTGACGCCCCATTTCACCCAAATTCGAATCCAGATGCGTTTTTCACCAAAGCTCGACCCCAGCCAGGGGCTCTGCCCCTTGGACCCCGCCAGGGGCTGCCGCCCCTTGGACCCCGCTACCAGGGGCGCTGCCCCCGGACCCCCGTCATTAACGGGCTTCGCCCTTACCCTAGAGTCACGAGTAACAGTGTTACATCTAAATTTTCACGCAAAGTGTTAAACTTGTATAACATCAAACACGAATGCGACATGACTTCTAAAACACTTTGGGACACGTTTTTTTTTCAAGAATAATGATAATATTGTTATTACCAACAATCACCAACGGGCCATACACATTTTCAAACACTTAAACAATCAACCAAATTGTAATCATTTGGACATTCTAGTTGGACAAACAACTACAAGGTAGTCTTATGAGATGCCTTCATATGTTTATAACCATCGCGTGTCGTGGACACCCTCAGGTTACAAGTCTTTGGACTTCGATTCCCGACTCATCAATCTCAGTTTATTGATATAAACTCTAAAGACTCAGGTGAGTCTCATAGCCCCTCTTTTACTATTTTTACTCAGGGGTGTGATATATTGCTTGTTTTAACGCGTGAACGCAAGTACAACTTTTACATGTACTACATGAGTTTTACACAACTAATCTTTTAAAGCCCTCCATCAGCATAGTTGTTAATACATTTGTAGCGTGAATATTAGTATATGGTACCATATAGGATTGACCCACCTCGTCCGGGTTAGCAAGCACTAACCGGGTAAACGGACGTACTAATATTTAAGGAAGACGGATGTTGATTAGGCATCCGTGGAGGCGAAAACGCTCAGGCTGTGTCCTGACCCACGAGTTAAGCTCAACTATGTGCTCATGGCTGTATACTGTTACCACTATCATTTGCTGGATGCAAATCAACTATTTAAATCTTGCGGTTCACTCAACTTATTTGATACTCAAACCTGTGAGCTCACCAGCGTTAGCTGACCCATTTTAGCATGTATCGCAGGTACAAAGCAGTAGGCAGGATTGCCCCAGGAAACTATAGCTCGAGTCAGCATGCAGACAATAGAGATTTTCTTGCATTAATATATTTTGTATAAGTATTTATGTATTGAAATCTCTCATTTTAAACGAACACGAGCTATATGTAGCTTCAAACTTGTAAACATTTTGCTATTAATACATTCTGTTAAAACGACGCATATAGAGTCGTTTACTATTAATCTCTGTGCTTTGAATATTGATTAGTAACACCCAAATCTTGCTTCCGCTAAACAATAAATTTAGGGGTGTTACACAAGAAATAGCAAAATCCCCTTTTTTTCTCTTTTGAAAGTGGCTGATCTTTCTTGCTTGCTAACATACGATAACTTGCTGCTTACGAGCCCTAGGTTCTGATACCAAGTGTTGGTTCAGGCTTTTTATATACTCACACCACACACAAAGTTTTAGAATATAAACTTGTAGAGAGAAAACAAAACTACTCTTGCAACCAAAAGGACTACATTGCTACTAGCTACTACTCTCTCTATACATACATGTAAATAGAAGGACTATATATATAGCCTTTTCATACTTCAAACTACTAAACGTGAGGAACATGCACAAAGCCACTTTCTACAATTTCATGCTAAATATAAGGAACGTGGAACATGCAAATAACGAAACAAAAAAAACTAACAAATCAAGATATTCCATATCCATGCTCCAGCCGACCCATTCTCATTTCATTTCCTCATGTACATGCACATGACCACTGTTCATTATCCATGCTTATGATTTGGTAGCCATATGCAATACCCATGTACATGAATATGTCAACTTCTACCCGTTTACAGAAACATGCAAACATGCAAAGCATCAAGATTAAGCCCAACATTCACCCCCATAATCTTGATGATCTTGACCAATTCAACTTGCTTCTTTCTTTTACTTCTTGCTACTGTTTTCTTGCTACTTGCTATCTTTTGCTTAGATCAACCAAAAAAAATGATCAATCTTGCTACTTGTTTGCTTGATTTGATTTTTTTCTTGCTAGCATCAAATCTTCTTGCTTTCTAACTTGCTATTTCAACAATAAGGTCCGGTCTTGCTACTTGCTACGAGTAACACATGACCCGTTCATGCTACTTGCTTTCTTTCCTTTCTTGCATATCGTTTCTTGATTGCAAACATGATGTGATATCATGTTGCTTGCTACTCACTGCGGCTTCTTTCTTGCTTTATTATTGAATGATTCTTGCTACTACTTTTATTCTTACCAACAAAAACTGCTACTGTCCAGCCTTAAAATAATAACTTCCGGATCTCTAATCAAGATTTGAACAATCAAAACATTAGCCTAGATGTTAGGAAGAAACTGTCCAAAAATGAGAACAATCCGACAGTACAATCTCCGGGGATCATTAATTTTGAGGGTTGCTGCAGTAAATAACGGGAAATCGCAAAACCCCCTTTTTTCTCTTTTGAAAGTGGCTGATCTTTCTTGCTTGCTCACATACGATAACTTGCTTCTTACGAGCCCTAGGCTCTGATACCAAGTGTTGGTTCAGGCTTTTTATATACTCACACCACACACAAAGTTTTAGAATATAAACTTGTAGAGAGAAAACAAAACTACTCTTATAACCAAAAGGACTACATTGCTACTAGCTACTACTTTCTCTGTACACACATGTAAATAGAAAGACTATATATATAGCCTTTTCATACTTCAAACTACTAAACGTGAGGAACATGCACAAAGCCACTTTCTACAATTTCATGCTAAATATAAGGAACGTGGGACATGCCAATAACTAAACAAAAAAAAATAACAAATCAAGATATTCCATATCCATGCTCCAGCCGACCCATTCTCATTCCATTTCCACATGTACATGCACATGACCACTGTTCATTATCCATGCTTATGATTTGGTAGCCACATGCAAGACCCATGCACATGAATATGTCAACTTCTACCCGTTTACATAAATATGCAAACATGCAAAGCATCAAGATTAAGCCCAACATTCACCCCCATAATCTTGATGATCTTGACCAATTCAACTTGCTACTTTCTTTTACTTCTTGCTACTGTGTTCTTGCTACTTGCTATCTTTTGCTTAGATCAACCAAAAAAAATGATCAATCTTGCTACTTGCTTGTTTGATTTGATTTTCTTTCTTGCTAGCATCAAATCTTCTTGCTTTCAAACTTGCTATTCGAACAATAAGGTCCGGCCTTGCTACTTGCTACGAGTCACACATGACCCGGTTCATGCTACTTGCTTTCTTTCCTTTCTTGCTTATCGGTTCTTGATTGCTAACAAGCTGTGAATTCATATTGCTTGCTACTCGCTGCGGCTTCTTTCTTGCTTTATTATTGAATGATTCTTGCTATTGCTTATATTCTTACCAACCAAAACTGCTACTATCCAGCCTCAAAATAATGACTTCCGGATCTCTAATGAAGATTTGAACGATCAAAACATTAACCTAGATGTCAGGAAGAAACTGTCCAAAAATGAGAACAATCCGACAGTACAATCTCCGGGGATCGTTAGTTTTCTGGCTTGCTGCAGTAAATAACAAGAAATAGCAAAATCCCCTTTTTTCTCTTTTGAAAGTGGCTGATCTTTCTTGCTTGCTAACATACGATAACTTGCTGCTTACGAGCCCTAGGTTCTGATACCAAGTGTTGGTTCAGGCTTTTTATATATTCACACCACACACAAAGTTTTAGAATATAAACTTGTAGAGAGAAAACAAAACTACTCTTGCAACCAAAAGGACTACATTGCTACTAGCTACTACTCTCTCTATACATACATGTAAATAGAAGGACTATATATATAGCCTTTTCATACTTCAAACTACTAAACGTGAGGAACATGCACAAAGCCACTTTCTACAATTTCATGCTAAATATAAGGAACGTGGAACATGCCAATAACGAAACAAAAAAAACTAACAAATCAAGATATTCCATATCCATGCTACAGCCGACCCATTCTCATTTCATTTCCTCATGTACATGCACATGACCACTGTTCATTATCCATGCTTATGATTTGGTAGCCATATGCAATACCCATGTACATGAATATGTCAACTTCTACCCGTTTACAGAAACATGCAAACATGCAAAGCATCAAGATTAAGCCCAACATTCACCCCCATAATCTTGATGATCTTGACCAATTCAACTTGCTTCTTTCTTTTACTTCTTGCTACTGTTTTCTTGCTACTTGCTATCTTTTGCTTAGATCAACCAAAAAAAATGATCAATCTTGCTACTTGTTTGCTTGATTTGATTTTTTTCTTGCTAGCATCAAATCTTCTTGCTTTCTAACTTGCTATTTCAACAATAAGGTCCGGTCTTGCTACTTGCTACGAGTAACACATGACCCGTTCATGCTACTTGCTTTCTTTCCTTTCTTGCATATCGTTTCTTGATTGCAAACATGATGTGATATCATGTTGCTTGCTACTCACTGCGGCTTCTTTCTTGCTTTATTATTGAATGATTCTTGCTACTACTTTTATTCTTACCAACAAAAACTGCTACTGTCCAGCCTTAAAATAATAACTTCCGGATCTCTAATCAAGATTTGAACAATCAAAACATTAGCCTAGATGTTAGGAAGAAGCTGTCCAAAAATGAGAACAATCCGACAGTACAATCTCCGGGGATCATTAATTTTGAGGGTTGCTGCAGTAAATAACGGGAAATCGCAAAACCCCCTTTTTTCTCTTTTGAAAGTGGCTGATCTTTCTTGCTTGCTCACATACGATAACTTGCTTCTTACGAGCCCTAGGCTCTGATACCAAGTGTTGGTTCAGGCTTTTTATATACTCACACCACACACAAAGTTTTAGAATATAAACTTGTAGAGAGAAAACAAAACTACTCTTATAACCAAAAGGCCTACATTGCTACTAGCTACTACTTTCTCTGTACACACATGTAAATAGAAAGACTATATATATAGCCTTTTCATACTTCAAACTACTAAACGTGAGGAACATGCACAAAGCCACTTTCTACAATTTCATGCTAAATATAAGGAACGTGGGACATGCCAATAACTAAACAAAAAAAAATAACAAATCAAGATATTCCATATCCATGCTCCAGCCGACCCATTCTCATTCCATTTCCACATGTACATGCACATGACCACTGTTCATTATCCATGCTTATGATTTGGTAGCCACATGCAAGACCCATGCACATGAATATGTCAACTTCTACCCGTTTACATAAACATGCAAACATGCAAAGCATCAAGATTAAGCCCAACATTCACCCCCATAATCTTGATGATCTTGACCAATTCAACTTGCTACTTTCTTTTACTTCTTGCTACTGTGTTCTTGCTACTTGCTATCTTTTGCTTAGATCAACCAAAAAAAATGATCAATCTTGCTACTTGCTTGTTTGATTTGATTTTCTTTCTTGCTAGCATCAAATCTTCTTGCTTTCAAACTTGCTATTCGAACAATAAGGTCCGGCCTTGCTACTTGCTACGAGTCACACATGACCCGGTTCATGCTACTTGCTTTCTTTCCTTTCTTGCTTATCAGTTCTTGATTGCTAACAAGCTGTGAATTCATATTGCTTGCTACTCGCTGCGGCTTCTTTCTTGCTTTATTATTGAATGATTCTTGTTATTGCTTTTATTCTTACCAACAAAAACTGCTACTATCCAGCCTCAAAATAATGACTTCCGGATCTCTAATGAAGATTTGAACGATCAAAACATTAACCTAGATGTCAGGAAGAAACTGTCCAAAAATGAGAACAATCCGATAGTACAATCTCCGGGGATCGTTAGTTTTCTGGCTTGCTGCAGTAAATAACAAGAAATAGCAAAATCCCCTTTTTTTCTCTTTTGAAAGTGGCTGATCTTTCTTGCTTGCTAACATACGATAACTTGCTGCTTACAAGCCCTAGGTTCTGATACCAAGTGTTGGTTCAGGCTTTTTATATACTCACACCACACACAAAGTTTTAGAATATAAACTTGTAGAGAGAAAACAAAACTACTCTTGCAACCAAAAGGACTACATTGCTACTAGCTACTACTCTCTCTATACATACATGTAAATAGAAGGACTATATATATAGCCTTTTCATACTTCAAACTACTAAACGTGAGGAACATGCACAATGGTACTTTCTACAATTTCATGCTAAATATAAGGAACGTGGGACATGCCAATAACTAAACAAAAAAAACTAACAAATCAAGATATTCCATATCCATGCTCCAGCCGACCCTATTCTCATTCCATTTCCGCATGTACATGCACATGACCACTGTTCATTATCCATGCTTATGATTTGGTAGCCACATGCAAGACCCATGCACATGAATATGTCAACTTCTACCCGTTTACATAAACATGCAAACATGCAAAGCATCAAGATTAAGCCCAACATTCACCCCCATAATTTTGATGATCTTGACCAATTCAACTTGCTACTTTCTTTTACTTCTTGCTACTGTGTTCTTGCTACTTGCTATCTTTTGCTTAGATCAACCAAAAAAAAATGATCAATCTTGCTACTTGCTTGTTTGATTTGATTTTCTTTCTTGCTAGCATCAAATCTTCTTGCTTTCAAACTTGCTATTCGAACAATAAGGTCCGGCCTTGCTACTTGCTACGAGTCACACATGACCCGGTTCATGCTACTTGCTTTCTTTCCTTTCTTGCTTATCGGTTCTTGATTGCTAACAAGCTGTGAATTCATGTTGCTTGCTACTCGCTGCGGCTTCTTTCTTGCTTTATTATTGAATGATTCTTGCTATTGCTTTTATTCTTACTGTAACAACCGCCCAATTTATGACCTTGGATTAGGGCCTAAACTACTTGTAATTTCATGTATTTAGTTTGTGTTAATCGAAATATACGAGACTCTTGTGGGATTACCTACGCGCGTACGTAATTCGTTTAAATCATACACTTACTAAACGGACGAGGTCCTATAAAAATCTGCATCGGACGTTGGTGACAAAAACTTTTAAATAATTTGAAATTAACCAAACAAACCTTACATACTTTAATTTATTTTGTAAATATACTACACGTATCTAGTATCGTTTAAAAACATACCGAACGTAACGAGATCACACAAAACGCGTCTGACAATGAAAAGTAATTAAAAATTTATATTTTATAACTCATCATTGTATTATGATAAAATACTCCGGAAACACTTTAGCAAATAGCGCGAAACAACATTTAAACAATTACGGGATTTAACCGACTATGACCCACGACATGAAAACTCGGAAACATCAACCCGCGAGCCTAGACCCAAGTGGGTCGGCTCAGACCCGCGGACCTAATCCAAACCGACCCGCGACCCATCCCTTTTAAAACCCCTTTACTCTCTTCATTCTTCATTTCACACTAAACACACATACACACATTTGCTCTCCTTCTCACTCTCCATTTACAGCCTCCAAACCACCACAAAACGTCACCCAAAACTCATCATCTTGCGGAGTGGATTCAAGGAAAACGATCATCATCTCAAGCTCTCCATCCTCATCTTCTCCATTCTCGATTTCATAGGTAAATACTTCAAAACTCTTTTAAAATTTATTAGGAAGCTTTTATTTACATGCTAGAACGTTACTCAACAAAGATTTGCCCAAAAATCAACTTAAAAATGCGTTTTTATGAAAAAGTGTTCGAACAGCTCATCCTGCGAACCGAGATCCGTTCGTCCTGCGAGGCGAGCCCAAATTGCGAACCGAAGATTGAACTCGCGAACCCAACGACGAACCGAACCGACCTGCGAGGTGACTTGCGAGTCGACCTGCGAGTTGACTTGCGAGTCGACCTGCGAGGTGACTTGCGAGTCGACCTGCGAGGTGACTTGCGAGTCGACCTGCGAGTTGACTTGCGAGTCGACTTGCGAACCGAATCTTGTGTTGCGAACTGAGTTCAGTTCACAGCCTACTGCCTTGCGAGCCGAACTCGGCTCGCACCGCGAACTCAATTCGCATCACTACTTCAGTCCATAACCCGACTTGACAAATTATCTGAATTTAAATGCTAGATACGATCTTTAATAAAACAATATACATACTAATGCCACTCTCGGACTATTTTTACAAACCGTCACCAACGGGCCATACTTGTTTTCAAAATACAAACGATTTACTAAACAAACACTTGGACATGTCCTAGTTGAGTGGACAACTAGCATGGGTGATCTTTTAAGACACCAACTTGTTTACTAGTTTACTTACAACCTTGTGCGTTGCGAACGCTAGAAGGTTGCAAGATTCTGAGAAACGATACGCACTTACTGGACTCAGGTGAGTCTTACAGCCCCAATTTTACTGTTTTACTTATGGGGTGAGATACATAGCTTATTTTGACGAACACGAGTACTGATTTACATGTTTACCAAACGGAATTGCATGAGTTTTCTCACCATTTATTTGGGGAATCCTCCTTATCATATATCGTTAGTTATGGACTTAAGCGCGAACACTAGTTAATGGATCCATTAGGGAAATGACCCTCCCCGCCCGGGGTAGTAGCGATACCACGAACCGATCTGTATAAACGGGCGACTATTATTCGTTACTGATGCCTGCTCAATTTACGAGCATGTCACGGGAGCAAAGTTATTATTTACGGGTTAAGCTTCGATTATGAGCCTCATGGCAATGGTATAACTTACTTACTTTTATTGCAAGTACTGCAAATAACTGATTTACGCCTGCGGGCCTTGTTAATGAAATCTTGTGTTCAAACTCTTACTTTATTTACAAACCTGTGAGATTCACCAACATTCGTGTTGACCCTTTTAGCTTTGTATCTCAGGTACACATACGGAGTAGGACTCCCCCAGGACCTAGCTAGAGTCGCATGATTTCGACCTTGCATTTAACGGAGATTCTTAGCATTATCTTTTGTACTTATTATGATTATGTAATAGAATCTCCCGCCTTTTTACGCGGACTCTAGGGAATTTCATTTTGTAACTTGAAACGTTATGTTTCAAACATTTTATGTATGGAATTGTAACTATTTTACAAACGTTGCATATAGATGTCGTTTGCTTAACTTTTGTGCTGTGATATTTGATTAGTAACACCCCAAAAGCCTGCTTCCGCTAAACTGTGATTTTGGGGGTGTTACAGATTGGTATCAGAGCCTAAGGTTATAGTGAACTAGGTTGCATTTAGTGGGCCTAGACTATGACCATTAGGCAGTATTTCCTCATTAGGTATGACTGGTTCGGGAATTGCATCATACGACGTTAATTTAACATAGCCTGGTCAACTATGTATAATTAACGAAGGGTGATGCGAAACCTGAAAGGGGTTATACTGAACAGGAATACACTGATTAACTCTGACCACGAGAGAAATAGAATCGATACTTGGTTATACTAGACACACTAGGCTATGTTATATACTATATATGTAAAAGTAGGCCTCATTCTTTCTAACACTTTGTCTCAGAATGGCAAACACACCACCAAGTTCGTCACGCTCTTATCCGCATGGAACCCGAAACCCAAGGATGGCTAGGAGGGACACCCGTTCGCCTCGGACCAGCCCATATCCTGTTCACCCCACTCTACCGGACTTAGCCGCTAGGGTGTACCATCACGACCAACGACTCCATGAAATGGATATCGAACTCCAAGAAACACGCGAGAACTGGAGACTCACCGCAATGGAGCGAATCGAACAGGTCTCCGAAGATCACAATCACACTATTATCACCATGAACACTCTTCAGAATCAGGTGGGAGACACAGTAGAAACCATGGAGGTTGTCCACAACCAAGTGATTGGTAACCGAAACGAGATCTCTGTTCTTCAATCAAGACTTCATCAGTGCGAGACACGCCTAAGGGAAACTGAGGACGCCCTCCGAATGGCCAACAGACTCGCCGAATCTGTGGACCGCCTCAACGCATTACTACCACAACTCAACCTACGTAGGGATTAGTTTAGGCTGAATCTGTATCCTATCATGCTTTCGTAGGGCCTAAGTAATTTGACCGGATGAAACAATTCCCGGCATCTTTTGTAATTACTATGTTGTGTAACCCTCTAGGACCCATGTCTTGTATCTAATCTAATTATCTAATGAAATATGGGAATATGGTTATCACGTCACTCTGTCCTCGTATATTCCATCACATATGCGCGAGATGTATCATAAATTCGTACAAATCTCTTATTTTCCCTTCTTATTCTCCTTGTTCAGCATCATGCCTCCTCGACGCCAGGTCACCCTCAGCGAAACGGAAATAGCGGATCTAATTGCCCGCAGTGTGGCCCAAGCCTTGGCTACCCGGACACCTATTCCTAGTAGCGAAGATACAGCTACCAACGGACCCCAACCCAAACCTTGCTCTTACAAAGACTTTCAGAACTGCAAACCCCTGAGTTTTGCAGGTACCGAAGGGGCAATCGGTCTAGTACACTGGATCGAGAAAATCGAATCAGTGTTCCTTATTTGCAGCTGTACAGAGGGAGACAAGGTCAAGTTTTCCGCCAGTACATTTTCTGACACCGCCCTTACCTGGTGGAACACTTATGCCCAGACTGTGGGTATTGCAAATGCTTACAAGCTCTCATGGGATGAGTTAAAGCTGCTATTGAGGGGCGAGTACTGCCCCCGAGATGAATTGAAGCAGCTGGAAGTAGAGTTCTGGAACCACAAAAATGCAGGGTGATGACATCACGGGTTACACCAACCGTTTTCACCAACTGGCACTTCTGTGCCCATCCATGGTCGATCCCGAGTACAAGAGGATCGAGAAGTACATAGATGGACTCCCCGACAAACTTCAGGACCTGGTGACTTCATCCAAACCCGGTACTGTACAAAGCGCCATTCGTATGGCTCATGAACTAACGGCCAACTCTGTCCGTCGTGGCACAACCTCAACCCCGGCAACGAACAACAAGTGTAAGTGGGAAGGAAGCCCCAATCCCTCCAACCAAACCTTCAACAAAAAGCCTGAATCTGTAAAGGCTTATTCCTCAGGATCTATTGAGAGGAAAGTGTACGTCGGGAACAAGCCTTATTGTTCCAAATGCACCCGCCATCATGACGGTTCCTGCCCTTGTACTAATTGCAAAAAGTTCGGGCACTCAGCCAAGGATTGCCGAACCAACATCCCTGCCCCCAACCCTAACACGTTGAAAACTTGCTTTGGGTGCGGAAATCCAGGACATTTCAAGAACGACTGCCCCAAGCTGAAAAACAACAACAAGAACAACAACAACGCACGAGGGAGAGCGTTTGTGCTGAAATCAGGGGAAGCCCGTCAAGACCCCAATGTGGTCACGGGTACGTTCCTTCTCAACAACTTAACTGCTACTGTTCTATTTGATACTGGTGCTGATAAGAGTTTTATATCTGACAAATTCTATCCCCTACTTGACATTTCACCCATAGCCTTAGATTCTAGGTACTCGGTAGAATTGGCAAACGGGAAACTTATTGAGGCCAACAGTGTGATACCAAATTGCACTTTAAATCTAACTAGCGAACTCTTCTCCATTGATCTGATACCCATCGAGATCGGCAGCTTTGACGTCATAGTAGGTATGGATTGGTTATCTAGGCACCGAGCCGAAATAGTTTGTTTCGAGAAAATCGTCCGAATCCCTCTCGTCGCCGGTGGAATCTTAGTCATACAAGGAGAGGCCGGCGGGACAAGCCTAAACGTCATTTCTTGTATGAAAACCCGAAAATGCCTAAGAAAAGGATGCCAAGCGATTCTGGCACATGTTGTGGAGAAAAAGTTGGAGGAGAAGCGACTGGAGGATGTGCCTATTGTTCGGGATTATCCTGAAGTATTTCCTGAAGACTTGCCTGGCCTCCCACCACCGAGACAAGTCGAATTTTCTATTGATCTTGTGCCCAATGCAACACCGGTGGCACGAGCACCTTACCGACTGGCCCCATCTGAGCTTCAGGAGTTGTCTACTCAGTTACAGGAACTCCTGGATAAGGGATTCATTCGGCCAAGTTCCTCACCTTGGGGAGCTCCGGTCTTATTCGTGAAGAAAAAAGACGGCTCTTTTCGCATGTGCATCGACTATCGTGAACTTAACAAGTTAACCGTCAAGAACCGTTACCCTCTCCCCCGCATTGACGACCTGTTTGACCAGCTTCAGGGGTCGAGTTTCTATTCAAAGATCGACTTCCGGTCAGGTTACCACCAACTTCGAGTTCGAGACTCCGATATCCCGAAAACAGCTTTCAGAACCCGCTATGGTCATTACGAATTTCAAGTCATGCCTTTTGGCTTAACCAATGCGCCAGCCGTATTCATGGATCTTATGAACCGGGTGTGTAAACCATATCTAGACAAGTTTGTTATCGTGTTCATTGACGATATCTTAATCTACTCGCGCAACGAAACCGAGCATGGCCAACACCTGAAAACCATCTTGGAATTACTCAGACACGAGGAGTTATACGCCAAGTTCTCCAAGTGTGAGTTCTGGATGCGAACAGTACAATTCCTAGGACATGTCGTTGACAGTCAAGGGATACGTGTCGATCCAGCTAAGATCGAGGCCATTAAGGGCTGGGAAGCGCCAACCACACCCACCGAAGTACGACAATTTTTAGGTCTCGCCGGATACTATCGACGATTCATAGAGAATTTCTCCAAATTAGCCTTACCCTTAACTTCACTGACTCAGAAAGACACGAAATTCGATTGGAGCGACAAACAAGAGTCAACCTTCCAATTACTAAAACACAAACTTTGCAGTGCGCCGACCTTGTCCCTACCTAAAGGCACCGACGACTTCGTGGTTTACTGCGACGCCTCACACCAAGGACTCGGGTGCGTATTAATGCAACGGGAGAAAGTCATTGCCTATGCCTCACGACAACTGAAAGTTCATGAGAAAAACTATACGACACACGACCTAGAATTAGGTGCCGTGATTTTCGCGCTAAAAATCTGGAGACATTACCTTTACGACACGAGAAGTACCATCTTTACCGATCACAAAAGCCTCCAATAGATATTCGATCAAAAGGATCTAAACATGAGGCAGCGCCGCTGGGTCGAGCTGCTGAGTGACTACGACTGCGAAATCAAATACCATCCGGGCAAGGCGAATGTAGTTGCCGATGCCTTGAGCCGAAAGGAACGCGTGAGACCCCTTCGGGTCCGAGCCCTTAGTATTACCATCCACAGCGATCTCGTTACCCAGGTCCTCGCCGCTCAACTCGAAGCACTCAAACCCGAAAACGTTGCCGATGAAGCCCTACGAGGCATGGATAAACAATTCGAAACCAGACCGGATGGAACTCGGTACTTCTCTAACCGAGTATGGGTACCCAAATTTGGAAACTTACGGGATTTGGTGATGACTGAAGCTCACAAATCCCGATATTCTATATACCCTGGTTCTGAAAAGATGTATCATGACATCAAAGGGTTGTACTGGTGGCCTAACATGAAGGCCGACATAGCCGTGTACGTTAGTAAATGTCTAACTTGTTTGAAGGTCAAGGCCGAACACCAAAGACCTTCGGGATTGCTCCAACAACCTGAAATTCCTCAATGGAAATGGGAACAACTTTCCATGGACTTTATTACCAAACTACCGAAAACTTCAAACGGTTGCGATACAATTTGGGTAATTGTAGATCGTCTCACGAAATCTGCCAGTTTCCTGGCCATCAAGGAGACTGACAAGATGGAGCGATTGGCTCGCATCTACATCAAAGAAATTGTGTCACGACATGGCTTACCTATCTCGATCATCTCGGATAGGGACAGTCGTTTTACCTCTAACTTTTGGCAGTCACTACAAAAATCTCTGGGTACTCGTTTGGATATGAGTACGGCATACCATCCACAAACTGACGGCCAAAGCGAGCGAACTATTCAAACGTTGGAGGACATGCTACGCGCCTGCGTGGTTGACTTCGGTAAAAATTGGGAAGATCACTTGCCTTTGTGTGAATTCTCTTACAACAACAGTTACCATGCTAGCATCAAGACCGCGCCCTTCGAGGCACTCTACGGACGTAAGTGCCGATCACCCATCTGTTGGACCGAGGTGGGGGATACCCAACTCACTGGTCCTGAAATCATTCACGAAACCACCGAGAAAATCGTTGGTATCCAAAACCGATTGAAGGCCGCCCGTGATCGTCAAAAGAGCTACGCCGACGTGCGACGCAAACATCTTGAGTTCCAGGTTGGGGATAAAGTACTCCTTAAGGTAGCACCATGGAAAGGTGTTATTCGATTTGGAAAACGAGGAAAACTGAACCCTAGGTACATTGGACCGTTTGAAATTCTCGAGAGAATTGGTCCAGTGGCGTATCGACTGCAGCTACCTATCGAACTTAGTAGCGTACATCCCACCTTCCACATTTCTAACTTAAAGAAATGTTTGTCTGACGAGACACTGATTGTACCACTAGACGAAATACAAGTCGATGATAGACTTCACTTTGTCGAGGAACCCACGGAAATAATGGACCGTGAGGTCAAGCGCTTAAAACAGAGTCGTATTCCCATTGTTAGGGTCAGGTGGAATTCGAGGCATGGTCCTGAATTCACTTGGGAACGGGAAGACCGGATGCGACTGAAATATCCACACTTGTTCACAGACACTGCTCACACGACTTGAACTCAATTTCAGGACGAAATTCTCCTAACAAGGGGAGAATGTAACAACCGCCCAATTTATGACCTTGGATTAGGGCCTAAACTACTTGTAATTTCATGTATTTAGTTTGTGTTAATCGAAATATACGAGACTCTTGTGGGATTACCTACGCGCGTACGTAATTCGTTTAAATCATACACTTACTAAACGGACGAGGTCCTATAAAAATCTGCATCGGACGTTGGTGACAAAAACTTTTAAATAATTTGAAATTAACCAAACAAACCTTACATACTTTAATTTATTTTGTAAATATACTACACGTATCTAGTATCGTTTAAAAACATACCGAACGTAACGAGATCACACAAAACGCGTCTGACAATGAAAAGTAATTAAAAATTTATATTTTATAACTCATCATTGTATTATGATAAAATACTCCGGAAACACTTTAGCAAATAGCGCGAAACAACATTTAAACAATTACGGGATTTAACCGACTATGACCCACGACATGAAAACTCGGAAACATCAACCCGCGAGCCTAGACCCAAGTGGGTCGGCTCAGACCCGCGGACCTAATCCAAACCGACCCGCGACCCATCCCTTTTAAAACCCCTTTACTCTCTTCATTCTTCATTTCACACTAAACACACATACACACATTTGCTCTCCTTCTCACTCTCCATTTACAGCCTCCAAACCACCACAAAACGTCACCCAAAACTCATCATCTTGCGGAGTGGATTCAAGGAAAACGATCATCATCTCAAGCTCTCCATCCTCATCTTCTCCATTCTTGATTTCATAGGTAAATACTTCAAAACTCTTTTAAAATTTATTAGGAAGCTTTTATTTACATGCTAGAACGTTACTCAACAAAGATTTGCCCAAAAATCGACTTAAAAATGCGTTTTTATGAAAAAGTGTTCGAACAGCTCGTCCTGCGAACCGAGATCCGTTCGTCCTGCGAGGCGAGCCCAAATTGCGAACCGAAGATTGAACTCGCGAACCCAACGACGAACCGAACCGACCTGCGAGGTGACTTGCGAGTCGACCTGCGAGTTGACTTGCGAGTCGACCTGCGAGGTGACTTGCGAGTCGACCTACGAGTTGACTTGCGAGTCGACTTGCGAACCGAATCTTGTGTTGCGAACTGAGTTCAGTTCAAAGCCTACTGCCTTGCGAGCCGAACTCGGTTCGCACCGCGAACTCAATTCGCATCACTACTTCAGTCCATAACCCGACTTGACAAATTATCTGAATTTAAATGCTAGATACGATCTTTAATAAAACAATATACATACTAATACCACTCTCAGACTATTTTTACAAACCGTCACCAACGGGCCATACTTGTTTTCAAAATACAAACGATTTACTAAACAAACACTTGGACATGTCCTAGTTGAGTGGACAACTAGCATGGGTGATCTTTTAAGACACCAACTTGTTTACTAGTTTACTTACAACCTTGTGCGTTGCGAACGCCAGAAGGTTGCAGGATTCTGAGAAACGATACGCACTTACTGGACTCAGGTGAGTCTTACAGCCCCACTTTTACTGTTTTACTGTTTTACTTATGGGGTGAGATACATAGCTTATTTTTACGAACACGAGTACTGATTTACATGTTTACCAAACGGAATTGCATGAGTTTTCTCACCATTTATTTGGGGAAGCCTCCTTATCATATATCGTTAGTTATGGACTTAA
This sequence comes from Pseudognaphalium luteoalbum, assembly GCA_963422505.1. Taxonomy (NCBI): domain Eukaryota; kingdom Viridiplantae; phylum Streptophyta; class Magnoliopsida; order Asterales; family Asteraceae; genus Pseudognaphalium; species Pseudognaphalium luteoalbum. Next base: position 44,483,492 of record OY730193.1, on the reverse strand, counting down.
GCGCGAACACTAGTTAATGGATCCATTAGGGAAATGACCCTCCCCGCCCGGGGTAGTAGCGATACCACGAACCGATCTGTATAAACGGGTGACTATTATTCGTTACTGATGCTTGCTCAATTTACGAGCATGTCACGGGAGCAAAGTTATTATTTATGGGTTAAGCTTCGATTATGAGCCTCATGGCAATGGTATAACTTACTTACTTTTATTGCAAGTACTGCAAATAACTGATTTACGCCTGCGGGCCTTATTAATGAAATCTTGTGTTCAAACTCTTACTTTATTTACAAACCTGTGAGATTCACCAACATTCGTGTTGACCCTTTTAGCTTTGTATCTCAGGTACACATACGGAGTAGGACTCCCCCAGGACCTAGCTAGAGTCGCATGATTTCGACCTTGCATTTAACGGAGATTCTTAGCATTATCTTTTGTACTTATTATCATTATGTAATAGAATCTCCCGCCTTTTTACGCGGACTCTAGGGAATTTCATTTTGTAACTTGAAACGTTATGTTTCAAACATTTTATGTATGGAATTGTAACTATTTTACAAACGTTGCATATAGATGTCGTTTGCTTAACTTTTGTGCTGTGATATTTGATTAGTAACACCCCAAAAGCCTGCTTCCGCTAAACTGTGATTTTGGAGGTGTTACACTTACCAACAAAAACTGCTACTATCCAGCCTTAAAATAATGACTTAGGGATCTCTAATGAAGATTTGAACGATCAAAACATTAACCTAGATGTCAGGAAGAAACTGTCCAAAAATGAGAACAATCCGACAGTACAATCTCCGGGGATCGTTAGTTTTCTGGCTTGCTGCAGTAAATAACAAGAAATAGCAAAATCCCCTTTTTTTCTCTTTTGAAAGTGGCTGATCTTTCTTGCTTGCTAACATACGATAACTTGCTGCTTACGAGCCCTAGGTTCTGATACCAAGTGTTGGTTCAGGCTTTTTATATAGTCACACCACACACAAAGTTTTAGAATATTAACTTGTAGAAAGAAAACAAAACTACTCTTGCAACCAAAATGTCACACCCCGCCTCGGCGGAAGGTTGCGAGATGCGACTATCATGAGATCACAACACAAGAATTACAATGAACGACTTCTACATGAGTCGTTTTAAACATACATCATAAAAGTTTAAAATGTCTTACAGACTTAGACCATTTGTCTTTAAAAAGTTTACAAACACTTCCCATAAGTTACAACATAGTTAGGAGTTTAAGAATTTAAGATCAAAAGCAATGTTCGTCCATGCAAATGTAGTTCCTAACTTCAAAAGGGGTATGCCATCTTCACAAATAGCAAGCATCTTAATTACCTGAGAATAACATGTAAAAATGGGTCAACATAAAGTTGGTGAGCTCATAGGTTTTAATAGTTGTAAAACATTACCGTGGATCACGAGATTTCAAGTTATATTGTCATTCAACAATATAGTAAAAATTGTATTACTATTGCCATAAGCTCATGAATTGAAACCTTAACATTTAGTGCCTCGCAAGTGTCCTATCCAAACACAAGTAGTTCTCAAATGACAATGCACCCGTTTGACTTATAGTCATGTTGGCGCTACCAACCCGGATGGGGGCGTCAACCCAAATAGATCTATTCATGACATTCACGTTTAAGTCCTTAACTAACAATTCATGATAAAGGCCTACATAATGGATAGTGTCAACTCATGCAATACATAACAGTTTAGTTTGTGTCCACAAAGAAAAGAACATGTATTCTCACCCCAAAACATGTCAAAGCATTTAAAAAAAGAAATAGGGGCCATGAGACTCACCTTAGTGAGAGAGCGGAAATTAGCAAGTATTGGTTTGGGTCTCGATGGGATTAACGCGTCCTAGATCACATAAAAACGCTTAAGTTTAGTTATATAGCATATACATATTAGTTCTACTTTTTGTAAAGTTTCATCACCCATAGCTTTGGTTTAAGTGTCACGTTTTATTTAACCATTTTTGGGTATATTTACACATTTTTAAGTGATCTTTAGTAAGAATCCAACAAAATTCTAGAAAGTTTCCAGACCAGGCCCATAAATCGGCTTACTGGGAAAAATGTGTGCATTTCTGGAAAAAGTGTAAAACATGAAAGTTGTAGGTCTTTTCAATACGCAAATTTCAAAAAAAATGCATCTTCTAACTCTTCCTAGAACTAAAGTTATGATCATTTTAGTAACCTGTGTTTTTCTGGACAGATTGTGTTCCTTTGTGTATAAACTTATAGAAACGTATTTTAAACTTATATTTGAACATAATCTTGTTAGATAAGCTTAATAACATTAAAATCAATAATAAAATGGTAGTCTTAGGTTAAGTATTCATGGAGTCATGACCTTGCAAAGTGAGGTATACGAATCTGCCATAACATGCGCAATAGTTTCGTATGGGCTGTTTGGAGGTCGAATACTTCATGTTTTTGAGTAAGACCACTTGGGTTTGAAAGCTAATACATAATAGTAATTTCAGTAGTAAATTGGTGGTATTTTGTTAAATATACACGGATTTATGACCTCACAAAGTGAGATATCGAAATCTGGACAGATTGCATGGGTATGTGTGGGTTAGGATTCCAAGTCATAGACCATCATCCTAATACATAGGCACTAATCATTGTTTAGCCCTTTTTCCCACATGCAATTTCCATCATTTTTCTACATATTTTGAGTATATTACAAGCATGATATTCTTGAAAGATTTTGTAGACATGTAATAAGTAAAATTTACATCTTTCAACTTGATATCGGTTTGATCATGGATTATCACTTATCTTTAACACATGATTATGTGCAAGTGATAATCTACAAACATCAAGTCATTTTTGTAGGCTTAGCCACACTTTTCAATACTTTAAATAAAAAGAAAATGGAGATGAAGATGAGAAATATAATGCATGTTTACATCTATTTTGTAGGCATAGCCATACATAAGAATCACAACAACACAAAACATAAAGATGCATGTATACATATATGATCGTAGGCATAGCCATACATAAGATATTAACAAAAATGAAATATAAAGTGCATATATACATATGTAGATTTGTAGGCATAGCCTTACATAAAATCTTACATATGTATATAGTAAAATAAAAGATGTATATACATAGATATAGATATATTATTATAAGTCTTGCATTATTCATCCATGGGTGATGATTATTGTATAGAAATTGAAGGAAGTAAAGAAGAGAAAATGGTGTATCTTCTTACCAACGAATCTAAGATAAAAGTAAGTTGTTTTTGGGTGGATTTAGGGTTGTTTGTGTGGTGATTTGTGGTGGTTTTTGATGGTGAATTTAGGGCAGATTTTTGGGAGAGAAAATGGAAGAGAAGAGAGTGTTTTTGAAGAGAGAAAAGTGTGTGGGTGTGTAAAATGAAAAAGGGTTAGAATGAGGTTGCTTAAATAGAAGAAATGAGGGGGGGGGGGGAGAGGGAAGGGTGGCCGGCCATGGGGGGGGGGGGGGGAAGTGAAGGGTTTTTGGTGGTGATTGGTGGAGAAGTGGTGGTGATTAAATGGGTAGTTGGTATTTAAATGTTATTATTAATTGAATTAGTTTAATTTAATTAATTTATATGTAAAAATCTGATTTTATTTATTTTATTAGTTAATTAAGTTTTAATTAATTTAAGTATAAGTATTTATTTAGTTATTATGTTGTATTCCATGCAAAGGTGGTGGTTTGTTACTTTCATGCAAGTAAGTGTGCTTATCACTATATTATTATTTCACACATACTTATATATATATAACTATATATACATATATATATATATATATATATATATATATTAAGGTTTACTAAGTGAATTAATAAACATAAACGTAAGTACTTTGCCACATTTATATGCATCCACGGATAAACGCTTGTTTAGTGTCGGGTTGTAACGATAAGGCACCTAAATTCAATGTTATTTAATTATAGGTGTTAAATCACTAAAATTATAGTTTAACACAAACAACAACAAAAAATTTCCTCTAAGTTTATTACCTGAGCGGAGTTGAATCCTAGATTTTTGCCGGTTGTCACATTCTCCCCCTGTTAAAAGAATTTCGTCCCGAAATTTAGTTCGTGACCTCGGTTGGTGCAGGGTTTGAGAATAAGTGGGGATACTTGCGACGGATTTGATCCTCGCGCTCCCAGGTGAATTCCGGACCTCGCTTCGAATTCCACCTAACCTTTACAATGGGTATACGACTCCGCTTCAAGGTCTTTATCTCTCGGTCCATGATCTCAATTGGTTCTTCGATAAAATGCAATTTCTCATCGATTTGTACTTCTCCGACTGGTATGATAAGGGATTCGTCTGATAAACACTTTTTCAGATTTGACACATGAAACGTGTCATGTACATTACTGAGTTCTTGGGGCAATTTAAGTTTGTATGCAACTGGACCAATCCTCTCCAGTACTTCAAATGGCCCGACATATCTAGGGTTTAGCTTTCCTCGTTTCCCAAAACGGACTACGCCTTTCCAAGGCGACACTTTCAACATGACTCTATCCCCAATTTGAAATTCTAACGGTTTTCGCCTCATATCTGCATAACTCTTTTGGCGGTCGCGGGCTGCCTTCAGTCTATTTTGGATTTGCACAATCTTCTCGGTCGTTTCGTGTATAATCTCTGGACCAAGGAGTTGACTATCTCCCACCTCAGTCCAACATACAGGCGATCGACACTTTCGTCCATAAAGTGCTTCGAATGGGGCTGCCTTGATGCTGGTGTGATAACTGTTGTTGTAAGAGAACTCGCATAGTGGCAGGTGGTTCTCCCAGCCACGTCCAAAGTCGATAACACATGCGCGTAACATATCTTCTAGGGTTTGAATTGTCCTTTCGCTTTGGCCATCTGTCTGAGGGTGGTATGCGGTACTCATATCCAAGCGAGTGCCTAGGGTTTTTTGGAGTAATAGCCAAAACCTAGAGGTGAAACGGCTATCTCGATCAGAGATAATCGAGATGGGCACTCCGTGCCTTGTCACCACCTCCTTCAAGTAAATTCTAGTTAATTTTTCCATTGTGTCGGTCTCCTTGATTGCTAGGAAGTGGGCGGATTTTGTCAGGCGATCAACAATTACCCAAATTGTATCACAACCATTTGCTGTCTTAGGAAGCTTAGTAATAAAGTCCATTGTTATTTGCTCCCACTTCCATTGGGGTATTTCGGGTTGTTGCAATAGACCTGATGGTTTCTGATACTCGACCTTTACCTTGGCACACGTCAAGCATTTACTAACATAGGTGGCCACCTCAGCCTTCATGTTAGGCCACCAATACAAGTCCTTAAGCCCATGGTACATCTTGTCAGCACCCGGATGGATGGAATACCTGGATTTATGTGCCTCATCCAATACCAACTTCCTCAAGTTACCAAAACTTGGTATCCATATGCGATTTATATAATATCGGATTCCATCGGACTTGACCTCAAATTGCTTATCCATACCGCGTAGAGATTCGCCCTTTACATTCTCCTCCTTGATTGCCTCGAGTTGAGCATCCCGAATTTGAGAGGTAAGGTTCGTATGAATGGTCATACCTAAAGCCCTAACTCGTAGTGGTTTCATCCGTTCTTTTCTGCTCAAAGCATCAGCTACAACATTTGCCTTGCCCGGGTGATAACGAATTTCGCATCGTAATCACTGAGCAATTCAACCCACCTACGCTGTCTCATGTTCAGATCCTTTTGATCGAAAATGTGCTGAAGGCTTTTATGATCTGTAAACACGGTACACCTTGTACCATAGAGGTAATGCCTCCAAATCTTGAGTGCAAACACCACTGCTCCCAATTCCAGGTCATGGGTTGTGTAGTTTTTCTCATGCACCTTAAGTTGACGAGAAGCATAAGCTATGACCTTCTCCTTTTGCATTAACACACATCCTAGCCCTTGTCGTGATGCATCGCAAAAGACTACAAAATTTTCGGTTCCCTCCGGCAATGATAATACTGGTGCGCTACAAAGTTTTTGCTTCAACAATTGGAAAGCTTCCTCCTGCTCATCACTCCAATTATACTTTGCTATTTTCTGAGTTAGCAGTGTCAAGGGTTTGGCTATTTTAGAAAAATTCTCGATGAATCGTCTATAGTAACCAGCAAGACCTAAGAATTGCCGTACTTCTGTTGGGGTTCTAGGCGTCTCCCAATTTTTGATAGCCTCAATCTTGGCAGGGTCGACATGTATTCCTTGACTATCAATAACATGTCCTAGAAATTGCACTCTTCGTAACCAAAACTCACACTTTGAGAACTTAGCATATAACTCACACTTTGATCTCAAATGCTTTTCATGGTCCTCTTTGTTCTTCGAATAGATCAAGATGTCATCGATGAATACAATGACGAACTTATCTAAGTACGGTTTACACACGCGGTTCATGAGGTCCATGAATACAGCCGGTGCGTTAGTAAGACCAAACGGCATTACTTGGAACTCGTAATGACCATACCGAGTTCTAAATGCTGTCTTTGGGATGCTTTCTTCTCCGACTCTCAACTAATGATACCCCGATCGTAGGTCAATTTTTGAGTAAAAACTCGAGCCTTGCAGCTGATCGAATAAGTCATCAATTCGAGGGAGTGGGTAACGGTTCTTCACGGTTAGTTTATTCAATTCCCGATAATCGATGCACATTCTTAAGGATCCATCCTTCTTTTTCACAAATAAGACGGGAGCTCCCCAGGGTGAGGAACTTGGCCGGATAAACCCTTTATCTAAAAGCTCTTGTAGTTGACTTGACAACTCTTGCATTTCGGAAGGGGCTAATCGATATGGTGCTCGGGCAACGGGTGCCGCACCAGGCACCAAGTCGATATGAAATTCCACTTGCCGGGCTGGTGGTAGTCCAGGCAAGTCTTCAGGGAAAACTTCGGGAAAATCCCGTACGATAGGGACATCCTCGAGTCGTCTCTCCTCCGGTTTCTCCTCTACAACATGAGCTAAGATTGCTTGGTACCCTTTTCTTAGGTACTTCTGTGTTTTCATGCACGATATGATGTTCAATCTCGTTCCACTCTTTTCTCCTTGTATCATTAAAGTTGCTCCGCTAGAGAGGGGTATGCGGACAATCTTATCATAGCATACTATTTCGGCATGATTCTTGGACAGCCAATCCATGCCAACGATGACGTCAAAGCTTCCTATTTTGACGGGTATCAAATTTATGGGAAAGATTTCGCTTGCTAAGTTTAGGGAACAGTTTTGAATTATGCTATCAGCTTCAATTAATTTACCATTAGCTAACTCTACCGTGTATTTAGTGTCTAAGGCAGTTGGAGTGATATTAAGTAAGGGGCTAAACTCGTTAGACACGAAACTCTCATCAGCACCAGTATCAAATAAGACTGAAACAACCTTGTCATTTAGGAGAAACGTACCCGTGACTAGGTTGGGATCCTGGCGTGCTTCATTGGTGTTGATCACGAATGCTCTGCCGCGCGCCGCATTGTTATTCTGATTTTTCAGCTTCGGACAATCCTTTTTAAAGTGTCCAGCACTCCCGCACCCGTAGCATGTGTTTGGAGGGTTAGGGTTGGCGACAGGTGCAGGGCTCCGACAATCCTTAGCTTGATGGCCAAGCTTCTTACATCTCCCACATGCGTTGCTACAGGGACCTTTGTGGTGAAGGTTGCAACGCTTACAATATGGTTTGTTTCCAGCATAACCTTTCTTAGCATCTGGCCCTGCAGCATAAGCCCTAACTGTCTCGGTCTTCTTATTTTGTTGTTGGCTGGTGTTTCCCCTAGAACTTTCCTCCCATTTCCTTTTACCATCGGAATTCTTATCAACATTTCCCCTTTCCAGAGCCCCACGTCGCACAATTTGATCCATTAAACTGTGTGCCATGCGGACGGCATCGTGGATCGTATTGGGCTTGGATGAAGTTACATTTCCTTGGATTTGGGAGGGAAGTCCCCAGATATAACGTTCAATTCTCTTGTACTCGGGAGTGACCATAGATGGGCAAAGAAGTGCCAACTCATGGAATCTCCTTGTATATCTAGCTACATCAGTCCCAATGACAACCAGATTCCAAAATTCTACCTCCAACTTCTGTAGTTCATTCCTAGGACAGTACTCTTCCGTCATCATTTTCTTAAGATCTTCCCAAGAAATCTGATAAGTAGCATCAATGCCTACCGAATGGGCGTATGAATTCCACCATGATAACGCACCATCTTGAAGGGTGCATGTTGCATACTTACCCTTACAATCTTCCTTGCAGTTGCTAATACGGAAAACTGACTCTAGCTTCTCAAACCACCGAACCAAACCGACAGCTCCTTCGGTTCCATTGAAGTGATGGGGTTTGCAATTCGAAAAGTCCTTATAGGTGCATTCTCGGGTTACATTCCCCGAACCTTCTCCGGTTTCATTCCTTCTACCGGTTCTTTCGTTTCCATCGTTCCTCTCAGTCCTTTGGGTGGCGATTGCCTCAGCTACTCTTTGTGCTACAAGTCGCTCGATAGCTGCATTACTCATCGTGGATGTTCTCTTGGGTGGCATGTTTCTTGAAATTACAAAGCACAACAAGACAATGAGATACTATACAAGATAGAACTTTATCATGCGTGTAAGGAATAAATAAGTACAAACCACACAACCAAAGTCACAAGATAGTAAGATTAATAACCCAACAAGAGCATAAACTTAGTCAAAATACTTGATTCATTGTTCACAAAAACAGGCCGGGAATGAAACATCCGGAAAAATACAAGCAAATCCATAAATTTATCCTCTAGGCACAACCCGCCATAGTAGGTTAGAAACCGAAATGAAACTATCCGCGAAACTGGCCCAAAACTGCACTAACACGTCCCAAACTATGCTCCATCGCCGACATACGCTGCTCTGCCCTAGTCGCACGCTCTTCTGCTAACTCAGCGCGCCTTTCGCTGTGCTCCACTCGTCGGCGTAACTCAGTAACCTCCTCTCGAAGAATCTTGATGTCGTCATCAGCACAGTAAACCGTGTAGTCCATGTTACTAATCCTCCTCTCAACTTCCAAAACTTGTGCCTCTATGAGTTCCACTTTATCGGAACGTGACTCATCCTGGTCGTACTCCAGCTGATTAAGTCTCCTCTCCTGATCAACCAAACGTGCTATCACAACGGGGATAGTGTGATGTACAGGCTCCAAAGTGAGAGAGGGTATGGGTGTAGTGGTGGAGGGCTCCCCAACTTCCAGTGTCTCGGGTATCCCTTCTTCTTTTCTCCAAGACTGAATCTGCTCCTGCATCCAAGTCCACTTGCGGGATCGCACTCGTCTAGTAGTAGTGTTGGAAGTCCCGGTAGGGGGAATGGAGAATGTCTCAGTCAAAGGTGGGAACACGGTTATCCGAGGGGTACGCATCAACCGTGGTCCCCCGGGGCGGAATGATCGGAGTGAAGAGGCTGGTTTTGGTTGGGTAGAGGGAGCAGGGGCAGTCTTAGTAGGTATGACAGGGGAGGGATGGGATTCTTCGGGATCGGACTTGTCCTCAGTAGGCTCGGACTCTTCCTCCATTGGCTCGGTCTCATCCTCAAATGGCTCAGTCTCATTGGAGGAATCCGTCTTTTCAACTCGGGTAGCGGACACAGGCATGAATGAGGGTGACTTAAGCGAGGTGAGGAGGCATGCAGCCGTCTCGGAGTCATCGTCGGACACGAGTTGGACAGGGCTATTAGGGTTCGACATACTCTGTCATATAAGATAATAGTATATAAATAGGGATTATATAAAATAAGTAATTATTTAACATGTATGTACTAACTTAACAATTAACATGTAATAAGCATGCATGGAACCACATTCGGTAAGTAGGCAAGGATGTATGGATTCAAGTACACCTAAAAGTCCTTATTCCAGTCATGGCTATAGTCTAGGCCCACTAATGCAACCTAGTTCACTATAACCTTGGGCTCTGATACCAATCTGTCACACCCCGCCTCGGCGGAAGGTTGCGAGATGCGACTATCATGAGATCACAACACAAGAATTACAATGAACGACTTCTACATGAGTCGTTTTAAACATACATCATAAAAGTTTAAAATGTCTTACAGACTTAGACCATTTGTCTTTAAAAAGTTTACAAACAATTCCCATAAGTTACAACATAGTTAGGAGTTTAAGAATTTAAGATCAAAAGCAATGTTCGTCCATGCAAATGTAGTTCCTAACTTCAAAAGGGGTATGCCATCTTCACAAATAGCAAGCATCTTAATTACCTGAGAATAACATGTAAAAATGGGTCAACATAAAGTTGGTGAGCTCATAGGTTTTAATAGTTGTAAAACATTACCGTGGATCACGAGATTTCAAGTTATATTGTCATTCAACAATATAGTAAAAATTGTATTACTATTGCCATAAGCTCATGAATTGAAACCTTAACATTTAGTGCCTCGCAAGTGTCCTATCCAAACACAAGTAGTTCTCAAATGACAATGCACCCGTTTGACTTATAGTCATGTTGGCGCTACCAACCCGGATGGGGGCGTCAACCCAAATAGATCTATTCATGACATTCACGTTTAAGTCCTTAACTAACAATTCATGATAAAGGCCTACATAATGGATAGTGTCAACTCATGCAATACATAACAGTTTAGTTTGTGTCCACAAAGAAAAGAACATGTATTCTCACCCCAAAACATGTCAAAGCATTTAAAAAAAGAAATAGGGGCCATGAGACTCACCTTAGTGAGAGAGCGGAAATTAGCAAGTATTGGTTTGGGTCTCGATGGGATTAACGCGTCCTAGATCACATAAAAACGCTTAAGTTTAGTTATATAGCATATACATATTAGTTCTACTTTTTGTAAAGTTTCATCACCCATAGCTTTGGTTTAAGTGTCACGTTTTATTTAACCATTTTTGGGTATATTTACACATTTTTAAGTGATCTTTAGTAAGAATCCAACAAAATTCTAGAAAGTTTCCAGACCAGGCCCATAAATCGGCTTACTGGGAAAAATGCGTGCATTTCTGGAAAAAGTGTAAAACATGAAAGTTGTAGGTCTTTTCAATACGCAAATTTCAAAAAAACATGCATCTTCTAACTCTTCCTAGAACTAAAGTTATGATCATTTTAGTAACCTGTGTTTTTCTGGACAGATTGTGTTCCTTTGTGTATAAACTTATAGAAACGTATTTTAAACTTATATTTGAACATAATCTTGTTAGATAAGCTTAATAACATTAAAATCAATAATAAAATGGTAGTCTTAGGTTAAGTATTCATGGAGTCATGACCTTGCAAAGTGAGGTATACGAATCTGCCATAACATGCGCAATAGTTTCGTATGGGCTGTTTGGAGGTCGAATACTTCATGTTTTTGAGTAAGACCACTTGGGTTTGAAAGCTAATACATAATAGTAATTTCAGTAGTAAATTGGTGGTATTTTGTTAAATATACACGGATTTATGACCTCACAAAGTGAGATATCGAAATCTGGACAGATTGCATGGGTATGTGTGGGTTAGGATTCCAAGTCATAGACCATCATCCTAATACATAGGCACTAATCATTGTTTAGCCCTTTTTCCCACATGCAATTTCCATCATTTTTCTACATATTTTGAGTATATTACAAGCATGATATTCTTGAAAGATTTTGTAGACATGTAATAAGTAAAATTTACATCTTTCAACTTGATATCGGTTTGATCATGGATTATCACTTATCTTTAACACATGATTATGTGCAAGTGATAATCTACAAACATCAAGTCATTTTTGTAGGCTTAGCCACACTTTTCAATACTTTAAATAAAAAGAAAATGGAGATGAAGATGAGAAATATAATGCATGTTTACATCTATTTTGTAGGCATAGCCATACATAAGAATCACAACAACACAAAACATAAAGATGCATGTATACATATATGATCGTAGGCATAGCCATACATAAGATATTAACAAAAATGAAATATAAAGTGCATATATACATATGTAGATTTGTAGGCATAGCCTTACATAAAATCTTACATATGTATATAGTAAAATAAAAGATGTATATACATAGATATAGATATATTATTATAAGTCTTGCATTATTCATCCATGGGTGATGATTATTGTATAGAAATTGAAGGAAGTAAAGAAGAGAAAATGGTGTATCTTCTTACCAACGAATCTAAGATAAAAGTAAGTTGTTTTTGGGTGGATTTAGGGTTGTTTGTGTGGTGATTTGTGGTGGTTTTTGATGGTGAATTTAGGGCAGATTTTTGGGAGAGAAAATGGAAGAGAAGAGAGTGTTTTTGAAGAGAGAAAAGTGTGTGGGTGTGTAAAATGAAAAAGGGTTAGAATGAGGTTGCTTAAATAGAAGAAATGAGGGGGGGGGGGGGGGGAGAGGGAAGGGTGGCCGGCCATGGGGGGGGGGGGAAAGTGAAGGGTTTTTGGTGGTGATTGGTGGAGAAGTGGTGGTGATTAAATGGGTAGTTGGTATTTAAATGTTATTATTAATTGAATTAGTTTAATTTAATTAATTTATATGTAAAAATCTGATTTTATTTATTTTATTAGTTAATTAAGTTTTAATTAATTTAAGTATAAGTATTTATTTAGTTATTATGTTGTATTCCATGCAAAGGTGGTGGTTTGTTACTTTCATGCAAGTAAGTGTGCTTATCACTATATTATTATTTCACACATACTTATATATATATAACTATATATACATATATATATATATATATATATTAAGGTTTACTAAGTGAATTAATAAACATAAACGTAAGTACTTTGCCACATTTATATGCATCCACGGATAAACGCTTGTTTAGTGTCGGGTTGTAACGATAAGGCACCTAAATTCAATGTTATTTAATTATAGGTGTTAAATCACTAAAATTATAGTTTAACACAAACAACAAAAAAAAATTTCCTCTAAGTTTATTACCTGAGCGGAGTTGAATCCTAGATTTTTGCCGGTTGTCTCACAAAAGGACTACATTGCTACTAGCTACTACTTTCTCCGTACATACATGTAAATAGAAGGACTATATATATAGCCTTTTCATACTTCAAACTACTAAACGTGAGGAACATGCACAAAGCCACTTTCTACAATTTCATGCTAAATATAAGGAACGTGGAACATGCCAATAACGAAACAAAAAAAACTAACAAATCAAGATATTCCATATCCATGCTCCAGCCGACCCATTCTCATTTCATTTCCTCATGTACATGCACATGACCACTGTTCATTATCCATGCTTATGATTTGGTAGCCATATGCAAGACCCATGTACATGAATATGTCAACTTCTACCCGTTTACAGAAACATGCAAACATGCAAAGCATCAAGATTAAGCCCAACATTCACCCCCATAATCTTGATGATCTTGACCAATTCAACTTGCTACTTTCTTTTACTTCTTGCTACTGTTTTCTTGCTACTTGCTATCTTTTGCTTAGATCAACCAAAAAAAAATGATCAATCTTGCTACTTGTTTGCTTGATTTGATTTTTTTCTTGCTAGCATCAAATCTTCTTGCTTTCTAACTTGCTATTTCAACAATAAGGTCCGGTCTTGCTACTTGCTACGAGTAACACATGACCCGTTCATGCTACTTGCTTTCTTTCCTTTCTTGCATATCGTTTCTTGATTGCAAACATGATGTGATATCATGTTGCTTGCTACTCACTGCGGCTTCTTTCTTGCTTTATTATTGAATGATTCTTGCTACTACTTTTATTCTTACCAACAAAAACTGCTACTGTCCAACCTTAAAATAATAACTTCCGGATCTCTAATCAAGATTTGAACAATCAAAACATTAGCCTAGATGTTAGGAAGAAACTGTCCAAAAATGAGAACAATCCGACAGTACAATCTCCGGGGATCATTAATTTTCAGGCTTGCTGCAGTAAATAACGGGAAATCACAAAACCCCCTTTTTTCTCTTTTGAAAGTGGCTGATCTTTCTTGCTTGCTCACATACGATAACTTTCTTCTTACGAGCCCTAGGCTCTGATACCAAGTGTTGGTTCAGGCTTTTTATATACTCAAACCACACACAAAGTTTTAGAATATAAACTTGTAGAAAGAAAACAAAACTACTCTTGCAACCAAAAGGATTACATTGCTACTAGCTACTACTTTCTCTGTACATACATGTAAATAGAAGGACTATATATATAGCCTTTTCATACTTCAAACTACTAAACGTGAGGAACATGCACAAAGCCACTTTCTACAATTTCATGCTAAATATAAGGAACGTGGGACTTGCCAATAACTAAACAAAAAAAACTAACAAATCAAGATATTCCATATCCATGTTCCAACTGACCCATTCTCGTTCCATTTCCACATGTACATGCACATGACCACTGTTCATTATCCATGCTTATGATTTGGTAGCCATATTGAAAACCCATGCACTTGAATATGTCAACTTCTACCCGTTTACAGAAACATGCAAACATGCAAAGCATCAAGATTAAGCCCAACATTCACCCCCATAATCTTGATGATCTTGACCAATTAAATTTGCTACTTTTGTTTACTTCTTGCTACTGTCTTCTTGCTACTTGCTAACTTTTGCTTAGATCAAGCAAAAAAAAAATGATCAATCTTGCTAGCATCAAATCTTCTTGCTTTCTAACTTGCTATTTGAACAATAAGGTCCGGTCTTGCTACTTGCTACGAGTAACACATGACCCGGTTCATGCTACTTGCTTTCTTTCCTTTCTTGCATATCGTTTCTTAATTGCTAACATGATGTGATATCATGTTGCTTGCTACTCACTGCGGCTTCTTTCTTGCTTTATTGTTGAATGATTCTTGCTACTCCTTTTATTCTTACCAATAAAAACTGCTACTGTCCAGCCTTAAAATAATGAGTTCCGGATCTCTAATGAAGATTTGAAAGGTCAAAACATTAGCCTAGATGTCAGGAAGAAACTATCCAAAAATGAGAACAATCCGATGGTACAATCTCCAGGGATCGTTAGATTTCTAGCTTGTGGCAGTAAAAAATGGGAAATGGCAAAACCCCTTTTTTCTCTTTTAAAAGTGGCTGATCTTTCTTGCTTGCAAACATACGATAACTTGCTTCTTACGAGCCATAGGTTCTGATACCAAGTGTTGGTTCAGGGCCTTTATATATTCACACCACACACAAAGTTTTAGAATATAAACTTGTAGAAAGAAAACAAAACTACTCTTGCAACCAAAAGGACTACATTGCTACTAGCTACTACTTTCTCTCTACATACATGTAAATAGAAGGACTATATATATAGCCTTTTCATACTTCATACTACTAAACGTGAGGAACATGCACAAAGCCACTTTCTACAATTTCATGCTAAATATAAGGAACGTGGGACATGCCAATAACTAAACAAAAAAAAACTAACTAATCAAGATATTCCATATCCATGCTCCAGCCGACCCATTCTCATTCCACTTCCACATGTACATGCACATGACATCTGTTCATTATCCATGCTTATGATTTGGAATCCATATGCAAGACCCATGCACATGAATATTGTAACACCCTCAAATTTTGGGTTTTGGAAGCGGTCGGGTCGGGTGTTACCAAATTAAATATCACAGCATAAGATACATAATGAACGACTCTAAATGAGACGTTTGAAAACAATTATACATTTTTCCGAAATAGAACGTTTACGACGTTGCGAATTTAATAGAAGTTTTAAATTTACATAATTTGAAAATACAAAAGTAAATGCAGAGTGGTCCCCGTTGTTAGAAAATATGCGACTCGAGCTAGTTTATCTTGTAGCAGTCCTAATCCTGCTGGGCACCTGAGAACACATGCCAAAACAGGTCAGTTATAAAGCTGGTGAGTTCATAGGATTTTTAGTTAAAACATAAAGTATAAAACCTTTTATGTTTGAAAAGTAGTTCAGAATCTGCGATTCTGAAATGTATTGTGTTAAAGTTGTAACACCAATGTGTAAACATCCTACAAGGTATCTCATACCTAAATCGGTTTGGTTATGCACCTAAGTGAATAATGAAATGTGGCAATCCATGCCTTGGTATCTATCAGGTAATAGTGAATTCCATAACGTGAGGCAGTACATGCCTAATAGCTATAGATTAATGGTATGACCACGTCATATGATAGCAAATAATTGTAGTTACACAGAACTATGATCGAGTATTTATTGTGTGTTGCATCTAGCAACAGTTAATTGTAGTTCCCGCAGAACTATGTTTGAATGTATAGTATGTCCGTTTGACCAGTTAGCATGAGCTAACCCGGACTTGATTGAAAACAGTTTGTGTGTCCGTTTGACCAGTTAGCGTAAACTAACCCGGACATGATTGAGCTAACGGCCTCGCATGGAAACTCCACCGACCCGTTAACTGTTGTGGATCACGAGCATAAGCCCGCCCATCCATGAGTGTATCGCTTTACCGCGAATACGTCCTTGTGCCCACTGCAATACCGTGGCATCGTTTTGTGCCCACTTTACCATGGCATCATTGTGTGTCCCTTCTCGAACATCGTCCGCATTGCTCGCAAGCAAAGTATGTAATTGAGCCGGCTGTACTACGACAAGCCCGACTGGTGAATTGTAGAGCCAGGTGTACTACGACAGTCCTAACTAAGTATATGAGAGCCGGCCATACTACGACACGCCTGACTTGTGTAGTTGTGTTTGTATGTATGTATGCCAATATGCATATGTAAATTGTAAGAAGCACCAAGTGCTTGATATAGTGTATGAGTATATATATATACACATATATAAGTCAGATCTACCAACACAAGTAATAGTGTATCATGCCACGCATGACGTAATATTCTGTATCTAAATATGTATGTACAATACTTAGATATTAAGTAGCACATTGAACCTAGGTATGAATACTCATCACCTAGTTGGTTTGTATTAATATAAAGATCCTATACTAACGTACATCGCTAGTGGATACTCTTAGCCTCAACCTAGCAAGTATATTTGAGGTCTCGGGGAAAGGTTCACTTAAGTACACTTCCCGTTCTGATGATCACAAGTTGTATAGGCAGTCTTAGTTCCTAAAGGAAGACTAACCCTGTTGAAGTCTAGTTGTTGTCCAGTGAAGGTAGAACTAACTAGTTCTAGTGTGTTTGATTGTATTGTCCCGCGACAATATGGTTAATGTATAAAGGTAACTTAGTCAAGTTATGAGGTGGTGATTGTTTTCTCACAATCCAATAGTGTACGGTTGTAACCTAATTAGTATTGATACTATTTCAAGACAGTCCGGTGGGTGTAATTCCTAAGTATTACACATTTCGTATTACATGGCAGTAATAAAGATAATTGTGAATTATAAAAGTTTATTAATATAATTCGAAAACAGTAAATTGAGCATGTGTTTCACCCCGAAAGCAGTAAAACGTTTGAAAGAGTGGGGCTATGAAACTCACCTGTGGGTTGTTAGCGATCCTACGATACGTGTGTCTTCTGAACGGTAACCTCCTAGTGTCCTAAACACGTGAGGTCATATGAGTATGAGACAAATCAGTTTGTCTAAGCGAGTTGGGTAATTATTCATTTGTCGTTCAGGTTTGGAAACTGTGTACGGGGGTTCGAGGGCAGCGCCCCTGATAGCGGGGTCCAAGGGGTGGCAACCCCTGGCTGGAGTCCCGACACTTAGTGAAAAATGTGTATTTTCTGTTTTAGGCGACACTAGGCAAGTGTCGCTATAGGCGACACTTAAGATTGGCGTCACTTGGGAAGTGACGCTACATGCGTCACTAAGGGCGTCACTGGGTAAGTGACGCTACAGGCGTCACTAATGGCGTCACATGGATGCGTCACTTATAGGCGTCACTTACATGCGTCACTTAGGTAAGTGACGCTATACTGCAGGTCTGTGGGCGACACTTGCAACTGTTCAACGGGTTTTCACCCAAAAACGCAATCTAACCCATTTTTAGGCCAAATCTTGTTGTTATAATGTTAATACATGATATATTAAGTGTTTTTATCAAGAAATCATAAGAAAAAGTCAAGAAATCCTTACGATTTGAAGATTGGGGTTTTGAAAATGGTGATGATGAACTTTGAAGATGAAGAGGATGAAGATGATGATGATGGAGGCTTGTTGTTGCTGTTGTTGATGATGATTTCGAAGATGATGATGACGATTCCGAATTTTTGATGATGATGATATTGTTGTTACTGATTTTGGTTGTTGTTGTTAGTGGGTTTTTGAGATGGAGAGAAAAAAAGATGGAGATGAATCAGATGAAGTAGAAAATGAGATGGTTAGGGGGGGGGGTGGGTTGGGCCGACCAAAGGGGAAAGGAAGGGCATTTTTCCGCACTTTGTCCCCAAATTGCGGTATAAAATACCCGTGTTTTTGTACCCGATCATAATTTAAAATAACATTTTAAATTCTAAAATTTATTTATATTCTTTCGAAATATCTTTTAGTTGAAACATTTTATAAAAATAAAATGTTTGGGTTGAAGTTTTATAACTAAATTTCACGCATTTTCAGATAACTAGAATGCGTTTTCAATTAGAACGACTTACATTTTTGTAACACTATTTTAATCGCATAATAAAATACCATTATTTAAAGTTTAAATTTGGCACGAAAAGTTGACTTTTTGACCAGGTGTTACATTCTCCCCCTGTTAAGAAAATTTCGTCCCGAAATTTCATGTGAGGTCGTGATTGCGTGGGATCTTGGGAAAATGTACATACGAGGAGTTCGTCGAATAGATTGTAGACATACCATGTCTATGATGGGGTTGAAGAGCAGTCACTCCATGACTGTGTCGCTGTTTATTATTGTAGTCGCATTCCGACTATATTGCTGGTTCAGTGCATGATGAAGTCATGGTTACTAGGTAACCGTTTATGTGATAGTCCATCCGGGACTAGATAGTCGTCACTAGGTGACTGTTTAGTGAGTAGTCCTATCAGGACTAAGTGGTTGGCGGATGTTTAGTTGATCAGTCTGCTGAAAGCAAACTTTGGGTTTTACGTGGGCCTGAGTTAACTAGCCCTATGGTGCACTCGACATTTAGTCGGTAAGATGTAATATCGAGGAGTAAAAGTACACCCTTGGTGTAAATCAGAATTGAAGTTCATGTCTTCGAGGAAGGACGTACCCGTATCGTTGTTGGAGATTAGGTGGATTTTGCGTTTCCTTTTTGGGCAATCCTTTTTGTAGTGTCCGGGTTCTTTACATTTGAAGCATATCCTTTATGAGTTGGGATTCGCAGGAACTCTGCAATCCCAGATTTTGTGTCCAAATCGTTGGCATCTTTCATAAGGTAGACCGCACGAACCGTCATGATGACATTTACAACCATGGCAAAATGGTTTGTTACCCGCTTAACCTCGTTTTTCGGTAGTGTAAGACCTTAAAGGTTCGGGTTGATGTGTTGGATCATGACTAGTGCTGGAATCTCCATTCCATTGTCCTGGCTGGTTTTCAGTCGCAGGTGTCCCGCGTCTAACCACCTGTGCCATGAGTCTGTGGGCCATGCGAACAGCGTCGTTAATATTGGTGGGTTTGGAGGCGGTGACCAATCCCTCAATTTTCAGCGGGAGTCCGTTGATGTACCTTTCGATTCGTTGGTGTTCGGGGTTCACCATGTTCGGGCAAAGAAGCGCCAGTTGGTGAAAACGGTTAGTGTATGTCATGATATCATTGTCCTTTACGGTGAGGTGCCAAAGTTCATCCTCAAGTTTGTGTAGTTCCTCGCTGGGACAGTACTCATCCCTCATCAGTTGTTTCAGTTCCTCCCAAGGAAGTTTGTGAGCGGTGTCGATCCCTACAGTTTGGGTGTAGGAATTCCACCAAGTAAGAGCGTTATCTTGGACGGTGTAGGTGGAGTATTTAACTTTGTAGTCATCGGGGCAGTTGCAAATGCGGAATACAGATTCCATTTTCTCGATCCATCGGATTAATCCGACAGCCCCTTCGGTTCCAGCGAAATTTAGTGGGTTACAGTTCAGGAATTCCTTATAGGTATAGGGTCGTGCTTGGTTTTGAGTAGCTAAAGCATCAGCCACTCCTTGTTCCACGATTCGGTCAAGCTCCGCTTGAGTGTGAGATTGTCGTCTAGGCGGCATGATTCTTGAATAAGAGTAAAATGACAAGGCGTGAGGACCTTATTCAGAGATGATGATTATTACAGTGATATGAATAGTTCACCGTGATTTTAAATTGAGATATACGGGATCCCACGATCCTTAATGTTGAGGTTTTTGATGTTGTAGGTGGCAGGCATATTCCTGCCTTTTGTGGTGTTGATACATTAGCTTAAGTATTTGTTGTCGAGTTGCTCCTTGTCAGATTGTTATAAATTTCATGTTTTTCGTGTGTCGTGGCCAATTTGGTTGTGATCTCGATGTGTAGTCGTAATAATGACTAAATTGTGTTTTCAGTGTAGTCAACCGAGACTATGTTGTAGTACTAAAATATTATGCGGCCATCACGCCGGTGAGTGTGACACCTACAGTGCCCTGTGTGGTGTCGAAGCGGGGTCCACCAGCACAACCCATGTGTATGGTGACATTATTGTGTATTCATCGATTGAGGCTTCATATGCCTAAGTTGGTCGTATATACATATAATATGCACACGTAACTATACAAGTATACGTGCATAGTAAGCATCAAGTATGGCACCTCGTGCCCAATTAGGTAAGTGTATATGTATATATATAAATCGTACATGCAACTATAGCAAGTCTACATGCATATTGAGTGTAGCTCATCGAGCCTGGTTGTAGCACAGTGTGCCGATGTGTAGTGCCCGAGGCACCGAAATGTATTTGTAATATTATATTATTGTAGTACAACAGTACTATGAGACGCAGCACCAGGTGCCGTAATTTGAAGTTCCCAGAGCATTGAATTGCAGTACCAATGTACTGTGAAATGCAGCACCACGTGCCGTAATGCAGTGCCTGAAGCACCGTAAAATGCAGTACCGTAGTACCGTGAAATGCAGTACCGAGGTACCAAGAAACGCAGCACCACGTGCCGTAATGTAGTGCCCAAAGCACCGAAATGCAGTACCCATGTACTGTGAGAGTAGCACCGATGTGCCGTTAGCAGTATCAACATACTGTGAGTGTTGCTCTAACGTGCCAAATTGCGGTATTAACATACCATGTAATGCAGCAACACGTGCTGGGTGTTGTTCGAGTGTAGCCCTAAGGCCAAAAATGCGTTGATGTCTTGAAATTTTCCGATTGTAGCACGAAGGCTAAGATATACGAGTACCAAGGAACTGTGGCATTGAATTAATTGATCTAAATGTTCAAGTTGTGATTTAGATAGTTGTTGATGGACTTAGTCAATACTAATCCATTGGTGACCCTTATGGTCAAGTTTGAAATGTTTGTTGGTTTGTTTTAAAGTTTGTGGATGTTTAGCGTGTGTGGGTTTCCATCCCAATAGATAGTGTTTATATCTCCTTCCCGAGGTTCAGCGATAAGTGTGATATTCTCCTATGCGTACGTAAGGAGAAGGTGTCGAGTAGTGATGTTAAGGAAGATGACGATGTGCCTCTCCGTGAGTATATAGTTGTACAGCGGAATTGAGTTACATATATTCAATACATATGGATATGTAGAAGTAGTACACAAGTAAGGCCTATTCATATATACCTACAGTACATATAATGTCACACCCCGCCAAACGGTAATTACAATTAGTTATGTTTAGTTTGCGGAAGCTCAAATGATGTGGCGGGGCTGCGAACAGTTATTTCAACCAACCGTTACATACACACTCAGAGCATATGGTTATTGCATAACATGATAAATAAGGATGCCAGTTCTAACATTTGCTACAAAAGTAGTACGACTATGTAAGTCGTAACAGTAGTAGTAAAGTTCAAAACATTTTAGTTTTAATCAAAAATACATAAGTTTAAAAATAGATTTCATAAGTATGACCGCAATGTCTGCAGTTATACAAATGAAATCCCCAAAAGCGGTCCCAACAGTATGTGGCATCCTAATTAGTCCAGGGTTGTCCATCCTGAATGCATGCGATTTCTTACCCAGCTAATTTCCTGAAAAACATAGAGAAAGTCGTCAACAAATATGTTGAGTGAATTTACAGGTTTATATGTGTATGTGGTTTGTTAAACCAAGTTTGTATAAATGATTTGTTATTCATTTATAAAATACAAGTTATGTAGGGTTGTTACCCTAAAGTATTGTTATGCGTGGGATGTCGTCCCAAAATATGTTACTGGTTGTTTACCAGTGTAAAATAAGTTACCGGTATGTTTTCCGGTGTCCAACAGTTGTAGGATTCGTTCTTCCTAAAATTATGTGAGAATTTTACTTAGACTGTGATCCCCTGAAAGGTGAGCTAAACCTTGCAGGTTAAAGTAACGCGACCTAACCCTATAACCAAACCACAACCAAAACTTATGTTGTTTGCCTGAACGGACATTTAAGTATACGCTCCACCGTAGGAGGGTCGTCACGGCAATAGTACTATCCGTATACTCAGTGGCTAGAGTCACCTAGCTAATGGTTACAATAGTATGTCATGAGGTCTTTCATGCACACATTCCAAGTCTACGTCCGTACTAGGATACCTTGTCTAAATTCCCAAAATAACAGTGAATATGTAATATCACCAATCAACAGTTGTATAAAAGCAACGAAGCATTTATAGTTTGATCGCATGTGTTGGCATGCAATTTCTATGTTTAACACCCCTGTGTTAAAAGCAGAAAACATTTAAAAGTAGGGGCTGTAAACTCACTGTGATGTGCTCGGTAAGGAAAGCTAGCAGCCGACAGGTAATAGCCCAAGGTGTGTTAACCTATATACAATAAATGTATTAACATAAGTACGTTTGATTTGTTTAATCAACTTATGTTAACGGTTTGTTTGTTTGAAGAAATTGTTGATTTCTTAAAGTCGTTACATTTTGTTGGTGATGTGTGTTGAAATATTGTTATATTCCTCGCGTCGTATACTTTGTCAAGTGTATTTATACGTATGTAGTCATATATATTTATAAGTTCTAAAGTTTACATATCAAAACGTATGTAAGTTTTATTTGTTATAAAACTTCTTATCGTATTTATTTCCGTTAATAAAATAAATAATAAGTGTTATCGTCATTCAAAAGTCGTCATTTGTATGTATATATGATGTATACATATAGGTTTGTCGTTTGTTATAAAGTATGTACATATATATTTATATATATATATATATATATATATAGAATCATAAATGTTCCGTTTCATAAATATTCCTTCCGTGAAGTAAATTGGTTCGCTTCTTACGTTTGGAATGTTTTGGAATGTTTTAGAAGTTTATTGGGCTTGGCCCGATTAGTTTTGTTTTCGGCCCAATAACTTAACCCGATTACAATATTCGTTGGGCCCATTTACAAGTTTTGGCCCAATGGCCCATTTATTTAACTTAACAAATTTATTTTTAAGATTTTCAGTCCAAATCCAAAGTCTCTGGCCCAATAAGCGTCCGGCCCAGCTCGCGACCAAAGCCCGGTATGCATCACAGCCCAGCCCAGCCGATCGGCTTGGGCCAGCCGTTCGGCTTGGGCCTTCAGCCGTTCAGCTGGTGGTTCAGGCCCAACCCAAAACCCATTCGATCCAGTCCAATTTAGTTAGTCCATTATTTGTTTCGGTCCAGTCCACATCATCCGTTCTGGTTAAAAGTCACAAAATGTTTGGCTCGTTATGGCTAGCCGTTCGGCTCAACCAAGCTAGCCGTTTGGCTCAGTTTGTTGAGCCGTTCAGCTCATTACATTCAGCCGATCGGCTGGCCCAAGCCAACCGATCGGGTTGGTTCGTTCCTGACCTTCGCCCTCTGTTTCTGTCCGTGTTCATGGTGTATGTATATATGGATTGTTTGTTACGAGTTTTAGCTCATTATCATGCCATTTCCAGTATTATAACACCATTATGTAATCTTATATCACATTTCATCAACTTTATATATAACCTTTCTGGATTCAAAGTTTTTAGTGTTACAAACTATTTCAAGAACAATTATTTCAATCTTCAAGTTTTGATGTTATATACACAGATTGTGATACATAAACATGTTATATCACGAATTTTAAGCAACGAATCAAAGGTTTGAAAGTTCCTTACAAAGTTGGGTTTGATGGTGACGATGATGATGCGAAGGAGATGATGATGTTATGGCTCTATCTTTGTTGCTCTACTACCCCTGCTGATCTACTGCTGCTACTTGGTGTTTAACAAAGAAGAAGAAAAGGAAGTTGATGTGTGAGTTGGTGTGTGTGTTGATCAAATGATCAGGAGAGGAGAAGGAGTAGCAGTATAATGAGTCGAGTATGGGAGATCACAGTCTGTGGTCTCCCAATTATTGGAGTTAGTTGGGTATTTTAAGCCCGTTAGTTTCGAGTACGGGTATAATTATAGCAATATAAAAGTAAACATTTTATATTTTTATTTTGTAGATGCTCTCCTGGTTCGTTATTTAAACTCGGAATAATGATGGTTTCATTATTTTTGACTGGTGTATAATTTGTGCATTGGACTGCTAACATTTAATTGAGTGCCAAATTTCAGTCGAATTTCGAGTTCATATTTTGAGGTAATGTTACAAATGTTTCCAAATGAATGAGAAAGTTTGAATTTTTCTCATCTTGATCACTGAATGCATTTTAAAATTGTTTCTGTTCGTTTTATAATACGTTTTATGTTAAACGTATTTTTAACCCGTTTTATCTATAGGTTATAGATACAATAGTACTCGTAATTAGTAATTGAATTATTAATTATTTTGTGTCACCAACTTTTGTCGTATTTATCTGTCGGGTTCGTCCCGACACCTTTGTACGCGACTTTAAATACTCACGTATTATTAATACTTTTTGTTTAAAAGTACTAGGCTGCTAGACTTACATCACATCAGAAGTTTTGTTTTAAACTTAATCAGGAAATTAGCGTAAGAATGCACATGCTTAATGTAAATCAGTACCTAATTTGGAGAGTTGTCACATTCTCCCCCCGTTAGGGAAATCTCATCCCGAGATTTAATTCATGTCGTGAGTCGCGGTCACGGTTTCAAATAGTCGAGGATACTTCTTGCGCATTTCATCCTCACGTTCCCAGGTGAATTCTGGGCCATGTTTCGAGTTCCAACGAACTTTAACAAGTTTGATTCGTTTGTGTCGAAGTTTCTGTGTTTTCGTGTCCATAACTTCGATAGGTTCCTCCACAAAGTTTAGTTTTGAGTCAATGAAGACTTCGTCAGGAGGGATGATATGTGTTTCGTCAGAAAGACACTTTTTCAAGTTAGATATATGAAAGGTGTCATGGATACTGCTAAGCTCTTGCGGTAGCTTGAGCTTGTAGGCGACAGGACCAATCCTTGCAAGGATTTCGAATGGTCCGATGTATCGTGGGTTCAGTTTACCTCGTTTACCAAATCGTACGACCCCTTTCCAGGGTGCAACTTTAAGTAGGACTTTGTCGCCTACTTGAAATTCTAAAGGTTTCCGTCTGTTATCGACATAACTCTTTTGTCGGTCGCGTGCTGTTTTCAATCGATTAAGCACTTGAGATATCTTGTCCGTAGTTTCTTGGACTATCTCAGGACCCGATAATTGTCTGTCGCCCAACTCTGCCCAACAGAGTGGCGATCGGCATTTGCGTCCATACAATGCTTCAAATGGTGCCATCTGTATGCTGGTGTGATAACTGTTATTATATGAAAATTCTTCTAGAGGTAGGTGTGTATCCCAATTACCTCCAAAGTCTATCACACATGCTCTCAACAGGTCTTCGAGTGTTTGTATTGTTCGCTCGCTCTGGCCGTCAGTTTGTGGGTGGTAGGCAGTACTCATGTCGAGTCTAGTACCCAATGCATGTTGAAGTGTTTGCCAGAAGCGATAGGTGAATCGTGCATCTCTATCAGAGATGATGGATAATGGTACCCCATGTCGAGAAACGACCTCTTTCAAATAGATTCTAGTCAGCTTCTCCATTTTGTCCGTTTCTTTGATAGCAAGGAAGTGGGCTGATTTCGTCAATCGATCGACAATCACCCATATGGTGTCAACTCCGGATGTTGTTTTCGGTAACTTTGTGATGAAGTCCATCGTGATGTATTCCCATTTCCATTTGGGCATTTCAGGTTGTTGCAAAAGCCCAGACGGCTTTTGGTATTCGACCTTGACTTTTGCGCAAGTCAAGCACTTACTAACGTATGTGGCAATGTCTCGTTTCATGCCAGGCCACCAGTAAAATCCTTTCAAGTCGTGATACATCTTATCTGCACCAGGATGTATCGAGTAGTTGGACTTATGTGCTTCGTCCAAGATCAATCGGCGCAATTCGTCCACGCATGGTACCCAAATTCGGTCCATGAAGTACAACACTCCGTTGTCCTTGGTTTCAAGTTGTTTCTCCATTCCCTTCAAGGATTCTTCCTTAAGGCGTTCGGGAATGAAAGCTGATTGTTGAGCGTCACAATTTTGAGTAATGAGATTCGAGTGGATTGTTAATCCTAAAGCTCGGACTCTACGGGGTGTGACTCGTTCCTTACGACTCAAGGCATCAGCTACAACGTTTGCTTTGCCCGGGTGATACCTAATATCACAGTCGTAATCGTTCAGTAATTCGACCCAACGACGTTGTCTCATGTTGAGTTCTTTCTGGTCGAATATATGTTGGAGACTTTTGTGATCCGTGAAGATTGTGCACTTTGTGCCGTATAAGTAGTGTCTCCAAATCTTAAGTGCAAAAACGACTGCTCCTAGCTCTAAGTCATGCGTCGTATAGTTCTTTTCGTGAACTTTCAATTGTCGAGACGCGTAAGCAATGACTTTGTCGTTTTGCATCAACACGCAACCCAATCCCTGATGTGAAGCATCACAGTAGACAACAAAGTTTTCTACTCCTTCAGGTAGTGATAGGATTGGTGCGGTACTTAGTTTTTGTTTCAACAATTGGAAAGCAGTCTCTTGCTTCTCGCCCCAATCAAATTTCTTATCCTTTTGAGTTAGAGCGGTAAGTGGTTGGGCTATTTTCGAGAAGTTCTTGATGAATCGTCGGTAATAGCCGGCTAGCCCAAGAAATTGTCGTATCTCGGATGGCGTTTTCGGGGCTTCCCAGTTCTTAATTGCCTCGATTTTGGATGGGTCCACATGAATTCCTTTGTTATTGATCACATGACCAAGGAAATGAACGTCGCGCATCCAAAATTCACACTTAGAGAACTTTGCGTAAAGCTTCTCTTTCTCCAGTAATTCAAGAATCATTCTCAGATGTTGCTCGTGATCCTCCTTCGTTCGGGAGTATATAAATATGTCATCGATAAACACAATCACGAACTTATCAAGATAAGGTTTGCATACTCTATTCATGAGGTCCATGAACACTGCTGGTGCGTTCGTCAGTCTGAATGGCATGACTAGGAACTCGTAATGACCGTACCGAGTCCTAAACGCAGTCTTAGGAATATCTTCGTTCCGAACCTTCAGCTGATGGTAACCAGATCGCAAGTCGATCTTCGAATAGTAACTTGACCCTTGTAGCTGGTCAAACAAGTCATCTATGCAAGGTAGTGGATATCGATTCTTTATATTTACTTTGTTCAGTTCCCGATAATCGATACACATTCGCATTGATCCATCCTTTTTCTTAACGAACAAAACCGGAGCTCCCCAAGGTGAAAAGCTCGGTCGGATGAATCCTAAGTCTAAGAGTTCCTGAAGTTGTGCAGACAACTCTTGCATTTCTGATGGAGCAAGACGGTAAGGTGCACGAGCAATTGGCGCTGCTCCCGGCACTAGGTCGATATGAAATTCAACCTGTCGTGGGGGTGGTAATCCTGGTAACTCATCAGGAAACACTCCCGGGTAGTCACGTACGATAGGTACGTCATCTATACGTCGCTCCTCGGATTTCTTTTCTACAACGTGTGCCAAGAATGCTTGGTATCCCTTTCGGAGATATTTACGGGCTTTCAAGCATGTAATCATTTTTGTGGCACTTTTTCGTTTCTCACCTTTGACCATGAGAGTTTCTCTTGTCGGTAGTGGTAAGCGTACCAACTTATCGTAACAAATGATCTCGGCGCGGTTATTAGACAACCAGTCCATGCCGACTACAACGTCGAAACTTCCCAACTTAACCGGTAGCAAGTCTATTTCGAAGAGATGACCTTCTAATTCCAAGGTACATCCCGGTACTATTTCTCCTGACTCGATTAACTCACCATCGGCTAGTTCAATAGTATATTTGTTATCTAACTTACGTGATTCAAGTTCTAATAGTGGTCTAAACTCATTAGACACAAAACTTAAATCAGCACCTGAATCGATTAACACAGAGGCATAATGGTTGTTTACAAGAAACGTACCAGTGACGGTGTTAGGGTCCTGGCGTGCCTCTTGTGCTCCAATCACAAATGCTCTTCCTTGAGCCGGCTGATTGTTGATGTTGTTGGCTCGGTTGTTGTTACCACGGTTGTTGGTGTTGTTGCGGTTTTGGTTGTTCTGGTTGTTGTTGTTAGGATTCTGGTTGTTGAGTCAAGGGCATCGGTTCCGATAGTGCCTCGTGTCGCCACATTCAAAACACCCTTGGTTTCGGCATTCGGTGTTCTCCCTAGGGGTAGGGTTAGCTTTGCAGTTTTGGGTTTTGTGACCCCAAACTCTACAGTTGTTGCAATACCAACATTCACCCTCGTGGTGTTTGCCACATTTGTCACACTTAGGTTTGTTACCCAAGTATGGTTTTGAATGTTAGGACTTTGGGTTCCCAGACCCAAGTATGGTTTTGATTCCATTTGTCACACTTAGGTTTGTATCAACATATACTAACATTCACGCTACAGATGTATTACCAGACTATGCTATGGAGGGCTTTATTGATTAGTTGAAAACAACTCATGTAGTATTTGATTGAATTGTACTTGCGTTCTACTTGTAAAACAAAACGAGCAATAATATCACACCCCTGATTGAAAAGCAGTAAAATAGGGGCCATGAGACTCACCTGAGCCTTGAGTGTTTAAATTAATAAACTTGAATTGATTAGCGGTAGATTGATGTCCGAAGACTTGTAACCTGAGGGTGTTCAAGACACACAATGGTTATAACATGAGTAGGCATCTCGAAAGACTGCCCTTGTAGTTGTTTGTCCAACTTAGAATGTCCAAATTACTACGATTTGGTTAATTGAATTATCCAAATTACTACGATTTGGTTGTTTGACTTGTGTTTTGAAAACGTGTACGGCCCGTTGGTGATTTGTTTGTAATGATAATCCCATATCATTATTTTGATGATTTTGAAGCATTATTCTAAAAAAATAAATTCCAATGTGTTTTAGGAGTCATGTCACATTCGTGTTTGATGTTATACAAATTTAACTCTTTGTGTGAAAGTTTAGATGTAACACTGTTACTCGTGACCCTAGGGTGAGGGCGGAGCCCGTTAATGACGGGGGTCCGGGGGCAGCGCCCCTGGTAGCGGGGTCCAAGGGGCGGCAGCCCCTGGCGGGGTCCAAGGGGCAGAGCCCCTGGCTGGGGTCGAGCTGGACTTGAATTTTTATTTCTACTAAATTGCTTTGGTGAAAAACGCACATGGACTTGAATTTGGGCGAAATCGGGTGATAAAATTTTAGGTCTCGACACTTAGTAAAATCTGTGTTTTCTTGGTTCTGTTTCATGCGACACAAGGTCAGATATGCGACACAAGAGCTTTGCGACACAAGGGTTGTGTCGCATAAGCTTTCGGTGCTAAATCAATAGCGACATAAGGGTTGTGTCGTATAGGGTATACGACACAAGGTGCGACATAATCGTTGTGTCGCAAAATCTACGACACAAGGGTTGATGCGACATAAAATGCGACGTCAATGGGTTTATGCGACACAACCTTGCGACACAAGGCTTGTGTCGCAAAGATGAACACCAGCCCAGAAACAGCGCCTGTCGCGTTTTTCCGACCCAAATCACAAATCCAGCTCATTTTTAGGCTGCAAAATTGTGTTTTCTTCGTACATTTGGACAATACTAAGTTGTGTAAACATTATAACACCGAAATAATACACCAAAATGAGTAGATCTAATTACTTAGAGAATTTCTTACAATTTCAAATCGAAGCTAGAGGAGGCCGAAAATGATGATGATGCTTTTGTAAATCTTGTTCCTTGCTTGATGGTAATTCTGAAAATACAACTTTTGTTGGTTGGTTTACAAATCCGAAAATTGATGAAATCTTGGGAGAGAATTTAGGAAGTGTGTGTGTTTTGTTGAAATGGAAATGGAAGAAAGAGGGAAAGAGAGGTGGGGTGTAGGTGAAAGCCTCACCTTTTTCAGTCCCCGCAATCGCGCTCCGTGCGGTGTTCGTTCTCCCGTTCGTTTAAACGTTAAATGTTTATTTTATACGTTTAAATATACGTTTTTAAAATACGAATAATTACCCAATATTTTTGTTGAAGTATTTTACCAAATACTTAATGGTTGCGTTATAAAGTATAACTTTAACTTGTTTCGATTTGTTTGCGCGTTTAATAATCTAATCGTGTAGTCCTTGTTTGTACGATACGAATTTGAATTGAAATATTATCTAAATAATATTTTGGATGTAATTGCGTTATTAAATAATATTATATTATTTAATAAAATTTTCACCAACGTCCGTATTAATTGAATCGAATTGCATTCGATTTGAAACTCGTACGATTTAATCAAATCGCATACTTGTATATATATATACTCATCAATATATATGTTGATACATTAATTAGCCTAACACAGAACTAATTACATGTATTAAAACTTGATTAGGCGCTAACTACTAGTCCTAATTTGACGGGTGTCACACATTCAGAGCATATGGTTATTGCATAACATGATAGATAAGGATGCCAGTTCAAACATTTGCTACAAAAGTAGTACGACTATGTAAGTCGCAACAGTAGTAGTGAAGTTCAAAACATTTTAGTTTTAAATCAAAAATACATAAGTTTAAAAATAGATTTCATTTGTATAACTGCAGACATTGCGGTCATACTTATGAAATCTATTTTTAAACTAATGTATTTTTGATTTAAAACTAAAATGTTTTGAACTTCACTACTACTGTTGCGACTTACATAGTCGTACTACTTTTGTAGCAAATGTTTGAACTGGCATCCTTATCTATCATGTTATGCAATAACCATATGCTCTGAATGTGTATGTAACGGTTGGTTGAAATAACTGTTTGCAGCCCCGCCACGTCATTTGAGCTTCCGCAAACTAATCATAACTAATTGTAATTACCGTTTGGCGGGGTGTGACATATAATAGCCTAGGGTGTCTAGCACGAAACAATCAGAGTCAACTAGTGTATTCCCAATTCAGTATAACCCCTTTCTGATATCACATCATCTTTATTTAATTGTACATAGTTAGCTACGTTATGTTAAATTAAACTCGTATGATGTAGTCCCTGAACCAGTTATACCTTATGAGGAATACTGCCTAACGGTCATAGTCTAGGCCCACTAAATGCAACCTAGTTCACTATAACCTTAGGCTCTGATACCAATCTGTAACACCCTCAAATTTCGGGTTGCGGAAGCGGTCGGGTCAGGTGTTACCAAATTAAATATCACAGCATAAGATACATAATGAACGACTCTAAATGAGACGTTTGAAAACAACTATACATTTTTCCGAAATAGAATGTTTACAACGTTGCGAGTTTAATCGATGTTTTAAATTTACATAATTTGAAAATACAAAAGTAAATGCAGAGTGGTCCCCGTTGTTTGAAAATATGCGACTCGAGCTAGTTTATCTTGTAGCAGTCCTAATCCTGCTGGGCACCTGAGAACACATGCTAAAACAGGTCAGCTATAAAGCTGGTGAGTTCCTAGCCTCAACCTATACTAACGTACATCACTAGTGGATACTCCTAGCCTCAACCTAGCAAGTATATTTGAGGTCTCGGGGAAAGGTTCACTTAAGTACACTTCCCGTTCTGATTATCACAAGTTGTATAGGCAGTCTTAGTTCCTAAAGGAAGACTAACCCTGTTGAAGTCTAGTTGTTGTCCAGTGAAGGTAGAACTAACCAGTTCTAGTGTGTTTGATTGTATTGTCCCGCGACAATATGGTTAATGTATAAAGGTAACTTAGTCAAGTTATGAGGTGGTGATTGTTTTCTCACAATCCAATAGTGTACGGTTGTAACCTATTTAGTATTGATACTATTTCAAGACAGTCCGGTGGGTGTAATTCCTAAGTATTACACATTTCGTATTACATGGCAGTAATAAAGATAATTGTGAATTATAAAAGTTTATTAATATAATTCGAAAACAGTAAATTGAGCATGTGTTTCACCCCGAAAGCAGTAAAACGTTTGAAAGAGTGGGGCTATGAAACTCACATGTGGGTTGTTAGCGATCCTACGATACGTGTGTCTTTTGAACGGTAACCTCCTAGTGTCCTAAACACGTGAGGTCATATGAGTATGAGACAAATCAGTTTGTCTAAGCGAGTTGGGTAATTATTCATTTGTCGTTCAGGTTTGGAAACTGTGTACGGGGGTTCGGGGGCAGCGCCCCTGATAGCGGGGTCCAAAGGGTGGCAACCCCTGGCTGGAGTCCCGACACTTAGTGAAAAATGTGTATTTTCTGTTTTAGGTGACACTAGGCAAGTGTCGCTATAGGCGACACTTAAGATTGGCGTCACTTGGGAAGTGACGCTACATGCGTCACTAAGGGCGTCACTGTGGAAGTGACGCTATAGGCGTCACTGGGTAAGTGACGCTACAGGCGTCACTAATGGTGTCACTTGGATGCGTCACTTATAGGCGTCACTTACATGCGTCACTTAGGTAAGTGACGCTATACTGCAGGTCTGTGGGCGACACTTGCAACTGTTCAACGGGTTTTCACCCAAAAACGCAATCTAACTCATTTTTAGGCCAAATCTTGTTGTTATAATGTTAATACATGATATATTAAGTGTTTTTATCAAAAAAATCATAAGAAAAAGTCAAGAAATCCTTACGATTTGAAGATTGAGGTTTTGAAAATGGTGATGATGAACTTTGAAGATGAAGAGGATGAAGATGATGATGATGGAGGCTTGTTATTGCTGTTGTTGATGATGATTTCGAAGATGATGATGACGATTCCGAATTTTTGATGATGATGATATTGTTGTTACTGATTTTGGTTGTTGTCGTTAGTGGGTTTTTGAGATGGAGAGAAAAAGAGATGGAGTTGAATGAGATGAAGTAGAAAATGAGATGGATAGAGGGGGGGGGGGGGGGGGGGGTTTGGCCGACCAAAGGGGAAAGGGAGGGGGTTTTTCCCCACTTTGTCCCCAAATTGCGGTATAAAATACCTGTGTTTTTGTACCCGATCGTAATTTAAAATAACATTTTAAATTCTAAAATTTATTTATATTCTTTCGAAATATCTTTGAGTTGAAACATTTTATAAAAATAAAATGTTTGGGTTGAAGTTTTACAACTAAATTTCACGCATTTTCAGATAACTAGAATGCATTTTCAATTAGAACGACTTACATTTTTGTAACACTTTGTTTTAATCACATAATAAAATACCATTATTTAAAGTTTAAATTTGGCACGAAAAGTTGACTTTTTGACCAGGTGTTACAAATATGTCAACTTCTACCCGTTTACAGAAACATGCAAACATGCAAATCATCAACATTAAGCCCAACATTCACCCCCATAATCTTGATGATCTTGACCAATTCAACTTGCTACTTTCTTTTTCTTCTTGCTACTGTCTTCTTGCTACTTGTTATCTTTTGCTTAGATCAACCAAAAAAAAAATGATCAATCTTGCTACTTGTTTGCTTGATTTGATTTTTTTCTTGCTAGCATCAAATCTTCTTGCTTTCTAATTTTCTATTTGAACAATAAGGTCCGGTCTTGCTACTTGCTATGAGTAGCACATGACCCGGTTCATGCTACTTGCTTTCTTTCCTTTCTTGCATATCGTTTCTTGATTGCTAACATGATGTGATATCATGTTGCTTGCTACTCACTGCGGCTTCTTTCTTGCTTTATTGTTGAATGATTCTTGCTACTGCTTTTATTCTTACCAATAAAAACTGCTACTGTCCAGCCTTAAAATAATGACTTCCGGATCTCTAATGAAGATTTGAAAGGTCAAAACATTAGCCTAGATGTCAGGAAGAAACTATCCAAAAATGAGAACAATCCGACGGTACAATCTCCAGGGATCGTTAGTTTTCTAGCTTGTTGCAGTAAAAAACGGGAAATGGCAAAACCCCTTTTTTCTCTTTTGAAAGTGGCTGATTTTTCTTGCTTGCTAACATACGATAACTTGCTGCTTACGAGCCCTAGGTTCTAATACCAAGTGTTGGTTCAGGCCCTTTATATATTCACACCACACACAAAGTTTTAGAATATTAACTTGTAGAAAGAAAACAAAACTACTCTTGCAACCAAAAGGACTACATTGCTACTAGCTACTACTTTCTCCGTACATACATGTAAATAGAAGGACTATATATATAGCCTTTTCATACTTCAAACTACTAAATGTGAGGAACATGCACAAAGCCACTTTCTACAATTTCATGCTAAATATAAGGAACGTGAGACATGCCAATAACTAAACAAAAAAAAACTAACTAATCAAGATATTCCATATCCATGCTCCAGCCGACTCATTCTCAATCCACTTCAACATGTACATGCACATGACATCTGTTCATTATCCATGCTTATGATTTGGTTGCCACATGCAAGACCCATGCACATGAATATGTCAACTTCTACCCGTTTACAGAAACATGCAAACATACAAAGCATCAAGATTAAACCCAACATTCACCCCCTTAATCTTGATGATCTTCACCAATTCAACTTGATACTTTCTTTTACTTCTTGCTACTGTCTTCTTGCTACTTGCTATCTTTTGCTTAGATCAACCAAAAAAAATGATCAATCTTGCTACTTGCTTGTTTGATTTGATTTTCTTTCTTGCTAGCATGAAATCTTCTTGCTTTCTAACTTGCTATTCGAACAATAAGGTCCGGCCTTGCTACTTGCTACGAGTCACACATGACCCGGTTCATGCTACTTGCTTTCTTTCCTTTCTTGCTTATCGTTTCTTGATTGCTAACAAGCTGTGAATTCATGTTGCCTGCTACTCACTGCGGCTTCTTTCTTGCTTTATTATTGAATGATTCTTGCTACTGCTTTTATTCTTACCAACAAAAACTGCTACTGTCCAGCCATAAAATAATGACTTCCGGATCTCTAATGAAGATTTGAATGATCAAAACATTAGCCTAGATGTCAGGAAGAAACTGTCCGAAAATGAGAACAATCCGACAGTACAATCTCCGGGGATCGTTAGTTTTCTGGCTTGCTGCAGGAAAAAACGGGAAATGGCAAAACCCCCTTTTTTTCTCTTTTGAAAGTGGATGATCTTTCTTGGTTGCTAACATACGATAACTTGCTGCTTACGAGCCCTAGGTTCAGATACCAAGTGTATGTTCAGGCCCTTTATATACTCACACTACACACAAAGTTTTAGAATATAAACTTGTAGAAAGAAAACAAAACTACTCTTGCAACCAAAAGGACTACATTTCTACTAGCTACTACTTTCTCTGTACATACATGTAAATAGAAGGACTATATATATAGCCTTTTCGTACTTCAAACTACTAAACGTGAGGAACATGCACAAAGCCACTTTCTACAATTTCATGCTAAATATAAGGAACGTGGGACATGCCAATAACTAAACAAAAAAAACTAACTAATCAAGATATTCCATATCCATGCTCCAGCCGACTCATTCTGAATCCACTTCCACATGTACATGCACATGACCACTGTTCATTATCCCTGCTTATGATTTGGTAGCCACATGCAAGACCCATGTACATGAATATGTCAACTTCTACTAGTTTACAGAAACATGCAAACATGCAAGGCATCAAGATTAAGCCCAACATTCACCCCTTAAATCTTGATGATCTTGACCAATTCAACTTGCTACTTTCTGTTACTTCTTGTTACTGTCTTCTTGCTACTTGATATCTTTTGCTTAGATCAACCAAAAAAAATGATCAATCTTGCTACTTGCTTGTTTGATTTGATTTTCTTTCTTGCTAGCATAAAATCTTCTTGCTTTCTAACTTGCTATTCGAACAATAAGGTCCGGTCTTGCTACTTGCTACGAGTCACACATGACCCGGTTCATGCTACTTGCTTTCTTTCCTTTCTTGCTTATCATTTCTTGATTGCTAACAAGCTGTGAATTCATGTTGCTTGCTACTCACTGCGGCTTCTTTCTTGCTTTATTATTGAATGATTCTTGCTACTGCTTTTATTCTTACCAACAAAAACTGCTATTGTCCAACCTTAAAATAATGACTTCCGGATCTCTAATGAGGATTTGAACGGTCAAAACATTAGCCTAGATGTCAGGAAGAAACTGTCCGAAAATGAGAACAATCCGACCGTACAATCTCCGGGGATCGTTAGTTTTCTGGCTTGCTGCAGGAAAAAACGGGAAATGGCAAAACCCCCTTTTTTCTCTTTTGAAAGTAGCTGATCTTTCTTGCTTGCTAACATACGATAACTTGCTACTTACGAGCCCTAGGCTCTAATACCAAGTGTTGGTTCAGGCCCTTTATATATTCACACCACACACAAAGTTTAAGAATATTAACTTGTAGAAAGAAAACAAAACTACTCTTGCAACCAAAAGGACTACATTGCTACTAGCTACTACTTTCTCCGTACATACATGTAAATAGAAGGACTATACATATAGCCTTTTCATACTTCAAACTACTAAATGTGAGGAACATGCACAAAGCCACTTTCTACAATTTCATGCTAAGTATAAGGAACGTGGGACATGCCAATAACTAAACAAAAAAAAAACTAACTAATCTAGATATTCCATATCCATGCTCCAGCAGACTCATTCTCAATCCACTTCCACATGTACATGCACATGACATCTGTTCATTATCCATGCTTATGATTTGGTAGCCACATGCAAGACCCATGCACATGAATATGTCAACTTCAACCCGTTTACAGAAACATGTAAACATACAAAGCATCAAGATTAAGCCCAACATTCACCCCCTTAATCTTGATGATCTTGACCAATTCAACTTGCTACTTTCTTTTACTTCTTGCTACTGTCTTCTTGCTACTTGCTATCTTTTGCTTAGATCAACCAAAAAAAATGATCAATCTTGCTACTTGCTTGTTTGATTTGATTTTCTTTCTTGCTAGCATCAAATCTTCTTGCTTTCTAACTTGCTATTCGAACAATAAGGTCTGGCCTTGCTACTTGCTACGAGTCACACATGACCCGGTTCATGCTACTTGCTTTCTTTCCTTTCTTGCTTATCGTTTCTTGATTGCTAACAAGCTGTGAATTCATGTTGCTTGCTACTCACTACGGCTTCTTTGTTGCTTTATTATTGAATGATTCTTGCTATTGCTTTTATTCTTACCAACAAAAACTACTACTGTCCAGCCTTAAAATAATGACTTCCGGATGTCTAATGAAGATTTGAACGATCAAAACATTAGCCTAGATGTCAGGAAGAAACTTTCTGAAAATGAGAACAATCCGACAGTGCAATCTCCGGGGATCGTTAGTTTTCTGGCTTGCTGCAGTAAATAACGGGAAATGGCAAAACCCCCTTTTTTCTCTTTTGAAAGTGGCTGATCTTTCTTGCTTGCTAACATACGATAACTTGCTGCTTACGAGCCCTAGGTTCTGATACCAAGTGTTGGTTCAGGCCCTTTATATACTCACACCACACACAAAGTTTTAGAATATAAACTTGTAGAAAGAAAACATAACTACTCTTGCAACCAAAAGGACTACATTGCTACTAGCTACTACTTTCTCCGTACATACATGTAAATAGAAGGACTATACATATAGCCTTTTCATACTTCAAACAACTAAACGTGAGGAACATGCACAAAGCCACTTTCTACAATTTCATGCTAAGTATAAGGAACGTGGAACATGCCAATAACTAAACAAAAAAAAAAACTAACTAATCAAGATATTCCATATCCATGCTCCAGCCGACTCATTCTCAATCCACTTCCACATGTACATGCACATGACCACTGTTCATTATCCATGCTTATGATTTGCTAGTCACATGCAAGACCCATGCCCATGAATATGTCAACTTCTACCCCTTTACAGAAACATGCAAACATGCAAAGCATCAAGATTAAGCCCAACATTCACCCCCTTAATCTTGATGACCTTGACCAATTAAACTTGCTACTTTCTTTTACTTCTTGCTACTGTCTTCTTGCAACTTGCTATCTTTTGCTTAGATCAACCAAAAAAAAATGATCAATCTTGCTACTTGCTTGCTTGATTTGATTTTCTTTCTTGCTAGCATCAAATCTTCTTGCTTTCTAACTTGCTATTCGAACAATAAGGTCTGGCCTTGCTACTTGCTACGAGTCACACATGACCCGGTTCATGCTACTTGCTTTCTTTCCTTTCTTGCTTATCGTTTCTTGATTGCTAACAAGCTGTGAATTCATGTTGCTTGCTACTCACTACGGCTTCTTTGTTGCTTTATTATTGAATGATTCTTGCTATTGCTTTTATTCTTACCAACAAAAACTACTACTGTCCAGCCTTAAAATAATGACTTCCGGATGTCTAATGAAGATTTGAACGATCAAAACATTAGCCTAGATGTCAGGAAGAAACTTTCCGAAAATGAGAACAATCCGACAGTGCAATCTCCGGGGATCGTTAGTTTTCTGGCTTGCTGCAGTAAATAACGGGAAATGGCAAAACCCCCTTTTTTCTCTTTTGAAAGTGGCTGATCTTTCTTGCTTGCTAACATACGATAACTTGCTGCTTACGAGCCCTAGGTTCTGATACCAAGTGTTGGTTCAGGCCCTTTATATACTCACACCACACACAAAGTTTTAGAATATAAACTTGTAGAAAGAAAACATAACTACTCTTGCAACCAAAAGGACTACATTGCTACTAGCTACTACTTTCTCCGTACATACATGTAAATAGAAGGACTATACATATAGCCTTTTCATACTTCAAACAACTAAACGTGAGGAACATGCACAAAGCCACTTTCTACAATTTCATGCTAAGTATAAGGAACGTGGAACATGCCAATAACTAAACAAAAAAAAAAACTAACTAATCAAGATATTCCATATCCATGCTCCAGCCGACTCATTCTCAATCCACTTCCACATGTACATGCACATGACCACTGTTCATTATCCATGCTTATGATTTGCTAGTCACATGCAAGACCCATGCCCATGAATATGTCAACTTCTACCCCTTTACAGAAACATGCAAACATGCAAAGCATCAAGATTAAGCCCAACATTCACCCCCTTAATCTTGATGACCTTGACCAATTAAACTTGCTACTTTCTTTTACTTCTTGCTACTGTCTTCTTGCAACTTGCTATCTTTTGCTTAGATCAACCAAAAAAAAATGATCAATCTTGCTACTTGCTTGCTTGATTTGATTTTCTTTCTTGCTAGCATCAAATCTTCTTGCTTTCTAACTTGCTATTCGAACAATAAGGTCCGGCCTTGCTACTTGCTACGAGTCACACATGACCCGGTTCATGCTACTTGCTTTCTTTCCTTTCTTGCTTATCGTTTCTTGATTGCTAACATGCTGTGAATTCATGTTGCTTGCTACTCGCTGCCGCTTCTTTCTTGCTTTATTGTTGAATGATTCTTGCTACTCCTTTTATTCTTACCAACAAAAACTGCTACTGTCCAGCCATAAAATAATGACTTCCGGATCTCTAATGAAGATTTGAACGGTCAAAACATTAACCTAGATGTCAGCAAGAAACTGTCCGAAAATAAGAACAATCCGACAGTACAATCTCCGGGGATCGTTAGTTTTCTGGCTTGCTGCAGTAAATAAATGGAAATGGCAAAACCCCCTTTTTTATCTTTTGAAAGTGGCTGATCTTTCTTGCTTGCTAACATACGATAACTTGCTGCTTACGAGCCCTAGGCTCTGATACCAAGTGTTGGTTGAGGCCCTTTATATACTCACACCACACACAAAGTTTTAGAATATAAACTTGTAGAAAGAAAACAAAACTACTCTTGCAACCAAAAGGACTACATTGCTACTAGCTACTACTTTCTCCGTACATACATGTAAATAGAAGGACTATATATATAGCCTTTTCATACTTCAAACTAATAACGTGAGGAACATGCACAAAGCCACTTTCTACAATTTCATGCTAAGTATAAGGAACGTGGAACATGCCAATAACTAAACAAAAAAAAAACTAACTAATCAAGATATTCCATATCCATTCATGCTAAGTATAAGGAACGTGGAACATGCCAATAACTAAAAAAAAAACTAACTAATCAAGATATTCCATATCCATGCTCCAGCCGACTCATTCTCAATCCACTTTCACATGTACATGCACATGACCACTGTTCATTATCCATGCTTATGATTTGCTAGTCACATGCAAGACCCATGCACATGAATATGTCAACTTCTACCCGTTTATAGAAACATGCAAACATGCAAAGCATCAAGATTATGCCCAACATTCACCCCCTTAATCTTGATGACCTTGACCAATTAAACTTGCTACTTTCTTTTACTTCTTGCTACTGTCTTCTTGCTACTTGCTATCTTTTGCTTAGATTAACCAAAAAAAAATGATCAATCTTGCTACTTGCTTGCTTGATTTGATTTTCTTTCTTGCTAGCATCAAATCTTCTTGCTTTCTAACTTGCTATTCGAACAATAAGGTCCGGCCTTGCTACTTGCTACGAGTCACACATGACCCGGTTCATGCTACTTGCTTTCTTTCCTTTCTTGCTTATCGTTTCTTGATTGCTAACATGCTGTGAATTCATGTTGCTTGCTACTCGCTGCCGCTTCTTTCTTGCTTTATTGTTGAATGATTCTTGCTACTGCTTTTATTCTTACCAACAAAAACTGCTACTGTCCAACCATAAAATAATGACTTCCGGATCTCTAATGAAGATTTGAACGGTCAAAACATTAACCTAGATGTCAGCAAGAAACTGTCCAAAAATAAGAACAATCCGACGGTACAATCTCCAGGGATCATTAGTTTTCTAGCTTGTTACAGTAAAAAACGGGAAATAGCAAAACCCCTTTTTGCTCTTTTGAAAGTGGCTGATCTTTCTTGCTTGCTAACATACGATAACTTGCTGCTTACGAGCCCTAGGTTCTGATACCAAGTGTTGGTATAGGCCCTTTATATACTCACACCACACACAAAGTTTTAGAATATAAACTTGTAGAAAGAAAACAAAACTACTCTTGCAATCAAAAGGACTACATTGCTACTAGCTACTACTTTCTCTGTACATACATGTAAATAGAAGGACTATATATATAGCCTTTTTGTACTTCAAACTACTAAACGTGAGGAACATGCACAAAGCCACTTTCTACAATTTCATGCTAAATATAAGGAACGTGGGACATGCCAATAACTAAACAAAAAAAAAACTAACTAATCAAGATATTCCATATCCATGCTCCAGCCGACTCATTGTCAATCCACTTCCACATGTACATGCACATGACCACTGTTCATTATCCTTGCTTATGATTTGGTAGCCACATGCAAGACCCATGCACATGAATATGTTAACTTCTACTAGTTTACAGAAACATGCAAACATGCAAGTCATCAAGATTAAGCCTAACATTCACCCCCTAAATCTTGATGATCTTGACCAATTCAACTTGCTACTTTCTTTTACTTCTTGTTACTGTCTTCTTGCTACTTGATATCTTTTGCTTAGACCAACAAAAAAAAATGATCAATCTTGCTACTTGCTTGTTTGATTTGATTTTCTTTCTTTCTAGCATAAAATCTTCTTGCTTTCTAACTTGCAATTTGAACAATAAGGTCCGGTCTTGCTACTTGCTACGAGTCACACATGACCCAGTTCATGCTACTTGCTTTTTTTCCTTTCTTTCTTATCGTTTCTTGATTGCTAACAAGCTGTAAATTCATGTTGCTTGCTACTCGCTACGGCTTCTTTCTTGCATTATTGTTGAATGATTCTTGCTACTGCTTTTATTCTTACCAACAAAAATTGCTCTGTCCAGCCTTAAAATAATGACTTCCGGATCTCTAATGAAGATTTGAACGGTCAAAACATTAACCTAGATGTCAGCAAGAAACTGTCCAAAAATGAGAACAATCCGACAGTACAATCTCCGGGGATCGTTAGTTTTCTGGCTTGCTGCAGTAAAAAATGGGAAATGGAAAAACCCCCTTTTTTCTCTTTTGAAAGTGGCTGATCTTTCTTGCTTGCTAACATACGATAACTTGCTGCTTACGAGCCCTAGGTTCTGATACTAAGTGTTGGTTCAGGCCCTTTATATACTCACACCACACACAAAGTTTTAGAATATTAACTTGTAGAAAGAAAACAAAACTACTCTTGCAACCAAAAGGACTACATTGCTACTAGCTACTACTTTCTCCGTACATACATGTAAATAGAAGGACTATATATATAGCCTTTTCATACTTCAAACTACTAAACGTGAGGAACATGCACAAAGCCACTCTCTACAATTTCATGCTAAATATAAGGAACGTGGGACATGCCAATAACTAAACAAAAAAAAAACTAACTAATCAAGATATTCCATATCCATGCTCCAGCCGACTCATTCTCAATCCACTTCCACATGTACATGCGCATGACATCTGTTCATTATCCATGCTTATGATTTGGTAGAAACATGCAAGACCCATGCACATGAATATGTCAACTTCTACCCGTTTACAGAAACATGCAAACATACAAAGCATCAAGATTAAGCCCAACATTCACCCCCTTAATCTTGATGATCTTGACCAATTCAACTTGCTACTTTCTTTTACTTCTTGCTACTGTCTTCTTGCTACTTGCTATCTTTTGCTTAGATTAACCAAAAAAAATGATCAATCTTGCTACTTGCTTGGTTGATTTGATTTTCTTTCTTGCTAGCATCAAATCTTCTTGCTTTCTAACTTGCTATTCGAACAATAAGGTCCGGCCTTGCTACTTGCTACGAGTCACACATGACCCGGTTCATGCTACTTGCTTTCTTTCCTTTCTTGCTTATCGTTTCTTGATTGCTAACAAGCTGTGAATTCATGTTGCTTGCTACTCACTGCGGCTTCTTTCTTGCTTTATTATTGAATGATTCTTGCTACTGCTTTTATTCTTACCAACAAAAACTACTACTGTCCAACCTTAAAATAATGACTTCCGGATGTCTAATGAAGATTTGAACGATCAAAACATTAGCCTAGATGTCAGGAAGAAACTGTCCGAAAATGAGAACAATCCGACAGTACAATCTCCGGGGATCGTTAGTTTTCTGGCTTGCTGCAGTAAATAAATGGAAATGGCAAAACCCCCTTTTTTATCTTTTGAAAGTGGCTGATCTTTCTTGCTTGCTAACATACGATAACTTGCTGCTTACGAGCCCTAGGCTCTGATACCAAGTGTTGGTTCAGGCCCTTTATATACTCACACCACACACAAAGTTTTAGAATATAAACTTGTAGAAAGAAAACAAAACTACTCTTGCAACCAAAAGGACTACATTGCTACTAGCTACTACTTTCTCCGTACATACATGTAAATAGAAGGACTATATATATAGCCTTTTCATACTTCAAACTACTAAACGTGAGGAACATGCACAAAGCCACTTTCTACAATTTTATGCTAAGTATAAGGAACGTGGAACATGCCAATAACTAAACAAAAAAAACTAACTAATCAAGATATTCCATATCCATGCTCCAGCCGACTCATTCTCAATCCACTTCCACATGTACATGCACATGACCACTGTTCATTATCCATGCTTATGATTTGGTAGTCACATGCAAGACCCATGCACATGAATATGTCA
Organism: Pseudognaphalium luteoalbum; assembly: GCA_963422505.1. NCBI lineage: Eukaryota > Viridiplantae > Streptophyta > Magnoliopsida > Asterales > Asteraceae > Pseudognaphalium > Pseudognaphalium luteoalbum. Next base: position 44,439,516 of record OY730193.1, on the reverse strand, counting down.
ACTTCTACCCATTTACAGAAACATGCAAACATGCAAAGCATCAAGATTAAGCCCAACATTCACCCCCTTAATCTTGATGACCTTGACCAATTCAACTTGCTACTTTCTTTTACTTCTTGCTACTGTCTTCTTGCTACTTTCAATCTTTTGCTTAGATCAACCAAAAAAAAATGATCAATCTTGCTACTTCCTTGCTTGATTTGATTTTCTTTCTTGCTAGCATCAAATCTTCATGCTTTCTAACTTGCTATTCGAACAATAAGGTCCGGCCTTGCTACTTGCTACGAGTCACACATGACCCGGTTCATGCTACTTGCTTTCTTTCCTTTCTTGCTTATCGTTTCTTGATTGCTAACATGCTGTGAATTCATGTTGCTTGCTACTCGCTGCCGCTTCATTCTTGCTTTATTGTTGAATGATTCTTGCTACTGCTTTTATTCTTACCAACAAAAACTGCTACTGTCCAGCCTTAAAATAATGACTTCCGGATGTCGAATGAAGATTTGAACGATCAAAACATTAGCCTAGATGTCAGGAAGAAACTGTCCGAAAATGAGAACAATCCGACAGTACAATCTCCGGGGATCGTTAGTTTTCTGGCTTGCTGCAGTAAATAACTGGAAATGGCAAAACCCCCTTTTTTCTCTTTTGAAAGTGGCTGATCTTTCTTGCTTGCTAACATACGATAACTTGCTGCTTACGAGCCCTAGGTTCAGATACCAAGTGTTGGTTCCGGCCCTTTATATACTCACACCACACACAAAGTTTTAGAATATAAACTTGTAGAAAGAAAACAAAACTACTCTTGCAACCAAAAGGACTCCATTGCTACTAACTACTACTTTCTCTGTACATACATGTAATTAGAAGGACTATATATATAGCCTTTTCATACTTCAAACTACTAAACGTGAGGAACATGCACAAAGCCACTTTCTACAATTTCATGCTAAATATAAGGAACGTGGGACATGCCAATAACTAAACAAAAAAAAACTAACTAATCAAGATATTCCATATCCATGCTCCAGCAGACTCATTCTCAATCCACTTCCACATGTACATGCACATGATCACTGTTCATTATCCATGCTTATGATTTGGTAGCCACATGCAAGACCCATGCACATGAATATGTCAACTTCTACTAGTTTACAGAAACATGCAAACATGCAAGGCATCAAGATTAAGCCCAACATTCACCCCCTAAATCTTGATGATCTTGACTAATTCAACTTGCTACTTTCTGTTACTTCTTGTTACTGTCTTCTTGCTACTTGATATCTTTTGCTTAAATCAACCAAAAAAAATGATCAATCTTGCTACTTTCTTGTTTGATTTGATTTTCTTTCTTGCTAGCATAAAATCTTCTTGCTTTCTAACTTGCTATTCGAACAATAAGGTCCGGTCTTGCTACTTGCTACGAGTCACACATGAACCGGTTCATGCTACTTGCTTTCTTTCCTTTCTTTCTTATCGTTTCTTGATTGCTAACAAGCTGTGAATTCATGTTGCTTGCTACTCGTTGCGGCTTCTTTCTTGCTTTATTGTTGAATGATTCTCTCTACTGCTTTTATTCTTACCAACAAAAACTGCTACTGTCCAACCTTAAAATATTGACTTCCGGTTCTCTAATGAAGATTTGAACAGCCAAAACATTAGCCTAGATGTCAAGAAAAAACTGTCCATAAATGAGAACAATCCGACGGTACAATCTCCGGGGATCGTTAGTTTTCTGGCTTGCTGCAGTAAAAAATGAGAAATGGCAAAACTTGCTTTTTTCTCTTTTGAAAGTCGCTGATCTTTCATGCTTGCTAACATACGATAACTTGCTGCATACGAGCCCTAGGCTCTGATACCAAGTGTTAGTTCAGGCCCTTTATATACTCACACCACGTACAAAGTTTTAGAATATAAACTTGTAGAAAGAAAACAAAACTACTCTTGCAACCAAAAGGACTACATTGCTACTAGCTACTACTTTCTCCGTACATACATGAAAATAGAAGGACTATATATATAGCCTTTTCATACTTCAAACTACTAAACGTGAGGAACATGCACAAAGCCACTTTCTACAATTTCATGCTAAATATATGGAACGTGGGACATGCCAATAACTAAACAAAAAAAAAACTAACTAATCAAGATATTCCATATCCAAGCTCCAGCCGACTTATTCTCAATCCACTTCCACATGTACATGCACATGACATCTGTTCATTATCCATACTTATGATTTGGTAGCCACATGCAAGACCCATGCACATGAATATGTCAACTTCTACCCATTTACAGAAGCATGCAAACATGCAAAGCATCAAGATTAAGCCCAACATTCACCCCCTTAATCTTGATGATCTTGACCAATTCAACATTGCTACTTTCTTTTACATCTTGCTACTGTCTTCTTGCTACTTGCCATCTTTTGCTGAGATCAACCAAAAAAAATGATCAATCTTGCTACTTGCTTGGTTGATTTGATTTTCTTTCTTGCTAGCATCAAATCTTCTTGCTTTCTAACTTGTTATTCGAACAATAAGGTCCGGCCTTGCTACTTGCTACGAGTTACACATGACCCGGTTCATGCTACATGCTTTCTTTTCTTGCTTTCTTTCTTATCGTTTCTTTATTGCTAACAAGCTGTAAATTCATGTTGCTTGCTACTCACTGCGGCTTCTTTCTTGCTTTATTATTGAATGATTCTTGCTACTGCTTTTATTCTTACCAACAAAAACTGATACTGTCCAGCCTTAAAATAATGACTTCCGGATCTCTAATGAAGATTTGAACGATCAAAACATTAGCCTAGATGTCAGGAAGAAACTGTCCAAAAATGAGAACAATCCGACAGTACAATCTCCGCGGATCGTTAGTTTTCTGGCTTGCTGCAGTAAATAACGGGAAATGGTAAAACCCCCTTTTTTTCTCTTTTGAAAGTGGCTGATCTTTCTTGCTTGCTAACATACGATAACTTGCTGCTTACGAGCCCTAGGCTCTGATACCAAGTGTTGGTTCAGGCCCTTTATATACTCACACCACACACAAAGTTTTAGAATATAAACTTGTAGAAAGAAAACAAAACTACTCTTGCAACCAAAAGGAATACATTGCTACTAGCTACTACTTTCTCCGTAAATACATGTAAATAGAAGGACTATATATATAGCCTTTTCATACTTCAAACTACTAAACGTGAGGAACATGCACAAAGCCACTTTCTACAATTTCATGCTAAATATAAGGAACGTGGAACATGCCAATAACTAAACATAAAAAAAACTAACTAATCAAGATATTCCATAGCCATGCTCCAGCCGACTCATTCTCAATCCACTTCCGCATGTACATGCACATGACCACTGTTCATTATCCATGCTTATGATTTGCTAGTCACATGCAAGACCCATGCACATGAATATGTCAACTTCTACCCGTTTACAGAAACATGCAAACATACAAAGCATCAAGATTAAGCCCAACATTCACCCCCTTAATCTTGATCGCCTTGACCAATTCAACTTGCTACTTTCTTTTACTTCTTGTTACTGTCTTCTTGCTACTTGCTATCTTTTGCTTAGATCAACCACAAAAAATGATCAATCTTGCTACTTGCTTGCTTGATTTGATTTTCTTTCTTGCTAGCATAAAATCTTCTTGCTTTCTAACTTGCTATTCGAACAATAAGGTCCGGTCTTGCTACTTACTACGAGTCACACATGACCCGGTTCATGCTACTTGCTTTCTTTCCTTTCTTGCTTATCGTTTCTTGATTGCTAACATGCTGTGACTTCATGTTGCTTGCTACTCGCTGCGGCTTCTTTCTTGCTTTATTGTTGAATGATTCTTGCTACTACTTTTATTCTTACCAACAAAAACTGCTACTGTCCAACCTTAAAATAATGACTTCTGGATCTCTAATGAGGATTTGAACGGTCAAAACATTAGCCTAGATGTCAGGAAGAAACTATCCAAAAATGAGAACAATCCGACAGTACAATCTCCGGGGATCGTTAGTTTTCTGGCTTGCTGCAGTAAAAAATAGAAAATGGCAAAAACCCCCTTTTTTTCTCTTATGAAAGTGGCTGATCTTTCTTGCTTGCTAACATACGATAACTTGCTGCTTACGAACCCTAGGCTCTGATACCAAGTGTTGGTTCAGGCCCTTTATATACTCACACCACACACAAAGTTTTAGAATATAAACTTGTAGAAAGAAAACAAAACTACTCTTGCAACCAAACGGAATACAGTGCTACTAGCTACTACTTTCTCTGTACATACATGTAAATAGAAGGACTATATATATAGCCTTTTCATACTTCAAACTACTAAACGTGAGGAACATGCACAAAGCCACTTTCTACCATTTCATGCTAAATATATGAACGTGGGACATGCCAATAACTAAACAAAAAAAAACTAACTAATCAAGATATTCCATATCCATGCTCCAGCCGACTCATTCTCAATCCACTTCCACATGTACATGCATATGACATCTGTTCATTATCCATGCTTCTGATTTGCTAGTCACATACAAGACCCATGCACATGAATATGTCAACTTCTACCAGTTTACAGAAACATGCAAACATGCAAGTCATCAAGATTAAGCCTAACATTCACCCCCTAAATCTTGATGATCTTGACCAATTCAACTTGCTACTTTCTTTTACTTCTTGTTACTGTCTTCTTGCTACTTGATATCTTTTGCTTAGACCAACCAAAAAAAATGATCAATCTTGCTACTTGCTTGTTTGATTTGATTTTCTTTCTTTCTAGCATAAAATCTTCTTGCTTTCTAACTTGCAATTTGAACAATAAGGTCCGGTCTTGCTACTTGCTACGAGTCACACATGACCCAGTTCATGCTACTTCCTTTTTTTCCTTTCTTTCTTATCGTTTCTTGATTGCTAACAAGCTATAAATTCATGTTGCTTGCTACTCGCTACGGCTTCTTTCTTGCATTATTGTTGAATGATTCTTGCTACTGCTTTTATTCTTGCCAACAAAAACTGCTACTGTCCAACCTTAAAATAATGACTTCCGGATCTCTAATGAGGATTTGAACGGTCAAAACATTAGCCTAGATGTCAAGAAGAGACTATCCAAAAATGAGAACAATCCGATAGTACAATCTCCGGGGATCGTTAGTTTTCTGGCTTGCTGCAGTAAAAAATGGGAAATGGCAAAACCCCCTTTTTTTCTCTTTTGAAAGTGGCTGATATTTCTTGCTTGCTAACATACGATAACTTGCTGCTTACGAGCCCTAGGCTCTGATACCAAGTGTTGGTTCAGGCCCTTTATATACTCACACCACACACAAAGTTTTAGAATATTAACTTGTAGAAAGAAAACAAAACTACTCTTGCAACCAAAAGGACTACATTGCTACTAGCTACTACTTTCTCCGTACATACATGTAAATAGAAGGACTATATATATAGCTTTTTCATACTTCAAACTACTAAACGTGAGGAACATGCACAAAGCCACTTTCTACAATTTCATGCTAAATATAAGGAACGTGGGACATGCCAATAACTAAACAAAAAAAAACTAACTAATCAAGATATTCCATATCCATGCTCAAGCCGACTCATTCTCAATCCACTTCCACATGTACATGCGCATGACATCTGTTCATTATCCATGCTTATGATTTGGTAGCCACATGCAAGACCCATGCACATGAATATGTCAACTTCTACTAGTTTACAGAAACATGCAAACATGCAAGGCATCAAGATTAAGCCCAACATTCACCCCCTAAATCTTGATGATCTTGACTAATTCAACTTGCTACTTTCTGTTACTTCTTGTTACCGTCTTCTTGCTACTTGATATCTTTTGCTTAGATCAACCAAAAAAAAATGATCAATCTTGCTACTTTCTTGTTTGATTTGATTTTCTTTCTTGCTAGCATAAAATCTTCTTGCTTTCTAACTTGCTATTCGAACAATAAGGTCCGGTCTTGCTACTTGCTACGAGTCACACATGAACCGGTTCATGCTACTTGCTTTCTTTCCTTTCTTTCTTATCGTTTCTTGATTGCTAACAAGCTGTGAATTCATGTTGCTTGCTACTCACTGCGGCTTCTTTCTTGCTTTATTATTGAATGATTCTTGCTACTGCTTTTATTCTTACCAACAAAAACTGCTACTGTCCAGCCTTAAAATAATGACTTCCGGATGTCGAATGAAGATTTGAACGATCAAAACATTAGCCTAGATGTCAGGAAGAAACTGTCCGAAAATGAGAACAATCCGACAGTACAATCTCCGGGGATCGTTAGTTTTCTGGCTTGCTGCAGTAAATAACTGGAAATGGCAAAACCCCCTTTTTTCTTTTTTGAAAGTGGCTGATCTTTCTTGCTTGCTAACATACGATAACTTGCTGCTTACGAGCCCTAGGTTCAGATACCAAGTGTTGGTTCCGGCCCTTTATATACTCACACCACACACAAAGTTTTAGAATATAAACTTGTTGAAAGAAAACAAAACTACTCTTGCAACCAAAAGGACTCCATTGCTACTAACTACTACTTTCTCTGTACATACATGTAATTAGAAGGACTATATATATAGCCTTTTCATACTTCAAACTACTAAACGTGAGGAACATGCATAAAGCCACTTTCTACAATTTCATGATAAATATAAGGAACGTGGGACATGCCAATAACTAAACAAAAAAAAACTAACTAATCAAGATATTCCATATCCATGCTCCAGCCGACTCATTCTCAATCCACTTCCACATGTACATGCACATGACCACTGTTCATTATCCATGCTTATGATTTGGTAGTCACATGCAAGACCCATGCACATGAATATGTCAACTTCTACCCATTTACAGAAACATGCAAACATGCAAAGCATCAAGATTAAGCCCAACATTCACCCCCTTAATCTTGATGACCTTGACCAATTCAACTTGCTACTTTCTTTTACTTCTTGCTACTGTCTTCTTGCTACTTTCAATCTTTTGCTTAGATCAACCAAAAAAAATGATCAATCTTGCTACTTCCTTGCTTGATTTGATTTTCATTCTTGCTAGCATCAAATCTTCATGCTTTCTAACTTGCTATTCGAACAATAAGGTCCGGTCTTGCTACTTACTACGAGTCACACATGACCCGGTTCATGCTACTTGCTTTCTTTCCTTTCTTGCTTATCGTTTCTTGATTGCTAACATGCTGTGAATTCATGTTGCTTGCTACTCGCTGCCGCTTCATTCTTGCTTTATTGTTGAATGATTCTTGCTACTGCTTTTATTCTTACCAACAAAAATTGCTACTGTCCAGCCTTAAAATAATGACTTCCGGATCTCTAATGAAGATTTGAAAGGTCAAAACATTAACCTAGATGTCAGCAAGAAACTGTCCAAAAATGAGAACAATCCGACAGTACAATCTCCGGGGATCGTTAGTTTTCTGGCTTGCTGCAGTAAAAAATGAGAAATGGCAAAACCCCCTATTTTCTCTTTTGAAAGTGGCCGATCTTTCTTGCTTGCTAACATACGATAACTTGCTGCTTATGAGCCCTAGGTTCAGATACCAAGTGTTGGTTCCGGCCCTTTATATACTCACACCACACACAAAGTTTTAGAATATAAACTTGTAGAAAGAAAACAAAACTACTCTTGCAACCAAAAGGACTCCATTGCTACTAACTACTACTTTCTCTGTACATACATGTAATTAGAAGGACTATATATATAGCCTTTTCATACTTCAAACTACTAAACGTGAGGAACATGCACAAAGCCAATTTCTACAATTTCATGCTAAATATAAGGAACGTGGGACATGCCAATAACTAAACAAAAAAAAACTAACTAATCAAGATATTCCATATCCATGCTCCAGCAGACTCATTCTCAATCCACTTCCACATGTACATGCACATGACCACTGTTCATTATTGTGACATCCGTCAATTTAGGGCTAGTAATTAGTGCTTAATCAATTATTATTACATGTAATTAGTTCTGTGTTAGGCTAATTAATGTACCGATATATATATTATTGAATATATACAATTATGCGATTCGATTAAATCGTACAAGTTTCAAATCGAATGTAATTCGGTTCAATTAAATACGGACGTTGGTGAAACAATTTTATTAAATAATATAACATTATTTAATGACAATATCTTCCCAAAATATTATTTTGATAATAATACTTTGTAATCAATTCGTGTCGTACAAACAACGGTTACGTGATTTAAAATCCGTACAACGAACGAGCAAATCGAGATCCCTAAATTAACGAATCATCTATATAAATGTTTTTCCAAGTATTTAGAAAGAACACTTCAAGTGAAAGTATTGAAATCTAAATCGTTACTTAAAAACGCGTAATAAACGTTTAAACACCAAACCGAACGAGAAAACGAACACCGCACGAAGCACAAATCGAATAAGTGAGAAAATGACCAAAATACCCCTGAGTGGGCCCCCTTGGCCGGCCCCCTCAACCCCCATGTGCACCCATGTGCCACCTTTCCTTTCCTCCTTTAATCCTTCATGCAACCCACTCACTCATTACTTCCATACATTCAACATGCAAGACCATTTTCCACTAACTCTCTTTCTCTCATTTTCTCCAACTTCTCTCTATCACTTCTCTCTCTAAAAATCCAGAGAATTCTAACCACCATAACTCCACCATAAACTACCAAGTCACCACCATCAACCACCAACAAATTCCTTAACTATTTGTAATAATAACAAGCTCAAGAACACTTACACCATCATCTCATCACATTTCCATCAAGATCTTGGTAAGGAAACTCTTTCTTACTTTCATATTGTCTATCTACATGTTATAAAGCTCACCTAACAAGATTATGTCCAAATATAAACTTAAAATACGTTTTTATGAATTTTTCACAAAGAACACACAATCTGTCCAGAAAAACACAGATTACTAAAAATGTCATAACTTGAGTTCTAGAAAGAGTTAGAAGATGCATTGTTTTTTAAAATTTGCGTATTCAAAAGATCTACAACTTTCATGTTTTACGTTTTTACCATATCCGAACGTATTTTTCTCTATTTATCAATCTTTGGGACTGACCTGACTAAAAGCAGAAACTGAACTATGTATGACTAATTAAATTGTTTCTCTATGATCATGGACTTAAGACTCTTGGAAAAATATATGTTAGACACTACACACATAAAAGATCTGTTGATAAAAAGTGTGAGACTTGATTTGGACCAGAAATTGGTAAAACATTTGGCGAAATAAACCGACAAAAAGTCGAAAATGTGAAATCTTGAATATTTGGAACTTTTATAAGAACCGACACTCTTGGTGAACTTGGACACAAACCGACAATTTATTTAGACTCTATAAACTGATACTTGGGTTGGGTGAAAGTTTTGGGTCAAACCGAGTAAGTTTGACCAAGTCAACAAAAGTGGCTAGTTTTCGAAAAACTTACTATTTTTGGAAAGTGGTAACAAAAATGGGTTTGGTTGACTTAATTAAGTAACTTGGACCAAAAACTAATTTTAGAAAGTTTCCCGAACGAAAACCGACACTTGGATACACTTGGGCTAAAAATAGAAATTTGGCCAGACGCTAGTGTCGCATGACCTGCGACACTAACTGCGACACTACCTGCGACACTACCATAGTGTCGCTAATAGTGTCGCTACTTATTGAAAATTTGTTTGAACATGCGACACTGACCCTAATGTCGCATAACCTCACTGCGACACTGACCTTAATGCGACACTGACCCTAGTGTCGCATAAACTCACTGTGATATTGACTTTAGTGTCGCATGACCTGCGACACTCGCATACATTGCGACACTTACTCTAGTGTCGCATGACATGCGACACTGACACTAGTGTCGCTAAAGACAGAATTTATGGGATTTGTTTCTTCACTAAGTATTGAACATGGGTAATCACTTATAACCACACATGATACATAATGTAATAATGTATACGATGACACATAATTAATGATAATATCTTAAAGAATTATTATTACAAACTTTCACCAACGGGTCGTACACATTTTTAGTAAACCAAGTTGAACAATCAAACATTTGGACATAACAAATTGTTGGACAACAAACATAGATGGTCTGTTGAGACATCTACTCACTCATATAATATTATGCGTTTTGAACGCCCGACAGGTTACAAGTCTTCGGACATCAATTCACAGTTAATCAATTCAAGTTATTTAATAGACACTCAAGGCTCAGGTGAGTCTCATAGCCCCTATTTTACTGTTTTTCATTAAGGGGTGTGATATTATTGCTCGTTTTGTTTTACAAGTAGAACGCAAGTACAATTCAATCAAATACTACATGAGTTGTTTTCAACTAATCAATAAAGCCCTCCATAGCATAGTCTGGTAATACATCTGTAGCGTGAATGTTAGTATATGATATCATATAGGATTGACAATCCTCGTCTGGGTTAGCACGCACTAACTGGTCAAACGGACGTATTAGCATTTGGGAAGACGAGTGTGGATTAGGCACTCGTAGGAGGCAACTCAGTTAGGTTTCTTTAATTAGACCTGACACTCAAGTTAAGCTCAGACTATGTGCTCATGGCTGTATAACTTTTATTTTGCTTAATTGCATTTTAAATTCAATTATAAAATCTTGCGGTTCATACAAATATATGTCGATATACAAACCTGTGAGCTCACCAGCGTTTCGCTGACCCATTTTAGCATGTATCACAGGTGACCAGCAGTAGGTTGGACTGCTCAATCAAGATTTATTAGCTCGAGTCAGCATGCAAACAATCAGAGATTTTAGCTGCATTATTATATTTTGTATAGATTAATTATGTACTTAAATCTCTCAATTTTAAACTGAGCTAATGTAAACAATATTTTGATGTAAACTTTTATTTTATCAATATCAATGTAAAACGACGCATGTAGTGGTCGTTCATTATTAATCTCTGTGCTTTGATTATTGATTAGTAACACCCAAATCCTGCTTCCGCTAAACAATAAATTTGGGGGTGTTACAGATTGGTATCAGAGCCTAAGGTTATAGTGAACTAGGTTGCATTTAGTGGGCCTAGACTATGACCATTAGGCAGTATTCCTTATTAAGTATGATTAGGTTCAGTGACTGCATTGTATTGGTTTAATTTAACATAGCCTGATCAACTATGTACAATTAAAAGAATATGATGTGAGACCTGAAAAGAGTCATGACTGAACAGGATACATTAGTTGACTCTGACCACGAGAGAAACCGGGACTCAAACATGTCTGTGTTAGACACTTTAGGCTATTGTGTGATATATATATATATATATATATACATAAATAGGCCTCTCTCACGCTCAATATCTTAGGCTATATTATATATGTATTATATGAATATAGGCCTCATTCTTTCTAACGCTTTGTCTCAGAATGGCAAACACACCACCCAATTCACCACGCTCTCATCCGTATGGATCGCGTAATCCAAGGGTAGCTAGGAGGAACACCAGGTTGCCTCAAGTTGACCCATACCCCATTCACTTCACTTTGTCGGACTTAGCCACTAGGCTGCACCGACACGAACAACGACTTGATACTATGGATATCGAACTCCAAGAAACCAACGAAAACTGGAGACTCACATCACTTGAACGCATCAATCAAGTCTCCGAGGATCACGAACATACAATCAACCACGTGAACACCCTTGACAATCGTCTGGGTGAAACCGTCAAAACCATGGAGGTTGTCCACAATCAAGTGATTGGCAACCGAAACGAAATTTCTGTCCTACAATCAAGGCTGAACCAGTGTGAGACACGTCTAAGGGAAACCGAGGATGCCCTCCGCCTGGTTAGCAGACTTGCAGAATCTGTGGACCGTCTCACCACACTACTGCCACAACTCAATCTACGTTAGGATTAGCTTAGGCTGAACCTGTACTTTATTATGCTTTCATAGGACCTATGTAATTCGACCGGATGTAATAATTCCCGGAACTTTTGTAAAACTTCTAAGTCTGTAACTTTTGAAACCTCTAGCTAGAAATTTTCTGTAATCGTTTGACTTCGTATTATGAATTGACAATCTCTTTCGTTATTTCTACAATATGATTGTTACTCTGTGATGTTGTATATTACCCTTCTTACATATATACATCTATCGTAATTATCATCCTGGTGCAATTTCTTATGTACCGCTCATTCTTTCTTGAAGAATCATGCCGCCAAAGAGGAAAAGTTACAGTGATGCCGAACTTGCTGCTGTTGTATCTCGAGCTGTGGCTGATGCTTTGGCTGCTCGGGATTCACCCCGAAACTCACAAAACAATGACGAAACCCCAGTCAATACTCCTGTCATCAAGCCTTGTTCCTACAAGGATTTTCTCAGCTGCAAACCACTTTACTTCAAAGGCACGGAAGGTGCCATTGGTCTGATCCGATGGATTGAACGTATGGAATCCGTCTTCAACCTCTGCAACTGTGCTGAGGAAAACAAGGTCAAATTCTCTGCTTACACCTTTCAAGGAGGTGCACTCACGTGGTGGAACACCCACGCAAACTCTGTAGGCATCGAAATAGCAAACCAACTTCCCTGGGCTGAATTAAAGAAGAAGCTAAGGGAAAAATACTGCCCTGAAGAAGAACTACATCGGTTGGAAGAAGAGTTCTGGCACCTAACTGTGCAGGGAACTGACATTGCTGGATATACCACCAAATTCCAGCAATTTGCGCTGTTATACCCGGGTTTGGTTGATCCGGAGGAGAAGAGCATCAAAAGATACATCCGCGGCCTCCCGGAAAATATCCAAGGGAACGTCGCTTCATCCAAGCCAACCACTACTGAAAGTGCTATCCGGCTAGCACATGAACTCATGGCAATGGTTATCAGCCGTGAGAAATCCAATACATTCTCCTCCAACAACAACAAACGCAAACCTTCCGAACACCAAAACAACCAGAACAAGAAATCAAACACCATCCAAGTTTACAATACCAATTCTGAAACCAAACGTGCTTACACTGGGGACAAGCCATATTGTTCCAAGTGTAACTACCACCACGATGGTCCATGCAGTACTCCCTGCAACAACTGCAGGAGGTACGGGCACTTGACCCGGGATTGCCGAGCCCCCAAATCCAACAAGAACACCTCTCGCAACAATTCCAACCAACCCAAATCCTGCTTTGGGTGTGGAGAAACAGGACACTTCAAGAACGAATGTCCTAAAAACAAGAACAAGGGCAACAACAACAACAACGCAAGGGGAAGAGCATTTGTACTCAATTCTGGGGATGCCCGTCAGGACCCGAATGTGGTCACGGGTATGTTCCTCCTCAACAACTTAACTGCTTCTATTCTACTTGATACTGGTGCCGATAGAAGCTTTATTTCTGATGAGTTTTGCCCACTACTTGACATCACCCCAATTGCCTTAGATGTTAAGTACACCGTAGAACTTGCAAATGGTAAACTCATAGAAACCAATAGTGTGATACCTAATTGCACTTTAAACCTAGCCAACGAAATCTTTTCAATCGATCTTATGCCTGTTGAAATTGGAAGTTTCGACGTCATCATTGGAATGGACTGGTTGTCCAAACATCGCGCTGAAATCATTTGTTATGATAAACTCATTCGTATTCCTCTCGCCGTCGGTAGAACCCTGGTCATACAGGGGGAGACCGGTGGGACGAGACTAAACGTCATATCTTGCTTAAAAACTCGGAAATTCCTGAGAAAAGGTTATCCAGCAATCCTCGCACACATCATGGAGAAAAAGTCGGAGGAGAAGTGACTTGAGGATGTACCCATCGTTCGAGACTTCCCAGAAGTCTTTCCCGAAGAACTGCCTGGTCTGCCACCGCTAAGACAGGTTGAGTTCTCAATCGATCTCGTGCCAGGTGCTACACCCGTGGCCCGAGCACCATACCGATTAGCCCCATCCGAACTTCAGGAACTGTCCACCCAATTACAGGAACTCCTGGATAGAGGATTCATTCGACCGAGTTCTTCACCTTGGGGAGCTCCGGTCCTATTTGTCAAAAAGAAAGACGGTTCTTTCCGAATGTGCATCGATTATCGTGAGTTGAACAAACTAACCGTCAAGAACCGTTATCCACTTCCTCGTATTGATGACCTGTTTGACCAACTACAAGGGTCAAGTATTTATTCAAAGATCGATCTTTGGTCAGGTTACCATCAACTTCGAGTTCGCGACATTGATATCCCGAAAACTGCTTTCCGAACTCGTTACGGGCATTATGAATTTCAAGTAATGCCATTCGGCCTAACCAACGCACCAGCTGTATTCATGGATCTTATGAATCGGGTGTGCAAACCGTATCCCGACAAGTTTGTCATTGTTTTCATTGATGACATTCTCATATACTCGCGAAATGAACAAGAACACGCGCAACACCTCAAAACCATTCTAGAACTACTTAAACACGAAGAGCTTTACGCCAAATTCTCCAAGTGTGAGTTCTGGATACAATCCGTTCAATTCCTTGGACATGTTGTTAATAGTCAAGGAATCCATGTCGATCCATCAAAAATCGAAGCCATCAAGTGCTGGCAAGCACCAACATCTCCAACTAAAGTACGTCAATTCTTGGGTCTTGCCGGGTATTATCGGCGATTCATTGAAAATTTCTCAAAAATAGCTCAACCACTCACAACCTTGACTCAGAAAGACAAAAAGTTCGATTGGACTAATAAACAAGAGTCAGCATTTTAACTTCTGAAACAAAAGCTTTGCAGTGCTCCAATTCTATCCTTACCCGAAGGCACCGATGACTTCGTGGTATACTGCGATGCTTCTCATCAAGGTCTTGGTTGCATGCTGATGCAACGAGACAAAGTTATTGCTTATGCTTCGCGACAACTCAAAATTCATGAAAAGAGCTATACCACCCACGATCTTGAGCTAGGAGCTGTCGTCTTTGCCCTCAAAATCTGGAGACATTACCTCTATGGCACTAAGTGCACAATCTTTACCGACCACAAAAGTCTCCAACACATATTCGATCAGAAGGATCTCAACATGAGACAATGCCGGTGGGTCGAGTTGCTTACCGACTACGATTGTGAGATCAAATACCATCCGGGTAAGGCAAATGTTGTTGCCGATGCCCTCAGTCGAAAAGAACGAACGAAACCACTTCGAATCCGAGCCCTCAGCATGACTATTCACAATGATCTAAACATTCAGATCCTCACTGCTCAACTCGAAGCTCTGAAAACCGATAACATCAAAAACGAAGCCTTACGAGGCATGGACAAACAATTCGAAATCAAGCCTAACGGGATTAGGTATTTCTCAAACCGAATCTGGCTACCCAGTTTTGGAAATCTACGAGACTTGGTGATGGATGAAGCTCACAAGTCCAAATATTCTATCCATCCTGGATCCGACAAAATGTATCATGGCATCAAGGAATTCTATTGGTGGCCGAATATGAAAGCTGAAATCGCTACATACGTCAGCAAGTGCCTCACTTGCTCAAAAGTCAAAGTCGAATATCAAAAACCTTCTGGTTTACTCCAACAACCCAGCATTCCTGAATGGAAATGGGAACAAATTTCCATGGATTTCATAACCAAACTACCAAAGTCATCGAGCGGTTGCGATACCATTTGGGTGATCGTCGATCGTCTCACAAAATCTGCTCATTTTCTGGCAATCAAGGAAGCCGACAAAATGGAACGCCTCACACAAATCTACATCAAAGAGGTTGTTTCTCGACACGGTGTTCCAATCTCGATTATCTCAGATAGGGATAGTCGTTTCACGTCTCACTTTTGGCAATCACTTCAAAAATCATTGGGTACCCGTCTTGATATGAGTACCGCATACCATCCGCAAACCGACGGCCAAAGTGAACGGACAATTCAAACACTGGAAGACATGCTACGAGCTTGCGTAGTTGACTTCGGTGTAAACTGGGAAAAACATCTACCATTGTGCGAGTTTTCGTACAACAACAGCTATCACACCAGCATTAAGACTGCACCTTTCGAGGCACTCTACGGTCGTAAGTGCCGATCACCTATCTGTTGGACCAAAGTGGGAGACAGTCAACTCACTGGTCCTGAGATCATTCACGAAACAAACGAGAAAATCTTCGAGATTCAAAACAAACTCAAAGCCGCACTTGATCGTCAGAAAAGCTATGCTGACGTGAGACGCAAACCACTCGAATTCCAGGTTGGGGATCGAGTACTACTCAAGGTTTCACCTTGGAAAGGTGTTATCCGATTCGGTAAACGCGGGAAATTGAATCCAAGATACATTGGACCATTCGAGATCCTCGAGAGGATAGGTCCAGTGGCATATCGACTGCAACTGCCATCCGAGCTCAGCAGTGTGCATTCCACTTTTCACATTTCAAATTTAAAGAAGTGTCTGTCTGATGAGACACTTATCATTCCACTCGATGAAATTCGTATTGATGACAAGCTTCATTTTGTTGAAGAACCCGCCGAAATCAAGGACCGTGAGGTCAAACAACTCAAACAAAGTCGTATTCCCATTGTCAAAGTCAGGTGGAATTCGCGACGTGGGCCGGAATTCACCTGGGAACGGGAGGACCAGATGCGACTCAAGTACCCTCAATTATTTGCTGATGCTACTTCAAGCACGACTCCAAACCAAATTTCGGGACGAAATTCTCCTAACAGGGGGAGAATGTGACACCCGTCAATTTAGGGCTAGTAATTAGTGCCTAATCAATTATTATTACATGTAATTAGTTCTGTGTTAGGCTAATTAATGTACCGATATATATATTATTGAATATATACAATTATGCGATTCGATTAAATCGTACAAGTTTCAAATCGAATGTAATTCGGTTCAATTAAATACGGACGTTGGTGAAACAATTTTATTAAATAATATAACATTATTTAATGACAATATCTTCCCAAAATATTATTTTGATAATAATACTTTGTAATCAATTCGTGTCGTACAAACAACGGTTACGTGATTTAAAATCCGTACAACGAACGAGCAAATCGAGATCCCTAAATTAACGAATCATCTATATAAATGTTTTTCCAAGTATTTAGAAAGAACACTTCAAGTGAAAGTATTGAAATCTAAATCGTTACTTAAAAACGCGTAATAAACGTTTAAACACCAAACCGAACGAGAAAACGAACACCGCACGAAGCACAAATCGAATAAGTGAGAAAATGACCAAAATACCCCTGAGTGGGCCCCCTTGGCCGGCCCCCTCAACCCCCATGTGCACCCATGTGCCACCTTTCCTTTCCTCCTTTAATCCTTCATGCAACCCACTCACTCATTACTTCCATACATTCAACATGCAAGACCATTTTCCACTAACTCTCTTTCTCTCATTTTCTCCAACTTCTCTCTATCACTTCTCTCTCTAAAAATCCAGAGAATTCTAACCACCATAACTCCACCATAAACTACCAAGTCACCACCATCAACCACCAACAAATTCCTTAACTATTTGTAATAATAACAAGCTCAAGAACACTTACACCATCATCTCATCACATTTCCATCAAGATCTTTGTAAGGAAACTCTTTCTTACTTTCATATTGTCTATCTACATGTTATAAAGCTCACCTAAAAAGATTATGTCCAAATATAAACTTAAAATACGTTTTTATGAATTTTTCACAAAGAACACACAATCTGTCCAGAAAAACACAGATTACTAAAAATGTCATAACTTGAGTTCTAGAAAGAGTTAGAAGATGCATGTTTTTTTTTTAAATTTGCGTATTCAAAAGATCTACAACTTTCATGTTTTACGTTTTTACCATATCCGAACGTATTTTTCTCTATTTATCAATCTTTGGGACTGACCTGACTAAAAGCAGAAACTGAACTATGTATGACTAATTAAATTGTTTCTCTATGATCATGGACTTAAGACTCTTGGAAAAATATATGTTAGACACTACACACATAAAAGATCTGTTGATAAAAAGTGTGAGACTTGATTTGTACCAGAAATTGGTAAAACATTTGGCGAAATAAACCGACAAAAAGTCGAAAATGTGAAATCTTGAATATTTGGAACTTTTATAAGAACCGACACTCTTGGTGAACTTGGACACAAACCGATAATTTATTTAGACTCTATAAATGAATTTGGAGGTGTTACAATTATCCATGCTTATGATTTGGTAGCCACTTGCAAGACCCATGCACATGAATATGTCAACTTCTACTAGTTTACAGAAACATGCAAACATGCAAGGCATCAAGATTAAGCCCAACATTCACCCCCTAAATCTTGATGATCTTGACCAATTCAACTTGCTACTTTTTGTTACTTCTTGTTACTGTCTTCTTGCTACTTGATATCTTTTGCTTAGATCAACCAAAAAAAAAGATCAATCTTGCTACTTTCTTGTTTGATTTGATTTTCTTTCTTGCTAGCATAAAATCTTCTTGCTTTCTAACTTGCTATTCGAACAATAAGGTCCGGTCTTGCTACTTGCTACGAGTCAAACATGAACCGGTTCATGCTACTTGCTTTCTTTCCTTTCTTTCTTATCGTTTCTTGATTGCTAACAAGCTGTGAATTCATGTTGCTTGCTACTCGTTGCGGCTTCTTTCTTGCTTTATTGTTGAATGATTCTCTCTACTGCTTTTATTCTTACCAACAAAAACTGCTACTGTCCAACCTTAAAATATTGACTTCCGGTTCTCTAATGAAGATTTGAACAGCCAAAACATTAGCCTAGATGTCAAGAAGAAACTGTCCATAAATGAGAACAATCCGACGGTACAATCTCCGGGGATCGTTAGTTTTCTGGCTTGCTGCAGTAAAAAACGAGAAATGGCAAAACTTGCTTTTTTCTCTTTTGAAAGTCGCTGATCTTTCGTGCTTGCTAACATACGATAACTTGCTGCATACGAGCCCTAGGCTCTGATACCAAGTGTTAGTTCAGGCCCTTTATATACTCACACCACGCACAAAGTTTTAGAATATAAACTTGTAGAAAGAAAACAAAACTACTCTTGCAACCAAAAGGACTACATTGCTACTAGCTACTACTTTCTCCGTACATACATGAAAATAGAAGGACTATATATATAGCCTTTTCATACTTCAAACTACTAAACGTGAGGAACATGCACAAAGCCACTTTCTACAATTTCATGCTAAATATAAGGAACGTGGGACATGCCAATAACTAAACAAAAAAAAACTAACTAATCAAGATATTCCATATCCATGCTCCAGCAGACTCATTCTCAATCCACTTCCACATGTACATGCACATGACCACTGTTCATTATCCATGCTTATGATTTGGTAGCCACATGCAAGACCCATGCACATGAATATGTCAACTTCTACTAGTTTACAGAAACATGCAAACATGCAAGGCATCAAGATTAAGCCCAACATTCACCCCCTAAATCTTGATGATCTTGACCAATTCAACTTGCTACTTTCTGTTACTTCTTGTTACTGTCTTCTTGCTACTTGATATCTTTTGCTTAGATCAACCAAAAAAAATGATCAATCTTGCTACTTTCTTGTTTGATTTGATTTTCTTTCTTGCTAGCATAAAATCTTCTTGCTTTCTAACTTGCTATTCGAACAATAATGTCCGGTCTTGCTACTTGCTACGAGTCACACATGAACCGGTTCATGCTACTTGCTTTCTTTCCTTTCTTTCTTATCGTTTCTTGATTGCTAACAAGCTGTGAATTCATGTTGCTTGCTACTCGTTGCGGCTTCTTTCTTGCTTTATTGTTGAATGATTCTCTCTACTGCTTTTATTCTTACCAACAAAAACTGCTACTGTCCAACCTTAAAATATTGACTTCCGGTTCTCTAATGAAGATTTGAACAGCCAAAACATTAGCCTAGATGTCAAGAAGAAACTGTCCATAAATGAGAACAATCCGACGGTACAATCTCCAGGGATCGTTAGTTTTCTGGCTTGCTGCAGTAAAAAATGAGAAATGGCAAAACTTGCTTTTTTCTCTTTTGAAAGTCGCTGATCTTTCGTAATTGCTAACATACGATAACTTGCTGCATACGAGCCCTAGGCTCTGATACCAAGTGTTAGTTCAGGCCCTTTATATACTCACACCATGCACAAAGTTTTAGAATATAAACATGTAGAAAGAAAACAAAACTACTCTTGCAACCAAAAGGACTACATTGCTACTAGCTACTACTTTCTCCGTACATACATGAAAATAGAAGGACTATATATATAGCCTTTTCATACTTCAAACTACTAAACGTGAGGAACATGCACAAAGCCACTTTCTACAATTTCATGCTAAATATATGGAACGTGGGACATGCCAATAACTAAACAAAAAAAAAAACTACCTAATCAAGATATTCCATATCCAAGCTCCAGCCGACTTATTCTCAATCCACTTCCACATGTACATGCACATGACATCTGTTCATTATCCATACTTATGATTTGGTAGCCACATGCAAGACCCATGCACATGAATATGTCAACTTCTACCCGTTTACAAAAACATGCAAACATGCAAAGCATCAAGATTAAGCCCAACATTCACCCCCTTAATCTTGATGATCTTGACCAATTCAACATTGCTACTTTCTTTTACTTCTTGCTACTGTCTTCTTGCTACTTCCTATCTTTTGCTTAGATCAACAAAAAAAAATGATCAATCTTGCTACTTGCTTGGTTGATTTGATTTTCTTTCTTGCTAGCATCAAATCTTCTTGCTTTCTAACTTGCTATTCGAACAATAAGGTCCGGCCTTGCTACTTGCTACGAGTCACACATGACCCGGTTCATGCTACATGCTTTCTTTTCTTTCTTTCTTATCGTTTCTTTATTGCTAACAAGCTGTGAATTCATGTTGCTTGCTACTCACTGCGGCTTCTTTCTTGCTTTATTATTGAATGATTCTTGCTACTGCTTTTATTCTTACCAACAAAAACTGATACTGTCCAGCCTTAAAATAATGACTTCCGGATCTCTAATGAAGATTTGAACGATCAAAACATTAGCCTAGATGTCAGGAAGAAACTGTCCAAAAATGAGAACAATCCGACAGTACAATCTCCGGGGATCGTTAGTTTTCTGGCTTGCTGCAGTAAATAACGGGAAATGGTAAAACCCCCTTTTTTTCTCTTTTGAAAGTGG
Organism: Pseudognaphalium luteoalbum; assembly: GCA_963422505.1. NCBI lineage: Eukaryota > Viridiplantae > Streptophyta > Magnoliopsida > Asterales > Asteraceae > Pseudognaphalium > Pseudognaphalium luteoalbum. The sequence goes on along the minus strand of OY730193.1, from coordinate 44,418,373 downwards.
CTGATCTTTCTTGCTTGCTAACATACGATAACTTGCTGCTTACGAGCCCTAGGCTCAGATACCAAGTGTTGGTTCAAGCCCTTTATATACTCACACCACACACAAAGTTTTAGAATATAAACTTGTAAAAAGAAAACAAAACTACTCTTGCAACCAAAAGGAATACATTGCTACTAGCTACTACTTTCTCCGTAAATACATGTAAATAGAAGGACTATATATATAGCCTTTTCATACTTCAAACTACTAAACGTGAGGAACATGCACAAAGCCACTTTCTACAATTTCATGCTAAATATAAGGAACGTGGAACATGCCAATAACTAAACATAAAAAAACTAACTAATCAAGATATTCCATAGCCATGCTCCAGCCGACTCATTCTCAATCCACTTCCGCATGTACATGCACATGACCACTATTCATTATCCATGCTTATGATTTGCTAGTCACATGCAAGACCCATGCACATGAATATGTCAACTTCTACCCGTTTACAGAAACATGCAAACATACAAAGCATCAAGATTAAGCCCAACATTCACCCCCTTAATCTTGATCGCCTTGACCAATTCAACTTGCTACTTTCTTTTACTTCTTGTTACTGTCTTCTTGCTACTTGCTATCTTTTGCTTAGATCAACCACAAAAAATGATCAATCTTGCTACTTGCTTGCTTGATTTGATTTTCTTTCTTGCTAGCATAAAATCTTCTTGCTTTCTAACTTGCTATTCGAACAATAAGGTCCGGTCTTGCTACTTACTACGAGTCACACATGACCCGGTTCATGCTACTTGCTTTCTTTCCTTTCTTGCTTATCGTTTCTTGATTGCTAACATGCTGTGACTTCATGTTGCTTGCTACTCGCTGCGGCTTCTTTCTTGCTTTATTGTTGAATGATTCTTGCTACTGCTTTTATTCTTACCAACAAAAACTGCTACTGTCCAACCTTAAAATAATGACTTCTGGATCTCTAATGAGGATTTGAACGGTCAAAACATTAGCCTAGATGTCAGGAAGAAACTATCCAAAAATGAGAACAATCCGACAGTACAATCTCCGGGGATCGTTAGTTTTCTGGCTTGCTGCAGTAAAAAATAGGAAATGGCAAAAACCCCCTTTTTTTCTCTTATGAAAGTGGCTGATCTTTCTTGCTTGCTAACATACGATAACTTGCTGCTTACGAACCCTAGGCTCTGATACCAAGTGTTGGTTCAGGCCCTTTATATACTCACACCACACACAAAGTTTTAGAATATAAACTTGTAGAAAGAAAACAAAACTACTCTTGCAACCAAAAGGAATACAGTGCTACTAGCTACTACTTTCTCTGTACATACATGTAAATAGAAGGACTATATATATAGCCTTTTCATACTTCAAACTACTAAACGTGAGGAACATGCACAAAGCCACTTTCTACCATTTCATGCTAAATATATGAAAGTGGGACATGCCAATAACTAAACAAAAAAAAAACTAACTAATCAAGATATTCCATATCCATGCTCCAGCCGACTCATTCTCAATCCACTTCCACATGTACATGCATATGACATCTGTTCATTATCCATGCTTATGATTTGCTAGCCACATGCAAGACGCATGCACATGAATATGTCAACTTCTATCAGTTTACAGAAACATGCAAAGCATCAAGATTAAGCCCAACATTCACCCCCTTAATCTTGATGATCTTGACCAATTCTACTTGCTACTTTCTTTTACTTCTTGTTACTGTCTTCTTACTACTTGATATCTTTTGCTTAGATCAACCACAAAAACGGTCAAAACATTAGCATAGATGTCAGGAAGAAACTGTCCAAAAATGAGAACAATCCTACGGTACAATCTCCGGGGATCTTTAGTTTTCAGGCTTCCTGCAGTAAAAAACGGGAAATGACAAAACCCCCTGTGATCTTTCTTGCTTGCTAACATACGATAACTTGCTGCTTACGAGCCCTAGGCTCTGATACCAAGTGTTGGTTCAGGCCCTTTATATACTCACACCACACACAAAGTTTTAGAATATAAACTTGTAGAAAGAAAACAAAACTACTCTTGCAACCAAAAGGACTACATTGTTACTAGCTACTACTTTCTCCGTACATACATGTAAATAGAAGGACTATATATATAGCCTTTTCATACTTCAAACTACTAAACGTGAGGAACATGCACAAAGCCAATTTCTACAATTTCATGCTAAATATAAGGAACGTGGGATATGCCAATAACTAAACAAAAAAAAACTAACTAATCAAGATATTCCATATCCATGCTCCAGCCGACTCATTCTCAATCCACTTCCACATGTACATGCACATGACCACTGTTCATTATCCATGTTTATGATTTGGTAGCCACGTGCAAGACCCATGCCATGAATATGTCAACTTCTACCCGTTTACAGAAACATGCAAACATGCAAAGCATCAAGATTAAGCCCAACATTCACCCCCTTAATCTTGATGATCTTGACCAATTCAACTTGCTACTTTCTTTTACTTCTTGCTACTGTCTTCTTGCTACTTGCTATCTTTTGCTTAGATCAACCAAAAAAAAAATGATCAATCTTGCAAGACCCATGCCATGAATATGTCAACTTCTACCCGTTTACAGAAACATGCAAACATGCAAAGCATCAAGATTAAGCCCAACATTCACCCCCTTAATCTTGATGATATTGGCCAATTCAACTTGCTACTTTCTTTTACTTCTTTCTACTGTCTTCTAGCTACTTGCTATCTTTTCGTTAGATCAACCAAAAAAAAAATGATCAATCTTGCTACTTGCTTGCTTGATTTGATTTTCTTTCTTGCTAGCATCAAATCTTCTTGCTTTCTAACTTGCTATTCGAACAATAAGGTCCGGGCTTGCTACTTGCTACGAGTCACACATGACCCGGCTCATGCTACTTGCTTTCTTTCCTTTCTTTCCTTTCTTGCCTATCGTTTCTTGATTACAAACATGCTAGGAATTCATGTTGCTTGCTACTCGCTGTGGCTTCTTTAGTGCTTTATTGTTGAATGATTCTTGCTACTGCTTTTATTCTTACCAACAAAAACTGCTACTGTCCAACCTTAAAATAATGACTTCCGGATCTCTAATGAAGATTTGAACGGTCAAAACATTAGCCTAGATGTCAGGAAGAAACTATCCAAAAAGGAGAACAATCCGACAGTACAATCTACGGGGATCTTTAGTTTTCTGGCTTGCTACTGTAAAAAATGGGAAATGGCAAAACCCCCTTTTTATCTCTATTGAAAGTGGCTGATCTTTCTTGCTTGCTAACATACAATAACTTGCTGCTTACGATCCCTAGGCTCTGATACCAAGTATTGGTTGAGGCCCTTTATATACTCACACCACACACAAAGTTTTAGAATATAAACTTGTAGAAAGAAAACAAAACTACTCTTGCAACCAAAAGGACTACATTGTTACTAGCTACTACTTTCTCCGTACATACATGTAAATAGAAGGACTATATATATAGCCTTTTCATACTTCAAACTACTAAACGTGAGGAACATGCACAAAGCCAATTTCTACAATTTCATGCTAAATATAAGGAACGTGGGATATGCCAATAACTAAACAAAAAAAAACTAACTAATCAAGATATTCCATATCCATGCTCCAGCCGACTCATTCTCAATCCACTTCCACATGTACATGCACATGACCACTGTTCATTATCCATGTTTATGATTTGGTAGCCACATGCAAGACCCATGCCATGAATATGTCAACTTCTACCCGTTTATAGAAACATGCAAACATGCAAAGCGTCAAGATTAAGCCCAACATTCACCCCCTTAATCTTGATGATCTTGACCAATTCAACTTGCTACTTTCTTTTACTTCTTGCTACTGTCTTCTTGCTACTTGCTATCTTTTGCTTAGATCAACCAAAAAAAAAATGATCAATCTTGCAAGACCCATGCCATGAATATGTCAACTTCTACCCGTTTACAGAAACATGCAAACATGCAAAGCATCAAGATTAAGCCCAACATTCACCCCCTTAATCTTGATGATCTTGGCCAATTCAACTTGCTACTTTCTTTTACTTCTTTCTACTGTCTTCTAGCTACTTGCTATCTTTTCCTTAGATCAACCAAAAAAAAAAATGATCAATCTTGCTACTTGCTTGCTTGATTTGATTTTCTTTCTTGCTAGCATCAAATCTTCTTGCTTTCTAACTTGCTATTCGAACAATAAGGTCCGGGCTTGCTACTTGCTACGAGTCACACATGACCCGGCTCATGCTACTTGCTTTCTTTCCTTTCTTTCCTTTCTTGCCTATCGTTTCTTGATTACAAACATGCTAGGAATTCATGTTGCTTGCTACTCGCTGTGGCTTCTTTAGTGCTTTATTGTTGAATGATTCTTGCTACTGCTTTTATTCTTACCAACAAAAACTGCTACTGTCCAACCTTAAAATAATGACTTCCGGATCTCTAATGAAGATTTGAACGGTCAAAACATTAGCCTAGATGTCAGGAAGAAACTATCCAAAAAGGAGAACAATCCGACAGTACAATCTACGGGGATCTTTAGTTTTCTGGCTTGCTACTGTAAAAAATGGGAAATGGCAAAACCCCCTTTTTATCTCTATTGAAAGTGGCTAATCTTTCTTGCTTGCTAACATACAATAACTTGCTGCTTACGATCCCTAGGCTCTGATACCAAGTATTGGTTGAGGCCCTTTATATACTCACACCACACACAAAGTTTTAGAATATAAACTTGTAGAAAGAAAACAAAACTACTCTTGCAACCAAAAGGACTACATTGTTACTAGCTACTACTTTCTCCGTACATACATGTAAATAGAAGGACTATATATATAGCCTTTTCATACTTCAAACTACTAAACGTGAGGAACATGCACAAAGCCAATTTCTACAATTTCATGCTAAATATAAGGAACGTGGGATATGCCAATAACTAAACAAAAAAAAACTAACTAATCAAGATATTCCATATCCATGCTCCAGCCGACTCATTCTCAATCCACTTCCACATGTACATGCACATGACCACTGTTCATTATCCATGTTTATGATTTGGTAGCCACATGCAAGACCCATGCCATGAATATGTCAACTTCTACCCGTTTATAGAAACATGCAAACATGCAAAGCGTCAAGATTAAGCCCAACATTCACCCCCTTAATCTTGATGATCTTGACCAATTCAACTTGCTACTTTCTTTTACTTCTTGCTACTGTCTTCTTGCTACTTGCTATCTTTTGCTTAGATCAACCAAAAAAAAAATGATCAATCTTGCAAGACCCATGCCATGAATATGTCAACTTCTACCCGTTTACAGAAACATGCAAACATGCAAAGCATCAAGATTAAGCCCAACATTCACCCCCTTAATCTTGATGATCTTGGCCAATTCAACTTGCTACTTTCTTTTACTTCTTTCTACTGTCTTCTAGCTACTTGCTATCTTTTCGTTAGATCAACCAAAAAAAAAATGATCAATCTTGCTACTTGCTTGCTTGATTTGATTTTCTTTCTTGCTAGCATCAAATCTTCTTGCTTTCTAACTTGCTATTCGAACAATAAGGTCCGGTCTTGCTACTTGCTACGAGTCACACATGACCCGGCTCATGCTACTTGCTTTCTTTCCTTTCTTGCCTATCGTTTCTTGATTGCTAACATGCTAGGAATTCATATTGCTTGCTACTCGCTGTGGTTTCTTTAGTGCCTTACTGTTGAATGATTCTTGCTACTGCTTTTATTCTTACCAACAAAAACTGCTACTGTCCAACCTTAAAATAATGACTTCCGGATCTCTAATGAAGATTTGAACGGTCAAAACATTAGCCTAGATGTCAGGAAGAAACTATCCAAAAAGGAGAACAATCCGACAGTACAATGTACGGGGATCTTTAGTTTTCTGGCTTGCTACTGTAAAAAATGGGAAATGGCAAAACCCCCTTTTTATCTCTATTGAAAGTGGCTGATCTTTCTTGCTTGCTAACATACAATAACTTGCTGCTTACGATCCCTAGGCTCTGATACCAAGTATTGGTTGAGGCCCTTTATATACTCACACCACACACAAAGTTTTAGAATATAAACTTGTAGAAAGAAAACAAAACTACTCTTGCAACCAAAAGGACTACATTGTTACTAGCTACTACTTTCTCCGTACATACATGTAAATAGAAGGACTATATATATAGCCTTTTCATACTTCAAACTACTAAACGTGAGGAACATGCACAAATCCAATTTCTACAATTTCATTCTAAATATAAGGAACGTGGGATATGCCAATAACTAAACAAAAAAAAACTAACTAATCAAGATATTCCATATCCATGCTCCAGCCGACTCATTCTCAATCCACTTCCACATGTACATGCACATGACCACTGTTCATTATCCATGTTTATGATTTGGTAGCCACATGCAAGACCCATGCCATGAATATGTCAACTTCTACCCGTTTATAGAAACATGCAAACATGCAAAGCGTCAAGATTAAGCCCAACATTCACTCCCTTAATCTTGATGATCTTGACCAATTCAACTTGCTACTTTCTTTTACTTCTTGCTACTGTCTTCTTGCTACTTGCTATCTTTTGCTTAGATCAACCAAAAAAAAAATGATCAATCTTGCAAGACCCATGCCATGAATATGTCAACTTCTACCCGTTTACAGAAACATGCAAACATGCAAAGCATCAAGATTAAGCCCAACATTCACCCCCTTAATCTTGATGATCTTGGCCAATTCAACTTGCTACTTTCTTTTACTTCTTTCTACTGTCTTCTAGCTACTTGCTATCTTTTCCTTAGATCAACCAAAAAAAAAAATGATCAATCTTGCTACTTGCTTGCTTGATTTGATTTTCTTTCTTGCTAGCATCAAATCTTCTTGCTTTCTAACTTGCTATTCGAACAATAAGGTCCGGGCTTGCTACTTGCTACGAGTCACACATGACCCGGCTCATGCTACTTGCTTTCTTTCCTTTCTTTCCTTTCTTGCCTATCGTTTCTTGATTACAAACATGCTAGGAATTCATGTTGCTTGCTACTCGCTGTGGCTTCTTTAGTGCTTTATTGTTGAATGATTCTTGCTACTGCTTTTATTCTTACCAACAAAAACTGCTACTGTCCAACCTTAAAATAATGACTTCCGGATCTCTAATGAAGATTTGAACGGTCAAAACATTAGCCTAGATGTCAGGAAGAAACTATCCAAAAAGGAGAACAATCCGACAGTACAATCTACGGGGATCTTTAGTTTTCTGGCTTGCTACTGTAAAAAATGGGAAATGGCAAAACCCCCTTTTTATCTCTATTGAAAGTGGCTGATCTTTCTTGTTTGCTAACATACAATAACTTGCTGCTTACGATCCCTAGGCTCTGATACCAAGTATTGGTTGAGGCCCTTTATATACTCACACCACACACAAAGTTTTAGAATATAAACTTGTAGAAAGAAAACAAAACTACTCTTGCAACCAAAAGGACTACATTGTTACTAGCTACTACTTTCTCCGTACATACATGTAAATAGAAGGACTATATATATAGCCTTTTCATACTTCAAACTACTAAACGTGAGGAACATGCACAAAGCCAATTTCTACAATTTCTACAATTTCATGCTAAATATAAGGAACGTGGGATATGCCAATAACTAAACAAAAAAAAACTAACTAATCAAGATATTCCATATCCATGCTCCAGCCGACTCATTCTCAATCCACTTCCACATGTACATGCACATGACCACTGTTCATTATCCATGTTTATGATTTGGTAGCCACATGCAAGACCCATGCCATGAATATGTCAACTTCTACCCGTTTACAGAAACATGGAAACATGCAAAGCGTCAACATTAAGCCCAACATTCACCCCCTTAATCTTGATGATCTTGACCAATTCAACTTGCTACTTTCTTTTACTTCTTTCTACTGTCTTCTAGCTACTTGCTATCTTTTCCTTAGATCAACCAAAAAAAAAAATGATCAATCTTGCTACTTGCTTGCTTGATTTGATTTTCTTTCTTGCTAGCATCAAATCTTCTTGCTTTCTAACTTGCTATTCGAACAATAAGGTCCGGTCTTGCTACTTGCTACGAGTCACACATGACCCGGCTCATGCTACTTGCTTTCTTTCCTTTCTTGCCTATCGTTTCTTGATTGCTAACATGCTAGGAATTCATGTTGCTTGCTACTCGCTGTGGTTTCTTTAGTGCCTTATTGTTGAATGATTCTTGCTACTGCTTTTATTCTTACCAACAAAAACTGCTACTGTCCAACCTTAAAATAATGACTTCCGGATCTCTAATGAAGATTTGAACGGTCAAAACATTAGCCTAGATGTCAGGAAGAAACTATCCAAAAAGGAGAACAATCCGACAGTATAATCTACGGGGATCTTTAGTTTTCTGGCTTGCTACTGTAAAAAATGGGAAATGGCAAAACCCCCTTTTTATCTCTATTGAAAGTGGCTGATCTTTCTTGCTTGCTAACATACAATAACTTGCTGCTTACGATCCCTAGGCTCTGATACCAAGTATTGGTTGAGGCCCTTTATATTCTCACACCACACACAAAGTTTTAGAATATAAACTTGTAGAAAGAAAACAAAACTACTCTTGCAACCAAAAGGACTACATTGTTACTAGCTACTACTTTCTCCGTACATACATGTAAATAGAAGGACTATATATATAGCCTTTTCATACTTCAAACTACTAAACGTGAGGAACATGCACAAAGCCAATTTCTTCAATTTCATGCTAAATATAAGGAACGTGGGACATGCCAATAACTAAACAAAAAAAACTAACTAATCAAGATATTCCATATCCATGCTCCAGCCGACTCATTCTCAATCCACTACCACATGTACATGCACATGAACACTGTTCATTATCCATGTTTATGATTTGGTAGCCACATGCAAGACCCATGCCATGAATATGTCAACTTCTACCCGTTTACAGAAACATGCAAACATGCAAAGCATCAAGATTAAGACCAACATTCACCCCCTTAATCTTGATGATCTTGACCAATTCAACTTGCTACTTTCTTTTACTTCTTGCTACTGTCTTCTTGCTACTTGCTATCTTTTACTTAGATCAACTAAAAAAAAAAATGATCAATCTTGCAAGACCCATGCCATGAATATGTCAACTTCTACCCGTTTACAGAAACATGGAAACATGCAAAGCATCAAGATTAATCCCAACATTCACCCTCTTAATCTTGATGATCTTGACCAATTCAACTTGCTACTTTCTTTTACTTCTTTTTCTACTGTCTTCTAGCTACTTGCTATCTTTTCCTTAGATCAACCAAAAAAAAAAATGATCAATCTTGCTACTTGCTTGCTTGATTTGATTTTCTTTCTTGCTAGCATCAAATCTTCTTGCTTTCTAACTTGCTATTCGAACAATAAGGTCCGGTCTTGCTACTTGCTAGGAGTCACACATGACCCGGCTCATGCTACTTGCTTTCTTTCCTTTCTTGCCTATCATTTCTTGATTGCTAACATGCTAGGAATTCATGTTGCTTGCTACTCGTTGTGGCTTCTTTAGTGCTTTATTGTTGAATGATTATTGCTACTGCTTTTATTCTTACCAACAAAAACTGCTACTGTCCAACCTTAAAATAATGACTTCCGGATCTCTAATGAAGATTTGAACGGTCAAAACATTAGCCTAGATGTCAGGAAGAAACTATCCAAAAAGGAGAACAATCCGACAGTACAATCTACGGGGATCTTTAGTTTTCTGGCTTGCTACTGTAAAAAATGGGAAATGGCAAACCCCCCTTTTTATCTCTATTGAAAGTGGCTAATCTTTCTTGCTTTCTAACATACAATAACTTGCTTCTTACGATCCCTAGGCTCTGATACCAAGTATTGGTTGAGGCCCTTTATTGTGACAACTCTCCAAATTAGGTACCGATTTACACTAAGCATGTGCATTTTTACGCTAATTTCCTGATTAAGTTTAAAACAAAAACTTCTGATGTGATGTAAGTCTAGCAGCCTAGTACTTTTAAACAAAAAGTATTACTAATACGTAAGTATTTAAAGTCGCGTGCAAATGTGTCGGGACGAACCCGACAAATAAATACGACAAAAGTTAATGACACAACATAATTAATAATGCAATTATTAATTACGAGTACTATTGCATCTATAACCTATAGATAAAACGGGTTAAAAATACGTTTAACATAAAACGTATTATAAAACGAACAGAAACTATTTTAAAATGCGTTCAGAGACCAAGATGAGAAAAATTCAAATTTTCTCATTCATTTGGAAACATTCGTAACATTACCTCAAAATATGAACTCGAAATGCGACTGAAATTTGGCACTCAATTAAATGTTAGCAGTCCAATACAGAAGCTGTACAACCGTCAAAAATAATGAAAACATCATTATTCCGAATTTAAATAGCGAACTAGGAGAACATCTACAAGATAAAAATATACAATGTTAAATTTTATATTGTACTAATTATACCCGTACCTGAAATTAACGGGCTAAAAATAGCCACCAAACTTCAATTATTTGAGGGACAACCCCTGTATACGAGCCATGCTCGTTCATTTTACCCTCCTTCTCCCATTCTTTCTGTGAACAAAACATACACACACACAGCAACTATCATCACCATCTACTTTCCTCTCCTTCTTCTTCATTGCTAAGCACACACACAAAAGGGCTAGTATCAGCAGCAAGAAGTGGAGTAGAACAACAAGCCAGGAGCATCATCCTCATCATCTTCTTCGCATCATCATCGTCACCATCAACTTCACCTTTGTAAGGGACTTCAAAACTTTCGATTTTCATACTTAAATTTCGTTGTATAACATGTATATATATATATCATAATCCATGGATATAACACATAAATTTGATGATTTTATGTTGATTGTTCTTGAAATGGGTTATATGAAATCAAACTTGAAATCATGAATCATATACGTTAAACTTGTTAAAATGTGATATATTGATGTGTATTGTTGTTACTAAACACCTAAACACGCAAACCGTTCGAAAAATGGCAAAAACATGCTTCGATTTCGAGTTTGGAAACTGAAAAACGAACAGGGGCCTGGACTCGAGCCAAAGCCGAACGGCTAAGGTCACAAAGCCGAACGGCTGAGAGACCAAAGCCGAACGGCTAAGGACTCAAAGCCAATCGGCTGTATGCGGGTCTGGTGGACTGTGTAATTTGGGCCGGACTAAAATGCTTAATGGGCCGAGTGATGTGGACTGGACCGAAAAGAATAATGGACTTCTTATATTGGACTGGATCGAGTGGGGCTTGGATTGGGCCGGAAGCCCAAGCCGAACGGCTGAAGTCCAAGCTGAACGGCTAGCCAAGCCGAACGGCTATCCCAAGCCGATCGGCTGGGCTGAGCTGCAGACTGGCCGTGGTCACAAGCTGGGCCGAATACTCCTTGGGCCTAAGACTTTGGGTTTGGGCCGAGAGTTGTAAAAACAAATGAGTTAAATTAAATAAACGAGTCATTGGACCAAAACTTGTAATGGGCTAAAAAGGTTATGTAATCGGGTTAAGTTACTAAACCGAAAACAAAACAAATCGGGCCAAGCCCAGTAAACTTCCAAAATATTCCAAACATAAGACGTGACCCGAATCGTTTCACGAAATGAATGTTTATAAAATAGGACGTGCATGATTCTATATATATATGTATAAATATATATATACAAACTAAATAACAAAGCGACGAATCCATACAAATACATGTTTTACGTATATACAAAAGATGACTTTTAAATAACAATAACACTTACTTATTTTATAAACGGAAATAAATACAATAAGAAGTTTTATGACAAATAAAACTTATATACATCTTAATACGTAAACCGCGTGTTTAGAACTTATATATATATGAATATGTATATGTATACACTTGACAAGGCATACGACGTGAGAAATAATAACAAAATTTCAACGCAACGACACCAACGAATGCAACGACTTAAATTACAAATAAATCAACAAATTCTACAAAACAAACAAACTGTTAACATGAGTTGATTAAACAAATCGAACGTACTTATGTTAATACGTTTATGGTATATAGGTTAACATACCTTTGGGCTACTACCTGTCGGCTGCTAGCTTTCCTTACCGAGCACATCACAGTGAGTTTACAGCCCCTACTTTTAAATGATTTCTACTTTTAAACACAGGGGTGTTAAACATAGAAATTGCATGCCAACACATGCAATCAAACTATAACTGCTTTATTGCTTTTATACAAATGTTGAATTGTGATATTACATTTTCACAACTATTTGGGAATTAGACAAAGGATCCTAGTACGGACCAAGACTTGGATTGTGTGCATGAAAGACCTCATGACATGCTACTGTAACCATTAGCTAGGTGACTCTAGCCACTGAGTATACGGATAGTACTATTGCCGTGACGACCCTCCTACGGTGGAGCGTATACTTAAATGTCCGTTCAGGCAAACAACATAAGTTCTGGTTGTGGTTTGGTTATAGGGTTAGGTCGCGTTACTTTAACCTGCAAGGTTTAGCTCACCTTTCAGGGGATCACAGTCTAAGTAAATTCCCACATACTTTTAGGAAGAACGAATCCTACCACTGTTGGACACCGGAAAACATACCGGTAACTATTTTACACTGGTAAGCAACCAGTAACGTATTTTGGGACGACATCCCACGCATAACAATACTTTAGGTTAACAACCCTACATAACTTGTATTTTATAAATGAATAACAAATCATTTATACAAACTTGGTTTAACAAACCACATACACATATAAACCTGTAAATTCACTCAACATGTTTGTTGACGACTTTCTCTATGTTTTTCAGGAAATTAGCTGGGTAAGAAATCGCATGCATTCAGGATGGACAACCCTGGACTAATTAGGATGCCACATACAGTTGGGACCGCTTTTGGGGATTTCATTTGTATAACTGCAGAAATTGCGGTCATACTTATGAAATCTTATTTAAACTTATATATTTTTTTTATTAAAACTAAAATGTTTTGAACTTCATTACTACTGTCACGACTTACATAGTCGTACTACTTTTGTAACAAATGTTTGAATTGGCATCCTTATTTATTATGTTGTACAATAACCATATGCTCTGAATGTGTACGTAACGGTTGGTTGAAATAACTGTTCGCAGCCCCGCCACGTCATTAAAGCTTCCGCAAACTAAACTTAACTAATTGTAATTACCGTTTGGCGGGGTGTGACAGACTTGGTATCAGAGCCAGGTTATAGCGAACTAGAAGTCTTTAAGTGACCTAAAACCTTAGAGACCTAGACTATAGCCTTGGCTAAAACATTCATTGCATGCATACACATTTTGCATACATCTAACATACGACTGACACGTCACCTACGACTTCTTTGTCTCAGCATGTCGAGGCACAGTCCGATCTACTTGTATGCTTCTGATGAGGAGCCGACTGAGGATTCCTACCATAGAGACGCTAGCACCGGAGTTGTGAGCCCACCAGTTCACCCGAGAGCTCTATCTGATGACACCGGTGATGCCTACATCACTCCACCACCTACTGCACATGTGGTCCCACCTACTACTGCACCCACTGACCCTACCACTCATATGTTAGGGTCTACCTTTATGGTGACACGCCATACGACTGCTGGACCTTCCAGAGGACCGGTACCTAGGAGGACACCACGGATGTGTGTCCGAGACTTCCCTAGAGGACCACTTGCGCCCCGCGACAAGGCGCCGATGGCAGAGGAGAGGGTGATACACTGTGATGAGCCGCCACAGAGGGTACCTAGGCTTTCTCACTTGGAGTGGATGACTCCTATGTTGGGGCGGTGGAGGTCGTTAGAGGGTTTTCCTCCTACTTTTGAGACCGGGGAGTCCTCCCGATCCTCCGCACCACTGCCTACTACTGGAGAGCCTGTAGAGTTGACTCTCCCTACCATTGTGGCTGTGATTCGCACATTGTTTCGCATTTCTGGTAGCAGGGGTGCTCACCTTGCCGAGCTACAGAGCGATGTCTCCCGTCTGGATGGAGACATGGCAGACATTCATGAGCGTTGCCACTTCTTGTTGAGCAACGTGGTTGCTGCCAGGGAGATAGCCGAGACTGCACGTGCTCGTGTCAGAGTACTAGAGAGGCGTGCGAGGACAGCAGGGATGATGATTGGAGCTTGTGTGATGATAGCTGTGCTGAGGACAGCTGTGGGATTGTTTCTACCTTATTTTCATTAGACTTGTGTACGGCGGTTTGTGCCTAGTGGGCATCAAACCGGCCACTTTTTGGATGGTGGATATGTTAGTAAGTCCATCACGTGTTGTATAGACTAGTATCAGATGGGTAGATGTATGTATGTACTGGACATGTACTAAACGGGAAAAACAGTTGTTAGAATGGGTGTATGTATAGGAAAACCCATTGACTTTTGTATAGCGCTAACCGCTGATGGGGCGTATTTGGGATCCCATCTTGTTTTGTATAAAACTGTTGTATCGGCGCTACACCTTTTGACATAATATAACTTATGTTTGGTTGTATTTCGTATTCATTACATTCAATAA